>OU744813.1:1569023-2932813 GCA_916614155.1 Mesoligia furuncula | reverse complement strand
GGATATTTGTCATGTCAGCATGAAATAGATAAGTACTGTCAGTGGTAACACTTGCACTACGAAAACAGTCCTTATTACTGCGACATAAAGACGCTATTTTGACGAGATCGACTTTTCGTATTCCCCTTTTTTCTCCTCGAAAACTGAGCCGATTCAATAATTTTTTACCGACTTCAAAAAAAAAAGAAGGTTATCAATTCGACACGTATGTATGTAATACGAGTATTATTGGAATTGTATTATATTCACATAATTGACAATCTATTAGGGCTTCCAAACAAATATACAAAAAAATTTACATTTTAAGAAAGAGTAGGTATGTTTAGGTTCCTCACATTTTTTTTTTATGTTAAAAACTTTTCTAATTTATCTGGTAGTCAAAGGACTACCAGACAAATTAGAATTTTTTTCGACAAAATTACAAAAAATTCCCTATTTTTAGAGGATCATATTTTCTTTACTAATTAGTTGCTGAAAAAAAGAAAATGACAGGGACGTGTTGACAGTGGACCTTTGATTTTATGAAAAAAAAAATTGCTCTAGAGGCATTATTCAGGAAGAAAAATGGGGATTACATTTGTATGGAGAATCGCACGCCCTGTTCTCTTAATCACTTATAATTTACACAGTGAATAAACGATTATTAAAATATACCATTGGTGAAATATGCCTACCTATGTCCGGGGCTCCGTGGGCAGGAATCCCCGGTACCATCAGGCTTCTTATTCTAAGCGTATCTATGGCAAAATTTTTAAATATTTTTGACCCAAAATTCAGTTGCACGAACTCCGCTCACTGACGCAGTCATAAGATCATCAAGTGCACAGGTGACATATATAACCATCATACTGACTGAGACCTCATAAAATATAGTTGATAGCGTTCAGAAATAAACTTTCCATCATGGTTTAAACATAGTTTGTTTCATATCAGCAACCATTGAACATCGGACCTACGCATATTTTGTTTCATACCAGAACCAGCTCGAAAATATTAAGACACGTGCACCTTATCCATCCGGTTTTGATTTACCGTCTTGTGTTTGTTCGGTGGTTTTCGTTGTCTGTTCGGTTTCGGTTTCTCATTAGAAAGGGTAGCAAAGCATATAATCAGCCTATAATGTTTCCACTGCTCTTCAAGAGGAGTAGTAATCTTAAAAAAAAAAATACTAAATGTGCCCACTCTTGACGCCGATCACGCCTGATGGAAAGCGATTGATGAGGTCTGTGATGGAACGTGCGTGCCCAGCAGATGCCTGTTCACTCTTGCTTTGAAGGCAGACGGGTTAAATGTGGGAGGGAACACAGATGCCGGCAGAGAGTTCCACACTTTGGCTGTGCGCCTAATAAAAGTGGAGGAGAAGCGCTGAGTACGACTCGTGGGGATATCAACCAAGTGCGGATGGTACGCTGCAGTACGTCTGGTTGTCCGGTGGTAAAAGGGCGATGGTGGGATCAGGTCGTGGGGTTCCTGCGCACACTCTCCGAAGTACAGTCTGTAGAAGACCGACAGTAATCTACCACGCAGGCCGAGTGCGGGTTGGTAGATTTCACATATCTTAGAATTTTTGGACATGCCAGTTTCCTTACGATGTTTTCCTTCGCCGTTTTGGGAGCAGTGGTGAAGAAATTATTTAAAGTAAAGCGCCTGTCTGGGTTCGAAACTAAGACCTACAACTCTTAAATTTCGGCGTTACCACTGGGTCATCACTGCACCACTGCTCAAAGATAGCGGCAATTCAATCACACTAATATTATAAAGGCGAAAGTTTGTGAGTGTGTGTGTGTGTTTATATGTTTGTTACTTCTTCACGCTCAAACGGCTGGACCAATTTTGTAAGGAGATAGCTGACACCCTGGATTAACATACAGGCTACTTTTTATCCCGATATTCCCACGGTATCGAACCTTTGCGGGTGAAACCGCGGGGCGCAGGTAGTTAATCATAAAGGTGTTAGATGAACCTAAAATGATATCAACTTTGACAATTTATTTATCTTGAAAAATTTTAATCGAAATTAGTAGCTTATCTACAATATCTACGTAGTCTCTAATTATTTCCAAACTTTGAACAACAACAAACACTGATTACATGGAAAACTGGCAACAACATAAACAGTTTTTAGTTAATTCAGGTAAATCAGGAGGTTCACTAAATGTAAGAATTTTCCTAAAATTTAACTTATACTTCTAATTAAGATTCCGCTGGTGTTAAGTACTTGCATTGGGTTCAGACAATTCCTGATATTTCTTTTCTTTTTATTCAACCGCGTTGAGTAATGAATGCAACATTTTCGTTAGTTGTGATACTGGCAACATTCTACACTAATGTCATTTGTCAATGTCAAATCAGTTGTGTCAAACTCTGTGTTGCCGCGTAAAATATAGTCGTTATATTTTTTACTCAGTTGTTTTATTAGATTAATAAAGTAGTCATGTATCTTCTCTTTGTCTTTTTGGTCGCGTACTTCATTACTGAAGGTCGCTTTCACGGTTACACGGTTTCGCTAAAAGGCCTTCGTGGCTTTATGTACGATTTCCACTTCGTTCGGTTGTCGGCTTCTCTCAGGGCGGTCGTAACAGAGAGTCCAGTGAGGGTGGTTATTTGGTCTGACCAGGTGGTTAGGTGACCGGCCGCTAGTTTACACGTAACCCTTCGTAAATCTTCAAACCGGTTCCGGAAACCGGCAAAATAAACGGAGTAGCGAATGTAAAAGCTTCCTAAAACCACAAACGACACCAATAAAGATCGTGTCGCCGCGCCGTCACTACGTGACGGGTATGCAAGCGTTCGCATTCAAAAACTGCACATGCTTGGAATTTATGATCAGCACGTGTTTGGGCGAGATATTTCTTTACTTCTACCCGTGACTTCGTTTGCGTGGAAGACGTAAGACACCACAATATACTAAAACGTTCCACCGAGTCGCTCCCACCTCGGTATCACTTCGTTTTTACTTAGCGTACTTTCTGACTTTTTTCCCCCTTTGATCGACTGCTAAAGGTCGTAGCATGGTGTTAAATGGCCTTTAGCCTTCTTTAAGAATTGGGCTATCAAATGCAAAAAGATTTTCCAAATTCGACAAATGCTAGTTCCAGATATTAGGGCGTTCAAACAAAAAAACAAATTCTTCAGTTTCAGTGTATATATGCATATAGATTTGAGCAAAGAATGGGTTCATTTGTGCCAGAAAAGTGCGGTTTTTAAATGAGTGACTATTGTGGCTTGTTCCCAAAATAGTTTTTCAGGGAAAGGTTTTGATTAACGCAGGTGCAGCGAAAAATTCAGATTCCACTATGTTTGGGATTTTGCGTGTTATTTCCAGTAAAAGTTATATCATATTTTCAAGAAACGTACGAAACGGCGAGTAGAGATTTATTGTTTTATTTAACGGCGCAGGAAAGCCTTTACCTAAAGTGGACATTGTTTTATTGGTTCAGCAGTGGCGCCCGTGGCTAAAATAATAACAGCTGCACAGGTCGATCGATCAGGTTAAGCTACGCTTGCTGCGGTTGGTCTTTGGATGGGTGACCATCTTTACATACCGAGACCCCTCCGAGTCTCGGAAAGGATGTTAAGCCGTTGGTCCCGGCTGTCATTCGTTGATCTTTGACAGTCGTTACGAGTCTTCAAGAGCCCGAAAGTCTGACAACCAGTCTTACCAAGGGGTATCGTATTACCCAGTACTTAACTGGGTTGTGGGGGTCAGATGGGCAGTTGCTTTATGTAAAATACTGATATTCAGCTACATCCGGTTAGACTGGAAGCCGACCCCAACAAAATTGGGTATAGGCTAGGCAGGTGATGGTAGCAAAGTTAGATGGCGCCACATGCTCACTGTCATATTTATTGGATCTTAAAAAGAAGCTACACAATTACATGCAAGTTTACAAGATCAGAATTACAGAGTATGAAAGAAACTGGGTGGGAGTAATTAAAATTTCCTCTTTGCCAATAATAAATGCTGCGATTACCAATCTACCTGGGAATTGCGTTGTTCATTTTAAAATTCAGGTTTTTTCGAATTTGCCCCCATTTAGAAAAGAAAGAAGAGGAGCAGTGGTGGCTCAGCGGTAACGGCTGCGACTTACGAGTTTTAGAACTTGGGTTCGACTCCAAGCAGACACGTTACTAATTCATGTAAATTATTTCATCACCACTGCTCTCAAGACGGTGAAGGAATACATCGTGAGGAAACCGGCATGTCCTAGAACTAAAAATTCGAAGACATGTGACATCTGCCAACCCACACTAGGCGCACGTGGTGGATTATGGCCCACTTCCTCCCACAGAGAGGAGGCCTGTGTCCCAGCAGTGGGAACATCGGCAACGGCTGATTATTCTAGATAAGAAATCATCGACTGCCTCGTTGGTCTATTTGTCGCAAACGCTACTGCTGCACACGAGGGTTTGATTCCCAGGTCGATCAATGTGTTAAGGATAATTTCCACCAAACGACTCGCATCGCATCAGATCGGAACCGATTTTACAATCTTTAAACGATATTAAATCGTGTACATAGTATTTAAAGTCTATATTACCATGCCGCGCACAGCAGGTTGACCGCGGGCGTCTTCCGCGACACGCGATCGTAGCCGAAAGTATGCGGCGACGCGCGATCGGTTCCGTTCGCCTGTCGTCGTATCCGATCGAATCATTTCGGCTGTCGTCGCGCGCGCTCAAAGCCGGCCGGGCGGCACCACTCATTCTCGAAAGTGCACGCACTGCAGATCTGTGTTTTATGATTATTTTCTTCTTCGTCTAATGCAGTAGCCAACAATACTACGTCAACTTCAACCATTTTCAAAAATTAGAACGTCATGCTTCCTAGTAGAACACGTCAATACGGTAGGAATGAAACTATTTGACAAGGCGTAGAAGCGGATACGTTCGCAAGCGACGGCACGGAGCTGATCGTATGCGTCGTCATCCTGCCGGACCCGATCGGCTGTCGCCGCATCCATTCGTATACTCTCCGATCCGATGCGATGCGAGAAAGCGATTGGTGAAAATCATCCTTTATTAAGTTTTTCCTTTAAGGATTTCTCAATGGCAGCCCAGAACCTGGTTTTGTACCCGGTTGATGGCAATAGGCTCACCCCTTATTACAAAATGTGGGTGTACGATAGGGACATCTCTGCGTAATATGTCGTAGATTAAAGGCGTGATGTTAGGATATGTCGTCGTCGTCGTTTCAGCCGATAGACGTCCACTGCTGGACATAGGCCTCCCCCAATTTTGGGAGGGTTTGCCATAATCGTCACGCTTGGCAGGCGGGTTGGCGATCGCAGTATAGTATGATGATGGAATACATAGAGAACGCTGCTGCCCATTCTCGGGTACGACCCTTAGTCGCCTTTTACAACACCCACGGGAAGTAAGGGTTGGTGCTATTCTTTAAGTCCGGCACCACACAGACCCAGACAGAGTTAGGATATGATATGTTGGAAAATAAACAGAAAAGTTATCATAGTTTCCATCTAATTTTATTTCTTCGTTTAATTAACACCTTTCTCGTCTGAACACGTGCCAATCTGAAACCGAAAAAACATTGTTTGGGTGAAGTTGTAGATTTATATCTGTGGTGTTCACTACAATCTCCTATAAGGGGCTTAGGGTTTAAAGTAAAACTACCAGATTATCAGTAAGTACTCAACAACCCGAAGGACACATCCAGTCGCCACAGAGGGTAAAGCATGACCCACTCACAGAACACTAACACCCTAGGCGGTTACTGACTCGAGCAGTGTTGCCATTGAGTTGTGTGCTATATTTAATAGTAAGTACATCTTTACATCACAATATCTAATCATCTAACTAGTCTGTATTGTTCCAATGCAGAGCACAAACCTCCTTTCTCCCCTTTTCCACACAATTCTGCATTTTGCTTGTCCTTAATCCTACTAATATTATAAATATGAAAGTTTGTGACGATGTTTGGATGTTGTTACTCAATCACGCGTAAACCGTTGAACAGATTTGGATGAAAATTGGCACATAGGTAGACCATTTCCAGGATTAACACATAGGATATTTTTTATCCCGATATTCTTACGGGATTGAAACTTAAGTGGAAAAAATCGCGGGGCGGTGCTAGTAGGTTTATACACAGGATCAAATTAAATTAGCCAGCTATACTCCGCTAACGTAATGGGCATCAAACTCCATGTCATCATCATCATCTGCCTAGCCTTTTCCCAACTATGTTGGGGTCGGCTTCCAGTCTAACCGGATGCTGCTGAATACCAGTATTTTACATGGAGCGACTGCCTATCTGACCTCCACAACCCAGTTACTTGGGTAATACGATACCCCTGGTAAGACTGATTGTCAGACTTTCGGGCTTCTGACTACACGTAACGACTGTCAAAGATCCACGAATGACAGCCGGGACCAACGGCTTAACGTGCTTTCCGAGGCACGGAGGGGTCACGGTATGTAAAGATGGTCACCCATCCACAGACCAACCGCGGCAAGCGTAGCTTAACCTGATCGATCGACCTGTGCGGCTGTATATTATTAAGCCACGGGCCCCTCACCAAGTCCATGTAACCATGATAAACAAAAAAAAAATTAATTTGATGATTTTTTAAATTCATCATCATCATCTTCCTGCCCTTATCCCATGTTACTTGGGGTCGGCGCAAACCGTTTTCTTCTTCCATTCTCTCCTGTTAACCGTCACGCTATCATTCACTCCCTTCTCTTTCATATCATTCCCCACACAATCCATCCATCTTTTCTTCGGCCTTCCTCTCCCTCTCCATCCATCAACATGTATATTCATCACTCTTTTAGTCACATGCGTTTCGTCCCTTCTCATCACATGCACATACCAAGCCAAGCGATGTCCTTTCAACTTTTCTGACTTTTTAAATCAACTCATTTAAAATGCTCCATGCCTGTAAATGTAAGTTTCTGAATACAGATGTTCATCTAATGTCTGACAGTTATGAATGATAAGAGGGACAATTCTCGTAATTTTAAGAAGGTTCACAGTCTGATCTAAGTCTCAATCTGTCAAAAGTTTCGCTAATTTTCCTACATTTTTGACAACTTTTTGACATTGATTGTGGCTGAGATGAGATAGCTACTAGATTGCGAAAGTTTTTAATTATGAGAATTGGCTTTCTGTTAATGAGAGGTTTTTCTTTTAAGTATTAAAAAAAACATAGTTTCCAAGAACCCTGAAGATGGCGTTGAACTGACTACATTACTAGGTGCCAAGGTCAAAATGCTTGGAAAAAAAAAACATTGCGTCACGTCATACACGCTCGTTGAGTGACAGTTTCGTTTGCTTTCGTTTTACGATCTCAAAATTACATCCTAGTGAATTCATAAAAAAATTATGTGACCTTCCGTTCTTTACAGTAACTTACCAAGTTCAGCGCCATCTATCCAGCGACTAGGGAAGCGTTAAAAAAAAGAAAAAGAAAATCCCTCATTGACAAAATGTAATAAGAGCATGAAAGATAGAAATGACGATACACCTCTTTCGATTATTAACAAAGAGAGGAAAAACTTTGTGCTATTTTTACCCGACTGCGGCGAAGCCCAAAAGGAGGGTTATGTGTTTGACCTGTATGTATGTATGTATGTATGTATGTATGTATGTATGTATGTATGTATGTCCGTTTCTTTGTTCCCTCGTAACTTCTAAACGAATGAAAGGATTTGGATAAATGATACGTCTTTAGATTTGTCTTGGTAGCGCGAGTGTCACTGGGTATATCAAAATTGAAAAAATATAAAATAGCCGATTTTTGGCGCAATATTATGTCTTCAAAAAAATTTTTTTTTCTCGAAACCTATCGAGTGGGGTATCAAAAGAAAGGGGTTTTAAAGGTGATTACAAAAATATATACAACTTATATGGTTAAAAGTAATTCGAAGTGACAAATCGTAAAAAACACGTACCTATCAAGAACTAAATCGTCTGTGAAATCTTTCAAATTTGTAAACTAAAAAGCTGGAAATAAAAAACAAGTAATTAAAAAAACTAAAAAACCCGACTGCGGTAAAAAAATTAAGTGAAAAAAACTGAAAAGCTAAAAACAAGGCCATTTTAAATTAAATAAAAGTTGGAAGCAGGCGGGACCCATTTGAGTTTGAAAATGTAATAAAAAAACATTATTACATTTTCAAACTCAAATGGGTCCCGCCTGCTTCCAACTTTTATTTAATTTAAAATGGCCTTGTTTTTAGCTTTTCAGTTTTTTTCACTTAATTTTTTTACCGCAGTCGGGTTTTTTAGTTTTTTTAATTACTTGTTTTTTCTGTTCTACCTATAATATTCTTTGGCGTTCAGCCAGACAGAAAGGTAGGCTGAAACACAGCCATCCTATGCTATAAAATTATAAGGTACTTAATCCTAACATTTTCTGGCTCTTTGCCAGCGAAGCATTCACTTTAGTTGAAAATCGAGTTTTTTTTTCCATTTTGCTATTATTGCACACATTTTGTATTTTAAATGGAATAAACGACATTGCTAGCCTTGGGGATTTTAAAGACTTAGGGCTGATTTATGAAAATATCTTACGTATTAATAATAATTATGATAGTTTGACATATATTTTCTGTTTCAAATCTGACAAACCCTCAGTATTCCTTATTCCTGAGACAAAAGTAATCTGGCTATTGAAAAACCAGCCCTTTTACCTACTGATTCTTATAACGTACGGGCTGTTATTTGTTAAAATTAAGGCCCTTTTATCTTTATCAATAACGAGGCAAATACTTCACAGCCTAGCAAAGTAGACCCTCTCATATGGTAGCAGCTATCACTGTTAACACTTCGCGGGACACTTAACGCCTCTCGACGTAATAACAATAAAACTTCTATTGTGTCTCGTTCAGTGTCCTTCAATGTGTTATACTTAGCTTACGAATCTCATCACCTGCCTAGCCTATTCCCAACTATGTTGGGGTCGGCTTCCAGTCTAATCGGATGCAGCTGAATACCGGTATTTTACATGGAGCGACTGTCTATCTGACCTCCGCCACCCAGTTACTGGGTAATACGATACCCCTTGGTAAGACTGGTTTTCAGACTTTCGGGCTTCTGACTACCCGTAACGACTGTCAAAGATCCACGAATGACAGCCGGGACCAACAGCTTTACTTTCTTTCCAAGGCACGGAAGGGCCACGGTATGTAAAGATGGCCACCACAGACTAACCGCGGCAAGCGTAGCTTAACCTGATCGATCGACCTGTGCGGCTGTTATTATTTAGCCACGGGCCACTCTCTTAGCTTAGCTTACGAATCTATTTACATAAATATGCCTAGTTTCACAATAAAACATGCTACAATTCATGAGCAATACGATTCGTTTATGTTTATAGGAACATGCACCAGTCGTTGGGAAAGTTAGCGGGATCGCATACGTCTTAATTAACTTTCGTTCAAAGTAAAAGTTTGAAGTTGAAAAACAGTTCGTGCGAATGCAGCATTCAGGCTTGGGAAGTATTCAACTGATCCGTAAACTTATTGACCTTCTAATGATGAGAACTTTTTTAATTAAAAAATGAACGTCTAAAAACTTTTTGGGCTCACATTTTTTAACAAATGAGCCTCTTTTTTAATTTCTGCCCTTTTTAGGGTTCCGTAGCCAAATAGCACCCCTTATAGATTCGTCATGTCTGTCTGTCTGTCTGTCTGTCTGTCCGTCCGTATGTCACAGCCACTTTTCTCCGAAACTATAAGAACTATACTGTTGAAACTTGGTAAGTAGATGTATTCTGTGAACCGCATTAAGATTTTCACACAAAAATAGAAAAAAAACAATAAATTTTAAATTTTTGGGTTCCCCTTACTTAGAACCGAAACTCAAAATATTTTTTTTCATCAAACCCATACGTGTGGGATACCCCACACATATGGGTTTGATGAGAAAAAAATATGGGTAGGACCTATGGGTAGGTCTTCAAAAATGATATTGAGGTTTCTAATATCATTTTTTTCTAAACTGAATAGTTTGCGCGAGAGACACTTCCAAAGTGGTAAAATGTGTGTCCTCCCCCCCCTGTAACTTCTAAAATAAGAGAATGATAAAACTAAAAAAAATATATGATGTACATTACCATGTAAACTTCCACCAAAAATTGGTTTGAACGAGATCTAGTAAGTAGTTTTTTTTTAATAAATCGTAAACCGCAATTTATCATTCATTCAATCAACTCAAAAAAAAAAAAAACATTTGATTTCATAAACATAAATCTTATTCATAAACCCGGATGTTACGGAACCCTCGGTGCGCGAGTCCGACTCGCTCTTGCCCGGTTTTTTTCACAATTGGTCGCAGTAACTAAGCCAGGATACCCCGACCAAACGGGTTAGGTTAAATGATTTATTTTCTGTAAGTAGCTTTGTACAAACACTTTTACTCGTCAATCATATTTTTTTTCAAACTAGATGAGAACGGCGTTTCCTATCTGATTATTCTGAGAAGAAAGGCCGAAACAAACTCAGAGGTCACGGTCTTTTTTAAAGACCAGGTTAGTTTTGAACTATGACCAACTACGCGCGAGCCTAATTGATTGCAGTAACTAAGAAAGAGCAACCCCTATCTGATTTGTACCTGCCTACATCCTGTATCAAACTCGGACAATCGGATACACCCACAGATATAGATAGACCTAGATAACGGAAGTATCACGATCTGTATGAAAACCACGGATATCGAGGGATATGTCATGGAAGCGTGCCACATCTCGCCTCCATCAGATCAAACTGACCAAAAATTTAATTGCGTGCACACAATCAGTAGCAATTGGTTTTGTCAGTTCAACAACATTCATTGCATTATTTATGTCATTGAGTACACACATTTTCCAACATATGAAGCAATGGATTAGGAATATCTTTAAAAATGATTCGGATTGAGATTGATAGTGTGGCAGTGCAGAGTTGCATGTGTGCATTCAGTGACTGTATCTATACTTTCCAGTGTCCGCCCCTTTTGAGCATGTGTAGATAGCACAAAAGTGTTACGCCCACTTTCTTGCGTGTGCGCCAAAAAGGCATCATGTGGGCCGTATTCACCACGTATCTATTTCTTTTGGTTTTGCGTGGTTTCAGGAGTGGAAAAAATGTGGCGACATTTGAACTCGAACAAATATAGAGTGAATCTATGACGAAAACCAAGCGTACCATTTTTTGACTGCCGCCGCTGCTGCTGACGTCATAAGCACAATTTAGTGATGGGAAAATCTAATCGATTCAAAGACGCCGCCGCGTGCAGCACCCGTCTCGCTCTACCCCCGGGGCCTAGCGCCAGCGTTTACCCAGTCAGCAGTACTCAGGACTGACTGCGAGAGTGGCGGCTTACGATTTTTGTACGTAAGCTGGGCACGCACGCCCTTGTAAAATGGTGCGGAATACACTCCGCACCTAGGCCCCCCCGCTGACGCAGAGTCTCCGCCTCCAGCAAATACATCGCGAATACAGATTACATTATTTTATCCAACAATTTCCTGATAATTATTCATAAATAATTATTGTGTATGGTGTTTGTTTATTGGGGAGTTTGAAATACATCGCGAATACAGATTACATTATTTTATCCAACAATTTCCTGATAATTATTCATAAATAATTATTGTGTATGGTGTTTGTTTATTGGGGAGTTTGTTACGCCACTTCTTCTTTCCAGCTAAAGCACTAGGAATAGGTGAAGGGCGGATGCTTTGGGGGACTGCCCTAAACAGCGTTATTGGTAAAACATTAACAACCTCTTAAGAGGTCATTGTACTCATCATTATGAACAACTTTTACTATGGGACCAAATCTGAAATGGCGAAAAAAAAAACAACTGTTCCCTACGATTCTCTCGCTCGCGGAGACGACCCCTTTGTGCAACAAAAAAGTGGTCACTTTTATTACACGTCACTTTTCTATAGTAATTATCACAATAATTTATTGTTAAACATGTCTG
Organism: Mesoligia furuncula; assembly: GCA_916614155.1. Lineage (NCBI taxonomy): Eukaryota > Metazoa > Arthropoda > Insecta > Lepidoptera > Noctuidae > Mesoligia > Mesoligia furuncula. The sequence continues at coordinate 2,920,878 of OU744813.1, read as the reverse complement.
TTTAGACGAACATAAAAGAAAGGAGAGGAACGACTTACGACTCTCGCCAAGTTAGTCATAGAGCTGCTCGTAAGTCACTTCCTTACCGAGAGCTTCCAGAACAGTTAAGGCCTGTTCGCGCAGGCCTAGGGTGAGGGCAGTCATGGCCTGACTTTTATTCCACCCGTTCGCCTTTATGACAGCCTCAAACTGGATTTTGTAGGCCGACCAGGAAGAAGTTCCGTCGAACGGTGGCACTTTGAATCCACGTAGCGAAGGTGTTGTAGCTACGGGAGCTGCGATTCTATCACCAAGTTTAAGGTAGTCCAGCGTTTTCTTCACATCAGCCGTGGCTGACGTGAAGAAAACCGTGATGGCTGACGTGAATGAGTGAATGAAATGACGTGGATAAACTATGACTAACTGCAGAGGCATTGGAGGCTCGGTATGGCGACGCTCACCTGGAATAAGTGTTTCGTGCGCAGCTCAAGGATCGCGTGCAACGCAGTAACGAAAACCTGTAGCAGTGGGCCCTTGAAGTGGAAGTGGAAAAGCTGGTTCACAAAGCTTACCAGTCCGTACCTGCGCTTATTGATGGGAACCTGGTGCAGGCATTCATCGACGGCATCCGCGACCTTGAGGTCAGAGCTGCTGTGAGGCTCGGTCACCACGGGATGCTTAAGGACTCCTTGGCCCATGCACTGGAGGTGGAAGCTGTGCGGCAGGATCACCGTTCCCATCGCGTCAGGGAGGTTGCAGCGGCTATAGTTCGCGACCGCAATAAAGGATACAGCCCTAGGTGCTACGGCTGTAAGGAAAGGGGCCGCCTTCGATCCAGTTGCCCTAACCGAACTGCAGAAAAAGAAGACGGCCGATCTCCAGAGGGCAGTTGCGGCTAACAGCACCGCCCAGCACCAGCAGCAGGGAAACGAGTAATAGCCAGGATTGCGGGGCGTGTGCTGTCTGATGTTAAAAGAGCCCCAAGGATTTCGATTACACAAACCCATGACAGGAACAGCTTAGTCATCAAGGGAGAGGTCAACGGAACGCCTTGTTAGCTGACCATAGATACTGGAGCCTCTCGTACGGTTGTCGGTTCCCAACTTACAAGTCGGTCCCTTGGGGACTCCGCATACAACCGAGTACGCATTAATTTGGTAACAGTCACCGTTCAGCGCATACCCGTCCATGGAGAGAAGAAGATGGAGTTGAGTCTAGGCAACAGAATCTACCTGCATAATGTCATCGTGGCCGATATAATGGACCATTGCATCCTGGGCCTTGACTTTATGAGGAAGAATTGTTGCGAGATTGACGTCGAGCAAGGCGTTTGAACAATGTAAAAAAAAAGACACAAATGAAGAAACAATTCAAAATCTTATATTTTGAATTGTTTCTTCATTTGTGTCTTTTTTTACATTGTTCTCACATATAGAAGCAACAAGAATAATGTACCCAGGATTTTGTAATATCTTGATTTAAAAGAGTGTCCATGGAGTTTCTTGCCCGTTCTTCTCCATAGAGATCTACGTTTTGGAATGGGCAACTAGCTTCAACTTTCGGACTAACTGACAGACTATTTAATTTTAATTTTGACAATTCAAAAGTGCCTGTACAAGGTCTAATTGAAATAAATGCTTTGAATTTGAATTTGAATTTGTTTATAAATGTAGACAAGAGGAACTTTTCGTGGAAGGGGCGTTACCAGGGAAAGTGTACAGCCTTAAGAAGATTGTTCTTCCGCTGAGATCGGAAACTATTGTGCCGGTAAGTCTTCCTCGGAATCCTGAGCAAACTCATCATTGTGTACTCGTGGAAAGGGTAGACAATGACCTTCCATGGAAAGTGGCACGAACTTTGGTCAGAGCCACCGACATCTCAGGGGTACGTGTGCTGAACCTTTGTGATCAGGAACAGACTATAGAAAAAGGCACACTAGTTGGTACTTGCAAGAAAGTGGATTGGTTGCGTCGATGCCAATATCTACCGACTCGGACTCTCAGCAAGGATGCACAAACTCATCGTTGTGTACTCGTTGAAAAGGTAGACAATGACCTTCCATGTAAGTGGCACGAACTTTGGTCAGAGCCACCGACATCTCAGGGGTACGTGTGCTGAACCTTTGTGATCAGGAACAGACTATAGAAAAAGGCACACTAGTTGGTACTTGCAAGAAAGTGGATTGGTTGCGTCGATGCCAATATCTACCGACTCGGACTCTCAGCAAGGATGCACAAATGAAAGTGACCACAATTTTAGAAGACTGCCGCAGCGCTCTGTCCCAAAATGAAATGGTCAAGGCGAAGAAGATGGAATCAAGGCGATGCCTGCTTGGTCTACTTGGATGACATCATCATCGTAGGCCGCACGTTTGAAGAATATCTTCAAAACCTGGAACGCGTGCTTATGAAGATCCAGAGTGCCAACCTCAAGTTAAGTCCGAAGAAGTGTTCACTATTCAAACGACAAGTTAGCTTTTTGGGATATGTAGTGTCCGAAGAAGGTATCTGCACGGATCCAGAGAAAATAGCCGCTGTCAAGGATTGGCCAATTCCAAAAGACAAGACACAGTTCAGAGCATTTCTGGGTTTGTGCTCCTATTATCGGCGATTTGTCAAGAACTTTGCAGATATAGCCAAACCCCTGCATAAGCTAACCGAGGAAAAGCGACATTTCTGCTGGGATGAAAGTTGCGACATCGCATTCCAGGAGCTAAAGGACCGTCTGTGCAAAACACCTATTTTGGGGTACCCTAATGCGGGCAAGGAATTTATAGTTGACACAGACGCAAGCGACATAGGACTTGGCGGTCTGTTGTCTCAGCGCGCAATGGCGATCAAGAGTTTGTGATAGCGTACTTCAGCAAGTCGTTGTCGAAACCTGAAAGGAACTATTGTGTTACGAGACGGGAACTGCTTGCTGTGGTAAAGTTATTGCAGCACTTTAGCAAATATCTTCTGGGGCGGAAATTCCACTTACGAACTGACCATGCTGCACTTAAATGGCTATTGCAGTTCAAAAATCCAGAAAGACAAGTTGCGATATGGATTGAGCTACTGCAGGAATATGACTTCGTGGTCGAACATCGCAGCGGAAAGAAAATCTTATGGCAACGCAGATGCATTGTCAAGAAGACCTTGTCCTGAAGCACTGCAAGCATTGAACTAGGCAGGAAAGTAAAGAAGTCGTACCTGTGAGTATGCTCAAGACAGACCTCAGCAACGAGTGGAAGGAAAGCCTACAACGTGCACAGCAGGAAAATTCGGACATCAAGCCGATTCTGGAGTGGATGAAGGCCAGAGCTCCTAAGCCCAGGTGGAGCGACGTCTCAGCGATGAGTTCGATCAAAAAAAGCTATTGAGCCCAATGGGACAGCTTGGTGATTCAGGATGGAGTCCTGTGCCGTAAATGGGATAATGCTCGGGGAGATAGCTGTCATTTGCAAATGGTTGTCCCTAAAGCTCAAATACCGGATATTCTACAGCTGTACCATAATGGTTGTTCAGGAGACCATCCGGGAGTATTTATTCATTTATTCATTTGTTTCAGGCGACGCGAGTAAAACGGACTCTACTGAAGATACGAGAACGGTTGTACTGGGTCCACTGTCGGGACGATGTCGAGGACTGGTGTCGCAAATGTACAAGTTGTGCAGCTGTAAAGGGACCTCAGACTCGTAGTAGAGGTGCATTGAAATTGTACAATGTTGGTGCACCATGGGAGAGGATAGCCCTTGACGTTGCGGGGCCGTTTCCGGAAAGTGAAAGTGGTAACAAGTATTTCATGGTTGTGATGGATTACTTCACTAAGTGGCCGGAAGTCTTCGCCATTTCAAACCAAGGAGCTTCAACAGTTGCAGATAAACTGGTTTATGAAGTCTTCTGCCGTTTTGGAGTACCCTTGGAGATTCACAGCGATCAGGGAAGGAATTTTGAGTCCCAAATATTCCAGGAAACATGCGGAGCATACCACCCACAATCGGATGGAATGGTAGAACGATTTAATCAGACATTGGAGAGGTACCTAGCCAAAGTTGTGGAAAATCGGCAACGAGATTGGGACTAGCACATACAACCGTTTTTGTTGTCACATCTAAGCGCTGTTCACGAAAGTACGTCGATGATACCAGCTTTCGCAAACTTTGGAAGAGAATTAAGGGTGCCTGCAGACCTGATCACTGGGACACCACCTCATGCCCCACGCAGTATAACCGATTATGCGAATGACTTGCGGAACAAAATGAATGACATTTATGAGCACGTCTGACAATCGGGCCAGCAAATGCCTGAAAAGGCGAAAACCCGTTATGACCGCAAAATGAACAATAGAGGGTTCGACGAAGGTTGTTGCACAATCCAGTCCGCAACAAAGGGAAATCTCCTAAGCTTCAAGCTAAATAGGACGGACTCTACCAGATTGTGACAAAGATCAATGACGTAACCTACCGGATCTACCTGAACCGTACTCCTAAGATCGTCCATGTGGATCGACCGGCGCGTTATTATGGGGCCGACAATGCTCGGGACGAGCATGTGGAGGGGGCAGTGTTGCGCGCCACAATTAATTCCTGGTACATGGTGACATTAATTACCACTAGCGCCATCTAGTATCGAGTAGCGGAACTAGTGGTCAAGATCCTTCTAAAATTTTCGGTGCGAGAACTTTCTCGAACTATCGACATCTGATCGGACAGGGTCGGTATGTACTCGAACAGATGCTAGATGTTTCTACAATGGAAAGTTCTAGAACTATCTGCGGCACTATATGTACATATAAAGCCGGTGTGGGCCGCGAGCGACACTGTTTGGATAAAGCGATAGAAGTGAAAAGATCAAAGCGATCTTCAGGTGCGACTTAGAGCGATCAGTAGTGCAATTGTGTCTTATAGTGTGCGTTGAGTTGTTATTAGTGTTGTTGATTAAAGTGTCACTTTTTTGGTTATTAAATCGGCAGTTTTTATTGTCACGAACCCAAAGCTCGTAACAATATAAAGGTTAAAAAAAAACAAACGTAGGTTAAAAGGTTAAAAAAATAAACAACAAAAAAAATTAACAAAAAAAAACCTGTGTGAACCCAAAAGGGCTCCTATCTCAATATCATTATCATCATCATTTCAGCCGAAAGACGTCCACTGCTGGACATAGGCCTCCAAGCACCTCCACGTCGACCGGTTCTGTGCTTTTCGCATCAATTGTTTTAGTGCTTGTCATTCTTTGGGGGGGTGGGGGTGATTGCTATACATAATCGCCACGCCTGGCGCGGTTTGGCGATCGCAGTACGGTATGGTGGTGGAATGCATAGAGAACGCTGCTGCTCATTCTCCGGTATGACCCTTAGTCACCTTTGCGACACCCACGGGAAGAATAGGGTGGTGCTATTCTTTAAGTCCGGCACCACACAGAAAATCTCAATATAATGCTGCGATATTTAAACAATAAATACCGCAGCGCTGGTATTCTGATAGGGCCCGCTTAAAGTATTGAAAAGCATCCTACCTTTTGAAAACCACTTTCGTTCACTAATTGGTTGTTTATAAATATGATTGTTTTATACAACCGTTACAAAGTACAATGAAAGCCAATTTATGAAAAACATGGCGGCCCCAGGCAATAGCCTTATTTAAATGAATTCAAAGTACCTATAATGAAATGTACATTATTTTACATAACTTTATTGTTGAATAAAATTGTTATCAAATATGTGTTGCGAATTTCAACAATTAGTGTAATCTGAGTATTTGAGTTTAGATCATCGCATTCCAACGGGTTTTATTTATATCCAGTGGTAAGCAAGCCGGATTTTTATGTAGGTACTGCAAAAGATCCTAGGTTCGATTTATAGTTCAGGTAACTTGTTGCTGGGTTTTTTCATAAGGAATTTAGTTAGTAGCAGCCTGGAAATCTTGATCTGTGTCCGGTTGATGGTCATTAAACTGAAAGAAAACAGTCGAGAACGCTTCTATGGAGAAACGACCACCTGCATTTTCTCTTAACCTTTTGAACGCCACGGTCGGGAATAGACGACAAACGAAAACGTGCCCAACACGCGCTTTCTTGTCGGCTGTAGACGACGGTGGCGTGTTGGGCATGTTTTCGTTTGTCGTCTATACCTGACCGTGGCGTTCAAAAGGTAAAAAATTCGTTTTCTTGTCGGCTGTAGACGACCGTGGCGTGTTGGGCACGTTTTCGTTAGTCGTCTATACCCGACCGTGGCGTTCAAAAGGTTAAGCATGGCGATGAAGAGAAAAAATATTTCTATTCTTCAGTCGACAAAAGACTAAAATGCTTTGAAAGCGATTACCACTGGTCTATCAGTGGCGAAGGGTAAACGACAGCAAAAGCTAGCGTAAGCTGGAGCAAAAAAAAAGTGCATGTAGGCGTTTTGCAATGTTTTATTTGGATTACTAGCATGTCGTCAGAAACGCAAATGGTCAAATACGCATTTCGCCAGAAAACGCATGTTGACAAAAACGTATGGACGCATTTATGCAAAAGGGAACCAACCCACAAGTAGGTCAAAATTGAGTTAAGTATACAGAAACCTTTTAAAATGCTTCTTCTATCGACCCTGTAAAGATCATAGTTGTCTGATTACTCTTTCATATCAAAACATTATGTCGACAAGGATACCAACTCATATATTAGCAGTTTCCGAATAAAATAAAAAGACCCATGCTGTATGGTAATGTTAAAAACTACAAATCTTTGTGGTTATATTGTTTGACAAAGAACCATGTCACATGGTTCCGCATAAAACATATTTAAATGATTTAACAAAAGAGATCATGCAGTTTGGTTCCAGTTTGCATAATAAAATTGCCGTTAGCTAATGCTTTGACAAAGAACCATGTCACATGGTTCCACATAAAGGATATTTATTTTAATTTACAAAAGAGATCATGCGGTTTGGTTCCAGTTTGCATAATAAAATTGCCGTTAGTCTATAAGATTGATATCACATGGTTCCTTGTTAATATTATTTGAACGTACTTATGCAAAAGAGAATCGAAGGTTTTTTAAGGTAATTTTATTGAAAAATCACTTATGTACCTAAATACTTATATATTCGACTCAACTGGCTCCAAATGGAGTGAGTTGAGAATCAATCAATCAATCAATCATGTTTATTGTGGATCATAGGTACAGAAATAGATAATTACAGTGATGTTGATCAGCTATGTCCCGCCTTTTGGGCATACATGAGAAACCAGATGGGTCAAAATTTTTAGCTTGAGAAAGCTACTAATTTTATTATTATTTTCACTCATCTTGTTCACCTACCTCGAAATCAGTTTGCCCTGAAAAACCTTCCAGATCATCAATTCTATTGTCTCCCACAAGATTCATATAAAAGTCATTAGGGAGTCTTTAGGAATGAGGTGCAGAAGGCTCTTCAGGTCCTTTAACATAGCCTTAGGAACAGGCTTCCCGTTTGGCCAGAGAGGTTGCATTACCTCTCTCGTAAGAACAAAAGTTGGCCTACCGCGTAATTTTTTTTTAATGTTAACCTTTTTATAATCCTCGGTCAAATTAGACCTCATAAAAATTGTGAAAATTTCCTCCGTTTTGAGCATTATTTCCCTTGTGTCAAGCCAAGACACTTTATGACCAGCCTCTCTAAAACATGCTTGATTATACAAGAGCCTACCTCTTGAGCACCGCGGCCTGCTTCACCTTCTACCCACACATTGCAATGAGCTTCAGCATTGCTCCCGGTGTGTATACCTAAATAGAATACCCAAAGTTGTCTTTGGGTAGAAGGTGAAGCAGGCCGCGGTGCTCAAGAGGAAGGCTGTTGTCTAATCAAGTATATTTTAGAGAGGATTGGAAGCAACGTGAAACGCCCAATCCTATGGAAGGATTCGTGCGGTAAACAAAACCGTAATATAAAATTGGTTTTGATGCTAAAAGCTTTGCTTTACGATCAGCCACATATGAACAAATCAATATATGTACAATTTGTAGAATCGGGACAGCTTTCTTCCTAATGACACTGATTTCGGAAAAATTGAATCTTCCTTAAAAAAACAACATGTTATATACACACCTGATGATTACAATCATGTAGGTTATGAAAAAATGTAAAAAAAATAAACCTATGCACGTACATACATACACATGTACATAGAATGAAGCCTGATGATTTCTTGTCTTCATTGAGCTGGAAAAAACATAACAAATAGGAAGATAACTGTAGATGGTCTTAAAGTGTCTTGGCTTAACACAAAGGAAATAATGCTCAAAAAGGAGGAAATGCTCACAATTTTTATGAGGTCTAATTTGACCGAGGATTATAATCCTCGGTCAAAAGGTTAACATTAAAAAAATTACGCGGTAGGCCAACTTTTGTTCTTACGTAATGGAACCTCTTTGGCCAAACGGGAAGCCTGTTCCTGAGGCTAAGTTAAAGGGCCTGAAGAGTTTTCTGCACCTCATTCCTAAAGATTCCCATGGCTTTTATATTAATCCTGTAGAAGACGATAGAATTGAGGATGATCTGGAAGGTTTATCAGGGCAACCTGATTTCGAGGTAGATGAACCAGATGAGCGAAAATAATAAAATTAGTAGCTTTGACAAGCTACAAATTTGATTAATCTGGTTCCTCAACTCGCTCCATCTGGAGTGAGTTCAGCCGATTATGTAAGTATTTAGGTATCCAAGTAATTTTTCAATAAAATTTCCATAAAAACCTGAGTTTTTGTTATTTTCACCAATAATATTCATATATTTATATATTGTAACAAGGAACCAACCCACATTTTAGGTTTTTTGCAACAAGGAACCAGAGATAATTTATTAAAAAAAAGACACTTTTTACATAAAAAACTGTTTTTTTTTACATAGATTCATAAAATGCAGTATCTTACACAATATTGCAAAGTAATCCTATTATAATTATGAACAGTTTACTTTCTTTACAACATTTTACTAAAAATCGTTTTATCTCGAAACTGTCAATGTGTGGGTTGGTTCCCTTTTGCATAAGTACGTCCGTATCTCGTCAGATACGCACCACGTCAAAGACGCAGCTCGACAAACACGCATCATCATCATCTGTCTAGCCTTTTTCCCAACTATGTTGGGGTCGGCTTCCAGTCTAACCGGATTCAGCTGAATACCAGTATTTTACATGGAGCGACTGCCTATCTGACCTCCACAACCCAGTTACTGGGTAATACGATACCCTTTGGTAAGACTGGTTGTCAGACTTTCGGGCTTCTGACTACCCGTAACGACTGTCAAAGATCCACAAATGACAGCCGGGACCAACGGCTTAACGTGCAAACACGAATATGGTGTATTAAATACCTACAGCATTATATATTTTCATCATTCTGAATTTTCGAAGGTAAGCCGGTGGGAATCGAGTTGTATGATACCTTCGCCATGACTGTTGTCTATGCCCTCTGGCTATAAAGATAGAAAGTTAACGTAAAACATACTAGTGAACCAAACAAGTCGAAGCCACTTCACACTAGGTCTTCAGTAATTTTTATCGTCCTTTTATAAGCAATATAGGATCATTATTCCCCACAATTGTCCATTTTCGTCTAGACTGGATCATTACATTTTATTGTTATGATTATTGAAATAACTTTATTGTCACACTAGCTGCGCCCTGCGGTTTCATTCGCATAAGTGTCTATACGTTAATCCAGGGTGTCAGCTACCTCCATACTAAATTTTATCAAAATTGGACCAGCCATTTGAGCGTGAAGAAGTAACAAACATATAAACTCACACACACACCCCCCCCTCACACAAACACACACACACACCCCCGCACACTCACACACTCACAAACTTTCGCCTTTATAATATTAGTGTGATGAATTCACTAGTGACTGCCTCATCGGTCTTGTCGTCATGCGCGTGACGGTTCGATTCCCAGGTCAGTCAAAGTGTTATTGGGTTTATCCATCTGGAATTTCTCAGTAGCAAAACTTTTTTATTCTGTACTAGCTGCGCCCCGCGGTTTCACCCGCGTAAATGTCGATCCCGTGGGAATATTGGGATAAAAAGTAGCCTATATGTTAATCCAGGATGTCAGCTACCTCCACACAAAATTTTATCAAAATTGGTCGAGCCGTTTGAGCGTGAAGAAGTTACAAACATATAAACACACACACACACTCACAAACTTTCACCTTTATAATATTAGTGTGATGTGATAACATGTCAAGAGTATTCCGTGAACAAACTTTAACAAGGTGATGATAAGGATGACGATAAGAAAACAACTTACATCGAGAGTTCAGACACTATTAGTACACTTAAAATAAATTGGTTTTACCAGTAATTAAAGAGACTTTGCTGACTTTGAAAGGAAAATTAAAATTATTTGTATATGTATGCACGATATATTTATTATAAATCTCACGGTGGAAGTATATCTCAACTTAGTAATGGAAAACAGTTTGTGATATTGTGCCCGCCCATGTTCATAGGAACGGATGACATCAACGTATTATCTATTACACCACAACCGAATCAATTTATCTAATGTTTTATTAAGGGCTGATTTTTCAATCATCTGATAACTTTATTCGAGGAATAATTTTGAAATTTTGACAGTTACTTCATACAAAAACTGTCGAACGTCAATTTTATTCCTCGAATAAAAGTTATCTGGCGATGGAAAAATCAGCCCTAAGTCATGTAAAAACCTTATAATAGGAAAAAGAAATAAAGACAATGGCGCGTTGTCACTGCACGGGGCTCATACAGAGCTACGTCATTCGTGCTGGCCAGAGGCGCGGGCGGGCGACGTCGGCCCACGTTGTGGGAGGTCGGCGATCGCTGCACCGGAGTCTGAATTAGCACCCGATCGGTCGCTTCCCATTACATGAGACAGTATGACACTTGCCATCTGTCTATCCAAAACATGACGGGCTTGAACAGTGAATTTCTAGGAGTTGCATATTCAATGCAAAATTAATGACCTGAGTAATGTAGGTGCACCTCTGCCTAACCATTCAGGGTTTATAGGCGTAATGTTATGTAATAAATTTACTAGTGACCCTTGCTTCACACCAGTGCTAACTACTGACGTGGCGTCAATATATTGAGATTGCTGTGGTATAGTATTTTTAGACATAAACAATAACAGCCGCACAGGTCGATTGATCAGGTTAAGCTACGCTTGCCGCAGATGGTCTGTGGATGGGTGACTATCTTTACATACCGAGACTCCTCCGTGCCTCGGAAAGCACGTTAAGCCGTTGGTCCCGGCTGTCATTCGTGGATCTTTGATAGTCGTTACGGGTAGTCAGAAGCCCGAAAGTCTGACAACCAGTCTTACCAAGGGGTATCGTATTACCCAGTAACTGGGTTGTGGAGGTCAGATAGGCAGTCGCTCCATGTAATATACTGGTATTCAGCTGCATTCGGTTAGAATAGAAGCCGACCCCAACATAGTTGGGAAAAGGCTGATGATGAAACCTAAATTATGGTGAAAACTGCATCAAAATCCATTGTGTAGTTTAGAAGAATTAAGCAGAAATACAAACGTAAAAAGTGATTTAATTTTTACCCGATTGCGTCAGAAGGAGGGTTATGTTTTTCGAGTGTATGTATGTATGTATGTATGTATATTTCTTTGGCACGCTCTGTAGCCTAAACGGCTTGATCGATTTCAGCTTGAGAGGTGCCGTTAGATTCGTCTTAATTGTGAGAGTGACACTGGGTATATCAAAATTGAAAAAAAAATTAAAATGGCCGATTTATGGCACAAAATGTCTTCAAAAAAAAATTTTTTTTTCTCGAAACCTATCGAGTGGGGTATCAAAATAAAGGGCTTTAAAAGGTGATTACAAAAATATATATCACTTATATGGTTAAAAGTAATTCGAAGTGACAAAACGTAAAAAACAAGTACCAAGAACTAAATCGTTTGCGAAATCTTTCACATTTGTAAACTAAAAAGCTGGAAATAAAAAAAATAATTTAAAAAATAAAAAAACCCGACTGCGAAACTGAAAAGCTACAAACAAGCCCATTTTAAATTAAATAAAAGTTGGAAGCAGGCGGGACCCATTTGAATTTGAAAATATGATAAAAATGGTATGGGTCCCGCCTGCTTCCAACTTTTATTTAATTTAAAATGGGCTTGTTTGTAGCTTTTCAGTTTCGCAGTCGGGTTTTTTTATTTTTTAAATTAATTTTTTTACTGTGTAGTATGTTATAAATATGTCCATTAGATGTGCACGCGGCTTGGGCTATAATGTAAAGATTCTTGTTTTTTTAGATTTATGAAACGCATGTATGTGACTAAACGAATAGACGTAATCAGTCTATAATATTTCCAATGCTGGGATAAGAAAGAAAGAAAGAAAAATGCGTTTATTGGCATCACAGCAAAATAAAACTAATAAAACAAAATATTTAATAAAATATTTAAAAAACCCCCGACACAAAATAATAATAAAATTAAATGTAATTGGAAAAGGATAAAATAATTAAAAACCCCCGACTTAAAGAATTTATGTAACGAGACTAAAACAGACAAATTCATATGGCAGTTGGGGACCTCTTAGAATAGAAGGTGGTCAGTTCACACACACACAGGCACGTTAAACTACTCAAATTGACTTTCAGCTGCAACCCATTGGATATGATACACGGAGGAATGGATACATGACTCCTCTCTGTGAGAGGGAGTGGGCCATCATCCACCACGTGGGCCCAGTACGGGTCGGTGGTAAGTTCTTAGTCTTGGTCAGCTCCTAAAATATTTCGAGGACTCTACACTACGGAGGTGGGATCCTGTGGTTCCAGAAGTGACTACATTTCTACGTGACTTCCCATTGCATGCCAAACAAAAGCGTATTTACATGTAACGACTGTACACCTCGCAATGTATATCGTATCGTTATCGAGCCTCACTGTGTAAATCTATGTTAATGTTTGCTTCGTGCTCCAATTTCAAGTAAATTCATATTTATTTGAAGGGTTTATCATTGTTAGACATGGGAAATTGTTTCTATTTTCATTATCTTGAAAAATGGCGTGGCCTGGGTGGGTTTTTTTTTCATCAGGATTAATGATGTTTTTGGGATATAAAAAATCTATATATATAAAAGAAGAAACTGACTGACTGCCTGACTGACTGACTGACTGACATATCAACGCACAGCCGAAACTACTGGGTCTAGGAAAGTGAAATTTTGCAGACGGCTACTTATTTTTTTTTTTTTAAGTATTTATTTAATGATATTCAAAATACAGAGGTGTAACTTAAATCTAAACTCGCCAAACTTTTACGTTTGATGGCGAGAGGCGCTCTTTTACATAACAATGCACCACCTTATTACGGGAACACCCAAATATTCCGAAATATTTTATTCCGAATTTCGATGTTCCGATTTTCAAAAGTCCGAATTTCATAATACCTAAGAATTATAATCTCTATTATTAAAAATCACGAAATTTATGTTTCCGAAAGTCATAAATACGATTTGCTTGTTTTGCGATTTTCATATGTTCGAAGAATCAAATGCTCGATGGGTTCTCGGTCCGAAAAACGTCATTCCGATTTTCAATTTTCCGAATAACCTGTTAAAATTAGTACTCCCTTTCTTCTCCTAAAATTGTTTGTCCGAAAGTCATTATCCATAACACGTTTGCTATAAACTTCAGTAACCACAATGTCCAAAAATTCGAAATTTTATTTTACATAATTATATTTACTTCTAAATCTATTCTGTCATAATATCGAGTACTATAATAATTGAATATCCTAATTTTGCATGAAATAAAGTCATATGTCCTAAAACATTTGCTAAAAATTAGGTTTTAGTGACAGAAACGAATCGCTGTAAATCCGACTCCACGCAGTCTTGTCTGCCCTACCCCTAGAGTGTAATTTAAAATCGCGTAGGCGCGTAGGGGCAAGGCGGCCCGCGGGCTGAGGAGCAGGAGGCTGTGAGCGAGCCGCCGCGGCTGAGGCTGGCCGGCGAAGCCGGCCAGCAAGCCGAAGCCGTGGTGGAGAGCGACAGCCGTCTGCGACGATTAGCACGCGTGGGGCCGCCGGAGAACCGCAGCGCCGGAGCCGTGACAGAAACCATGCCTGCTGCATGTTGCATGCTCGCTTGCATGCTGCATGCTTGCTGCATGCTGCATGCTTGCTGCATGCTTGCTGCATGCTTGCTTGCATGCTGTATGCTGCGTGTTTGCTTCCATGCTGCATGCTGCATGCTTGCTGCACGCTTGCTGCATGCTTGCTGCATGCTTGCTGCATGCTTGCTGCATGCTTGCTGCATGCTGCGTGTTTGCTTCCATGCTGCATGCTTGCTGCATGCTTGCTTGCATGTTGCATGCTGCGTGTTTGTTTCCATGCTGCATGCTGCAGCAGTGGACGCAGTGGAAGCAGTGGACGTCTTTCAGCTGAAATTATGAAGGTTAGAACTGTGACCAATGAAAGAAAATATTTTTATTTTAATGAAAATATTTTTATTCAAAAGTAAACAATCATAGTTTTAATTGAGAACCAATACACTGCAAAAAATGTACTTCATCATACAGTTTTTTTTTCAAAATTATTTTATTTATCTTTTCTTCTTTCGCTATATACTTTCTTCGTTTCGGTTGTGTTGGCTCACCGCTCATAATTTTTTCGATTTCGCTTAAATTTATTTTAGTTTCTTTAATTAATTCGTTGGCAAGATTATAAAACCCTGAGTTTTTTTTCCCAATAATTACATTTATATGATGATGCCAAGATTCGGCGTGATTTTGGGTTCGTGGTAAATTTTTTTCATGTAGTTCTTGAACATTCCAAAATTTTGGGCCAAATGAAGGGGGTGTTTGATTTTTACCTTCAACGTAATTGATTCCAAACCATTGTAAAATTTTTTTACTATCACCAGTAAAATTCTTCATCAGGGCTTCGTAATAACGAGGCACCTCTTCATAATTCAAATAACTTAGTGCAAAAATACATTTAATATCTTTTACAAAATCTGGGTTATTTATGTACAAATTTTGTAGTTTCTCACTTTGTATACGTCTATATATAATTTGGCCCAAGTGAAAGTTACAACCTTTTGTCAATACATTTTCAAAATTTTGTCGAATACTCAAAATTGCTGCTTTTTCAAAATCTGTGATACAATAGGATGGTTTTAAGTGAATTTTATTTTCACAAGCATATTCTAGCAACAGCTCAAACAATTTATCGTATGATTTCTTGTCTTTATGTGTACATAGAGCAAAAACCATAGGAAAAGTTTTCTGTTCATTTACAGATAAACAACCATGGATCGTATATAATTGTAAGAATATAGATGGCACAATTTTAAACGTTCCATCTAAAATCCAGTACGCAGACTCACTGAGCAATTTTATTAATTTGCGAGTTGAGAACAACATTATCCTCTTTTTATTATCGTATTCGATGTCTTTTATCAAAAAAATGTCATCATTAATTTTGATCAAATCCATATTTACCTCAAAGTGAACATTATCTGGCTCAATCTGTTTTTTATATTTACGTTTTTCTCGATAAATACATTGTTTCATAGCTGACACCGACGGCAAATTATTTAACTCATTATTGGAGCAGTTTCCCAGCACATCTTGAACAATGTTACAAGTCTTTTTTGTTGTGTTCCTGCATTCATCTTTTAAGTTATTTTTAATTTCTGCTATAGACATCCTTAGTGGCTCAGGTTCGTGATTATGTATCGGTTTTTTTGATAATAATATATGTTGGTCATTGTTATCTTCATCTAATTTAGTTTTCAATGTTGCATTACAACCATATAATTTATCTTTTTTTAATTCACACCGCCAATAATAATTCTCACTGCACACTTTGTTTTTTTCATAAGTAAATCCATCCAAAAACAATTTTAATCCTCCTTTGTTATTGACGAATGTACGACACTGACACTTATTATCTTCGTTTTCACTCATTGTCAAAACGAACAATTTGGATTTAATAATTATGTTCCTAACAATGTACCGTGGTTGTACAATATATTATAGTAAAAGGTAGTAGGTAGCAGTATTATACCTAATTAATTACTATTTGTTTATCACAAGGATAATAACTGTAAACAATCACTTAACTGTGCAATTACGAGTAGGGAAACACATCTGTCATTAGTTTTTTAATTCTACCTCCTTCTACTAAACATAATATTATACTTCTCTCTGACGAGCAAAATGTGTGTTTATTTGTCTTGCTATTCTGTTTTACAAGGCGTTTTTATTTCGGAATTCTAATTATTCGGTATTTTAATAATCGGAATTCGTATTTTTGATGTTTCGAATTATCATTAAGTCGGACTTTTTGTTATTCGATCGATTGAAATTCGGTATTTTGAGAATAGTAATTATAAACGTTAGGAATATTGGAATTTCGGAATTATAAAAATAGGATGAATGATAATTCGGAGTTGTTATATTAGGAATTTTAAATCATTCGGAATTATGAAAATCGGTATTTTGAAATTCGTATTTGTGACTGTCGGAATAAAGTTTTTCGTATTTTCGTAGTGTACCCCCTTATTACTACATACCTACCTACTACTTAAAATTAATCTTATACAATGTCTTCGCGATTTAATTGCCAAAAAAAACATACAAGTTAACATACACACACAAGTATATATATAAGTTTATGGAAATAACTTTAAACCCTACACAGTAAAGTTCAGTTTACAATACAACTTCAAACATTTTTATAACTTTTCCAATAGTGCTATTCACTGGTTGAATTTTATACAATGTGATCTGCATTCGCGATTTACCTGCCAAACATGTTAATAAATATGAGTTTATGGAAAATAAAAAAAACAAAAAATTTACAAAAACTTTAAACCCTACACAGTAAAGTTCAGTTTACACTACAACTTCAAACATTTTATAACTTTTTCAAAAGTGCTAGTCACTCTGAGATTAACTTAATTAGCATTTAAATACAAATATTAGATATTTGTTTAACTTGAAATAATATTAATTTGAAACATAAGTTTGAATAGACCTTATTTAAGCCAGATTTACACTACGAAAACCAGTTGCACAAACTCAGCAACCCATTGATAGTTTCAAGTGTAAATAGATAGTGATTTACACGTGAAACAATCAATGAACAGCTAAGCCCGCGCAACCAGCTTCGCAATGTAAATTCAGCTTTAGTTATAATTGCTATCCTGTATAATGTTTTTCAATTTCGTTTTAAGTGATCCTTTGCTAATTTTTACTTTTTCTCTTAATAAATCTATTTTGTTAAACATTTTAGGTACCAAATACTTAGATGTTCTCTTACCATAATAGTTTGTTATCTTTGGTTCAACCAGTTTGTTCTCTCTAACCCTACGTGTGTTGTACTTATTTTTAACATTAACTTTATATTCATCATTATAATAATATTCCAGTCCTACCAAATAATCAATTTTTTTATCAATGGACATAATTTTACAGATGGGAAATAACTTATCATACTCTTTATTGCACTTATCTTTAACCTTTTTACTGACCAGAAACTTTATCAGTCTTATTTGTATGTCTTTAACATCTCTTAATCTCTCTCAATTCTCTTCTCTCTCGCGCGGTCGTTCACCAACACGATGGACCGATCAGGTGAAGGAATCATCGTCCACTAAATTTTACACGGTGGTAAGGAATGCGCTGGACAGAAACCGGTGGAGACGGATCATCCGCTCCAGGTGCAACTCCGAAGCTGACCACGATCCTCAGACATGAGGGACCGACTACAGAGAGAGAGAACATCTCTTAAATATGTAATAAAGGTTCTCCCGTACACAAGGAGTCCATAGCTTATCAGCGAATCGGCAAGTGCAAAATATACAATTCTTAGCGTCTGTTTGTTTAATACATGTTTTATAATGTAGGGGTGCACTAAGAAGGAAATTCAAATTCAATTAGAAATTCAACCTTTAAGGGGGTAAAAAGGCGGGATTTCGTTTGTATGAAAAATCTTATTTCTTGAGTTAATAAACTTGAAACTTGGCACGAATACTTATCTAAGTAAATTATGAAGTCTGGCATTTTTTGTTTTTCTAAACTACCCCGTAAAGGGGGATTGGGGGGTGTCAAAACTTGTATGGAAGAATTTTAACGCGCTGTCTGATTAACTTAAAATTCAGTATTTATACTTAAGACCAAAAATAAAGAACAAGATGTATCGGGATTTTTCAAAAATCTAAAAAAGGGATAGTTAATTTTACAGGGGAGGATTTTACTGCGTGGCTTGATTAAGTCGAAAATTGCTATCAATAAATCTTCGAGTCAAGTAATAAACACATCCCAAACGATTTTTCTAAATTTCATCCCTGTGTGGGGGGGACAAGCGAGGATAGTTTATATGAAAAATCTTATTCATTTGGTTAATAAACTTGAAACTAAAGGGAGATTGGGGGTGTAAATTTTGTATGGAAGAATTTTAACGCGCAGTCCAATTAACTCGAAACTCAGTACGTAAGACCAAAATCACACTAATATTATAAAGGCGAAAGTTTGTGAGTGTGTGTGTGAGTGTGTGTGTGAGTGTGTGTGTGTGTTTATATGTTTGTTACTTCTTCACGCTCAAACGGCTGGACCAATTTTGATAAAATTTTGAATGGAGGTAGCTGACACCCTGGATTAACATATAGGATACTTTTTATCCCGATATTCCCACGGGATCGACAATTACGCGGGTGAAACCGCGGGGCGCAGCTAGTAAATAATAAATCATAGTATATCAGGGTTTTTAGAATATCTACCCCTAACGGGGTGAAGAGTCAATTTCTTATGAGAGTGTTTTATAACGTGGCTTGATTGGAAAATTGGTATAAATAATCTTTAGTCAAGCTATAGTAACATCCCAGACGATTTTTCAAAACTCCACTATTTTCAACACTCCACTCCCTATGGGTTAAAAAGATGGCATACAGTTTATATGAAAATTTTTTTTCATTTGATTCATAAACTTGAAACTTGGCAATATTTGGCTCAGTAAATAATAAAGAATGTCACTTTTAGTTTAAAAAAACCCCTCACCGAGAATTTAGGGGGTGACAAAGTCAATAGGTTAGAAAAATATGTAACCCGCTGTCGAATTAACTCGAAACTCGGTACTACTAAAACAAAAAGGTTAAAACCTATGTGTTTTAGGGTTTTTCAAAAATCGACTCCTACCAAGGTGGTAAAAGGTAATAAAGTTTAAGGGGTGGATTGCTGGGAAATATAGTAAGAAATGCTGAATCCACTAGCAAGAATAGCGCTACCAGTGGTTCATTGAGCTCTGGCAAGCTCCAGTGAAAGAGCCAAAATGGTTTCCGACACACGACACCCTTGCACGACAACATTGATAAATGATAAATGATTTATTTTCTGTAAGTAGGTTTTTACAAACACTTTTACACGTCATCATATTTTTTTTTAAAAACTAGATGTGGTCGGCGTTTCCTATCTGACTACTCTGAGAAGAAAGGCCGAAACAAACTCAGAGGTCACAGTCTCTTTTAAAGTCCAGACAAAATCTTGGTCAGATCGTGTGAAGACCATGTAGATTGATGTCTGAAATGGTCTTTTGAGGAAAGAACCACACAGATTGAGCGGACCTGTCCAATCAGTGCACGCATTTGTCAAAAATCGTGCAGCTCGACTCAGAAATGAGGAGCTCAACGATTCGACGAACAATACCAAAGAAAGGACATTTGGGTAGGCCGCGTAAATTACTCAAACTGCCAGATCATGATTAAAACTAAGAAGGAAAACAGAAAAAAAAAAAAATGACCCACATAGTCCTCACATTCACAATAATTAAATGAAAAGAAAAATAAAAAATACTTTACAAAGTAAATATTCATGTCATTGTCTAAATAAAATTCATCAATGTCAATGTGTATATAAAAATCTGGACATAGTCTTTGAGGACCATGTAGATTAGTGTCTGAAAAGATCTATTGAGGAAAGAACCACACAGATTGAGTGGACCTGTCCAGTCAGTGCACGCATTTGTCAGTAACCGTGCAGCTCAACTCAGAACTTCAGGAGCTCAACGATTCGACGAACAATACCAAAGACAGGACATTTGGGTTGGCCGCATAAACTACTCAAACTGCCAGACCACGATTAAAATGTAAACAATGACCCACATAGTCCTCACATTCACAATAATTAAAATAATATAATACTTTATACAGTAAATGTACATGTCATTGTGTAAGTAAATAGATACTTAAAAAAAAAAAAAAAATATTAAAGTGTAAAAATTGCAAAATAACATTCACTGTCTAAACCTATTGGAGCAGCTCAATCCCAAGCCTTTTTGTCCTCAATATAGTCTTTTACAGTATAATAGGCTTTCTGGCATAGTTTTCGCTTTATAAAAGCTTTGAATTTATTTAGGCTTAGTTCTTGAATGTGGCTAGGAAGTTTATTATAAAAATGTATACATTGGCATCTAAACGAGCCACCTATTTTCTTGAGCCTTGTTGTAGGAACAACAAATTTGTGTTTGTTCCTAGTATTTATGTTATGGATATCACTGTATTTTTTAAACAGATTAATATTTTTATGTGCATACAAAAGATTATCATAAATGTACTGAGAAGGCACAGTCATTATATTAATCTCTTTAAATATGTCTCTGAGGGAGTGTCTAGGACTTAATTTATAAATAGAACGAATTGCCCTTTTTTGTAAAATAAAAATTGTCTGAATATCGGCGGCATTTCCCCACAACAGAATACCGTACGACATCACACTATGAAAATAACTAAAGTAAACTAAACGGGCTGTCTCTAAATCAGTCAAATCACGAATTTTCCTAACGGCGTATGCTGCAGTGCTAAGCTTTTTTGACAATTTATCTATATGGGGGCCCCATTGAAGCTTGGCATCCAACGTTATGCCTAAGAATTCTGTGGTATCTTCGGGTTTTAACTCTTCATCCTTAATGAGAACACTAGTTTCTACTTGTCTAACGTGGGGTATCGTAAACTTAATACATTTGGTTTTTTTTCCGTTAAGAAGTAGGTTATTGACATTAAACCAGTTAACTACTTTTGCAAGGGCGTTATTTACATTGTCAGTAACCAGCTGCTGATGTTTGATTTTAAACAAAAGAGAAGTGTCATCTACAAACAACACTTAATGGCGCCGATTCCCTTGTTCACAAACTAAACAAAATTTATGTTCAGTGCATCTTTTCCTTTCTATTTCATTAAGAAAAGGACAGAAGATAAATATTAGTTTAGTCCTGTCAAATTAAGATACTCCACAGCAAGTTTAGACGATTACGACGATTTATTGCTTTTTTTTTTTGCTAATTAATACATTGCGGGATCATGGAAACTGATAACAAAAATAATTTTACAACTTAAACTTACAGTCCAACAGTTGATAGTATCGTCTTCAAATTTAGCATACGCATATGCTAAATTTGAAGACGATACTATCAACTGTTGAAGAGTTCATGAAGAAACGACCTTTATTGCAGCATCAGCACAAACTGGTAATTATTTTGGTGTTACTAGATAAACATAACGCGTGTGTCAAATTTGGAGATGGTGCTATCAACTGTTAAGGAGTTCTCTCATGAAGAAACGACCTTGGCTGCAGCATCAGTATAAACTGGTAATTATTTTGGTGTTACTAGATAAACATAACGCGTGTGCCAAATTTGGAGATGGTGCTATCAACTGTTAAGGAGTTCTCTCATGAAGAAACGACCTTGGCTGCAGCATCAGTATAATCTGGTAATTATTTTGGTGTTACTAGATAAACATAACGCGTGTGTCAAATTTGGAGATGGTGCTATCAACTGTTAAGGAGTTCCCTCATGAAGAAACGACCTTGGCTGCAGCATCAGTATAAACTGGTAATTATTTTGGTGTTACTAGATAAACATAACGCGTGTGCCAAATTTGGAGATGGTGCTATCAACTGTTAAGGAGTTCTCTCATGAAGAAACGACCTTGGCTGCAGCATCAGTATAAACTGGTAATTATTTTGGTGTTACTAGATAAACACAATGCGAGTGCCAAATTTGAAGACGATGCTATCAACTGTTGAGGAATTCCCTCATGAAGAAACGACCTTGGCTGCAGCATCAGTATAAACTGGTAATTATTTTGGTGTTACTAGATAAACATAAGACGTGTGCCAAATTTGAAGACGGTGCTATCAACTGTTGAGGAGTTCCCTCATAATGAAATGACCCTGGCTGCAGCTGCAAACTGGTAATTATTTTGGTGTTACTGGATAAACATAAGGCGTGTGCCAAATTTGAAGACGGTGCTATCACCTGTTGAGGAGTTCCCTCATAAAGAAATGACCTTGGCTGCAGCATCAGCACAAACGGGTAATTATTTAATTTTGCTACATAAACCTAACGAATATGCCAAATTTGAATACGATCTGTTGAGGAGTTCTCCCATGAAGAAACGACCCTAGCTGCAGCATCAGAACAAACTGGTAATTATTTAATTTTGCTAGATAAACCTAACACGTTTGCCAAATTTTAAGTCGATGCTATCAACTGTTGAGGAGTTCCCTCATAAAGAAATGACCCTGGCTGCAGCATCAGTACAAACTGGTAATTATTTTAGTTTTACTACTTAGACCTAATGCCTCTGCCAAATTTGAAGACGATGCTATCAAGTGCTGAGGAGTACCGTCATGAAGAGACGACTCTGGCTGCAGCATCTAATACTAAAATAATAATCCTTTGAGAAGCGCCAACAAAGGTAAAGACATCGACTCGTCCTCGCTTGGTACTTCATTTTAGAAAAAGTGTGTAAGAAATAAATCGGAACATTCTACTTACCTACATTGATATAATTATTATCTTACACGTAACATGTTTTAGGTAGGTAGATTTTCCAGGTCCTCGGTTTGTCCAAGTTCTACGCGAAAAACTGTCCTCGGTTTAGTGATATAAAGTCTAACACAACATCCGCACTTTGTACAAGCTATAAGAAATATTGTGTAAAAATACGTCCTCGGAAGGACGTCCCAGGGCTTACGTATGAGGTCCTCGGTTTGCTCACACAAAGTCCTCGTATGTGCATTGCTGGTCACATTTAGCTGTGTATTTCAGGTCCTCAGTATGATAGCCGAAATTCATACAGAAAAATGTTGAGATAGCATTATCCCAATAAGCTCATCACTAGAGATTTATTCACCTGTCTCTTTCTATCTTATTCTAAAAGGCCCACGAGGTGTTTAAACCAGTTTTTTGGAGGGTCCTCGGTTTGTTCTTGGACTAACAAGGTCCTCGTAAGGGTGTCTGTACAAACAGGGGTGTGTGTGTGTGTTTATATGTTTGTTACTTCTTCACGCTCAAACGGCTGGACCAATTTTGATAAAATTTTGAATGGAGGTAGCTGACACCCTGGATTAACATATAGGATACTTTTTATCCCGATATTCCCACGGGATCGACAATTACGCGGGTGAAACCGCGGGGCGCAGCTAGTAAATAATAAATCATAGTATATCAGGGTTTTTAGAATATCTACCCCTAACGGGGTGAAGAGTCAATTTCTTATGAGAGTGTTTTATAACGTGGCTTGATTGGAAAATTGGTATAAATAATCTTTAGTCAAGCTATAGTAACATCCCAGACGATTTTTCAAAACTCCACTATTTTCAACACTCCACTCCCTATGGGTTAAAAAGATGGCATACAGTTTATATGAAAATTTTTTTTCATTTGATTCATAAACTTGAAACTTGGCAATATTTGGCTCAGTAAATAATAAAGAATGTCACTTTTAGTTTAAAAAAACCCCTCACCGAGAATTTAGGGGGTGACAAAGTCAATAGGTTAGAAAAATATGTAACCCGCTGTCGAATTAACTCGAAACTCGGTACTACTAAAACAAAAAGGTTAAAACCTATGTGTTTTAGGGTTTTTCAAAAATCGACTCCTACCAAGGTGGTAAAAGGTAATAAAGTTTAAGGGGTGGATTGCTGGGAAATATAGTAAGAAATGCTGAATCCACTAGCAAGAATAGCGCTACCAGTGGTTCATTGAGCTCTGGCAAGCTCCAGTGAAAGAGCCAAAATGGTTTCCGACACACGACACCCTTGCACGACAACATTGATAAATGATAAATGATAAATGATTTATTTTCTGTAAGTAGGTTTTTACAAACACTTTTACACGTCATCATATTTTTTTTTAAAAACTAGATGTGGTCGGCGTTTCCTATCTGACTACTCTGAGAAGAAAGGCCGAAACAAACTCAGAGGTCACAGTCTCTTTTAAAGTCCAGACAAAATCTTGGTCAGATCGTGTGAAGACCATGTAGATTGATGTCTGAAATGGTCTTTTGAGGAAAGAACCACACAGATTGAGCGGACCTGTCCAATCAGTGCACGCATTTGTCAAAAATCGTGCAGCTCGACTCAGAAATGAGGAGCTCAACGATTCGACGAACAATACCAAAGAAAGGACATTTGGGTAGGCCGCGTAAATTACTCAAACTGCCAGATCATGATTAAAACTAAGAAGGAAAACAGAAAAAAAAAAAAATGACCCACATAGTCCTCACATTCACAATAATTAAATGAAAAGAAAAATAAAAAATACTTTACAAAGTAAATATTCATGTCATTGTCTAAATAAAATTCATCAATGTCAATGTGTATATAAAAATCCGGACATAGTCTTTGAGGACCATGTAGATTAGTGTCTGAAAAGATCTTTTGAGGAAAGAACCACACAGATTGAGTGGACCTGTCCAGTCAGTGCACGCATTTGTCAGTAACCGTGCAGCTCAACTCAGAACTTCAGGAGCTCAACGATTCGACGAACAATACCAAAGACAGGACATTTGGGTTGGCCGCATAAACTACTCAAACTGCCAGACCACGATTAAAATGTAAACAATGACCCACATAGTCCTCACATTCACAATAATTAAAATAATATAATACTTTATACAGTAAATGTACATGTCATTGTGTAAGTAAATAGATACTTAAAAAAAAAAAAAAAATATTAAAGTGTAAAAATTGCAAAATAACATTCACTGTCTAAACCTATTGGAGCAGCTCAATCCCAAGCCTTTTTGTCCTCAATATAGTCTTTTACAGTATAATAGGCTTTCTGGCATAGTTTTCGCTTTATAAAAGCTTTGAATTTATTTAGGCTTAGTTCTTGAATGTGGCTAGGAAGTTTATTATAAAAATGTATACATTGGCATCTAAACGAGCCACCTATTTTCTTGAGCCTTGTTGTAGGAACAACAAATTTGTGTTTGTTCCTAGTATTTATGTTATGGATATCACTGTATTTTTTAAACAGATTAATATTTTTATGTGCATACAAAAGATTATCATAAATGTACTGAGAAGGCACAGTCATTATATTAATCTCTTTAAATATGTCTCTGAGGGAGTGTCTAGGACTTAATTTATAAATAGAACGAATTGCCCTTTTTTGTAAAATAAAAATTGTCTGAATATCGGCGGCATTTCCCCACAACAGAATACCGTACGACATCACACTATGAAAATAACTAAAGTAAACTAAACGGGCTGTCTCTAAATCAGTCAAATCACGAATTTTCCTAACGGCGTATGCTGCAGTGCTAAGCTTTTTTGACAATTTATCTATATGGGGGCCCCATTGAAGCTTGGCATCCAACGTTATGCCTAAGAATTCTGTGGTATCTTCGGGTTTTAACTCTTCATCCTTAATGAGAACACTAGTTTCTACTTGTCTAACGTGGGGTATCGTAAACTTAATACATTTGGTTTTTTTTCCGTTAAGAAGTAGGTTATTGACATTAAACCAGTTAACTACTTTTGCAAGGGCGTTATTTACATTGTCAGTAACCAGCTGCTGACGTTTGATTTTAAACAAAAGAGAAGTGTCATCTGCAAACAACACTATATCATGATTATCCTTTATGAGGTACGGCAAGTCATTGATATAAATAAGGAACAAGAAAGGACCAAGAATTGAGCCCTGGGGGACCCCCATTCTTACTACAGATCCGGGTGACCTTTTTCCGTTAACATCAACTCTCTGAATCCTATCACTCAAGTAAGAAGTAAGAAGATCCAGAGAGGCGTTCCGGATTCCGTAGTGGTGCAGTTTCCTGATTAATGTGTCATGAAGAACACAATCGAATGCCTTGGACAAATCGCAAAAGACGCCCAAGGCATCGCATTTGTCCTCCCATGCATTATAAATATGTCCTAAAAGTTCAACTCCTGCATCGGTAGTCGAACGACCCCTTGTAAAACCGAACTGTTTATTATGCAGTAATTTATTGTTATTAAAAAATCTTTGCAATTGATTCAAAATAAGTTTTTCAAAAATTTTACTAAAGGTAGGTAGTACTGAAATAGGTCGATAATTAGTAGGGTCTGATGTACTACCCGATTTAAACAACGGTATTATTTTACTGTTTTTCATAAGATCAGGAAACTCACCACGGTCAATACAATTATTAAATATAACAGCTAAAGTAGGTGCTACAATGTTTATAATCGACTTAACAACATCCACAGAATTACCCCATAGATCTGCGGTCTTTTTAACATTTAACGTGTGAAAGGTTTTAATTATATCGTTACAGGTTACATATTCAAAGTGAAATTCAGAATCACAAACTGAAACGTTTTCTTTAAGTAAAGACTCTGCGGCAGCGGGTGATGAGTTAAGAGATTTAGTAGTTGATACTGGAATCTCTGCAAAGAAATTTTCAAAGGCCGCGGCGACTTGAGAATCTGATTTAATTATATTGTCATCAATAGCAAGGCTGTAGTCACTACTTCGGGTGCATGACCTTCCCGTTTCGCTATTAATGACATTCCAAGTCGTTTTAATAATGTTGCTACTATTTTTAATTTTTGAACTCAAATAACGTGACTTGGCAATACTACAAACTTTTTTAAATATTTTAGAATAATTCTTAACATATAAATTAAATTCAGCAGTGTTTATAAAAATCCGTTCTTCATATAATTCATAAAGTCGTTTTCTACTTTTATGTATACCAATGGTGGCCCAGTCACTGAAGGAAGCGTTACTATTAACCGATAATCTTTTTGAAATAAAAGTGTTATCAAATTGTGTGCAATACATATTAAAAAAATCATTATATTGTTGATTAGGGTCATCATTAGTGAATAAAAGTGGTAATTTACCCAAGAGTTTAGTTTTAAATGTTTCCAAGCGATTAGTTGTTTTTGGGTTAACAGTGATATCTTTTTTAGTAACTTTTTTGTTGTAATTTGGAATACTGATCAATTGTCCGCAATGATCTGAGTCTATTAAGTTAATAATTTCTTTGTGGGTCGGTATAACATCTGTATAAATGTTATCTAGGCATGTAGCACTAGTAGGAGTTATTCTAGTGGGCTCTAAAAATTGGTTAGCAAGATTGTATTACTGAAACAAACTTATAATTTTAGTACTTAACCCAGAATTTTCTAACAAATTAACATTAAAATCACCACAAGTGATGATAGACTTCTTTGTATTACAGATTTTGTGCAACACTTCATCCATAACTTTTTCAAAACAATCATACAATCCTGAAGGTGGTCTGTATACACTTAATATAATGAACTGCTCCAATTCTATACAGGCTATTTCAATTGTTCGCTCAACAGAGAGGCTTACGATATCCTTTCGGTCCTTAAACTTAAGCTGGTTATTTATTAAAATTAATGAGCCACCATGTATAGCATTTACTCTGCTGAATGAACTACCAACCTGGTGATTACTAAAATTGAACATGAACTGGTGGCTTTTAAGCCAATGTTCTGTCAAACAAAGAATATCTATATTGTTACAATTCAGGAATAATTCTACTTCTAAGTCTTTGTTTAAAAATCCTTGAATATTTTGATGCACCAGATTGATACTATTTAATTTTTTTACACTTTCATTTGACTTATTATTTGCCTTAGTTACATTTTTGCAAGAGGTTGCCTCTATTGTCTTAATGTCTAATTTAAATGATGATTAATGTCATTAATTTTGACCAAATTATTGGCAGAATACTTTAAAAAGTCATTGCATTGCTCAATAGGAGCAATTTGTTTAGCCAAATGTTTGGCTGAAATTGAAAAAAAATATGATAGCGACACAGCTATCTGTCTTTTAAGATAGTTAGAAAGATAGTACATAACAATATTGTATCTATATTTTGTCAAATATAAATTATTACCAACATAATAGTTAGTATCAATTAACTGGAATTGGTTATCATTATATGTCAAATTGTGCAATGTCATGTTCATATCAAATCTTAAGTTATTTTCTTCCTGTGGCAAACTGTTACTGTAAGGGAATGTAAACAATACAATTTTTCTTAATCTAAGGTTGCACAATGTTCGATTATATTGGAGCAATTCTCCTTTATTTAAATTACCCCTATTTCCCATAAATATTAATAAAGTTGTTTCCTGCTTAAAGTTATATTTAATAACTTCTTTCATAATATCAAATAAAGAACAACCAGGCATACAGTAATTTATTATTGAGTGTCCCGGATATTCATCTGTCAACAAGTGACCTAAGTCCTTTCCAATCTCATCACAAAATAATACAATATCATGATTTACATTTTTTTTACATGGTATAATGGAACTATTAATAGAGGGAATAGTCAAATCAACACAAGGATGCAGTAATGTGGTATTGCATGCTGATAATTAATGGTCTGGTGTAGGTACAGTGGATGGTGTTTGACAGCGCTCACAGCTGTTTGTTTGTGAGTTCACCAGCTCATTCATTGCCAACACATATTCCCTCATTCAAATTCAAATTCAAATTCAAATTCAAATTCAAAGCATTTATTTCAATTAGACCTTGTACAGGCACTTTTGAATTGTCAAAATTAAAATTAAATAGTCTGTCAGTTAGTCCGAAAGTTGAAGCTAGTTGCCCATTCCAAAACGTAGATCTCTATGGAGAAGAACGGGCAAGAAACTCCATGGACACTCTTTTAAATCAAGATATTACAAAATCCTGGGTACATTATTCTTGTTGCTTCTATATGTGAGAACAATGTAAAAAAAAGACACAAATGAAGAAACAATTCAAAATATAAGATTAAAAATAAGCATTGGCAGTTAAGAGATGACCAGTCTCAACCGACGGCGCCCGTTCACGAACATGACGCGTGGATCAGCACCATCCAGCTCAACCAGTTTGTAGGGAACCGAATGATCCAACACACGCGCCACCATCGGTGAGACATTTAAGTGAGCATGACAAGTTCTCAACTGCCATGCTCTTTCAAGTCAACATCAAAATTAAATCATAATAAACGGAAACATGGTTCTTACATTTACAAAATTAAAAAAATGCTTCTAAATTATACAAAACTATAGTTTGCAATTTATTTAAGAGGTTAATAGAATTTAACATTAGACCATTAGATCTTCAGACTATTTAACAATAGAACATTAGATCTTCAGAGGTATTATATTTGTTAGTCATAGATCTTAGTTTCTCCTGCAGCTGGTCAAGTTGAGATTGCAAGTCCTGTGTGTCAATATTGCATTTCCTAGTACTTTGCTCCAAATTAAAAGAATACATATCTAACTGTTTAAGCAAATTTAACCTTTCCCTATTAAGTTTTACATTTTTAATAAAGAACTTTTGTCTTTTTACCATTTTTTGGGTTTTAACAATGTATTTATTAATTTTGATGTACTTTTTGAGTTTATTTTTACTAGTGACTACCCTCACTGATTTACATGATTTTGATTCATCATCACCTGTCAAATCAATAGTGTTAGTAGGATTTATGGCAGAAACCATTGACGGGGCAATAGACACCAACTCATTGAACAGACTTTGGTTCAGCGAGACAGTTATGTTAAGGTTTGTAGTCTCAAGTTGTGTAATCTGACTTTGAGCCTCATGTAGCTGCTGTTGTAATAAGTGTTTGTGGCTAAGAGCTTGTTCATACTCTACGCTACACTGGCTGAACCCGTCCACAACAAGCTGAAGTCTATCCCGTTCTTCTATGGCATCAGTGTATTGAGTATATATCTGAGCCATTTCAATTTTTAATTTCCTATTCTTGTCATGTGCATCAAAGAGCAACCTTTCATTGTCATCTATTTCCTTAATTAGTTGGTCACAGGACTCCTTTGACGCCTTTAAAGCGCTCAAAGCCTTATTGAGTTTGGACTCTTCGAGACGAGCACGGGCGCTGCGAGTCATAATCATGATTAAAACTAGTAAGGAAGCGACAAGAAATTAGAAAAGAGAAGGTTGTTGTGGCAGGAGTTGGAAAGATGATTAGTTTAATAGGAGAATATAAAAGTCGGTCAGTAGGTCGTCTTAGGGGCAGAAGTCAATGGGAAAAATGAGATTTAGATGTAAATAAAAGGAGTTCTGTCACCAAACCTAAGTAAGGTTATGTTTACGTTCAAAGGTCATTGGCATCAAGTAGCCTTACTAAAAGTGAACAAAGTAGGTAATTGCACGTGAAATTATACTAATTGTAGTACGTAAACTAACTAATAGCAAGTAAAATATAAAGTATTGTACCTGATAATTATCAAGATGACAATGCAAATTCCCTTGTGCCGGTAACTGTCACCGATTTACATTGATAAATTTACACTTAATTTGCACTAGGTATGTGAATCTAACACAAAATACACATTATTATCCTATCTACTTGAAGAGTAATTGGAAATAGGCCTAAAAAACAACGAAATTTAATATTTAAGATTAAAATTTCAAGAACAAATTTTAAACAGCTGTTAGCTGTAGTGTTGCCACAGGGAAAATTCAAACATTCTTGTGCCACAAAGGCTGAAAAGCCGAAACAGTTTTTAAAAGTATGTCGTCCCACTCACTGGTGAACTATCACAAGAAAGGCTGAAGCTGTGGCGAGACAGTGCTTCCTTACCCAAACCATTCGTTTTACCCGCTGAAGACCTCACACCTGGACATGAGTTACCTTGGGTAACCTGGAAGTCTTGAAACAGGCCCCGGATACAGATTGGCCGAAGCAAGGAAAACCTGTTCAGGTGGAGATTCATAGACGACTCCGCCTTGGAGTGTAAATTTCGTGCTGTTCGACAAACGATGGGACACTTAATATCGTGTCCTGCATATCCTGTCAGCTGCACGTTACAGGAACTGGTGGACGCTGGTGATGGCGCCAAGCAAGTACTAGAATTCTGAGCCGAGTCCATTTAGATTGCTATCGACACGCTAAGAAGAAGAAGAAGGGGTGGATTTTACTGCTTGCTTCCACCCACTGCTGGGACAGAGGCCTCATCTCTGTAAGAGGGAGTGGCCCGTAATGCATCACGCGGGCACAGTGCTGCTCGAAAATGGGTATCGGTCTTTGAGTCAAATTATGAACACATTCCATACGATTTTTCAAAAATCCACCCCTGTGGG
This sequence comes from Mesoligia furuncula, assembly GCA_916614155.1. Lineage (NCBI taxonomy): Eukaryota > Metazoa > Arthropoda > Insecta > Lepidoptera > Noctuidae > Mesoligia > Mesoligia furuncula. The sequence continues at coordinate 2,889,542 of OU744813.1, read as the reverse complement.
AGTGAAAAGAGGGGATACAGTTTATTTGAAAAATCTGATTCCTTTGATCTAAAAACTTAAAAATTACCCCGAATACTTATTTATCTAAATAATTTATAAAAATCGTAAACATACATTTTAGAAATTTTTAGAGGAAAGTACGTACTACACGCGGACAAAGTCGCGGGCAAAGTACTAGTACATTATATTATAACCGAACTTAAAAATGAGGTTCTTATTTCAAGGCTTTACAGCTTTTAATAACTGTCATTGTTATTCAATAGGCAAAAAATAAATAAATAAATAAATTGTTTTAATTTCTCTAGAATTTTTTAAATATTTCATGTCCGCTTGACGATAATTTATTGTATTTGATTGTCTTGCGTCTGTAATGCATGACTAATATTAATAATAGAATTTATATTTAATCTTCATTGGAATTTATATCAAATAATTAGAATTTTATAATCATATTTTCATTATAATTTTTTTTTTAATCATGGAATGAAGTTTGTTAAGTATATAATTATGTAATGATTTGATTTGATTTGAAAAAGTTACCCATCTCCATAATGACCGCGGCCAGTGCCGCTTAACCTTGCACTCACATTCTTCAAAGGGCGCTTTACTGTAGGTACTCGTCTAGCTATTTACTATGGGTGTGGATATAATATATTATTATAGTAGGTACTGTATAATAGATAAATGATTTTGACACTTACTCTTCCAAGTGTTACAGTTCTCGTATTGCATCTCACAGTAATTTTCGAAGTTTTTGAAGTCCCCATCGTAGCTACGGGCGCAGATTAGTTGTTTTCTGTAAAAAAAAAATAATCACCACTACTCTTAAAATGTTGACGGAAAACGTCCTGAGGAAACCGGCATATCATAAAACCAAACATTCGAAGATAATTGTGACATCCACCAACCCACACTATGCCTGCGTGGTGGATTATGGCCCACTCCCCTTTACAGAGACATGGCCTGTTTCCCAGAAGTGAGAACATTTAGTGTGATTATGTTACAGATATATACCCAGTGGTAACGGTCTCGACTCGGATATCTATAGTCACGACTTATGTGTCATTGGTCGTTGGTTCAAACCAAGGTAGGCACTTTACTTTTTGTAATGACGTATTTATTTGTTCAGCACTGCTCTTAAAACTGTGTAGGAAAGCATCGCGAGGAGGTATATTTTAGAATCAACAGTTCGATTCAATCAGTTTTGTATTTGTAATGGGTTTGCTTTTGACTCTAGTCTAGGTCAGAGGTGACAGAGACAAAGTCGACGATGGAGTGAGCTTACCCAGAAGAAGCCTGTTCACTCTTACTTTGAAGAGCTTCGGGTTGTATGCGCTCGGAAACACAGACGCAGGTAAGTTCCACTCTTTTGCTGTTCGCATAATAAAAGACTGTGTGGTGAATTACGGTCCACTCCCTCTCACAGAGAGGAAGCCTATGTCCCACGACGGAACGTTAATAGGCTGATTATATATGCAGAAAATAGAAAAAAAAATTAAATCAACTTACTTGTAAGCCTGAGGACATCGATCTAAGAAGTTTTTGCATCCTTTCACGAAGAAGTCTGTTGCAAAGAACTGTGTATCTTGAGGATAATGGATGACCTCCTTCCTGTACTTCTTAGCTTCAATGCCATGTAGTAGTACGGAGATACCGAAGACAAACCCTGAATCAAAAAAAGTAAGATCAGAAAAATGTTGGTTCATCATCTGCCTAGACTTTTCCCAACTATGTTGGGGTCGGCTTCCAATCTAACCGGATGCAACTGAATACCAGTATTTTACATGGAGCAACTGCCTATCTGACCTCCACAACCCAGTTACTGGGTAAAACGATACCCCTTGATAAGACTGTTTGTCAGACATTCGGGCTTCTGACGACACAATTTCTATAAAGTTTTCATAAAAACTGTACTACTACACTGAAAAAAATAATTTCTTACTACAGCACATTAAAGCGATTTTATTAAGATTTGCTGACTTTATACAGTAGGAAGAATAATTGTTTGTAAAACAGTGAAAGACAAAACAATAACTCTTAATGATTGAACATAATATTTACTGAAAAAACGACAAAAAAAAAACGGAAAACCAACATTACTGTAATGTAAGTAAATTTCAATGGTTTAAACGATATCAACAAAAGAATAAAACTGTTAATTTTGTGACCTTTTAGCTACTTAAAACGTTAAAGTTTACTGTCATGACGGTAACATTTTGCCTCAAACTTTAACTGTTTTCGGATCAGTAAAAAATACAGTTTTGAACGTTAAGCTCATAAGCAACTGTTTAAAGCAGTTCAGATTAATGTTATTTCTTTCAGTATAGAGGAGTCGCGTCACGCTTGTCTACAAGAGTCTTGAGGCTGTCACGTGTGACTTGCCTACAAACAATACATTTTCAGTACCTATATGTTTTTATTATGAACTATAAAAAATAACGTGTAGTGTCTTGTGTGTTCCGGCCTTTAGCAGAAAGGTCTGGCTAGGTACAATATTCCATTCGAAGATTCAAACGAACGTGTCAAATATTTTAATATTGTGTTTTTTATTTTATAGAGGTCATTCATATAATTTCTGTAAAACTGTAATGTTCCTTTCAACAATATAATAGTTCCAAGTCTACGGTCTTTTAATTATAAACAAGGAACTGTGGAGGTTCAGTGTAGACCTTCTCATAGTGGTGGCATAGTGGTGGCGTTGTGGTGGCTACTGGCACAAAAACTTGATAGTTTTATACTGAGCCGCAAAACTGAATTTGTTTTCGTAAAATAAAATACTTTCGAAAGATGAATGAATGAATCGATGAAGATATTTGGGTACGAGGATTTTTATCTCTGTTTTTCTTTCAAAATGGAATGATGGCTGGCTGATCCTGTTTGATTCTCAGGTCGGCCAAAGTGTTATTTATTTATTTATTTAAAAATCATTATAAAATCATCATCATCAATCATTCATTCTGACAGTTTATATCTGTGTACCATTTAGTATTCTTGTATTTTATAGTCATTTCCTAGCTATTTATCCCGTATGTTGCACCTGGCATGTTTTGTCTTTGCATCACCCTAAGGTTGACTGGTAGAAAATGCCTCAGGCATTAAGTCCGCCTTTGTACGGTATTTTATTTTACTTGTGCATACAGTTTTAATTAATAAATAATAAAAATACATAACAAAAAATAAAACATACAGTGGGAATCCTTATCGGTTTCTGCAAACTCTTCCAGGCAACCTTGGAATGGACAGTGACGGCGTGGACATAAAATGGGGTTGTTTTTGGTGTAAAATAATAATTTTGTAATTACAATGTACTTTATTAGATACGTAGCCTTACATAATTATGCTTTACTACAAATCTATACATATAAAATTCAAAGTCCTGACTGACTGACTGACTGACTGATAAATCAACGCACAGCCCAAACCGCTCTACCTAGAGACTTGAAACTTAGAAGGTGTGTTCTTTGTGAAGAGTAAGTATCCACTAAGAAAGGATTTTTGGGAATTCAACCCCAAAAGGGTTAAAATTGGGGATGGAATTTTAAATGAAAGTCCGACAGTTTTGAAGTTAGGATCTTCTAATTTTGTATTTAGACTGACAATTGAAAATTAATTTATACGTATCTCAGCGTTTTTGATAATTCCACCCCCGAAGGGTTAAAAAGGGGGATGAAGTTGTGTATAGAAAGTCATTAATTTTGGACGGTAAAATCACTAAATTTAGTATCTAGGCTTATGATAGGAAGCTAACACAACGGTGTTGTTAGAATTTCATCCATTAAGGGGGTGAAAAGGGGGATGAAATTTTGTCCTGACTGACTGATATATCAACGCACAGCCTAAAACGCTGGTCGGTACCGCTGGGTAGAGAAATTAATTTTGGGGGGTGTGTTCTTTGTGAAGAGTAGATATCCACTAAGACCCCTTCTTAGTTTGGAAATTTAACCTTTAAGGGAAAAGAGGGGATTTTGTTTGTATGAAAAATCTTATTCCTTGAGTTAATAACCATGAAACTTGGCACGAATACTTATCTAAATATATTATGAAGTTTGGCTTTTTTTTTCTAAACTACCTATTGGGAGGTGCCAAAGTTTGTATCCAGTCACGCGCGAAAGTACCCAGCGGTAACGCCTTCTTTACGCAAGTATGTTTTTAGCACATTTTTTTCGACGCGCCGCGGAGCGCCCTCGCCACTTATACACGACTCGTACAGAAAAAAAATCTATGGACCGCTGTTAAACTAATGGCTGTTTCTTCAAGTGGATAACAAAACTTGTTCCGTAACTTTAAGAGACTTTGATTTTTTGTAATAATTGTTTATTTGTAATGTTTGTTTACATTACGACAATTAAAAATTAAAATAATATTATTTCAAAATCGAAAGCGATGACCCTATTTTTTTATTTACCTAAAAAATAGCCCCATTCATACTGAATCGAATGACATATAATACATACCATTGTTGTTCCAAAGTTTTGATATACAATAACAATAACATCACGCGAGTATCAAATTACGCATGCGTCATCGCCGTCATTTGTTTATTTAAAGATTTTCAACTACAGATAACTTATTTCGTAATGCCGATATAACCACACGGCCTTTGGCACAAATGTACTTCATCTAACCACTCGACTAAAAAACCTGGAACGTGAGCAATACTCCCATACACAAAATTACTAAAAATAAAATACTGCGGTGTGGAAAATGCTTGCTGTCGCAGTTTTATCAATGGCCGATCGTGGCTTTCGAGCGAGTGTAACATTTTCCTCAAAGAATACTTGTGGCGTTTCGCGCGTGAGTGGGTATGCAAGAATTTTAACGCGTTGTCCGATTAACTCGAAACTCAGTATTTATACTTAAGACCGAAAATAAAGAATAGCTGTGTCGTTTTTCGAATTTTTACCCCTAACCGCGTGAAAAGTTAATTTTATAGGGGAAGACTTTACTGCGTGGCTTCATTAACTCAAAAATTGGTATAAACAATCTTTGAGTCGAGTAATGGAACACATCCCAAACAATTTTACGGAATTCCACCCCTGTGGGGGTGAAAAACGGGGATACAGTTTATAAGAGAAATCTTATTCATTTGGTTAATAAACTTGGCATGAATACTTGCCTAAGCAAGTAATAAAGTTTATCATTATTCGTTTATCAAAACACCACAACACCCCTTGTGTTGGGGTGTTAAAGTTTGTATGGAAGAATTTTAACGCGCGGTCCGATTTACTCGAAACTTAGTATTAATACTTTTGACAGAAAATAATCAATAATAACAGCCGCACAGATCGATCGATCAGGTTACGCAGGCTACGCTTGCCGCGGTTGGTCTGTTGATAGGTGTCCATCTTTACATACCGTGACCTCTCCGTGCTTCGGAAAGCATGCTAAGCCGTTGGTCCCGGCTGTCATTCGTGGATCTTTGACAGTAGCTAGGGGTGGTCAAAAGCCCGAAAGTTTGACAACCAGTCTTATCAAGGGGTATCGTATTTGGGTTGTGGAGGTCAGATAGACAGTCGCTCCATGTAAAATAGTGGTACTCAGCTGCATCCCGTTGGACTAGAAGCCGACCCCAACATAGTTTGGAAAAGGCTAGGTAGATGCAGAATCAATAGTAAGTGTATGGGGTTTTCGAAAACGATTGACCCCTGACGGGACAAAAAGTGGTAATTCTATTTATAAGGGGATTTTAATGAGTGCCTTGATAAACTCAAAAAAAATGGTACAAATAAATTTGGACTTGAAACTTGGCACAAATAATTATAATGTTCGAATTTTTTTGGAATTCTTAACTAACCCAAAGGGGACATTGGGGGTGTCAAATTTAGTATGGAAAATTTTTAATGCGCGCTCCAATTAACTCGAAACTCAGTACCTATCTAAGACCAAAATAAATAATAAAGTGGTTCAGGGTTTTTCGAAAATCTACCGCTAATGGGGTGAAGAGGGGTAGTCAATTTCACAGGGCAGAATTTTATTACGAGGCTTGATTAACTGGAAAATTGGTATAAATAATCTAGATTATGTTTCGAAATTCCACCCCTATGGGGATAGAAAGAGGGGATACAGTTTATATGAAAAATCTTATTCATTTGGTTAATAAATGAGAAACTTGGCAATATTTGGGTCAGTAAATAATAAAGATAGTCACTTTTAGTTTAAAATCCCTCACAGAGGATTTGGGGGGTGACAAAGTTGATGGATTAGACAAATATTTAACCCGCTGTCGGATTAACTCGAAACTTAGTAGTACCGACTACTAAAACAAAAAATACTTAAAAAACGTGATTTAGGGTTTTTCAAAAATTTACTCCTACGAAGGTGGAAAATTCTACTGCTTGCTTCCATTAACTCGAAAATGGGTATGGGTCTTTGAGTCAAGTTATGAACACATCCCAAACGATTTTTCAAAATTACAGTTTATTTGAAAAATCTGATCCCTTTGAGCTATAAACTAAAAAATTGGCCGGATTACTTATTTATATCTAAATAAATGATAAAAATCATAAACATACATTTTCGAAATTATAAGAGGAAAGTACGAATTTCACGCGGACGAAGTCGCGGGCAGAAGCTAGTCTATAAATATAAAATTCAAAGTCCTGACTGAGTGACATATATATCAACGCACAGCCTAAACCGCTGGTCCTAGAGACATGAAATTTGAGGGTGTGTTCTCTGTGAAGAGCAGGTATCCACTAAAAAAGTGTTTTTTCGAAATACCACCCCTAAGAGTGTGAATGGGGGGAGGGTGAAATTTCACGCGGACGAAGTCGCGGGCAGAAGCTAGTAGATGCATGTAAATAAACAACGATAATAAATTGTCGCTCGCATGACTAAAACTCGTAAAAGAGGTACGACGGTTAGTGAAAAATGTAAAGAATCACGAATACAGGAATATAATTGGCCTGAATCAAATCAGCTAAAAAATTAGAAAAAACTGGCCAAGTGCGAGTCGGACTCGCACACGAAGGGTTCCGTACCACAAGGCAAAAACGCCAAAAAAAACATGTTTGTTGTATGGGAGCCCCCTTAAATATTTAATTTATTTTGTTTTTAGTATTTGTTGTTATATCGGCAACAGAAATACATAATTTGTGAAAATTTCAACTGTGTAGCTCTCGCGGTTCTTGAGATACAGCCTGGTGACAGACAGAAGGACAGACGGACAGACAGCGAAGTCTTAGTAATAGGGTTCCGTTTTTACCCTTTAGATACGGAACCCTAAAAATGAGATAGGACTTTTAGTCATGCGAGCGACAAAATGACGACTATAGATTATTTAAAGCTACGAGAACACGATCACAACAAACAATTAGTGATGTTCCTTTACAAGTCTTTTAAATACAGGTAACGATTGTGCCCGTTAATCATGGCTTATACAAGCCTAGTGACTCAGTTTTTGGACTCATCTACCGGGTTTGTATGGATACGATTCATTTAACGAGTCACAAGGGCAATTCTCGTATTTTTAAGAACAAAATCTAATCATCTAGCTGCGCCCCGCTGTTTCACCCGCATAAGTTTCAATCCCGTAGTAATATCGGGATAAAAAGTAGCCTATGCGTTAATCCTAGTTATAAACTATCTGTGTGCCAAATTTCATCCAAATTCGTTTAGCCGTTTGTGCGTGAAGAAGTAACAAACATATAAACTCACACACTCTCAAACTTTCACATTTATAATATTAGTAATTTAGGAAATTTCTCGCCGGCTGGTCGACACTTCACGTGGCCAGAGGGCTGGGTCGTTCTTTGGCCAAAGAATTAGCATTGTCATTCAACGTGGCAATGCTGCCAGTCTTCTGGGCACGTTTCCAGCGTTTGACAGCGATGCGGACGAGTACTTCGACGCCTTAGTGTCCTTTGTTTTTGTATTTATTTGTATAGTAAGTTAGTTAGTCATTTAATTTAATATTCTAGTGTAAATAGCTTGTACTATAATCAGCCTATAATGTTCCCACTGCTGGGACACAGGCCTCCTCTCGGTGAGAGGGAGTGGGCCGTATTCCACCACGCGGGCCCAGTGCGGGTTGGCAGATGTCACATGTCTTCGAATTTTTGGTTCTAGGACATGCCAGTTTCACGATGTTTTCCTTCACCGTTTCGAGAGCAGTGGTGATGAAATAATTTAACACAAAATAAAGCGCCTGTCTGGGTTCGAACCTACGACCTACAATTCGTAAGTCGCAGCCGTTACCACTTGGCCACCACTGCTCTAAAAATAAAAAAACCCCGACACAAAAAATAATAAAATTAAATGTAAGTAATTGGAAAAGGATCAAATAATTTAAAAACCCCCAACTTAAAGAATCTAGGTAACGATATGAATATGAATTTATCTGTTTTAGTCTCGTTACCTAAATTCTTTAAGTTGGGGGTTTTTAAATTATTTGATCCTTTTCCAATTAGTTACATTTAATTTTATTATTTTTTGTGTTTTTTTAAATTTTAATTTAATTTTTTATTTCATGCTTTTTGTAGGGACTCCTTAATTTTTGTACTTCTTTTCTTTTATTTTCTTGCGTTTTAAGGTTCAGGTAATTTGGTGTTTAAGCAGGCTTTTAGCCGTCAAAAAATAATTAAGTATTAATTTATAGTTGAAGAATATTTTTTAAGACTAAACCGATTTTTTACCCGACTGCGGCGAAGCCCAAAAGGAGGGTTATGTGTTTGACCTGTATGTATGTATGTATATATGTATGTATGTATGTATGTCCGTTTCTTTGTTCCCTCGTAACTTCTAAACGAATGAACGGATTTGGATAAATGATACGTCTTTAGATTTGTCTTGGTAGCGCGAGTGTCACTGGGTATATCAAAATTGAAAAAATATAAAATAGCCGATTTTTGGCGCAATATTGTCTTCAAAAAAAATTTTTTTTTTCTCGAAACCTATCGAGTGGGGTATCAAAATAAAGGGTTTTTAAAGGTGATTACAAAAATATATTCAACTTATATGGTGAAAAGTAATTCGAAGTGACAAATCGTAAAAAACACGTACCTACCAAGAACTAAATCGTCTGCGAAATCTTTCAAATTTGTAAACTAAAAAGCTGGAAATAAAAAACAAGTAATTAAAAAAACTAAAAAACCCGACTGCGGCAAAAAAAATAAGTTAAAAAAAATGAAAAGCTAAAAACAAGGCCATTTTAAATTAAATAAAAGTTAGAAGCAGGCGGGACCCATACCATTTTTTTATTATATTTTCAAACTCAAATGGGTCCCGCCTGCTTCTAACTTTTATTTAATTCGGTAGGTTTGTTCCGGATATCCAATGCAATCTAATGGCCGGTACACACGGCAACGATAAAACTGCGCAAACGAACTGCACAGTTCATTTGCGCAGTTTTATCGAACGTATATGTACAAAAATCGGCGCAGATTTTTTGGTTGGTGCAAGCCTTCGGAGCAAGGTTTAAAATCTATTCGATAAATCGTTGTCGATCGCGTTTGCACAGTTTTATCGTAGTGTGTGTACGGAAGTCGGGCCAATCGTTCAGTTCGTTCGCAAGGCTTGGTGTAGGCGGACGCGCCCGCGCACGTTAAAACATGTCGCTAGAAGACTGTAGCGGAATCCGTGAGTTATTAGAAGAGTTTATCCAGTGCTATAAAAATGAAGTTTGCTTGTGGAGTAAGAAAAGTAAAGATTATCACGACCGCAACAAGAAAAATGCTGCGTACGATAGGCTCAACGTAGAAAACTTCATACATTCCTACGAGCGACCTGTAGCTAAAAACCTCAGAGCTGCAGACAATCTTTCATGAGGACTTATTGCTTCTCTCATCATGGTATTGCTTTTTTGTATTAGCGGTGTAACTAAAGACAGGAGGTGTAAGTAAGTCTCTTCATTCATTCTCAAATAATTGTGCCAGTCTTTCGGGGAAAATTTCAAGTCGTTCAATAAATTTATGTGAGAGTATGACTTTCTTTTAAGAAGCCAATCCTTACACCACACACTACGTGATTTTCTTTTCTTTTTGCACAAAACAAGCCAGGCTAGCGCAAGCGCTTCGTCGTCTTCCAACACGAATGACGTGTTTTTCTTCAGAGTTTCTGCCGAGAACTGACGATCGACGCAGATATCGTAGACGTGTAGACACACTATAATTCATACCGGTTGTTACATGTTGCACATAAGGCTGTTTTTTTAATATCAACAGATTTCTTGCATTTAAAGCATATGACATTCTCCGGCATCTTGTGGTCATTTATTATAATAAGCACCACAACTTAAGCCGAATCACTGTCTCTTAAGGTACAGGTTGCCTAGTTTGAGAGGCAGGGTTTTCCATATTGTGTACAGATTTTAGTTCTTGATTTGTATTGCATTGTGTTACTACCAAAGCTCATTTAAAACTGTCTTTATATAACATGTTAGATCTGTATTTCAATGAAATAAAGTTATTATTATTATTTCGTTTATTTATTTATGTAAATAAATATACGAAATAATAATAATAACTTTATTAAAAAAACTAAACTAAACTAAACTTAACTTTAAAAATGTAATAAATGAGGTATGTACCTTATTTTAAATATTTCAATATAAAAAATACGTATAAAAAAACATTTAAAAATATAAAAAATAGTGATCCGCCGGTGTCGGGAGCAGGGTCCAAGCTACCGGTGGTTAGGGCTCCAGATACAGGAACCTCCTCACAATGCGAGCCGTATCGAGTAGTACTGCCTTCTGAATCAGGCTCTTGATCCAACCACCTAACGAGAGCCTCGATAGATGTTGATCGAGGCTTTCGGCCATCAGTCCATTGGCTGATACGACAATCGGCACAATGATAGCCGAGCTCACATTCCACATGTCAACAACCTCGTGAGCTAAGTCGAGATATTTAATTTGTTTCTCTTTCTCAGCTTTCACGAGGTTCCCGTCATGTGGAATGGTAACATCGAAAATCATTGAGCGGCGCGCTAATCGATCTATCACCACTATATCAGGCTTATTGGCAACTTACAATAGTCCTGTCAGTAATGATAGACCGATCCCAGTACAACGTGACAAGGTCATTTTCAAGAACTGGGTCGGGCACATACTTGTAATATGGTACCTCAGAATCCACAAGTTTATATTTCAAAGCAAGTTGCTGGTGAATAATCCTGGCCACTTGGTTATGCCTGTGCAAGTACTCGCCGTTAGCCAGACGAGAACCACCAGAGATAATATGTCTGATAGACTCACCCGGACGGTGGCATGCCCGACACACGTCAACCGTCCCGTCCTTCATAATATGTCTCCGGTAGTTATTCGTTAAGATAACTTTGTCCATAATTGCACAGACAAAACCGAAAAAAGGTCACCAAAACGTAGCCAGGATACGGACGCTACGAAATCTACACCGGGCTCATGAAGAGCCCGGTAGAAACGCTCGTGAAGCTAAGGAGCTTGATGACCGCAAGAAGGTATGGCAAAGCAAGGGCTTTGCCATATCTTCTTGCGGTCATCAGTAGAAAGTACTACAGGTTTGCGCCAGTTCTCTTTAGCCATGGAGAGCGGGGTGAGCCCCTTGTCCACTGCGACCACATCACGGTGCATACCCACTTCGGCTTTTAAAAAATATTCCCTGAGACTGCACACGTCGCGGTTGTGGAGGGTCTTCGCATTTAAAAAACCTCGACCCCCGCACTTCCGCGATAACCACCGATGATCGTGGGTGATGCATCCGGTTTGCGGTCAGTAGTGTACGAACTCTTCTATCCAGGGCGTCGAGTTCGGTCTGAGTCCATTTGAGTATGCCGAAAGAGTACATCAAAACCGGCATGACCCAACCGTTGAAGGCGCACACCTTATTTCCGCCCGAAAGAAGACTAATTAATACCTTCTTCAGGCGACAAAAGAAGCGCTCCTTCAACGATTGCTTCATGTCAGCATCGTTGATGCCTAACGCTTCCGACATACCCAAATACTTCTAGCTTTCGGATGAGGAGAGGGATCTAAGGCTTATGGAATCCGAGAGTTGAATTCCCTCGCATTCCACAATCTCCCCTCGCTTTACATCGACACCAAGTTCCGTCCTGATGGCGCTACTGACAGATTTTTATTATTATTATTTTTATGAATTTTCATATCTCGGAACCATGGGGTCCCGGTCCTTTGAAAGGCGTACGAGGGGTCGAAGCCAACTCGCCGAGGCCCTTTAGGAAATTTTAATGAAATGCGGCACCAACCGACGATTAACCCTGTATGCGCTATGCTAGTGCACCCAAGGATAACCCCCGCTTGGTGAAGGACTATTGCAGGATATGGAAAAACAAAAAGTCGGACTATGGGTTTGGGTGGCTAAAGTGGACTGGTTACCAAGAACTATTGAATAACTATGACCCCTTATTATTATTATTATTTATTTCTCGTACTCATTTTTGCTGACAATGTGTTTTTGAGAGTATTTTCCCTAATTTAGATTGTCATTTTTTATGAGTGGCAATAGTTAATAACGGGGAAAATGGAGTTTAATAAAATGGCAACACATCTATGCACTAATTTCTTTTGATGTGCCAAAATGCTATGTTCCAAGTCCGTAGAAAGAAAGAATGATATGAACGTAACACATATGTCAACCGTATTCTGCTACTCGCTAATAGATGTCACTGTTTCGCTGTACTGCAATTATCGACTTGTTTGAATTTTAAAATAACGAACAGCTGTTGCGAAATTTTTTTATCAGTTTTCCTAGACGTGTTTTATCACCACACACCTTAAATTGATTATAATTATGATTGTTTTGAAGGCTAATGTCTTAAAATTTGGACTTTTACACTGGTATAACAAGCACTGAGTTTATTGAGTTATTAGTCAATGTTTACATAATTGAGAATCAATGTTTAAATGATAACCCGCTATTTTGTAAACTACGATAACACTGTTAATCTATAGAGTCTATCTTCACTTTTATGTATAATATACACTGTTTGAATACTGGTTTTCCTATTTTAGATAATTATTTAATTACGAGCACAATCACATCTAATGTTTACTTGTCAGCTGTCAGCTGTAATATCAGCGAGGATAGAAATCTACATAAAATTCCTAACCTAAAAACCTACGGTAGGTAGGTACTGTACAGACGCCAGCACATCCAATGCCTGATGATGGCAGCTCGATGGACCAACAATCTTAAGAAGGTGGCCGGGGCAGACTGGATGCGGAGGGCGGAGGACAGAGTGTTGTGGCCTGGGAGAGGACTATGTCCAGCACTGGACTGCGATGTTGAGTTGTTGAATTTATCATCGGCAAAAATAACGAGCATGAATTTTCAAAATTCTTTCTTTTGTACTCACTTACGTTCTGTAAGAATGGTGCAAAATTCACAAAAAAACCTAAACCAATGAAAAACCTAATTCAATTAAAAACCGGTTCGGAACCGCGGTTCTAGAACCGCGGTTTAATAATCTACTTATAGATCATAAGTATCTTATCTTATCTTCTTGCCAAACAGGCAAGAACATTATTTTCATTGCATTGCATCTAAAGATGCGTGGGAAAGTGTTGAAAGATGATGTCAACCATGTGTGATGTCAACCGTAACCGTAACCGTGTAACCGTGTAACCGTGGAACCGTGTAACCGTGTGACCGTGTGACCGTGTAACCGTGTGACCGTGTGACCGTGTAACCGTGTAACCGTGTAACCGTGTGACCGTGTGACCGTGTAACCGTGTAACCGTGTGACCGTGTGACCGTGTGACCGTGTGACCGTGTCACCGTGTAACCGTGTAACCGTGTAACCGTGTGACCGTGTCACCTAGTAACCGTGTAACCGTATAACCGTGAAACCGTGTAACCGTGTGACCGTGTAACCGTGTAACCGTGTGACCGTGTGACCGTGTGACCGTGTGACCGTGTGACCGTGTGACCGTGTAACCGTGTAACCGTGTGACCGTGTGACCGTGTAACCCTGAAACCGTGTAACCGTGAAACCGTGTAACCGTGTAAACGTGTAACCGTGTGACCATGTAACCGTGTGACGGTGTGAACGTGTAACCGTGTAACCGAGTAACCGTGTAACCGTGTAACCGTGTAACCGTGTGACCGTGTGACCGTGTGACCGTGTGACCGTGTAACCGTGTAACCGTGTGACCGTGTGACCATGTAACCATGAAACCGTGTAACCGTGTAACCGTGTAACCGTGTAAATGTGTAACCGTGTGACCGTGTAACCGTGTGACCGTGTGAGCGTGTAACCGTGTAACCGTGTAACCGTGTAACCGTCACACGGTTACAGTGTCTTACGGTCACACGGTTACACGGTTACCCGGTCACACGGTCATACGGTTCCATTGTAACGCGGTCACACGGTTACAGTGTCACACCGTCACACGGTTACACGGTTACACGGTCACACGGTCACACGGTTACAGTGTTACACGGTCACACGGTTACACGGTTACACGGTTACACGGTCACACGGTCACACGGTCACACGGTCACACGGTCACACGGTCACACGGTTACACGGTTACACGGTTACACGGTTACACGGTTACTCGGTTATACGGTTACACGGTTACACGGTTACAAGGTTACTCGGTTACACGGTTACACGGTTACACGGTCACACGGTCACACGGTTACAGTGTCACACGGTCACACGGTCACACAGTTACACGGTTACACGGTCACACGGTCAAACGACGACACGGTCACACGATGATACGGTTACAGTGTCACACGGTCACACGGTCACACGGTCACACGATGACACGGTTACACGGTTACACGGTCACACGGTTATACGGCCACGCGGTCTCACGGTTACTGTGTCACACGGTAACACGGTTACACGGTAACACGGTTTCACGGTCACACGGTCACACGGTCACACGGTTTCAGTGTCACACGATCACACGGTTACACGGTTACACCGACACACGGTCACACGGTCACACGGTTACAGCGTCACAAGGTCACACAGTTACACGGTTACGCGGTTACCCGGTTACACGTTTACACGGTCACACGGTTACACGGTCACACGGTCACACGGTTACACGGTTACACGGTTTCACGGTCACACGATCACACGGTTACACGGTTACACGGTTTCACGGTCACACGGTCACACGGTTTCAGAGTTACACGGTCACACGGTTACACGGTCACACGGTCACACAATCACACGGTTACTCGGTTACACGGTTACACGGTTACAAAGTCACACGGTCACACGGTCACAAGATAGTGTCACACGGTCACACGGTCACACGGGCACACGGTCACACGGTGCACGGTTACACGGTCACACGGTTACACGGTCACACGGTCACACGGTCACACGGTTACAGTGTCACACGGTCACACGGTCACCCAGTTACACGGTTACACGGTTACACGGTCACACGGTCACACGGTCACACGATGACACGGTTACACGGTTACACGGTCACACGGTTACACGGTTACATGGTTACACGGTCACACGGTTACACGGTCACACGGTTACAGTGTCACACGGTCACACGGTTACACGGTTACACCGTCACACGGTCACACGGTCACACGGTTACAGTGTCACACGGTCACACGGTCACACGGTCACACGGTTACACGGGTACACGGTTGCACGGACACACGGTCACACGACGACACGGTCACACGATCACACGATGACACGGTCACACGGTTACACGGTTACACGGTCACACGGTCACACGGTTACACGGTTACACCGTCACACGGTCACACGGTCACACGGTTACAGTGTCACACGGTCACACGGTCACACGGTCACACGGTTACACGGGTACACGGTTACACGGACACACGGTCACACGACGACACGGTCTCACGATCACACGATGACACGGTCACACGGTTACACGGTTACACGGTCACACGGTCACACGGTCACACAGCCACATGGTTTCAGTGTCACACGGTCACACGGTTACACGGTTACACGGTCACACGGTCACACAATCACACGGTTACTCGGTTACACGGTTACACGGTTACACGGTTACACGGTCACACGGTCACACGGTCACACGGTTACAGTGTCACACGGTCACACGGTCACACGGTCACACGGTTACACGGTCACACGACGACACGGTCACACGGTCACTCGGTCACACCATGACACGGTTACATAGTTACACGGTCACACGGTCACACGGTCACACGGTCACACGGTTACACGGTAACATGGTTAGAAGGTTACACGGTTACACGGTTACACGGTCACACGGTCACACGGTCACACGGACACACGGTTATAGTGTCACACGGTCACACGGTTACACGCTTACACGGTTACACGGTCACACGGTCACACGGTTACACGGTTACACGGTCACACGGTCACACGGTTACACGGTTACACGGTTACACGGTCACACGGTTACACGGTTACACGGTTTGACGGTTATACGGTTACACGGTTACACGGTGACACGGTCACACGGTTACACGGTGACACGGTCACACGGTCACACGGTCACACGGTTACACGGTTACACGGTCACACGGTCACACGGTTACACGGTTACACGGTTACACGGTCACACGGTCACACGGTTACACGGCTACACGGTCACACGGTCACACGGTTACACGGTTCCACGTTACACGGTTACACGGTTACGGTTACGGTTGACATCACACACGGTTGACATCATCTTTCAACACTTTTCCACGCATCTTTAGATGCAATGCAATGAAAATAATGTTCTTGCCAAACAATCTATAAGTAGATTATTAAACCGCGGTTCTAGAACCGCGGTTCCGAACCGGTTTTTCATTGAATTAGGTTTTTCATTGGTTTAGGTTTTTTTGTGAATCTTGCACCATTCTTACAGAACGTAAGTGAGTACTAAAGAAAGAATTTTGAAAATTCATGCTCGTTATTTTTGCCGATGATAAATTCAACAACTCAACATCGCAGTCCAGTGCTGGACATAGTCCTCTCCCAGGCCACAACACTCTGTCCTCCGCCCTCCGCATCCAGTCTGCCCCGGCCACCTTCTTAAGATTGTTGGTCCATCGAGCTGGCATCACCAGGCATTGGATGTGCTGGCGTCTGTACAGTACCTACCTACCGTAGGTTTTTAGGTTAGGAATTTTATGTAGATTTCTATCCTCGCTGATATTACAGCTGACAGCTGACAAGTAAACATTAGATGTGATTGTGCTCGTAATTAAATAATTATCTAAAATAGGAAAACCAGTATTCAAACAGTGTATATTATACATAAAAGTGAAGATAGACTCTATAGATTAACAGTGTTATCGTAGTTTAAAAAATAGCGGGTTATCATTTAAACATTGATTCTCAATTATGTAAACATTGACTAATAACTCAATAAACTCAGTGCTTGTTATACCAGTGTAAAAGTCCAAATTTTAAGACATTAGCCTTCAAAACAATCATAATTATAATCAATTTAAGGTGTGTGGTGATAAAACACGTCTAGGAAAGCTGATAAAAATTTTTCGCAACAGCTGTTCGTTATTTTAAAATTCAAACAAGTCGATAATTGCAGTACAGCGAAACAGTGACATCTATTAGCGAGTAGCAGAATACGGTTGACATATGTGTTACGTTTATATCATTCATTCTTTCTACGGACTTGGAACATAGCATTTTGGCACATCAAAAGAAATTAGTGCATAGATGTGTTGCCATTTTATTAAACTCCATTTTCCCCGTTATTAACTATTGCCACTCATAAAAAATCACACTAATATTATAAAGGCGAAAGTTTGTGAGTGTGTGTGTGAGTGTGTGTGTGTGTTTATATGTTTGTTACTTCTTCACGCTCAAACGGCTGGACCAATATTGATAAAATTTGGTATGGAGGTAGCTGACACCCTGGATTAACATATAGGCTACTTTTTATCCCGATATTCCCACGGGATCGACACTTACGCGGGTGAAACCGCGGGGCGCAGCTAGTAACAATCTAAATTAGGGAAAATACTCTCAAAAACACATTGTCAGCAAAAATGAGTACAAGAAATAAATAATAATAATAATAAGGGGTCATAGTTATTCCATAGTTCTTGGTAACCAGTCCACTTTAGCCACCCAAACCCATAGTCCGACTTTTTGTTTTTCCATATCCTGCAATAGTCCTTCACCAAGCGGGGGTTATCCTTGAGTGCACTAGCATAGCGCATACAGGGTTAATCGTCGGTTGGTGCCGCATTTCAATAAAATTTCCTAAAGGGCCTCTGCGAGTTGGCTTCGACCCCTCGTACGCCTTTCAAAGGACCGGGACCCCATGGTTCCGAGATATATAAATTCATAAAAATAATAATAATAAAAAACTTTCAGTAGCGCCATCAGGATGGAATTTGGTGTCGACAAATGTGCAGTCATGCATGTAAAGCGAGGGGAGATTGTGGAATCCGAGGGAATTCAACTCTCGGATTCCATAAGCCTCAGATCCCTCTCCTCATCCGAAAGCTATAAGTATTTGGGTATGTCGGAAGCGTTAGGCATCAACGATGCTGACATGAAGCAATCGTTGAAGGAGCGCTTCTTTTGTCGCCTGAAGAAGGTATTAATTAGTCTTCTTTCGGGCGGAAATAAGGTGCGCGCCTTCAACGGTTGGGTCATGCCGGTTTTGATGTACTCTTTCGGCATACTCAAATGGACTCAGACCGAACTCGACGCCCTGGATAGAAGAGTCCGTACACTACTGACCGCAAACCGGATGCATCACCCACGATCATCGGTGAATATCGCGGAAGTGCGGGGGTCGAGGTTATTTAAATGCGAAGACCCTCCACAACCGCGAGGTGTGCAGTCTCAGGGAATATTTTTTAAAAACCGAAGTGGGTATGCACCGTGATGTGGTCGCAGTGGACAAGGGGCTCACCCCGCTCTCCATGGCTAAAGAGAACTGGCGCAAACCTGTAGTACTTTCTACTGATGACGGCAAGAAGGTATGGCAAAGCCCTTGCTTTGCCATACCTTCTTGCGGTCATCAAGCTCCTTAGCTTCACGAGCGTTTCTACCGGGCTCTTCATGAGCCCGGTGTAGATTTCGTAGCGTCCGTATCCTGGCTACGTTTTGGTGACCTTTTCGGGGAAACTGAAGGTTTTGTCTGTGCAATTATGGACAAAGTTATCTTAACGAATAACTACCGGAGACATATTATGAAGGACGGGACGGTTGACGTGTGTCGGGCATGCCACCGTCCGGGTGAGTCTATCAGACATATTATCTCTGGTGGTTCTCGTCTGGCTAACGGCGAGTACTTGCACAGGCATAACCAAGTGGCCAGGATTATTCACCAGCAACTTGCTTTGAAATATAAACTTGTGGATTCTGAGGTACCATATTACAAGTATGTGCCCGACCCAGTTCTTGAAAATGACCTTGTCACGTTGTACTGGGATCGGTCTATCATTACTGACAGGACTATTGTAAGTTGCCAATAAGCCTGATATAGTGGTGATAGATCGATTAGCGCGCCGCTCAATGATTGTCGATGTTACCATTCCACATGACGGGAACCTCGTGAAAGCTGAGAAAGAGAAACAAATTAAATATCTCGACTTAGCTCACGAGGTTGTTGACATGTGGAATGTGAGCTCGGCTATCATTGTGCCGATTGTCGTATCAGCCAATGGACTGATGGCCGAAAGCCTCGATCAACATCTATCGAGGCTCTCGTTAGGTGGTTGGATCAAGAGCCTGATTCAGAAGACAGTACTCCTCGATACGGCTCGCATTGTGAGGAGGTTCCTGTATCTGGAGCCCTAACCACCATTTGAATTTGAAAATATAATAAAAAAATGGTATGGGTCCCGCCTGCTTCTAACTTTTATTTAATTTAAAATGGCCTTGTTTTTAGCTTTTCATTTGTTTTTAACTTATTTTTTTTACCGCAGTCGGGTTTTTTATTTGTTTTATTATATCCATTTTCTAGTTCTTTCTTTAGTTATTCAACTTTCGTACAAGTATTTCATAGCTATTAGATATCTTAGGTATTTCAGATCTAGTTTATAAAATGGTACTGCGACACTATCTGATGTAGAAATACCTACGCTTTTTAAGTAGGATAATTCCATTCGTAATAAAAATAGTCAAACTCAGTGGTCGGAGGTACCAGTCATCAGTCCACTTTCCTCATCATTCTAGAGCATTGATCAAACAAAAAAATATTTTCAAGGTTTTAGTTTTCATTTCGTTAGTTAATATTCCTCATTCCCTTTCAATATAGTGTACATTATTCTACTTGACAAGCTAATATTGAAGGAGTTGTGAAAAAAAAATATAATTCGCCATTTTGTGGTGGCGGCCATCTTGGATTTGAAATTTGTAATAGCGTATAGTATTGTACTAGTCAAGCCTTTTCATTTGATATGGAGCTGTGAAAAAATAATGTAATTCGCCACTTTGTGGTGGCGGCCATATTGGATTTGAATTTTATCATGGTGTATAATATTCTACTATTCAAGCCCTTTCATTTGATACCCATATTAAGGGAGTTGTGAAAAATTATGTAATCCTCCATTTTGTGGCGGTGGCC
The DNA here is from genome assembly GCA_916614155.1 of Mesoligia furuncula. Taxonomy (NCBI): domain Eukaryota; kingdom Metazoa; phylum Arthropoda; class Insecta; order Lepidoptera; family Noctuidae; genus Mesoligia; species Mesoligia furuncula. Next base: position 2,869,051 of record OU744813.1, on the reverse strand, counting down.
ATCTTGGACCGATTTTCATCAAACATAGCTAAGAACACTTCCGACTAATTCACCTTTCAAACAAAAAAAAACAAAATCAAAATCGGTTCATCCGTTCGGGAGCTACGATGCCACAGACAGAGACACACACACACACACAGACACGTCAAACTCATAATAACACCCCGTCGTTTTTGCGTCGGGGGTTAAAAAATTGTTTGTAATAAAATAAAAAATAAAAATAAATAAAATATTAGTAGGATTTAGATACATATTTAACAAGTTTTTTTACGTTGATTGTCGCTGAGATGAGTTTGAGACTTCAATTTTAATGGCCTTCTGTATGCTGTCGGATTTAGAAAAAAAATATTGCCTATAAAACTTAAACTTTGTCTGTGCCGGACTTAAAGAATAGCACCACCCCATACTTCCCGTGGGTGTCGTAAAAGGCGACTAAGGGGCGTACCGGAGAATGGGCAGCAGCGTTCTCTATGCATTCCACCACCATACCATACTGCGATCGCCTACCAGCCTGCCAAGCGTGGCGATTATGGCAAACCCCCCACAACTTGGGGGAGGCCTATGTCCAGCAGTGGACGTCTTTCGGCTGAAATGATGATGATGATGATGATAAAACTTAAACACATAAACGTGGACACCAAAAATCCGACAGCGACTGCCTTATGTTATGCGTATAGATGGAGTCAGTGACACTAGACTGCCTTGGGTGGTGTGGAGAAGGAGGCTAAAATAATAGAAAAGGCGCCTACCTACTAGACTGAATTGCAAGCGCTTGATCAGCGCTGGACTGGTTTGAAACTAGTGTCATCATCTGCCTAGCTTTTTCCAACTATGTTGGGGTCAGCTTCCAGTCTAACCGGATGCAGCTGAATACCAGTATTTAACATGAAGCGACTGCCTATCTGACCTCCACAACCCAGTTACTGGGTAATACGATGCCCCTTGGTAAGACTGGTAGTTAGACTTTCAGGCTACTGACGACTCGTAACGACTGACAAAGATTCACGTATGTGTATATTTTAAGTCGTTTTTTAATTCTATTTTTTTTTAATTTGTAATGTTCGTTTTGTTTTTGCAAAATAAAAAAAAAATCTTTCTTTCTTTTCTTTTATAGCCGGGACCATAGATAAATATGAATTTACATTTCTATGGCCGGGACCAAATGCCTCATAGTGCTTTTCAAGGCAAGGAGGCGTCTTGGTATATGATGATGGTCACCCATCCATGAGCCAACCGCGGCAAGCGTAGCTTAACCTGATCGATCGCTGATATTACTTATAGCCAGTATTCCGGCTTAAAACTAGTGTATCCTACCATAAACATTTCATGTAAAGTATGTTGCCAAGACTTGTATAACTCTTTCACTGTCTCTCACTCACTCACTCAGAGCCAAGCCCCTATTTCTACAAGCATCAGGCAAGGCATCTAGCAAGGGGTAGCATCAAGTCTAGCATCAAGAAAGAGGCCCGTCAGGGCCGAAGCTTGCCTGGTCAGCGGTATTGTCCGATAGGGTTACCGCTGCCCCGGAACATAAAGGGCTAAGGAAGGAACACGGGTGGGTTTTAGTCAGTAAGAGTCTGACACTCCGCTCTTCCGCTCCACCCAGAACGGGAGGGGTCATTGGATGATTTCCCATACGCAAAAAAAAGAAGACCCTATTTCTACAAAAGGCCTAACTCTGCAAACCTTACATCGTGATCAAAATGTCCGGCTTGGCCGTTTCGCGCACGTCGCATGGACACTTGTACGGGCTTATGGTGAGAAATTAAGGGGCTTACATGACCTAAAGCGCGGTCACTGTCGGACTGCATAGAAAAGAAAGAGAAGGGCAATGACACAACGCTGGTAATTTTTTGCAAAATATGAAGCAATTATTAAGTAACAAAAAATCTATTGTTTGGACTAAAAAGTTAAAACACTAATGTTTTAGTATGTTGCTTGTAGAATAATCTGACAAAACATCAGAATGATTGTATATAAGGTGTAAAAAAATTAACCTTACAAACTTTAAGAGGTGCTTTAGACCATTGGACTGAACAACTTTCATTATGAGACCAACTCTGAAATCACGAAAAAAAATCCACTGTTTAATACAAAAACCTACTTGATCAAAATGTATGAAACAGCGGATTTTTTTTTCGTGATTTCAGAGTTGGTCCCATAGTGAAAGTTGTTCAGTCCAATGGTCTAAAGCACCTCTTAAAGTTTGTAAGGTAGTTTTTTTACACCTTATATAATATATTCGTATGATTTTTATTGTAAAAATATTTTTTTAGAGTTAACTTCATGAGTTTTTTCTATCGTATCAAATTAGATGCATTATGTTTTCAATACACTATCGAACTAGCATTATATCCGGAAGAATATCATATAAATTTCTGATTTTGTTTACTATAGTCGATCATATAAAAAACTTGCTTTTTTTGCGTTGAGGTCCTGTAAGCCCCTCAAGTCAATGTTCTTTGGACTCCGTACCCAGGTTTGCCGAAGCAAGGAAAACCTGTTCAGGTGGAGATTCATAGACGACTCCGCCTTGGAGTGTAAATGTGGTGCTGTTCCACAAACAATGGGACACTTAATATCGTGTCCTGCGGGTCCCGTCAGTTGCACGTTACAGGAACTGATGGTTGCTGGTGATGGCGCCAAACAAGTAGCCGAATTCTGGGCCGAGTCCATTTAGATTGCTATCGACACTCTAAGAAGAATGCTGTTTAATGTTGCGCTATGCAATAGTTCAATGGAACGACTACGAGGACACAGGATACTTTTTATCCCTGTGGTACATTCCAATGAGATAAATTCTGACCCCCATACAGGTGAAGCCATGGGCATTAGTTAATAATAAGTTAATTTTCAAAAGTATTATATTAATACATTACCCACCACCCAGCCAGACATGATTATGTTCTTAGTACTGTAGTTTTAAAAGAAAACTGTTCGAAGGGAAACATAAATTTTACTGAGCTTGTTTTAAAATCGGTGTGGTAATTTCAGGTTTGTGGTGTAACGATTAGGTGGGCGATAGATTTGAGTAGCTTTACAGCAGATTCTTACCGAGGAGGTATTGAAAAAAATAAACTTTTGTATCGATGATCATATTAGTAGTTACTATAGGTCTACCGGAAGGCAATGTCAAATGTATGAAAACCACAAAGTTTTTTTGTTTTTTTTTTTTTTGCCAAGAGATTCTGGTAGAGCTATAATAATTATTTAAATACTTATAAATTACATTTTTAAATATTTTATTTAAAAAATATTTCAAAATATAAAAAATAGTAGGCCATTTTGGTATCAAGAACAGGGTCTAAACTACTGGCGGTCAGATCAGGCTCCAGAGAGAGGAACCTCCTTACATAATCAGCCTATAATGTTCCCATTGCGAGAAGTGGCCTGTGTCCCAACAGGCCTCCTCTCGATGAAAGGGAGACCTGTTGGGGTCCCCCCATTCACCCTCTTAGAGGTGGAGTTTTGAAAAGCCCTTTCTTAGTTTATACCTACTATTCACAAAAAACACACTCTTCAAATTTCATGTCTCTAGGACCAGCGGTTTCGGCTGTGCGTTGATAATTATATCAGTCATTCAGGACTTTGTATTTTATTCAGTAGATTCAAATAGACATTTTAATTGAAATAGAGCTATCTATGTTGGTGGATGTTACAATGCAATCATTTACTACACATAGGGCTGATTTTTCCAACGCCAGATAATTTTATACGAGGAATAACTTTGAATTTTTGACAGTTCTTCCATACAAAATCTGCCAGACGTCAATATTATTCCACGAATAAAAATTATCTGTCGATTGAAAAATCAGCCCTTAGACTGGCCACTGAACGGATTTCGATAAAATTTAGCAGAAAGATTAATTGCATCAAGGGGAAGGGAATAAGGTAGTTTTTATGCCGATATTCCCACGGGAACGAAACTTACGCGGGTAAAACCGCGGGGCGCCGCTAGTTCTGTAATAAATCTAACAGTGAAAACTTAGGTGAAGTAAGCTGTCATTTCACCTGATGGTATCTCAGATTGTGTCTGCCTTTTGTGCCCAAAACATGCAACCAAAGCAACCTCTCCGCTGCCACCGTTATCGCCATAGAAGTGGCGAAGTTTTGAGCCGGCACAATTTAAATAACTATCGTGCCAGCGACACAGAAGAAGAAGACAAGGTATTGACTATTGTCAGTTCACGTCGCCTAAGTTTTCTCGGTGTGAATTTAACAGAAATGATAAATGTTACAGTTGGTTTCAAAACTTTAATTATTAACAATGAATGTTTATTTGATTTTTTTTGTATCTAGCCATCGCTACGCTAAACAGTGTGCCACCCACCTAAGCTCCAAGCAATAAATTTTACTATTTTAATAAAATAAACCTGGTCCTAAATCAAACCTACAGTTTATCGAAACGATATTTTATAATCAAACGAAAAATAACAATTCAGAATATACTTTAGGTACGTTAAATTCTATTATAAGCAATGCCTATTCTCGTTTTATGAAATAAAAATTACTTAGTACCCACGAATTTCATAAATAAAAACTGAAAATGTTAAAAGTTTAGAACTACGAAACACCTACTTAAAAATATTATTTTGAGAAAACTGTCTGCAAACTTTGCATGTTAATAATTTATACCAGCCTATTAGTGCCCTTAGCTTGCAACTTGAACCCCAATTCTGTAGGTTATTAGTATGATTTTTATTGTAAAAAGAAAGTTTTAGGGGTATCTTTATGATTTTCTGCTGTATCAAATTAGTTGTATTATGCTTTCAACACACTATCTATCTATATATATCTTGAAGAATATCAAATATTTTTCTGAATTTGTTTACTGTAGTCGATCTTATACTTTATTGTTTCTAAAACTTGTGTTTTTTGCGTTTAGGTCCTGTAATAAGCCCCTTAATAATAATATGTAATTGTAAGTCCAATTATAAGCTAGTATTACTACATTATTATATTAGGTAAGCCTGTGATGATAGTGTATGTGTTTCAAAATAAATAAATATTTTTTTATTTCCCGCGTAATCTTACCATGTGCAAACCACGTGCGTTGGTCAAGCGTGGTATTTTGACTGTCCAATCCTACGCAAATTTTCAAATCCACCATAAAAATAACATACCTAAACCAAAATGCCAACCGTACATAGAAATCGAAACGTATAGTTTTCTAAACTCCTCCATTGCTCACGTAGATAAGCGATTATCAAGGAAATTGCTGTATTTACGTATCTCAGGCGATACGTGATCTGCAACCATTTGATGAGATCCAAGTCTTGGTTGGAGACAGTAGAAAGCTATGGATAAATGGGAGAAATTTATAAATTGTGGATTATGATGAAATGCTTTTCTCTATATTGATCTTAAGTTGGTACCTAAAGTGGGGCGATGTTGTTTTTTAGGGTTCTGTGCCTCAAAAGGAAAACGGAACCCGTATAAGATAACTTCGTTGTCCGTCTGTCAAGACCCTTTTTCTCGGGAACGCGTGGAGTTATCAAGTTTAAATTAATATCAAATAAATATAATATAAAAATCCCTTGAAGCAGTGACAAAATCAAACTTCTAAGTAAATGCATTCAAAAGATATGTTTTTGTTCCGGATTCAAAGCCTATAGTGGGGGGGGGGGTCTCGTTGACCTAGAATCATGAAATTTGACAAGAAGCAATGTCATGTAGCACAAGTAAAGGAAAAAATCCGAAAACTTTGTAGTTCAATTACAAAAAAAAAAAATCGTGATAATCTATTTACATACCTACAAAATGCGGAACACTCGATGCGCGAATCCGATTCGCACTTGACCGGTTTTTTTAAGTGACCTGCGGTTTTGAGGTTTCCTGTTAATTCCGGATTTGGTTGCCGAGGAGAAATCTGTACCTACTGTGTTAAGATGCTACCTCGAAAATCTAAAATCCTCGAAAACCTTAGTAAGCCAGCAAAAGTGATACAATTACTTTTGAAACGCAAAAGAAGAGTGATGGCTATAATATGAGTACGACGTATGTGCCAAAACGAATTTACTCCTTTTTTAACTTTTGTTAAAAAAGGAGTAAATTCGTTTTGGAGTAAAGTAGTTTTAAATTCAATTTAAAACTACTTTGAGTAAACTTTGATATGATAATTCTCAACCATTTATTACCTAAGGGGATAGTAAAAAAAATGTAATCCGTCATCTTGGAGCGGCGGCTATATTGAATTTAATGTGATGTTACTAAATCATTTCTACTCTTCCAGCCCTTACATTTGATACCCGTATTAAGAGGATTGTAAAAACAATGTAATCCGCCATCTTGGAGCAGCGGCCATATTGAATTTAGTGTGATGTTAATAACTTTATCGTTTTCTATTCTTCAAGCCCTTTCATTTGATACCCATATTAAGGAGGTTGAGAAAAAATATGAAATCCGCCATCTTGGAGCGGCGGCCATATTGAAGTTATTACAATATTGAGTATTGCACTTTGTATTATTACCAGGGTGCCTAAAAAAGCCACTTTGGCAGAATCATAAAAGGATAACTTAATGGACAGTTAACTGTTAAGTTAATCGTATCAAATCCCATAGGCGAGGCATTTTTCAGTTATTTTTTTTATCTGTGCTAAAATACTAATCAATTCGATCCAAATCTAATACCAATCTCTTTGGTTATGCCCACGTAGTGCAGCGAAAAAAAGAAAAACACGGACTGTCTTCGCCATATTATAATTCATAATGTTATCATTTTATGATTCTCCAAAGTGGCCTTTTTAGGCCCCCAGAACCAAAAGTGTATGCAAAATTTCAGCTCAATCCAACCATACCAACAAAGGATCGAAAAATGGTTTGCTAATTTTGACGGACAACTTACATACATAGAACAATGCAAGTTAAATAAAAGCTTGTAAAAAGACTTCTCATTCGTCACAATAACACGCAAATCCTTTGCATTTGTAACAAAAATATGCTTTATTTCAGTTAAGTATACAAACAGATTTTTTTGAAATAAATGTTCTCACTGTAACGGGATAACAAACGAGTACCTACTAAATCAGTATAAACTGGATATAAATAATATGAGTCTGTATGATTTATGTTCTTTATCTGTCAGAAAGGTTATTTTTAGGGCCTCGTGCCTAAGTAATAACAGCTGCACGGGTCGATCGATCAGGTAAAGCTACGCTTGCCACAGTCGGCCTGTGGATGGGTGACCAGTTTTGACTTCAAAGTCATTTTTTTCAAATAGGCACATAAAAGGCACTATTGAACGTCAAAAATTACAACAGAAAATAATTGATTCTACCCATTCCAAAAGGTAGTTTTCGTATGGGGAAGAATGGGCAAGAAACTCCACCGTTACTCTTTTAAAATGTTTTACAATATTTTACATACATTAATTATATTATAATAATGTGTGAAGACGATGCACTTAAAATAAAATTACTATACTACAATAGGTAAAAAAATAAAAAACCGGGCAAAATGAGCGAGTCGGTCTCGCGCACCGAGGGTCCCGTAACATCCGGATTTATATGCATATGGTTTGTTTATGAAATTAAATGTTTATTTTTATTTTTATATTTGAGTTGATTGAATGAAAGGTTAATTGCGGTTTACGATTTATGACGTATTAAAAAAAACTACTCACTAGATCTCGTTTAAACCAATTTTCGGTGGAAGTTTACATGGTCATGTAGGTACATCATATATTTTTTTAGTTTTTTCATTCTCTTATTTTAGAAGTTACAGGGGGGGGACACATTTTACGACTTTGGAAGTGTCTCTCGCGCAAACGTCTAAGTATAGGGAACCAGTATAGTTCTTATAGTTTCGGAAAAAAGTGGCTGTGACATACGGACAGACAGACATGACGAATCCATAAGGGTTCCGTTTTTTGCCATTTGGCTACGAAACCCTAAAAATGAAACCATGACATATAAATTAATTATTTGATAGATACATCTGATAGACCATCTTTACATAGACATACCCTTCCGTGCTTCCGTTGGTACCCGCTATCATTCGTGAACCATCTTTACTGTTTAACGAGACGTCTCCATGCCCCAGGAAGCATTTTAAGCTGTTGCTCCCGGCTGTCATTCTTGGATGTTTGACAGTCGTTACAGGTCGTCAGAAGCCCGCACAATCTGCCAACCAGTCTTACCAAGAGGTATCATGTTAACAAATAACTGGGTTGTGGAGGTCAGACAGGCAGTCGCTGGTATTCAGCTGTAGTCGGTTAGATTGGAAGCTGACCCCAACGTAGTTGTGAAAGGATGACAGCCTGGACCAACGGCTTAACGTACTTACCGAGACACCGAGGGGAATTTGTATTTCCATCTGTGTGTATGTGTATAATGTAAACGAATCCTTGAGGTATTGTCTTAACCGAAAGCGACTATCGCGTGAGTCGTCGTTTCAGCCGATAGACGTCCACTGCTGGACGGCCACTGTTGGGCCTCCCCCAATTTTGGGAGGGGGGGTTTGCCATAATCGCCACGCTTGGCAGGCGGGTTGGCGATCGCAGTATGGTATGGTGGTGGAATGCATAGAGAACGCTGCTGCCCATTCTCCGGTACGCCCCTTAGTCGCCTTTTACGACACCCACGGGAAGTAAGGGGTGGTGCAATTCTTTAAGTCCGGCACCACACAGACAAGCGCGCGAGTACGCGATCTCTATTATAGCACGGGCTCTATTTCATGGACGTGCTCGTGCGATCAATCAAGTCGCGTTAGTACGTCATGATTCATATAAATGATCACGTTGGTCGCGTATACACGTGACATTCGCTTTCGGTTAGAACGTGGGGTCTTATATACATAAAAATATTTTCAGAAAACATGATCGTAGAAAAATCCTCAAGATTTAATTCGGATGAGAAATGTCTACTTCGAAATGAGAGATGCCTTTATTCACTGCAGGCAATTTAAACGAAATACAACCACGTGACAACTTTTTAAATTTTACAGGACCATAAATTACTAGCTACAGGAAAATACGGGCAAATAGACAGTGCTCCCAATATTTTAGTTAAAAGAAGTTAAAAAGGCGACCAATTCATGCAGGTGGTTCCGTACCACCGTGCAATAATAATATAACAATAGTTTATATAAAAAACAAAAAAATAATATTTAAAAATAAACACCGCAAACAACTCTTTTCTTGTATGAATGAAGTTCCTATTTCGAGAAGTGTGTTTTTAGTTTCAAATAAAAAAAAAAAAATTAAAAAACTCGTTTCTTCTATTTCTATTTATTGTATAGCCGCAGTAGTAGTTACACATTCTGCGAAAAATTGAAATGTCTACCTATTATGGTTCAGAAGATACAGCCCTGACGGACGGACGGCGGAGTCTTAGTTCGTACGGAACATACCTAAAGTGTGCCAACATTGCATAAATATGTACCTAAGCTGTCACGCCCTATAAGCCTGGAGGCTTTTATTTAGGCGTTAAATTTTGTTTTTATCACATCTATTCAAAAAGAGCTAGTATATTCTGGGACACAGGGACTAAAATAACTCTTTATCCCTAGGGACTAAAAGTGATTTGAATTTGGAAAGTGGATATTGTTAGTAAAAATTTCAATCACCAAAGAGATCAATCACGAACATTGTATGGACAAGTAACAGGCTGTGTGGTAAAGAAAAACACGCGTGAGCCATATTAAAAAAAAACTTTGTGAAAAATAAAAAAGTTTGTGAAAAATAGAAAATTTGTTTTTGCTAGGAATTGACACTATTGACAGCTCACTCCACGCTCACTTCACCTAAGTTTTCACGGTGAGATTTTTACAGAATAGCACCACTGTGCTGCTGGGGAGTTTGTTGCACCACTTCTCCCCAGCGACAGCTCTAGGAAGTGGTGAAGGGCGGGCGTTTTGGGGGACTGTCTTATATAACTTTGACGTTCCAAAACTGCTGATTCTCAAACTAATTTGAATAAATGACTTTTGATTTTGATTTGAATCCTAAAAAAATTGGCCAAGTACGAGTCGGACCCACACACGAAGGGTTCCGTACCACAAGGCAAAAACGCCGAAAAAAATCAAAAAACTTAAGTTAATAGAAACTGAAAAGCTAAAAACAAGCCCATTATAAATTAAATAAAAGTTGGAAGCAGGCGGGACCCATTTGAATTTTGAAAATAAAATAAAAATGATGTGGGTCCCGCCTACTTCCAACTTTTATTTAATTTAAAATGGGTTTGTTTTTAGCTTTTCAGTTTCTTTTAACTTAAGTTTTTCAGCCGCAGTCGGGTTTTTTGATTTTTTTAAATAACGTTTTTATTTCCAGCTTTTTAGTTTATAAATTTGAAAGATTTCGCAGACGATTTAGTTCTTGGTAGGTGTTTTTTTGCGATTTGTCACTTCGAATTGCTTTTAAGTATATATGTTGTATATATTTTTGTAATCACCTTTTAAAACCCTTTATTTTGATACCCCACTCGATAGGTTTTGAAAAAAAAAAATTAATATGGCGTCCAGTAGTCGCCATATTGAATTTTCACTAACGTCATGTCTTTAGTGACACTCGCCGGACTAAGAGGAATCGATTAACGTGTGAATCATAAAAATCGGCCCAGGCGTTTGGTCTGTATAGTGCTTCAAAGGAACATATAAACATACATACATACATACATAGGCTGATGAACACATTACCACTCCTTTGCGTCGCGCAGTCGGGTAAAAACATGTTTGTTGTATGGGAGACCCCTTAAATATCTATTTTATTTAAATTTTATTATTTAAGTTAAAATACAACTGAGTATTTTGTGAATGTTTCAAGTGCCTACCTGTTGCCATTTTTGATATCGAGCAAAAAAGGGCAAAAAAATCGCGTTTGTTGTATGGGAGCCCCCTTAAATATTAATTTTATTTTGTTTTTAATATTTGTTGTTATAGCGGCAACAGAAATACATACTTTGTGAATTTCAACAGTCTAGGTATCGCGGTTCTTGAGATACAGCCTGGTGACAGACAGACAGACGGACAGACAGCGAAGTCTTAGTAATAGGGTTCCGTTTTTACCCTTTGGGTACGGAACCCTAAAAAGCAGGAACCAGGTGCCAAATTTCGTCCTATCAATAAGGTCATCATAGTATTAACCAGTAACTTCTATGGCAAGGTCACCCGATAATGTCGGTCAGTTTTCACGCACAACTTTATATTTAACTGTCGCTTAACAATGGTTAAACGGTTAATGTTCTAATCGCGTTTTGCATGCCATGACCTAACTGTTATATGCCCTTTAGCACTTAAGAAGTAGACCTTTGCTTACAGTACTTAGGTTGACATACATTTTTAAGGTCATAGCACACGTATCTAATCGGAAAGGGGTCGGCACCGTATTGCCTTTCGCCTCGCCGTCAAACAGGCGTCAACCTAACGTAAGCACGTAACCAAAGCCTCTCAGTGGCCTTCCATTCATCAGCCGAAAGACGTCCACTGCTGGACACAGGCCTCCCCCAAGTTAGGGGGGGGGGGTTGCCATAATCGCCACGCTTGGCAGGCGGGTTGGCGATCGCAGTATGGTATGGTGGTGGAATGCATAGAGAACGCTGCTGCCCATTCTCCGGTACGACCCTTAGTCGCCTTTTACGACACCCATGGGAAGTATGGGGTGTTGCTATTCTTTAAGTCGCACCACACAGACAAATCAGTGGCCTTAGTGTGAGTTTTTTCATTTACGTTCGATTGCGAGCGCGTTAGAATTTCATATGGAAAAAAGTTGTGGAGCCACCTGGTGGCCACTAGGTGAAACCTAATTTCCCATACAAAATTCTAACGCGCTCGCAATCGAACGTGAGTCGAAAAAACTCACACTAAGGCCACAGAAGCTCCGATACGTCGACCCGGCTACGGCTAGGCGACGCCGCGCTTATGGCTCGCCGACCTGAGAGGGGCAAGGGTGGACGAAGAGACGTAAGCTCTGTTTCGGAGAGACGTAAGCGCGGGGACGACGAGCTGTAACGCACCGCACCGCGGTTCGTGAGCTTGTCCCTAGGCGAGGCGATTACGTTACGATTCCGATTAGTGTGCGTTTCAGTGGGGCGTTTCATACAAAGAGTAACTACTGAACGGCTCGAGGTGATACGGTGCCGATCTCTTTCCGATTTGGTACGTGTAGGTACCTTTAACATTATATTTCATTTATTTGATACTTCAAAGAAAAAAAGTGGTTAAATAATAACAGGCGGACGGGTCGATCGAAGGTTCAGCTATGCTTGCTGCGATCAGTTCCAGGATGGGTGAACATCCATTAGGTACATATCAAGACGACTCTGGGAAACCGTTGTTCCCGGCTGTCATTCGTAGATCTTCGACAGTTATGGGTAATTAGAAGTTCAGAATTTTGTTTCAGACACGGGATACCGTTTCAGGGATAAACCGTCGTGATGTTATAGAAAGAAAGAAAGAAAGAAAATAAAGAAGGAAAAGAAAGAAAGAAAGGAAAGAAAATGAATATACGTTTACTTGCGGCAACCATGACGCAAAGATAGAACTAAAAGACAGAAAGAGCAACCGTGGGGATAGTTTTTTTTTTCGGATGGGGAATCATCAAACGACTCCTCCTGCTCAGGGTGAAGCGGAAGGGAGTGTCAGACTCTTACTAACTAAAATCCACCCATGTTCCTTCCATAGCCCTTTATGTTCCGAGTCAGCGGTAACCCTTTCGGACAATCCCGCTGACCCGGCAGGGTAACCCTTTCGGACAATACCGCTGACCCGGCAGGAAGTGTAGGAATACTTAACATAAAGCTCCAGCGTATCCTGGACAGTCAGCCCCGTTGCTACTAACTTGGCTGACTATGTTATTTTTAGACCATGGTATAAATTATTATCCCTGCATAACTTCTGCTAACGTTAACATAAAAGAAGTAATAATGGTAAACAGTTCTGTCATGTTTTAAAAACATTCGTCAGCTTTATGTAATCAAAATTATAATTAATAGTATCAACGTTGATAAATGTTTGTACGTGCAGAAGGCCAAGCCCCGTCATTAAAAACGCTAACAATCTATAGTCGCAATCTCATCTCAGCAATCACTATCAAAAACTTGTCAAAAATGCAGAGAAATTAGAGGTATATCAGACAGATTGAGACTGCGATCAGACTGTGAAGCATACGGTGGAGGTCTGCCCCGCATGAGCAGAGCACCGCCGTGTCCTCGTAGAGGCGATCGGCTGCGGCGGCGACCTCTCGCGTCCGGCCCTGGTGCAAGCCATGGTCCGGGGCGAGAGGGAGTGGGAGGCAGTCACCTCCTTCTGCGAAGCAGTCATGCTAGCGAAGGAGGTGGCGGGACGGCTCAGGGAGAGGGCCTCCTGTCCCAGCCGCCGCGGGAGACGCTCCGGGCGTCGGGAGCCGCGTGACGACTCCAGGCCACCGTAGGCGCGGGCCTGCGGGCGGAGAGTAATGGGTAGCTCACCGTCCGATCAGGACCAGGCTCGTGCCGGACGGCGCGTACGTGTTCCACGCGCGCCTCAAAGAGATGTCAGCATCGAGGAGGGGCCCCCTTAGGGCCGAAGCCTGCCGGGTCAGCGGGATTGTCCGAAAGGGTTACCGCTAGCCCGGAACATAAAGGGCAAAGGAAGGAACACGGGTGGGTTTTAGTCAGTAAGAGTCTGACACTCCCTTCTGCTCCACCCAGAGCGGGAGGAGTCATTTGATGATTTCCCATCCGCAAAAAAAAAAAGGGGGGAAGCGCTAAGGTAGCCCGAAATTCAAATTTTCATACGTTTTTTTGCAATTTGCTGGTCAGTATTAAGTTGTATGTTGATTAAAATATGATTCGCGATCGTAACAAATATGTATTTACAGAATTATAATCAGTAATACAACTTGTTAAGTTAGTATAATCCCCAAATGCCAAGATTTCATGAAATAGTCATTCTTGGGGATTACTTGGTCTTGGAGAGTTGTGTTGATGACTTTAATGATTATAATTCTGTAAATACATATTTTTGTTACGGCCGCGAATCATATTTTAATCAACGTACAACTTAATACTGGAAAAAATTGAATTTCGCGGGCTACCCTGGCGCTTTTGCCTTAAAATACGAGAACGGCCCCTCAGATATTTGGAAATGTTCAGTCTTCAGAATCCACAGAAACATCCAATATTCCATAGAGCCTGAAGACTAAGGTCTTCAATCAGTGCGTCCTGCCAGTTATGACTTACGGAGCCAAAACATGGACACTCACATACGGCTGGTCTATAAATTCAAGGTCGCTCAGCGAGCTATGGAACGGGCTATGCTTGGTGTCTCCCTGAGGGATCGAATCCGTAACGAGGCGATCCGGCAGAGAACCAAAGCTGTCGACATAGCTCACAGAATAAGCAAGCTGAAGTGGCAATGGGCCGGCTATATTAGCCGTAGAACTGATAACCGTAGGTGTTCTTAAGTGGAGACCGCGAATCAGTAAACGTAAGGTGGGACGCCCTCATGCTAGGTGGAGCGACGATTTTCGCAGGATGGCTGGTAGCAGCTGGATGAGAGTTGCTGAAAATCGAGTTGAATGACGTGCAATTGGAGAGGCCTATGTCCAGCAGTGGGCTGCTTAAGGCTGACGATGAGTCTTCAGAATTACAATGAAAACTGTAAGTCCAAGTTTCCTCACGATGTTTTCCATCACCGTTGTCAGAGATGTCTGAGATAAACTTAGAAAGTACATATAAATTGAAAAAGTCTCGTTCATAATTATGATTATAAGATAAGTGCTTTAATATAGTATTTATGAGAAAGACAATACAACAATTAAGGTACAATGAGGAGTCGATAAGTATCTTTATTTATTTATAAAAAGTTTCATCTTCATAATGCTATATTAATTATTATGAGATGTACATAATCAAATCTCTCTATTTACCTTATCTGAGAAGGGAAAGCCTTGAAACCGGTCGGTCATGTGTTGGTCCGAGTCGGACTCGCCCACTGAGGGTGTAAATAGTTTATAATGGTTTTTTTTTAATGTAACCACAAATTTACGGTTTTAGGATTTTTTCCTTTACTTGTGCTACATGACCTTGCTTCTTGCCAAATTTCATCATCGGTTCATCGAATTTCATCGTCAATGGGAAGTACCCTATAAATTTTGATTCCCTCGAGAGTGCCGAAATATATGTTTTTTGCAGCGTAAACGGCCGTATCTTTTTTATGCGTTAACTTAGAAGTTTGATTCTTCACAGCTTCAAGGGATTGTAGACCTAAGTATATGGTTTTAATTTCAACTCGATTCCTTTACGCGTTCCCGAGATAAAGGGTCTTGACAGACAAACAGATGGACAACAAAGTGATCCTATAGATACTTGTTCCATTTTTTCCTTTTTAGGTTTCAGTTGAACTTTTGATTCATAGGATTCCACCTGGTGACAATAATAATCCCGCAGACCGAATTTTGGCAATGGCGGCTCAGTGGTGACTGGCCTTCGATGCAGGGGATATTAAAGTGTACAATTGTATATGTAATGGAGGGGTCCGTGGCTAAAATAATAACAGCCGCACAGGTCGATCGATCAGGTTAAGCTACGCTTGCTGCGGTGGTGACCATCTTTACATACCGAGACCCCTCCGTACCTCGAAATGCACGTTAAGCCGTTGGTCCCAGCTGTCATTCGTGGATCTTTGACATTCGTTACGGGTAGTCAGAAGCCCGAAAGTCTGACAATCAGTCTTACCAAGGGGTATCGTATTACCCAGTAACTGAGTTGTGGAGATCAGATAGACAGTCGCTCCATGTAAAATACTGGTATTCAGCTGCATCCTGTTAGACTGGAAGCCGACCCCAACATAGTTGGGAAAAGGCTAGGCAGATGATGAGATTCGTAAGCTAAGTTTAACTGTGATAGCTACTACCATATGACAGGGTCTACTATGCTAGGCTGTGAAGTATTTGCTTCGTTATTGATAAACATAAAAGAGCCTTAATTTTAACCAATAATAGTCCGTATTATTGTAAGAATCAGTATATAAGAGGGCTGGTTTTTCAATAGCCAGATGATGAAATATGACGGCAATCCAACTAGACCAGAAAGAGATCCGGCTCAGGACCAACAGCTTATCATTCAGTTTAATGTCCTTTCGGGCTGCTGCTAAGAATGTCCTAATAGAAAAACCCAATAAAACTTTGCTCGACCCAGAAATCGAACCAAAGACCTCATTTTTAGCACTCACTTACGTGGGGTAAGTGAGTGCTAAAAATGAGGTCTTTGGTTCAAACCAACGGGGCAGTCAAGATATACAGGGTGGAATTTTCGAAGCGTACCTGGAGGGAAAGTTCTCTAAATACTGAAAAGACAGCAAATTTTACTCAAAGGAAACCTTTCTTTATTTTTAAACAGAAACAAAACTGCATTTAAACATTTTTGAAAATACGCTTGCCACACCCAGGAATCGAACCGACTAAAATCCGAAAAAATAGCATCCTGTACTTCTATGGCACCAATCGATAGGGCCAATCATAAGAATCAAATCTCTCTAGCAAACATACTTAGTAAATTAAATTAAACAAAAACCATGAAATCTTATCTTATTTTTTATCGTTTTTTTTTCGAACGAAAAAAACTACTAAATTACTATGCTCGAAATGAGCTCCATTTTCTTGGATGCACAAATTTATTCTTTTAAGGATTTCATTTTGAGTAACATAATTATAGTAGCGTGTTGTGGTGAATATTGAAAATTGTATTGTGAACCTCAGTTTTTAGCTCGTTTACAGTTGTATAGGATTTTTGGTAAAGATTTTTACATATCCCACTCAGACCAACAAAAAAAGAAAGACGGCGCGCCGCGAACATCAAAAGTGAAGCCATAAGACCGTGCTCCTGCAAGTAAACATACACGCTCACGCACACACCTACACTAAAACCATGCTCGTCACTCTTAGTACGTCACGAGTCGTCGTCAAGTTAACATAGATTAAAAAAATATAATTATGCCTTCCTGTGCAGTGAAAAGTTGCAAAAACAACAGCAAATCACATAAAAAGTCTCACGGAATCACTTTTCACTTGTAAGTACTTGAAATAATATCGTTTCTATAATATTAAATTTTAGATTACTTGGAACTAAAAACCTCAACGAACGAAAGTAGTGACATAAAGGTGCGGGGGTTGCCATAATACGATTTAAATTTTCCCCATTCGATTAATACATATAAATATGATTTATTACTTAGAGTTATATTCCTATTTTCTTTTTTATTTATTGAATATTTTGGGTTTCCAATTAATACCAATACCGTACTCAACAATATCTTACTCGTACAATATTATACTAGTTCCTACTCGCACAAATATCCCCAAATTATAGGGAAAACATTTAACAAATGGCAAGCCTTCGATACACACATAGATAAAAAGGTGGCTTCAGTTTTAATGTTCGTGGCGTGCTGTCTATCTTTCTTTGTTGGTCTGAGATATCCCATAAAAAATATCTAAAGGGGTTGAGATCTGGAGATCTCGCAGGCCATCCGATTGTGCCAAAATTTGATCCTTATGAATGACCCTATCGATTGATGTCATAAAAGTACAGGATGCTATTGTTTCGGATTTTAGTCTTTTGAGCGTGAAGAAGTAACAAACTTATAACACACACACTCACAAACTTTCGCCTTTATGACATTACTGTGATTATATAAGTTATGCATAGTAGATATATCGTTGTCCGAGTACAAATGATTGAAAATCTCTCTTATACATAAGGTAGCCTTTTCAATGAGACTAGAACTAGCCATAATCCAGCTACATTATGTTTACAGATTTCAAAACCTGAGACCAGCTAGAACAAGGACAATATAAATCATTTCAGAACGCCGTATCTACACAATTTATTGTTACGAGACAGTATGAGACCCTGTGAAACATTATCTGGTTTTCTCGAATGGAAAAGTTCCATAATAAAAAATAATAAAAAAATCTCTCTCATATATTGAATCATGACGTGTTGACACGATAATGCAATTACTAGTGATGTGCTCAGTTTAATATCCGAAATCGGATCATAAAAAGTTGTTTAATATCCGAAACTCGTATATTTTGCAGATGTAGGTATGTTGAAAATTGAATATTGGAATATTGAATGTGTTTTGCGTTTGTAGGTAAACTATATTGTGTGTAGGGTAGCACATTATTAGTAACTATCGAGATAATCTTAATTTAAAATCAGGCACGTTATTGCATATCATAATATGATTCTTAGTCCATCTATCTATAATCTTAACAATAATAGAAGTCACGAGTTTTTTTTTTACTTTGCCACTCACTTAGAATTTCTACTGTATTGTGGGCGCGTTTACAAACATTTAAACTCACATACACAAACAGCCAGACCCGGAACAACTACTTGTAGGTCATACAAATATTTGTTCCCTTCAGGAATCGAACGCGCGACACGCAGCGCAGCAGTCAATTGCTTAACCACTGCGCCAACCGTGCCGTGAAATTGTTGCATTTTGGTTCACCATCATTTTTTTTGACAATTTGAATTTTGTTTGACAGTAAATTTTTAAGACCTAATAAAAATACAAGTGCACCTGCAGGCAATTTTAATAAACTACTAGGTTTATCTATACATATAATAAATCTGTAGAAGGGTCAATTCTGTACATTAAAAATATTGAAAAATAAATAGCGGGGGGTGTTGCTGGATCGATACCAAACCCAAATATGTGATTAAAAAAATTTTTGTCTGTCTGTCTGTCTGTCTGTCTGTCTGTCTGTCTGTCTGTATATGCAGGCATCACGAGAAAACTAACGGTTCGATTTCGATGAAACTTGGTATAATTATACCTTATTATCCTGGGCATAAAATGGGATACTTTTTATCCTGGAAAAATACGTAGAAAAAAAAAACTTATTTTTCAGTTTTATTCATAGACGTTGTTCTGTAGAACCGCGAACACCCGCAGTGGATAATTTTCCATTTCAATTTAAGAGAATACAGTTTCCTGTAGCTTTGTGTTACGCCATGACAATAAATAAGGCTCAAGGTCAGACCCTAGGAGTTGCTGGCGTAGATCTTACCGCGAGTTGTTTTTCACACGGGCAACTTTACGTAGCTCTTTCCCGTGTGAGCAGTCCAAGAAATCTTCATGTTCATATTCCGGACGAGCTCACTAACAATGTTGTGTATGCTGAAGCTCTCAATTAACTTTATGTCGCATTGTCACGATCACTTTTTTATTATTGCAAACTTTTCGTCACTGTCAGTAATTTACTGCTACATGCTACTTATCAAGGTCGGAATTACTATGAAAAAATACTTACTACAGAACGCGAGCTCAACAGCAGTAGCTCAATATAGGGATATCCTTAATTATTATAGGCTTAGCCGTATTTGGGTCCAATAGATATTTATAAGATGTCATTGTCAGAGTTACTCAAAATGGAGAAATAAACCATCCACGCGAAGACCGACATCCGCGCGGACGGAGTCGCGGGCGGAAGCTAGTTTTTTAATAAAAACGTTTAGCCCGCTTGCAATTTCATAAAATCCAAAAAGGAGACACGAAGATTTTCTTTTATTTTTAAAAACAAGTACTTTTATGAGAGCAAAGCTAAGTAATGAGGTAGAATTGAGCACTGTTAAACATCACTTTAACTCTTATTTCTAGCGGAACATCGCCTGCGAACGTCTCAGCATGTCTTTGTAATTATTTCCGTTCCCATTCACCAGTTGACTTTTACAACAAGTTGGAAATTATGTATTTTATGCTCTATTTTCACTTTCAGAGTAAATGTTACTTCTTCTTATAAAATAATAAGATGTTTGTTTAAGCTTTATGTATGGTGGAGAAGGTATGTGTGTCTCGTTAATTATCAGCCATATTTTAACTACTGTGGGTGTACTATGGGAAGTGTTGGTTATTGCGCAATAGAAAAACCGTTTGCAGTTGAATTTCACGAACAAATTAATCATACTAGCGATTCACACACTGTAGATACACCACACAACCAGATAAGGAACGCGGGACAGTTTCTGAGCACATGTTGTTCGTACTATTATACGAGGTTTCAAAAGTTAGTTTTTAAAAAAAAGAAACTGAATAAACTGGAAACAGAGTTTATTAGATTAAGAACTTGGATTTAGAAATTATTAAGTAATATGGAAATAGTAAGAATTTGGGACCTCCGACCCGTACCGAGTTTAAAGCTGAACTGCCCTTACAAACCGAATGAGAATGCTTCTAAGTTGCTAAATGCTGACTAGGCAAGTCTGGATGGCGGTCAGCCATTCCACTAACATTATCAAGGTATAACAGCCCCCCCCAAAAGACTGAAATTCGGGGATAAAAGCCGAAATTCAGGAATTTATACAATTTCTCGTAATCTAGGCAATGGAATTGCAGAGTTTTCAGGTTCAATACTGATATTATGGTCATTGACATCGTCATCGGTATGGGTCGTCGGTTTAATACAAGAGATATAGAACTTAGATCTATGTTTAGAAATAATCTTAAACAACTTATATATTATAAAAGATATTACTATTATTAAAATACACACGGTTAATATAGAATAATGTGTCCCGTATTTTACTAGAATAGGTTCTTCATCAATTATTTTATTTAAATCTGTAAATATTTTGTCATTTTGTTTATTTATAGTTAGATCATCCAAATTGATATTTTGTAGTAAAATAGGGGCTCGATTGTTATTTAAACTAGTAGTCTTAGTATCTATTTTACAACAAGAATCATTGATAATGCTAAAGTCAAAACTAGGAATAGGAATGTCTATATTAATTTCGTCCTTAGATGATATAAGTCTCGCACTTTTTGTGTATACTGTACACTGGTTTGGGATTCGTAATATACCGGTTCCGGACACTATGATTTCGCGTAATTCGGAGTTATCACAATCCATTGACACTTTACTTGAACGAGATTGCACGAAAATCCACTGATTGTTTATGAGTGGTTTCCAAATGTCTAATTCGCCGACAATCGTTTTGGTTTCACATTGCGTGGGAATAGCACTAATCGTTTTTGTTAATAGTTCACTTTCACACGTAGGATTGCTGTTTGTCAACAGTACCGTAGGTATATCACACAGAAAGAACTCAGAGCTTATTGTTTTACATTTATCTAGGTTATCTAGATTACAAAAGCTTAGCTTATCCTTAGAAATAGCAATATACGAACTAGAAGGTAAAATTAAACTAAAAGTATTTGGATTATCTGACCCGTGGGGGGTCGGTAATGCTAAATTATGATACAAGTTAAATTCGTCGTTAGTAACTAAAGGAATTTGTAAGACGAATACAAGTTTGTTTTTATAATAGTAACATGCGACTTCAGATATGCTTAATATTAAATGGATATTATCTAGACTTAGCGCTATAGGAATTCCAGTATCTCTAGGTAGGTACCGGTCGTTATCGACGAGTTCGTTGTATAACTGCGCCGGACTTATTATGTTTGGATGCAGGATGTTTTGACTGCTCAACATGATAGCATTTGTTATGTCTTCAAGCTGAAACGACAATGCTAGTAGAGAGCTTTCGAGGTTAGCAAGTATGGAATGGATTTTTGTTTCAGATATTAGGATTGTAGAAGTTTCTGTGATATTATTTAATTGTAATATAAGTTGACTTAAAGTATTTTTAAGTGAAACTTCATTATCTTTTAATTTATTAATCGTTTGTTTATAAGATTCCAGAGTAGAAGTAGTAATTAAGATGTTTTCTTTCATTAGTTCCGCGAGCTTTTTCTCGTGATTTTGAATGGATTCAATCGCGGAATCATATTTTGATGCGTCATCTTCGTCTAGAGTGCCGAAAACATGTTTGAAAACGGTGCCTATTCCGCCGAACCATGCTGAACGTTTACTACGTTTTAACATTAAATGTGAAATAGAATCGAACTCGCGTTTAATATCGTTGTATCGAACTGTAAGTGGAGATAGTATGTTTTCACATTGAAGGTTGCTTGATTTTTGACATGTTTTCCTGACTATACCAAGGATATCATTGAGGTTAGTAAGATGAGGACTTATAAGGGAAATGTTTACATGACCAATAATATTTAATTTTCCTTTAATTGCTTTAAGTTTTCCTAGGCTATCGAAGTATATACCGGAACTAGAAGGAAGTGGCTTGATAAGGTCTTGATGCGCATTGACCGAGGCGCTGAAATAGAATGAATAAAATTGATTAAATTACGTTAAAGACCTATTATAATTACTAACTAATACTTACGTGCTAATAATTAACTACACCTAATTTTTATCCTAATCGATTTCTAATAATAACACAGGGTCCTCAGCTACCGCGGGTTTCATTTGATCGAAATGATGAGTCACATGACGTCTGTTGATAAGGAGTGTAGCTGTGTTATTATCGTGAAGTTTGATGATCTTGTATGGTCCTTTCCAGATAGGTGATAGTGCCTTTTTGAGCCTTAGGTGAGCTTTAAGGTAGACGTAGTCACCAGCTTTGTAATGTGGTGGTGATTTGGTATTTGAATCATAATAGGATTTAGAAGATTCTTTGGATTTTAGTATATTTTGCAGAGCTTTTTCTCTGGTGTATTTAAATTTATGTTGTAACATTTTAATATAATCTGAATATGTTGTATTACGTTCATTTTCATAACCACTCACGCGGCCATAACCACGAGCAGGTATTGAGGAAAATGTTACACTCGCTCGAAAGCCACGATCGGCCATTGATAAAACTGCGACAGCAAGCATTTTCCACACCGCAGTATTTTATTTTTAGTAATTTTGTGTATGGGAGTATTGCTCATGTTCCAGGTTCTTTAGTCGAGTGGTTAGATGAAGTACATTTGTGCCAAAGGCCGTGTGGTTATATCGGCATTACGAAATAAGTTATCTGTAGTTGAAAATCTTTAAATAAACAAATGAGACGGCGATGACGCATGCGTAATTTGATACTCGCGTGAAGTTATTGTTATTGTATATCAAAACTTTGGAACAACAATGGTATGTATTATATGTCATTCGATTCAGTATGAATGGGGCTATTTTTTAGGTAAATAAAAAAATAGGGTCATCGCTTTCGATTTTGAAATAATATTATTTTAATTTTTAATTGTCGTAATGTAAACAAACATTAAAAATAAACAATTATTAAAAAAAATTAAAGTCTCTTAAAGTTACGGAACAAGTTTTGTTATCTACACTTGTCTATCCACTTGAAGAAACAGCCATTAGTTTAACAGCGGTCCATAGAATTTTTTTCTGTACGAGTCGTGTATAAGTGGCGAGGGCGCTCCGCGGCGCGTCGAAAAAAATGTGCTAAAAACATACTTGCGTATAGGAAGGCGTTACCGCGGGGTACTTGCGCGTGAGTGGATAAATAGAATTAGGAATAAAGGGTTTGTGACCGAATATTAACTCATAGGGAGTAAATTTTGTAGTTGAATGTTCTGTTGTATTATAGGTTAGCATAGCTGTATACACATAAGTAGGCCAATTATCTTGGTTTTCGTTTACGAAGGATTTTAAATATTCTTTGAGAGTTGAATGACTGCGTTCTAAAGCTCCTTGTGTCTGAGGGTGATAAGGTGATGACCATAATTGTTTGATTTTAAGAAATTGGCAAGTAGTTTTAAAAAGCTCGGACGTAAAGTTAGTACCTTGGTCAGTTAGAATGGATTTAGGAATTCCAAATAGTGATATAAAGTGGATAAGACAATCACTAGATTCTTCGGCGGTCGTACTACGTATAGGATAAGCGATAGAATATTTTGTTAGGTCATCTTGTAAGGTGAGAATATACTTTAGTTTGGCGGAACCAGATTCGGGTAAGGGTCCTACTATATCTAATGCCACTCTCTGAAACGGGGCTGTGGATGTAGAAGTGATCTCCATTGGAGCTTTATTTAATTTTCTCAGTGCTTTATTTTCCTGACATAATTTACATTTCTTGACATAGTCTTCTATGTCACTTCGCATGCCCTTCCAATAGAATTGTTCTCGGATTCTGTTATACATTCGTGTCGACCCTAAGTGCCCGGCTGTAGGAATATCATGGTTTTCACGCATGATTTTAGGTCTCTCGCTCAGGGTAGGGTATATTGTTTTATTTAGGTAAACATGAATTTGAATTTTTGTATTGTTAAAAATGTGAGTTAGGATATTGTAAATTTTTGTGTAGGAGTGATGGTCAAATGGGTTTTTGAAATCGGAGATAGCAATGTCTGTTGTTTGTTCAGAATTCAGGATATCGTTTCTTACTTGTTTCAGAGTATCGTAGATAGCGGGATAAGATGATTCGTCAAAGTGGTGAACTTTTGTGAAGATAAAGTAGACAGTCTTGTTGTCATACTTTGTTTTTAGAAAGCGGTATAATTCTTTTTCAGAGTTAAGGATTTCGTCTTGGTTGCCGGAATTTAGGAGAATTTCGGAGATGTAAGGATTCGACTCGTCTAAATCTATAGATGTAGGAATCAATATTATTTTGCAGGTTGTTTTTAAGAGATTTTCGTTGTGTTCCTTTAGAATTGTGTTGCAGATATTTTGCTTATTTGGAATTGACTTTAGAAATTGAGAATAATTATCGTCATTTAAATTTGATTGCTCATTTGGCGAAGGGATTTGTAAGGAGTCAAAGTCAAGGTTGAGATCGGCACTGTCAGGGCTAATATCAAGATAAGGTAAGTTCGGCCCTAGATCTATGAGATCTGGAGGTAGTGTTGGTTCAGCTTGTGGTATAGGATCTTGTAACACTTTAGAGTCGGTGTTCGTTTCTTGATTTAGTAGGTCATTATTATCGAAGGAAAATGGAATAGGAGATGGTAGAATTATAAGAGGGTCCTCCAAGAGGTCATCAAATTCAGTGTCAAGATCTAGTAGTAGAGGGTCAGAGGTTGGCGGAGGTTTTCCTTGAATAGGGTTAACCGGAAATCGAGACAATGCGTCAGCGTTAGTATTAATTTTCCCTTTCTTGTATATAATATCATAGTCAAATTCCTCTAATTTGAGTCGCCAGCGTACTAGCCTAGAACCAGGGTCTTTACAGTTAAATAACCATTGCAAGGGTTTGTGATCTGTGACTATGGTGAATCGATTTCCGTAAAGGTAGGGGCGAAAGGCTTTAGTTCCAAAGATAATGGCTAGGCATTCCTTTTCAGTAACGCTGTAGTTACATTCAGCCTTGTTGAGTGTTCGAGACGCGTAAGCAATTGGGCGGTCTTTTCCTATCGGACCTTGCGATAAGATAGCAGAAATTGCGAAATTAGAAGCGTCACAGGTAAGAATGAAGGGTTTAGAGAAATCAGGATATGCTAGCACTGGTGACGTTACTAATTTATTTTTTAAGTTTTCGAAAGCTAGTTGATGTTCATTGTTCCAATTGAACGGTGTATCCTTTTTGAGGAGGGATGTTAAAGGTTTTGCGAGTTTGGAAAAGTCAGGTATGAAACGTCTGTAGTAAGATACAAGTCCAAGAAAAGATTTCACGTCTTTTGGGCATTTTGGTACCGGGAAGTCAGTGATACATTTGACTTTTCTTGGATTTGGTTGTACACCATCTTTATTGATTAGGTGACCAAGATAAGCGACTTCTTTGCATAGAAACTCGCATTTATCTGGTTGGAGTTTTAGGTTATAATTCCTGAGCCTATTGAAAACAGCGGATATATTTTGAATGTGATTTGGTAAGTCAGGGGAGTACACTACAATATCGTCTAAATAAACAAAGCAACGTGAGCCTTGAAGTCCGCATAAACATGTGTTCATTAGTTTTTGAAAGGTTGAAGGGGTATTTTTTAGGCCAAATGGCATTCTTGTAAATTGAAAATGACCCTGAGGTACGGAAAAGGCTGTTTTAGGAGCGTCTTGCTCGGATATTGGAATTTGATGGAAGCCTGAAGCCAAATCTAAAGTTGTGAAATATTGGCTTTTCCCTAACTGATCTAGAATTTCTGTTATTTGTGGAATGGGATATGTTTCCCCAATAGTAACGTCATTGAGTTTTCTGTAGTCAATAACGACTCGCCATTTGCGTTGTCCCGAAGCATCCAGCTTTTTGGGTACTACCCAAATGGGTGAGGACCATGGTGAATTAGAAGGTGTTATTATGTTTTGTTCTAGCATTTTGTTAATTTGATTTTCGACTTCCTTTTTGTGACATTCAGGAAATCTATAGGATTTAGTTTGAATGGGGATATCTGTATTTGTTCTGATATTATGTTCGGTAGTTGTAGTATATGTGAGCTGATCGTTTGGAAGGTGGAAGATGTCAGAAAAGTCCGTGCAGACTTTTAATAAGGCGTTAGATTCCTCTTCGTTTAGGTGAGAAGTCCTGAGATGTTTGAGAACTTCGTTAGTTCTTGCAGAGGCATTAGTAAGAGGCAATGTTGCATGAGGATTCAAGCAAGCTAGAGTGTCTAGAGGTTCTAGTGTTAGATTAAGGTTAGATTGAAGTACGACGGGCTCTTCAGAGACGTTAACAACTGTGATGTTAATACGATTATTTTCCTTGACGTTAACGATGCAATTGGCAACTAATATTGCATGAGAGATATGTTGGTCTATTATCGTGCCTTCTCTTATATTTGGGTTACTTACTGTGCATTCAATTACAGTTTCCGTGCGAGGTGGAATGTTATACAATGGTTCAGCGAATTTTAATTTTATGTGGTCATCGTCTATTTGTAAGGTTTCCTGACAATAGTCGATTTGACAGCCTAGGTTTTTCAAGAGGTCGTTGCCTATGATGCCATCGAAACTTAGGCTGATGTCCTCCACAACGTGAAATTCATGGGCATAAGGTTTGTCATATTTTTTGAATATTTGCATTTTGAAGCTGCCTAGAGTTGGAGTTGTTTCACTTCCAGGATCAATTCCTTTGAGGATTATTATATCATCGCTTAACTTTGGGACTTTGGACATGGCATCTAATTTCAGCAGGCTTATGCAGGATCCTGTGTCAATTAGGAAGGATAAAGGCCTGTCGGCGACGGAGGTATTGATTATTACGTGAGGTAAGTATCTTTTTTCTGTATTTTTATTTATTTTATAGATTTTAACATTTGTGTTTTGTTTCAGGTTTGGCAAGTTATCCGAAGATGAAAAGTGGGGGTTTGCAATGAGAATAGAGTCG
Source organism: Mesoligia furuncula (assembly GCA_916614155.1). Lineage (NCBI taxonomy): Eukaryota > Metazoa > Arthropoda > Insecta > Lepidoptera > Noctuidae > Mesoligia > Mesoligia furuncula. Next base: position 2,842,010 of record OU744813.1, on the reverse strand, counting down.
GTGGATTTTGCTTTAGAATTTGGTAATTTACAGGATTTAGGTAGAGATTTGGTAGAAACAGCGGATTCAGTGGAATTGGTAATTGGTTTCATAGCACCAGTAGATTTAGTACGTGATTCAGAGGATTCAGTGGACTTAGTAGTAGATTTAGTACGTGATTCAGAGGATTCAGTGGATTTAGTATGTGATTCAGAGGATTCAGTGGATTTAGTACGTGATTCAGGGGATACAGTGAGAATAGAGGCATCGGCTTTGATATAGTAGGACGAATTTCCCGCGCGACACCGTTCGGGAAATTTTACTCGTTTAAATGGTTTTGGTCGACTTCGTCGGTTTTATCTTCCTTGTCCTGATTTATGTTAAAAACCTTGCGGGTTGGTTGACGACCGTCTGAAGTAGAAGCAGCAGATTGGTTTCTGCTATTGTTGTATTGTCTTTTGCGACAATTTTCAATAGTGTGACCTATGTTTTTGCAGTAGCGGCATATCATGTCGTTGGTATTTACTGCTTTTGAATGATCGGGTTGCTGATTTCGCGGAGTTGGAGAACGTGGTGACTGAAAGTCACGGCGAGAGTTCGTATTTTTGTATTTATCATTATTGGAGTAAGTATTAGATCTTTTATAAATACTAGAGATGATTTTTTCTTCTTCAACTGCGAAGTTTATAGCGGAGTTTAACGAGTCTGGATTGCGGCATCTCACGACTTGCGATACCCTTGGCAAGAGTCCTATTATGAAGGTATGAAGTGCAAGATCTTGCATCGCAGCTACGCGTCCTGCTAATTCCGTTTTCTTTTTCGTCGGAATAGAAATATTTATTTCTGTAAGTAGTTTCGCTAAGCATGTTTCTATTTTTAATGCAAACTGGTTAACCGTTTCAGTAGAGTTCTGCTTACAGTCCTGAAGTTCAGTGAGTAGGTGAGCATAGTGCTTCCTTTCCCCAAATTGCTGCTTTAAGAACTCGATGAATTGCTCAAAGGATTCGAACTCTTTGACACTGCATGTAGTTTCAGCTTTATCTATTAATTGACTTAGAATAAACTTAAATAAAATAGGTTTCTGGGTTTTTGTAGCAGTATTAAAGGCGCTCTGGCAATTCGCAATGAAGGGATTTAGTTTTTCCCTGGAGCCATCGAATGGCTTAATGAATTTGAATAGAATGCCAAGTTCTATTTTTTCGTCGATTTCCACCTTTGTACTCTTAGAGTTACTGGAACTTTCCTCCTTTGTTTCAGATTTGGAAGCCATGATTCGATTTTACAAAATAAAATGTTTATTTATAAACTAATCAGTTATAAGAAATCGTCTCCACCTTAAGCTACTTCGTAGAAGCGACTCAGTGATATAGACGCGTAATCGAAACGCGTAGTCTAAACAAAATGTACATTTGCCTTACCGTAAGGTCCTTATCAGTTACAATGTATTAGGAATAATGAACAATAGAAATTACTACATAGAAGTGAAATAAAGTAGCTCTGAGTTAATTCTGGTATTCTTCCTTGGATATAGTAGGTAGTATTTCTTAGATCACTCACAGGAACGCCCGTCATCATGAGGATACTCAGGATCATCGTGACCGCTTCTCCAGCGGTAACCAGCAGAACAGCAGTAGTATCAGACCTCTGCACCAGCAGAGGGTGAAATCCGGTCTCGGTCGCAGGGCGAGCGCACAAGACAAATAATAATAATAATAATAATAATAATAAGTATTTATTTCTCACCACAATAAACATTACAGACATTGTTACACTTAGTTATGCATGCTGTATCGACACATTGTACTTGTAACACCGTCTCGCTTTGTGTGACCCACACTGAACACCATTCACGGTAGAGTCGCAGGATGTTATGTCTAGCCCCGGCGACAATAGAGATAAGGACCTAATATTAAGAACAAAGCAGAACTGTGTATACTGTATTCGATTTAGATTAAGCTTTGGCAGTCTACATTAAACCGTCTTCACGACTGGACTCATTTGTTTCTTTTAAAAAACCTTCGGCAGTGCCTCCGGTAGTTAACTGGCGCAGCCGGTAGGATATCCGCTGTCTAAACGCTGTGTTCGAACACACAAAAATAGGTGTCGCGCGCGGCTCGCGGGTATCCTCGAACCAAAGAAATAAGTTATACTCATCTGGCGCCGAAGGTTCCTGTCCACGGCACGAGCAGCTCTACGGGTAGGCATGGGATCGAGCAGACTGTAAGTAGACCTTTTTACTGTCCTGTCCCGTCCTTGTTATTTCCTGTGTTGCTCCTGTAGGACTTAATCGCGTAACTTTTGAACTAACATCGTTGAAAGTTATTTGACTTCTGCACAAAAATTGGCAGTCTATTTTTAAGTTGTAGTATTAGGACTTAATTGCGTAACTTTTAAACTCACATCGTTGAAAGTTATTTGACTTCTGCACGAAGATTGGCAGGCCTAGTTTTAAGCTATAAGTATTTTATATTAGTTATAACTGTTTAAGTATATTAATTTGATTAAATTGTTCACAAATTGGTTAATAAAAATGCAGAATCAAATTGGAGAAGCTTTCCAAATGATCCCTAAAGATATTTTAAGTTTAGTTCCCAAGTTTGATGGTGACAAAAATATTTTAAACTTGTTTATAAAGAAAAGTGAATATATTTTAAGAAACTTTAACGGCCCCAATAATGCTGTTCAATCAACTTATAATTTCCACGCTATCACAAGTAGATTGTGTGGTAGAGCAGCGACTTTATTAAGTGAAAGGGAGGATATAATTACATGGGACCAACTAAAATCTATTTTCATTCAACATTTCGGTGACCCCAGATCAGAGGACTGTGTGGCTATTGAGCTAGAAAATTTAAAAATTAAACCTAATGAAACCTATTTGGAATTCTGTAACCGAATCCAACAAATACGCAGCACTCTGTTCTCCAAGGTCAATTTGCTTGCTAGTGAAGAAATAAAAGCTGCAAAAATGGTCATTTACAATAACTTGGCTCATAACGTGTTTTTATATAATCTGTCAGAGGATTTAATTAGAATTGTAAGACTCAGAAACTGTACAAGCTTGGAAAGTGCGCTCAGTGTCGTCATGGAAGAGGTCAATTTTAAATTCCAATATAACGCAAAAAATAAACATAATACAAAATCAGCCCCGCATCCTTCAACTACTAATAATAACTTCCCAGGTTTTAAATTCCAGCCTCCAATAAAACCTAATGCTCCAGTTTTAAATAATTTCGGTTATCCGGCTAACCAAAACTACAAATTTGGAGTTTCACCCCAAAATAATTTTAGGTCTGGTTTCAATAACAGTAACTACAAATTTGGTGTACCAAACCAAACTTACTTCAAACCGGATATGCAACAGCCTCAAGGTTATAAATCGGTGTACATTTCAGGTCATTCGCAGAACCAGAACAATTCTAAATTTGGTATTGTACCTCAACAAGGATTTAGACCTCAATTTAATAATGCACAGGGTAGACCCAACTTTAATCCACCAAACCAGCAATTTAAATTCGGCATACCGCCACAACATCAGCCACAACGTAACTTACCCCAGTCACAAGACACTGATGTTTCTATGCAAACTGCCCGTCCCCTTAGAAACAACATGATTACAAATAACCCTGATCATGACAATTCGTTTTACACGTATAATATTAATAATAATGAAACGCACATAGTCCAAGACCAGGATTTCCAGCCTGATTACGTAGACTATCAAAATAATTTACAATTTACTGAAATTTACAACCACACCGCCTATAACAATAGTTCCTACTCAGAAAATGAGGAGCCTGTTTCCAACGAGCCTATAAACCAAGAAGAATACGTAAATTTTCCTTTAACAGCCTCGGAAAACGATCACCCGAAGTAATAAATTTAAATTGCAATAGCATAAACCGATTACCACACATCTATATTCCGGAAATTGATGCCCGCCTAATGATTGACACCGGAAGTACAAGAAGTTTTATTAGTCCAGGAAAAGTCGAGCAATACTTTTCTGCCTACAAATATAACGAACCATTTGAAGTGATTAGTACACATGCACGTAGCTCACACGACCAAGTTATATATATACCCTTACTGAAAACCTTCAAAACTTGCCTTAAACACAAGTTCTATGTTTACGATGTCGATAGCCGATACGACGGATTAATTGGTTCTGATCTCTTAAAAATTTTAGATGCAACAATAGATATGAAGACTCAAATTCTACGAACACGAGATACAGAAATACCCATAGTATACAGCCTCACATGTGAAATCACTTTAGACCCCCGAACCGAAACGCTAGTAAAAGTACCAACTGACCTTGATAATGGTGACGCAATCATTGACTTTAAAAATTTCGGTAATGACGTACGTATGCCCAGCGCTATAGTTACATGCATAAATAGTTTTGCGACAACCGTTATTCAAAATGCTTCACAAAATAGCGTGACTATTACATTTACCAAACCACTGACTACAACCAAACTTAATGACATTAATACCTGTAAAATAAACGTAACATCAGATAAGTTACTGAATAACTATGAAATTGACGAATTACTGAAACGTAACTTAGCAAAATTACGATTAGATCACACTAACTCGGAGGAACGCCAAGCTATAGAAAAACTTTGTTTTGAATATAGAGATATATTTTACTGCGAACAGCTTCCCCTAACATTCTCAAACCAAGTAAAGCACCGAATCCGGACTACAAACGAAGAGCCTATTTTTATTAGACCTTACCGACATCCACCGTTACAAAACGCTGAAATACAAAAACAAGTCGACAAATTATTACAAGATAATGTGATTCAAGAGTCATTTTCGCCATGGAGTGCCCCCGTGCACCTAGTTCCAAAGAAAGTGGACGCCTCGGGAGAGCATAAATTCAGAATGGTTATAGACTATCGACGTTTAAATGACATAACAACTGACGACAAGTACCCCTTACCGAACATAAATGACTTATTTGACAAGCTAGGAAAGTCAACTTACTTTAGCACCTTGGACCTCGCTAGTGGATATTATCAGATTGAAGTAGACCAACAAGACAGGCCTAAAACCGCCTTTACAACCCCATCAGGACATTTTGAGTTTTGCCGCATGCCGTTTGGGCTAAAAACCGCACCTGCAACCTTCCAACGCGCAATGGATAACGTGCTGAGAGGCTTGCAAGGTATCCATTGCCTCGTCTATTTGGATGACATAATAATATATTCAAATAGTTTACAGGAACATATTGAGAAGTTAAGAATTACATTTGATCGCCTTAGACAAAACAACCTAAAAGTGACACTTGACAAATGTGAGTTTCTGAGAAAGGAGGTACTTTATCTGGGACACAAGATTACTAGACATGGCCTAGAACCTAACGATGACAAAATTAGAGCAGTACTTAACTTCCCACTTCCCCGTACATCCACAGAAATAAAAAGTTTCCTTGGCCTGGTTGGCTATTATCGAAAATTTATAAAGGATTTTTCTAAAGTCACACAACCCCTTACTTCGTGCCTGAAAAAGAGAAATAAAATAGAAATTACTCAACCATATATCGACGCTTTCCAAAGATGTAAAGAACTACTTATCAACGCTCCTATACTACAATTTCCCGATTTTTCAAAGCCCTTTATTCTAACTACAGATGCGTCAAATTACGCCGTGGGTGCCGTCCTTTCACAAGGAGTTGTTGGAAACGAAAAACCCATTGCATACGCCAGCCGGACATTAAACGATGCGGAAACACGTTATAGTACTATAGAGAAGGAATTGCTAGCCATAGTGTGGGCAGCAAAACACTTCCGTCCATACTTGTACGGACGCAAATTCATAGTATATACAGATCACCGACCATTAGCGTGGCTTAATTCAATCAAAGAGCCGAATAGTAAGCTAACTAGGTGGAAACTGAGGTTAGCTGAATTCGATTTCGATATAATATACAAGAAAGGTAGCCACAATAGCAATGCAGATGCCCTATCTCGTATAAAATTAAATATACTTACCAATGAAGATAATAACACATCCTTACAAGGTAATGTAGGTGATACTGAAAGACCTGACAGTCCAATAGCAATATCAGACTCTTCAGAAACGTTGACCGCCCCATCACCTTCAGACATTAACTCATCTTATCCTGTCCGATCATCTTCATCTAGCACCCTCACAGCAGGTTCATTACCTGAAACAATGCACTCAGCACAAGATATAGATACAGACGGCATCCCTATCCTAGATGAAGCTGTAGACACGAAGCCCCATCAAGTTCTTGTTTTTACCTGGAACAGAAATCAATTATCAGTAAAAGATATATCACGTGATAAACAAAAAATTTATGAGATACACTTACCTGTAGATAATCCCGACCTAGTAAAACAATTTCTTCTAGAATACATAAAACCTAAAATAAAATATTTCTTTTATTTTGAGGATCAAATACACCGTAATCAGTTTACAGACGCTGTTATTAAACTATTTAAAAAGAATACTGTTAAAATTTACGAATGTACGAAAAGAATTATTTACGTGGAGGACGAAGACGAACAGCGTTCCGTCGTACTTACCTACCATCACGGTAAAACTAGCCATCGCGGCATTAAAGAAACTCTCATGAAAATAAAGCGAAACTATTTCTGGAGAAATATGGACGTAACTATTGCTACAGTAATTAACTCATGTGAAACCTGTAAAAAACTAAAATATGACCGTAAACCATTGAAACCAGTGTTACAATTAACACAAACACAAACAAAACCCTTTGCTGAAATATTCATAGACATTTTCTCAATAGAAGGCAAATACTTTTTGACGATAATAGACGCTTTTAGTAAATTAGGACAGGCTTTCATGCTTTCAAACCGATCTACCCCTGAAGTAGTCCGTGCATTAATTAAATTTTTCTCGTTCTACGGCGTACCAAACCGAATAAATGCCGATCCCGGAACTGAATTTAACAACACCTTGCTTAAAGAAACACTACAATTTTATAAAATCGATCTTCACATAGGTACGGCACATAACCCCAATTCTATGGGTTTAATAGAGCGTTTCCACTCAACCATCTTAGAAATATATCGTATCGCAAAATATGAGCGTCGAATTACTGATGCTGCCGACGTAATGACTTACGCAGTTATGTCCTACAACCAAACTATACATTCCACGATAGGTCTTACACCCTTCGAAGTTGTCTTTGGACACACTGATTCGAATAGCACCTTTGCAGTTAACTTTAATAAACAATATACGCAGCAATTAGTAAACGATCATATGAAGCGAACTAAATATCTCTATCAATACTTAACAGATAAAATAATAGCAAACAAGCAAAAGGTTAAAGAAAACCGCGGTGGTGAAACATCATTCGATATACAAGAAGGAGACACTGTATTCATAAAAGGAGTGAACATTAGACGAAGTAAAGACAAACCTCGTTTCCAAAAAGCACAAGTATCGGGTGAAATCGTTAGGAACATTTGTCCTGTCAGAATAAATAATCGTGACACAAAAGTGACACTTAAGGACATTAAACGACCTCCGCAGGTTCCTCCTCGTGCTCCTGGCCCTGACCATCAGGATACACACCCTTCAATTTCAAGGGATCGATAAGAATCCTGGTGTATTGATGCTGAAGCAAGGTCAAGTTAGCCTAAGTTATAATAAGTGGACTATTATTAAGGTTTTAGATTTAAGTTTGACTCATGAGGACTTAGAGTTTAATATTAAAAGATACTTTATGAACAATAGCATTAAAACAAAATTTAAGCAGTTAGCCCCATCGATGAGAATCAAATGTGGAATTCTAAATCCTCTAGGATCTATTTTTAAGATTATTTACCGGTAACCTAGACAATGACGACGATACAATAAACGTGTATACCTACAAAGTTATGTATAAAATAGTTAAGCTGGAACAGTGAATTGAAATAAAAGCATAATCGAAAGGAAGTCAAATAACGTTCATTTTAGAAATACCTATAATTAAAGATGAAATATATATTTTTACCCACTACAGAGCAATCCTAATACCTATTACAGATCATTTTAACCAGACCACAATCAATATTCCCAAATACCCCTACCTCTAAGTAAAAGGGTCCGAAGTAGTCTCGCTCTCCCAGGCTTGCAAAGAACTCCACGAGGCGAAGTTCCTGTGCTGCAAGGACGAGTCCCGCTGCCAATGGAAGATACCTGAATAACCGCATTAATGAGATTCTCTCATAACACGAGCTCCAGCAATCCTGTACCAGTTGAAATTCACACTCTCAAGAGCATACTATCAGAAATCTGCAATATCATAGATAATGAAAGAAAAATAAAAGGTACTTATTCTCACCTTGGATGTCAAAATCTAATCATACTGCCACAAGTACCTAATACTAGCACTACGAAATGACCAATTGTCAATCTCCCTTTGTAACAGCCATCGAGCCACGCCTACAACGAAAGACTATTACAACTTGGACACTAGTGATTAAATAAATCTGCAACACCTAAGCAGCTTATTAAAGATTAGTAAAAGTGAGTGAAAAGTTCATAAATGTGAAAAGTGTTAGCGTCGGCACTCTAGTGTTATATATAGTTATAGTTAAGTATTAGTGTAGGTATACATAGCTCGTAAGTTCATAGCTCGTAAGAAGCTCGGAAGAGCCATAAAATATTGTTTGTGACGAAATAATCGGAGTAACAATAATCGTCCCTCCGATAATTTCGAACTTATGGGGGGAAGAGTTATGCATGCTGTATCGACACATTGTACTTGTAACACCGTCTCGCTTTGTGTGACCCACACTGAACACCATTCACGGTAGAGTCGCAGGATGTTATGTCTAGCCCCGGCGACAATAGAGATAAGGACCTAATATTAAGAACAAAGCAGAACTGTGTATACTGTATTCGATTTAGATTAAGCTTTGGCAGTCTACATTAAACCGTCTTCACGACTGGACTCATTTGTTTCTTTTAAAAAACCTTCGGCAGTGCCTCCGGTAGTTAACTACTTATTAAATATTATTTGGTTTAGTTTACTGTGGGAGACTGGTGCCTAAGATAGGCTTTAAGGGCCTGTGTTTCAGGTCACCAGGTCTCCACCCTCTAGCAGTTCGATACATCACATAGCTTTTAGTCTGTAGCTCAACTTTAGGTGTTTAAGAAAAATAAAAATAAATACCTAAATAATAAATGAATGGAAAAACTAAACAGACATAAAAGAGAGAGAGAAAAAAAAAAAAAAAGGAAAAAATTAAAAATAACATCTGTTTGTAAGGTGTTAGTATTGTTAGTAAACTTATGTAGTGTGGGGACATGAGTAAGATGTGCTTCGTGTGTGTATGTGTGAGAGTGCGTATGTGTGTGTGTGTGTGTGTGAGAGGGTGTGAGTGAGGGCTTATTAAATAGCAGTTGGTGTATATTATTTCATACTGGTAAGTAGTTTTTCGGTGTCATCATAGTTGAGCCCCTGGAGCCACGTGGCAAGCTTCTTTTTACATTGACCTTTATTAAGGTTAAAAATCAGTTGCGTTTTATTGATTTTGTTATACAAGAATCGTCCCAGATAGCAAAAGAAGCGGTTGGAGAATACTGTCGAAAGGGGAGATTGAGTGCGACTTACGGGGTTATATCGTCTCTTACCTTGTGTCATTGATGGGTGATAGGTGAGTAGTGAGTGCTGCTTTAGTAGGGTGTTCAGGATAAATAGTTGGCGTACTGTTAGGGTTTTTGATAGCTTGTAAAGCAGATCTGTAGGATAACGGTATGGGAGAAAATTGGATACTTTTAAGATAACTCTCTGGGCCCTCTCAAGTTCAAGGAGAGTGGTTTTAGGTGCACCGCCCCATGTTGTTATGCAGTAACATATCAACGACTGGACGAGAGCAAAGTAGACTGACCTTTTTAGTTTGTCATCCGCTATATGTCTCAGAGTTTTGAAAACATATATCAATTTACGTAGCCTAGTAATGAGTGAGTCTATATGTTGTTGAAATCTAAGGGTGCTATCGACTATTACCCCCAGATATTTCACAGATTCGGCTTTAGAAAGGCGGAAGCAGGTGCAGGCAGCATCATGCGGTGTTGGGCACGAGTGGACTTTAATGGTGTCCGGATCCGTAGGTAAGTTTGATTTCTTTAGTGCAAAGGTAACGTAGTGAGTTTTACTCGCATTTAGTGTAAGTACGATACTGCGCAGACATTTAGTGACAGTATTGAAGCCCGACTGAGCGTACGAGTACACATCTCGCCAGGTATCCGCACTAAACAGGAGGGCCGTGTCATCGGCAAAGCTTATAATTCTTCCCTTAGGAAGGGTGAGCATACCCAGGTCGTTAATATAGATGAGGAAAAGGGTCGGGCCGAGCACGCTGCCCTGGGGCACGCCGTAGCTGACTTTGCATTCATCACTAAGGAAATCATCTATCTTAACGCACTGAGTACGCTCAGTGAGGTAGTCTTTAAAGAGCTGAAGTTGAATCCCTCTAATTCCCAGGTTCTCCATTTTGTCAGTGAGTATAGGTACAGAAACCGTGTCGAATGCCTTAGCAAGATCTAAGAAAATGCCTAGGACTTTTTGCCCTTTGTCTAGGTTTGTAACAATAAAGTTCGTCAAATCATGGACAGCATCCGAAGTAGATTTACCGGTGCGAAAACCAAACTGAGTTGAGGAAAGAAGATTATGCTTTTCCAGGTAATTGACAAGCCTAATGTTCATTATTCTTTCTAGTACCTTTGACAGGGTTGGGAGCACCGCTATAGGCCTGTAATTATCGACACGGGTTCTGTCCCCACTCTTAAAGATCGGGTGTATAATAGCTTTTTTAAAAACTTTTGGGAATTTTCCTGTGGCGAGTGCAAGATTGCAGATGTATGTTAGAGGTGGAGTGATCAAGAACCGATGTCTTTTTAGGAGGTCACTGGATATCCTATCCCATCCCACAGCGCAGCCACTGCGCAGATTCATTAATAAATTGCCCACCTCGACCTCGTCGGTAGGCAGGAGTACCATGGATTGGGGGACTTTATCGCTGGCGTCAGTAGAAACCTCCGCTTGGTTGCTTACTATTTTCTCGGCGAGTCGTTCACCAACAGCAGCAAAGAAATCATTTGCACCGTTAACCGAGAGCTTTGGAGTGCTTGCCAACTTTAGGAGAGGTTTGGAAGTTTCTTTGTGATTTACCCTATTCGTTAATGTATTTATTGCCGTCCACAGTTGTCTCGGATTATTACCAGCTTTTGTTAGCTCACTTTTTTCGTGTTCCCTTTTCAACTTCTTTAGCAGTTTGTTACAGAAGTTTCTATACCTGGTGAATGTTGTCTTTAGACAGGGTGTTGATCAGGCACTTTGATTTATTGTATATATACACATACACAACACAGTGTTGATTTGGTAAATCACTTAATTTAGAGCACTTTTAGAACGATTATGTTTCACTGGCACTTTCAGGTTTATTTCAGAGACGTATTCGGGTAGGGGATTTCGTATCCCACCGCTGCCACCAAATATTATACGAGTTTTCAAAAGTTAGTTTTTAAAAAAAAGAAACTGAATAAACTGGAAACAGAGTTTATTAGATTAAGAACTTGGATTTAGAAATTATTAAGTAATATGGAAATAGTAAGAATTTGGGACCTCCGACCCGTACCGAGTTTCAAGCTGAACTGCCCTTACAAACCGAATGAGAATGCTTCTAAGTTGCTAAATGCTGACTAGGCAAGTCTGGATGGCGGTCAGCCATTCCACTAACATTATCAAGGTATAACAGTACGATGTCGAATGTCTAAGCTCCACATCGTTCTGTCGCGCTATCGTCGACCCCCACGAACTCAGGCTAGGCTCTGTCAAGCGCCACCAGATGGCGCTAGCTTTCCGAATAGTCAAACAAATGACCGAATGCGACATGTATCTAATAGTCTACCTGCACTATTGTCTATCCTTCTCTCTTTAAATCCATCCAAAGGTTGTCTTAAAAAATGCTTTTAGCGATAAGTCCGCCCGCCCCTTGCAATTAATATGGTATACTTACATAGCTTAGTGAAGAGTAATCTCTTCTGTCCTGGTAGATTGATTATTTTTTGAAAGTCATACTAAATGTTTGGGTTACTATACAAGATTAAGAAAGCTATCGAATACTGACGAAATTTTTCACTTTACTTACAAAATAAAAATCCGTACTAATATTATAAATGCGAAAGTGTGTCTGTCTGTTAACCTCTTTACGCTTAAACCGCTTAACCGATTTAGATGACATTTGGTACAGAGATAGTTTGATTCCCGGAAAAGGACATAGGATAGTTTTTATCCCGATATTCCTACGGGATCAACAATTATGCGGCGCTGCTAAGTTACTTATAAATATTCAAAATAAGCCGACACCCTAACACATTCCGTCTACAGTTATATTGAGCTGTATTTCTATTTGAAAATATCCAAAAATAAACGCACGATGTCCGCACATCACTAGACTGACAACTACCTACTGTTTACCTGTAGGTACTCTAAAAATCTCTGTTTCCATTTCAGCAACACACATTTTTCTCTTACCCACATTACCGAATGTATAATTTAGAGCCGTACCATCTGAAACGTAAATTATATTTAGATCTTGTTTACCGTTTACTGCGTTGGGTTTACCTCTAATTCAAGGTTAGTTAGTGTTGAAACTGATTTGCGAACGTGGAAATTGGGGCAAGATAGTGATGGGATACTGAAAGATTTATTAAGTGTTTTTTTTACTAAATAATCACTTCTCAGGAAAGTGTGAGTCAAAGATATAATAGATTTATTTTGTGTTTTAACGAAACACAGATGGGTTTGGAATGTCGGATTTTAGATATTAGTTTCCAGTTGGTCGATTTCTAAGAAGTAGAACTATCTAGTGTCTGTGTGGTGCCGGACTTAAAGAATAGCACCACCCCATACTTCCCGTGGGTGTCGTAAAAGGCGACTAAGGGGCGTACCGGAGAATGGGCAGCAGCGTTCTCTATGCATTCCACCACCATACCATACTGCGATCGCCAACCCGCCTGCCAAGCGTGGCGATTATGGCAAACCCCACCCCCTTTTGGGGGAGGCCTATCTCCAGCAGTGGACGTCTTTCGGCTGAAATGATGATGATGATGAGAACTATGTAGAGTTGAAAAATCGCGAGAGAAAATAACAGGTAGGTAGGCGTTCGAATTACTCTGTCCTTTTTATCAACATCATTGACAATCTGACCTATAGTCGGTCTTTTAATTAGCTGCAGAAAAATGACAGCTGTGTGTTACTTAAATGACTGAAATTGGCGTCTTTTTGTTGTTTATTCGCGGTCATCAACCAAATCTTGTTTTTCTAGTACAGACTAGTGTAACAAACGAAACTTATTTGAGATGGATATCTCTAAACTCAGTCCGACATTAGTTATTAAGAAGTGTAATTTTACTGCAGCTAATTAAAAGTCGGACTATAGATACTAAGTACAATCTGAGAAATTGATTTAATAGATTTCCAACTTTATCACTAAAGTTTAAGATTGAAAGTTGATTGGGAAAATTTGACAGTTTCGGGTAGCTTGATGTGCTGGCGTTTGTACCATTTGCATTGAGCGCAGTGGTGGCCCAGTGGTGAGTTGTAGGCTGTAGGTTCGAACCCAGACAGCCGCTTTACTTTGTGTTTTTAGGGTTCCGTACCCAAAGGGTAAAACGGGACCCAATTACTAAGACTCCACTGTCCGTCTGTCACCAGGCTGTATCTCATGAACCGTGACAGCTAGACAGTTAAAATTTTCACAGATGATGTATTTCTGTTGCCGCTATAACAACAAATACTAAAAACAGAATAAAATAAATATTAAAAGGGGCTCCCATACAACAAAAGTGTGTTTTTTCGGCGTTTCACCCTTGTGGTACGGAACCCTTCGTGTGCGAGTCCGACTCGCACTTGGCCAGTTTTTTTCATCACTACTGCTCTCAAAACGGTGAAGGAAAACATCGTGAGGAAACCACAGATATAGATATACCTAGATAAGGCAAGAGTAACTACTTCGCGTGCCAAAAATTGCACCAACTTATGATTACAAATTGTAAGCCGCCCCTTTCGCGCTCAGTCCTTTGTACTGCTGCCTGGGTAAGTGTGAGCGAGAGCGCGAGCTTGTGACGTCATAGTAGGTAGTCAAAAATATGGCACGCTTGGTTTTCATACAGTTCGTGACACTTGCGTTATCTAGGTATATCTATATCTGTGGAGGAAACCGACATGTCCTAGAACCAAGTTAGAAATAATTTGAAGACATGTGACATCTACCAACCCGAACTGGGCCCGCGTGGTCCAGTTACCGTTACTGCTCACTCCCTCTCACAGAGAGGGGGCCTGTGTCCAAGCAGTGGAAACACTATGGACTGATTATGTATGTACCATTTTTCATGCAAAGTAATGATATTCTTCATTCAATTCTTATAAAGAAAAATATCTAAAGGAAGCCACGCACGTCCTCATTACCACAAAGACCCTTCTTAGGGGCCGTATCCACGAGCGAGAGATTCGCGACGATAGTCCCGCCGTGCCATCAAATTTTCGCCGAAATGATATCGCCGCCTAAGAGACTGTATAGAAATACGTGCCACGACGATAATATCGCCGAGTTCTCTCGCTCGTGGAGATGGCCCTCTTAGGCCTCTGCCTCGAATCTTGTGGGCGGCGGCGCGGAAGCGGCGCGGGCAACGCAGACCAGAAGGTCGATTCTGTAAAAATCTCACCGTGAAAACTTAGGTGAAGTGAGTTTGTTTTTGCTAGGAATTGACACTATTGACAGCTCACTCCACGCTCACTTCACCTCAGTTTTCACGGGGAGATTTTTACAGAATAGCACCACTTTTCTCGAAACCAGCGCAGCAGGCAGCCGCGGCAGATCGCGCGGCACTATAGCGCGGTAGTGTTGTGTTCGTGGTTGAGTCGTCGAATTATTTGTTTTTATTCGCAAACGAAATGTCTGAACAACGGCTTCAACATCTTTTCTAATCAAATTTATCCCTAACGCTCGATTTATTGTGGGCAAAAGAAGAAGTGAATCCCTTATGCAGACGCGCGGGCGGTCACCGCTTGACTGGAAAACACCGCTCGTTGCCCGCTCCCGCTCCCCTGTTTTCGAGGGCCGGTCCATTTGATTTTACGCATTAGATCCTGCCGCTGCCGCGCCGCTGCCGCCGCCGCCCCGCTGCCCGCAAGATTCGAGGCAGAGGCCTTACACAGAACAGGTCGGAGCCCTAGCAGTGAGAACATTACAGACTGATTTTACAACGAAACCCCTTAGTCATTTTATATGACAATAATTATTATGGTTCTTGGTAAAATGTTTACGTCCTAAGGGAAAATGTGCCACAGAAAAAATATAGCTACCGAAGTTATGTTTGTAAGAGTAACATGATATTTTACTTTTACTAATAAGAATATTTTCCTCGTCCCAAGTAAGATTTATATACTTTCATGTTTATGATGAAAGAGATGTATTTATTGTAATACTTTGTAATTGGATTAAACTTCGTCTTCGTGAAATCTTTTGCTCACCCGTACCGCGCTAGTACTTCGTTTTCGTTTAGCGTTCTGCCCGATCTTTTTTTTTCCTCGGCTGCTCGTCGTTTCAGCCGATAGACGTCCACTGCTGGACATAGGCCTCCCCCAATTTTGGGGGGGTTTGCGATAATCGCCTCGCTTGGCAGGCGGGTTGGCGATCGCAGTATGGTATGATGGTGGAATAAATAGAGAACGCTGCTGCCCATTCTCCGGTAAGACCCTTAGTCGCCTTTTACGACACCCACGGGAAGTAAGGGGCTCCCTTAACACCCTCGGCTCCTAGCTCGATGTAAAGTTATAGCTTATAATAAATAGCCTTTCTCAAGAATTGAACTATCAGATTCAAACAGATTTTTTTTTAATCCTACTGGTAGTTTCAGAGATTAACTCGTTCAAACAAACAATTATTATTAAACTCTTCAGATTTATTATTAGGGTAGATATAGGTAGACTAGCCTCTGTCCGTGACTTCGTCCGCGTAACATTTCTTGCTCCCCCGACTCACCCCGTCACATAGCATCGCCTGCCCAAGCTATTACTTCGCTTTCGTTTAGCGTTCTTTCTTACTTTGTTTTTTGCTCGAATCCTAATTGTCCCAGCGTGATATTAAGTAGCTTATAGCCTTTCTCAAGAATTGGGCTCTCAAATGCTTTTGTTTTAAACCGACTGTTGGTTTTACCGATAAGCGCATTAAAAAAAAAAACTGGACAAGTGCGAGTCGGACTCGCACACGAAAGGTTCCGTACCACAAGGCAAAAACGCAGAAAAAAAAACGTCTGTTGTATGGGAGCCCCCCTTAATTATTTATTTTATTCTGTTTTTAGTATTTGTTGTTATAGCGGCAACAGAAATACATCATCTGTGAAAATTTTAACTGTCTAGCTATCGCGGTTCTTGAGATACAGCTTGGTGACAGACGGACAGCGGAGTCTTAGTAATAGGGTCCCGTTTTTAGGGTTCCGTACCCAAAGGGTAAAAACGGGACCCTATTACTAAGACTTCGCTGTCTGTCCGTCTGTCCGTCTGTCCGTCTGTCCGTCTGTCTGTCACCAGGCTGTATCTCAAGAACGGCGATAGCTAGACAGTTGAAATTTTCACACATGATGTATTTCTGTTGCCGCTATAACAACAAATACTAAAAACAAAATAAAATAAATATTTAAGGGGGGCTCCCATACAACAAACGCGATTTTTTTGCCCTTTTTTGCTCGATATCAAAAATGGCAACAGGTAGGCACTTGAAATATTCACAAAATACTCAGTTGTATTTTAACTTTAATAATAAATAATAAAATTAAAATAAAATAAATATTTAAGGGGGGCTCCCATACAACAAACATGTTTTTTTCGGCGTTTTTGCCTTGTGGTACGGAACCCTTCGTGTGCGAGTCCGACTCGCACTTGGCCAGTTTTTTACCCTTTGGGTACGGAACCCTAAAAACAAACTCTTCAGCTTATTATCAGTTTAGATATACGAGTAGATTATGTCAGTTCGTCATAGTACCAAACATGTAGGTATCAATTTAAACGTGTTACTTTATTAATGTTTTATAGAATTTTCTAAGAATCCCAAAATAATCTAACTAACTACTGGCTCGGATGAGAATGGAATGTAGTTCGAAATGAACTAATTTATATCTACTACGAGCTGCGCCCGCGACATCGTTCGCGTGCGTGTCGGAAAACCAATTGGATTTCATGGGTTTTAATATTTTTGTGCGATACCCTAATTCTCTTCAAATAAAAGTAGACTAAATTATTCCTCATAACATCAGCTATTTGCTAGTATCTTATTACCCAGTAACTGGGTAAGAAAAAGTGGAAAGAAAGAGCGGAGGAGCCCACAAAGGAGGGGGGGTCCGGTCGCGCGGTCGCTTCGGGGCCCTCTAGCGACGAGGCGGGGGAGGCTAGTGGCCCTGAACCCGAGGCGGACTGCAAGCGCAGGTTTGCGGCGGTCGTGGAGGCCGCGATCCGAGACGTGGCCTTGAAGAAGCTCCAAGCTTCAAAGAACAAGGCCGTAGTCTCGGCGACGGCCTCCATAATGGCGGCAGCGGAGGCGGCCAACTACACCGGCCCCTCTACTGGCGAAGTGGCCGAATTGAGGGCGGAGGTCGCCCGCCTCACGGCCGCCATGGGGAAGCTCCAAGAGGAGAACGGGCGAATCCGAGCGGACCTGGCCGGCCTGAGGGCCGCCGGGGGCGCGCAGGCGAAGCCGCCGTGCCAGCCCGTCCCGGTGGAGAATCAGGTCCTGAACCTGGTCCGGCAGGAGCTGGCGGCCTTCCAGGCACGGTTCTCCGTCCTGGAGGGCATAGTCCTGCGCCCCCCCTTGGCGGGCGGGACGGCCCCGAGGCCGAAGGCGGCCTCGTACGCGGCCGCTGCGGCAGCTGCCGCCCCTAAACCCGGGCCGTCTGGCCGGGCCCAGGCGCCGGCCAATCCGGCGGCGGCCAAACCGGCGTCGGCCAAACCTGCGTCGGCCAAATCGGCGTCGGCCAAACCGGCGTCGGCCAAACCGGCGTCGGCTGGAGGAGCCCCGGCGCCAGCGCCGGCTGGCGGGGCCCCGGCGCCTACCGGCAACACCCCGGCGCAGGCCCGGAAGAGGGGCAGACTGGCACGGGAGGCGAAGGCACCAGAGCCAACGCCCCGCCCCCAAAACCCTCCCACTTCTCCCACGACCGACGCCGAATGGCAGGTGGTCGGGGAGAAGAAGAAGGCGGCCAAGGCGGCCAGAAAAAAGGCTCAGAGGCGGCGCCGCAAGGAGAGAGCCGTCGCGGCTAGGCTCCGCGCCCCGAAGACCGCGGCTGTGGTAATAACACTACAGCCGGACGCGGTCAAAAGGGGCGTCACGTACCGTGACGTGCTCTCGAAGGCAAGGGAGACGGTGGACCTCCGGGAGCTGGGGATCACCGGGGGCCTCCGGCACAGGGTGACCGCCACTGGCGCCCGCATGCTGGAGATCCCCGGTGCGACAAGTGGCCCCACCGCTGATGCCCTAGCTGAGAAGCTAAGGGCGTCCCTCGATGCGGACGAGGCTCGGGTCTCCAGGCCCGTCAAGTGCGCGGACATGCGCATCTTGGGCCTGGATGACTCCGTTACGGAGGAAGAGGTGGTGGCCGCCGTAGTCAGGACAGGCGGGTGTCTGGCCGAGCAGGTGAAGGCGGGCACCATACGTCCTGACTTCGCGGGAATGCGAACCGTAACGGTAAGCTGCCCCGTTACAGCGGCCAAATCGATTGTGGAGGGCCGAAGGCTTCTGGTGGGCTGGGTCTCAGCGCAGGTTAAACTGCTGGAACCCAAGCCTCTGAGGTGCTACCGATGCCTTGTGGGGCACCACGTTGGCATCCAGTGCACCTCGGAGGTGGACCGCAGCACACTGCGGTCAGCCCGGACATAAGGCCGGCTCGTGTAAGGCCGCGCCGCACTGCTTCGCATGTGCGGCTGCTGGCAAGCCGGCCGATCACCGGGCGGGGAGCAAGTCCTGCGCTCCACCCGCCGGAACCAGGAGGAAAGGCAGGCCCTCCGCCACCGTCGCCACCACCACCGTCGCCGCTGCCGCTGCCACCAACGCCGCTGCTGCCGCCGCCACCACCGCCGCCGCCACCGCCGCCGCCACCACCACCGCCGCCGCCGCCGCTGCCGCCGCCGCCGCTGCCGCCGCCGCCATCGTCGAGGGGCCCTCACAAGGGGCCCGGGAGGGGGCTGAAATGGAGGAGTAATGGCTCCCCTACGCCTCCTCCAGGCGAACATCAACCACTGTGCCTGCGCTCAGGACCTGTTGCTCCAGAGCGTGGCGCAGTGGTCGATTAACATCGCCGTGGTCACTGAGCCGTACTTTGTCCCGCCCAGGGATGACTGGGTGGAGGACCTGAGCGGCTCAGTGGCCATACTTTCGTCGGCCGCCGCCGGCACCCCGTCCCTCGAATGCGTCACGAAGGGACAGGGGTGCGTAGCAGCACGGTTCGGAGAGATAGTAGTAGTGGGGGTGCACTTCTCTCCGAACCGAACTCTCGCCGAGTTCCACAACTCTTTAACAGAGTTGAGTGTCGTCGTCGCCGGAAACCATCCCTTCCCCGTGCTAGTGCTCGGGGATTTCAATGCCAAGAATTTGGCCTGGGGTTCCCGTTACACGGATGTGCGGGGCAGGATGGTGGAGGACTGGGCTCTGGAAACAGGCCTGGTCGTCCTAAATCGGGGTTCTGTTCCCACGTGTGTGCGGATGCGGGGTGAGTCCGTGGTGGACATCTCGTTCGGCAGCCCCGCTCTGTCACAACGCGTCATTGACTGGCGCGTCATGGAGGGGGTGGAGACCTACTCCGACCACCGGTATATCCGGTTCGACGTCTCCGCCCAGACCTCTAGCGCGCTGGTCCAACAGGCCCCGAGTGGTCCGCGGTGGGCGCTGAAGCAGCTGGACCGGGAGCTCCTCCTGGAAGCCTCGATCGTGCAGGCCTGGGTGTCATCACCGGACAGGCCTGCCAACATCGACGATGAGGCGGAGTGGTTCCGGGAGGCCATGTCCGAGATCTGTGACGTGGCAATGCCCCGAGTCCGGCCAGGACGCGCCCGACGTCAGGTGTACTGGTGGTCGCAGGAGTTGGAGACGCTACGCAAGGCGTGCGTCGATGCGCGACACCTGTACACCAGGCACCGCAGGCTCCGCATTCGCCCTCCGGATGCGGAAGCCACGGAGGCGGAGCTGTACGAGGGGTACAGAGCGGCGAAGACCGCCCTCCAAGAGGCTGTCCAGCGGGCCAAGGACGTGGCCCGCGAGGAGATGGTGGAGACTCTGAACAGAGATCCGGGGGGGCGCCCTTATAAAATGGTGCGGAATAAACTCCGCACCTGGGCCCCCCCGCTGACGCAGAGTCTCCGCCCCCAGCTGGTGGAGGAGGTGGTGAGCGCTCTGTTCCCTTCACGGGGGGAGCACACTCCCCCGCCCATGGCTCCGCCAATTGCGGTGCCCGAAGCGGACCACTAGGACGACGATGACATCCCTGCAGTGACCGGGGTAGAACTGAGAGCGGCGGTAGGAAGGCTAAAGGCCAAAAATACCGCCCCAGGACCCGACGGCTTGCCAGGTAAAGCCTGGGTTCTGGCCTCGAGGGCTCTCGGGCCTCGACTGGAGGCGTTCTTAAGCGCATGCTTGGAGAGAGGCCAGTTTCCACTCCGTTGGAAGACGGGGAAGCTGGTCCTCATTCGGAAGCCAGGGCGCCCTGCGGACTCTCCGTCCGCATACCGGCCCATCGTGCTGCTCGACGAGGTCGGCAAGCTCTTTGAGAGAGTGATTGCGGGCCGCCTCGTCGGGCACCTGGTGAGGACGGGGCCGGATCTTGCGGACAGCCTGTTCGGTTTCCGCAAGGGGCGCTCGACGGTGGACGCCATCATGCGCGTGAGAGCCCTCACGACGGGGGAAGCGGTGTCCCAGGGTGGGGTCGTCGTGGCGGTGTCACTCGACATCGCCAACGCGTTTAACACCCTGCCCTGGAGCACCATTGTGGAGGCACTCCGGTATCACCGGGTGCCGCCCTACCTCCGTCGAATAGTCGAGGCGTATCTGACGGAAAGAGCCGTCAGCTACCCCGGTCGCGATGGGGAGTGGAACCGGCGAGAGATGTCGTGCGGTGTCCCACAGGGATCGGTCCTGGGGCCGCCTCTGTGGAACATCGGGTACGACTGGGTGCTGCGCGCCGACCTCCCTGATGGCGTCAGCGTGGTTTGCTACGCTGACGACACGCTGGTCCTGGCGCAGGGGAGGTCGCATCAGGCGGCGGCCGACGCGATGACACGCGGGGTTGCGATAGTCGTGGAGAGGATCCGGCAGTTGGGTCTCGAGGTGGCATTGCACAAGTCCGAGGCCATGTCGTTTCATGGGCCCCGGAACGCGCCGCCATCGGGATCCCAACTAACGGTAGGAGGGGTTCACATCGGCGTCGGGATGACGATGAAATACCTGGGTCTCGTCCTCGACAGCCGGTGGAACTTCGTGGAGCATTTCCGACGTTTGGCCCCCAAACTGGAACGGGCCGGGGCCGCCTTCAAGCGGCTCTTGCCCAACCTGAGGGGGCCAAACGCCTCCTGCCGGAGGCTTTACGAGGGGGTCGTGCGGTCCATGGCCATATACGGGGCCCCGGTGTGGGCGCGTTCACTGCGGCGGCGAGCCGCCCACTACCTGAACGCGCCCCAGAAGGTGGTAGCCATAAGGGCTATCCGGGGCTACCGCACGATCTCTGGCGAGGCGGCAAGCCTCCTTGCCGGACTGCCGCCATGGGATCTGGAGGCGATAGTCCTCGCGCGCCTGTATGAGTGGCGCGCGGAGGCACTACGCCGGGGGGAGGATCCGCTTCCGCGGCAAATCGCTGCGGAGCGGACGGATCTCCGGCGCGATCTCATGGCGGCATGGAAAGAGCGACTGTCGCAACCCAGCGCAGGGCACGCCGCGATAGCGGCGATAAGACCCCTCTTTGAGGAGTGGCTAGAGAGGCGCCACGGCGCCCTCACCTACCGCCTGACGCAGGTTGTCCTCACCGGACACGGAAGTTTCGGGAGGCTCCTGCACATCATCAGGCGGGAGGAAACGCCCGGGTGTCACCATTGTCAGGATCGCCCAGAGGACACGGTGGAGCACACGGTGGAGGTCTGCCCCGCTTGGGCGGAGCACCGCCGTGTCCTCGTAGAGGCGATTGGCAGCGACGGCGACCTCTCGCGTCCGGCCCTGGTGCAAGCCATGGTCCGGGGCGAGAGGGAGTGGGAGGCAGTCACCTCCTTCTGCGAAGCAGTCATGCTAGCGAAGGAGGTGGCGGGACGGTTCAGGGAGAGAGCCTCCCGTCCCAGCCGCCGCGGGAGACGCTCCGGGCGTCGGGAGCCGCGTGACGACTCCCGGCCACAGTAGGCGCGGGCCTGCGGGCGGAGAGTAATGGGTAGCTCACCGTCCGATCAGGACCAGGCCCGTGCCAGACGGCGCGTACGTGTTCCACGCGCGCCTCAAAGAGATGTCAGCATCGAGGAGGGGCCCCTTAGGGCCGAAGCCTGCCGGGTCAGCGGGATTGTCCGAAAGGGTTACCGCTGGCCCGGAACATAAAGGGCTAAGGAAGGAACACGGGTGGGTTTTAGTCAGTAAGAGTCTGACACTCCCTTCCGCTCCACCCAGAGCGGGAGGAGTCATTTGATGATTTCCCATCCGCAAAAAAAAAAAAAAAAAGATATAAGAGTAGATTATGTCAGTTCGTCATAGTACCAAACATGTAAGTATCAATTTAAATGTGTTACTTTATTAATGTTTTATAGAATTTTCTAAGAATCCCAAGATAATCCAACTAACTACTGGCTCGGATGAGAATGGAATGTAGTTCGAAATGAACTAATTTATATCTACTACGAGCTGCGCCCGCGACATCGTTCGCGTGCGTGTCGTTAAACCAATTGGATTTCATGGGTTTTAATATTATTGCGCGATACCCTAATTCTTTTCAAATAAAAGTAGTATTAATTATTCCTCATAACATCAGCTATTTGCTAGTATCTTATTACCCAGTAACTGGGTTGTGGAGGTCAGATAGCTAGAGGCAGTCGCTCCATGTAAGATACTGGTATTCAGCTGCATCCGGTTAGACTGAAAGCCGACCCCAACATAGTTAGGAAAAGGCTAGGCAGATGATGATGATCAGCTATCTGCTAGTGAAAATCCCTTAGCCTATCTGTTTCGGAGATTAGAGGTATCAAACAGACACACAGCCTTTTTTTTTTTGTTATAAATACCGATATTTATTTATTAAGCATTTAGTAAAAAGCTGTTATTTTGACATTACAAACATACGCTTCAATTTTATTTATTTGTAAAAAAAAAAAGCAAAAAAGCGAAAAATAATTTTAGTTTCGATACTCGCTGACACTTTGGGAATATGCAAAAACATAACAAAACTAAAGCCTAACTTCCAAAACTAAAATTAGTTTTAGTCGCAATTTTTTTAAGTCAGTCCTAAGTTTTTTTTTTAAATGGGTGTCAATACAAAATAAAAATCTTATTTCATTAAGGGCTGATTTTTCCATAGCCAGATAACTTTTATTGGAGGAATAAAATTGACGTTTGACAGTTTTTGTATGAAAAAACTGTCAAAATTTCAAAATTATTCCTCGAATAAAGTTATCAGTTGATTGAAAAATTAGCCCTTAACATAATTATTATTGTTGTATGAAATTCCAACTTTCAGTAAACAAACTCAGCGTCGTTATCAATGAATTTTCTCGGCATGAGATTTAGGTTAATATTGTTATATTTTATTCATCATTTTAGTGAGTCTAAGGAGCTAATCAACGATATGAATGAGTAATTTGTTTTCCTAAGGTTATTATTTTATAGACGCCAGCACATCAAGCTACAACAATCTGTCAAATTTCTTTAATAGATTTTCAACTGTATCTGGCAGTTTGAGTAATTTACGCGGCCTACCCAAATGTCCTTTCTTTGGTATTATTTGTCGAATCGTTGAGCTCTTCAAGTTCTGAGTTGAGCTGCACGGTTACTGACAAATGCGTGCACTGACTGGACAGGTCCACTCAATCTGTGTGGTTCTTTCCTCAAAAGACCATTTCAGACACCAATCTACATGGTCTTCACACGATCTGACCAAGATTTTGTCTGGACTTTAAAAGAGACTGGGTTTGTTTCGGCCTTTCTTCTCAGAATAGTCAGATAGTCGTCTAGTTTAAAAACATATAATTGACGTGTAAAACTGTTTGTACAAACCTACTTACAGAAAATAAATCATTTATCCTTTATTGCATAAGGTTCAAAGTTGATTGGGAAATTTTTACAGTTTCGGCACAGTATAAAGATCATACAGTATTTCGACTTCATACAATCGGACGAAACGCGAGCTATACCTACGCGCCTCGACCTCGGCATGCGCTCGGCATGCAGACAGTCGCGACTGTGCCGCAGTGACGAACGGACGGTGTGTTGTTTTTTTTTTGTGACCTCTGAGTTTGTTTCGGCCTTTCTTCTCAGAGTAGTCAGATAGGAAACGCCGACCTCATCTAGTTTTAAAAAGACATGATTGACGTGTAAAAGTGTTTGTACAAACCTACTTACAAAATTAAAATCATTTATCATTTAACATTAACCGCGCGATTTTTTCACTAAAAATAAGTTTAAGTAGGTACATATTTAATATGACGAGTTGGCTATATTGTGGTACAATAAGATTATCTATGATTAAGATATACGGACTACAATAAGATTAATTTGTGGAACCAAACATATAAATTGTAAAGTCGTCGTTCAATTGTAAAGTAGCTGCAGGTATCTATAACCATCATCTGCCTAGCCTTTTCCCAACTATGTTAGGGTCGGCTTCCAGTCTAACCGGATGCAGCTGAATACCAGTGTTTTTCATGGAGCGACTGACTATCTGACCTCCACAACCCAGTTAGTGGGTAATACGATACCCCTTGGTAAGACTGGTTGTCAGACTTTCGGGCTTCTGACTACCCGTAACGACTGTCAAAGATCCACGAATGACAGCCGGGACCAACGGCTTAACGTGCTTTCCGAGGCACGGAGGGGTCACGGTATGTCACGGTGTGATGGTTACCCATCCACAGACCAACCACGGTAAGCGTAGCTTAACCTGATCGATCGACCTGTGCGGCTGTTATTATTTAGTCACGGGCCCCTCAGGTATCTATAACTAAGTAAAAGATATTCCTTTTTCTCCACCTTGTCCATGTTTCCCAAAACAATTTTTAATTAAGCTTTAAATTAGAATGCGGATTTTTTATACTTTAAAATTTAATAATAAAGCATTTCGTACGTCTCAGTCGAGGCGAAAATATTTTTCGGTCGCAAATTTATAAGATTTGTTATTCAAACATAAACATGGTTTTTTAATTAAATCTACCAATCAAAAAACAACACGCGTTTTCATTAAACACTTCAACAAGCATTTTTAAAATTCACAAAGTATTTTATTTGTTTATATATAAAAAGTATATTTATTTATTTATTTTATTATTTATGTACACACAGTTAAATACAATAACAAAACTAAATGGAAACGCAAAGTAGGCAAATGTAATTAAAATGCTGGAGGCGGGCAGCCCTATCGCATGTTCACGTACCGCGCGGCTGTAGGCATTTATTTCAAGGTTACGGCCGAGTTACCATACGGGTAGCTTGATGTGCTGACGTCTGTGCCTTCTAACTGAAATACTATTTTATTTCACTTTTTACCACCTACCTACGCCCTAGCACAATTTTACGACTTCTGGGAACGACAACAAACTTATACATTCTATTTACCATTTCTATCTAGACCCAATTCCATTCCAGACCAGACCAATACCTATGTAAAATTTTCTCGACTACAAATTCTACCCAATCCACTTACCCTCTTTCTAATAAACGTATTGTATCAGATGAAATAGTTACACACCGATTGCTCTCTTTCAGTCGTCAGTAATTTGACTTTCGAAAAAGAAGACAAAGCGTTGTGTAACTATACAGACGCTATAAAACGTTTATTTATAGTATTCATATTCATTTATATTTATTTGCATTCCATAACTTTGTAGAGGTGTTACAATGGCTTAAAGCTAAGGTACAATTATGGACCCTGTAGGCACAGCAAAAAATATAAAATTAATTCTTAAAATAAAAATAACTCAAATTAACAAAAAGCAATTTTTTAAATAAATTGTTATCAACATTAAATAATTAAGGGCTGCTTTTTCAATCGACAGATAATTTTTATTCGTGGAATATAAATGACGTCTGACAGTTCTTAAATTATTCCTCGGTTAAAATTATCTGGCGTTGGAAAAATCAGTCCTAAATATAACATTTTATTTTATTGAGATCAGTCTGTTAAAGGTTGTGGTACATAATAATTATTTGGTCAGGTCAATAATTAAACATTATAATTATCTATCATAATTATTATAATATTATTTTATCTACTAGGTAAGTATGAACGTATCTATATGACTAACTGTGTGTTGTGTCTGTTTGTTGTTCAATAGATTTTTCGTTATGTATTTATTCGTTTGTCGTGTAGTATGCTTTTTAAATTAATATTTGTTTGATATTATTTATAAATGTCGTATCACTGGTTTCATCCTTTATTTCATCTGATAGTATATTTAATATTGTTATGGACGTTACGTAGGAGCTATTAGAATGTAGTTTCATGCGCGAGGAGGGTAACATTAACATAATTATTTTTATATCTGACATATAGAGAGAAACCGCCTTACCGGTTTATGATTGTGTGAGTGTGAGTGAACATGATTTGGTGATTGTGTGAGTGAACATGATTAGGATATTTTCAATAGGTACCAGTGTTTCTCGCCTTAAAAATTTGTTGGTGAAAAGCTTCTTTATGTAAAAGTATTTGTTTGCGTCTAAATGGTTCTATTTAATTTCCTATTTTATGTTCTAGGTATTTTGTACCGACCTTTTTTGTTTTTATTTGTAATGCTTATCAGTGGAAACTTGTATGGGCTTGAGATTTGAGGGGCTAGTGGCTAAGTAATAACAGCCACACGGGTCGATCGACCAGGTTAAGCTACGCTTGCCGCGGCTGGTCCGTGGATGGGTGACCATCTTTACATACCAAGACCCCTCCTTGCCTCGGAAAACACGTTAAGCCGTTGTTCCCGGCTGGTCATTCGTAGATCTTTGATGGTAGTTACGGGTCGTCAGAATCCCGAAAGTCTGACAACCTATCTTACCAAGGGGTTTCGTATTACCCAATAACTGGATTTTGGCGGTCAGATAGGCAGTCGCTCTATGTTAAATACTGGTAATCATCTACATCCGGTTAGACTGGAAGCTGACTCCAACATAGTTGGGAAAAGGCAGGCAGATGATGAGTCGTTCGTCGTTTCAGCCGATAGACGTCCACTGTTGGACATAGGCCTCCCCAATTTTGGGGGGGGGTTTGCCATAATCGCCACGCTTGGCAGGCGGGTTGGTGATCGCAGTATGGTTTGATGGTGGAATAAATAGAGAACGCTGCTGCCCATTCCCTGGTAAGACCCTTAGTCGCCTTTTACGACACCCACGGGAAGTAAGGGGTGGTGCAATTCTTTAAGTCCGGCACCATACAGACAATGATGATGAGTGGAAACTTGTAAATCACCTTCAATTTCTATTTTTTTTTCTAGGTCTAAGAACAATGTATAAAAGCTGTAACTTTCCCGAATAGAATAAAATAAACGTAACATTAAGCTTTAGGCAGAGGTGTACCCATAGTAAACCCATATTTCGCCAGTTATTGTTACGAGCTTCGGGTTAGTTACAATAAAAACTGCCGATTTAATAACTAAAAATTGACACTTTAGTTAACAACGCTAATTACAACTCAAACACACTAATTACAAAACACAATGGCACTACTGATCGCCTTAAGTCGCACTTGAAGATCGCTTTCGAAGATAATTCTAGAACCTTCCATTGTAGAAACATCTAGAATGTTCGAGTACATGTCGGTCCCGACTGACCAAATGTCGATAGTTCGAGAAAGTTCCATAAAGTTCTCGCATCGAAATTTCTAGAAGGATCTTGACTACTAGTTCCGCTACTCGATACTAGATGGCGCTAGTGGTAACCAATGTCACCATGTACCAGGCATTAATTGTGGCGCGCAACATTATGTTTAAGACCCATGTAATAGAGGGCGAGCCTATTGTCATCAACTGGGCACAAATTCAGACTCCGGAAATTCCCGACGCAATAATATTTTGCCCAACCTTGGGATCGAACCTAGGACCTCAAGCTCAACAGTAGCATTTACGAACAGTAGACCATCGAGGCAGTCAACTTTGTCAATTGCATTATCAGCCTATAATGTTCCCACAGCTGGTACACAGGATTTATTCAGGTCTGATCACCTGAACCCCCCTCCACCCCCCCTCCTCGATCCCCTGCTAGTTCGTCTTCTTTTTAGGGTTCCGTACCCAAAGGGTAAAAACGGAATCCTATTACTAAGACTTCGTTGTCTGTCCGTCTTTCTGTCACCAGGCTGTATCTCAAGAACCGCGATAGCTAGACAGTTGAAATTTTCACAAAAGATGTATTTCTGTTGCCGCTATAACAACAAATACTAAAAACAAAATAAAATAAATGTTTAAGGGGGGCTCCCATACAACAAACGCGATTTTTTTGCCCTTTTTTGCTCGATATCAAAAATGGCAACAGGTAGGCACTTGAAATATTCACAAAATACTCAGTTGTATTTTAACTTTCATAATAAATAATAACATACGAAAGGACGTAGGACGCTACGTGTGTCGATACTCTTGCGCCATCCCATCTTCCTGGCTCGACATGCTGTGCTGGCGCTGCTGCTGCGGCTGCGGAAAACCTCAAGCGGCGAAAATATAATAACTTCATCGGAAATTATATTTTCGAGCCGTTTGGGGTTGAAACCCTCGGGCCGTGGGGTCCGAGTGCTCATAGTCTTTTTAAAGAAATCTCGAAACGGCTTGTTGACACTTCTCGTGACCCAAGGGCTGGCTTTTACCTTGGCCAGAGGCTAAGCATCGCCATTCAACGTGGTAATGCCGCCAGTCTCTTGGGTACATTACCAGTCGACAGCGATGCGGATGAGTTTTTCGATGCTATTTTCTAGTTTCTGTATAGTTTTATTTAAGTTAGAATTTAATTTTGTTGTTTTTACCTGTATAAATAAATATTATATTCACTTTTTAGACCTTTACAATCTTTTCAACACACTTGCTTGTAAAGTGGCTCTTATTGAACCGCTTTTAGGTCCATAATGCAGTGTATTAAAAACGCGTGCTTTTTCTTTACTTTAATCCACATGTGCTTTATTTCCACAGATAACTATTTACTAGTCGGAGATGCGCACTTTTTTAATCTCATCAATTCACTTTTTTTTAATAGTCTGTATTGTCCTTGGTCCCAAAATTAACTAATATTTATTTACCTTAAGGTGAATGTGCAGGGACCTCGGACAATTTAAGGTGCAGTGGTAGACCACTGCGCATTCACCTTAAATTGTCCGAAAAAACCTAAGAAAATATGAATTTCGCGGTCTACCGCGAAATTCAAATTTTCTTAGGTGTTTTGCAATTTTCAGGTCAGTGTCAGGTTTGTATCTTGATCAAAATATGATTTGCGACTCTAACAGGTACCTACATCTTTACAGAATTATAATCATTCGAATCATTAATACATCTTTCTTATGGAAAAGTTCTTAGGGAAAAATCTAACTACAAAGATTCTATTCTAATGACTATAATTCTGTAAATACATATACAGAGCGTTAGGTTAAACGAGGGACATACTTTGAGGGGAGTTAGTACTCATGAAAATGAGCAACTTTTACTATGGGGCAAAACCTGAAATCGCAAAAAAAAAAAAAATCTGCTGTTCAGTACATGTTGACGAGCTATGCGAACATAAATGTAGGAAACGGCTGATTTTTTTTCGCGATTTCAGGGTTAATCCCATATTAAAAGTTGTTCATTTTCATGAGTACTAACTCCCCTCAAAGTATGTCCCTCGTTTAACCTAACGCGTTATAGTCGCGAATCATATTTGATCAAGATGCAACCTGATACTGACCTGCAAATTACAAAAAACGTAAGAAAATTTTAATTATCCACCTAAAATAAAATTGTCCGTGGTCCCTACCCGAAACCAAACGGAAAAGACCCTGACTGGCGTTCTATCATTGCGGATTCTCACTGAACTAACTTAGGTATATTTCTCTATGCCAATAGTACTTTCTAATTCCATACTAACTAAACTACAATTGGTTTTTTTTTTGCAATTGTTTTTACATGCTCTGTGGTCAGTGCTTTTATTTACACTTGCGCGCGCATTACTAGTGCTGGCTAATGCGGAAAGACAAAACCAGCGCGCCATTTTCCATACAAGTTAATATTTAACAATACAAGTCTGTTTTTTTCCTCGCAAGTGTGTTGAAAAACGTCGTATGAAACGCGTGTGCATCGATCATTAGACTCTCGGCTTTCTTATCGCACTCGCCTGCGGCTCGCGCGAATAATACCGCCTCGAGCATAATGATCAACATAGCACACATGTATCATAATGTACTATTAATGTCAATGAAATTATATTACACTTATAATATCATTGTTTAATGTACATGTACAATGGGTTCTAAAAAATACGTGGGTGCTTCCAAAGTCCCAATAATAACATTAAAATAAAATAAATATTTAAGGGGGGCTCCCATACAACAAACATGTTTTTTTCGGCGTTTTTGCCTTGTGGTACGGAACCCTTCGTGTGCGAGTCCGACTCGCACTTAGCCAGTTTTTATTTTTTTATAATCTTTGTCTTATCCATATTATCTAGGTTTACTATTTTTGACAGGTAAGTACAGTCGACAGAAAATAAAAGTTCCATGATTTACTGCCTCCTCTCTATGGGAGAGAGTAGCCATAATCCACCACGCGAGCTCAGTGCGGGTTGGTCAAAGTCAAAGTCAAAGATCTTTATTGTGAGACAATGGTTAAAGAGTTGTTATTGAGTTGCTTTGGTTTGCGTTTGCACTGGCCCACCATGTTAGGCATACAATAGTTTGAACAATTTGTTATCTTAGTCCTAAGTTTATGACTAGCTTCAGCCCGCGACTTCGTCGGCTTGAAATTTCACCTTCCACACATTCACCCTCTTAGGGGTGGAATTTCGAAAAACCCTTACTTACTGGATACCTACTCTTCACAAAGAAAACACTCTCCATGCAAATTTCATGTATCTAGGACCAGCGGTTTTGGCTGTGCGTTGATATATCGGTCAGGACTTTGAATTTTATATAATGCTCTTTTTCAATTAATATGTCTATTTGAATCTATATAATTATTATATAGATTCAAATAGACATTTTATTTGAAATAGAGCTAATGAGCTCCTATCTACCATTGCTCTCAACTTTCAATTAATACACAAGATTTGGTCTGGACTATAAAAGAGACTGTGACCTCTAAGTTTGTTTCAGCCTTTCTTCTCAGAATAGTCAGATAGGAAACGCCGACCTCATCTATGTAGTTTAAAAAAATATCATTGACGTTTAAAAGTGTTTGTACAAACCTACTTACAGAAAAGATAGCAATGTAATTAAATAAGTTTATTACAAACTAGTGTATTTACACTAGAATACTAAATTAAATGACCAACTCACTTACTATACAAATAAATACAAAAACAAAGGACACTTAGGCGTCGAAGTACTCGTCCGCATCGCTGTCATCCGGAAATCTGCCCAGAAGACTGGCAGCATTGCCACGTTGAATAGCAATGCTAATTCTTTGGCCAAAGAACGACAGAAAATAAATCATTTATCATTTAAAATTCCAAATACTAACACTGAATTAAGTTTTACCAATTTTGATCCCAGAACCATTTGACTTTAGGTAAACAGAACCAGATTCAGCGAAAAACAAACTACCGAACAGGAACAACTTCGAAAAAGCGTGCTCTATACTTGTTTTTTTTAATAAAGGAAACATCTACTCCTTAAATCATAGTAACTGCAACATAATCCTTATGGAGGCTCTTCAAACTATGTCCTACGAAGATACAGAGAAGTTATTACTTGTGCTAAAGTGAATATTGTTCGTATTGTACCTTTTTAATATGATAAGTATGTGATTAATTAACCTTTTGAATGTCTTAAGTTACACAGTTCGACATAAGCATTTGTCTTTCTATTGTGTCTCTAATTACGGCATTCGATGTGTTAATCAATTAATGTTACGTCCAATCGCCTGAAACTTAGGATTACCTAGTTCAGGCACAAATTATGGATGAACTTGACATAGATTTATGAAAAACTGTATTTAACGTTAGTCCTTATATTTTTTGATAAGATTTATTATTTATTATTATTATTTTATCCGTACTCTCTTGCCCTGTGGCCTGGCAATGACCTCCGTACATTGCCCTTTCAGCGCGAACGTAGAAAATGCAAGTGTAAAACGATACGGGGAAATTCTAGGGATTGTGTTGCAGTTGTGAGCAAGTAAAAGTTTTGTAGTTTCCAGTTTACTTCGAATTATAGAATGTTCGTGGTTGAGTTTGTAGCAATCTCAGTCTGTTCAATTTCCTACCCATCTCCCACCAGATTCAAGAGATTCAAGATTCTAGTCTTTATTTGTGGAAACATGAGTATACATACAGAGCATGCATGTCATCACAATACATTTTTAGATCAGTCATGTTTGCCCTTATTGGCGTACAAATATTTAAATGTCAGTAAATAAGATATATTAATTGGATCACAATATTATTATAAAGGCGAAAGTTTATGTGAGAGTGTGTGTATGTTTATATGTTTGTTACTTCTTCACGCTCAAACGGGTAGAGCAATTTTGATAAAATTTGGTATAGAGGTAGCTGACACCCTGGATTAACATATAGGCTACTTTTTATCCCGATATTCCCACGCGATCGACGTTTATGCGAGTGAAACCGCGGGGCACAGCTATTAAATTAATAAATTAAAACAAAATAGTCGAATGTCAATTTTGAAAAGAAATAGTCATAAATACAATTACAGTTATAAAATGTCAAATAAATTATTAGTTATAGCATTAATATGTTGGTTTATTATTATGCACAAGCTTGAACATAATATTTTATTTTGTAAACTAAGGAATCTGCTTGATATAAGAAGTAAGTACAAGACGCCAGCACATCAAGCTACGTGTCAATTTTTTTTCAAAGATTTTCAAATTTATCGCTAAAGCATAAGGTTCAAAGTTGATTGGGAAAATTTGACAGTTTCGGGTAGTTTGATATGCTGGCTTTTTTTAAATGTAACTACAAATTTACGGTTTTTGGATTTTCCCTTTACCTACTTGTGCTACATGATCTCGCTTCTTGCCAAATTTCATGATTCTAGGTCAACGGGAAGTACCCTATAAATTTGATTCCCTTGAGAGTGTCGAAATATACGTTTTTTGCGGCATAAAGGGCTGCATATTTTTTTTTACGTTAACTTAGAAGTTTGATTTTTTCTCACCTTCAAAGGACTGTAGACCCAAGTATATGGTTTTAATTTCAACTCGATTCCTTTACGAGTTCCCGAGATAAAGGGTCTTGACAGACAGACGGACAACAAAGTGATCGTATAAGGGATCCGTTTTTTCCTTTTGAGGTACAGAACCCTAAAAAAATGTCTCGTCTTCAGATAAGGTGACTTTTGAGTGAAATCCGAGATTGTTGTGATTATGTTTTTTTTGATAAAATTAAGCATCAGCCTAGCAAAATCAGTCTATAATCTTCCCACTGAAGCCATCACACAAAAAATACATATTTTATGTCGGTGGGCAGGATGTCATGTATGATGTAACTGGGTTGTGGAGGTCAGATGGAGGCAGTCGTCGTTTCAGCCGATAGACGTCCACTGCTGGACATAGGCCTCCCCCAATTTTGGGGGGGGTTTGCCATAATCGCCACGCTTGGCAGGCGGGTTGGCGATCGCAGTATGGTATGATGGTGGAATAAATAGAGAACGCTGCTGCCCATTCTTCGGTAAGACCCTTCTTCGCCTTTTACGACACCCACGGGAAGTAAGGGGTGGTGCAATTCTTTAAGTCCGGCACCACACAGACTGTAGGGATAGGCAGTCGCTTCATGTAAAATCCAGCCGGTCGATTCTGTAAAAATCTCACCGTCAAAACTTAAGTGAAGTGTGTTTGTTTTTGCTAGGACCAACACAATTGACAGCAGTGCTATTCTGTAAAAATCTCACCTTGAAAACTTAGGTGAAACGAGCGTGGAGTGAGCTGTCAAGTCAATTTCTAGCAAAAACAAACTCACTTCACCTACATTTTCACGGTGAGATTTTTACAGAATCGACCGGCTGTAATGCTATTCTGTAAAAATGTCACCATGAAAACTTAGGTGAAGTGAGCGTGGAGTATGCTGTCAATAGTGTCAATCGCTAGCATCAGGTGGAATGTCAGCTCACCTTAAGCTCACTTCACCTAAATTATCACGGTGATCTTTTTACAGAATAGCACAGCTGGTATTCAGCTGCATCTGGTTAGACTGGAAGCTGACCCCAACATAGTTGGGAGAGGGATATGCAGATGATGATGAGGTACGATATATGATGGACGTGTATATGATGGACGTGTATATGATGGAGGTACGATGTATGATGGACGTGTAGATGATGATGAGGTACGATGTATGATGGACGTGTAGATGATGATGAGGTACGATGTATGATGGACGTGTAGATGATGATGAGGTACGATGTATGATGGACGTGTAGATGATGATGAGGTACGATGTATGATGGACGTGTAGATGATGATCGAGGTTTGATGTATGATGGACGTGTAGGTGATGATGAGGTACGATGTATGATGGACGTATAGGTGATGATAGGTACGATGTATGATGGACGTGCAGATAATGATAGGTACGATGTATGATGGACGTGTAGATGATGATGAGGTACGATGTATGATGGACGTGTGTGTTATGGTGTGGCAATAGGCTTGACCTCTGTTACATCGGACTTAAACATAACTGGTCCAATGTTGGTGTACTAAAGGTATATCTCTGCTTAACCCGTCTGGAGCGAACTCATGTGCGTTCGCTCACCATCGCACACACACTCACACCCACTCACCCACACACACACACACACTCACATACACACACGCAATCACACACTCGCTTTGTTTCTTTTTATCATTGTTTAATTTTACTGTCTCAATACCTACTATTGTTACTTACTATTTGTATTTTATTACATAAAAATTGAAATGTGTATTGATCTAAGGCGGAAGACACTGATTCCTGTAACACAGGTTCGCCTAGCACAGGAGTCAGGGGTTTCACATGTATGGTTGTAATATTTTTATGTCAATAAAGATTATTATTTATTTATTATTTTTATTTATTTTAATTAAAAGGTGTGATGTTATGTATACCCTTCACTCTCATACATCCTTTGCAAGTTTCCTAGAAAAAAAAATCTTATTTGCAATATTTATATTAGTAAACTAAATAATTTTAATAAATTAAATAATTTTTAATTAACATAATAATAAATGAATTAATACTACTGTGATTTGAAACAAACGTCTTCAGTACAATACTTGAAATATATAAATTGTTAACCTGACCTGTTAATTGGTGACCTGACTTACAGGTTTTGTAAAAAACTTAGTTTAGGCACCAGTCTTTCACAAAACTGTATAAATGTACAAAATTGTATCTGTAGACTAATTTAACTTTAAGCGGTAATTTGTGGTCAGAAAATAAAAACTATTATTTTTTTTTTTTTACCATTTATGTACACACATATATAAACAGACAACAAAAAACAGAGGAGAAAAATAGGTACAAAGGTGATGCTTATTTCATAAGAAATCTCTTCCAGCATACCTGTGTTAGAACGATAAATAGAAAGATGTAGACAGCGTGCGAAAGAGTAAAGGAGACAAAAAAATAATACGTAAAGGGATGTATTCTATTGTATTCTATTCTTGTATAGGTATGGATGCTACCAACGCACTAAAAAAAATACAAATAACTATATGAAGACACCCACAAGTACAAAGCAAACATAATTATCTAGTTGGCCGAATCTGTCCCACATTCCGGAAATTGATCCCGTTGTTCGTACGAAATTGGACCTTCCGTCAACTCGGATCAGTCGTCACAGCCTCCGTTAGTTCGTCAACCTAACTTAGTTTTCTGTCTATTGAGTTAAATGGAAAAAACACATAGCCTTAAGCCAAAAGCGTCAGTTATTTATAGAATTACTAGCAGCGCCTTGCGGTTTCACCCGCGTAAGTGTCGATCCCGTGGGAATATCGGGATAAAAACTAACCTATGTCCTTTTCGGGATGCAAATTATCTCTATGCCAAATTTTATCGAAATCCGTTTAGTGGTTTGGGCGTGAAAAGGTAACATACAGACAGACAGAGTTACTTTCGAATTTATAATATTAGTATAATCATAAAACAATCAGCAATCATCTCTTCAAGTTCATATTTCCCTATTGAATGACTATTTCATGATATTTGTGGACACTTCTGAATAAAATTAAGGAATTTTATTGCTGTTTCTAATGTTATAAAATGTGTAAAGTCATATTTGTTACTGTCGCGAATCATATTTTAATCAACATACAACCAGACCTGCGTTTGGAAAAAACGTAGGTAGGTAAGTGAATATGAATATCGCATGCTATTTTTTTATACTAGTAAAAAAAAACTGGTCAAGTGCTAGTTGGACTGCCACACGAAGGCTTCCGTACCACAAGGCAAAAACGCCGAAAAAAACGTTTGTTGTATGGGAGCCCCCCTTAAATATTTATTTTATTCTGTCTTTAGTATTTGTTAGTATAGCGGCAACAGAAATACCTACATCATCTGTGAAAATTTCAACTGTCTAGCTAACACGGTTCATGAGATACAGCCTCGTGACAGACAGACAGACGGACAGTGCAGATTCTCAGTAATTGGGTCCCGTTTTTACCCTTTGGGTACGGAACCCTAAAAACGTAGGTAAGTGAATATGAATTTCGCGGGGTACTTTTACACACTGGTAAAAAAAACCTTAAAATCTTTTTTAATCGGTGAATGTTATTACTATTTACAGTCTAACTTACCGTTTGTTGTGTTCCATTTCAGTATTGCCACGCCACAATATTTCAAAAGTTTTTGAAAACTTGCAACACTAAGGAAATTGCCTATTCGTTGTAAAACTTAGAAACAAACCTGGGGCCCATGTGCTTGTAGGTACTTTTCTCATTCAGAGATGGAAACTAGCATTTACGCTTGCACATGTGTTTGAGAGTTTAGCCTGTTAGAAAATATAACTTATTCCATCTCAGAAACTCAACTAAGTCTATCGCAGTCTACTGCTGGACATAGCCCTCCCCCAGACTGCGCCACAACACCCTGCCCGCCACAACACCCTCCGCCTTCCGCGTCCAGTCTACCCCAGCCACCTTATTTAGGTCATCCGTCCATCTAGCTGGGGGGCGACCCACACTACGCTTGCTGATACGTAGTCTCCACTCCAGAACTCGTCTGCTTCTCCACTCCAGGACTCAGGAACTCAGAGGAGGAAAATTACATAAGAAATCATAACGTGACCTTAAGAGCGTTTACGCCGTAAGGCATTTCATACAAACTTTCAAACCCTTATTTTTCGAAATGAAATAACCGATTTCAATGAAGCTTCGTACGTTTAAGCAGGTTACAAAGGTCTAAAAAGTTAGTAGAGAACATTTTCAAAAAATAGTGTTACAGCCAAATTAGACCGATTTTGAATTTTCCATAGAAACAGCGATTTTCAGTTATCTTTTTTTAAATAAGACATTTTAAAAATGTTCTCTATTAACTTTTTAGACCTTTGTATCCTGCTTATGCGTATGAAGTTTCATTAAAATCGGTTCATTAATTTCGAGAAACAAGGGCTTAAAAGTTTGTATGAAATGCCGTACGGCGTAAACGCTCTTAATAACATCACAAAATATACTAAATAAATGTATTTATTTGGAAGATCACTCGATTATTGTCGCCTCAGAAATCTTACCGGCCTTTGCAATGAATGAGCCTACCTACTATTTACAGACGCCAGCACATCAAGCTACTACAATATTAAATTTTTTTTTCAATAGATTTTCAACTTTATTGCCAAAGAATAAGGTTCAAAGTTGATTGGAAAAATTTGACAGTTTCAGTTAGCTTGTTGTGCTGGCGTCTGTACTTTATAATCTTGTAAGACGAAGGAGATAAGTTTTCACGACACAGGGAATCCTAGTATGGACGCTAGCGCTTTTTTAATAATGTAATGTTTTTCTTGAACAATAAAGCTTTTATTACTAACAGCGCCCTACGTTTTCACCCACTTAAGTGTCGATCCCGTTGAAATATCGGGATAAAAACTATCCCATATCCTTTCCAGGGACACAAAGTATCTCTATACCAAATTTCATCTAAATCAGTTCAGCGGTTTAAGCGTGAAAAGGTGACAGACAGACAGACACACTTTCGCATTTATAATATTCATCATTTCAGCCGAAAGACGTCCACTGCTGGACATAGGCCTCCCCCAAAAGGGGGGGGGGGGGTTTGCCATAATCGCCACGCTTGCCAGGCGGGT
Source organism: Mesoligia furuncula (assembly GCA_916614155.1). Classification (NCBI taxonomy): domain Eukaryota; kingdom Metazoa; phylum Arthropoda; class Insecta; order Lepidoptera; family Noctuidae; genus Mesoligia; species Mesoligia furuncula. Next base: position 2,803,364 of record OU744813.1, on the reverse strand, counting down.
TGGCGATCGCAGTATGGTATGGTAGTGGAATGCATAGAGAACGCTGCTGCCCATTCTCCGGTACGCCCCTTAGTCGCCTTTTACGACACCCACGGGAAGTATGGGGTGGTGCTATTCTTTAAGTCCGGCACCACACAGACTAGTCCGGCACCACACAGACTAACCACTCTAAAAAATTAGTATGGATTATTATTATTTACTTGTCAAATCTTTCAAAGTAAGGACGGACAAAGGAGGTGAGTATTATTTCCTTTTTGTCGCGAGCGTGAGGCAAAAATAATCCCAGTAGGTATTATAATTCCATGAGGTACTAAGCCAAATAAACATTTTTCTTTCTATAATCCTATACAAATAGAAAAATCATCACTATTATGGTAAACCACAACCTTAATTCACTATAGGCCCTAAAATGCTCTGTTTCACACCCCATAAACTAACTTTTACTATCAATCCGAAGGGAAACCATAAATTTCCAACGTTACACAATATCAATAAAATCAAAAGAAAAAGTGAGCGAAACCACAAGCCGTAGATCTGTAAGTTATACGGCAGGGGTGGTGAACCTTTTCATGAAAATATATTCTTACGAACCAATAAAACTGGCCAAGTTTCGTACCACAAGGCAAAAACGCCGAAAAAAACACGTTTGTTGTATGGAAGCCCTCATTAAATATTCATTTTATTTTGTTTTTAGTATTTGTTGTTATAGCAGCAACAGAAATACATACTTTGTGAAAATTTCAACAGTCTAGCTATCGCGGTTCTTGAGATACAGCCTGGTGACAGACAGACAGACAGACGGACAGACAGCGAAGTCTTAGTAATAGGGTCCCGTTTTTACCCTTTGGGTACGGAACCCTAAAAAAGACCGTCTAATGGCCGATTCCTGTAATATTATATTTATTAATAATCCTAGACTCTTGTATCTTTACCAATGATGAAGCAAAGACCTCATAGCTTTGCATAGTAGACCCTCCCTTAAGGAAGTAGATATCACAGGTATTTGCTCATGATTTTATTTATATGCCCAGTTTGGCAATCAGAAATGATACCATTTGTAAACAAAAACAATTCGTTTTTGCTTATAGGAACCAAGCATAAGTACCAAATGGGATTCGAGGGCTCTATACCACCAAACCATTCATAGTTTAACTTTTGTATATTTTCCATGGTAATTATTACCTACCTATGACGGTTAAAAAGATCGACTTTGTTATGTAAAAACAGACGAGGGGCGTAGGCGTAGGATGCCAGTGTAATTTTTTGGTTACAAAACCCAAAAAAGCTGTCTACAATTTTACAAAAAAAAAACGAAAGGTCGAAGGTTTACCATCCCTGCTATTCGGTTTCAATTTGCGCAGATCGTATTATACATACCTTCGATTCTAGATCATTTAAATAGCGAATCAGGAGCGTTCGGTTGACATTGATCTTGTGGCTTCCGTCGCACGCGCAACGCAGACCGACATCAATATTATTATTTATTTATTTTATTTTTATTATTTTTCTTGTTGCCAAAGTGAAGTGTTGTGTATTCTGTGGTGTTCACGTGATTTTTTAAATTAAGAGTAAGTAGTTTTTTTTTGTTTTTTAAGGGGTGTCATAGACTTTTTTGTTAGTATCTGTTTTATAGGGCGCTTTAAAATCAAAGCAAAATCAAAAGTAATTTATTCAAAGCAAGGCTAAGAATAAAAACTTTTTAACGTCAAAACTACACAAGACAGGCCCCTAAAACGACCGCCCTTCTCAATAAAAAAATCCATTTTAAATACGTTTAAATATCTTTTTTTTTCGAATTATCTACTTTGCCATTTTCAAAACCTCTTTGTAATACATTTCCAAAGCTTCTATTCAAAATTCAATAAAAAACATTTACTTTTACGCTTTTCATCACAAAAACGTGTGAAAAGAAAATCATTCCTTTTAAACCCAATTCGTAATCAGTAATCTCTTGAAAGAAGATTTCGAAAATAATCCCTTTTTTCACATCCGTTGAATGTCTAAAATATTTTTTTGCTCGGTTCCTGAGAGCTGTAGAAATACGTTAAAATATTCTCAAGAATTGGGACTATCAAAGGCAAAAATATTTTTTCCAATCCGACTGGTAGATCCAGAAACGGTGTGTGCCTCGGAAAGCACGTTAAGCCGTTGGTCCCGGCTGTCATTCGTGGATCTATGACAGTCGTTACGGGTTGTCAGAAGCCCGAAAGTCTTACAACCAGTCTTAATTACCAAAGGGTTTCGTATTACCCAGTAACTGGGTTGTGGAGGTCAGATAGGCAGTCGCTCCATGTAAAATACTGGTATTCAGCTGTATCCGGTTAGACTGGAAGCCGACCCCAACATAGTTGGGAAAACAAAAAATTCTTCAACTTTATAGAGCGAAGAGTCATTAACTCATCGAATGCCGTAATTAGAGACACAATAGAAAGACAATTGCTTATGTCTAACTGTATAACTTAAGATATTCAAAAGGTTAAGTCGAAAAATGGTGTTTTGAGATAATGAGGGTTAAAGTTTTTGAACATAAAAATCGTTATAACTTTGGCTTGCCTTTACATAGCTTTATGTTTTTAGCTTTAATTCGAAGGGAATAAAATAAAATTTATATTATATAAGCGCTAAAACACGTGAAAAACCTCTAACAATGAGAAAAGTTAAAAACATGAAACTAAATTATTTTGAAAATAATGTTGATTTTAGTGACATTGAGAAGTCATTTTGGTCATTTTTCGACTTAGTGACTTTTTGCTCTTCGGGGACGTTATATTAATATAATTATGGATTACACTTATTGAAATCATGAAAGCATTTGCATTTGAAGCTGTGTGTTTCAGTTTAATAATGCGGTATAAGTACAAATTGAATTTCAATCTGAGTATGACTTGAGACGCTCCGGTTTGTCGTTTGCGTCAGGGCTGCCAGCATGACCATAAAAAAAAATATTTTCGCTTCTCATGTTCTAAAAGTTCGTCTTTTAGTGTTGTTCGTAGGTGACATACAGCCGCTTTTTATGCACTAGTGTATATTTTTTTTTACTAACACTAAGATAATCAGGCCCAACAGCCACCACACGCACAATAAAACGCACAGATTAAAGTCGTTATTTTATTTCATTTTCTTTAATTTATATCACATCCGCGCTTTCTATGGTTAATTTAATAAAACCAGATAAATAAAATAGTTGTCATTTATTATTTCAAAACGGAAAGAAACGTTTTTATGACTTGGTAGTATAAAGTACCTAAGTCGAATGACACGTTGAAAATTAAAAACGAAACTTTAAAAAAGTTTTGTGGTGCGAATCAGCTATTCATTTCTTCAATTTTGCAACATTTTTAAACAGTGAAAATACTGTTATATACCTACTTTATGCCTGTTTCATTTTCTCGCAATTGAAGTAAAAAGCAGAGTGTATAACTCTGGCCCCCCACGACTTAACTATCCCTCCTCGCCTGCGACTCAAGTGGTTAAAAACGTATCGGGGTAAAATGGCTTCTTTTATGCACTAGTTGTACAATCTACTATTAAAATGAAATGATGAAAAATTTCTATTAAGCGGCAGCCCTGAGTATGCTGCATACGAATATGATCACGCAATTTATGTGCGCCCCACTCCGAAATACACCACATTCAAACTTGAGCAGACACGGCTTATAACAGAACTAGCTTCTGCCCGCGACTTCGTCCGGGTGAAATTTCTTGTTTTCCCGACTCACCCCGTCGCATCGCATCGCCGATCCGCGCCATCACTTCGTTTTCGCTTAGCGTTTTAAGAGCGTTTACGCCGCATGGCATTTCATACAAACTTTCAAGCCCTTATTTTTCGAAATGAATGAACCGATTTTAATGAAACTTCATACACATAAGCAGGATACAAAGGTCTAAAACGCTAGTAGAAAACATTTTCGAAAAATAGTGTTACAGCCAAATTAGACCGATTTTAAAATTTCCATAGAAACAGAGATTTCCAGTTATCTTTCTATAAATAAGACATTTCGAAAATGTTCTCTACTAACTTTTTAGACCTTTGTATCCTGCTTATGCGTATTCATGAAGTTTCATTAAAATCTGTTCATTAACTACGAAAAATAAGGGCTTGAAAGTGTGTATGAAATGCCGTACGGCGTAAACGCTCTTAAGGCTCCTACAAACAGGCACGACACGCAATATAATCTCGCGCGACACAAAGGCACCGCTCGTTGCGCGACTTGCGGTGCCTTTGTGTCGGGCGCGATTTTATCGCGTGTCGCGCCTATTTGAAGGAGCCTTTATATCTGACTTTCTTCTTTTTGCTCAGTTCTTAAGGGCCCTAGCGTCATGTTAAATGTTTAAAGCCTTTTTCAAGAATCGGGCTAACAAATGAAAAAATATTTTTTTAAATTCCGCTGGTAGTTCCATAGATTAGCGCGTGCAAACAAACAAAAACAAACTTTTCATCTTTATTAATAGTATAGATATCAGCGATATGTATGGTTTAGAATATAAAAAGCAGTATTCTATAATGTAAACGAAAACAGAAAAAAAATATAACAACTTGTAAAACATATTGAAAAATACTAGCAAACTGAAGTCCAATTCCCGTATTACGAGTATATTCATCTCAGCGACAATGTCAAGAAAATTGTTAAAAATGTATGAATATTAGAACTGTTTTTGATAGATTGAGATCAGTCTCAGTCTATCAAAAATAGCTTTAATTTTCTAACTTTTTTTTTATAAGAAGGTTCTAATAATTATGAGAATTGCTCCGTTGCTCAAAATAGTAGTAGTTCTAATAACAGATTTGTTCCACTTGAATGTTTTAGTCTTTCTCTCAAGGTATGTGTTGGGTCTATAAATGATTAGAACGCACGTTTAACAGTATTTAAGTACAATAATTGCAAAACACAGGATAAGGGGCACAAACAGGAAAGTATAAAAACAATCCAAAACGTTTTATGAAGGATCGTCGTAGCTTTTTGGTCCTTCGAAAACATTATTTTGGTCTGTTTTAAAAGGTGCAGATAGGGATTATTAAATCCGTAAGAAATTTCGCTTGTAAATACGGCTAAAGTATGAAAAATTACCTTTCCCTTAGGGATGAAGACTAAGCTTAGATTTTCGCAAACAAGACAGTGATATTTAAATTTTGTTCTGAAAATTGTATGCTTTATATAATATGCAGATAATAATAAGATTATGAAAAAATCATCATCTGCCCAATTATGTTGGGGTCGGCTTCAAGTCTAACCGCGTGCAGCTAAATACCAGTATTTTATTTACATGGAGCGACTGCCTGTCTGACCTCCACAACCCAGTTACTTGGTAATACGAAACCCCTTGGTAAGACTGGTTGTCAGACTTTCGGGCTTCTGACGACCCGTAACGACTGTCAAAGATACATGAATGACAGCCATTGGCTTAACATAATTTCCGAGGTACGGAAGGGACTTGGTATGTAAAGATGGTCACCCATCCACGGACCAACCGCGGCAAGCGTAGCTTAACCTGATCGATCGAACCTTGCTGTTATTACTAAGCCGCAAGCCCCACAATATTATAAACAAGCCGTATAAAATAAAAATTCCTCTACGTAAACCTTTTATGGCACCTGTTTTCCCAAGCGGGTTTGGCTGAGGTGTACTGCTGTGTGAGAAACTGCCTTATTTCCTTAAAACTAAGGGTCAATTTAGGTATCTATACACTAGTCATAAAACCATCTTAGACAGTCGAATTTCATTCAAACCACAGTTAGATTGATGAGACATTTGCACACACCATTGGCTCTAATAATAGGCAGACCTTGGAGCATGACCGATGGCTTATTGGAACGTTGACATGGCGACACAGTTGTTCTTTTGTTTTTGATAGATCGGTTCATAGGGGCGTAAGATTAGTACATCCAATTTCTAAAAATGCGAAGTTGTTTCTTCAAAAAAAATGATAATTCGGAGAGGCAATATTTTTAGATTTAGCTTTTTGAAGGGAAGCTAAAATACCAATTGGATCGATCGAATGCGGTGCCAAACAAATCTTAACTATGCATCAAGAAGTCTACTCGTTTGATGGAGCAGATGTACTCGTATGACAACCGGTAGCGACAGTAGGTGGTCCCGGTTTTCGGGGTATTCCTCGAAACGCACCGCAACTTTGAAACTCACCAAAATAATTCCTTGCCAAAAAAAAAATTATAAGAGTCTTCTCTGTTTCATCGTTGATGCATTTCAAGGAATAAAATTATATTTTTTTTTTTGGCCTCGAAATGCATAGTCTTCTCTATGTTTCATCGTTGATGCATTTCGAGGAATAAAATTATTTTTTTTTTGGCCTATAGGTTTTTTTATATAGGTTTTAATACGCTAACTATGTTAATCGTTACAATCAATGTGAAGGCTTGACGTTCGGCCGTCAAGCCTGAAAATCAGATCTTGTCTTATCATCATTAATAAATCGGAATTGAAAAGTAACTAGCACAAGTTGCGTTTACAAAAGGTAAGGTCCTAATACCTACTCAGATAGATACTGGCCACAGAATTGAAAAAAAAAAAACGCGATGTATAATGGTGATCCACTAAAAATAGTCTCATTTCTGTTTCAAAGTCATATTATATAGGGCGTCCCACGGCTATGCCACATGGAGGAAAAGTACCTTGGTATTTTTTTTTCTCATGTAGGTGCGATTCCCGGTTCAACCATGTAATTATTTAAAAATCTATGAATGCAGTTTAAATTGTTTTTTAAATTAAAATAATGTCTTCTTTCAATTAAATGTACCATCTACAATATTCAAGGTACTTTCCCTCCATGTGGCATAGCCGTGTGACGCCCTCTATACCCAAAGGCCAAGTTCAGCCAGTAAGGACAATCGTGTAAAGACGCACCACCACCGTGTAAAACACTGATTATCATCACCACACCACATAATTACTAAACGCCTCGTTTCGCCAGTTGACAAGTTAAACTCCGTTTAGTTTCACGGTGGTTGCGGCGAAATCGCAATCTCTTTGTAATTAAGAAAACTAGCATGTTAGACTGATAGGAAACTAGATTGACATAATTTCTCAACTATGGTTATTATGTTTTTGAAGCCCGAAAGTCTGACAACCAGTCATACCAAGGGGTATCGTATTACCCAGTAACTGGGTTGTGGAGGTCAGATAGGCAGTCGCTCCATGTAAAATACTGGTATTCAGCTGCATCCGGTTAGAATGGAAGCCGACCCCAATATAGCTAGGAAAAGGGTAGGCAGATGATGATGATGATAGTTATTATGTTCTTTAAAGGACATGCAAATATCTTAAAGTAATTTATTCGAATTTTGGCGCCTTAAGGAAAGACTAGAATTAATATTAGAAAAGAAAATAAAATGGCGACAAGCTCGATTTTTTTTTTTTTTGTGAACCACTAGGTACTGCTCGCGACTTCGGTTGCGTGAAATTTCTTATATCCTCGACCCATCTCGTCGACGCATTTTTCAAACTAAGCAGGACTGGTTTGTTGGGGTCTAAGGGTCAAATCAAACCGAGATGGCAGCGAAACGGCGAGCAGTTTCAGTGTCATATAATTTTAAACTTTATATTCATTACTATAATACATAGTATCACTTGAGAAACTTGAATCGTCGGAGTGCTCGCGGCGCCGCGGGCGGCCGCGCGACCTTTTCAAGTTTCTCAAGCGATACTATGTGTTATAGTAATGACGATAAAGTTTAAAATTATATGACACTGAAACTGCTCGCCGCTTCGCTGCCATCTCGGTGTGATTTGAGCCTAACGCGTCCGTGTTAAAAAAAGCTTCACTACACTTATCCAGAAAATAAGAGCTACGTTACAAAATACAATTTTGTATTTAGTTCTTGTCATCCCAGATAATGTTAATTTCTAGACCACTAGCAGAACGCATGTAATTATAATTTCAATTCTTTCAAAGCAACATTTTCTTACAAATTACATGGTGTAGTTTGCGTGTTTGAAAAAAATAATTTCTATAATTTCCTCTGCGGTTGAAAGTATGGGAGCACTTGTACTCAAGTACTTTCAAGAAAATTGTGGTGTGTTTAAACTAATTGCTTATTTACTTGGTAGCCAATAGTTGTTATGGGACTGATACGAATTGGTTTTATTATGATTGTGTACCGGCTCTAGATGGACCGATGACCTTAGAGAGGTGGCCTGGACTGATTGAATGTGGATGGCAGGAAACCGGGTATTAAGGCATACTAATGTTGTAGGACAAATAAATGATCTTGTATCTTGTGGCGCAATTTTAGGTTTATGTTTAAAAGTATTTATTCTCAAAAAATGACACGAAAGTAACTTACACCCGGGGGCCTAAAAACGCCACTTTGGAGAATCATAAAAGGATAACATTATGAATCGTTATACTTATGGCGACAAGACAGTCCGTGTTTTTCTTTTTTCCGCTGCACTGCGTAGGTATAACCAAAGAGATTTTGGATTTGGATTGGATTGATTGGTATTTTAGTACATACAAAAATAATAAGTGAAAAATCCTTCACGGTGTTATTTGTGATTAAATATGCAACTGATTGAGTTTTGAATGCATTGAATGATTATAATTTTTGAGAAGCCTATGGCCTATAACGATAAATAAACTAGGCTTATGACAGCCTACTCTAGTAGGCTCTCATAAGCCTAGTTGATTTATCGTGTTGCGAATCAAAAGGATTACTAACACCAATGTTATACTTTTTAAATTAATAACAGAATGTAAGTACCTATAGGTAAACTAGCTCCGCCCTGCGATTTCAGCCGCATGAGTCTCGATCCCGTAGAAATATCTGGATTCATAAATATCATAATTATGAACAGATTTAGATGAATTTTGGCACATTGGGTTAGGAAATCCAATTTGCCAAAATTCATCTAAATCTGTTCAGCCGTTTTAGCGTGGTTTCACCGGCGTAAATGTCGATCCCGTGGGAATATCGGGTTAAAAAGTAGCCTATAATATGTTAATCCAGGGTGTCTGCTACCTCCATACAAAATTTTATCAAAATTGGTCCCCAATATAAACACACACACACTCACAAACTATCGCCTTTATAATATTAGTGTGATTAGTTTAGATAGATTCAAACATATAAATTAGATTGAAATCCACAGATAGCAATTGTGGTAATTAGTGCTCTTTTTCTCTGCATCGTTATGAGTTGATTAATGCAATAAGGAATATTGATTTTGCAATCTAAATATGAATTCTCAGAGAAGTGCCATTAGTAAGGTTCTATTGATAAATATGCAAAAACTGCAACAGACTTAGGCTCCTGTCCCACAGCCAAATATAAGCGACAAGGTAGAGGTAGTAACTATAAACAAGTTGGCGACGAGTAGCGAGTGTGTAGTTAAGATAGTTTTGTCGCTGGGTTTTGAGCGAGTGCGCGCACGCACCTCTCGCTAGGGGCGTATTAAATACATTCCTGTGTAAACCTGTGTATGGACCAAGCATTTAGGTTTCATACATGAACTCTGCTAGGTTACAGCAATATAAATAGCTTAAAGTGCTACAGTGTCACAATAATAAAAAAAACCACTATGCTTAAACAATAATACAAATTTTAACTTGTTTGTCAGATGTCCATAATTTGTTATTTAGAATAAGTAACTGTCACGATATAATATAGGATAGGGTAAGAACAATTAAGTGGTCATCATTTTCATTCCTAAATTAAAATAAGATGAAAATAAAATTAAAACAAATAGTGATAACGATAATAATCATAAATTGGTGACTTGGCGGGCAGAAATCTCTCAGCGAGTGTTTTGCCAGTCAAGAGAATTTTTCCTTTGATAGTTCTTGTCGCTGTGACAAACTAGTGGAGAGAGATAGTTCTCGGCAGTGTGAATAGTCAGCGATCAACTACTAAGATAATAATATGGTATCAGTTTTACTGACACAGGTTTCTCTTTTGCACGTTTCAATAGTTGATATAATATCTAGCCGGTTGCTCGTCGTCTGTGGAATAGATGCCTCAGCAATCAAGTATTTTTTATCATAGTGAAGAAACAACGTAATTATTGACCACCTCACTTTATCTAAGTGTTTCTACGTTCAAATTATTACGCTATTTTGTAGGATTTTGGATCAAAATCTGAAGTTTATAAAGCGAGTCTTTAATCCCCAGGCTATCACAGAACACTAACTAAATTATTAGGTACTTACTTTGTAATTAACATTGTTCCTTTACAGTATTCCCTTGTTTGTATTCAGCGATATTACTTGAAATAATGGAGCTTCGTCTCATTGAAAATTATGTTATTTTTGAAATTACTTTTTGATGTTACGTAAAAAAAAAAAAATGTTTAACAGTAGGGAGAGAACGTTATGAGACATAATTAGCGATTTTTCGGTGAGCAGTGATGGTCAAGTGGAAACAGCTGCAAATTACGAGTTGTAGGTCGTAGGTTCGAAGTCTGACAGGTGCTTTACTTTGAGTAAATCATTTCATCATCACTTAAAACGGTTAAAGAAAAACATCTCGATGAAATCGGCAATTTCGAGGTCAGGCAAAGAAAAAACTTTTTTTTCTGTTGGGAAATACCTTGGCTACACCCTATCTACAATTGGCCTTAAAATGAGTAATTATTCTCTTCATTCTATCATCTAAATAACTCATTCTGTGTGCATATTAACATAGTCAGTTAGTAGTTAGTATGTTTGTCACTATCTAGAACCACAATGGGGCCTAGTATGAATCGTTGATTGCAGAATTGTAGCGACCAAAATAAACTTACCCATAGCGTTGCTTTTAGTGTTTGTTGAACGTAGCAACCGCTTCAGATACCTAAATAGAACGAAACATTTAATGAAGGTTGGAAGGCTAAATGATAACAGCCGCGCGAGTTAATAGAAACTTAAGTTACGCTTGCCGGTCCGTTGGTGGATGGGTGACCATCCTTTATATAAATATCAAGACCCTCCATGCCTAAGAAAGCTCGTTAAGCCGTTGGTCCCTACTTTTATTTGATGATCTTTGTCAGTCCAAAAGTCTGACAACCAGTCTTACCAAGGGTATCGTGTTTCCCAGTAACTGGGCTGTGGAGGTCAGATAGACAGTTGCTCCCAGCATCCAGCTGCATCTGGTTAGAGTGGAAGCCGATCCTACCGCAGTTGGAAACAGGGATTTATTCCGGTCTGATAAAGGCTAGGCAGATAGATTGGAAGGGTGATCTGAAATATTAAAGACTTGCTTTATGAGCTATGCCTTTTGTAACAGGATTAATAAAACGTGCAAAAATACTTAAGCGGTCAAAATGTACAGAACTATTGGATAAACAAAGCAATGACGCGTTACCAAGTCAAAATAAGGAGTCTTAAACGTTTCACTTTCATTCATTTCACACACGACACTAATTCGATTTATATTTAAAAGTTTTTCGATTTAATTAATTAATTAATCATTCCTCTATGCGGATTGTTGTAATTTTGTGGTCTGATAATTTGACAAATTAATGGTAATTGTGGTTCTTTCAGTTCAGGCCATAATAACACCAGCCTGTTACTCTCGCACTGCATGGTAAAGGTTTCTTGTTATATAAAGAAGGTACGAGTGTTGATCACGACGCTTGGTGAAGATGGGGTGGCGATTTCAAACTTATATTTTTCTTGCTGACTGTAATTTTTGAGCAGTGGAGGCCCAGTGGTAACTGCCCCGACTTACGAGTTGTAGGACTTGTAGGCCGTAAGTTCGAACCCAGACAGGCGCTTTAATTTGTGTATATAATTTCATCGGGTACACTACATAAATACGAAAAACTTTATTTCGACAGTTACAAATACGAATTTCAAAATACCGATTTTCATAATTCCGAATGGTTCAAAATTCCTAATATAACAACTCCGATTTATCATTCATCCTATTTTTATAATTCCGAAATTTCAATATTCCTAACGTTTATAAGTACTATTCTCAAAACACCGAGTTCCAATAGATCGAATAACAAAAAGTCCGGATTAATGAAAATTCGAAACATCAAAAATACGAATTCCGATTAATTAGAATTCCGAATTAATTATAATTCCAAAATAAAAACGCCTTGTAAAACTGAATAGCAAGACAAATATACGAGTACAATACGGAATATCGAAGCACAAAATATCGATAAATGCTAATACGATGCTACAATATTGCGATGCACGTAACTGCGAAAGACCCGTCTCTGCGATGCCACTAAACTTCCATGCACGTTACCGCGATAGATCTTCACTGCGAAACTACTAGACTTCGATGCATGGTAAAGGTATTTATATTGTCATTCGCTCGCTCTTGCATCCTAGTATCGACGGAGCCCCGCTTCGCGGGGCCCCTATTTCTGTGTAAAGGGTTTAAAGTAACTTGCATGCAGCAAGCATGCAGCGTGGAAGCAAACACGCAGCATGCTGCATGCCAGAAAGCATGCAGCATGGAAGCAAACACGAAGCATGCAGCATGCAAGCAAGCATGCAGCAAGCATGCAGCATGGAAGCAACACGCAGCATGCAGCATGCAAGCAAGCATGCAACAAGCATGCAGCAAGCATGCAGCATGCAAGCGAGCATGCAACATGCAGCAGGCATGGTTTCTGTCATGGCTCCGGCGCTGCGGTTCTCCGGCGGCCCCACGCGTGCTAATCGTCGCAGACGGCTTTTGCTCACCACCACGGCTTCGGCTTGCTGGCCAACCTCAGCCGCGGCGGCTCGCCCCTACGCGCCTACGCGATTTTAAATTATACTCTAGGGGTAGGGCAGACAAGACTGCGTGGAGTCGGATTTACAGTGATTCGTTTCTGTCACTAAAACCTAATTTTTAGCAAACGTTTTAGAGCTAACAATTTTATTATAAATGAACATTCGGAATAATACACATTATATAATACAATACTTAGGACATATGACTTTATTTCATGCAAAATTAGGAGATTCAATTATTATAGTACTCGATATTATGACCGAATAGATTTAAAAGTAAAGATAATTATGTAAAACAAAATTTCGAATTTTTGAACATTATGGTTACTGAAGTTTATAGCAAACGTGTTATGGATAATGACTTTCGGACAAACAATTTTAGGAGAAGAAAGGGAGTACCAATTTTAACAGGTTATTCGGAAAATTGAAAATCGGAATGACGTTTTTCGGACCGAGAACCCATCGAGCATTTGATTCTTCGAACATATGAAAATCGGAAAACAAGCAAATCGCATTTATGACTTTCGGAAACATAAATTTCGTGATTTTTAATAATAGTGATTATAATTCTTAGGTATTATGAAATTCGGACTTTTGAAAATCGGAACATCGAAATTCGGAATAAAATATTTCGGAATATTTGGGTGTTCCCAGTTTCATCACTACTGCTCTCAAAACGGTGAAGGAAAACATCGTGAGGAAACCGGCATGTCCAAGGACCGAAAAAAAATTCGAAGACGTGTGATATCTACCAACACGTACTGGGCCTGCGTCGTAGATTATTGGACAGTCCCTCTCGAAGAGTGGAGGCCTGTGTCCTAGCAGTGGGAACAATATAGGCTGATTATGTTATGCTTATGCTGTAATTTTTATTCAAAATCTGTGAATGCACACCAAAATATTATTTCAAAAATACGACAGTCTCGCTAAAGGTCCTAAGCACACGTATCAAACCGGAAAGGGATCGGCACCGTATCAAATCGAGCCGTTCAGTATTCTTTGTATGAAACTCCTTACTACAACGTACACCAATCGGAATCGTAACGTAATCGCCTCGCCTCAGGACAAGCTCACAAACCGCGGTGCGGTGAGTTACGGCTTGTCGTCCCCGCGCTTACGGTTCGTCGTCCCCCCGCTTACGTCTATCCGTACCCGAGCTTACGTCTCTTCATCTACCCTTGCCCCTCTCGCCACTCCGGCCTGCCTGCAGTACCATCCAGCGGTCGGCGAGCCGTAAGCGCGGCGTCGCCTAGCCGTAGCCGAGTCGACGTATCGGAGCTTCTGATCCGCTTTGGTTACGTGCTTACGTTAGGTTGACACCTGTTTGACGGCGAGGCGAGGAAAGGCTATACGGTATCCCTTTCAGATTTGATACGTGAGCTATGACTTGACTGTTTTCTTGTCCGACAAGGTATAAGGTACCCCGCTCTTATTTCATCATCCATCCAAAAATTTACTATCATGACGGACTGCTTAGCTCCATAAGGATATTGCATGATGATAATCATTTAAATATTTAAAAAAATATGGTTTCGTTATGATATTTTTCCTTCACCGATGTAATGCCCCAGGATAAACTCATAAATACATTTATGATTTTTTCAAAACCTCGTGCATAAAAAGCGAGGATCTGTTCACTGTTACGCTGGATGGACTGTGTGAAAGATGATATGACTAGAAAGGGGGTGACTAACGTGATGATGAATATATATGGAAGAAAAAGATCGTTTATTCAGTTTATCTACTCCAAAAAATCCGCCCTAAGTTAGATACGCGAAAACGCATGTCCGAGAATACACCCTAAGCCTATAAATTCCGTATATCCAACTAGGCCTAGGGTGGGTTCTTGGACAAGCCTATCCGCGTATCCACCTTAGGGTGGAATCTTTGGGGTGAATAAACCAAAAATATATGTTGCGTCGACCTTAAATAAAGATATGGCCAGGAGAATGATGATACGTTTTGTTTACTAATAAACATCGTCATTTGTTTAAAATTGGCTTTTCTTAAACTTTACTACAAGGGAATTTAAATTAAGTTAATCTATGTCATTATAAAAGATATGGTTCAAAGTTTCTAATTGATCGCCTGCTGACCTCCAGTTAACGAGAATTTGCGAAATTAGTGGCCAGCTGTGGAGCTAATTTTAATAAGTATCACATTAAAAATGTACTACACTGGAATGAGAAGAGTACAATTTGAATAAATGGATTTTGTTTTGAGCGCTTTTATGTAAAGGTCAGTTACCTCAAACTTTTCTCTGCTGCATCTTACACTGCCCCGTTGGTCTCGTGGTCGCAAGGGTGACTGCTGGGCGTGAGGTTCCGGGTTCGATTCCCAAGTCAAGCATAGTGTTATTGGAATTTCCCATTAGGAATTTCTTAGTAACAGTCCGGGGTTTGGAAATTGGGGGTGTGATACCCCCGTGTCTCGGAAAGCACGTTAAGCCGTCGATCCTGCGCTTGATCTCTCGCCGGTCGTGCCGGATTGCCGTCCCATCGGACTATGAGAGTGAGGGAAAAGAGAGTGCACCTGTGTCTGCGCACACACTTGTGCACTATAATAACTCCCGCACCGAAGGCTAGCTCTGTTAAAAATGGCCGCTTTGGCCGAAATACGGTATATATTTATTTTTGGATTTGGTATGGTATTTTAGACGTAGTTGGTATTCACAAACAGTTTTTTTATTCATGGTGACAAGGCGTATGTGGCCTCAGCAGCCACGCATAAAAAAATGTTCATAGTTATGGTTTCTCGCATTTCAAAGTCAAAGTCAAAACATTTATTTCAAATAGGCACATAAAAGGCACTTTTGAACGTCAAAAATAACGAAAAAATAGAATTGATTCTAGTCGCCCATTCCAAAAGGTAGTTTTCGTATGGAGAAGAATGGGCAAGAAACTCCGCCATTACTCTTTTAAACTCTCTTTTCTCTTTTCGTATAGTATTTTTATCTTACGAAGCGACGCGCGCTTTACTTGTGGTTGCCAAGTGTACAAACAAAATAAATTTAAGTGTAAGCGCTGGAGCTCTCGGTACCGTCCGAAACAATGAAAGTGTTTGTGTATGTGTGTGTGTGTTATGTACTGTCGCTACTCGTCACGCACACATTCACAGCATGTTTGTACATTTCGTTACTACAAGAAACGCACGTCGCTTTCGTGAAATAAAAATACTGTAACTATTAGTGAATCTACAAGAGTTATTGAGCACCGACATTTTAAAATATTTTGAATGCCGAAATACTCGAGAAGATCTCATAAAGTTATAATCTGAAGGCAGATTCCTGTAATTAAATACATTCAAAAATCTAGTCGCAATCAATGCCAAAACATTGTCAAAAATGTAAGGAAATTATAGGTATTTTTGACAGCTTTGAGACTGAGATAAGACTGTGAACGTTCTTATAATATACGTCTCTAACGTCTTTACAAAGTTAATTTATTGTGAATGTGAAGACGATGTGGGTAATTTTATTAATTTTATATTTTTAGGGTTTCGTTGCCAAATAGCAAAAAACGGAACCCTTATAGATTCGTCATGTCTGTCTGTCTGTCTGTCTGTCCGTCTGTCTGTCCGTCCGTATGTCACAGCCACTTTTCTCCGAAACTATAAGACCTATACTGTTGAAACTTGGTAAGTAGATGTATTCTGTAAACCGCATTAAGATTTTCACAAAAAAAATAGAAAAAAAAACAATAAATTTTGGGGTTCCCCATACTTAGAACTGAAACTAAAAAAAATTTTTTTCGTCAAACCCATACGTGTGAGGTATCTATAGGATAGGTCTTCAAAAATGATATTGAGGTTTCTTATATCATTTTTTTCTAAACTGAATAGTTTGCGCGAGAGACACTTCCAAAGTGGTAAAATGTGTGTCCCCCCCCTGTAACTTCTAAAATAAGAGAATGATAAAACTAAAAAAAATATATGATGTACAATACCATGTAAACTTCCACCGAAAATTGGTTTGAACGGGATCTAGTTAGTAGTTTTTTTTTAATACGTCATAAATTGTAAACCGCAATTTACCTTTTATTCAACCAACTCAAATATAAAAAAAACATTTAATTTCGTAAACATAAACCTTATGCATAAACCCGGATGTTACGGAAACCTCGGTGAGCGAGTCCGACTCGCTCTTGCCCGGTTTTTTTTATTATTCTCTCTGTTCTGTTAGTTTTTTTTAATTCATGGTCTGGCAGTTTGAGTAATTTATGTGGCCTACCCAAATGTCCTTTCTTTGGTATTGTTCGTCGAATCGTTGAGCTCCTTAAGTTTTGAGTTGAGCTGCACGATTTCTGACAAATGACTGCACTGACTGGACAGGTCCTCTCAATCTGTGTGGTTCTTTCCTCAAAAGACCGTCTCAGACATCGATCTACATGGTCTTCATGTATCCTGAAAGAAATGATGTCTAGACTTTAAAATAAACTGTAACCTCTGAGTTTGTTTTGGCCTTTCTTCTCAGAGTAGTCAGATAGGAAACGTCGACCTCATCTAGTTTAAAAATAATTCATGATAGACGTGTAAAAGTGTTTGTACAAACCTACTTACAAAAATAAAATCATTTATCATTCATGGATGTCAGAAAAATAACGTAAAAAAATCTAACATATTTAATTAACAAATCAGCCGCTCGTGGTAATCTTAGATATCGGTCTAACTCTATAGCGTTGGCACTTCTCGGATCTTTACGCTGTTGCGGCGCTGTAAATGCTAATTTGTCGTAGCAATGCCAAAAACTCGCCTATCCCCCTATAATATTTGAAGCGTGTCGTACGTTCCCAATGCCTGCGTCAGCTAAACCGATTTACTCGGTAGAGTATTCGGTTCGGTAAACATAATACCGAGCAATGCTCGGTATTTGGTAAAACTTGTACTCGGCACATCTCTTTTAGCTACACTAGAATCACAATGACCCAATAAATTACCAACAGAATTTATAAAATCGAGGTTCAAAAGAGCCTTTGAGCACATTATGTCCAATTCGCAAAATGTCCAACTGTCCAATTCTCAATTGGTCCAGTTCGCAATTGGTCCAGTTCGTAATTGGTCCAGTTCGCAATTGGTCCAGTTCGCAATTAGTCCAATTCGCAATTGGTCCATTTCCCAATTGGACTAGTTCGTAATTAGGAGGTGAGAGGTAGTCTTTAGTTTGAAGATCCGTGGCATACCTACCTGTCCACCATTTTGTTTTTTTTTTAGATATTAATATCTCTGAAACGTGACGCTTTACGGGGTTTAGTCTTATTGTGTTTTCTGTTCGCATTGATATCAGCTGTCGATTTATATAGGTTTCGAGAGTGGTCGCCATTTTGAAAAACTATCAAAATGGCGGACAGGGCCAGGCTCCATATAAAAATCTTAAATTCTCTTTAAGACCAAATAATTTATTACTTTCTGTTACCTACAGTTATCTTCAAGACATTGCCTATGTTGAAACCATTATTTAAGCTAAGTAAATACCAACCACGAAACTTTTAGAAGACAATAAAATTAAACTTTGGTTGTTTTATTACACTTCGGAATTCATTACTTGTTTTTCAAGTCAAAACATATAAAGTAATGATTAATTTGTTTGCTTTGCAACTTTTTGTGAATATTGGAGAACATTGTTTTCAAATAAATTGTATAGATACTGGGTAATACGACACCCCTTGGTAAGACTGGTTGTCAGAATTTCGCGCTTCTGACTACCCGTAACGACTGTCAAAGATCCACGAATCGTGTGCTGATTTAATGATACGCACATTTCAGCGAAAGAAAAATAAATATACTTAACTGGTTTTAAAATGCCAGTATAATGCTCCGTCTGTTATATCCATAGATATAATTAAGACATTTCTATGGTTAGAGCCGTATATTTTTAATTCAATTCTGAACCACAGACCTTTTACGATTGATTAAAGAGTTTTAGTGCCTGCAAGAACCAATAAGAAAACATAAACATCCAGTTTTAATTAAGGTTCTTTTAATCAACAATTTATTATATCTTCTAGGTAGGTAAGTGAATCTAAAGTTTGCTGAAGGCATGATAACCACTTTTCAGGTTTGTTGTTTGTGTTTTGTTTTCACTTTTGTCGGCACTCTCAGAGTGCCACTGTTTTTGTACATCACTATCGAAAGGTGGGCGTAATACACAAGTCTGCGTAGGTACTGCTACGGGAAATATGGCGTGAATGTGAAGGTAATTATGTTATTATCTCAGTTCTAACTAAGATAATAACATAATTAACTAATTCTAACTAACTTCAATCCAAAATATTGATTAGACATGTAGGATTCAAGCTGTTATTTCTGTAAATTAAAATAATAAGTAAGCAAATCACAAATAATAATGTTAATAGTTAAAATAACAAAATTAAATCCTAACTTTATCATCATCATGATTTTCAGCCGAAAGACGTCCACTTGTAGCGGTATCTACAACGCCACATGCGAACAACGCGTCATACTGATGTCACGCAAATCCTGCATCGCGCAAGCAGAGTTTACCGCGCAACTAGCATAGATACAACGGCCCGACATGAATCATGGGGCAGTTGCCCGCCAGATACAACACCCGTCTGGTCGGAGGATCCTCCTTTTTCTATGGAGGTTGAGTGACCTCATACCTCTATACACTGCTGGACATAGGCGTCCCCCAAGCATCTCCACTTTAACCGGTTTTGTGCTAAATCCTAACTTAACTAACACTATAGGAAGACATGTAGGCAGGTAGCACTATTATGTAAGGTAGGAGGTATATTACAAAAATCCTATACATAACAATAGAATAACCGAAGGCCAATTCTCGTAATATAAAACGTTCAAAGTCTAGTCGCAGTCTCATCTCGACGACAAACAAATGTCAAAAACCTGTCAAAATGTAGGGATATTAGAGGTATTTTTGATAGATTGAGACTGAGATCAGGGGGCCTAAAAAGGCCACTTTGGCAGAATCATAAAAGGATAACAGAATGGACAGTTAACTGTTAAGTTAATCGTATCAAATCCCATTGGTGAAGCATTTTTCAGCTATTTTTTTTGTCTGTGCTAAAATACCAATCAATCCAATCCAAATCCAATCCCAATCTCTTTGATTCTATTGATTCTACGTAGTGCAGCGAAAAAAAAGAAAAACACGGACTGTCTTCGCCATTTTATAATTCCTTTTATGATTCTCCAAAGTGGCCTTTTTAGGCCCCCAGACTAAAGAAGAATGGAGATTCCCCCTCCGCGACCGCAGCTCTCCGCCCGCGGTCGCCCGGCGTGGCGTGATATTCTATACAAAACTGTGAATGTTCTTAAAATTACGAGAATTAACCCTCAGGTAACAATTCTTCCCAACAAATAAATTCATCAATGCTAACATACATCCTTGAATTAAATTACTTTGTGTCACAAAATCAGTCGTGAAACTCACAACCTCTCTCTATTATGGGTAAAAACCTTACAAACGACGACTTATAATTAGCAATTTCTGAAAAGTTTTTTGATGTGACTTAGTTTGAAAGGAATTTAATTTCCGGTATCTTATAACTCAGGCTGTCCTCGTAGCAGAAAGGAAAGGAATATTGTTTTGTAAAGAAATTGTAAGATTTCTTAGCTTCTGCTAATAAATCGTACAATGTCTTTACAACCGGGTTGCTACCCGAAGTCGAAGTTTTATTATATAAAAGGGCTTTTACTCGGTGTCATGAATCTAAGTAGGTATGCTATTATACAGAAATAATATTATTATTACAGAAATAATTACAATAAAAATAGAGATTAGAATGAAAATAAAAATAAAAAAGGAAATTTAAATTAGATGGCTGATTTAACAAGAGACTTCAAAAGCTGAGATGATATCCTATCAGCCAGTCATCAAGATGACTTTGCGGCTGACAAGCATTGTGCAGAACAGGGATACCGTCCTCTTGCGAATGATGGCTTCAAAGCCATCAGTGCGAAACAGCACGAACAGCTTTGCTTTGAGCAATATATTTTTCTTAAATATTTTTTTTTACGGACTTCAAAAAAAATTAGTTTCTCAAATTTAACACGTATGTATGTAATATTATTGGAACTGCATTATATTCATATATGACAATCTATTAGGGCTTCCAAATATACAAAATTTTATAGATGTATTATGTTTGTCCACGCATTTCTCATGACCTCGTGATCCGTTCCTGACCTCATTCTCGTGACCATTTTTAGGATTCCGTACCCAAAGGGTAAAAACGGGACCCTATTACTAAGACTTCGCTGTTTGTCCGTCGTCTGTCTGTCACCAGGCTTCATCTCAAGAATCGCGATAGCTAGACAGTTGAAATTTTTATTTCTGTTGCCGCTATTACAACAAATACTAAAAACAGAATAAAATAAATATTTAAGGAGGGTTCCCATACAACCAACGTGTTTTTTTTCGGCTTTTTTGCCTTGTGGTACGGAACCCTTTGTGTGCGAGTCCGACTCGCACTTGGCCAGTTTTTTTTTATTCCTACTGGTGAAGTTACACAGATAAAAGAGTGTTTTTCTACAGCCAGCATATTATCAGCCTATAACGTTCCCACTGCTGGACCTAGGCCTCTCCCAGACTACGCCACAGCACCCTGTCCTCCGCCTTCCGCATCCAGTCTACCCCAGCCAACTTCTTTAGGTCATCCGTCCATCTAGTTGCCTCCACTCCACTATTCATCTGCTCCACCGGTCATCGGTCCTTTGACAGACATGGCCAGTCCACTGCCACTTCAGTTTGCTTACTCTGCAAGCTCTCTGTGAGAGGTAGTGGGCCGTAATCCACCACGCAGGCCCAGTGCGGGTTGGTGGATGTCACATGCCTTCGAATGTTTGGTTCTAGGTCATTTCGGTTTCCTCACGACGACGTTTTCCTTCAGCGTTTTGACAGCAGTAGTGTTTTAGCTATCATTACAAAATTAGCAAAGTCTATTCCGTCCGACATGGGAGAGGCTTGTAGCTAAGTAATAACAGCCGCACAGGTCGATTGATCAGGTTAAGCTACGCTTGCCGCGGTTGGTCCGTGGATGGGTGACCATCTTTACATACCGTGACCCCTCCTTGCCTCGGAAAGCACGTTAAGCCATTGGTTCCGGCTGTCATTCGTGGATCTTGACAGTCGTTACGGGTCGTCAGAAGCCCGAAAGTCTGACAACCAGTCTTACCAAGGGGTATCGTATTACCAGTTATTGGGTATTGGAGGTCAGATAGGTAGTCGCTCCATGTAAAATACTGGTATTCAGCTGCATCCGGTTAGACTGGAAGCCGACCCCAGCATAGTTGGGAAAAGGCTAGGCAGATGATATTCTTACCGATATTGCAAATGAGAACACAGCTCAACTTTGTATGAGAGAACAGTGAAAACAGATTAAATTCCGCTTATCGTTAAGCTTTTCAGTGACGAACTTTCAGTCAGTTTAATGGTCTATAAATAAAGAGAAACACAAACTTGCTGCCTTTGTCGACATTAAAGGAAGTGTTGGTTCATGCCAAAATCACGATACTATTGATAGCTCGAAATGAGGTAATCCGACTGTAAAAGTTTTATTGACGTGAAAACCTTTCCGCGTTGGGCATTTTTTGAGATAGGAAAAAAACCATTGAACACTCGACACTGTTATCTCAACCGACACCGCGCGTGTTTTGTTTGTAAGAAAATTATAAAATACACACGTAACAGCTCAAGTTTTCACTTCTGTCGGCACTCCCGGATTGTCACCTTTTTATGTTTAAAAATTGTGAAGCATAATGTTGATACCGTCACTAAAATCAAAAGCCTCCCCTAAATCCTTCCAAGCATCCTATTCAAGAGCCACTTCGATCTAACCTTTGCGGTACGTGACTAGGTCGTCTCGTCACCTCTTCCTGGGCCAACCTCGGTGTCGCGGTCCATCCTCAGGCACCCACCGTGTGACTAAAATTTCTACAATATCTCTTTTTCATAATAACTACACAAAATTTCATCTCCAGTTTCAATTTCATTTATATCTTTATACAATTGTTTTATCTGTTTGTTTCCAGAAACCACGATGACCTCACTCAAGCCAGCACTTCTCCAAGCCTTCCTTCTACTAGCTACACTACAAAACATCAGCTCCCTAGAAGACGGGTACCTCCGCTACGTCAAAGATGGCTGCTTCCTCAGAGGAGAAGCACTATCTTGTGTCAAATACAAAGCTGTTAAAATAGCCAAAAAGGCTATATTTGGAGACAGTCTAAACAAAAACGAGACTATCAAAGCCAACAATATAGTTAGTTTAGTACCTCTAGACGATGAAACAATAGAAAGATTAGGAATAAAGGAGACTAAAGATGCGAATGTAGTACAAACAAATGAAGCGAGGGGTATCTTATCAGAATGGGCTGAACTTGCGAAGTATTTTATGAAGCTAGTACAAGAGTTCTTCAAGGTGAAAGGATTGAAAGTCAATCTACCTGAAGGCGCGAGAACTGTTGAAGAAGAAGACGATACTGGTAAGTTGGGAGTTTTGTTATTTTACGGCTCTGATTTCTACAAAGCTGGGTTTGTAGTCAGAGTTTGTTAACTTTATGATAATTTAGGAAGTCATGAAGATACCTAGTTTTATCTTTAGTAATTTTAGAAGTTGTAGTACCTCTTACTTTTGTGAAGTTGTAGAAAGAAATAACCTCTTACTTTTGTGTTGTGTTAGTTGCAAGTTCTTTTAAATTGGTTGAGTTCAAATCGCAAATCAAAGTAACAACAAAAGAATGCGTTCCATTTTGACAGTAAACTTGCTATTAACCTTTTGAATGTCTTAAGTTACACAGTTCGACATAAGCAATTGTCTTTCTATTGTGTCTCTAATTACGGCATTCGATGAGTTAAAGTATTACTAATTATAGCATTGTCGTGGATGATAGACAGCTTATTCTTTATATTCTAAACTAGAAACCCGTCTTGCCGCGCACGGTTTTTACAACAAGACAAAACATTGAGATTTCTTCATTATATGTAAGTTTAATATTAATATACATAAATCTTCCGGAATAAATTCTCTAAATGATGGTGAAAACCGTATCAAAATCAGTGGTGTGGTTTAGAAGAACAAAGCGAACTTATAAGTGCCGAAAAGCCCCTAAACTATCAATAATCTCTATCCAAACAAATAATAAAATAACCAACAAAACAGACGTCCATGACATTAACGATGAGCATTAAAATGAGTCCACCCATTTTACACATCAAACATTTATTACTGTCACAAAAGTTTTGTTAGACAAGTTAATAGCTGCCTTCTTTGTCTTGTCCTAGTCATACCCAACGACCTTAACAAAATGGCCGACTACTAAGAAAATTATACGAGTACCTTATTGTTCGTGAAACGATTAAGTTGTTTGTCACCATGTTTCGTGGAATATTGTATTTGGAATTTTCTTTTGAATTTGATTTGAATAGAAAGTCTTGGTTAACAGCAAGTATTGACCTTGGAAACTAATGATCTAGCTCAGGGTTTCCTAACCTTATTTTATACGTGCCCCCTACCTTTCTTTTAAAATCTCTGGCAAGCCTAATTACTTTGTCGATTTATTCGGAAAAGCTGCAGAATTAATAGAATGGAGAATGCAAGAGCGAGGGAAGCGA
Source organism: Mesoligia furuncula (assembly GCA_916614155.1). Lineage (NCBI taxonomy): Eukaryota > Metazoa > Arthropoda > Insecta > Lepidoptera > Noctuidae > Mesoligia > Mesoligia furuncula. The sequence continues at coordinate 2,779,105 of OU744813.1, read as the reverse complement.
TCTCGAAATTGTATGCACCCGGCCTTGAATGGGTTCGGTTTTCTTTTGACCATTCAAACAGAAATAGGAAACAGTATTTTGTCGACATAACTGCATAGTTATGTCAGAAAACTAGTAGTAGTAGTATTATGTTAGTGATGTGCAGAAATGCTCATTTTACAACTTAAATATTTAAGAAATGTTTAGCATTTAAAAGTTAGCATAATATTTTCTAATACCAGAACATCGTCGTTTCAGCCGATAGACGTCCACTGCTGGACATAGGCCTCCCCCAATTTTGGGAGGGTTTGCCATAATCGCCACGCTTGGCAGGCGGGTTGGCGATCGCAGTATGGTATGATGGTGGAATACATAGAGAACGCTGCTGTCCATTCTCCGGTACGATCCTTAGTCGCCTTTTACGACACCCACGGGAAGTAAGGGGTGGTGGTATTCTTTAAGTCCAGCACCACACAGACTATATATACCAGAACATAAAATTTTATAAATACAGGGTAATTGGTACAACGTTAGCAACCTCTTAAGAGGTCATTGTACTCATCATTATGAACATCTTTTACTATGGGACCAAACCTGAAATCGCGAAAAAAATATATCAGCTGTTCCCTACATTTATGTTCGTGTAGCTCGACAAAACGTAGGGAACAGCTGATTTTATTTCGCGATTTCAGGTTTAGTCCCATAGTAAAAGTTGTTCATAATGATGAGTACAATGACCTCTTAAGACGTTGTTAATGTTTTACCAATAACCCTGTATACAGTACTGTTTATCTTTGATAATGATAATGATAAATGATAAATGATTTATTTTCTGTAAGTAGGTTTTTACAAACACTTTTACACGTCATCATATTTTTTAAAACTAGATGTGGTCGGCGTTTCCTATCTGACTACTCTGAGAAGAAAGGCCGAAACAAACTCAGAGGTCACAGTCTCTTTTAAAGTCCAGACAAAATCTTGGTCAGATCGTGTGAAGACCATGTAGATTGATGTCTGAAATGGTCTTTTGAGGAAAGAACCACACAGATTGGAGATTTGGCTTTGGAGCCGCCCTCCCTTGGGTCACTCTAAGCCTCCCAAGGGGGTATGCCCCACCGGTTGGAAACCCATAATCTAACCAATATTTATTAAAAAGAATGTCCATGGATTTTCTTGTCCGTCTTTTCCTACTAATCTACTACGCTTTGTAACGTGCAACTAGCTTAGGGTTGCCATCCGTCCCGGTACACCGGGACATGTCACCGGTTTGGAACTTCTGTCCCGGTCGTCCCGGTTGATCTACAAAATGTCCCGGTATTTCAATTGCAAGTATTGCAACGTGTAATACGCGTACAGCGCAGACCGGTGAGGCGGCGCCGGCGCGATGCGCCCGAGCGCCGCCCGCGCGCTTCCCCACCCCGCCGCGCCGGCCACCGCGCCGGCCGCTGGCCTCCGCCCCGCGCCGCCCGCTACCGTTCTGCCAGTATACGCGCAATATTGCTTGTGTTATGTTGTGTCGTTTATTATTGTGCATCAATTAACAAATCGACTCGACTCGACGGCGTCTGATAAAAACAAACGAAAGGAAGGAAAAGGTAGTTTAAAATGCCAAAACGTAAGTGCCATTTCTCAGATGATTACACAAAAGAGTGGTCGTTTATAAAGAAAGGTAGAAATGAATGCGAAGCGCACTGCACAATATGTAATTTATTTCTTTCCGTGAGTCATAGTGGTAAGACTACGATACAGGACCACATTAAATCTAATGGACATAAATCTAAGATATCGATAGCTTCTACTTCACGAGATATTTCATCATACATGGTAAGAGAAAACACGCCAGAAGATACTTTAGTGTGTGCAGCAGAATTGACAACAGCTTACAAAGTTATTAACCACCACCAGTCTTTTAATTCATTGGACTGCAACACTAAATTGAACGCTACCCTGTATCCTGATTCAAAAATTGCCGCGAAACAGTCAACTGCGCGAACTAAAGCTACAGCAATTATAAAAAACATATTGGCACCACATTCTGTGCAAAAGACTAAACAAGAACTAGAGAAAATTCAATTTTACGGAATTTTAACCGATGCAAGTAATCATAACGCTGAAAAGTTGTTTCCCCTTCTTATTCAGTATTTCTCGGAAACAGATGGTATGCAGCTGAAATTGATGAAATTGGACTCTTTGGAAAACGAAACATCAGAAACTATTGTTTCTTTCTGCATAAATACGCTGAATAATTTAAATATTTCATTGGAAAAGTTAATCGCGTACAGCGCTGATAATACTAACACAAATTTTGGAGGACGAGAGAGGCATGGGACGAACAACGTTCATTTCAAACTGAAATCGAAGCTCTCGAAAGATATCGAAGGCATTGGGTGTCCTGCTCACATCCTACATAATACAGCATCGACAGCTGCTGACGTACTTTCAGTTGATGTCGAGTCGGTGGTACTCAAGATTTACAAATATTTTTCGATATTTACAGTACGCAATGAACGTCTGAAATCTTTTTGTAAGGCAACCGATGTCATTCATGCTCATTTACAATCCCACTCAAGAACTAGGTGGCTATCATTATTGCCGGCGATAGAACGTATTCTGAAACTGTGGGAACCATTGAGAGATTTTTTTTTAGCTGAAACCAGACCGCCCAAAGCGATAATCGATTTCTTTAACCACCCGTTGTCACAAGTTTATTTTCTGTTTTTACATAGCCAATCGTTTTTATTTGAGAAACAAATAAAGAAAATAGAAAAATCAAATATAACCATTATTGAAGTTAAAGAACTCATAAACCGTCTTGAAAATACACTGTCAGAACGAGCAGCAGCAAAATTTTTGGGGATTCAAACTAAAACTGAATATGACAAAATAGCAAAAATTCCTCAGCATTTAAATTTAATAAAGTCTTTTGACGAAGAAATTGATAATTATTACAAAACGGCTTTGGAATATTTACAACAGTGGAGTTGTCCACTCACAAAATATGATATATTTTCATGGATGAATCTTGCTGCTCCACCGCAATGGCAGGATGTTGTAAAAACAATAAATTATTTACAAGAAAAGGGAATAGTTATTGTCGACAGCGCATTTGAAGAAATAGCATACCTTAAAAAAATTATAGAACAAAGAAGAGGTAACGAATCTTGGGACGAAAAAGACATGCACCAAAAATGGTTAAGTTTTTTTCAAGAGACGGATATATTGGAAAGGAAACAGACTTTGATTTTGATGTGCCAATACTTATACGCTATCCCTGGTCATAACGCGAATGTGGAAAGAATATTTTCTTTAGTAGCTGCACAGTGGACTAAAGAACGTAATCGCCTTCACGTAGACACGGTCGAAAGCATCATTCAATGCAAGTTCAATTACAAAATGACATGTTCAGAATTTCATAAGTATGTTATGGGTAAACCGGACCTGTTAGATAAGGTGAAGAAATCTGAAAAATATCATAGCAATTAGTGTTTCCTGTGTAAAATCTACATTGTAGATATCTAATTTCTTTTTTAATTATTTTAATTTGATTAATAAAGTTTTTCAGTAGTAACAAGTTTGTTTTTTTTTTCTTTTACATCACATGGATATTTTCAGTCCCTTACTGCTAATGTCCCGGTCAGTACTTAGGCTGCTATGGCAACCCTAAACTAGCTTCATGTTTCTAACTGACCGACTCCTTTGACAATGTTAAAAGTGCCTGTAAATGGTTTAATTGAAGTGCTTTGAGTTTGCACTTTGATACTGTGATGTGGCATATTAAATACGGTACGTATTTAATTGGGATAGTTCTGTCAATACCTTTCATTGTAGGTACCTACTTGGATTTTTGGCAACCTTGTCACCACAGCCTATAACATTTTATTCGAAGTTTACAAAGTTTTCCAGTAATCGAAGGTTACTTCCCGATTCTGTTAATAATTTTCCACCATTTTTAGGGTTTCGTAGACAAAGGGTGAAAACGGGACCCTATTACTAAGAGTTCACTGTCCGTCTTTCTGTCTGTCTGTCACCAGGCTATATCTCATGAACCGTGATCGCTAGATTAGCGTTGAAAAAAACAGGAAAGATCCCCGTTTCTTTTCAATTCCGATGTTTTTTTTTCAATGTTTCATTCGAAAGTTTCAAGACAGTTTGCCAGTATAAATTTTATGTTTTTTTTCAATAAACCGAAAAAAACCAAAGAATATGAAATAAACTGGAAACATTTCGTGTTTTTTTTTTTTTCAAATACGTAGGTAGGTAGGTATTTAGTATATTTAACTTAGGATAATTATTATGTTTTAACTCTTTCCATAATAATGGCATACTATACTTCGCTGAATAACAAGCTAGAAGTGGTTTTTGGTACAATGAAATAATTTGGCAACCAGTACCTACCTAAACGAACATTTAATGCCAGCTAAAAAATAAACTTTCGAATTCGAGCTCGAGCCTGGTGAAGCTGACGATTCTTTGGACAGAGAAATTGAGATTGTGGCCGAGGAGAGCTAGATGGATTTATTATTTTTTACCTATTTTTTCCATGTATCACCTAAGTAGTTATTAAAAAATATTTCAAAAAAACTTGTTTTTTTCAACTTTGCAAAACATCAAGCGAAAAATTGGAAAAAATCCTGTTTCTTTCCAAAGGATGCTTTCTGTTAATTTTTCCATGTAACATGCGAAAAAAACGAAAAAAAAACACAATTTGTTTTTTTCGTGAAAAAACTTATTGTTTTTTCGGCATTTTCAACGCTAAGCTAGATAGTTGAAATTTTCACAGATGATGTGTTTCTGCTGTCGCTATAACAACAAACACTAAAAACAGAATAAAATAAATATTTAAGGGGGGCTCCCATACAACAAACGTGTTTTTTTTGGCGTTTTTGCCTTGAGGTACGGAACACTTCGTGTGCGAGTTCGACTCACTCTTGACCGGTTTTTACTTGTTTTTTTGGTCTACAGAAATGACAACTGCCAATGAAATCACGAGACATAAGATTGAGTTGAAAAAGCTATTACGAACTTTAGGCTAAGGCACCGGTCCCACTGCACCGCCGACGTGGTAGCGACGCGACGTGCTATCAACGATTTTCTCGCTCAAGAAACGTACGAAAGATTGTAGGTTCCGTGTATAAAAGAGAAATATAATATTCACTAGCTGCGTCTCGTAGTTTCACCCGCATAACTGTCGATCCCGTGGGACGAGGGGCCCGTGGCGAAATTATAACAGCCGCACAGGTCGATCGATCAGGTTAAGCTACGCTTGCCGCGGTTGGTCTGAGGGTGGGTGAACATCTTTACATAGCGAGACCCCTCCGTGCCTCGGAAAGCACGTTAAGCCGTTGGTCCCGGCTGTCATTCGTGGATCTTTGACAGTCGTTACGGGTAGTCAGAAGCCCGAAAGTCTGACAACCAGTCTTACCAAGGGGTATCGTATCACCCAATAACTGGGTTGTGGAGGTCAGATAGGCAGTCGCTCCATTGGAAAAGGCTAGGCAGATGATGATGAACTGTCGATCCCGTGGGAATATCGGGATAAAAATTAGCATTAATCCAGAGTGTCAGCTACATCCTTACAAAATTTTATCAAAATTGGTCCAGCTGTTTGAGCGTGAAGAAGTATCAACATATAAACACACACACACACACACTCACAAACTTTCGCCTTTATAATATTAGTGTATAATGTGTTCATCGCTAACTGCAGGTTACCCATCCACGCTTGGTTCATATCCCGACCAGTCGTACTCAGCGCTTTATGCGCACAGTTAAAGTGTGGAACTCTCTGCCAGCGTCTTTATTCCCTTCCTCATTCACGCCATACGCTCCTCCAGGAGAGTAGCGAGGCCCCCAGTATTCTCAGGAAGTACAAGTCCCGTCATACGTCCTTCCGCCCTCGCCGTCTAGACCTTTCGCGACACCCCGTACCATGTACGTCCCGACCCTTGCTCGAGCCAGCCCGCGCCGCTGAGCTCGTAATTTTAAGTCATCCCCAAAATAATTCCGGTCCAGCCTGCCGAGGTCCGAACCCCACAGGGCTCCCTAGCGTCTAGTCGCTTAGTTTTAAGCCCTGGCTGGAGGCCTTAATTTATTGAGGAATTAATCGCTCGTCGCCATCGAGCATGCGCGTTGACGAGTTGACGAGCAACGAGCATTGCTCGTCAACTCGTTTTTAATTGCTAGCTCTACTCGCTTGCTAGCGCTTCTCGTTAATCGCCGACGATGTGACTGATGCCTCAGCCTCATAAAGTGATCATAATATCGCCACAACCAATAATAAAACTACTTTTAGGGCTTACAGGACCTAAACACAAAAAAACACAAGTTTTAGAAACAATAAAAGTATATGATCGACTACAGTAAACAAAATCAGAAAAGTGTATTGAAAACATAATACAACTAATTTGATACGATAGAAAAAATCATGAAGATACTTCTAAAAACTTTCTTTTTACAATAAAAACCATATTAATATACATACAATCATTCAGATTTTTTGTCAGATTATTCTACAAGCAACATCACGGATATCGAGCAACATACTAAAATATTAGTGTTTTAATATTTATCGTCCAAACAACAGATGTTATGTAATTAAATAATTACTTCATATTTTGCAATAAATTACCAGCGTTGTGTCATCGCGCTTCTCTTTCTTTTCTATGCAGTCCGACAGTGACCGCGCTTTAGGTCATGTAAGCCCCTTAACGATATTTATCAAATATTTAGCAAAGAGTACCTTTCGGGAACAAAATTAAGGTTTTCACAAACTGTTGTACAAACGAGTAGAGTGAGCCCATTCATAAGGGTTCGCGGCTATTGAAAAACGGGACCCTAATAAAAAGTTAGCCTGCGTGATCTGATGGCTTGTGGTTTGATGCTTAAACCACGTTAGTAGGATACAAAAAATTCACTGAACATTTTAATCTCAAGGCTTAAGAACTACAATGAATATTAAAATTCTGAAAACTTTCACAATCATATAAATTACCTACTTAGTAACAATTGCAATGATTTTCATTATGACAATTATTCAACAATTTTTCATTGCAATTCATTCCGTTAGTTACCTACGTTGACCACACAAATTATTCAAGCATACGAAACAATGGTTTAGGAATTTCTTTTCAAAATTTTTCAGATAGTGAAAAAAACTACTAGGTAAAATATTACATTCGCAAAAATCTTTGTGTATAGGTGACTCGTTTTACTTTACTTTACCAAAGGTCGCTTATCCGAGTAACTTAACCTTCTGTGACTTTTCTCTGCGTTTGAACTCTTCGCATTAATTATTGTTATGGGATAACCACAATATTGAAAACCGAAATGTATTAAGGATATGCTCGTTGACTCGTCCCAAAATCACACTAATATTATAGAGGCGAAAGTTTGTGAGTGTGTGAGGGGGTGTGTGTGTGTTTATATGTTTGTTACTTATTCACGCTCAAACGGCTGGACCAATTTTGATAAAATTTGGTATGGAGGTAGCTGACACCCTGGATTAATATATAGGCTTCTTTTTATCCCGATATTCCTACGGGATGGACCCCTATGCGGGTGAAACCGCGAGGCGCAGTCAGTAAATCATAATTATTGGAGCCTTTACCTGTAGTCAGTTACCTACGTAGATTCACGACAACGAGTATATCAGCGCTTTTATCTAGAAAGCTTCATCTTCATCATCATCATCATTTCAGCCGAAAGACGGCCACTGCTGGACGCTTGGCAGGCGGGTTGGCGATTGCAGTATAGTATGGTGGTATGGCATAGAAAACGCTGCTGCCCATTCTCCGGTACGACCCTTAGTCGCCTTTTACGACACCCACGGGAAGTATGGGGTGGTGCTATTCTTTAATACCACACAGACAATATCATCATCAACACTATAAAGCTTAGATGACCATAATAAACTCACTTTACTCAGGGTCTATAATACATTTGACCCAATTCGAACGTAGATACCGCAGTTTAGTTTTTGCGTAGTGGTGGCGAAATGGTAACGGCCGCGACTTTGTAGGTCGCAAGTTCGAACCCAGACAGGCGCTTTACTTTGTGTAAATTATTTCATCACCACTGCTCTCAATGAAGGAAAACATCGTGAAGAAACCGGCATGTCCTAGAACCAAAAATTTGAAGACATGTGACATCTGCCGACTCGCACTGGTGGATTACGGCCCACACCCTCTCACTGAGAGCAGGCCTGTGTCCCAGCAGTAGGAACATAATAGGCTGATTGTGATGACCGCAATTTAAAATAATAGTACTGTATTGTTGCCTAACTTTCACTCTAAAATAATAATGAGAGGAATGTAGCCAAATATAGGCTTCTTTTCATCTTGAATTAATACACTCTGACGATGTCATGACCGTGATGATGTCAATGTGTGGGCATATTATAAAGTCCAGGGGGCCTAAAAAGGCCACTTTGGCAGAATCATAAAAGGATAACATAATGAACAGTTAACCGTTAAGTTAATCGAATCAAATCCCGTTGGTGAAGCATTTTTATTTTATTTTTTTGTGTCTGTGCTATCAGTGCTCTGAGTGGAATACCTCTAAAATACCAATCAATCCGATCCAAATCCAATCCCAATCTCTTTGATTATACCTACGTAGTGCAGCGAAAAAAAGAAAAACACGGACTGTCTTCGCCACATTACGATTCATAATGTTACCAAAATGGCCTTTTTAGGCCCCCAGTTCTTACAATAAAATAACATCACGGGTTTTTCCACAAAGAGGTGGCCTATGGTCGGTACAACAAACATTTCGCTAGTTACATTATGTTGTTTTTCCATGTAATCAAAGGCGAGTCTATTGCCATCAACCGACCGCAAGTCTGGCAATCCTATTATGTTGGATGTTCTCGCTGTTTCGCACTTATGGCCTTCATGCCCATTATTCACAAGAGGACGGCATCCCAGGGCCTCAAGTCTGCTATTACAATAGTGTCAGAATGGTCTATCATTGATTTCATAATTGTTGATTTTGACAAGTTTGGTAATCTACTAATGTAATGGCGTCATTATGACTTTCCAATAGTCAACCACTGACACTCCATTGAAAGAAATGGCATAGAATGGTAACCTCGTACATAATGAAAAATTAATTACTGACTTACGCGGTAATCTGCAAAAATTTTGACACTTCCTTTGATCAGTGACCTACCATTTGAACGTCATTGTGCAGTCATTGCGTTTAATTCGTTACGAGTATCGTATAATTTCTGTGCCATTGACCGACCAATGATCAACCATTATGAATTTGGCAGATTACGAACTTTTAGCAAAATGACAATGGAATGGTGGTGGGATCGTGTTGGAATGACGAATTTATAAAAATAGCAGACTAGGGCCCCTGTTCTGCAGAATGCGTGGCAGCCGCAACTTAATCTTGATGACTGGCCGATAGGATATCATCTCCGCTTTAGAAGTCCCTTGTTTTATTATTTATTTATTTAATACTTCAAGCACATAAATGGATGGGTTTACTGCATACATATTTAGATTCATGACACCGAGTAAATCAGCCCTTTTATCTACAAAAAGACATTGTAAGATTTCTTAGCACTTTTCTTTCTGCTAGAAAAACAGCCTCAGTTATAAGGTACCGGAAATTAGATTCCTTATAAACTAAGTAACATCAAGGAATCCCTTCTCAGAGATTGTTAGTTATTAAGTCGTCGCTTGAAAGGTTTTCACCGATTATGGAGAGAGAGGTTGTGTGTTTCACGACTTATTTTCTGACACAAGGTATTAAATTCATAGATGTTTGTTAATTAACCAAGTCATCAATGCTGACTTGGTTAATTTATTTGTAGGGGACTGAATTTTTACAGGACCCAAACACAGAAAACTCAAGTTTTAGAAACAATAAAAGTATTATGATTGAACTAAAGTAAACAAAATCAGAAAAATACATGATATTCTTCAGGATATATGCTAGGTTGATAGTGTGTTGAAAACATAATACAACTAATTTGATACGATAGAAAAAATTCATGAAGGTACCTCTAAAAACCTTCTTTTTACAATAAAAACCATACTAATTTACATACTATAGATTTTTGTCCGGTTATTCAACAAGCAACATACTAAAACCAAGTGTTTTATTTTATCTGTCCAAACAATAGATTTTTTGTAATTATATAATTACTTCATATTTTGCAATAAATTACCAGCGTTGTGTCGTCGCGCTTCTCTTTCTTTTCTATGCAGTCCGAGAGTGACCGCGCTTTAGGTCATGTAAGCCCCTTAAGGCGAAAGCGCTAAGGTAGCCCGCGAAATTCAGTTTTTTTTACGCTTTTTGCAATTTGCTTGTCAGTATTAAGTTACAAACTTTGATTAAAATATGATTCGCGACCGTAACAAATATGTATTTACAGAATTATAATCATTCAAGTCATCAACACAACTCTCTAAAAACAAGTAATCACACTGAATAACTCTTTCATGAAATCTTGACATTTTACAATATACTAACTTGTCTGTGTGGTAAAGAATAGCACCACCCCATACTTCCCGTGGGTGTCGTAAAAGGAGACTAAGGGGCGTACCGGAGAATGGGCAGCAGCGTTCTCTATGCATTCCACCACCATACCATACTGCGATCGCCAACCCGTCTGCCCAGCGTGGCGATTATGACAAACCCCCCCCCCCCCCCCCCCAAATTGTGGGAGGACGACCTTCGGCTGAAATGATGATGATGATGAACTTAACAAGTTGTATTACTGATCCTAATGATCATAATTATGTTATGTTGTGATACATATTTGTTACGGGTCGCGAATCATATATTAATCAACGTACAACGTAATACTGGCCAGCAAATTGCAAAAAACGTAAGAAAATTTGAATTTCGCGGGTTACCTTAGCGCTTCGCCCTTAAATTGCAAACGCTATGTAGCAGCCACTGTTCTTCTAAGAAACAGTAGCTTTACCAGCTGGACGGATTTACATACGTATTGACCACCTGGATTTTATCCCGGTAATACATTCCCGTGGAATAACTTCCAACCTCCCCGCGGGCAAAGGCGTGGTCAAACCTAGATAAACTATGTATAAAGTTCTAGGTAGTACTTATTCAGAAATTGGCTTCAGACTAAAGTGGCTTTTGAAAGTTTTAGGCAGTAGTTTTAGGAATAAAAACAAAAGAAAAAGCGGATCATACCGGAATGAGGAAGTTTTTAGTGGATAAGACAGATTAAAACAGAAGACTGACAAGCAGGAGATCGAGGAGGGGAGGTGAAGGGGGGGTACAGGGGATCAGACCGGAATAACTCGAAATATTTTAGTTCGGTTGTTTGGTATGATAATAATTTTGTCAGAATGAGCAATGAGTTTGTAGTTGAGTATTTTTTTTTTATAGTAGCCCGCGCTATTACTTCGTTTCGCTTTCGATCTGACTTGTTTTCTTTTGGTCGGCTCCTAAAGGTCCTAGCATTGTATTAAATAGGACTGAAGGGTTGATAGGGCTAGATATCAAACGCAAGGCATAAAACGTCGAAGAAAAACGTTTCTTTTATTCCCTTTAAATTTTAAATTTATTTTATTTTTATTATTTGTTGTTAAAGCGACAACAGAAATAAATCATGTGTGAAAATTTCAACTGTCTAGCTATGCTACGGACAGACAGACGGTGGAATCTTAGTAATAGGGTCCCGTTTTTACCCTTTGGGTACGGAACCCTAAAACAAACAAACCTTTCAGCTTTGTTATTAGTATAGTACGAGTAGATGGGAAAATTATAATTATACTTTCCATTTGGCATCGCTTGAGTTACAATATTCTGTACCAAGACGAGTTACCAAAAAAAGATAATAATGGTAATCTCAAGTTTGTTCTATAAAACTGGAAGGTACAGCCGCCAGCACATCAAGCTATCCGACATTGTCAAATTTTCTCAATCAACTTTGAACCTCATGCTTTAGTGATAAAGTTGAAAATCTATTAAAGAAAGGAGATGTTTCATTTTTTGTATGGGACACAGGCCATAACATGTACCTTTTAGAAAAGCTGGGAAACTAACCCCTGAATAGAATAAAGTAAAATGTTTTTCGTAATATCAAATGTTTTTTAAGCACATAATAAAAATTAAAAATGTTTGACGTTTGTCGTGAGTTACATGACAGCCATGACAGGTTGTAGAAATGACGTTTACTTAACCTACAAATTGATGTTTGTCAGAACTGTAATTATTTTCGTTTGCAATCTGATAAAATAAAACATTAGGTAGACAGAAGTGGCTCACCAAGGCCCGATCAAATCTTTTGAACCATTTCTAGTGTTTCAGCTCATCTCGATTACCGAAAGTCGAGACGAACGAGATTGACTCACTGACACTGATTTGCGTATTGCGTTCAGAAATACACCTCAGAAAAGTAGAATAAATATTTATTTAACGATGAAATCGTCACACATGCTTATTATTAGTCAGAAAAGATGTTTATGAGAATAATAATTATTATTAATAGTACAGGAACACATAGCTTTCATATTTAACGTTTACGTGATATTATGTTTTCATGTGACATGATTTTAGAACAAAAGCAGTCAATGCAAACTATGACGCCATGTCGCATATTATGGCAATAACTTGAAAAACTATTACTCTTTGCGCACAATAAATCAAGCTTAAAAGCAAGAAAGAATATTTGGTGGTATTTTTAGGGTTCCGTATAAAAACGGAACCCTATTACTAAGACTTCGCTGTCTGTCCGTCTGTCTGTCTGTCTGTCACCAGGCTGTATCTCAAGAACCGCGATAGCTAGACAGTTGAAATTTTCACAAATTATGTATTTCTGTTGGAGGGGCCCGTGGCTAAATAATAACAGCCGCACAGGTCGATCGATCAGGTTAAGCTACGCTTGCCGCGGTTGGTCTGTGGATGGGTGACCATCTTTACATACCGAGACCCCTCCGTGCCTCGGAAAGCACGTTAAGCCGTTGGTCCCGGCTGTCATTTGTGGATCTTTGACAGTCGTTACGGGTAGTCAGAAGCCCGAAAGTCTGACAACCAGTCTTACCAAGGGGTATCGTATTACCCAGTAACTGGGTTGTGGAGGTCAGATAGGCAGTCGCTCCATGTAAAATACTGGTATTCAGCTGCATCCGGTTAGACTGGAAGCCGACCCCAACATCGTTGGGAAAAGGCTAGGCAGATGATGATGTATTTCTGTTGCCGCTATAACAACAAATACTAAAAACAAAATAAAATTAATATTTAAGGGGGGCTCCCATACTACAAACGCGATTTTTTTGCCCTTTTTTGCTCGATATCAAAAATGGCAAAAGGTAGGCACTTGAAATATTCACGAAATGCTCAGTTGTATTTTAACTTTAATAATAAATAATAATAATAAAATAAAATAAATATTTAAATATAAATATTTATATTTATTTTTTAACAAACATGTTTTTTTTCTCTTTTTCGATAAATGTACATCTTATGGCCGAAAATGAAACATCTCCTTTGACAGATTGTAGTATCTTGATGTGCTGGCGTCTGTACAAATGCATTGCGGTTATAATTTGCTAACAAAAACCCTTCGTGCCTCGAAGAGCACGCTAAAAGTATAAACCATCGAACTTGGTAACGGCCGAACCACGAACATGGTGCGCTCCGAACCATATTCGCTCGTGTGGTGCACGGTCCGCCGGACATTATTATTATTAATATTGGTACGGCTGGTTCGGACCGTGCACCACACGAGCAAATATTGTTCGGAGCGCACCATGTTCGTGGTTCGGCCCGAACCAAGTTCGATCGTCTGTGAATACTATAAGCGTTGGTTGTGATACGAATGCTTTTGAAAGGCTTAACGGGGCTTTAACATAACATAAAATAGATCATCATTTCAGCCGAAAGACGTCCACTGCTGGACATAGGCCTCCCCCAAAAAGGGGGGGGGTTTGCTATAATCGCCACGCTTGGCAGGCGGGTTGGCGATCGCAGCATGGTATGGTGGTGGAATGCATAGAGAACGCTGCTGCCCATTCTCTGGTACGACCCTGAGTCGCCTTTTACGACACCCACGGGAAGTATGGGGTGGTGCTATTCTTTTAGTCCGGCACCACACAGACAAAATAGATCATCTGCCCATAATATTCCCACTGCTGGGACACATGCCTTCTTTCTTTGAGAGAGAGTGGGCTATAAACTACCAAGCGGACCCAGTGGGGGTTGGTAGATATCGCATGTCATCTAATTTTTGGTTCTAGGACATGCCGGTTTCGTCACGATGTTTATGATGGTACGAGCGTGTACGCCGTACGGCATTTCATACAAACTTTCAAGCCCTTGTTTTTCGAAATGAATGAACCGATTTTAATGACACTTCATACGCATAAGTAGGATACAAAGGTCTAAAAAGTTACTTAAGAACATTTTCGAAAAATAGCGTTACAGCTAAATTAGACCGATTTTAAATTTTCCATAGACACAGAGATTTCCAGTTATCTTTTTTTAAAGAAGACATTTCTTAAATGTTCTTTTAAAACTTTTTAGACCTTTGTATCCTGCTTATGCGTATGAAGTTACATTAAAATTAGTTCATTCATTTCGAAAAACAAAGGCTTGAAAAATGCCGTACGTCGTAAACGCTCTTAACGCTTTTTATTTATTTTCGATTGCGAGTATTTTCCATAATATTCCCGTTTTAAAAATAACAATAGTATTTAAAGCTTGAACAAAAGCGGGGTGGAGTTTGTTGCAAAGAGCTTTTTTAAATAACTCTGAGTTGGTCATGCATTTAAAAAGTTATTTGCTCTAGTTATTAATTTAAATTAATGTTAAATATTTCTGTAAGACAATGAAGACGTTAATACGTTCTTGCACAAACATTTAGACGAGTTGGGAGGTCTAAAGTAGTTAAAACCGTTTTATACACATGTTTTATGATCGTCAAAAACTACGGTTTCACCCGCATATGTGTCGATCCCGTGGGAATATCGGGATAAAAACTATGCTATGTCCTTCCCCGGGATGCAATATATCTCTCTGCCAAATTTTATCGAAATCCGTTCAGTGGTTTAGGCGTGAAAGGTAACATACAGACAGACAGACAGATAGACAGAATTACTTTCGAATTTATAATATTATTATGGATCTGTTTGACAAATTTCATCCAAATCCGTTCAGCCGTTAGTGCGTGAAGAAGTAACAAACATACAAACACACTCACAAACTTTCGCCTTTATAATATTAGTGTGATAGTCAGTCTGCGCACAGCCTTATAAGTTAAATGACTGTTCTTTGCAGTTTTATGCATCCGTAATAACAAACTACTGCGGTAAAAGGTCAAACATAAATTAATACTAGCTTCCGCCCGCGGGTTCGCCCGCGAGGTATGTCGATAGAATCTATCCTATATCCTTCCCCGGGATGCAATCTATCTCTCTGCCAAATTTCATCGACATCCGTTCAGTGGCTTAGGCGTGAAAAGGTAACATACAGACAGACAGACCGAGTTACTTTCGATTTTATAATATTAGTATGGATATAAAATTAGAAACAAATTTTATTTAAAAAGGTCAAATAAATTCCCACCTCGAAATATAATACTGCCGTCATAAAGAAAAAGGGCACAACTAACCTTTTTTCCAAAATAGAGTAAAAAAACTGGCATAATTATGCGCCTTTTTTTAGGGTTCCGTACCCAAAGGGTAAAAACGGGACCCTATTACTAAGACTTCGCTGTCTGTCAGTCAGTCCGTCCGTCCGTCCGTCTGTCTGTCACCAGGCTGTATCTCAAGAACCGCGATAGCTAGACAGTTGAAATTTTCACGAATTATGTATTTCTGTTGCCGCTATAACAACAAATACTTACTAAAACAGAATAAAATAAATATTTTAGGAGGGCTCCCATACAACAAACGTGTTTTTTTGGCATTTTTACCTTGTGGTACGAAACCCTTCGTGTGCAAGTCTGACTCGCACTTGGCCAGTTTTTTCTGATTCCAAATAATATGTATATAACTCAATAAAATTTTGAAAAAAAAATTTTAGTTGTGCCCTTTTTGCTTATGACGTCAGAATATAGGGTGAAAGTACCATTTGCGGTCGCCCACAAAGACAAGCAGAGCACAGTAACGACGCTAATGATGTAATTCACCCTTCTTGGCAGTGTTTAGTTTTGGCGTAGGTACAGTCAACAAAAGAGATAAGTATACAGGAGCGTCGGATATAGTTGAAGTTTACTAAGAAACCGATGGATGTTCTTGAATAAAATTTAATTTTATTAATAGAAAACAAACAGCTCATTTATTAAATAAAATTTCAGTCCAGAACATCCATCGGTTTCTTAGTAAACTTCAACTATATCCGGCGCTCCTGTATACTTGTCTCCTTTGTTGACTGTACATTGTTTGTGTTAAACCGATTGCGGCTATAAAGGAGGGTAATACTGTTTACATAACGGGTTGTGTACGTAATTTGTGCTGTTAATTTGGTTTATCTGTGGTTTCTAGATGCTTCAGGGGTGGTAGATTTTGTCTTTTAGTTTTGGATGCAATGTATTTAATTTTCGTCACACAGGTTAAACTATATAAAAAATTTTGAAAATCCAAAAGTGCACATCTCATAATGCTCATTTTGATCGTATAAAAAAGCATAGATATAGATATTATATTAGTTAGTTTTAGGGTTCCGTACCCAAAGGGTAAAAACGGGACCCTATTACTAAGACTCCACTGTCCGTCTGTCACCAGGCTGTATCTCATGAACCGTGATAGCTAGACAGTTGAAATTTTCAAAGTTGATGTATTTCTGTTGCTGCTATAACAACAAATACTAAAAACAGAATAAAATAAATATTTAAGGGGGCTCCCATACAAACGTGTTTTTTTCGGCGTTTTTGCCTTGCGGTACGGAACACTTCGTGTGCGAGTCCGACTCGCACTTGGCCAGTTTTTAAGTAATTATAATTAACTGCTTTGAATAAAAGAGCCATTCTCAATAGGTTTCCTCCTATGGGTAAAACGGGATAAAATGGGATTTTAAAACTAAAACATTAATACCTTATGTAGTCTCATTTTTTATTACGGTTGACAGCGATTGTAAACTTTCTGAAAGTAATTTGCCTAACATGTAACTAAAATTATAGAAGTAGTAGGTAATTCGTGGCAGTCTTATTAAAATAACTTTAGAAGCCCAAATGCTACACGGTGGAGGTCTGCCCCGCTTGAGCGGAGCACCGCCGTGTCCTCGTAGAGGCAATCGGTAGCGACGGCGACCTCTCGCGTCCGGCCCTGGCCCTGTAAGCCATGGTCCGGGGCGGGAGGGAGTGGGAGGCAGTCACCTCCTTCTGCGAAGCAGTCATGCTGGCGAAGGAGGTGGCGGGACGGTTCAGGGAGACAGCCTCCCGTCTCAGCCGCCGCGGGGGACGCCCCCGGCGTCGGGAGCCGCGTGACGACTCCCGGCCACCGTATGCGCGGGCCTGAGGGCGGAGAGTAATGGGTAGCTCACCGCCCGATCAGGACCAGGCCCGCGCCGGACGGCGCGTACGTGTTCCACGCGCGCCTCAAAGAGATGTCAGCATCGGGGAGGGGCCCCTTAGGGCCGAAGCCTGCCGGGCCAGCGGAATTGTCCGAAAGGGTTACCGCTGGCCCGGAACATAAAGGGCTAAGGAAGGAACACGGGTGGGTTTTTTTCAGTAAGAGTCTGACACTCCCTTCCGCTCCACCCAGAGCGGGAGGAGTCATTTGATGATTTCCCGTCAAAAAAAAAAAAAAGACCCTTTGTAGTCTCATTTTTTATTACGATTGACAGCGATTGTAAACTTTCTGAAAGTAATTTGCCTAACATGTAACTAAAATTATAGAAGTAGTAGGTAATTCGTGGCAGTTTTAGTAAAATAACTTTAGAAGCCCATGTGCTACAATTTTCATAACTGAGGGGCAATTATCGTAATTTTAACCTCTCACACGTTTGCTCGCCTACCTGTCGAAAGACCCCACGCGACGGAGTAGTTCAATGGGCGAAGTAAAATCATTGTTTTAATAATGACACTGTTGTGTACACTTGGTGTACCGTTGACGTTTCGAGCACCTTCTCTTATGTACACTTGGTGTACATTTGACGCTTGAGGAGTTAAGAACGTTCACAGGCTATCTTAGTCTCAATCTATCAAAAATACGCCTAATTTTCCCACATTTTTGACAAGTTTTTGACATTAATTGTCGTTGAGATGAGATTCATCATCATCATCTGCCTAGCCTTTTCCCAACTATGTTGGGGTCGGCTTCCAGTCTAACGTGCAGCTGAATACCAGTATTTTACATGGAGCGACTGCCTATCTGACCAAGAGATGTAACCTATATCGTTGAGATGAGATTGTGACTAGATTTTGAACATTTTTAAGCCGCCACGCATGATCGATACGCTTTATTTCTTGGGTGTGAAATTATGAAACAACTTCTCCCGCTCTGGGCACAGCGGGAGGGCGTGTCAGACTTTTACTGACTAAAACCCACCCGTATTCCTTCAGTTGCCTGTGCCAGGAGCCACGGTATCTCTTTCGAACAACCCGCAACCCTGGCAGGCATCGGCCCCTAGCGGACCTCGACTGAACATCTCTTCATCGATGTGACGCTCCGCCGTGACTTTCACCAGTCAATGTCACTCTTATTCTACGTTACTTGTATTATAATATCTTGTAATATGTATTTCAAGACGAAAGTCTTTGACCAGGGTGTGTTGCCAGTGATGACTTATGGAACGGAAACGTGGTCGCTCACAATGGGCCTTATAAGAAGGCTAAAAGTCACCCAAAGGGCAATGGAGAGGGCTATGCTTGGAGTTTCCCTACGTGATCGAATCAGGAATGAGGAGATCCGCAGGAGAACCAAGGTAACCGACATAGCCCGAAGAATTGCCAAACTTAAGGGGCAGTGGGCAGGGCACATTGCTCGCAGAACAGATGGCCGATGGGACCGAAAGGTTCTGGAGTGGCGACCGCGTACCGGAAGACGTAGCGTTGGAAGGCCTCCCACAAGGTGGACCGAAGACCTTGTGAAGGCCGCAGGAACCCGTTGGATGCGGGAAGCACAGGACCGGTCGAAGTGGCGGTGCTTGGGGACGGCCTATGTCCAGCAGTGGACGTCTTGCGGCTGAAATGATGATGATGATGTATTATAATGTCCATGTAGGTATTCGACCTTTTCGTTGGTTCCTAGAACCTGCTTCATACCTAAAAAGAATGGTGGAAAAGTTTTGTTAGGCCGACCGGTAAACTGAGACGTTTCCTGAGGTAGCAGCGCGGTGCGGGAGGGGTGTGGTGACGTGATGCGAGAGCTCAGTGATTCGTCAACTTGTGACAACTTCCATCCCTCCCACACCGCGCAGCTACCTCAGGCAACGTCTCAGTTCAAAGTCAAAGTCAAATCATTTATTTCAAATAGGCACATTAAAGGCACTTTTGAACGTCAAAAATTACAATAAAATAGAAATAATTCTAGTCGCCCATTCCAAAAGGTAGTTTTCGTATGGAGAAGAATGGGCAAGATACTCCACCGTTACACTTTTAAAATGTTTTACAAGGTTTTGTATACATAATATAATTATATGTGAAGACGATGGACCTAGAATGAAATTAGTCTACCACAAAAAGGTAAAAAGAATTAAAAATGAAGCAATGACAGGTAAATCAATTATCTGATAGATACATGGTGCTCACATAATTATTTACAAATTATTTACAAATATTGTAAAAGTAGATGATTATCCTATAATTTTAACAAGTGTGTGAGTTACTGTAGTCACAGATTGTAAAAATCAATGTCACTACAATTTTAAAAATATAAATTAAATTAGGAACCAGTTTCATTTTGTCTAGACTCTAGATTGTCCTATGGAGCAGGACCAGTATATTTCCAAGAATTCTTATCTTGGATATAATCCTCTAATTTGTAATATCCTTGTTTACAAAGTGTACTTTTAATATGAGTTTTAAATTTTCTTTCATTTAATTGCATTATGTCACAAGGTATTTTGTTGTAGCATTTAATACAGTACCCCACAAAAGATGTATGTCGTAGTGATTTGTTGTCTTGATTATTTCGTTTATGCAGTTTCGTTACACGGAAATTTGAAATGTTGCAAAATCAATATAAGTAATATTTCATAAAGATTGCCTAAAAACAACCAACGAAAACCATTTTCATCTGTAGTAAAATTAAATGAACGAAAAAAATTAAAGCAGTTAGTAAATTCTATGTTTTTCTTTGATTCCCAGATATTGAAAACAATGACGGTGGTAAAACTAAGACTAAAAGTATCCAGAAACGTGAAATCAGTTCTAAATCAGGTGTGTACTAACATTCGTTTAGAATTTTTTAAAACATAACCCTATCTTTGCTGTCGCACAGTCGGGTAATGCTATCATTTCAAATATTTGGATCTCAATATTTTATTGCAACGAACTTTTATGAAAACCTTTCCAAAGACTGAAATGAAACACTTAAAATGTATAGCTTTTCTTACAAACTCGACCGACTCGAAGTATTTTTCTTTTTCTTTCTTGGTCTCTTGGATCGAGATTCAAGAGACCAACCAAGTGGTTCTAAGAAAAATGAGAAAAATTTCAAAAGAAAAATATTACTATACTTAACTATTTTTCTTAAGAGCGAAGGATATTGAAAATCATTTAATCACTTTTAATGTTTCTTAAATGGCTACTGTAGGATTGAAATATAAAGGGTGTCGATAAAGTTATCACATCAAATAGTACAGCGGTTATAACAAGTCGTTATCAGTCTGTTAAAAAACTAAAATAAACAATTTACATAAAAATAAAAAAACCGGATTTTTCAAGCAAAATAAATCCCGTTAAATTGGCACTAAATAGACCACCCTTGATCGACGGTATCAACAATTCAACATAAATTTTATAGTATGTTACCGTTAAATAATCACAAATTAAGTTGAATTAATACTAAAACGAAAAAAAAGGTCGCACATAATTTTAATTGTGTTTGTTTAAAATTATGTTCGTAATGTAGAATCTGTGGTTTCATTTATTTATGTGTTCATTAATTTCTGAATTGTTTTAATCTTTTTATAACTTACGCTTTTCTACATCGTGCATCGTTCTCACATGTAAAATTTTAACATGAATGATGTAACCAATATTTTGAAACAATTTTATGATTAAAAAGAGTGTCCTACTAAGTCCTAAACTAATCTTTCTGACTGATTGACCACTTGGCCAATTCAAAAGTGCCTGTAATTGGTTTATCACACTAATATTATAAAGGCGAAAGTTTGTGAGTGTGTGTGTGTGTTTATATGTTTGTTACTTCTTCACGCTCAAACGGCTGGACCAATTTTGATAAAATTTGGTTTGGAGGTAGATGACACACTGAATTAACATATAGGCTACCTTTTATCCTGATATTCCCACGATAGAAACGTATGCGGGTGACACCGCGGAGCGTAGCTAGTTTGAAATAAATGCTTTGAGTTTGAGTGTTTGAGTTTGTGATAAAAGTCAGGTTTCTTCGCTTTAAGCTGGGTACCATTTTTAGTAACAACAAAAATCATACATCAAGATAAAGTTTTTTTTTACATTTGGCACATCATTCCTTTGTATCTTAGCCAAGTAGGTGTCAGCTATTTCTTAACTTTATTTCTGCGGGAAATACAGAAATGTTCATGTTTGTACTGCAAAACTGTTGGCAAGGAATATTGCTTTAAGTAAGTATTGCTGCAGAATGTAAAATTTCGGTGTAAAATGTGGTCTTGTAGAAATTGAACGGTTAAGGAGTTTATAGAGACATTTTGACAAAAAGGAGGTTCTGTATTCGACCCGTATGTATTTTTGTATGTCCGCGATTTTCTCAAAAATTAATGCAGCAATTTTGATAATTCTTTCATTAATGTGATCTACATACTTTCAGGGAGGTTTTACTATAGTAAAACCTAACTCTCTAAATACTCTAATAACTCTCCTAACTCGACTAAATAATAACCTAATGTATCATATATGATACATTAGGTTATTATTTAGTCGAAACTCGTGATAGGTATTTACAAATAAAGCTGGCCAATCTTAAACTCAAACTCAAAGCATTTATTTTAATTAAACCATTAACAGGCACTTTTGAATTGTCAAGAGTCGGTCAGTCAGAAAATATGAATTTAGTTGCCCATTCCAAAGCGTAGGTAACTATTCAGAAGAATGGGCAAGAAACTCCATAGACACTCTTTTCAATATTATGAAAAGTGTCTCTGCAATAGAGTTTACAAGTATAAGAACAGTTGTGGCCCGCGACTTTGTCTGCGATCCAGGATAAGAAGTAGCCTATGTTCTTTCTCAAGTCATGGCCTACCCATGTGCCAAACTTCATTCAAATCCGTTCAGCCGCTATAGAGTGAAGGCGTGACACATAAACATACAAACAATTAAATATTTTCTCTATATAATATTGGTGTAGATAAAAATATGGGACAAAACCTGAAATCGTGAAAAAAAAAGCAGCTGGTTTATGTTCGCATAAGTAACTCGACAAAATGTAGGGAACGATAGATTTTTTCGCAGTCACGGTTGGTCCCATAGTAAAATTTGTTCATAATGATAAGTACAGTTACTTCAATTACCTACTCATTGTTCACAGAAATACACAAATTATTATTGTAGACCGAGTTAGCTAATAAAGACCGTAACGTTCAGGTGAGATTCAATGAGAGCAAGAGATATAGGTCAAATCAAACGCGATCCTATTTAAAATTATCTAAAATATAAATTGTTTAAAATATCTGTGTAATTTACCCCCCCATACTTCCCGTGGGTGTCGTAAAAGGCGACTAAGGGGCGTACCGGAGAATGGGCAGCAGCGTTCTCTATGCATTCCACCACCATACCATACTGCGATCGCCAACCCGCCTGCCAAGCGTGGCGTAAAAACCCTCCCTTTTGGGGGAGGCCTATGTCCAGCAGTGGACGTCTTTCGGCTGAAATGATGATGATGATGATGAATTTACTTAAATCATTGGTCAGGCCGGGGCTATCGGTCTTTCCATAGTCCGGTAGTTAAATATATTGGATTATTCCTATATATATGTTTCCATATCCGGCAATGGTCCTGCACCAACCGGGGGTTGTCCTTGGGTGCACTTGCGTAGTGCGATCAGGGTTAACCCTCGGTTGGCGCATGATTTAATTAAAAACGCCTTCGGACCATCGTACGCTATCCAAAGTCCGGTACCCCAGAGTCCCTAGATATGTCAAAATAATAATAAAAAAGTTGTTTTTCTCTTATGGATGAATCATCTCTACAATTATCACTCTCACAGCCAATAACCCATTTCCACAATCACAAATTGACCTATCAATGAAACTAGACCATAAAGAAGAGCAATTAACAGTCGTAGATAATGACCATGTCATCGTCATTACCATAGACCGTCGGGGTCATAAGTATTGGGGTTAAAACGTGGGATTTGAACCGTTCTGACCGATGTTTTGGCCCGAACTAAATGACTGTGTAATTGAATTTCTACGATTTGGTTGAATTTAGGGCGTAAATCGAGATGTAATTTATGCTTAGCGAGAAGTAGTAAAATGTTTGTTTTTTATAATTATTTGATTTGTGTCGCACGATTGTGACTGACCATAATGAATTAGGTATCTTTATGGATCAATGGCGAATACGCACTGCTGAGAACATAAATATAATGAAAGTGTTAGAAATTAACTGTTCGATGATGATACAAGTCAATCAAGAACTGCAATTATTTCGCTCATTTGCTATAAGGTCGACATATCCCAAAATTGATGATTTTTTACTGTAAAACATCATTTTTATCGACCTTGTAGCAAATGAGCGATTTGGTCTACCTAAAAATCAACGATTAATGTATAATTTTAACTTGAAACTATGAAATTGCTCTCCTGTAAAATTATAATTTTTGAGAAATGACGACCTTGTCGCAAATGAGCGATTTGTTGAGCAAGAACCTTTATTAAGACCAATTCATCAGGCTAGGCTTAAGAAATTTAATATAACCTGCGTTCGACAGTTGTCAATGACGTTACTATTGTTAGTTTGTCAAGAGCCACAGTAACGGATCAGACATAATTTAATATTATTTACGAGCTGATTAATAGCTACCTACTCTTCATCAACTCTAATTACTCCTCTCAACCTCTGATCAAAACTGTCGCCCACTGAATGCAGCCGCTGTATCTGAAAAAGGCTAGAAGGCATCATCGTCATCATCATCATTAATAGAGCTCCAGGCCGTATTTCGGCCTTGGCGGCCATTTCGCCCTTGGCGCAGGAGATACTCGTATTATAGTGCACAAGTGTGCGCAGAGACAGATGCACTCTCCCGTCCCTCGCTTATCATCATTAATTATAATTATCATCATCATCATCGCTTATATCATCATTAAGACTTGTTAATAGGGAGCTCCCTATTAACAAGTCTTTCATATCTTCCGTATCAAAAGATGGACAGAACACAAGACACATCACCAATCAACTTGTCAAACGTTCTAATTATGATAATAAATTAAATAAAATCGTCTGTAAATAGGATATCGGACTCATTTTTCCACGTCATCACACTAATATTATAAAGGCGAAAGTTTGTGTGTGTGTGTTTATATGTTTGTTACTTCGCTGGATTTACGCTGGATTAACATATAGGCTACTTTTTATCCCGATATTCCCTTGGGATCGACATTTACGCGGGTGAAACCGCGGGGCGCAGCTAGTATTAAAATAAAAGCTAGATGAGGTCGGCGTTTCCTATCTGACTACTCTGAGAAGAAAGGCGGAAACAAACTCAGAGGTCTCTTTTAAAGTCCAGATATAATCTTGGTCAGATTATGTGATGACCCTGTAGATTGATGTCTGAAATGGTCTTTTGAGGAAAGTATATTAGTATATTAATAATATTGTAAGTATATTAGTGTAGTATTTCGATTTGATTGGACCAGTCCAGTCAGTGCAAGCATTTGTCAGTAATCGTGCAGCTCAACTCAAAACGTGAGAAGCTGAACGACTCTGCGAACAATACCAAAGAAAGGACATCTTAGTAGGTCGCATAAGGTACTCAAAAACATTCATAAGCTACTCACGGTGTATTTGAGACTACGTATTCAGTTTCTTAAAATGAACCTATATGAACACAATTTTTTTTTAATTTCTAGCCCGAGGCAAGAAGAAGAAGTTGGCAGTGATAGTGCCCCTGCTGACCCTGTTTGCAGTCCTCAAGTTGAAGCTGCTGCTGATTCCAATCCTGCTATCAGTGCTGCTGATCAAGAAGCTGCTGCTAATCGCTGCCTTGCTGCTGCCGAGTCTGCTGAGCACATTGAAGGCTTGCAAGGTATGAATAGTTCTATTGAAACTGTATTTATTTATCTTCTCTTCTATCTTTACTACTAGCTTCAACTTTCTGACTAACTGACAGACTATTTAATTTTGACAATTCAAAAGTGCCTGTACAAGGTTTATTGAAATAAATGCTTTGAGTTTGAGTTTATAGAGGGTGTGGCGTAAATAGTGGTCCAATATACCTGAGAATTTACTATAACATAATTATTATAATTTTAACCAGTTATTTTATTGTTATTTTTAAATACTGGTATTCAGCTGCATCCGGTTAGACTGGAAGCCGACCTAAACATAGTTGGGAAAAGGCAGGCAGATGATGATGTGGCTAATATTATAATTGTAACCATTTTAGTAGTAGGTACATTGTTTTTTTTTTAAATCGCTCGAGAATTTGCATGATTATTTAAAAAAATAGGGTTAAAATAGAGAAGAACTAAGTTTTTCTACAAAAGCTCTGAATTTACATAAAAACCATAGTTTAACACTATAGCTCTACTATTCAGTAGTAATTAACAGAAATCGAAATTAAAAAATAACGGTTTTTGTTGAAATTACAACCAAATTTGTAACAGAAGGTAGAAATTACGTAGGTAAATAAAAAACAAAAAAAAATATTTCTGAACCCTTGGGCAAAAATGGTTAAAATTGTAATATGTTATAGTAAATTATCTAGTCTATCGAATCCTTAATGGTGGACCACTATTTTATTACTAAAGAACAGCTGGACCCTCTTTGATTTGTTGGATTTGTCTCCGCCCCGAATAGCAGAATAACGATTAAAACATGAGAAAAATCCACGAATAAATTTAAAATGAAGATAATTAATTTTCTCATACGTTTGTTCTTATTGATTCTATGGCGGTACGAAGTTTACTGGGTCAGTTAGTTTGTTACTAAAAACACGTTTATACACCTATACATACATACATACAAATAAATTAAAATTGAACTGTCTGTTTGTAATATCATAATAACAGCTTTTTGCTAAATGCATTCATCATCTGCCTAGCCTTTTCCCAACTATATTGGGGTCGCCTTCCAGTCTAACCGGATGCAGCTGAATACCAGTATTTTACATGGAGCGACTGCCTATCTGACCTCCAAAACCCAGTACTGGGTAATACGATACCCCTTGGTAAGACTGATTGTCAGACTTTCGGGCTTCTGACTACCCGTAACGACTGTCAAAGATCCACGAATGACAGCCGGGACCAACGGCTTAACGTGCTTTCCGAGGCACGGAGGGGTCTCGTTATGTAAAGATGGTCACCCATTCACAGACCAACCGCGGCAAGCGTAGCTTAACCTGATCTATCGACCTGTGCGGCTGTTATTTCTTAGCCACGGGCCCCTCAATTTTGCTAAATGCATTATGAAAGTATAAAATTATTAGGTACTATTAAACCCTCAAGTTAGGGCCATTGAATATGATTTCTTATGTCGAGTCTAATAGATTGGAAAACCGTGTTTTTTTTTTTAAACAACAAGTCCCTCGAGACGTGACCTTTAATTCCATTAAAATAAAACCTTTTCATCCCATTAATAAAATACTTTGATCTTTTTTTTATTTTCTAATGATTATCCAGAATCTTGATTGATTTATGGCCTTTTTCAATTAATTAAAGAGTTTCTTTTTTCCTCTAGGATTTACCTACTAATTAAAGTAAAAATAAATCCCCCTTCGGGCATTTTGAACGGGCGCCCTTTTCAGAATCATCCTGACAAAGATCTACGACTCAATTACAGTGTACCGGGAAAAATGTGGATTTATTAAACCGTGTTCATACACGTGGCTTTCTAATAGAATTCTATTTCCATCAAAGTTAAAGAAATTTAGATTTATTTTATTAATTTAAATTTGATATAACTTTTTCTATATTACACGTGGCCCTGTCTGTGCCACTAAACTTTACCCGTCTTATTACAAAACGAGATCTAATTTTAGACCTAGCCTAAACCTTCGAGCCAGTTACTCTATTTTGAACTCTATTCCGACAAATGTAAATTTCTTAATGCAAAATTGACAACTTAGACTCGGGTTTAACGTCAGTTTTTGTAATAAGAACTTTAGCTTCGTCGGATTATAGTTCGAAATTTAAAAATGGCTGGACGGTTTAAACCTGGGTCTAAAGATAAATCTTGTTTTGTAATAAGGCCGTAAGTCTACAAATTCTACAAAAATGGTTAGTCTTATGTAATTTTGACGTTCGAGAAATGCTGATTCTCAGCCTAGTTTGAATAAATGATTTGATTTTGATTTGATTCAATTCGTTAAATTGTAGAAAAAGTTGCGTAACACAGAAATCACAAATAGGTGAAATTTACAATATACAAGTCACTGCAATTTACATATTTTTAACGTTTTCCCTTTACAATAAATGCCACCCTTCTCTTGGGTATAATCAGTCGACAGCAATGCGAAGGAATGTTTCGACGTAATATTTAAATTTTTTAATAGTTAAAAAAAAAGCCAGCAAAAGTTGGAATTTTGACCTTCAATATCTTCGTATACAGAAGGTTCCACGAAGGTTACATGGAAAAGATCACAATGACGGGGAGTACGAGTGACTCTCGGGTTACGTATCTTTTTACACACGTTATGTGAAGATGGATGCAGCTTGAACAAAATTATTATACGACCAGCCCAGCATTTTTATCACGTTTAACGTTTTTCTAGACCGTTCGAAAACATAATACCTAAAGTCTAATTAGGAACTAGGTGCCAAAAAGGAAACAATGCCATAATAAGTTATTGCATATTGAAGCAGTTTTTCACTAAAATCGGGGCTTATCGCCAAATTTTATGGCATACCGTGACCGCAAAATGGTTTCTGACCACAAAATGGAGGGCGACATCACGTGCATAGGCAATTGTGGTAATTTTAGGCGAGATTGTTCGCAATTATCTTTGGGTCAGTTCAAAAATATGGGTTTTGACGGAGGAAATGAAGAATTCAGAAGGAAAAACAAATATTTAGTGTGGATTTTTTTTTTGTCAATATTGTTGCTATAGGCATTAAGAAGATTAAGGTCATGTGTGAAGATAATTGAATTAAAAGCTAGACGAAAATAAATATATGTTAAAATATAACTATATCGTTCAAATTGTTTACAATTTAAAGCAATAAAATAATTTAAGAAAACTGTTTCCTGCGACTTTGGCTGGGTGTATTTTGTATTTCACATATCCAGAATTAAAACTAGCCATAATCCTTCCCCAGGCTCCAGGCTCACAGTCAGTCTATAATGTTCCCACTGCTGGGCCACAGGCCTCATCTCTTTGAGATGGAGTGGGCCATAATCCAGCACGCGGGCCCAGTGCGGCTTGGTGAATGTCACATATGTTCGAATTTCGGTTTCTCCCGATGTTTTCCTTCACCATTTTCAAGGCAGTAGTGATGAAGTCAAATACTCAAAATAAAGTGCCTGGCTGGGTTTGAACTCACTTGTAAGTCGGGCCGATAATTCTCAGGCTACCTACCTTTCTTTCATGACGAGTGGTGTGCTTTAGGGCTGATTTTTCCATCGGCAGATAACTTTTATTGGAGGAATAAAATTGACGTTTGACAGTTTTTGTATGAAATAACTGTCAAAATTTCAAAATTATTCCTCGAATAAAGTTATCAGTTGATTGAAAAATTAGCCCATAAAGTTATCATACAGACAGACAGAGTTACTTTCGCATTTATGGTATAAATATGGATGGCGGATAGAGCACCGACATTAAAATAGGAAAATCAAACAATAGTAGAGAGAAATCAAAAAATAAAACCACATGAATAACAAACGGAACCCCTATAGGATCACTTTGTTGTCCGTCTGTCTGTCTGTCAAGACCCTTTATCTCGAGAACACGCGGAAATATCGAGTTGAAATTAAAACTATCACTATCACTCTATCACTATCACTATCAGGTCTACAGTCCCTTGAAGCTGTGAAAAATCAATCTTCAAAGTTAACGTAAAAAAAAGATACGGCCGTTTATGCAAAAAAAAACGTATATTTCGACACTCTCAAGGGAATCAAAATTTATAGGGTACTTTCCGTTGACCTGTAATCATCAAATTTCATGATTAAAGCACAAGTAAAGAAAAAAAATCCGAAAACCGTAAATTTGTAGTTACATAGCTAGCTAGCATAGCATACGGAGCCCTCGGTGCGCGAGTCCGACTCACACTTGACCGGTTTTTTACTACAAATCAAACATTTATCATAGGTACGTTGTTATCACTGTTGAAGCACCGAACAAATATCCTTCAATCAGAAATCAATTTAACCGAAATGTGTTCGGTTTTAACAAAGTTGTTTCGTTTATTGAGGTACATCGGTCCAAAGCAATTACCAATGGAATGCATCTATGAAACCGTATTGCAGTTTTAATCAAACTTTATTGAAGGCAATTTTGTAATGAAAGAGATGACGAATAATTTATTATTGTATCGGTTGACATTAGTTTTGGATTCCAAGTTAAGTTAATACGATAGAATTGCTCTAATGAGCTGTTAATTTTGCCTTAGAGCGTTGATGTATTGAAAATTCGTTATATTAATCTAAAGGATCATTCTCTGTTATAACTTCCTCAGGCTGCAACATGCATTTTTGCGTTTATATTTTCCGCTAGAAGCATGAATGGTCTCTTTTATTCTTGTTAATTCTTCTTTCCAATCATTCCCCATTATTTATTTGCCCAATTATCACCAGTTATCTTCTTGCACTCGCAATTATTGTCCAGCCCAATCCATGTTTCTGTGCCCAATCTTTGCGAAGCATAGCCTTACTAGTGTTTGTCCTATCATTATTCTTTTGCCCATTCTTCGCCAACGATTCCTTAATTATATTCTGCCCAATCATAACTTGGGAGCAGTGGTGGTTTACATAACAGCTTTCTCACAGAAAGGAGGCCTGTGTCCCAGCAGTGGGAATATTAAAAGGCCAATTATACAATCATGGCCTTCGTTCATACAGCTTTTTCCTTTTTCTTTGGTTCTCCATTATTTCCTTTCATTTTTTTTCTTTTTAATATTTTCCTTTGTACATTTTCTATCTCTTACAGCCATATTATTTTCCATGTATCTGTCGTTACTCATAGAGGATCTAAACGCAATCCCAGCTCCTTATCTACCACTCGCCGCACAAACGCATCAAAATAAATACATTTATCTGTATGATCCACTTGATAGGAGCTTTTACAGATACCAATGTCCTTGGTACGAAATTGTTTATGAAGTATCGTCATTGTGGAGGAGTATGTTTGTTTGTTGGATTTTGGTTGGTAGTTAGCTTGTGTAACATCTTGTCCAATTTCTTCAATAGATTTTCAACTTTATCGCTAAAGCTTAAGATTCAAAGCTGATTGGGAAAATTTGTCAGTTTCTAGTAGCTTGATGTGCTGGCGTCTTTACATTAGAGCAGTGATGGCCCATTGGTGTCAGACCCGATTTTTACGATTTTTAGGTCGTCAGCTCGCACCATTTTTTTTTTTCATCACACCGTCATGTGCTGTAACAACAAATAGAAGATATAATTATGACATCTACAAACCCGCCTTAGGCAATCGTAGTAAATCACGGCCTACTCTTTCTTACAGAGAGAATGACACAGGCTTCTTCTGGGTAAAGCTCAGTCCATCGTCGACTTTGTCTCTGTCACCTCTGACCTAGACTAGAGTCAAGAGCAAACCCAATTCAATTTTTTTTTAAATGTCTGTATCCTAGCAGAGGGAACGTTATAGGCTAATTATGCTGTTCATGCTGGACATAGGCCTCCCCCGAGCACCTCCACTTCAACCGGTTCTGCGCTTCTCGAATCCAGCGGGTTCCTGCGGCCTTCACAAGGTCGTCGGACCACCTTGTGGCAGGCCTTCCAACGCTACGTCTTCGGCCCCATCGGCCATCTGAGCAATGTGCCCTGCCCACTGCCACTTAAGATGCTTGAGCATAGTCACATAATATTGCTAGTTTCACATAAAAGTTTATTTATTGAGCTCAGCACTTGTCAATTCAATGATAAGCAAGTTATTTAATGTTTTACATGTTTCCAAGTAGTTTGTATGCATTGTGCAACTATGATTTGTCATTATCGTGACTCATCATAACATTTAATACGCTGAATATGTTAAAGTTTGTAAAATCTTCATCAGTCAGAGATTTTGAGTCAGATTTTCATGTGCACAGATCATTATGAACTGCCTAGCCTTTTCCAAACTATGTTGGGGTCGGCTTACATTCTAACCTTAACTGGATTGCAGTAAGTGTTTTAAAAAAAGCGACTGCCTATTTGATCACCACAACCCAGTTGGGTACTGGTAACCCGGTACTCCTTGGTAAGACTGAGTGTCATACTTTGGGGATCTGACGACTAACGTCTCTCAGATGCTGTGGATTATTATCATACAAAGATAGCATACAAGCATAGTATCTGGCATTTAGCTGGTCAGCAAAATGACTAAAATCTATATACGTACCAATTTGATAGTATGGCGCCCCGTAGGAACAACGGAGCGCCATAATGTTAAATTGGTTAATAAAAGCACTGTATTTTATACTACAAAACTGAATTTATTTAAGCTTGCACACCAATTACAATATGTCGGAAAAAATATGAAAATCGGATAGAATTTGGAAAGAAATCTGCACATATGGAGTCCAACACGTGCCTTCATACGGTTTATGGACAATCTCAAAATAAATATTCTAATTCTTTGACGCCCATAACTCAAACGAGGCACGTGGTGACAAAACTAATAGCATTGCTTCGCTGCAATCTACATCCCACCATTTTGTTTTTGAGGGTGGGTGTATGGCATTTTTGACATACCCCACGCACTGACACGTTTGCAATACAAAATGTTATAGAGAGAATAACACTGACGTTTAAAAACCGCACATCTCGTGGAAATAATTATAGTGAAAGGGCACCGAAATATTTTGATTGTGGGTGATTGGAAATTCAAGGCTGAATTTCCAATAAGTATAATAAAAACCACAGACGAACTACATATCTCACTGACGTCACGCAAAATCCTACATCGCGCAAGCAGAGTTTACCGCGCAACTAGCATATACAACGTCCGTTGCCCACCAGACACGACACCCGTCTGGTCTGAGGATTCTCCTTTTTTTATGGAAGATGAACTTTACACCTTAGCGCGCCCCCATCGAAAGCACTAGGAAGTGGTGAAGTGCGGGCGTTTTAGGGGACTCCCCTTTGTAATTATGACTTTAAAAAAGTGCTGATTCTCAGCCTAATTTAATTTTGAATATATGACTTTTGATTTTGACCCTGTTCATCGTTCCTCTATACAAATAAAACCGCGAATCGGCAAACGCAAGATAGGACGCCCTCAGGCAGGTTAGGAGAGCGACGATCTTCGCAGGGTGGCTGGTAGCACCTGGATGAGACGTGCAGAGTACAACACGAATTGATTGTCAAATTCTAAATTAACGCGAGCGAAGTCGCGGGCAAAAGCTAGTAAATGAATAAATAAAAAAAAAATTGCCCACAGCTCATCCAATAATTTGGACAAATAAATAATCTTTTATTTTCTATCTTTCCAGCAGCACCATCACCCGATGTCCTACTCGTACTTCGGAGCCAGTGACAGCACCGACTACTCCGCAGCCGACTACAACAACAACTATGCCTATTCAGCCAGTGGGGGCTATGGCAAGGACTGGGCCTCCAACAGGGCTTATAACCTCATGAAGCACAGGCCTACGCCGTCACCCAGTTATATCACCGCGCCGGGTGCTGTGGCGTAAGGGCGGCCATTTTAGTTTATTATTTTTATTTATTTTAGGTTATTGTTTTTGTATGCGAGTTGTATTTTAAATGGAAAATGAAGTAGAGAACAAAAGTTATTATTATGCTAATAATATTGTTACGAGCTTCGGGTTCGTGACAATATAAACTGCCTATTTAATAACCAAAAAAATGACACTTTAATCAACAATACTAATAACAACTGAAACACTAATTATAAAACACAATTGCACTACTGATCACTCTTAAGTCGCACTTGAAGATCGCTTTCGATGTATTCGCTTGTATCGCTTTATCCAAACTGTGTCACATCCCGGCCTTATATGTATAGTGTCGTAGATTGTTCTAGAACCTTCCATTGTAGAAAAATCTAGAATGTTCGAGCACTTACTTACCGGCCCCGACTGACCAGATGTCGATAGTTCGAGAAAGTTCTAGAAAGTTCTTGCATCGAAATTTCTAGAAGGATCTTGACTACTAGTTCCGCTACTCGATACTAGATGGCGCTAGTGGTAGCTAATGTCACCACGTACCAGGCATTAATTGTGGCGCGCTACAATATTTACTGTCTGGTCTTTAATCGCTTGACATTTTTGGCCGATGTTGATTTTGGGCAGCCCTCTTTGCAAAGCCAGGTCCAGGTGGCACGAGCGATATTTTTACGCTACAATTTTTTTTCGCGCACGCGATTTTTTACTCTTGGTTTTGAGCCGAGCATTGGTAATTGAACAGAGTGTATCCCAGCGCATCAATAAAACAGTCTGTTGTATTTTCAACCCTCGGCTCTCGGCAGAGCGTTGAAAATTGAATGCGCGAAAAAAATTAGTAGTACGAACCCGATTTATGTTGAATCTAAATTATTGTTAAAAATCGTTGTGTGGGTACTTTGGCGGATCGAATCAATATTTCACTTTGTCTCATATTAGTATGTTTCAAGTAAGTAAGTTATTTATGTTATGAACAGTGATCGGAATAGGCTGAGTATATTTACCTAAAGTTTAAAGAACTGAGACGGAAATCGGAGACTTCCTTAAGACTGATTTTTTTTTAAATTTATTTATCAAAACAGTGATTACGATTTATTAAAGCATTTATAATTTTAATGATAAAATAACATATTGAAAGTTACATAATTAAAGTTCCGGCAAATTTACCGGAAAAAAAAGTTTTGTCTTAAGGAAGTCTCCGATTTCCGTCTCTGTTCTTTAAACTTTAGGTCCGATCACTGGTTATGAAACTGTAAAATAACTTAAAATGCGGAATCCAATCGCCCATCAACTGTACCGATGTAGGTAACATAATGCCAGCTTATTTATTGTCCCACAACTGGGCAACGACCTCATCTCATACTCTATTTTCTACTTACAAAATCATCAATCGTAATATGTTAATTCGGTTCAATCATCGTCATCATAAACAGCCTTTAATGTTCCCACTGCTGGGACGCAGACATCCTCTCTTCGAGAGGGAGTGTTCTACACGCGGGCCTAGTAAGTGCGGGTTGGTAGATGTCACATGTCTTAGAATTCTTGGTTCTAGGACATGCCGGTTTCCTCACGATGTTTTCCTTCACCGTTTTGAGAGCAGTGGTGATAAAATATTTTACACAAAGTAAAGCGCCTGCCTGGGTTCGAACCTACGACCTACAACTCGTAAGTCGTGGTAGTTACCACTGGGACATCGGTTCAATAATTATCACTATCCAACGAGGATTACTTGTGCAGACATTATAATTCAGTTCTTCTGTGTTCCCACATTTAACCTGTCTGTCTGCCTTCAAAGCAAGAGTGAACAAGCATCTTCTAGGGACGCTCATTCCATCATAGACCTGATCTATCGCTTTACATCAGGCGTAATTGGGGTCAAGAGAAAAAAAAATCACGTGCAATAAATAAATTCACGGTGTCGTCGTCGTTTCAGCCGATAGACGTCCACTGCTGGACATAGGCCTCCCCCAATTTTGGGAGGGTTTGCCATAATCGCCACGCTTGGCAGGCGGGTTGGCGATCGCAGTATGGTAAGATGGTGGAATACATAGAGAACGCTGCTGCCCATTCTCCGGTACGACCCTTAGTCGCCTTTTACGACACCCACGGGAAGTAAGGGGTGGTGCTATTCTTTAAGTCCGGCACCACACAGACCACGGTGTAACACTGCAGTATTCGAGTATTAGTGAGAGCAGTGCTGGCGCAGTGGTAACGGTCCCGACTTGCGAGTTATAGGCCGTGGGTTTGAAATCAAGCAGGCACTTTACTTTGTGTAAATAATTTCACCATCACTGCTCTCAAAAGGGTGAAGGAAAAGATCGTGAGGAACATCATCCTAGAACCAAAAGGCACGTGACATCTACCAACCCGCACTGGGCCCGCGTGATATATTAAAGCCCACTCTCTCTAGAAGAGAGGATGCCTGTGTCCCAGCAGTGGGGATATTATTCATTTATTTATTCCTTAATTAATACGGTTCACAACCCATTACAGAAATTAAAGACAGTTTACACATACACATAAAAAATTAAATATAACATCAAGTAAAAAGTTAACAACACTTTCATACATCCTTCTCACAGTACTTCTGACATGCCGACAAAATCATTATATGCTGATTATGTATTTTATGTTATATTACTTATTATATTATAATGTTGGGAACAATATAGGCTAAGTGCGTATTTGTTACGATCTCAAGTCATATTTTGATCAACATAAAACATGACGACACTCCCATACAAATTGCAGAAAACGTAAGAACATTTATAATTTCGTGGTCTAAGTACTCTAGCGTTTTCTTTTACGAAACTAAAGTTTAGAACGACTTACTCATTATGCTTATAATCGATTACTTTTTTGCCACTAACGTCCGGTTCCTGACAAAAACTACCGAACAAGTTTTAAACGAAGTGGAAATTCTATGTGTCCACATAATCAATCGTGGCACTAGACAGATCCACTGGGGATATAAAAACCTCAGCCGGATTTTTTATTCTCCAAAAATATATTAGTGAAAACTAAGCTTAATTCGGCTGTCATTCCACTTGGTGCTAGGAATCGCTTGGGATTCTGCTGTTAGTCTCATGTCTGCTTGCTGTCAATAGTGTCAATCAAAATCAAATCAAAATATTGTATTTCACATAAGTATACATGGGCACTTATGAAACGTCAGAAGCTAGGAGCACGTTTCCAATTGTTGTTTCTTATGGAGAAGAGCCGGCAAGAAAATCCACGGTTACTCTTTTTAAAATGTTTTGGCTTCTACAATGTTTTCAAATTACAGTAAGTAGGAATGGGAGGACAGCGTAGGCCTGTCAACAAGTACCAGGTACTTGATAAAATAAATAATGGTCTACAGATCTAAAGTCTACCAGGCCTACAAAGTCCTCACATTTACAAAATAACAATCTATCAAAAGGATAAATAAAATATAAAACCTACTAATGCCAAGTGAAATGATTGCCATTACAACCACTATTAAAGAGGTCAAAATTAGAATTGTCTGTTTAAAATGTCAAATAATAAAAATATTATGTCAAAGAATTACGTAAAAAATAAACACCGTAGTTTGAGAGCAGTTAATAGACATTTACATAATTATGCCGTTAATGAGGTGCCAGGGAAGCCACATGTGCAGAAGGAATTACTGCCAAACTACCTTGTCTTCAACGTAATATGCTTTTTTGATAAGGACACGTTTGAAGAGGGTTTTTCAATTCCAAGCGATCCCTAGCACCAGGTGTAATGACGGCTCATATCACACACACACAGATTACATCGGCAGAAGCCGGTCATCCATTACTAAATTGGTGACAGGTGGCTACCACAATTTTGCTCCGTAACGTATATTTATTTTGTACAATTTTGCGATTACATCATTTTCAACCACGGTCACACGTGCGCGTTGACCCAGCATGCGGTCCGCTCTTGTAATACGTCTCCTTTTATTTTGAAATTTTATTTTGTCATATAGAAATAAATTAAAATCAATTGTCTGTTCGTAATGTCAAAATACCTGTTATTTTGACATTACGAACAGACAATTCATTTGGGCCTAAAAAAGCCACTTTGGCAGAATCATAAAAGGATACCATTATGCATAATAATGGACAGTTAACTGTTAATTTAATAGTATCAAATCCCATTGGTGTAGCATTTATCAGTTTTTTTTTGTCTGTGCTAAAATACCAATCTATCCAATCCAAATCCAATCTCTTTGATTATACCTACGTAGTGCAGCGAAAAAAGGAAAAACACGGACGGTCTCCGCCTTATTATGATTAATAATATTATCCTTTTATGATTCGGCCAAAGTGGACTTTTTAGGCCCCCAGCTTTTTACAAAATACAAAATATATACTGCAATGAAAGTATATACGGCACATATAACAATATTTTATTTTAGAAAAGGAATTAGGGTTCCACGCAAAAAAAAACTTGAAAAAAGAAAAAATGATTCTTATCCTTTTATGGAGATGTACAGATAGATGCCAGCACATTAAGCTACCCGAAACTGTCAAATTTTCCCAATCAACCTTGAACCATATGCTGTAGCGATAAGGTTGAAAATCTATTAAAGAAATTTGACAGATTGTAGTAGCTTGATGTGCTGGTATCTGTACCTACACTTCTAAGCGACACACTATTGATGTCCGACATCCACACGAAATAACTCGAGTGCATGAACAAAATAGATAGTTCTTTCGTACATTCAAAATAACTTGCATCAATTTCTATAAGTACAGACAGACGCCAGCACATCAAGCTACTCGAAACTGTCAAATTTTCCCAATCAACCTTGAACCTTATGCTGTAGCGATAAGGTTGAAAATCTATTAAAGAAATTTGACAGATTGTGTAGCTTGATGTGCTGACGTCTGTAGATCAAAATTATAGTATAGAAAATTCCTAAATTTCAAGAATATTGAGAAATAAATTGTATAAAAATGTATGGT
Source organism: Mesoligia furuncula (assembly GCA_916614155.1). Lineage (NCBI taxonomy): Eukaryota > Metazoa > Arthropoda > Insecta > Lepidoptera > Noctuidae > Mesoligia > Mesoligia furuncula. The sequence goes on along the minus strand of OU744813.1, from coordinate 2,741,083 downwards.
ATTGTCATCACCGTAATTGCGTAACACACGTATCGACCTCGATTTGAATAATTTTGAAGGATATTGCTAATCCATTGCTTCATATTATGTTCGAAAAATATGTCTGCTCAACAATCATAATGTGAACAACGCAATGAATGTTGTTGAACTGTCAAAATTAAAACCATTGCTACTGATAGCAGTTACCCCACTGGATAGACATGGAACTTAATTGTTAGGCAAATAACAGACAACCTACGTCAATTTGCTGCAAGCTATTTGATATAACTGTCAAAGAATTGTAGTTGTGATTTGAATGTATGGACGATACGGATGATGACTAATATTAGATGTTCATACAAATAACGTAATTTTAAGGAAGGCATAGTAAAATGAAATCGATGGAAATATGGAGAAGCATAAAATATTTTGGAAGGAATATTTCCCGTCCTTGTCGCACGGGACGGACAATGGATGGCGCTAGTGTAGTTACATAGTCTTGATGTCATTCCTGTGATAGTGCCGTCTTTGTCTAGCAGTTATTTTAAAATGTTTATAGCTAGGCATTTTTTTAAGCTTTTACATTTTTCAGTTCAAAATAAAAATATTGTCATCATCTCTATTTAAGTGGGTTCTCAATTTGCTAATCTCTCTGAATATACTTTAAGGATTCAGACAATGGTTTTTAGTTAAGTTATTTTTATATTTAAGCACTGTCTATTAATGCATTTATTTATTTCAGATCATAATGACTGTTAATAATTTAAGTTAGAATAATAATTTATTACAAAAAGTGTACAAAAGTTTTTCTTAATAAATATTAATGAAACGTAAAAATATGTTTCTATTTCATGTTTCTTCTATGCTAATCGATTATGAAAAAAAAAGAATTTTGCAAATCCACACATAATGACGGAGTTATGCCCGAACATACATAAAAAAAAAGAGCATCCGAATTGAGAACCTCCTCCTTTTTGAAGTCGGTTAAAAAGTGCTAGATTTTAAAATAAAGTTTTCCACTAGTTATGTTTAAGTCACATGTGATAGGGGGCGAGCTTATTGCCATATACTGGACACAAATCCAGACTTCAGGCTGCTACTGAGAAATTCCAGATGGAAAAACCCAATAACACTCTGTCCGACCTGGGAATCGAACCCAGGACCTCACGCAACGAGGCAAACAGAAGGCCTATTCCAGTAATTAAAACCGTTCAAAATCTAGTCGCAATCTCATCTCAGCGACAATCAATGTCAAAATATGTCAAAAATTTAGGGTATTTAGAGGTATTTTTGACAGATTGAGACTGAACGTTTTTAACCCCTCAATCGTCAAGTGTACACCAAGTGTACATAAGTGGAAGTGCTCGAAACGACAACGGTACACCAAGTGTACACAACTATTGTCATTGTCATTTTGAAAACAATGACTTCACTGCGTCCATTCAACTAATCCGACGCGTGGGGTGTTGAGGCGAGCTAACATGTGAGAGGTTAATAAAATTACGAGAATTGACCCTCAGAACTTCTTCGAATACAAACCCTGTGTCGAAGATAAAAAAAAGAAAATAAAAAGAAAAAAATAAGTTCTTCTAAATAAAAGGCTTCATGAACGTAGTTCTAAAGACAAACAAATAATACGAAAACTTTTCCAGTTATCCAACTACACAGGAGATTTGCCCAAAGGGTTTGAACATTTAAGTTTTATTACTTGACCCTTTGATGTTCGAACCTAATTTGATACGTTTACTATCTCTTTTATTGTTTTTTAGTGAAGTTAGTGAAAATACTCAAACTCAAAGCATTTATTTCAATTAAACCAATTACAGGCACTTTTGAACTGTCAAGGGGTCGGTCAGTCAGAACGATGAAGCTAGTTGTCCATTCCAAAGCGTAGGTACCTATGGAGAGGAACGGGCAAGAAACTCCATGGACACTCTTTTAAATCAAAATAATATGGTTACAAAGTCTTGTTTACATGATTCATGTTAAAAATTATGCATGTGAGAACGATGCAAAACGTTAAAATTCGTCCGTAATAAAAAGACGAAAGAGAAAAAAAAAATTCAAATATAAAATTGATTTAAAATAAGCCCATGGCAGCAATGAGAGGACAAGTCCCTACTGACGTCGCCCGTTCACGAACACGACGCATGTAATTAGCACCATTCAGCTCAAACATTTTGATACTGTATCTGATAGTTCGATCAAAACCAAGAAGTTCTGAATGGTTTTAAAAGTGTTCCATTAATAAATCGGCCTAACCTTTTCCCAACAATGTTGGTCGGTTTTCAGGCTAACCGCATCCGATTACCGCATAATGCCAGTATAGAATGGCTCAATAGCAGGATTTTGCATGGAGAACTGCCTTTCAGACCTCCACAAACCAGTAAATGGGTGATACGATATCCCTTGATAAAACTGCTTGTCAGACTTACCTACATGATGCTGACTACCCGTAACGACTGTCAAAGATCCGCAAACGTCATATGGAACCAACGGATTTACGGGCTTTCCGAGGCACGAAGGGGTCTCGGTATGCAATGGATGGTCACCCATTTACAGACCTCCTCGGCAACCGTAGTCTTAATCTTGAATCGACCAGTGCGGCTGTTATCATTTAGCCAAGAGTATTCTATTCTTGTGTATCCTGGATAAAAAATCTGCGTCTAAATAATGAAATTCCTGGCACTTACATCAATGAATAAATGGAATATTTCTGACTTCCGTGTTATGCTCTAAACTTGTGATTCTTTCAACAATAAGCAGAGTTTATAGGTACTTCTACTTACCTAATAACTTAACAAATCAGTACCAGGAGCACATAAACGCACTGTATGCATTATAGCTCCAGTTCCGAACCATAAACATTTACTGCACAGTCTCAACCTTTTTACTGACTACAAATAAATAAAATGAAGTGTCCTCAAGTTTAGCACCACTTGCTCTCTTTTATGAATACCTGGTAGCTTAAGGATATATTTTCTTTAAGTATTATTGAAAGCGTTAACACGTTCTGCTCCGCATTTCTGAACTGCTGTAACTTCTGAATTGACTCAGACAAAGATACTTCTGATAAATGAATTGTATAAACCACAGATGGCTCACTTATCTACATAAATATTCTAACCTAAGTCGACTAATAATTCCAGATTACAACATAGTATAATTAGGTCGACGACAAACTAAATGGAATTGCGAATTGGACACGGCCCAGAATTCGGCCCGTAGCGTTCTTATATCGTGCAGACGACAGGACACACAGGACGCGGTATTAAATGTGCGATCATTTGTGGAACAGCACCACATTTACACTCCAGGGCAGAGTCATTTATGAATGTCCACCTGTATAGGTTTTCCTTGCTTCGGCAAACCTCGGACGCTAACAAATAGTCACTTTTCTACTTACTAAGCGGTAAATAAATAAATAAACATTTACACCAATTTTGGAGATGCTTACAATCTGACAGAAAGGTTCGCAGTAAATACACACATCAAAAGTGTCTAGGGATCAAGCATTTTTATGCGGATTTCTTGAGATTGAGATGTGGCTTTGTAATAAATTTATGATTTTATAAATTTATATGGATCCTTTTTGGTGCATTTCATAATTTGAATCAGGAACTGTGAATCAAATTCGAGTAAAAGATGAAAATCAGCTGTCAATATTTTCCCTATAAAAACATACAACGCATTGAAGACATTATTAGTGCTACTGTTTCCCTACTACTGATTAAAACCAACGTTATTATGGAGCGGCGACGTCATTTAAGCAGGGAAGAAATGCTCAGAGCCGTGGGAATGATAGAAGCTGGTTCCCGGCAACGTAGTGTGGCTTTAGCTCTGAATACAAGTCAGAGTGTTATCAGTCGACTTTGGACATGTTACCGAAGCACTGGTACCGTGGCTGAGCGCCATGGAGGACGGTATCGCTGCACCACACGGAGACAAGACCGATACATTCAAATCTTAACTCGAAGAGCTCCAACAATTACCGCCATGATGTTAGCCGTGAGGCTTCATCACTGTTCAGGGAACTTAATTAGCGACCAAACAGTCAGAAACCGCTTGCATGAAGTGAACCTTCATTCCCGAAGACCGCTACGGGTACCACCTATAGCAATGCACAATCGTAGGATTCGATATCAATGGGCTCTTGAACACAGAAATTGGGCAGAAGAACAATGGCGTTTCGTGTGCTTTTCTGATGAGTCTCGTTTTGGTATGAGACCGGATACAAGACGTATACGACACTGGAGAACCCCTGGACGCCAACAGCGATTAAAATCCTGCCAGGAAGTCCATCCTTATAGTGGTGGAACCATCATGGTATGGGCGGGTATTTGGATCGGCGGAAGAACTGAGTTGATTTGGATCAGAGGCAACCTCAACGCTCAAATTTATGCTGAGACGATTGTATCAGACGTCATCGTTCCTCTACAAGTGCAAATCGGTCCCTTATTTCAGTTAATGCATGATAATGCACGACCGCACACCGCAAGAGTTGTAAGACAGACTCTCGCCGCAGCTAACATCAATGTCCTGCCCTGGCCTGCTCAGTCGCCAGACTTGAACCCGATTGAGCATGCATGGGATATGCTACAGAGAAGAGCTCTGCCGAATATGGAGGGTATCCAGTCGCAAGAAGACCTTTTTTTGTTGTTGCAACGAACATGGGCGGCCATTCCACAGCGTGATTTGGATGAACTCATTTTGAGTATGCCAAACCGATGTTCTTGTGTTGTTAGTGTTCGCGGTAGAAACACGGATTATTAATTGTTTAAGTTACCCAATAAAATTTTAAAGAAAACTGTTATTTCAGTCTTTTTTTCGAACTTTTGTGTTAGTGGTTCAAATGTAAAAATCCCTTTATTAGGAAAATGGCAAATTTCTTTATTAATGCAAAGGTGACTTGGTTTATCGTTACTGTGACAAACGAAAACACTTTATTTGATGAATCCTTAAAGAAAATTTTAATTAATATCAATCAGGAGAAAAGTTATTGCAAAAATATATGTTGATCCCTAGACACTTTTGATGTGTGTATTTATCAAGAATCGTGCTCGAAGGACCAAAACAAACAATTTGTACCTTTGTCTGTATACCTACAGACGTGGCATCCGAATAGGAAAAAAGCGTCAAATAGGAAACAGGGATACATGGAAAGCTGGGCAGTCAGTCCTTTACGACATATTTTGATAAATGATAAATAATTTATTAAAAAATATAAATAATAAATAAAATAAAAACATTAATTCAGACTTTTAAATCCATAGAATGTTAGTACAGGAAAACTTATGAAACTAGTGTTAGTAGTGCACGGCAATAATAATTCAATTGCATCGTTGGTCTAAAGGTCTACTGCTGAGCATGAGGTCACACTGAAAAAAATAATTTCTTACTACTCATGACGTCATTAAGACTTACTGACTTTATAGAGCAAGAAGAAATGTTTGTAAAACAGTAAAAGACAAAAAAGTAAATTTTAATGATTGAACATACTATTTACTGAAAAAAAAACAACAAAAATAAAAATTTATTACAAAAAAAAACAACCGACTTCCAAAAAAACACTAAAAAATAACTTTCATTTCGGAAGTCGGTGTCTTTGGTTCAGCATTTTCGTTTATTGACACCGACTTGCGAAATTAAAGTTATTTTCCAATTTGTAGTGTTTTTTTGGAAGTCGGTTGTTTTTTTTTTTGTAATAAGTTTTTATTTTTGACTTTTTAGTGGGTCCGTTTGTAATTTATCTAAGTTACAATAGCCGAATGTCAACTGCTCATCACTTGTTACAAAATATTGCTTTTCCCGATGTTGAGACGTTAATTGTTGAGGAGTTCTCAATAACCACTCACCATACGCATTGTGACGAGCATAAATTGCTTAGCAACCATATTAAAGTAATCGAATCGCAACCCGTGACATATTTGTCATTGAGTAGTTCCAATGGCCATCTGTGAGTGTGTGTGTCTTCTTCATCAGCTCCACTTTACCAAATGATGATTTCCGAGAGCAAATGCTCAAGTCATTTAAAAAAAATTACCCAAATCGTTATAGCTTTGCCTATAAAATTTGAGGGTTTCCCTCGATTTCCATGGGATCCTCTCATCAGATTCCAACTTCATGATAATGGGACCACCTCGAGAGTATACCCTTTCCTGAGAACCTCCCCCTTTATTGACAACCTCCTCCTTTTTGAAGTCGGTTAAAAAGGAAAACCACCATTACTGTAACGTAAGTAAACTTCAATGGTTTAAAACGATATCACCAAAAGAATAAAACAGTTAATTTTGTGACCTTTTAACTATTTAAAACGTTAAAGTTTACTGTCATGACGGTAACATTTTGCCTCAAGCTTTAACTGTTTTCGGATCAGTAATAAATACTGTTTTGAAGGTTAGGCTCACGTTAGGCCCATATGGAACTGTTTAAAGCAGTTCAAATTAATGTTTTTTCATTTTTATTTACTGCTTATTTCTTCCATTGTGTGGGTTCGATTACCTTGCAAAACTTGCCAAAGACACTCACAACCTTTCGCCTTTATAAGTGTGATGATAAATAGGTGCTATGTAGGTACACTTACATAATAGAACCTAAAGAGATTTTTGTTATAAAAGAGAGAAAAGAACCGAATTTCTTTATCGCGAAGGCATTAAAAGTTTAATTATCTTCCTCAGTAATATCAAACTCTAAAAACTAATTCTCATTGTTTACTCCCATATTAAAGACTCAACCTAAAACACTGAAGACTCTATTTCAACAGCCACTTCCGGTCCAAATTGAGCAGTAAAAACCATAATAATTTATTTCCCTTGACCTTCTACAGCCTCTTTGACCTTCTACGACTTTACTTTTGTTGAAGTTAAAGGAAAACAGAATGCAGATTGCGACGCAAATGCGTAAAAGTTAATTTCGGAATATAAATCTCCTTAGAAAGAGAGGCTTGTGGTGGTAATAACAGCCGCACGGGTAGATTGATCTGGTTAAGAGTAAACTAGTCGCGAGATCGAACTCACTGGTGGTCATGACCAAAAAGCACGCTGTCTCACCTGACTTCATGTCCGACAGAGCTAGTATCAGTGATGAGCAGTTAGAGTTAGACGCTAGTCTACACGTACAATGTCTAGTTCTCACGCACAGAAACACCGTTCCGAACTGATAGGCGCTTAAAAAAATTCGAAAAGTGCTTTGGAAAATCAAGTTTTATGAAAAAAACCACTGCATAAATCAATTACAAATAAAGTTTATTGAACTCTTTGATAACTGAGCTTTGTCGGTATGGACTTGATTTTGAAGATTTTACAGTACTTTTATTACATTTACATCCAAATTTACGTTACAAATAGCAAGAAAAACGAATCTTTGTTGGCTCATAACTTTATAATGGCTTTTTATTTTACTATTCTGTTTCCTTACAGATAAAATTAATAATAACACATAACGATATCATGTTTAACTTTGGATGCACGAAGTCAAACAGTGGAGTAATACTCTCCCGAAATTTGTATGGAAAAAATATCAACTAGTGGCACCTTAAGCTACGCTTGCCGCGGTTAGTCAATGGATGTGTGACCATCTTTAGATATCAAGACCTCTCCGTGCCTCGGAAAGCACGTTAAGCCGTTGGTCCCGGCTGTCATAAGTGAATTTTTGACAGTCGTTACGGGTCGTCAGAAGCCTGAAAGTCGGACAACCAGTCTTACTAAGGGGTATCGTATTACCTAGTAATTGGGTAGTGACGTTCAGATAGGCAGTGGCTCCATATAAAATACTGGTATTCAGCTGCATCCGGTTAGACTGGAAGCCGACCCCAACATAGTTGGGAAAAGGCTGGGTAGGTGACATCTCCTTAGAAAATGTACAACGCAGAAGTATTTTTGTACTGATAGTGAACAGGACCCTTAACCAATTCGTCAATTTGTCGTGTTATTTTAGCCATTTTATACAACTCTCAAAGAATGATTGTATAATATGAGTTCGTAGTGAATTTGCCAATCCGCACTGGGCCCGGCCGCGTGGTGAATTACGGCCCACTCCCTCTCACAGAGAGGAGGCCTGTGTCAAAATCAATCTCAAAGCATTTATTTCAATTAAACCTTGTACAGGCACTTTCGAATTGTAAAAATTAAATAGACTGTCAGTTAGTCCGAAAGTTGAAGCTAGTTGCCCATTCCAAAACGTAGATCTCTAAGGTCTTCTCCATAGAGATCTACGGGCAAGAAACTCCATGGACACTCTTTTAAATTGTTATATATATATTTTGAATTGTTTCTTCACAAATGAAGAAACAATTCAAAATATAAGAATAATAAAAATAAGCATTGGCAGTTAAGAGATGACCAGTCTCAACCGACGGCGCCCGTTCACGAACATGTTGAGTGGATCAGCACCATCTGGCTCAACCAGTTTGGAGGGAACCGAATGATCCAACACACGCGCCACCATCGGTGAGACATTTAAGTGAGCATGTCCCAGCAGTGGGAACATTATAAGGCTGATTATGATAATGATGAGTGAATTTGATAAACAATTAGTTTCTCTGATATCACAAAGGGCACGAAAATCATTTATTAAATCGCTGGTTGTGTTAAAATCTGTTCCATTCCGGACTGCTACACAGATACCACACGATGATCGTCAGCCCAGAAATTGGCAGTTCCTGCAGTTCCTGTAACGTGCAAGCAATGCATGCTGGACACGATATTAAGGACCACATTGTTTGTAGGACAGCAACACACATTGACACTCCAGGACGGAGGGTTGGAGTGTAACCTTAGGGGCACTATGGCGCGAGGACTTAGAATATTTTTCGATTTTTTTTTCCTGAAATTTCCCAATTTTATTGCAATTTCAGGTTAACCTTGACCATAGAAACTATTTAGGTTCTGAGAAGCATGGTCCTACGACGCACCGTTTTCGAATTATAGGCCTTCGAATTTTATTTTATTTTATAACTGACCAAACCAAAACTAAGCTATCTACTTGTAACTCTACGTTTATAAAAATGTTCCTGACTTAGCAAGATAAATTATGGAGTCGCTTTTTGACAACTACTTACCTACTTAGTTTAGAAACACCAAAAATACCGTCGAGAGACTTACGTGGGAACGTAGAACCAACTATCAAGATTCTTTAGAGAGCTTTCCTTCTGTGAAAAGTTTATTTTTAACATCACAGCTGCGACAGACTTTAAATCCTGAAACGAAACTTAGATTTTCTTTTCAGTGCTGAAGGAAAATAAAGTTTGTGGTCATAAAAATATAGTGTTGTTTATCACCCTATAACAACACCAAAATGATGTGTCTCGAGTGACCACTCGGGAGTTTAGTGATGTGATACAAATTCCCGGGATAGCTACGGGATTTCTGTGAATGCGGGAATTTATTTGTCATTGTAGGAGTAGCACAGTAACATCATCTGCCTAGCCTATTCCCAACTATGTTGGGGTCGGCTTCCAGTCTAACCGGATGCAGCTGAATACCAGTATTTTACATGGAGCAACTACCTATCTGACCTCCACAACTTACTGGGTAATACGATATCCTTTGGTATGACTAGTTGTCAGACTTTCGGGCTTCTGACTACCCGTAACGACTGTCAAAGATCCACGAATGATAGCCGGGACCAACGGCTTAACGTGCTTTCCGAGGCACGGAGGGGTCTTGGTATGTAAAGATGGTCACCCATCCACAGACCAACCGCGGCAAGCGTAACTTAACCGGAACCAATTGTAATAATAAAAAAATATATATTTAAAGAGTGTGTATGGTATTAAAAATGTAATTATGAAATGTGTGTGTGTACTCCAAATAAATAAACAATAAGTAGAAGTGAAAATTCGGACAATTTACCAAAACAAACTACAATTTTTATAGTGCAGTTAGGCACCTATCGCCACTGACTAAAAATTTCAAACAAATTCGGACACTATTAACGTCTGCCATCCAAATAACCACGCGACACGTGAATACGAAACCACGAAGAATTTTACCAACCTTTTTTAAAAAATATGGGCAATCCCATCATGATGCCGACAAGGGCAAATCAGCCACCACATATTTAGGACTAGATATCGTCCTTCTGAAGATTATTATATACGATTATTAAAAAGAATGAAACTTCAGTAAAAATGAGAAACAATTCTGTCAACGAACAGCACAAAATAGATTTAAAAATCGATTACTATTTATGACGAAGAGGAAATAGAATGATTTTAAACTATGAGAAAAAAATCGATGATCGAAATGATCGACCTGTGCGGCTGTTATTATTTAGCCACGGGCTTCTCACTCACTCACGATTAGCACAGTAATGTTCGCATGAATGTAGAGGATTTCGTGAAGTGAATTGTTGGACAATAGATAAATGGTCGTTCAGTTCGTGAAAATGACAGCTTACGGAGAGGATTGCTATGTTCTGAATGTGGGAATTATTCTGGTACAAAATGTCAAATCTTTTTGGGGGGTAAATGTGGTAATATCGTGACTGTGAAAGTGATCTTTAGTAATCCATTGATGATGACGACCCCTATTTTAGGGTATGGAAATATTAAACTAATCCTCTAGAAACTTATTGGACTTACTTGAACACTTAATGATGAACACTTTTTAAAATTAATTGTTGGGTTTCATATTAATTTATTACTTTCATTATAGGGTAGAAGTTGATATGACTTGCAAAATGTGTCACTATCCTATCGTGTCCTATCCTTTTCCCACATGCAACCCCGGACTATCGCTGTCCTTGTCACCATGTAAGGTGACAGAGTCTGAGATCCGCCGCCCGCGCGAGCAGTGGTCCATGATAATGCTCCCTTGTTAATTAATTGCCAATTTACGGTTGAGAACTGTTGCGAAGCATTTACGAACTATTATCTGGAACACTACGAAAAGTGTGTGTTTATGCTGTGAAGGGCGTCTGTGATCCAGCAAAGTCGAACCTTCTGCCGGCCGACGTGGAGGATTGATGGTGAATCTACAGGTCAGTGGTGTTGCATTTTCCTGCCAAATTCCTTTGTCCATGTACAATTTTCGTCGTCCTAATTCGTGTCGTATTTTGCAAAGTCAGACCTACCCACGTACTTTTCACCCCCGCATTATACAGTCCACTATTTAATTGAACCAGCTCCCTGCGTCTGGGATAAACGCAAACAATTTTATATTTCCGCCCAAGTATATGGTGTAAGGCGCCACCATTAATGAACCTTTAAAACTTTTTGCGCTTCTGATGATGCACTCTTTTTTAAATAATTGAACCTCTGGCTTTCTTTTCCTTTTATTATTATAGTTGGTCACAGTAACTAAGCAAGGGCACCCCGAACAAATGGTTAGGTTAAAACTGTGACTAACCGCGTCACAGTTATAAAGTAACCTTTTTTTTTGGTCGGGTTGAAATCTTCAAATGTCACCCGACCTCGGGGGAAGGAGGTCGGGGAGTGTGGGATTTTCACCAACCCCGGTGATCACCATCAGCACATAGGAGTGGTCCCGGTTCCTCTTAAAATACCAATTCCGGAACCCCCCCCATGCAACGCCTGTAAGGCACATCCCTGGGGAGACTGTAAAGGGGCCTCCTCTGAGCCTCGCTATGCACAGCAGCAAGTGAACTTCTAAATTAACCTAACCCGCTATCCAAGTTGATCGCAGTTACTTGGCTTTTTTGTATTTGTAGGTTCCTAAAATAGGAATTATTTGAGGTTCACAAAAAGAGGTGCAATTATTATACAGGGTTATTGGTAAAACATTAACAACCTCTTCAGAGGTCATTGTACTCATCATTGTGAACAACTTTTACTATGGGACCAAACCTGAAATCGCGAAAAAAAATCAGCTGTTCCCTTCATCTACGTTCGTAGGTACAACTCGTCAAAATGTAGGAAACAACAGATTTTTTTTTTTCGTGATTTCAGGTTTGGTCCATAGTAAAAGTTGTTCATAATGATGAGTACAATGACCTCTTAAGAGGTTGTCAATATTTTACTAATAACCCTGTATATATTAGACTGTTGAATAATATTTTTAATAGCGCAAAATGGGAATTAGCGGTTCGGACAAACACATGCCTTTTAGATATCGAAATAACAAGTTGGCTAATTCAATTATCAAACTTAATTAAAGTTGCCACCAGCAGAATATGATGATTTGTGCATAAAATAATACATAATACCGAAATTAACCCGCGCTAATTACTACGACGGCTAACCGACTGTGATAATGTACGAGTAGTATGTTCGGGTCAGTTGGTAATGACATGAAACTGGATGCATATTATGATTAAAATATCATGTCATTAATAGGTTAATTAAGTAAGGTATGTTGAGGTAAGATCGTTGCTGGGGTAAGACTTTGTAGGCCTTATAGACTTTAGATCTGTAGACCATTTTCTATTTTATCAAGTAATTGGTACTTGTTGACAGGCCTGCGCTGTCCTCCCATACCTACTGTAATCTGGAAACATTGTAAAAGCCAATTATTTTTAAAAAGAGTAACCATGGAGTTTCTTGCCGGTTCTTCTCCATAGGAAACGACCAATTGGAACCGTGCGCCTAGCTTCTGACGTTTCATAAGTGCCCATGTAGGTTTATGTGAAATAAAACATTTTGATTTTGATTTTGAAGACCGTAGGAATCAAATAATTTGCCTGCAAAATTAAATTTTGCTCTGATCTTCGTCGTAGCAGAATAAAAATAATGATGGAAAACACCAATGTTTATTACTGCATTAAAAAACATTGCCACATTAGGTGGGAATTTGATTCATTCGGTTTTATACCATTGGCGATCTTACCCCAATATACTTTACTATGTTTGATTACATAACACGAGGGGCCCGTGGCTAAATCATAACAGCCGCACAGGTCGATCGATCAGGTTAAGCTACCCTTGCCGCGGTTGGTCTGTGGATGGGTGACCATCTTTACATACCAAGACCCTTCCGTGCCTCGGAAAGCACGTTAAGCGGTTAGTCCCGGCTGTCATTCGTGGGTTACGGGTAGTCAGAAGCCCAAAAGTCTGACAACCAATATTACCAAGGGGTATCGTATTACACAGTAACTGGGTTATGGAGGTCAGATAGGCAGCCGCTCCATGTAAAATACTGGTATTCAGCTGCATTCGGTTAGACTGGAGGCCGACCCCAACATAGTTGGGAAAAGGCAGGCAGATGATGATCATGATGTTTGATTACATAACAAAGCATCACCACTGTATTTCCCGAAAGGTTTGACAGAGGCACACCTAAGTATGGGTGCAAATTAAGTCATCATCATCATCATTTCAGCCGAAAGACGTCCACTGCTGGACATAGGCCTCCCCCAAAAGGGGGGGTGTGCCATAATCGCCACGCTTGGCAGGCGGGTTGGCGATCGCAGTATGGTATGGTGGTGGAATGCATAGAGAACGCTGCTGCCCATTCTCCGGTATGCCCCTTAGTCGCCTTTTACGACAACCACGGGAAGTATGGGGTGGTGCTATTCTTTAAGTCCGACCACACAGACAGCAAATTAAGTGCACCCATGTTTTACAACATTCTGTATATAATTTTGTTTCATGGTTAAAGCGGTCGGACTCGCACACGAAGGGATCCGTAAGTGCAATATTTATAACAACTAGCAGCGCCACGCGGTTTCACCCGCATAAGTGTCGATCCCGTGGGAATATCGGGATTAAAAAGTATCCTATGTGTATGTGTGCATCCTATGTGTATGGGTGTGTGTGTTATGTATGTAGGTATGTGTATGTGTATGTGGATTATTTAACAAATAGTTTCAGAACGTGTACTTAATCAACTGTTTAATATTAACACAGGAATTAATAATAAATTAAGACACGTTTTAGTAAAATACCGGGCATCTGTTGTGTATCAAAATATTATGATTAGTTTTTTCTATACAGTCACGTGAAATACCAACGTACGAAATTCCGAAGCTTCCATTTAAAATTATGCGCGGTTTTACTCGCATAAGTGTCGATCCCGTGGGAATATCGGGATAAAAAGTATCCTATGTCCTTTCCCGGGACTCAAACTATCTCTATACCACATTTCATTTAAATCGGTTCAGCGGTTTAAGCGTGAAGAAGTAACAGAAAGACAGACAGACAGACACATTTTCGCATTTATATTATTAGTATGGATTTTATTTTTAAATACTTATAAATCGTTCGTTCGTTTCAGCCGATAGACGTCCACGGCTGGACATAGGCCTCCCCCAATTTTGGGGGGGGGTTGCCATAATCGCCACGCTTGGCAGGCGGGTTGGCGATCGCAGTATGGTATGATGGTGGAATAAATAGAGAACGCTGCTGCCCATTCTCCGGTAAGACCCTTAGTCGCCTTTTACGAACCCACGGGAAGTAAGGGGTGGTGCAATTCTTTAAGTCCGGCACCACACAGACAGATAAATACTTATACTTTAATTTAGAACGTTATTTATTTATTTTTTATTCTCTATAACTTGTTGTTATGGCGGCCAAATTAGTGCACACTCTGTGAAAAGGGCTTTGAAGGTCCGTGGAATCCGGGCCAGCGGGATTGTCCCCGGGCCAGAGGGATTGTCCGAAAGGGTTACCGCTGGCCCGGAACATAAAGGGCTAAGGAAGGAACACGGGTGGGTTAGAGCGGGAGGAGTCATTTGATGATTTACCATCTGCAAAAAAAAAAAGGTCCGTGGAATACCTACCTGTCCGCCATTTTTATTTTTTGCCACGCATGAAACCTAATAAATTGATAGCTGACATCAATGCAAAACAGAAAACATAATAAGGCTAAATCCCAATTGGCGCGGCAATAGGTCTTTATGCCAGGCTCCAAAACTGAAGTGCAAAATTCTCGTAATTTAAAACAAAACGTTCAAAATCTAGTCGCAGTCTCATCTCGACGACAAACAAATGTTAAAAACTTGTCAAAATTAGAGATATTTTTGACCGATTGAGACTGAGATCAGACTGTGAACGTTCTTAACGTTACGAGAATTGCCCCTCAGTTATTATATATAGTATTTATATTATATAAAATTGTAGCACATGGGCTTCTTAAGTTATTTTACTAAGACTGCCACGAATTACCTATTTCTTCTATAATTTTAGTTACATTTTAGGCAAATCACTTTCAGAAAGTTTACAATCGCTGTGAACCGTAATAAAAAATAAGACTGAATAGGTCTTATTTTTTAAGTTTTAAAATCCCAGTCCATGTTACCTTCCATGAAAAGCCGGGACAAAAGAGCAATAGCACAACACTATTTCAGTACTTCTGTTACTTTACGACTTTACTCAAGCGACCCGTGACTTTTATAAGTTTTATACGATCTACAACGTGATTGTGCTTTGACGAAACTCAATTTTTTTATATTTCGGAGCCTTTCATACTAGGTAGCACTAAAATATTAAAAGAAATGACTTTAGGTTTGAGATACATTAAAAATTATGGGTGTAAACAAGAACAACGCCGGTTATGTTTGCGCCTTTAGCTTTAAAATAACAATTCATTTTACAACAACATTTTGCATTAATTATTTTGTCAGGCGTTTGTGACACTTCAAAGTAGCATTCTGCATCTTCCTTCAATTACAACATTGTGTGTATTTTAATAATCGTTTATTGCAGCAGTATATTACTTATCAAAAGCAACTCATCATTTATAAGCTTTCAACTTCATAAATGTCATTAATTGTCATCTCGAGTTTCCAATCGCTTTCACATTTCTCGACGTAGAAATTAATCTTTGGCCTCCTATTTATCGGTGAAGTCCTGGATAGTAGTTTGCAGCTAGTATTATATGCCGTGAAGGTAGTTTCACTTCAACATCGTGCACTTTACAAAGTCACAATGCAGTCGAGTTCCACGTAGACACTAGATGGAATCCTTTGTCTCTAGATTCTAGACACATAAAAGATATAACTTTCAGCCTGTGATTGCAAATTCCTTAAAATTTTGTTTCTTGTTTGAACGAGGAACGGTTTGTTACATACGTGGCATTAGCTTGGTGAATACTTCTCTTGGCAACCTTTTGTATGTGCATGAATATTTCTGTAAGTAGGTTTCAGTAGAGCCTCCGAAAGAATGAGTCTTAAAATGAACATGGACAAAACGAAGGTCATGTCAAATGCCCATGTAACACCCACTCTCATAAAGATCGGAGACGCTACACTCGAAGTCGTGGACGAGTATGTTTACCTAGTACAAACTGTCCAGTTAGGTAGGTCTAACTTTGAGAAAGAGGTCGATCGACGAATCCGACTCGGCTGGGCAGCGTTTGGGAAGCTACGCAAAATCTTCTCGTCCCACATACCGCAGTGTCTCAAGACGAAAGTCTTTGACCAGTGCGTGTTGCCAGTGATGACTTATGGCACTGAAACGTGGTCGCTCAAAATGGGCCTTATAAGAAGGCTAAAAGTCACCCAAATGGCATTCGAGAGGACTATGCTTGGAGTTTCCCTGCGTGATCGAATCAGGAATGAGGAGATCCGCAGGAGAACCAAGGTAACAGACATAGCCCGAAGAATTGCCAAACTTAAGTAGCAGTGGGCAGGGCACATTGCTCGCAGAACATATGGCCGATGGGGCCGAAAGGTTCTGGAGTGGCGACCGCGTACCGGAAGACGTAGTGTTGGAAGGCCTTCCACATGGTTGACCGACAACCTTGTGAAGGCCGCAGAAATCCGTTGGATGCGAGAAGCACAGAACCGGTCGAAGTGGAGGTGCTTGGGGGAGGCCTATGTCCAGCAGTGGACGTCTTTCGGCTGAAATGATGTAAGTAAGTTTGTACAAACACTTTTACACGTCAATTATATTTTAAAAACTAGATGAGGTCGACGTTATCTATTACTACACTGAGACGAAAGGCCGCAACAAACTCAGAGGTTACAGAATCTTTTAAAGTCCAGACTTAGTCTTGGTCAGATCATGTTGGGACCATGTAAATCGGTGTCTGAAATGGTCTTTTAAGGAAAGAACCACACAGATTTGAGTGTACCTTTCTGGTGAGTACACGCATTTGTCAGATATCGTGCAGCTCAATTCAGAACTTAGGGATATATAGATATAGTATTATAGTATCTACTTATACTTAATCTACCATAGATCCCCTCTAATTCGAATTATACTTCGCAATCGTGTATTATAGGTAACATCTGTTATCCAAGAGGCTAGTGTGAATAAAAAGAAGAGATCCATGTTACTCTTTTTTGAAAGAATAACATCTGACGAAAAGTATATGTATGAAAGAAAGAAAAGAAAGAAAATACGCTTATTTGCGGTAAACATGACGCAATAAAGAACATAAACACAAAAAAAGTAAAAAAGGGTTGGAGGAAACATGCGTCATATCCACGCAAAACGCTTATAGCTCAGCATTATGCTGCGACCCTATGCTAGACAGAGCCCCAGCGCTGGTTTTTTTTATATCAATTATCATTTCCTAACTCCTAAAACTTGTCTTCTTTTCTCTAACCACAGAGCTCTAAAAATAGCTCACACCGTAGTAAAAATGCTGGGGACTGTAGGATCCATCTATGCATTCCATGGAAGCTATGGTCTTGTGTCTCTGAATCATCTAAGTATGTTCTGTTTAACCATATCCATACTAATAATTATTATAAATGCGAAAGTGTGTCTGTTACCTCTTCACGCGTAAACCGCTGAACATAATAGATATAGAGATATCTCTATACCAAATTTCATCTAAATCGGTGTGTATGTCCTTACATAGGATACTTTTTATCCCGATATCCCCACGGGATCGAAACTTACACAGGTGAAACCGCGGGCGCTGCTAGTAATATTATAGTCACTTTTGTGTTTGTCTGTGTGTGATATTTTGATGCGGTTTCCAATATAATTTAAAGAAGTTACTGTAGAAGGTAACATGTGTATGATCCATCAATATTAGAGTTACTTATAGAAGATGACACATTTTTTAAAGATATAAAAGAAGTATCGATGTTTTGTCCAGTCAAAAGCGTATGAAGCAGGTCGGGCGGGTCGGGGTAGTTTTACATAAAAAAAAAAACACACGCACTCACTCTCTCTCACTCTCAATACGTCGGAGTCACCAGTATAGAGGTATTAGGAACAGGGTGTAAAGTTCACCTTATACTCTATAGAAAAGGGAAAATCCTCAGACCAGACGGGTGTTGTGTCTGGCGGGCAACTGCCCGATGATTCATGTCGCGGTAAACTCTGCTTGCGAGATGCAGGATTTTGCGTGATATGACGCGTTGTTCGCGTGTGGCGTTGTAGATACCGCTAGACTACTAAAAGCGAAACTCTACTTATAATAAAAAAGTTTCCCAACAGTTGCATCCGTATGTCAGCCACCAGCTGCCAGGTAGAAGCTTTCAATGCGTACATTGTTCAGGTTCCATTGTTTCTGAGCTCACAGCAGTAATAGCCTTCCATTGCGTGTTCCCTTGTTTCAGCGGCCATTTCACGGAGGTACACACAGATTTCTGATGAGCAGTGGCACTCTAAGCCTGCTGAAAGCCCGGGGAGAAAAGCTTGAGAAGTGCTTTGTCTTCGGCTTAATTTGCATACGTAAGAGGCCTCTATGTTTTTCAATAAACCCTGTACGTATATTTTGTTGCTGACGATTCGTCAGGAATAAAACGAAAAATAGTGGATAAGACAGAGATTAAAACAGAAGAAGAACTAGCAGGGGATTGAGGGGGGTGGAGGTGGGGTTCAAGGGATCAGACCGGAATAAACTCCGAATTTCAAATTGCCTTACTTACTGAACATATTTTGGCCTTGTTTGTGATTTCATTAATAAGTATGCTTCACGAGGAATGGGGGCCCCAGGACTACGGGACCGCCCATGCCAGTGCTGATGAGGCTACCTATTTTGGACATAAATGTTGAGCAATTCTGACAAAGTATGAAAATCTTAAATCCTGCCTACCTGTAGTATAATTAGTATATAATCCTGCTGCGACACAGTCCTCCTCTCTTCGAGAGGGAGTGAGCTGTAATCTACCTCTAACTTCAGATATTTTTCTACGATGATAAGATAATTCTGAGCTCTCACTTACCAGTCTTTAGTAGATGGAACAAATATAATTTGGCGAAATGCCAATATACAAAGCGAGTGCGCTATTCCTGCACGCGTAGCATGACGACGTTTTGTCGAAGGAAGAATAGACAGAATGACACATTACCATGCTTAGATGCGTAGAATGCGAACAAATATTTCTACAATCTGTGATTTTGTCTATTCTTTCGTCGACAAAACCCGTTTCTACTGCGGTCATGCTACGCGTGCTGAACAAACTATATATCATCTGCTAAAGTGTCCCAAATGTCCGTTCCCTTGACGAACTGAACGACGCTCCTGACGCCGCAATAAAAGTAGCCACCTTAGCATAATTAGCCGATAATGTTCCCACTGTTGGGACACAAGCCTCTTCTCTTTGAGAGGGAGTAGGCCGTAATCCACCACAAGCGCCAAGTGAGGGTTGGTAGATGTCTATCACATGTCTTCGAATTTTTGGTTCTAGAAAAAGCCTGTTCCTTCGTGCATGTCTGCTCACGATGTTTTCCTTCACCGTTTTGAGAGTGGTGGTGATGAAGTAATTTACACAAGGTAAACCGCCTGTCAGGGTTCGAACCTACGGCCAACTCGTAAGTCGTGGCCTTTTCCACTGAGGTACCACTACTCTTCACGTTCACCTGCACTCTTGAGTTCTTGACGATCTAAACAACGCCCCTGACGCCGCAATAAGCTACCAGTTACTGTATTACTGGGCCCAAACAGTTTAAGAAACATAGATGTACTGTACAAATGCAAAATAAAACTGGCCAAGTGCGTGTCGGACTCGCACACGAAAGGGTCTGTACCACAAAGCAAAAACGCCGAACAAAACACGTTGTTGTATGGGAGCCCCCTTTTTTTTCTGAGGATGGGAAATCATCTAATGACCACTCCCACTCTGGGTGGAGCGGAAGGGAGTGTCAGACTCTTACTGACTAAAACCCACCCATGTTCCTTCCTTATGTTCCAGCCCAGCGGTAGCCCTTTCGGACAATCCCGCTGACCCGGAGGGCTTTGGCCCTAACGGGCCCCTTCGTTAATGCTGACATCTTTCATATTTATTTTATTCTGTTTTTAGTATTTGTTGTAAAATTTTCACAAATATGTTTTTCTGTTGCCGCTAGCAACAGAAAAACATATTTGTGAAAATTTCAACTGTCTAGGTATCACGGTTCATGAGATACAGCCTGGTGACAGACAGACGGACAGTGGAGTCTTAGTAATAGGGTCCCGTTTTTACCTTTTGGGTACGGAACACTGAAAAACGTCTTAGATAGAATAGTGATCACAGCAAATTAGTGGGAGAACGCTGCTGCATCCTTTTGAAAAAATGCCGTAGGTAGTCTCTATAGCACCTACTATTGAGAAAAACAAGTTTCACAAAGTTTTAGTAGGTACTATGTGAAGAATCGCACTATACCTACTTACTTTTTTTATCAGATAAGGAATTTCAAATACATACTAATATTATAAATTCGAAGGTAAATCTGTCTGTCTGTACGTTACCTTTTCACGCCTAAACCACTGAACGGATTTCGATAAAAATTGGCAGAGAGATAGACTGAAACCCAGGGAAGGACATAGGATAGTTTTTATCGACTTACCTCGCGGGCAAAGCCGCGGGCGGAAGCTAGTTTTATTATAATTTCTCAGCGGCTGGCGCTCGTAAAAACTCACATTAAAATCGAACCCAAGTATGATTCTTCCGGTTAACGACAAAAAAATGCTGACCCTTGACTTTGCTCTAATGTTTATTCTATATGGAACTCGACTTTGTTATAAAGTGGCCATGTAAGGCCCTTTCTACACACACATTTTTCTTGCCGTGAAAAACTACGGTTTAAACGCAGTGTGTAGGGCACAGTCGTCAGTGTTGTATGGAAGCAGTTGGAAGCTTGTTGACAGGCATGTTTTTCTACGGTGCAGTTTATACGCCGTACCGTAAAGAAACCGTGCCGTCTGACAAGGACATAATAGTGACATGACATAGGAGTTAAAAAACTTTTTTTTTATTCATAATTTTAACTGATCCTAAACACGTAATTACTGACACGCACTTATTTTGTTTTTTATTCACACCTATCGAATCTCAAGCAAAAACCTGCTAAGTGAGCACTTATGAATCGTTTTTGATCAATTACATCGCACAGTTAATACCCAATTAAAATAACCACACGCTCCGAGCCAAAGAAACTCCAATATCGACTGCATTTAACGTAGTACCATTGAACAGATTAAAAAGAATCGTATTGCTCTGCAAGGTGGAGGTTCTTGGGGGACACCTTGTCCAGCAGTGGACGTCTTTCGGCTGAAATTATGAAACAATGAATGAATACTTCATTTGCCAGAATATGTACAGACGCCTGCACATCATGCTACTACATTCTGTCAAATTTCATTAATAGATTTTCAACTTTATCGCTAAAGCATAAGGTTCAAAGTTGATTGAGAAAATTTTACAGTTTCGGGTAGCTTGATGTGCTTGGCATCTGTACATCGATTATGGTAAAGTGACATATTATGGTAAAGTGACATACATTATGGTAAAGTGACATACCTATATTATGGTTAAGTGACATATGGTTTCACTATATTCGACTATCTAGTCGTGCAATTTTTTAAGCGACATTGTAACAATAATCGAAGCATATTAATAAAATTACAGTCTTCTTACATTATTATAATACAACTATTACATGATTAATTCATTTTTAGTCAAAATTGCTGTAAGTACTGATTATACATAATTATGTTTATACGATTTTAGCAAGACACAAAAAAAAATATCATCACTATGTCAAATACAGTACTTACCTACATATAATGTCAAAAAGATTTCAAATATGAAAAGTCATTAATCAAATAAAAAAAACTGTCGCTTAAATATTTAAATAAAGCTCTACTGAATTCTAATTCATTGATTTTTCTTGTTTTATCTGGTAGCTTGTTTGTATAGTTTAACCGCCATACTGTAAGCAGTTTGTGATTGCTCTGCACCCCCCCCCCCCCCATCTAGTAAGAAAGAAAGAAATAAAGAAAAAGTATTTATTGCGACTCGTACAGGAAGATCACAAACTAAACTAAACACAGTCAAATAAAAATCCAAGTTATATAAAAAAAAGAAATAGTAACAAAAGGAAAATAAATCAGAAAGTCATAGACGAGGCCAAAAGGCTCCTATCTCAGCATGATGCTGCGACATTTAAAAAATAAATGTCACAGCGCTGATATTCTGATAGGGCCCGCTGTGATGTCACGGGCAGTTACAGAAACAGATATAAATAATTATGTAAAATATTAGCAAATAATAAAATAAAAATAATTTTTTAATCTTTTAATCTGCGCCAGACGTAACCTCATTACTTGTCTATGCCTTGCACTCTCTGGTGTGTCTGTGGCATAGCTATTATAGTAAAATAGTTATATTACTAGATCGTGCTCATATCATAGTTACATTCCTAGTAAGACAGTTATTTCATATAACTAAGCTAAATCCTCAGGGATATAACTACATCACGAATTTAACCATATTACTGCGACATATAGATAAGTACCTATATCTTTTTTCGAAGAGAATAACCACTAACTATCCTGGGACCGCTGGACGTTGTAAACCATTGTCAGTTTCAAGTGACCCCACTTAACGGTTCAAAGCTTCTGTCTTGTAAAGATGTTGTCTTTATTTTCTCAATTCCATCAATGATTTGGCCAAGATCCAAATCCTTTGACGTCGCATCAGTCGACTCGAAATATGATATCTGAGTTATCGACTTAAGGGGCTTACAGGACCTAAACACAAAAAACGCAAGTTTTAGAAACAATAAAAGTATATGATCGACTAAAAATAACGCTAACGCTTTATGCTAGGTAGATAGTGTGTTGAAAACATAATACAACTAATTTGATACAATAGAAAAAAAATCATGAGGATACCCCTAAAAACTTTCTTTTTACAACAAAAACCATACTAATATACATACAATCATTCTGATTTTTTGTCAGATTATTCTACAAAGCAACATACTAAAATACTAGTGTTTTAATTTTTTAGTCCAAACAAAAGATTTTTATAAATTAAATAATTGGTTCATATTATTTTGCAATAAATTACCAGCGTTGTGTCATCGCACTTCTCTTTATTTTCTATGCAGTCCGACAGTGACCGCGCTTTAGGTCATGTAAGCCCCTTAAATTAAGTAAGTAAGTGATGTGTGTATATCTGGGCATTCAAATAACTAAACCAATCAAATAAAAATACTTTTAGAAATCCTACTATCCTAATAATTTTATAAATGCGAAAGTTTATGAGGATGGATGGATGGATGGATTGTTGTTTGTTACTCTTTCACGCAAAAACTACTAAACGAATTTGGATGATATTTGGCACACAGATAGTTTATAACTAGGATAAACACATAGGATAGTTTTTATCCTGATCCACGAGATCGAAACTTATGCGGGTGAAACCGCGGGGCGCTGTTAGTCTTCTATATATAAATAAAACAAAGTCGGGTAAGGGTGCGTCTACATTACGTTATATAACACATAAACTTATGTTATATAACACGTCCACATTATTTAACATTGCTAACTTCTCTATAGAAACATGTTATATAACTATGTTTAATAACATGTTATGTTACACAGTGTGGACGCACCTTTAGATACACCATTTATAACTCAAGAACGGCTGGACCGATTTATATGATCTTTGATTTGTTTGATTTATCTCCGTCTCGAGTAGCAGAATAACTATGGCAAAAATCAACACAAAAAAAATATTATATTTATAACTCATTTTTCTTGTTCTTTTTCTCAATGTTCTTTTTCAAATTGGTTAACAATAGAATGGACTGCGATAAATTAACTGAACAAATTGGACTAAAAGTCCCCTATAATTTACCCAGATATCCCATTACCCATTTGTTCTGCACTAAAGCATCCAACACAAATATAGGAGTAAACTCACCTCTCAATAGGCTCAGCCGAGAGATGAATTCTTATATAAAATCCACTCCCGATGTTGATATATACCATGACTCCTTAAAAAAACTTTAAAACCCAAATTTTAAGGCCACAAAGCACGCAACCCACACAATCTAAAGATAAGATTCGTTGTATTAGTATGTAGGTTTTCTTACAATCTCTGTAACCATCTGTAACTTATATTTTACTTTTAACTTTTTCCATTTTATATTTCTGTTTAGTTGTAGTTAGTTTTTTCACTTAATTTTTACACATTTCGTTTTTACCTTAGGTTATCAATGTATTCGAGAATGTTGGTTCACCTGTTATTGGCAACTGTATAAGCACATGACTGTTACCTATTGTTAATTGATATCTTGTATACAGAAGCTGTTGGTGTACCTTTTATAAATAAATAAATAAATAACTCATACATTTAGTATGGAACGGCTTTTTTATTATATCTCAAGAACGGATTATACGAAGACGAAGATCGCCGAGGCAGAGCTAGTATCATATAAATAATTTCCCATTTTTCTTCTTTTTGTTTCGACGGTACAGATGGCAGCACATCAAGCTACCCGAATCTGTCAAACTTTCCCAATCAACTTTGAACCTTATACTTTAGGGATAAAGTTGAAAATCTATTAAAGAAATTTGACAGTTTGTAGTAGCTGGATGTGCTGGCTTCTGTACATCTGTTTCTTATATTGTTCATTTATTGCGGCTGCAGAGGCGTTGTTCGAATCGTCAAGGGTGCAAGTGAACATTTCGGTCACTCTAGCAGATGAGGGATATCTGTTCAGGAGCACCCACTCGCACTGAATATTGGGTGAATCGATAATGCCTTAATTTACCAGATTATCTTTGCAGCGGCCCACTTGGGTACGCAGTCCGATTTCCTATTACGCCCCCTCCTTTTCAAGATCTTCGTCAAATCTATTGGAATCCAATTACGATATCCATAAATAAACATAGGATTGTTGAAAAAGAATGAGAGTCCTCTACTGACGGTATGAATAATTAACACGACATTACATCGGGGAAAATCGTGTGAAAAACTGACCAAGAACGACTTGATGGTGGACGGGTTCCGTCGCTTTTCTCTTTAGTTATTTTCGCCGGAAAATCTTGGGAGTTTTCTTTGGAGTTACCAAGAGCAGTTGTTCTACTCTAGATCCGTGTATAGAAGTAAAAGATTACCCGGTATGGCTACGATAATCACGATATTTATCTAGAAAAGATTTAGCAACTTTTTATGGCTATTTCTGGGTAATTCTTTCTGATGCAGTTCTTTGATCAGAAGAAGGCAAGCATTGACCATAAAGGTTCCTTCCTGCATGTTAGAGTGTAATTAAAAACAGCAGATGACAAATGCGCTAAGAGAACCACCGATTGGGTCCCACTAAACGCACGACGGCTGAAACAAAGATGGCGGGACGAGCTTGACTCCTACCGAAAGGACTGGCAAAAGACATTGTGTGGAAAACAGAGAGGGAGGCCGTTGTCCAGCAGTGGGACAATACAGGCTAGTTAGATTAGATAGACAGATTTAATAACGGCTTTCTGCATCATAAAAAGAAAAGAAAGAGCATGACAGTTGACATGGTGGCGCGTGTGTTGGATCATTCGGTTCCCTACAAAATGGTTGAGCCGGATGGTGCTGATCCACGCGTCATTTTCATGAACGGGCGCCGTCGGTTCAAACTGGTCATCTCCTAACTGCCAAGGCTTATTTTTAATCTAATATTTTGAATAGTTTCTTCATTTGTTTTTTTTTTTTTACATTGTTCTCACACATAGAAGCAGCAAGAATAATGTACCCAGGATTTTGTAATATCTTGATTTAAAAGAGTGTCCGTGGAGTTTCTTGCCCGTTCTTCTCCATATAGATCTACGTTTTGGAATGGGCAACTAGCTTCAACTTTCTGACTAACTGACCGACTATTCGAAAGTGCCAGTACATGGTTTAATTGAAATACTTAAATGCTTTGAGTTTGAGCTTGATAAGTCAGAAGTGTTTTAGATTGCCTAAATTAAAATGTTTAGATGATACAAATCAAATATAATGACACTGTGGGCCCATGAACTTACGGTTAAATACACCTAAAATTCAAGTAAAGTAGGCAATCGATACTGTATATCTTCTCGACCTCCAGATGTATTTAATACTTTTGTATCGTGTCCGAACACACTCTGCCGAAGGTACGCGACCGAAGTTCCGCGGCTGATTTTACGTTCCGACGTATTCGGCTGATATGACACACCATATGTGCTGAACTTACGTGGCAGAAATTCAGTTGCGTACGGGCATGTTTGCCGACGCTCCCCCCGGATCTTCTTCGGCAATCGAACCGAACTTGGGTCGCGTATAATATGTGCTCTACAGAATACGTTGCCGCCGAATTGCCGCTGAACCTACGCCCGACTGAAGTTCGGCTGTACGCTATAACGCAACATAATTTCGGCATAATGTGTCGTCAGTAATTCAAATAGCATTGCAGGCGTAATCATGCAGAACTTCGGTCGCGTATCTTCGGCATAGTGTGTTTAGACACTAAGAAGTCTTATGCACCTAGAAGAAAAAGGCAGACTATTAAAATATACATCCATATTTAGACTAAAAAGTTCTCCCGAAACTGGGGCGGAATATTAAAAAGAAAGCAACCTGAGGTAACAGCTGGAGATTTATTTCATAAAACGTTATTAAGGGAAAATTTGAAAGGTCGTCGACTCGGAAAAAACTTGAGCCATCAAAAGAGATTGTATTGTCATAAGTACAGACGCCAGCAAATCAAGTTACTACAATCTGTAAAATTGATTTAATAGATTTTCAACTTTATCGCTAAAGCATAAGGTTCAAAGTTAATTGGTAAAATTTGACAGTTTCGGGTAGCTTGATGTGCTGGCGATTGTATCTACTCAAGTTTTCTCAGCCGAAAATGCTAAAATCCGAAATCAACGTCTTAACTTTTTTGGGCGATTAAATTTGCCTGGAATTCTAGTTGAATCTTTTTGAGATTACCAGGTGAAATATATAGTATTTTGAAATTATTTTCTTAAAGCATTGAAATGTTGAAGAGAGTTTTTTTACCATTAACAATTTAATTTAAAAAATCTTAAGAAATCCTTCTGCCCTGAGATAGTATCATTAGTGACAGCCTTTCTTATCCACCGTTAAGAATCAGCCTCCTTCCTATACAATACAATACAGCCCCGGTCAGTCCCTGTCTCATACACCTGTAGCGGTATCTACAACGCCACATGCGAACAACGCGTCACTCTGAAAAATCTGCAAAATCATCAAAATCCTGCATCGCGCAAGCAGAATTTACCACGCAACTAGCATAGATACAACGGCCCGACGTGAATCATCGGGCAGTTACCCGCCAGACACAACACTCGTCTGTTCGGCTCTGGCTGTAGCGGTATCTACAACGCCACATGCGAACAACGCGTCACTCTGAAAAATCTGCAAAATCATCAAAATCCTGCATCGCGCAATCAGAATTTACCACGCAACTAGCATAGATACAACGGCCCGACGTGAATCATCGGGCAGTTACCCGCCAGACACAACACTCGTCTGGTCGGAGTCCCTACCTTTTCTATAGACCTCATACCTCTTTACACCTATCTGATTGCTAGTCCTCCAACATTTGGTTTACCGTCATTTATAGCCCTTTTCCATTGGCCATCTCTATGTCTAGTGATCCTACTTTAATTTCACAGCCGCTACCCGTGATCCAAATTCGAATCTCAGAATTAGGGACTGAGTGTGCTAACGGTCCCATAGATTAATTTTCACTGGCACGATTCTGCTTGAATAAAGACCTCACCAAAGACTTGGTTCCAGAAATAAAGGACTTCATACGTCTTCCATACGAATTCTGTCATAAGGAACTGCGCATCATCATCATCATCATTTCAGCCGAAAGACGTCCACTGCTGGACATAGGCCTCCCCCAAGCACCTCCACTTCGACCGGTCCTGTGCTTCCCGCATCCAACGGGTTCCTGCGGAACTGCACATAATAAGCCCAAAATGTGCCCACAGCTGGGACACAGGCCTTCTCTGGGTGAGAGGGAGTGGGCCTTAATCCACCATGCGGGTTGTAAGATGTCACATGTCCTCGAATTTCTGGTTCTAGGACATGCTGGTTTCCTCACTGTTGTCCTTCGCCGTTTTGACAGCAGTGGTAATTAAATTATTTACGCAAAGTAATGAAAATAATGGATCTTGACCATCTTACGGGCTCTGGGATTGTTCTGAAAGCCGTGGAATACCTCTCCAATAATAGCCTGCCTGGGTTAGAACACACAACTTAGGCACAACTCGTAAGTCACGGCCGTTACCTGGGCTACCACTGCTCATCATTAAGTCTTAAGGGGCTTACAGGACCTAAACACAAAAAACGCAAGTTTTAGAAACAATAAAAATATATAATCGACTACGGTAAACAAAAGAAAAACCAGATATATGCTAGGTAGATAGTGTGTTGAAAACATAATACAACAAATTTGATACGATAGAAAAAAAATCATGAAGATACCTCTAAAAACTTTCTTTTTACAATAAAAACCATACTAATATACATTCAATCTTTCTGATTTTATGTCAGATTATTCTACAAGCAACATACTAAAATACTTGTGTTTAAATTTTTTAGTCCAAACAATAGATTTTTTGTAGGTAATTAAATAATTGCTTCATATTTTGCAATAAATTACCAGGGTTGTGGCATTGCGCTTCTCTTTCTTTTCTATGCAGTCCGACAGTGACCGCGCTTTAGGTCATATAAGGGGCTTACATGACCTAAAGCGCGGTCACTGTCGGACTGCATAAGCAGCTAACTTAAGCTAACTTACTAACTTTTCTTTACAGCTAACCTTGAACCAGTTAACAAGCTCAATCATAACCATAGATATATTAAAGAAGATCATAACTAACAAGGAACTCTAAAAAAAATACTTTCGAGTTGCAATGA
The DNA here is from genome assembly GCA_916614155.1 of Mesoligia furuncula. Classification (NCBI taxonomy): domain Eukaryota; kingdom Metazoa; phylum Arthropoda; class Insecta; order Lepidoptera; family Noctuidae; genus Mesoligia; species Mesoligia furuncula. Next base: position 2,712,130 of record OU744813.1, on the reverse strand, counting down.
TCTTGTAAATGTCTCGCGTGGAAAGTACGTCACGATAGTCGGACACGCGACCGAATACCAGTATCGTGATTATCTATCTATTATGTATACGGAATATACATGAGCGATGGAAAATTGTTGGGAGTTGCTATTTTTAGTTGGGCTGCAGATTTCCAATTTGAAGGTCTATTTTGTGGTCCTGCGGGCTAATTGGGTAACACACTAACAGTAGTATAGGCTTCCATTTTGAATGTTCAACGACATTCATTGCGTTATTAACGTTGTTGTACAGACGAATTTTTCGCGCATAATCATAATCATAATAATCATTTATTTGCACTAGGTATTGGTACAGCGTTGGTCTTAAATTTTAAGTAAGCTTCCTAATACATAGTCAGACATTTGACATGCAAAATTTTACAATATTTATCAGTTTATGTCCAATGGCATGCCTTAAATACTAATTTCTAACAATTATTACTTTTTACAATACAGTCAATATTCATTAAGATTGAAAACACATTATTTATCATTATTAATTAATAATAAAGCAATGGATTAGAAATATCCTTCAAAATGGTTTAAATTGTAATTGATAGTGTATTACGCAATTAGGGTTCTAGTTTTTATAATAATAACTAGCTGCGCCCCGCGGTTTCACCCGCATAAGTTTCGATCCCGTGGGAATATCGGGATAAAAAGAAGCCTATATTTTAATCCAAGGCGTCAGCTACCTCCATACAAAATGTTATCAAAATTGGTCGAGCCGTTTGAGCGTGAAGAAGTAACAAACATATAAACACACACACACTCACAAACTTTCGCCTTTATAATATTAATGTGATTAGTGTGATAATAATACCCCACCGCCGTATCTCTACGCTGACGTCATGGTAGGGATGGCGTGCTCCGTACTCTAGGCTTTACCGGAACAGGGCTAGGGTGAGAAGCCAGACCAAAGGAGATACAGTAACCCGCAGGGCAGCATGTGGCGAGCTGTTTGGCAGTAGCGACCCCGCGGCTCCTGTTTCCCGGGAGTAGTCTTGTTCCTCACATCTGGCTTGTCATAATTGGCCGGCTGGAGTGAACACTGACGAGGAACAGACCTCCTACCTCTTTCTTGCCTTTATTGGCTGGCTTGAGTGGAGATTCGCAAGAGCAAACGTGCTCGGGGGAAGCAAGTGATCCAGTAAGTGCTAGTACCTAGGGAGGTACTAGCACTTACTGGATCACTTGCTTCCCCCGAGCACGATCAAGATCAAGATCAAGGGTCAAGATCCCTATCTTGACCATCTTCCGGGCTCTGGGATTGTTCTGAAAGCCGTGTAATACCTCTCTAATCCTCAAGCACCTCGGGACATGTTGCCCTCTTGTCGCTACGTCACTATGTTCTAGCTAAGGTTTCCGGGGACCCATTATCGACTGTGCAAATCACCCCCCGCCATTTTATCTGTGAATATTTTATTATCATTGGTCAAGCAGGAGCCATAATTCTTGGTAACCAGTCCACTTTAGCCACCCAAACTCATAGTACAACTTTTGTTGTTCCATATCCTTCAATAAGTCCTACACCAACCGAGGAACCGAGGGTTATCCTTGGGTGCACTTGCATAGTGCATATAGGGATAATCGTCGGTTGGTGCCTCCTTATCATTTAAAATTGTCTAAGCGGCCTCTACGACGGCGCGTACGTGTTCCACGCGCGCCTCAAAGAGATGTCAGCATCGAGGAGGGGCCCCTTAGGGCCGAAGCCTGCCGGTCCAGCGAGATTGTCCGAAAGGGTTACCGCTGGCCCGGAACATAAAGGGCTAAGGAAGGAACACGGGTGGGTTTTAGTCAGTAAGAGTCTGACACTCCCTTCTGCTCCACCCAGAGCGGGAGGAATCATTTGATGATTTCCCATCCGCAAAAAAAAAGCGGCCTCTACGACTTGGCTTCGACCCCTGGTATGCCTACCAAAGATCCGGGATCCCAGGATCTCGAGATATGCCAAAGACAAAATATAATAAATAGTAATTCATTTATTTATATTCAGCTGCATCCGATTAGACTGAAAGCCGACCCCAACATGATTGGGAAAAGTCTAGGCAGATGATGATGAATAATTCATTTATTTTCAGACAAAGTCCATTCCATTACATTAAAATAATACTCAGACATTCAAATCAAATAAAATGCGAGGCTCGTAGTGGCTGAGATAGAAATTTAATTATCCGAAATTTTTATTGGGATATTATACCGACAACACAAAAGCCGAAATAACATAAAAACAGATGACTTTAACGCCTGAATAGCTGAATAGGGTGACATTTTCATAATGTAGCGTAGACGCTTTTACTTGAAAGAATTTGTGCAGCCTTTCATAATACTTGTAAAAAAAAAAAATTGAAAAATTGCAAAGAATGTGCGCAATTTGGATGGAGTACCAATGGAACTGTGGAGTTGATGCTGTGTGAGCATGCGTGTTCCATCGCGCCGCCCGTTAGAAGTCCACCGCGCACAGGATGGATAAGCACATCAAGTAATTTTTTGCTCCGTTGGTGTAATTGCTGTATGGCGTTCCAGCAGGAGGATAAATAAATAAATAAATAAATAAATAAAATTCAGGAGGACACTTTATCTCGGTTTGACGGACGTAAGTATGCCTTACAGTCTTCTACAGTTACTTGTCCTCTGAAAGCAACCCATTAGGAACCAAAATTCAACCGGAATAAAGTTCACTGTTTGATGCAAAATCATCACACTAATATTATAAAGGCGAAAGTTTGTGAGTCTGTGTGTGTGTTATGTTTGTTACTTCTTCACGATCAAACGGCTTGACCAATTTTGATAAAAAAAATCTATGGATATAGCTGACACCCTGGATTAACATATAGGCTACTTTATATCCCAATATTCCTACGGGATCGACTTTACGCGGGTGAAACCGGCGCAGCTAATGATCACATAAATTTACACAAATGGTAATTGTGTTTTGATGCAGCAAAATCATAAGCATAATAAGTGTAAAGGGATAGCGTATTGCTATCTAATTGAAGAACTATTGCAGTAGTTGTAGCTAGATAGTTCTGTAAGTATGAGTCATGCTTGGAGTCTCTTTGAGGAATAGAACCCGTCAGCGGGATTGACCGAAAGGGTTACTGCTCCCCTGGAACGTCTAGGGTAAAGGAAAGAACATGGATGGGTATTAGTCAGTAAGAATCTGACACTCCCTTTCGCTCCACCCAGAGAGGGAGGGGTGATTTGATGATATCCTACCCTCAAAAAAAAAAAAGGGGATTGCATCCGGCGTCAGGTGATCCGGCAGATAACCAAACTTCTCGACATTGCTCACAGAATAGGCAAGCTGAAGTGGCAATGGGCCGGCCATAGTGGAACAGATCATCCACTATAGAAGCAACAAGAATAATGTACCCAGGATTTTGTAATAACTTGATTTAAAAGAGTGTCCATGGAGTTTCTTGCCCGTTCTTCTCCATAGAGATCTACGTTTTGGAATGGGCAACTAGCTTCAACTTTCTGACTAACTGACAGACTATTTAATTTTGACAATTCAAAAGTGCCTGTACAAGGTTTAATTGAAATAAATGCTTTGAGTTTGAGTTTGAGTTTGAGTTTGAGTTTGACTATCTGGCGCACAGCTACCAACGCAACGGCTAATAAGCAGACACAGCTTTTTGAAATCGACAGCGTCTCTGTCAGGAAACCCGGCCGACACCCGTTGCAAACTGTGGCAGGATACTCTTACCCCTCCTACTCACTACCTACCACCAAAGGAGCATCTCCCTGCAGGGTGTAACCTTCCGTGGCCCACTTGGAAGTCTCTGAACCGTCTCCGAACACAAGTGGGAAGATGTAAGTCCAACCTGGTAAAGTGGGGCTACCTTGACGGAACAGCAGAAGGGTGTGATTGCGGAGCTGTGTCACAAACCATGCTCCACCTCCTATCCTGCCCTCTGTGTCCCAAAACATGCAGTCAAAGTGACCTCTGCGCTGCCACTGACAACGCCGTGGAAGTGGCAAAGTTTTGGGAAAACAAGATTTAAAATACAGTCGTGCCAGCGACACGAAGAAGAAGAAGAAGTGGATCAGATGACCGTTGGGTGGACGTGTTCTTGAGTGGAGACCGCGAATCGGCAAACGTAAAGAAGGACGCCCTCAGGCTCGGTGGAGCGACGATCTTCGCAGGATGGCTTTTATTAGAGAAATTGTATAAGATTGAATTGTTTATAGACACATTGTATAAGATTATTTATTTATTAGGCTTTTCAACAATGAGTACACTATTACTTTATGATTTGTACATTGTTAACTTAAGGCGACTACATGACCTAAAGCGCGGTCTTTGTCAGACTGCATAGTAAAGAAGGAGAAAGGCGATGACACAACGCTGGTACTTTACTGGTTTGGACCAAAAAATTAAAATACTAGGTTTTTAGGATGTTGCTTGTAAAATAATCTGACAAAAAATCATAATGATTGTATGTAGTATGGTTTTTATTGTAAAAATAAAGTTTTAAGAGGTATCTTCATGGTTTTTTTTTTCTACCGTGTCAAATTAGTTGTATTATGTTTTCAACACACTACCTACCTAGCATATATCCTGAAGAGTATCATATATTTTTCTGATTTTGTTTACTGTAGTCGATCATATACTTCTATTGTTTCTAAAACTAGCGTTTTTTGCGTTTAGGACCTGTAAGCCCCTTAAGTCTAAGCGCCTGATAACTTACAGAAAAGCACAGCATGCGCAGATAATAACACAATTAATTAAATAAAATAAGTAATACATAATTTGAACATTATACCATTATACAGAATCATAAAAGAATAACATTATGAATAATTATGGACAGTTAACTGTTAAGTTAATCGTATCAAATCCCACTGGTGAAGGATTTTTCAGTAATTTTTTTTTTTGGTCTGTGCTAAAATACCAATCAATCCAATCCAAATCCAATCCCAACCTCTTTGATTATACCTACGTAGTGCAGCGAAAAAAGAAAATCACGGATTGTCTTCGCCATATTATGATTCATAATGTTATTCTTTTATGATTCTGCCAAAGTGACCTTTTTAGGCCCCCTGATGATACCTACATAAATATTTGAGCTTAAAAATACGAGAACATCAATAAAGTATACACGCAGAACGATTAATTTTAATTAGTGTCTACAATTTCAGTAAGTAACGAAAAACACATTCGTTTGATCTGCATTCATTTATGTGCATTGTTTTTAATCGCTTTTTAGGGTTCCGTACCCAAAGGGTAAAAACGACCCTATTAATAAGACTCCACTGCCCGTCTGTCTGTCTGTCTGTCTGTCACCAGGCTGTATCTCATGAACCGTGAAATAGCTAGACAGTTGAAATTTTCACAGATAATGTGTTTCTGTTGCCGCTATAACATCAAATACTAAAAACAGAATAAAATAAATATTTATGGGGGCTCTCATACACCAAACGTATTTTTTTCGGCGATTTTGCCTTGTGGTACGGAATCCTTCGTGTGTGAGTCAAAATCAAAATCAAAATCAAAATGTTTTATTTCACATAAACCAACATGGGCACTTATGAAACGTCAGAAGCTAGGTGCACGGTTCCAATTGGTCGTTTCCTATGGAGAAGAACCGGCAAGAAACTCCATGAGTCCGACTCGCACTTGGTTAGTTTTTTATTATTAATTTAAATGGTAAAGTTCGTAATAATTTATTGTTATGGATTTCTCAAATAGAACACCTACACACAAATTATATCATTTAATTTACTTTCTGCTTTGTGATTCATTGTGGCTTGAAACTGTTTTTTTTCTCCAGTGTAAACTGATATTATTTGTAAATTAAACTCCTTATTATAATACAACGTTGAAAATACAATACGACAACTAGGAAGCATGCAAAGGAGTATTTAGAAACAATAAAATAAATCCTAAAATCTAAATTATAAAAAATGTGTTTTTCAATCTAAGCAGATTAAATTGGCTGCTAAACGATAAAGTAAGTAAAGTAAAACCTTCAAGAAATAAGCAATTTCTTGGCGAAATGCCAATGTACATATCTACTTCATTCATCAATATTAATATAAACTTATTATCACAAACCATAAAAATACCATAATATTGTTTGTTTGTATGAAATTATAAAAAAAAAAATCTTCGATCTTTACAGTTTATGCACTTTATGTGTCATAAAAGAAAATGAAACTCCGTACGTATTAATTTATCATAAGTATTGCGGTTTTGTGTGATTAACTTTCATTGATAACATGCACATAAACGCTGACAATTTGTAGATCTGACTGATACCCGAGGGCTCGTGGCTAATAAAGGGCGCACAGGTCGACGTGGTGCCGGTTGTTTGTGTGGTGCCGGACTTAAAGAATACCACCACCCCATACTTCCCGTGGGTGTCGTAAAAGGCGACTAAGGGAGACCGGAGAATGGGCAGCAGCATGCAGTACACCATCATACCATACTGCGATCGCCAACCCGCCTACCAAGCGTGGCGATTATGGCTAACCCCCCCCCCCCAAATTGGGGGAGGCGTATGTCCAGCAGTCGACGTCTTTCGGCTAAAATGATGATGATGATGAGGTCGACGTGGACACTGACGGTCGGGCTGGTCCACAAATCGAAGGTCGCTCAGCACGTTATGGAGCGAGCTATGCTCGGAGTCTCTTTGAAGGATAAAATCAGGAATGAAATTATCTGGAACAGAACCGGAGTTACCGACATAGCTTGCAGAGTAAGCAAACTGAAGTGACAGCGGGCTGGTCATGTCTGTCGAAGGACCGATGGCCGGTGGAGCAGACGAGTCCTGGAGTGGAGACCGCGTATCGGCAAGCGTAGTGTGGGACGCCCCCCAGCTAGATGGACGGACGACCTAAAGAAGGTGACTGGGGTAGACTGGATACGGAAGGCGGAGGACAGGGTGCTGTGGCGCAGTCTGGAAGAGGCCTATGTCCAGCAGTGGACTGCGATAGGCTGAGTAGATTGATTGGACAGGTCGACAGAAGGTTACACTTGCCGAGGATAATCCTTGGATTTTTGTCCATTTATAACATATCAGACTCTCCGTGCCTCGGAAAGCTAAGGGGACTACTTGGCCTAAAGCGCGGTCACTGTCGGACTGCATAGAAAAGAAAGAGAAGCGCGATGACACAACCCTGGTAATTTATTGCAAAATATGAAGCAATTATCTATTTACAAAAAATCTATTGTTTGGACTAATAAATTAAAACACTAGTGCTTTAGTATGTTGCTTGTATCTGACAAAAAATCAGAATGATTGTTTGTATATTAGTATGGTTGTTAAGAAAGTTTTTGGAGGTATCTTCATGATTTTTTTCTATTGTATCAAATTAGTTGTATTATGTTCTGTCTGTGTGGTGCCGGATTTAAAGAATAGCACCACCCCATACTTCCCGTGGGTGTCGTAAGAGGCGACTTAGGGTCGTACCGGAGAATGGGCAGCAGCGTTCTCTATTTATTCCACCATCATACTATACTGCGATCGCCAACCCGCCTGCCAAGCGTGGCGATTATGGCAAACCCCCCCAAAATTGGGGGAGGCCTATGTCCAGCAGTGGACGTCTATCGGCTGAAACGACGAAACTTAAAATACAATATTTAAGAATAAACATCTGGAGTCACCTCCATATAATATTATGAATGTACTACATTCATCAACTTAAAATTCTTCTTAATTATAGACTATCAAAGTCAGTCTTATATAATCACAGCATTTATAATAACTGTTACGAGCTTCGGGTTCGTGACAATTAAAACTGCCGATTTAATAACCAAAAATTGACACTTTAATTAACAACACTAATTACAACTCAAACACACTAATTACAAAACACAATTGCACTACAGATCGCTTTAAGTCGCACTTGAATATCGCTTCGATGTTTTTTCGCCAACCCGCCTGCCAAGCGTGGCGATTATGGCAAACCCCTTCCAAGAATGACAAGCACAAGAAACACTAGGCCCCTAGTACCCGGCGGCCCGCCTACCCTTGGTTACGGTAGCGGCCAAGGCCACGGTGAGGCAAGGGGTGCTAAGAATCCCCGGAAGAGATCCGGCTACCACAATCACCGAAAACTGGACCTGGCTACATACAACACGCGTACACTCCGGACCGACGAGAAGATGTGTGAACTCGAGGAAGAATTGAGCAAGGTACGATGGAGTATAGTGGGGTTATCTGAAGTCCGAAGAGAGGGGGAGGACTCGATAATCCTAAAATCCGGAAACTTGCTCTATTTCCGGGAGGGCAACCAGCAGTCTCAAGGTGGTGTCGGGTTTATCGTCCATAAGTCCCTTGTGAGCAGCGTGGTGAAGATCGAGAGTGTGTCGACCAGGGTGGCGTACCTTATACTCAGAATATCCGAAAGGTATTCGCTGAAGGTCGTACAGGTTTACGCCCCGACCTCGTCACACCCCGATGATGAGGTAGAGACCATGTATATATTTCCAAAGCCATGCATGGCTCTAAAACTCACTTTACCGTTGTCATGGGGGACTTTAACGCGAAACTGGGTAAACGTAACGATGATGAGCTGCGAGTGGAGCAATTTGGAGTTGGACGCCGGAACCACCGGGACCACCTACTGGCCAGTTTTATGGAGAAGGAAGGCCTCTTTATGATGAATTCTTTCTTCAGAAAACGTGAGCATAGAAACTGGACCTGGCAGAATCCGGATGGTGCAACTAAAAATGAGATTGACTTCATTATGTCGACGAAGAAGCAAGTATTCAATGATGTCTCTGTGATCAACGCGGTAAAAACCGGAAGTGATCACCGTATGGTAAGAGGCACATTGAACTTAAATATCAAGCTGGAAAGATCTCGACTGATGAAGTCTACGCTCCGTCCAGCACCGATCCAGATTCAAAACCCCGAGAGCTTTCAGCTCGAACTCCAGAATCGTTTCGAATGTCTAGGGAGCTCCGTGGACGATTATAACGATGGGTTCGTGGAAACTGTCCATATTGTCGGATCTAAGATCTTCAAGACCCACCGTACGAATTCAAAAAAGAAGCTCTCTGATCATACTATGCGGCTCATGAAGGAGAGGCGCGAGATGATCCTGCAGTCTACGGATGATGCGCTAAATTACTGGCAACTCAGAAGACGGATCTCCAAGGCCTTGAAAAGCGATCTTCGCTGCTTTAATACACATCGTATTAAGGAAGCGATAGAGCGAAATAAAGGCGCCAAGGTATTTGCTAGAGATCTGTCTGTTGGGCAGAGCCAGCTTACGAGACTGAAGACCGATGATGGCAGGATCGTATCCGACAAACCTGAGCTGTTGAGAGAGGTCGAGAGGTTCTATGGACAGCTATACACGTCAACAAATAACCCCGCTATGAATCTGGCAAACGACCCAAGAGCTAGATTAACCCGGTACTATACCGAAGACATCCCGGACGTCAGCCTGTACGAGATTAGGATGGCTCTGAAGCAGCTCAAAAACAACAAGGCACCGGGTGATGACGGAATTACGGCCGAGTTGCTGAAGGCCCGTTCAGGAAAACCCGTTCTGAAGGCCCTTCACAAGCTGTTTGGTTCCGTCATACTCGAGGGCAAAACACCACAGGCATGGAACAGAGGTGTGGTGATACTTTTCTTTAAGAAAGGCGATAATGCCCTCCTTAAGTGCTCGAAATGTCAACGGTACAGCGTATGTACACAACGAAAATTATGAAAGTGAAAACATTTCACATCACTGCGACGTAAGGTCAGTTTGATTTGCTTATTGAATGGTATAAATAGTTGGATAAACTCATAACGAAGCCAGGAAGGTATAATATATACCATGATAATGGCTATAAATTGCCGATTTCTCAGTTTTTCTGAAGTCCTACCCAAAAATCTAAAAGTACGTTCAACTACGCTGACACTTGGGGCGTTTCGACAGGCGGGCGGCCAGACGTGTGAGGGGTTAAGAATTATAGGCCCATCTCACTCCTAAGCCATGTCTACAAGCTGTTTTCGAGAGTCATCACGAACCGTCTCGCGCGCAGGTTTGACGACTTCCAGCCTCCCGAACAAGCCGGATTCCGTAAAGGCTTTAGCACCGTAGACCACATACATACGCTGCGACAGGTTATACAGAAGACCGAAGAATATAACCTGCCTCTCTGCTTAGCGTTTGTGGACTACGAGAAAGCCTTTGATTCGATCGAGACATGGGCTGTGCTGCAGTCTCTTCAACGGTGCCAGATCGACTATCGGTACATTGAAGTGCTGAAGTGTCTGTACGAAACCGCCACTATGTCAGTCAGACTCCAGGATCAGACCTCGAAACCTATTCTTCTGCAGCGCGGTGTGAGACAGGGAGACGTTATCTCTCCGAAACTGTGCACCGCTGCACTGGAGGATGTCTTCAAGGTTCTGGACTGGAAAGGGGCTGGAATCAACATCAATGGCGAGTACATAACTCGCCTTCGGTTTGCCGACGACATCGTAGTCATGGCTGAGACTATGGAGGACCTCAGTACAATGCTCGATGACCTCAGTAGAGCCTCGGAAAGAGAGACTTAAAATGAACATGGACAAAACGAAGGTCATGTCAAATGCCCATGTACCTTCCACTCTCATAAAGATCGGAGACGCTACACTCGAAGTCGTGGACGAGTACGTTTACCTAGGACAAACTGTCCAGTTAGGTAGGTCTAACTTCGGGAAAGAGGTCACTCGACGAATCCGACTCGGCTGGGCAGCGTTCGGGAAGCTACGCAATATCTTCTCGTCCCACATACCGCAGTGTCTCAAGACGAAAGTCTTTGACCAGTGTGTGTTGCCAGTGATGACTTATGGAACTGAAACGTGGTCGCTCACAATGAGCCTTATAAGAAGGCTAAAAGTCATCCAAAGGGCAGGAGAGGGCTATGCTTGGAGTTTCCCTGCGTGATCGGATCAGGAATGAGAAGATCCGCAGGAGAACCAAGATAACCGACATAGCCCGAAGAATTGCCAAACTTAAGTGGCAGTGGGCAGGGCACATTGTTCGCAGAACAGATGGCCGATGGGGCCGAAAGGTTCTGGAGTGGCGACCGCGTACTGGAAGACGTAGCGTTGGAAGGCCTCCCTCAAGGTGGACCGACGACCTTGTGAAGGCCGCAGGAACCCGTTGGATGCGGGAAGCACAGGACCGGTCGAAGTGGAGGTGCTTGGGGGAGGCCTATGTCCAGCAGTGGACGTCTTTCGGCTGAAATGATGATGATGATGTTTTGAACACATTATCTACCAAGCATATATCCTGAAGAATATCATATATTTTTCTGATTTTTTTTTTACTGTAGTCGATCATATACTTTAAGGCATTATAAAACTTGCCAAAAAGCCGTTGGTCCCGGTTGCCATTTGTGGAATCGTGGATCTTTGGCAGTTGTTACGGGCGTCAGAAGCCCGAAAGTCTGACAACCAGCCTCGCCAACTAACTATGGTGTTACCCACTAACTGGGTTGTGGAGGTCAGATAGGCAGTCGCTCCATGTAAAATACTGGTATTCAGCTGCATCCGGTCAGACTGGAAGCCAACCCCAACATAGTTGGGAAAAGGCTAGGCAGATGATGATTTCTAACGGTTTCCTAGGAGAGCGCTGGCCGCAACTTAGCGGCCGCAATTTACTGGCGAAAGACGTCACTAGAACGTTATTTATGAAATTAAGTCGATGTGTTTTTCGAAGTCAAATTCCGCTGCCATCATTTTAATAAAAGCTGTCACTACGGCCATTAAATGGCGACCGCCACTTATCTAGGAAACCGTCAATCAATCAACTCAGCCTACCGCAGTCCACTGCTGGACATAGGCCTGTCCCAGACTTCGCCACAACACCCTGTCCTCCGTAAAATAAGGGAAAAAAAAACCGTGGCTTTTGTTAACTCAAAAAAGTTCTCGCTCATTTTGTTAAATGTATCGCCTATTAGGTTAAAGACTAAAAATGCCATCACTCAAATTTATTATTAAGTAAAGATATTATAATATGAGTCTTTGTCACAAAATTCACAAAGAGATGACTGATGAACTGAAAATTAGCGTCTAATGCTACAATAATGGGAGGAGGAACAGTGACACATTATGTTCCCATCCATCAGAGATAATGAACATTTAAAATTAATTCTGAGTAAGATCTTTTATTAAATGGGTCAAGGAGTTTAGAATCTTGGAATAAGACATTTTATTGAAGAGAGCGAAGCTTTCAACCTCTTGAAATAAAATTGGTTTTTTCTCTCCTTTCCTATCGAGAACCACTACAGAAGTTTACATTAGGATTTGTTCAAAGTATTTAAATACTTTAATGTTCCAGATAGGCCCGTGGCTGCAGCCGCACAGGTCGATCGATCAGGTTAAGCTACGCTTGCCGCGGTTGGTCTTTGACCATCTTTACATACCGAGACCCCTCCGTGCCTCGAAAAGCACGTTAAGCCATTGGTCCCGGCTGTCATTCGTGGATTTTTGAAAGTCGTTAAGGGTAGTCAGAAGCCCGAAAGTTTGACAACCAAGGGGTATTGTATTACCCAGTAATTGGGTTGTGGTGGTCAGATAGGCAGTCGCTTCATGTAAAATACTGGTATTTAGCTGCATCCGGTTAGACTGCAAGCCGACCCCAATATAGTTGGAAAGAGGTTAGGCAGATGAATGTTCCAGATGCCATGGATGCTATTAACTTTGCTGGTTGGTTAATATTTGTACCAACATAACATCAGGACTTGTTTCACCAAAAGGCCCAAACCCAGAGGTGTATCTATTAGTACACCCACACTTTAGTGTTCACCTCTCTCACCTTAACAGTTGAGGAGGTGAAGAACAAAACCTCACTTCTCCATTAAAAAAAAATGATTTTTTTAAATCTATGTGCAAAAAAATGTTAAATTGATTAAGGGCTGATTTTTCAATGGACAGATAATTTTTATTCGAGGAATTTAATTGACGTCTGACAGATTTTGTATCGAAGAACTGTCAAAAATTCAAAATGATTCCTTCGATAAAATTATCTGGTGTTGGAAAAATCAGCCCTTAAGCAAATAATTAGAACTTTATCAAAAACACCTCTTTTCTTATATAATTTTTTCCGAAACCACACTTTTCCAAAAAAAAAATAATCAAAACCTCACATTTCCAAATTTCATTACAAAATATTAGCTAAGATTCTTATCATTTTTCCAACCATTTGGTACATCAGATTGCTTGACCCACTAGTTTAAATCAACTAAAACAAAATGCAGATGTTGTAGTCAGTTAGTTATTTACATTTTACTGTTTTCTCAAAAATTAGAAAAAGTGGAAAAGTGAGGATTCGTTCGATTTCGATAACTGAGGAGGTGAATCCTCAGCTCGTCGGGAATCGATAGGCGATACCCGACCACCGTAGGCGCGGGGTTGCGGACGGCGAGCAATGGGCAGCTCGCCGTCCGGTAAGGACCAGGCCCGGGTCGACGGCGCGTTGTGTTGCATGCGCGCCTCAAGGAGATATCAGCACCAACTGACGGGGTCCGCTAGGGCCGATGCCCGCCAGGGTCGCGGGTTGTTCGAAAGAGATACCGTGGCCCTTGGCACAGGCAACTGAAGGAACACGGGTGGGTTTTAGTCAGTAAGAGTCTGACACTCCCTTCCGCTCCGCCAAGAGCGGTAGGGGTCATTTGAAGATTTCTAACCCAAAAAAAAATAAAAAAGTAAATCGTCAGCTATGTTTCCCAGCTATGTCCCATATAATAGGGCGAGCCTATTGGCATGAACCGGACATAAATCCAGACTCCGGGCTGTTACTGAGAAATTCCGTTAGAAAATACCAATAACACTTTGCTCGACTTGGGAATCGATCCCAAGTCATCTTGCTCAGCAGTAGCACTTACGACCAACGAGGCGGTTATACCAAATGGCACAAATTAATAAATTAATTGAGCTAAGTGGGAGAACGCTGTCTGTCTAGCTGATTTTATTTGAATACTAGCTGCGCCCCGCGATTTCACCCGCGTAAACGGGAATATCGGGATAAAAAGTAGCCTATATGTTAATCCAGGGTGTCAGCTACCTCCATACAAAATTTTATCAAAATTGGTCCAGCCGTTTGGCGTGAAGAAGTACCAAACATATAAACACACACACACTCTCACAAACTTTCGCCTTTATAATGTTAGTGTGGTGTGATTATTCAATTAGCAATCTTCAGAGCTACGGAACCTCAATAAAAATATTACCCCACGGGACATTGGTATTCCATTGAATGATTAAATATTTTCGCCAAAAAAGTTGACAACATTACCGACTGCCTGCAGTCTACACGCCAGAGGTGACCAACCTTCGGCAGCAAAAACAAATAATTTTAATCATTAATAACTTTGTCACGCAATGCAAAAAAAAAGCGACGTCTTATGACTTTTGCAGTTATACAGCAATTTACAGTGAATTGTCACGCTTTATACGTATCTTCAGTATTGCTAAGTGGTTTGGTAATATTTCATTTCGAGCGTTCGTTGAAAAAATTGCTTGATTGCTTTGACGTGCGTTAGTGGCAATTAATTAGAAAATGGTTAAGTAGTGATATTGTTTAAACATTTTTGAGATAAATATCGAATTTCGAATCATGGAAAATTTTATAACTTTTGGTTTGCTAGGTAAACAATGGTTAAAGACTGAAAAATGTCGCTTGTCATTTTCCGTTTCAAAATTACACATCTTGAAATGAAAAATGTCAAGCGACATATCTCAGTTTCTCAGAGCTTTGTCATGACTTAAAAGCGCAAGCCCTCGTGACGTCAACTTTTACCGAAAATGCTCTATCATACTTGAAGTCAAATATTTCCAGTCCAGCTTACAATTTCTCCGAATGTCGTCCATCACTGCAATTGCTGGCGTGATTCCAGAAAAACTACAAAGTTTTCGGTAACTCGGTATCGGAAAGCCAATAAAATGTTATACCATGTTATACTAAAAGTTGTGCCCGAACAAAACTTTGCCAAACACATTTTCCAATAGTAGCAATATAAATTGTACAGCGAAAAGTATAAGTTTGAGATAATAGTTTTTATTAGTATGTAAGCGTTCTTCGTGGCATTTCTCGGCCCATTGGAAAATTCAGCTTTTCACTCAGATTCATTTTGTTTTGTTCTTGTGGTCGTATAGTTTTCAAAGTATCGGTGCTCGTGTAAACCTAACGACCTGAATCCTAAATTATATATGATGCTGATTTGGCAGCGCGGTTTAAGGCATACAAGACGAAGAAATGTGTTGGTTTTATAATTTTTCTGTAAACTGTTTATAAAGCAATCGAGAAAATTTAATTTATAGCCTGCAATGTGCTCACTGCTGGGACATAGGCCTCCTCTCTATGACAAAGACATACTTTATTACATTTACAAGTACTTCCATATATTATAGTTATTATTTAATAGTCTCGTTATGTTTTAAACAAACACTTATTATAATAATAAAACACTTATATCAATCAATTTATGCAAAAACGTTGACGATCGCTGCCCCGATTCACTCAAATCCCAGAGGTGAGAGTAAAACTTTTGCTTTTATTAATTCAGTATTATTTACTTTAGTTTTGCATAAACGAGTGTATTCGTTTTTTCTGCCACGAATTATCTTCTTGATATTTTACTATGTTAAATCATTTTGGGGCCATTATATATTATTGCACCCAATATTTTATAGTTTCTTACGAAGAAAACCTTATCACCCAAGTGCATTCCTTAAAACGCCCAATTTCTCAGAAATTACGCAAATAAATATGCTGCGGTATCTATTTTCATAACTTCTGGGTAATCTTTTAGCAGTTTCTAAAATATAATGACAATAATTAGAAACTGTACACGATACACTAACATTATGAACATGTAGCTTCTTCTCTATAAAGTAGTCGAAAGAGAATCTGGAATGAAGCTCATCTGAAATATTCATTTATTCAAATAATGGTTGGATGTTATTTTTTACAGCTAGCTTTATCTACAAAATTGAGTTGGGATACGACTGAACATAGTTTTAACGCATGTTATAATTATATTTCTTCGTATATTTTATTCGTAACAAAATGCTGACTGCGTTTCTACACATTTTAATGTTTGTCATAGATGACAGACGTTAAAAATGTGAAAAAATAGAAAAAAAATGAACGTGAAAATTGTTTCTTACAAGAAACAATTTTTAGTTTTTTCGGGCATTTTTATACATTTTACAGTTTATGTACACACATATTGTAAACAGACAAGAAGAAAGGAACAGAAAAAAATACGTGTAAATGTGATGCTTATTTCTTAAAAAATCTCTAAAAACACTCGATACTTATCCAATAAAAACGAGGTCTAAAAATTTCACGTTTCAATAAATCAACCATCAGTCTATAATGTTCCCACTGCTGGGACACAGGCCTCCTCTTGGTGAGAGGGAGTGAGCTGTAATCATTGATATCCAAAAATTATATATCAATGGCTGTAACGTTGGGCTCACGTGGTGCCCAGGTGGCCTGAAAAGGCCACCTTGGCAGAATCATAAAAGGATAACAGAATGGACAGTGAACTGTTAAGTTAATCGTATCAAATCCCATTGGTGAAGCATTTTGCAGTAATTTTTTTTTGTCTGTGCTAAAATACAAATCATTCCAATCCAAATCCAATCCCAATCTCTTTGATTGTACCTACGTAGTGCAGCGAAAAATATAAAAACGCGGACTGTCTTCACCATTTTGTAATTCATAATGTTATCCTTTTATGATTCTCCAAAGTGGCATTTTAAGGCTCCCTGTCTTCGAATATTTGGTTCTAGGACGTGCCGGTTTCGTCACGATGTTTTCCTTCACTGTTTCGAGAATAAGAATTAATCAACCATTTCTACATACTTAAATATTAATTTTAAGAAAATGCAACTACCTTAAGATGAAGCTAACCAAGTCCTCTTGCACTGATATCGTTATCCGTATAAGTCAGCTGACTTTTACAAAATGGCGCCGGATAAGATGAAGCTGATGCATTCTGTTACGCCAATACGTGGAATACATAATTACATACCTTTAGCTACGCATGCGTTAAGTCCGTCCTGCGGTTTTGTCTGTATAGTTTTATATTTCAAATACATCGTGCTCTATTTGTTCTTCGCAAAAGGTAGTGATTCATTTCTATTTAGTTACTTATTTTGAATTTTATATTTATTTTTTTTTTTTTTACTTTCTTCGTCTAAAGTAGATACATAAACGTTGCTTAAAGTGAAGTAGCGATTAGCAACTGTTTAACCATACATTTTTGACGTTTGAACGTCACTTTAATCCTCGTCTACAAATACACCCCTTATGTAATGAATGTGTACAAAACACACACACTACATTTTAAAAGAGTAACGATGGAGTTTCTTGCCCATCCTTCTCCATACGAAACTACCTTTTGGAAGGGGCGACTAGAATCAATTCTATTTTTTGTAAATTTTGACGTTCAAAAGTGCCTATTATTTATTTGAAATAAATGATTTGGCTTTGACTAGTGAGTACACCATCTATCCACTTTTCATGAAAAAAGATTTTTTTTTTACAAGGAATCGACAAGGGTTAAAAAGTACCAACCCTTGTCGATTCCTTGTAAAAAAAAACTTTTTCTTACAAATTAAAGGTGTTTTAGAGGGTACTCTAAAAACACCTTTAATTTGTAAGAAAATGAATGATTAAACATAACGGTTAGGTTTTAGGAGCTGTCCATTACAATTTTTCGTCGTTCGAGAAGGGAGGCCTTTCAGCCTGATTGATTGAATTTGGTTAGCACTTTGATTTTTATTTTACATAAAATACACGTACCTACGGTCAGCAACAAAAGTTGATTAACACTTCAGTTTTTTTAATCTCAGTTATTGAGCAAAATATTTGTTTAAAATTGCAGCAGAAGTACAATGCAATTTTGAATAAATACTTTGCTTAATGACTGTGATTAAAAAAACTGAAGTTTTAATATTTTGCTCAATAACTGAGATTAAAAAAACTGAAGTGTTAATCGGCTTTTACTGCTGACTGTACCTACCGTGTATTTTTTTACAGACGCCAGCACATTAATCTACCTGAAACTGTCAAATTTTTCCAATCAGCTTTGTACCTTATGCTTTAGCGATAAAGTTGAAAATTCTTAAAATAAATTTGACAGATTGTAGTAGCTTGATGTGCTGGCGTCTGTACCTACAGTTTGTAGAGGATAATGTTATAAAATGTTTAATAATAATATTAGGCACGTCAATCCATCACTTACTTTCCTATCGACAATAATTAATTATCACCAAAACATTCAGTAATATGATTAGGGACCCCTTCTTTTCGCATAATGTTTTTTTTTCCTAAAATACTTTGGCATCACTATTTTGGTATAATTTGTTTTGACATAATAATACTTTGCCATATTTTTTTTTGCATACAATTTATGTTGGCATAATAATCTTGAAGGCTAATCTATTTTGGCATAAATTGAATTCGCATAATATTAAACTAAAGCAGGTACTTAAAATTATAGTATTGTCGTAAAAATTCAATATGTTGTGCTACTAGGCGACGTAGGATGCAAGAGCGAGCGAAGGGCACCCCGAGGTTCGGTTTGGTTAGGTTCCTTTAAAACCTGCAGACAGAAATAGGAGCCCCGCGCAGCGGGGCTCCGTCGACCTGACGTCGTTCGAAATAAAACTTATGCTTTAGAATGTTATGCTTAATCATTATTATGATTAGAAAAATTACGCTTAAAAAAAATATGCGTAAGCTATTATGCGCAAATAATGTTATGCGAAAATATAATTGGGAGAAACAAAAGTATGCCAAGTTATATTAGGTCTTAAAACTTTATGCAAATGGACAGAGAACAAAATGATTAGTGTGAGCATAACCAGCGGCGTAATAGGAATGGCTTTAATTTTGACATTCATTTTTTTTTTAATATTCATTGCGTTATTTACGTTGTTTGGCAGACAATTTTTTCGAACATGCGATGCAATGGATTAGCAATATCCGTCAAAATGATTCAGATTATGATTAATAGTGTGTTCCGCAATTAGGGTTCAGCTCCCGACGAACGACATCCATTTGAAGGGATTCTAAATTACTTGTCCAATTGGGTAATGAAAGCATCTTCATTACTTCTAATGGGTTATACTTTGAAAATGTTTTTTTTTTCTTGGATGAGATGACTTTGACTAATTACAATTTTATGACAGTTACCGCGGTTCATTTCGAATGTGGTTACGATCTCGTCCGTAATTAGTTAATATTATTTATCTTTATTTTTTATTATCAGCCATTTCTGTCTCTCTGCAGGGCAAAGGCCTCCCTTCCCTCCTTCCACTTATCCCTATCCAGTGCTGTTATACGCCAATCCTTGTGGAAAGAGTTGAGCTCATCCCGCCATCTCATTCTGGGCCTGCCGCGTTGTCGTTTGCTGCTGTTTGGGACCACTGTGTGGTTACTTTAGCCCATAGCTCCTCCGGCATGCGACAGATGTGACCAGCCCAGTTCCATTTTTGCTTGGCAGCCGTGTGACTTACATCGGCAATTTGAGTTTTAGAACGCAGTATCGAGTTCCTTAAACGATCAGAAAGTTTAACTCCAGGGATAGTGCGCTTCAGTTAATATTAAACAAGATCAAATTAGATTAGCAAGCGAAACTACGCAAACGTGATGGGCATCGCTATCTAAACAAAAGTAAAAAAAATAATTATTCGATGATTTTTGTGTGGGGTCAACGACCCTTTTGAGTGTTGTTACTTGAAGTATGAGTTGAGAAAATATATTTTCTTTTGTTTTATTGTGTTTTAGATATCTATCTACTTCTGTGAGAGAGGCACAAAAAAAAATCGAGGTATTCCACTCAGAGCACTGATTTGATCCGCACTTGGACGAACCGCACCTGTTTCATGTGTTTTTCAATGGTGTTTTTATTTACGTGTTTTTTTTCTCACGTGAACTCGCCAGTTCGGAAAGGTGGAAATGGGAATGACTTATCAACTTAGGTGTGCCGTGGCATCACAGCGAGCCCTATCGAATATCCCAGAGCTGCGGTATTATTTTTATTTAAATAAATCTTATCGCAGTATTATGCCGAGATAGGAGCCTTTTTGTCGGTGCACAGGAGTTTTTAATGTTAATTTTGTTACTTTTAAATGCTCCTTTTTACTACTTGTATTTCCTGTGCGTGTCAGATATAAAATATTTTTCTTTCATTCAACTTTGCTTATTGTGCAAACACACGAGCAACACGCATCAGCGGCGGAGGCAACTGCAGTCGCAGACGCGTCAACAGCTGCCGTCGACACGCGTTGACGGCAGTCGTTGAAGCGTCGACGGCTGCACATAAGAGCGTTTACGCCGTACGGCATTTCATACAAACTTTCAAGCCTGTATTTTTTTAAATTAATGAACCGATTACTTATAATGCAACAAAAAAAAAAAATAACCACGTAAAGTGTCAACATAAAATCATCTGCCTAGCCTTTTCCCAACTATGTTGGGGTCGGCTTTCAGTCTAACCGGATGCAACTGAATACCAGTGTTTTACATAGAGCGACTGCCTGTCTGACTTCCACAACACAGTTACTGGGTAATACGATACCCCTTGGTAAAGATCCACGAATAACATCCGGGACCAACGGCTTAGCGAAGCACGGAGGGGTCACGGTGTGTAAAGATGATCATGGTCACCCATTCACAGACCAACCGCGGCAAGCTTAGCTTAACCTGATCGATCGACATGTGCGGCTGTTATTATTTAGCCACGGTCCCCTCATAAAATGTAATAGATGAATGATAAGAATACGGTAGGTAGGTAGGTTTATGCTTACAAGGTTTCTTTAGTTAGCACAGTACTTTCCTGGCTCAGCTTGGTGAGGCGATGACCGTAGCGGTATGCCACGCTGCAGACGCCAGGTAAATGATAAATGATTAATAAATGTTAATGATATATGATTTTATTTTTGTAAGTAGGTTTGCAGAAACACTTTTACACGTCAATCATATTTTTTTTTAAACTAGATGAAGTCGGCGTTTCCTGTCTGACTACTCTGAGAAGAAAGGCCGAAACAAACTCCAAGGTCACAGTTTCTTTTAAAGTTTGGTCAGGTTATATGAAGACCACGTAGATCGATGTCTGGATGGTCTTTTGAGGAAAGAACCACACAGATTGAAAGGACCTGTCCAGTCAGTGCACGCATTTTAGGTGCCGATCGGCGGATGTTCCCAGACCCGTTGAGCTCGACGCGGCCACGCGGGTAAAATAAGTACCCGGCGCAGAGCTCGATGGTATATGGGTTCGCCGGAAGGTAGAGGCCCGTCGTTCCGCGTTCGGAAGCCACCGAAAGTTCCGGATGGAAACCTTGAAGATGGTGAGCCGGTATTTTGGAGCCTGGATAACCACCCAGCGTGTCACAAGATGGCCGGTAGTCATCTCCACTCATTGTGACATTAAAGGATATGAAAAGCGAGGTGTACTGGTGTGCTAATAAAGGTGGTGTGTGGTTGTCACAATCAGTATGGAGTTTACAAAATGGAAGTGAGAATCACGACATGATTTGCGTTCTCAAGGTTTGAAATACAAATTATTAAAATGCTCAGAGCTGAAGGCAAATAGATTGCATGAGAATTAATATACGGAAGGTATAATAAGCTAAAACAATAAGAAAGTGGTTATGAGCACATAGGCACACGCCTAGGTTGACCTAGATATTGTAGGTACAGAAAATATACAGTTAGGGTCAGGACACATTGATTGACGGCCTTTCGCACTTTGCTGATTGAAAAGGAGCACACTAGTACGCATTATGCCAAACCACCACTTACGGAGGCGTTTGTTTTGTGTCACTCCGCCGCCGCCGGAGCGCGTTCGTCGCGTCGATTTGAAAGGATGCAAAAGTCGTTCCATACTTTGCTCTCTTTCTGTATCGACTAACCTTTTAATAAGTTGATTGGTATGAATCAATAAAAAACTGTTGCCCGCTAAATGGTGGAGATCACGTATGGTCCCATGTGGTTCTGGATCTAGTGAACTCGCGTCTTCCCCCGGAGCAGGATTTCGAGTGTGCTGGTCAAGTTGTCACCGTGAGTGAATGAACACAACGCGGTGACGCGCGCTTAGATGTAGGTCTTCTTCATACGTTCGGATATACAAAATTACAGCGTGCGTCACTAGTGCATACAGTTAATTTATGTTGTTTAGTAACTTAGGACGTTCCTAATAGTATCACGTCTGTGGTTTGACTTGACACTTTGTTGTTGTCATTTTATTATTAATTTTGTCCACAGACTACAATATTGTCACACTTTATAGTTGATTGAACAGTCGATTTTTAATTCAATTTCCTTCTTAAGAAACCTCCTTTGAGACTTAGATGAGCACGTAAGATGGAACGTGGAAGCTATTAAGGGAACTATCGTCGTTGATGCGATTACATGTAAGAGTGGGTATTATAAAGTTTCTTCATACCGTTTTACTTTTAATTTATTTTAATAGTTTTACTGGGCAGCCAGGTCCACCTTCTTAATCACCATCATATTTTTTTTATGACGTGTAAAAGTGCCTTTGGCTAAATAATAACAACCGCACAGGTCGATCGATCAGGTTAAGTCTGACAACCAGTCTTACCATGGAGTATATCGTATTACTAAGTAATAAAATACTGGTATTCAGCTGCATCCGGTTAGACTGGAAGCCGTCCCCTACATAGTTGGGAAAAGGCAGGGAGATGATGACGTGTAAAAGTGCCTCGTTGGCGTAGTGGTCGCAAGCGCAACTGCTGAGCGTGAGGTCCTGGGTTCGATTCCCAGGTCGAGCAGTGTGTTATTGGGTTTTTCTATCTGGAATTTCTCAGTAGTAGCCCGGAGCCTGGATTTGTGCACGGTTGACGGCGATAGGCTCGCTATTATATAAGACTTGAACATAATTGGCGAAATATGGATGTACAGACGCCAGCACATCAAGCTACCCGAAACTGTAAAATTTTCTCAATCAACTTTGAACCTTATGCCGGACGCGATAAAGTTAAAAATCTATTAAAGAAATTTGACAGATTGTAGTAGCTTGATGTGCTGGCGTCTGTACTATACGCACACCTTTGTTTAACCCTGCGTGGAATACATCTGTGATGATAAGTGTAAAAGTGATGTCGATATCCTTATAACAGAATAAAAAAAATTCATTTCATTACGTATTCTGCCGTCATAAAGAAAAAAGGCACAACTAATATTTTTTTCAAAATTGTGTTGTATATTTGGAATTAGAAAAAAGGCGCATATGCCCGTTTTATTTTACTCAATTTTGGAAAAAAATGTAGTTGAGCCCTTTTTCATTATGACGGGCAGTATTATTGATTCAGAAACCACGGACAAACAAACAGACACAAGTGCACAATTTCTTCCTAGTGCAGTCAAGCCCCACTGCAGCGAATCAGCGAAGCGTCTTCATATATAAAACTATACTATCGCACTTTCAAGCATTTGGTATACACGCGTGAGCCAATTGAAGCATCGACTGAATTTGTGTTAGTGAAGTGAAAAGACAATTATATCGATAAAAATGAAGAGCGCGTATCTATTAGCGGTCCTGATTTTCGGTATCGTGAGAGCGAGTGAAATCGATAAAGAGGTGAGAAAATTATTGTTTCTTTTTTTGTTTACGTGTGTGGATTGCGTTGTTTTTATCGATAATCAAGTGTTTCTAAATGAATGATTAAAGAGTGAGAAAAACTTTATAAAAAAAAAAATACTAGTTAATATTTTTTTATCATCAGATGTGTATTTAGATCAAAGTAAATATAATTTTTAGAGAAGAAGATAAATGTAAGTGGTTTCTATGTCTTGATTCTACAGGATGTTAAAAACTGAGCTATATGGGTGATACTACCAAAAGCTGACTTTGTGTTTATTGCTTTATACTTAGCAGCTTTAAACAAAAAGAAGTGGAAAGAGAGTAGAGAGGCCTTTGTCCTGCTCTGGGAGAACACAGAATTTTAATAATAATAATAAATATAATTCTTAAACATCTCTAATTTTATTATAAAATATATAATTTTTAATTAGCTCAAATTAGAATTAATACACTAACGAATCAAATAAATATTAATTTGAAAGTTTTGACAGAATTTGTGAGTCGACTTCTTTGAAATCAATTCGCACCTAATTCAATTAATTTACTTCTCAACTGGAAGTAATAACTGCCCACGAATTTCTTTGATAAAAATTATAAGTAGTCGCGAATTTAACTCAAAGAAACCAATTTATTAAAATGTCAATTAAAACTGATTCCGACAGACACGAAGAAAATTAAAATTGTATTAATTAATCTACGTCGCAATTTCTTCAAATAATTCCAGCCTTTTTAGTAGACAATTATTAATTCCTTAATTATGAATAGTCAATTTAGTAAAAAGTACTACGTTTTCTTTATGAGTAAAAATGTTTGTGACAGTTACTTTAAAATTAAGAGCGTTTACGCCGTACGGCATTTCATACAAACTTTCAAGCCCTTATTTTCCGAAATGAATGAACCGATTTTAATGAAACTTCGTACGCATTAGCAGGATACAAAGGTCTAAAAAGTTAGTAGAGAACATTTTCGAAAAATAGTGTTACAGCCAAATTAGACTGATTTTAAAATTTCCATAGAAACAGAAATTTCCAGTTATCTTTTTTTAAATAAAACATTTCGAAAATGTTCTCTACTAACTTTTTAGACCTTTGTATCCTGCTTATACGTATGAAGTTTCATTAAAATCGGTTCACTAATTTCGAAAAATAAAGGCTTGAAAGTTTGTATGAAATGCCGTACGGCGTAAACGCTCTTAAATCACAATGATAAATGATTATATTTCTGTGAGTAGGTTTGTACAAACACTTTTACACGTCAATCATATTTAAAAAAAAAACTAGATGGGGTCGGTCGATGTATTTAAATTGTTTATTTTTTACCGATCTTTTTATCGACAATCAACAGTTACTGGGTCACAACACAATGGCGTTAAAAGGGGGTTGAAAATGTACGATGTCCAAAATTGCTTCTCCAAACTGCATTTGGAAATATTTCAATTCTTGTATGTATTGCCCAGTATCTGAGACGTTGTTATACGACCCTATTGTGATATTCGTTCCATATCTTGACACATTGCATTTCCAAACTCTCAGGACACGATATTTTTAGCATCGGCCATCGACAGTTTTGCGTCTCAATCTGCATCGCGTTTGACTCTTTACGTTCGTAATTAAAAGAAAAGAAACATGTATTTGGTTACAGTACAAAAATGGAGTTCTTTCATAGTGGGTTTCTCGCGTCTGCGTCAAAAAGATTCACTTTGGAGGTGATGTCAGACATATGCTTCCTGACGCTGGTTTTCTAATGAATCTTTAGATACTATTGACTACTTACTGATTACTACTAGATCAATCATAATTTATTATGCTTGTCACAAATAGTTTCGATTTGATGCTAAACTGGTATCAATCGTCGGATTATCATCATTACGAAGATTCTCTTAATTAATTTATTATTTATTTATTGAAACTTTTCGTACAAAAAGGTACAAAGGCGGACAAAAAAAACCGACTTCCAAAAAAAAAAACACTAGATAGTGAAAAATAACTTTAATTTCGGAAGTCGGTGGCAAAAACTAAAATACAGATCCAAAGACACCGACTTCCGAAATTAAAGTTATTTTTTAATTTGTAGTGTTTTTTTGGAGGTCTGTTTTTTTTGTTAAAAAGTTTTTTGTTTATAGGAACAGAGCATAAAAAGCTGTATATTATTCCCGCATCATACCTATTAAGTACCTAAACTATATCCATCAATTTTTATCTTCGTTCACACACGTAATCCCTTCACTGGCAACGGAAAAAGGTATTTCACAACTTAAGCGGAGATAATATTCAATTATCGGGAGATTATCTGAAAATATTATGTGCTTTTTCATCGAGTTTAGGGTGGTATTATCATCTCTCTGTCGGAAGTGGGTTTCTATTGAAGAGTTTTTATCCGTGAATATCTGAAGATTTTATTTATTCGATGGTTTGTCTGGTTTGGTAGTAAAACGAGCTATATTGACCTTGATAAAATTAATTCTTCGAAATGAGATCTTTACGCTGTTATAACGTATCGCATCTACTTTTTAAAGCGAGATCAACAATAAATTGTTCAATGCA
The DNA here is from genome assembly GCA_916614155.1 of Mesoligia furuncula. Classification (NCBI taxonomy): domain Eukaryota; kingdom Metazoa; phylum Arthropoda; class Insecta; order Lepidoptera; family Noctuidae; genus Mesoligia; species Mesoligia furuncula. Next base: position 2,686,006 of record OU744813.1, on the reverse strand, counting down.
TACCAACTGTCGAATCTTCAACTTTTGACGTATTTTACAGACGCCAGCACATCAAGCTATCCGAATCTGTCAAATTTCTCCAATAAACATTGAACCTTATACTTTAGCGATAGAGTTGAAAATCTATTAAAGAACTTTGACACTTTTGACGCACAGCTACAATATAAGAATTTTGTATCATATCAATCATAACGCAACTTGTTTGCTATCGTAATTGTTTTAACACTATACGGTTAATATCAAGTGCTCGTCGTAGATAATGTATGATGTATGTTAGGCGGTTAGATAGTTTCAACTATAATGTAGTTTAATTTTTCTGGTAAAACAATTTCGAAGTTGACTGTCTACCTAAAATAAACAGGCAAAAGCTGCCAAAACTTTTAATTACGTAGGTAAACAGTGCTATAAATTAAAATAAAAAGATAGTAAGTTTTCTTTGTAATTCTGTAGTTTCTACCATACCATGGGAGGAAAATGTGACTTTATGTGTGTGTGTAGTTAAGAAGAAATTTATGTAACACTAAGCTAACAAATGCTTTTACGTGTATTTTCCTTATTTGTTTTTCCTTCGTCAAATGTGACGTCAAATAATAATAAACATCAATAAGAAGAACGTATTTCTACATGACCTTACAGTATAACTTTTCTGTACAGTGTTATTTCACGGAAAATTCCTGGGAGCAGTGGCGACACATTGTTAACGGCCGTGACTTACGAGTTATAGGTCGTAGGTTCAATACCAGACAGACGTTTTACTTTGTGTAAATTATGTCATCACCACTGCTCTCAAAACGGTGAAGGAAAACATAGTGAGGAAACCAAATATTCGAAGACATGTGACATCTACCAACCCGCACTGGGCCTGTGTAGTAGATTACCGATTTGTATAAGATGAGATTTTGAATGTTTTTTAGGGTTCCGTACCCAAAGGCTAAAAAAGGAACCCTATTATTAAGACTTCGCTATCTGTCCGTCCGTCTGTCTGTCACCAGGCTGTGTCTCAAGAACCGCGATAGCTAGACAGTTGAAATTTTCACAAATTATGTATTTCTGTTGCCACTATAACAACAAATACTAAAACTAAATATTTCCTTAAACATTTAGTTTAGTTTTTTATGGGAGCCCCCCTTGGGGCTCCCATAAAAAAAACAAACGTGTTTTTTTCGGCGTTTTTGCCTTGTGGTACGGAACCCTTAGTGTGTGAGTAAACGTCATCATCATCTGTCCAGCCTTTTCCCAACTGTGTTGGACTGGCTTCAAGTCTAACCAGATGCAACTGAATACCAATATTTTACTGACTTTCGAGCTTCTGACTACCCGTGAAAACTCTCAAAGATCTACGAATGACAGCTGGAATGCTTGCTGAAGATATGGTAAGCGTGATAATTATCTAAAAATCAATTGCCGAGCGTTACCCTCGCAAAAACTCGAAAATGGCTCGACCGATTGTGTTGAAACTTTGGTAAGTTGTTGTGTGCGCGCCGGAGAAGGTTCCTAACAAAAAAAAGGCATTGCAATCCATGTCGGATATTAGCTAGTTTAAAATAATAAAACCCACCATCATAATCTGCCTAGCCTTTTCCCAACTAGTTGGGGTCGGCTTCCAATCTAACCGGAATACCAGTATTTTACGTACGTTTGTACGTTTTGTATTTTATTATGCAGCTGAATACCAGTATTTTACATGGAGCGACTGCGTATCTGACCTCCACAACCCAGTGACTAGGTAATAAAATAATGAAGATCACTAGCACAAAAGTATATCTTCTGAAAACTTCACGTTCACGTACATCTTTAACAATATCCAAACTTAGCCAATACCTAAATCATCATTAAAAGACAACAGTCTCATTAAGACAGAGCGTCGAAAGCTAACAGCCAGCTAATTATCACATTACAACGAATGCCAGACATCACGATTATCGGTATTTGACTGAAAGCGGTTCTCTGCCACACTTGAGTGCGTGCACGCAACGCGACTGCTAATGAATTTTCTTTGAATTGTTATGGCGCATTGTGCTGAGACACTCGAGTGGGTGGGTTGGTTAATATTTAAAATCACACTAATATTATAAAGGCGAAAGTTTTTCAGTGTGTGTTTGTTAATATGTTTGTTACTTAGTCACGCTCAAACGGTTGGATCAATTTTGATAAGATTTTGTATGGAGGTAGCTGACACCCTTTTTTTTGAGTGGCAAACCATCAAATGACCCCTCCCGTTATTGGCGGAGCGGAAGGGAGTGTCAGACTCTTACTGACTAAAACCCACCTGTGTTCCTTCCTTAGCCCATTATGTTCCGGGCCAGCGGTAACCCTTTCGGACAATCCCGCTGACACGGCAGGCTTCCTGTCCGTCCTGATCGGACGGTGAGCTATAGCTTACATCCTGGATTAACATAATTATAGGCTACTTTTTATCCCGATATTCCCACGGGAATATTTATTTATTTATTTCCCATTTACGCGGGTGGAACCGCGGGACGCAATTAGTAATCAATAAAAGGAAAGAAAGAAAATAATAATTATTTGGTACGTAAGAACACACAATCGCCCTCTGGCTAGGTGGAGCGACGATCTTCGCAGGATGGCTGGTAGCAGCTGGATGAGAGTTGCCAAAAATCGAGTTGAATGGCGTGCAATAGGAGATGCCTATGTCCAGCAGTGGACTGCTGTAGATGATGAAGTACACACAGTCATCATCTGCCCAGCCTTTTCATATACTAATCTATGTAAAGCTTTCAACTTGAAATATTATAAACTAGCTGCGCCCCTCGGTTTCACCCGCATAAATTTGATCCCGTGGGCATATCGGGATAAAAGTAGCCTATATGTTAATCCAGCGTGTCAGCTACCTCCATACAAAATTTTATCAATATTGGTCCAGCCGTTTGAGGGTGAAGAAGTAACAAACATATAAACATACACACACACCCCACACACTCACAAACTTTCGCCTTTATAATTATTTGTGTATTATAAATACGATCGTTCTATCACTTCAGAATTAGCAAGTTTATAATGGATAGGACAGAGATTAAAATAGAAGAAGAACTAGCAGGGGATCGAGGAGGGGGGGTGGAGGGGGGTTCAGGGGATCAGACCGGAATAAATAATACAACCGTACAATTTATCGCAAATACCTAATACAATCCTTTGACTAATAATGAAGGTGAAAACAATTGCAAATATTTTGCTACAAAATAATAATATATGGCTATGAATAGTGCCCATTTCCATACAGAAGACTAGCATTTGCCCGCGTCTTCACTCGCGTGGTCAGAGAAATTATCCCACGAGAAGTACTACCGGGATGGAAAGAACCAAGCGGGATTATTGCGTAACACACTAATAATAGGAAGTTAATTTTAATTTGGTAATGGATGAATGAATGAATAAATAAATAAATAAATTAATGTTGGTAGTTCAACAACATTCATTGCATTATTTACATTGTTGAGCAGACACATTTTTCGAACATATGAAGCAATGGATTAGCAATATCCTTCAAAATTGTTCAGATTGTATTGATAGTGAGTTACGTAATTAGGGTGAAGGTCATGGTCTAGTAGTTTGCCAAAACCATCCGTTTAGTCGTTAAGCGGAAAAGTTAACAAATAGTCAAAGTTATTTTCGCATTTATAACTTAGTATGGAAGGATAAAATTCCAGTGGAATATTTTCATGATACAATTCTTTGTGCGAATCAAAGGAGTTTGCATTTTATTGAAGTTGGCACTGTAAACTACGGTTTTTTTTTCGGGTGATTAGGTTATCATGTTAAATAGTACAGCGGCTGTCACAAGTTTTTATTAGTCTGTGATAAACTTAATGGTGCAATGAAAGAAATGATAGCGAGTTTGCTTAGATGAATTTAAATTTATTAAGCGTGTAGGTACAACTCGATGTCGTTCACAGAGTAGAGTGAGTTTTCCATAGTATATGAAAAAGGCGCGAAGTTTTAACACAAATTGTAAATCAATAATTCCAACAGTCTGTTTAAATAATAAAATAAACAATTTTACGAAAATTTAAAACTGAATTTTTCAAACAAAATAAATAGCGTAAAAATGGGCACGAAATAAACCACTCATGAGCAGTTATGGTGCAGTGGTAATGGCTGCTACTTTCGTATTGTAGGTCTAAGGATCGAACCCAGCGCTTTACTTTGTGTAAATTATGTCATCACCACTGCTCTCAAAACAGTGAAGGAAAACATCGTGAGGAAACCAGCATGTGAACGAAAAATTCGAACATATGTAACATCTACCAACCCGCACTGAGCCCGCGTGGTGGATTATGGCCCACTCCCTCTCGGTGAGAGGAAGACTGTTTCTCAGCAGTGGGACCATTTTAAAGGCTGATTATTAATAAAAAATTGTTGCTTTTTTAATGCGAAGCAAGCACCTTTTACAGTAACATCAGCCAACCGCAGCGGCCGTGTGTAACATAACGGATACATCGAAGCGAACGCAAGCTAAGCGTATCTTAATTAAATATTACAGTTAACTCCAATTAATAAGTAATAATTAATGTATCACATCTCTAGGCATTACAGTCATTCGTAGATTTATGACCATCGCTACAGGTAGTTTGAAGCCCGAAAGTCTGACAACCAGTGTTACTAAAGGGTAGCGTGTTACCCAGTAACTGGGTTATGGAGATCAGATAGCATTTGCTCCATTTACATACATCCGGTTAGTTAAATAATAATAATATGTTAAATAAGAAGGCTAAAAGTCACCCAAAGGGCAACGGAGAGGGCTACCTATGCTTGGAGTTTCCCTGCGTGATCGAATCAGGAATGAGGAGATCCGCAGGAGAACCAAGGTAACCGACATAGCCCGAAGAATTGCCAAACTTAAGTGCCAGTGGGCAGGGCACATTGCTCGCAGAACAGATGGCCGATGGGGCCGAAAGGTTCTGGAGTGGCGACCGCGTACCGGAAGACGTAGCGTTGGAAGGCCTTTCACAAGGTGGACCGACGACCTTGCGAAGGCCGCAGGAACCCGTTGGATGCGAGAAGCACAGAACAGGTCGAAGTGGAGGTGCTTGGAGGAGGCTTAGTCCAGCAGTGGACGTCTGAAATGATGATGATGATGAATACCTATGTTAAATTGTTACATAGTATGAATATTTCGTATTTTGAATCTAGTTCAGATTTTATGAAGAAACTCCAGCCTTTAATGTTCCCACTGCTGGGACATAGGCCTCCTCTCTTCTTGAGAGAACGTAATCCACCAGGCAGGTTCAGTGAGGGTTGCTAAATGTCATATAAAGAAAGAAAGAGAAAGTATTTATTGCGACTCGTACAGGAAGATCACAAACTAAACTAAACACAGTCAAATAAAAAAATCCAAGTTATATAAAAAATAGAAAAACTGGCCAAGTGCGAGTCGGACTCGCACACGAAGGGTTCCGTACCACAAGGCAAAAACGCCGAAAAAAACATGTTTGTTGTATGGGAGCCCCCTTAAATATTTATTTTATTTTAATTTTATTATTTATTATTAAAGTTAAAATACAACTGAGTATTTTGTGAATATTTCAAGTGCCTACCTGTTGCCATTTTTGATATCGAGCAAAAAAGGGCAAAAAAATCGCGTTTGTTGTATGGGAGCCCCCCTTAAATATTTATTTTATTTTGTTTTTAGTATTTGTTGTTATAGCGGCAACAGAAATACATCATGTGTGAAAATTTAAACTGTCTAGCTATCGCGGTTCTTGAGATACAGCCTGGTGACAGACAGACAGACAGAGACAGACGGACAGACGGACAGACGGACAGACGGACAGACAGCGAAGTCTTAGTAATAGGGTCCCGTTTTTACCCTTTGGGTACGGAACCCTAAAAAGTAACAAAAGGAAAATAAAACAGAAAGTCCTATACGAGGCCAAAAGGCTCCTATCTCAGCATGATGCTGCGACATTTAAAAAAGAAATGTCAAGAATATCTTCGAATAGTTTGGTTCTAGGACATACCGCTTTCCACACGACGTTTTCCTTCACCATTTTGAAAGCAGTAGTGATGAAATGATTTATACTAACTAAAACACCAACTGCGATCGCCAACCCACCTGCCAAGCGTGGCGATTATGGCAAACCCCCCCTTTTGGGGGAGGCCTATGTCCAGCAGTGGACGTCTTTCGGCTGAAATGATGATGATGATGATGAATTAAAACACCTACCTGCAACTCGTGAGTCAGGGCTCAGCTCCTGAACGACAACGATTAATTTTAACGGTCTCCAGAGTATATACTCTTCCTTCAGAACAGTTTCTGAAGGAAGTGTGTGACTGCGAATTCATGTCTGTTATCTTGGAAATTTGTATATTTACTGAAGTGTAAGGAATGGGTCTCATTGTAAGTTTTCGGAATATATCTTAAATATAAATGTAGTTTTAGAGGGGCCCGTGGCTAAATAATAACAGCCGCACAGGTCGATCGAACAGGTCAAGCTACGCTTGCCGCGGTTGGTCTGTGGATGGGTGACCCTCTTTACAAACCGACACTCCTCCGTGCCTCGGAAAGCACGTTAAGCCGTTGCCGTTGGTCCCGGCTGTCATTCGTGGAACTTTGACAGTCGTTACGGGTAGTCAGAAGCCCGAAAGTCTGGCAACCAGTCTTACCAAGGGGTCAGATAGGCAGTCGCTCCATGTAAAATACTGGAGTTGGGAAAGTTGGGAAAAGGCTAGGCAGATGATATAAATATAGTTTTATTTTTTTTTTATTCGTAATGTTTTAATTTGTAAATTAACTATTTACACTAGATACTTAATTAAATGACTAACTAACTTACTATACAAATAAATACAAAAACAAAGGACACTTAGGCGTCGAAGTACTCGTCCGCATCGCTGTCATCCGGAAACGAGCCCAGAAGACTGGCAGCATCGCCACGTTGAATGGCAATGCTAATTCTTTGGCCAAAGAACGACCCAGCCCTCTGGTCAGGTGAAGTGTCTACTAGCCGGCGAGAAATTTCCTTAAATAAAAACTTATTTACAAAAAAAACAACCGACTTCCAAAAACACTATAAATAAAGAGAAAAAAAACTTTAATTTCGGAAGTCGGTGTCTTTGGATTTGTATTTTAGTTTTTGCCACCGACTTCCGAAATTATAGTTTTTTTTCTCTTTATTTATAGTGTTTTTGGAAGTCGGTTGTTTTTTTTGCAAAAAAGTTTTTATTTTTAGTTTTTAGCGGGTCAGTTTGTAATTTATCTAAGTTATAATAGCCTAATGTCAACTGCTTATCACCTTTTACAAAATATTGCTTTTCCCGATGCACGGACGTTAATAGTTGAGGAGTTCTCCTAGTAAGAACCAGGAGAACTGGAGCTGATTGAGAAGTCACCATCAGCTCCACTTCACCATACGCATTGTAATGAGCATAAATTGCTTAGCAGCCATATTAAAGTAATCGAATCGCAACCCGTGAAATATTTGTCATTGAGTAGTGCCATTTGTGGTCTTCATCATCAGCTCCACTTTACCAAATCATAATTTCCGAGAGCAAATGCTCAAGTTACTTTAATAATAGACTTAGGCAAGAAAAATTTTGCTAAGGGCTAAGTTTATGTTACGCTTAGTCGTGTAAAGACGCTGGATGGCATTGTATTATGCGACTTGGAACCTACCAAATTGCTAAATAGACCACATGACGAAAAGGCATTGCGTGAAATGCAACGATTGAGGCTTTTATAAATCATCATCAGCCAATTGCAGTTCACTGCTGGACGTAGACCTCCCGAAGTTTGCGCCAACGTTCGCGATCCTCCGCTTCTCTCATCTAGCCACTACCGGCAACCTTTGTTAGGATAATTATACAGAAGAAAAACTCGCAAAAGTATTTCACTTTAAGAAGTATTTATTAGTTTTTAGACTAGATGCTGATAATCCTGGCTGCAGCATCAGGCCAGACTTATGTCAACATCGCATTGAACTTAAAATTTAGTCCTGTTTAAAATGAGCCCAAACACGACTACGGTGCTGTAATTTCAAGGTTTGTACTTTTTCTGATGCTCGACTGGCTTCAGCATCAGGTCTCTATGTACTTCGGTGTTCCTCATTAACAGTACGTTTATCCACACATCGAGCCCTTTTCAATGAGCCTAAACACGATATATCTGCTGTTAGTTGTCGAGGAGTTAGGTACTCTGCAGACTATCCTGACTGCAGCACCAGGTCATAACTTGATGATCATGAGACCAAATGTGGCAAATGCCCTATCAAACATCAAAACAATTTACTAAAACAGTCCTTGCCTGTTCGAGTTACTTCTTACTGTTAAGGAGTTGAACCTTCCATCATCAGCCCAGCTACCTGAGATAGTAACAACCGTACGCAAATACACAAGATACTTCATATAAAATATGCGAAAAACAATAAGTGAGCCTATAAAATTTGAGGGTTACTCTCGATTTCTCTAAGATCCCATCATCAGATCCTAACTTGGTGACAATGGGACCACCTCAGAACTATCTACTTTCGAACAAAAAAAGAATTTTGAAAATCCGTCGACAATTGGCGGAATAATCGATGAACAAACATACAAAAAAAAAAAAAAAAAAAAAAAACATACAAACAGCCGAACATAGTACCCCCTCCTTTTTGTGAAGTCGGTAAAAAGAGATGCACATTCGGGCCCTCATGACCTGAGCGTTATAAAATAGTTAAATATAGTTATAGTTATTAAATACTGGTATTCAGCTGCATCCGGTTAGACTGGAAGCTGACCCTAAGATAGTTGAGAAAAGGCAGGCAGATGATGATATAGTTATTAAGTGTATAGGTATATATAGTTTTAGGAATATCTGGCTGTTCCATTGGGTTATGGCAATAAAAATTTATCCTAAACTGTCTTGGCAAATGTGGCATTGCTATTTCCTGAGAAACACGCGAAATTCAAATGTTCTTACGTTTTTTGCAATTTGCAGGTCAGTATCAGGTTGTATGTTTGAACAAAATATGATTCTGATTGATTATATTGATTGATAGTTCATGAAATAGTCATTTCATAGGATTATATGATCTATACATATAATAAATCTGTAGAAGGGTCAATTCTGTACATTGAAAATATTGAAAAAATAAATAGCGGGGGGTGTTGCTGGATCGATACCAAACCCAAATATGTGATTAAAAAAATTTTTGTCTGTCTGTCTGTCTGTCTGTCTGTCTGTCTGTATATGCAGGCATCACGTGAAAACTAACGGTTCGATTTCGATGAAACTTGGTATAATTATACCTTATTATCCTGGGCATAAAATAGGATACTTTTTATCCAGGAAAAATACGTAGAAAAAAAAATCTTATTTTTCGGTTTTATTCATAGACGTTGTTCTGTAGAACCGCGAACACACGTTGCATTACCCGTAGTGGATAATTTTCCATTTCAATTTAAGAGAATACAGTTTCCTGTAGCTTTGTGTTACGCCATGACAATAAATAAGGCTCAAGGTCAGACCCTAGGAGTTGCTGGCGTAGATCTTACTGCGAGTTGTTTTTCACACGGGCAACTTTACGTAGCTCTTTCCCGTGTGAGCAGTCCAAGAAATCTTCATGTTCATATTCCGGACGAGCTCACTAACAATGTTGTGTATGCTGAAGCTCTCAATTAACTTTCTGTCGCATTGTCACGATCACTTTTTTATTATTGCAAACTTTTCGTCACTGTCAGTAATTTACTGCTACATGCTACTTATCAAGGTCGGAATTACTATGGAAAAAATACTTACTATAGAACGCGAGCTCAACAGCAGTAGCTCAATAGAGGGATCTCCTTAATTATTATAGGCTTAGCCGTATTTGGGTCTAATAGATATTTATAAGATGTCATTGTTAGAGTTACTCAAAATGGAGAAATAAACCATCCACGCGAAGACCGACAACCGCGCGGACGGAGTCGCGGGCGGAAGCTAGTCAATAATATGACCTTAGAGCTAGGGTTGTGTTGATGATTTTAATGATTATAATTCTGTAAATACATAGTTGTTACGCTCGCGAATCATAAGTTGTTCAACATACAATTACAACCTGACACTGACCTGCAAATTGCAAAAAAAAACCGGCCAGGTGCGTGTCGGACTCCCACACGAAGGGTTCCGTACCACAAGGCATAAAACGTCGAAAAAAACATTTCTTTTAAGCCGCATTAAATTTTAACTTTAGTTTATTATTATTAATTGCTGTTATAGCGGCAGTAGAAATACATCATGTGTGAAAATTTCAACTCCCTAGCTATTACGGCTCATGAGGTACAGCCTGGTGACAGACAGACGGACAGTGGAGACTTAGACTTAGTAATAGGGTCCCGTTTTTACCCTTTGGGTGCGGAACGATAAAACCGTAAAAAAAACGAATTTTACGGGTTACCCTGAATAAAAAACGAAACTGGCAAACTATTTCTGGCTAATTATTTTAAAGATGAAGCCCAAAAGATGGGCAGTGTATTCTTAGTGATAAGGTGCAAAGAAGATTCACACTCTAAAACCTATCTATCTATACTACAATCTGTCAAATTTCTTTAATAGATTTTCAACTTTATCGGTAAAGCCTAAGGTTCAAAGTTGATTGGGAAAAATTGACAGTTTCGGGTGGCTTGGTGTCTTTACCTACCATACAATAATGTGAACAGCTCCATTTAAATATGAAGTCTTCATTCATCTTTGAACCGGACGACTATCTTCCAAGATACGATGGGAAACATGCCTTACATTCAAGAGAATACCAAGCAAATCAGTTTCGCTCTGATAATTATTATGAGATGCCATCGTTCTAAGAAGGCACTTCGCCCCATGCAGGGACGTAATAACGTTATACAGGCTCTTGATTTAATCACGTGTCCTTTTAAAGGGTGATTTATCTCGTTATACTCGACGATTTTCCCTATAAAACACATATTAAAGGGTGCAAAAAGATCGAAAAATGTGGATTCTGTACATCAAATTATGTAACATTGCACAAAAATAATTGCTGGGAATCGACTTTTATTTTTGGTGTGTTTTTTTTTGTGCGTAATTTAACGCACGTAAAACACTGCTATGGGTGCAAGCAACGGTACAGGGGTTGTGGGGGTATTATTATTGTCGTATTTACAACTGTAAATACCACAATAATAAAACAAGATTTAGAAACTTGTTTTCGTAAAAAAAAAAAACGGCAGTAAAAGTTGGAATTTTAACCTCCAATATCTCCGTAACCACAAGTTTCCCAAGTATGGTACAGTATAAAAAAAAATATCACAATGACGAGGAGTACAAGTGACTCTCGGTGACATTATTTGCAAGGACATTTTTAATATGAGTTTTGAGTATGAATGTCAATGGCTATAAGGGTAGGGGAAGACCAAATCTGTGTCCCGGCGCGAGCAGTACATCGACACGGCTGGCGTCCGTGCCGCGCCCCTCATCCGATACAGGCTGTAAACCAGAACGTACCAGTGCGCTATTTTCAGGACGAATTTAAAAGTTAAACACAATCCATGATTCCATGAATGGAGACGCGTTTTACTAGATGTTGATGACGTTATGTTTAACCCAGAAAAGGTTTTGGTTAAAAAAAATAGATTTAAAGTTTTGAAAGACACTTTGAAACCTTTGGCTCCTTAGGACGAAATTCACTACGATCGTCGTCGGACCGTCAGGCCCGAGATGGCGCCACAGTATTCCACGCGCACCACTCGAGAGTTGGTGCGGCCATTATAGGAATGGCCGCACGGGGAGGTGGGACCCACTGAGCAACAGCGGGTCGAGGCCTCGTTGGTCGGGGGAACAGTGAATGCTTATTTGAATCCCGCACCCCCGGCCATAGGTAGAGGTGGGACACGGCGGTGGTTTTAGCCGGTAAGATTCCAGCATGCCCCTCTGTCACATCCACGATGGAGAAAGATTTCCGGGAGGAGATGAGGATTTCCCCAAAGCACCAAAAAAGAAAAAGGCGAAATTCATCAATGAAACGCGATCAGCCCATTTAAAATGCGTACAAGAGCTGCCAGAGTCATCATCTTCATCTTAGCGTTTCGGTGGCAAAAAGTTCAAACATATTTGGACCCTTAATTTAGCTGCGTGTACTGCGCTCACTACCACAATCATAGATCATCAAGTGCTCAGCTGTCGGGGCAAGTGGCGCAGGATCGAAGGTGGGCCATTGTCTGTGGGGAGGTAACGCATACGCACTTGTGATCTGAGCCGTCGTTGAACCCTTATCTCTGAAGATTGGCTTTTTCTCCGACTGACTTGGGTTCTTTATTTTTTTTATTCGAAATGGGTTTGCTCTTGACTCTAGTCTAGGTCAGAGGTGACAGAGACAAAGTCGACGATGGAGTGAGCTAACCTAGACGAAGCCTGTTCACTCTTACTTTGAGGTTCAAAGTCTATTTAGAGATATCCACGTCGGTAACGGTAACTGTGCCTGCGTAAAATTGTCAGGGGGTTTATGAAACTCTGGAATGTGGACAGTGACAGTCTCAATGAGTTGATTGAGTTTGTTTAATGAAACTTCGGAGAGTGTGCGCAGGAGCTCTGTGACCTGATCCCACCATCGCCCTTTTACCACCGGACAACCAGACGTACTGCAGCGTACCATTCGGACTTGGTTGATAACCCGACGAGCAAAGTCTGCCGTCTGTTCCCTCCCACATTTAACCCGTCTGCCTTCAAATCAAGAGTGGACCATCTTCTGGGCACGCTCGTTCTATCATAGACCTCATCTATCGCTTTCCATCAGGCGTGATCGGAGGAGCATTTAGCAATAAAAAAAAAAAAAATACCAGAGGGCGAATTCCACCAATGAGTGAAATTTGCCCTTAATAATATCCAGTGGTTATTTTTAGATATGTAATCCTAAAAAATACGAAGGAAAGATAAATTATTACATTCCATAACTCAGCCATAATCACTTATAATCAGCGGGATTGTCCGAAAGGGTTACCGCTGGCCCGGAACATAAAGGGCTAAGGAAGGAACACGGGTGGGTTTTAGTCAGTAAGAGTCTGACACTCCCTTCTGCTCCACCCAGAGCGGGAGGAGTCATGATGATTTCCCATCCACAAAAAAAAAAGCCATAATCACTGAATTACAGGACATAAATTGTATTACACATCAATTTCAGCTGTATTACAAATTAATGTTGATTACACATTGCTTATAATATAATGACTTGTTTGGTACTTCGTGACACTTTATGATCGTCACTAAAAGTACTTAGTGTTATTATATTATATAGTGGCACTATTATTACTTGCTAGCTTTTGCCCGCGACTTCGTCCGCGTGAAATTTATTAAGAGCCTATACTACCTCAAATGGCTTAGCATGATCCTCCGTTATGTCGAAAATACCGCAGCAATAATTTTGAAATAAATATATGGTAAAGTTGAGGATTAATGCTAGGTACTATGTTAGACGAAAACACGATTACATAAAATTTTCTCGAAAGAAAAAAATTGCAAAGTTACCTCCAAATTGAAAAATAAACCGCTGGTATTCAAAAAATACTTCAAATTAGATCATGCAACTTTGCATACTAACTGAACTAACTATAAAGCAGGTCTTATGTTGTTTAATTTTTTTGAATTACCTTTATTTTCACCGTAAAAAGCAAATACCTGAACTTTTGGCGCTGCCTTCCGCCCAGCACCGCACTCTGTCTCGCTCTTACACAGTCTGCGAGCAGTATCGTGCGAGCGAGATAAAGAGTGAACTTTAGCTGAGGTAGTATAGGCTCTTAATCCTCCGCGCCGTCTCCTCGCATCGCATCGTCTTCCCGCGCTATTAATTCGTTTTCGCTTAGCGTTCCTTCTGACTTTTTTTCTTTTTGCTTTGCTCCTAAGGGCCCTAGCGCGATGTTAAATAGCCTTACTCAAGAATTGGACTAGAAAATGCAACAAGAATTTTCCAAATCCGACTGGGAGTTCCAGAGGTTAGCGCGTTCAAACAAACAAACTCTTCAGGTTTATTTTATTAATACTAGCTGCGCCCCGCGATTTCACCCGCAGAAGGGTCGATCCCGTGGGAATATTGGGATAAAAGTAGCCTATATGTTAACCCAGGGTGTCAGCTACCTCCTTACAAAATTTTATCAAAATTGGTCCAGCCATTTGAGCGTGAAGAAGTAACAAACATATAAACACACCCTCGCACACACACGAACTTTCGCCTTTTTAGGGTTCTGTAGCCAAATGGAAAAAACGGAACCCTTATAGATTAGTCATGTCTGTCTGTCCGTCCGTATGTCACAGCCACTTTTCTCCGAAACTATAAGAACTATACTGTTGAAACTTGGTAAGTAGATGTATTCTGTGAACCGCATTAAGATTTTCACACAAAAATAGAAAAAAAAACAATAAATTTTAGGGTTCCCCATACTTGGAACCAAAACTCAAATTTTTTTTTTTCATCAAACCCATACGTGTAAATGATATTGAGGTTTCTAATATCATTTTTTTCTAAACTGAATAGTTTGCGCGAGAGACACTTCCAAAGTGGTAAAATCTGTGTCCCCCCCCGTAACTTCTAAAATAAGAGAATGATAAAACTAAAAAAAATATATGATGTACATTACCATGTAAACTACCACCGAAAATTGGTTTGAACGAGATCTAGTAAGTAGTTTTATTTTAATTCGTCATAAATCGTAAACCACAATTTACCATTCATTCAATCAACTCAAAAATAAAAAAAACATTTATTTTCATAAACATAAACCTTATGCATAAACCCGGATGTTAAGGAACCCTCGGTGCGCGAGTCCGACTCGCTCTTGCCCGGTTTTTTAATATTAGTGTGATAATGTAGATTGGTAGGTATATATTGTACTAGCAATTATTGTAATTACTAGGGGAATTTTTTCATGGCATATTAATTGTTTCTATTAAATGAGTAGGGATCGTGCTGTTGTAAACTGCATTAGTAAAAATATTATAAAGGCGAAAGTTTATGGTTGTGTTTGTATGTTTGTTACTTCTTAACGCACAAACGGACCCTGGATTCCTGGATCTTTGACAGTCGTTACGAGTAGTCAGAACCCCGAAAGCCTGACAACCAGTCTTACCAAGGGGTATCGTATTAACCACTAACTGGGTTGTGGAAGTCAGATAGGCAGTCGCTCCATGCAAAATACTGGTATTCAGCTGCATTCAGTAAAACTGGAAGCCGACCCCAACGTAGTTGGGAAAAGTCTAGGCAGATGATGCTTAGTGAATGAATTATGAGTTTCTCAATCGACAAATATAATGTTTTTTTTGTGAAACCCTTCTGTTCTCCGTTCCTCTTCTTCTCTCTTTGCGCCAACCAAAATATTAGTTGGGTTTAATTGAAGAATGACTATTTCATTAGAAGGTAAGTATAGTCAAAAACTCAAAACATAAAACCGTATCGATAACCACGTTATGACGGCACACATCACATCACTTTCAAAACAAAACACATGCGACGATACCCATTCTGATAAAATTTGGTATGGAGGTAACTGACACCCTGGATTAACACATAGGATACTTTTTATCCCGATATTCCCACGGGATTGGAACTAATGTGTGTGAAACCGCGGGCAATGCAAGTTATTAATAAAAGTCACTCTGGAAGATACCGTAAAAATGATGTCTTTTAATTATCTACATCTTTAATACATACTGGCGCCGATTCTGTTGTTCACAAATTAAACTAAATTTAAGTTCGTCGTCGTCGTCGTCGTCGTTTCAGCCGATAGACGTCCACTGTTGGACATAGGCCTCCCCCAATTTTGGGAGGGTTTGCCATAATCGCCACGCTTGGCAGGCGGGTTGGCGATCGCAGTATGGTATGATGGTGGAATACATAGAGAACGCTGCTGCCCATTCTCTGGGATCCTTAGTCGCCTTTTACGACACCCATGGGAAGTAAGGGGTGGTGGTATTCTTTAAGTCCGGCACCACACAGACAAGTTTAAGTTCATCTATCTTTTTCTTTCTATTTCATTAAGAAAAGGACAGAAGATAAATATTAGTTTAGTCCTGTCAAATTAAGATACTCCATAGACAACTTTAGACGAGATTAAAAAATTGGCTATGAAAAATACGTCAATTTACGTCAGGCGCTGACTAATTTGACAGGACTAAACTAATATTTATCTTCTGTCCTTTTCTTAGTGAAATAGAAAGAAAAAGATGCCAGAACTTTTTTTTTTTTTTGCGGGTGGGAAATCATCAAATGACTCCTCCCGCTCTTGGTGGAGCGGAAGGGAGTGTCAGACTTTTACTGACTAAAACCCACCCGTGTACCTTCCTTAGCCCTTTATGTTCCGGGCCAGCGGTAACCTTTTCGGACTATCCCGCTGACCCGGCAGGCTTCGGCCCTAAGGGGGCCCCTCCTCGATGCTGACATTTCTTTGAGGCGCGCGTGGAACACGTACGCGCCGTCCGGCACGGGCCTGGTCCTGATCGGACGGTGAGCTACCCATTACTCTCCGCCCGCAGGCCCGCGCCTACGGTGGCTGGAAGTCGTCACGCGGCTCCCGACGCCTGGAGCGTCTCCTGCGGCGGCTGGAACGGGAGGCTCTCTCCCTGAGCCGTCCCGCCACCCCTTTCGCTAGCAAGACTGCTTCGCAGAAGGAGGCGACTGCCTCCCACTCCCTCTCGCCCCGGACCATGGCTTGCACCGGGGCCGGACGAGAGAGGTCGCCGCCGCTGCCAATCGCCTCTATGACGACACGGGCGGTGCTCCGCCCAAGCGGGGCAGACCTCCACCGTGTGTTCCACCGTGTCCTCTGGGCGATCCTGGCAATGGTGACGCCCGGGCGTTTCCTCCCGCCTGATGATGTGCAGGGACCTCCCGAAGCTTCCGTGTCCGGTGAGGACCTGCGTCAGGCGGTAGATGAGGGCGCCGTGGCGCCTCTCTAGCCACTCCTCAAAAAGGGGTCTTATCGCCGCTATCGCGGCGTGCCCTAAGATGCCTGAACTTAAATTTAGTTTATGAACAACAGAATCGCGCCAATGTAAGTTAAAGTGGCTTTTTATGTCGATCTTTGTAACCGCGTTGTTCTTCCAACGGCTTAACGTACTTTCCGAGGTATGCACCGCCATCTTTCAACTTACGTTTCTATGAAATTCGTAATGGCAAAACCAATTAACAATTTGCCCAACATTTTTTTTTTCTTTAGTTTTCTACATGTAATTTTGTTAGTTTTAAATGCTCCTTTTTAGGGTTCCGTACAGCAAAAGGAAAAAACGGAACCCTTATAGGATCACTTTGTTGTCCGTCTGTCCGTGTCTGTCCGTCTGTATGTCAAGACCCTTTATCTCGGGAACGTGTGGAGGTATCAAGTTGAAATTAAAACCATATACTCAGCTCTACAGTCCCTTGAAGTTCTGAAAAAATCAAACACCTAAGTTAACGTAAAAAAAAAGATATGGCCGTTTATGCCGCAAAAAACGTATTATTTCGACACTCTCAAGGGAATCAAAATTTATAGGGTACTTCCCGTTCACCTAGAATCATGAAATTTGGCTAGAAGCAAGATCATGTAGCACAAAAATCTGAATACCGTAAAGTCGGTACATTAAAAAAAAACCGTGATAAACTATTTATATACCTACAAAATACAGAACCCTTCCTATAATTTCCTTATAATTTCCTGTGGGTATCACAAATAAAATATTTTTCTTTCAAAATATGTTTCTACCTACGACATTTTTGTCACACTCTTTGGTCTTCCTTTGTCAAATTCATCTCCCATTCATAATCGTACCGTCAGCAAACATCTCGCTAAGTCGTAACATTATAATAATCTGCTGACACCCAAAGTACTATATTAATTATAATAACGCCACCTCATTAAGAACAAAGGGAAACAGGGAGGTTATGAGACCTTCATCCTCCGGTAATCCCTGTTGATTTTGTAGATGAATGCCTTGAGTGGATGTGTGGATGTTGGTAGTAAGAACGGTATAAGTATAGTCCGCGCGGAACTATAGTCGGAGTTTTAATTAGCTGCTGTAAAATGACAGCTTATGTGTTACTTACCATACTTCCCGTGGGTGTCGTAAAAGGCGACTAAGGGTCTAAACGGAGAATGGGCAGCAGCGTTCTCTATGCATTCCACCACCATACCATACTGCGATCGCCAACCCGCCTGCCAAGCGTGGCGATTATGGCAAACCCTCCCCCTTTTGGGAGAGGCCTATGTCCAGCAGTGGACCTCTGTCGGCTGAAATGATGATGATGATGATGACTGAAATTAGCGTCCCTTTGTTTTTTCGCTGCCATCAACCAAATCTTGTTTTTTTTAGTAGAGTATAGTGTAACAAACGTTTATTTGACTTGCATAATATCTGTAAACTAAGTTCGAAATGAGTTATTAAGAAGTGTCATTTTACTGCAGCTAATTAAAAGTCAGACTATAGTTGGCAAAAAAAAAAAAAAAAAGACTATAGTTGGCCGCGCCTTGGGTGGGGACGGGGGTGAGGGTGGCGGGGCTGCCCATTGTTCGCAACGCACGTACTGAGTCATGACAAAGCGCCCCCGCCCCTCCGTCCCACCGCTCACATACCCAAGGCGCGGCCAACTATAGTCCGACTTTTAATTAGCTGCACTAAAATGACACTTCTTACTAACTCATTTCGGACTGACTTTATAGATATGCATGTCAAATAAGTTTCGTTTGTTACACTATTCTGTACTAGAAAAACAAGATTTGGTTGATGACCGCGAAAAAGCAAAAAGACGCATAATATTTCAGTCATTTAAGTAACAATTAGGCCGTCATTTTACTGCAACTAATTAAAAGTTCGACTATAGTTCTACGCTGACTATAAGTAATATTTGTGTGAATTTAATCATTAGCTTTTTCCCGCGATTTCGCCTGCGTGCGTGTAGGGTGAACTTACTACCGATATGAAAAGTACCCTCTGTGTTAATGTCAGGTTTTAAACTATCTGTGTTGATTCGAATCTGTTTAGCAGTTTTTGCGCTGTTCCGGGACATAACCCTGATAAACAGACGAACGGACATAAACTCCCCACAGAGAACCCAGACCAGCGACCCAATTGCGTAAAACGCTATCAATCTCAATCTGAATCATTTTAAAGGATATTGCTAAACCATTGCTTCATATGTTCAAAAAATGTGTCTGCTCCACAACGTAGGTAAATAACGCAAAGAATGTTGTTGAACTGTCAAAATGAAAACCATTGCTACTGATAGTGTGTTACGCAATTACCCCACTGACCTCTTAGTAATTAGTTTATTTTTTATTTTTTTTATTGGCCTATTTGCAATTGTTACACTATTTACCCTTAAAATACAATGAATATACAAAAATATTCCATAACCATAATCAGCCTATAATGTTCACACTGCTGGGATACAATCCTCCTCTCGGTGAGAGGGAGTGGGCCGTAATCCACCACGCGGGCCCAGTGCGGGTTGGCAGATGTCACATGTCTTCGAATTTTTGGTTCTAGGACATGCCGGTTTCCTCACGATGTTTTCCTTTACCGTTTTGAGAGCAGTGGTGATGAAATAATTTACACAAAGAAAGCGCCTGTCTGGGTTCGAACCTACGACCTACAATTCGTAAGTCGCGGCCGTTACCAATTGGCCACCACTGCTCTAAAATTCATGGTTCAAAAATATTCAACTTACAGTTTTGAATTATTTACTATTTGATTAAAATAATGATGTGTATAGATGGTAAGCTTGCGCATAGAATGAAAAAATATAATTCTTTAGCATAAAACTTCTTACGGATTTCACGACTAGCTGCGCCCCGCGGTTTCACCCGCGTAAATGTCGTTCCCGTGGGACTATCAGGATAAAAAGTAGCCTATATATCCAGGGTGTCAGCTACCTCCATACAAAATTTTATCAAAATTGGTGTAGCTGTTTGAGTGTGAAGAAGTAACAAACATAAACACACACAGAAACTCACACACTCACAAACTTTCGCCTTTATAATATTAATATGATAATGTTTAATAGATGGTAAGCTTCCGCATAGAATGAAAAAATATAATTCTTTAGCATAGAACTTCTTACGGATTTCACGGACTATCAAGCTTGCTAAGAATTTCAGCTTTATGTAACAATTGGCCAAAAAGCTTGCGTAAAACTAAAATTAAAAGCTTAATACTTAACAAAACTTAGAAATATTTTATCACTAGCTTTTTCGGGCAGCTTCGCCCGTTTTGAGGTCAGAAATTTTCCCACAAAAAGTGTCCTATGTGTTAATCCAGGTTATAATAAAGTATCTGTTTGCCAAATTTCATACAAATCCTATTAAATTATTATGATAATAGGTGTCTTTCGAATCAAAAAGAGGACAATGTCTGTCGGGTCAGCTAGTCTTACATACGCGAAAGTAAGTTTGTTTGTTACTTATTTACGCCTAAACCACTGAACGACACGTGGCACGAGGCGCCATCTATTATCATAATAACTTTATGGTGGTTTTCCTCGGGAACAGCACTTTTTTTCGGGATGAAAGTTATTATGTCCGTTTTTGTACACCTGACAACGTATATGCAAAATTTCAGGATGATCGGCTCAGTGCTTTAGATATAAATATAATGTAATATAATAATATAATATAATAAATATAATATAATATAATATAATATAATATAATATAATATAATATAATATAATATAATATAATTTAATATAATATAATATAATATAATATAATATAATATAATATAATATAATATAATATAATATAATATAATATAATATAATATAATATAATATTATATAATATAATATAATATATATAATTAGTTAGGATTTTTTAAGTAGATAACAGTGATCTGATTGTTTTGTTAACTTAGTATGTAGTGTAATACATATTAACACAGTTTTAAGACCTTTGTGACTTACAATTACTATGGATGTACTAACACTAATGTTGAAGTTGTGTATATAAGTAGGTACTAATAAATTGGATTTTATGATCTGAAAAATAAATGATGATGATAGTTGATGTTTAGTAAGAAACCGATGGATGTTTTCGAATAAAATTTAATTTATTTAATAGAAATGAAACAGATAATTTATCAAATTAAATTTCTGTAGTTCCACACCACTACAGAAGTTTAATTTGATAAATTCTTACACACAATATTGCATAATCATACGACTAATTCTATTTGGTGGACTCGGTGTCCGTTATAAGTTTATTCGAATACATATATCAGTTTCTCACTAAACTTCAACTATATCCGACGACACTAGTTACTTATCTCTTTTGGTAACTGAACATTTAAAAAAGTACCAATTTTAATACCAGAACTAAAATATAATATAATTATTAGTCCGTTCTTAATCAAATTTGAAAATGATGGATTAATTAACATAAATTATATCCTCCTTTGTGTGGGTGGAACAAGTACTTAACTAACAATAAGCTTTATTAGACTGTATAGTTATTAATATCATAATTAACCACTTAATAATAGATTGGGTTGGTATTCAATTTACACACATCAAAAGTGTCTAGGGATCAACATATATTTTTGCAATAACTTTTCTCCTGATTGATATTAATTAAAATTTTCTTTAAGGATTCATCAAATAAAGTGTTTTCGTTTGTCACAGTAACGATAAACCAAGTCACCTTTGCATTAATAAAGAAATTTTCCATTTTCCTAATAAAGGGATTTTTGACATTTGAACCACTAACACAAAAGTTCGAAAAAAAGACTGAAATAACAGTTTTCTTTAAAATTTTATTGGGTAACTTAAACAATTAATAATCCGTGTTTCTACCGCGAACACTAACAACACAAGAACATCGGTTTGGCATACTCAAAATGAGTTCATCCAAATCACGCTGTGGAATGGCCGCCCATGTTCGTT
The DNA here is from genome assembly GCA_916614155.1 of Mesoligia furuncula. NCBI lineage: Eukaryota > Metazoa > Arthropoda > Insecta > Lepidoptera > Noctuidae > Mesoligia > Mesoligia furuncula. The sequence continues at coordinate 2,664,182 of OU744813.1, read as the reverse complement.
GCAACAACAAAAAAAGGTCTTCTTGCGACTGGATACCCTCCATATTCGGCAGAGCTCTTCTCTGTAGCATATCCCATGCATGCTCAATCGGGTTCAAGTCTGGCGACTGAGCAGGCCAGGGCAGGACATTGATGTTAGCTGCGGCGAGAGTCTGTCTTACAACTCTTGCGGTGTGCGGTCGTGCATTATCATGCATTAACTGAAATAAGGGACCGATTTGCACTTGTAGAGGAACGATGACGTCTGATACAATCGTCTCAGCATAAATTTGAGCGTTGAGGTTGCCTCTGATCCAAATCAACTCAGTTCTTCCGCCGATCCAAATACCCGCCCATACCATGATGGTTCCACCACTATAAGGATGGACTTCCTGGCAGGATTTTAATCGCTGTTGGCGTCCAGGGGTTCTCCAGTGTCGTATACGTCTTGTATCCGGTCTCATACCAAAACGAGACTCATCAGAAAAGCACACGAAACGCCATTGTTCTTCTGCCCAATTTCTGTGTTCAAGAGCCCATTGATATTGTTACGAGCTTCGGGTTCGTGACAATAAAAACTGCCGATTTAATAACCAAAAAAATGACACTTTAATAATCAACACTAATTACAACTCAAACACACTAATTACAAAACACAATTGCACTACTGATCGCTTTAAGTCGCACTTGAATATCGCTTCGATGCTTTCACTTCGATCGCTTTATCCAAACTGTGTCGGTCGTGGCGCGTCTCGGCCTTATATAGCGCCAAAGAGAGTTCTAGAACCTTCCATTGTAGAAACATCTAGAATGTTCGAGTACATACAGGCCCCGATCGACTAGATGTCGAAAGTTCGGGAATGTTCTAGAAAGTTCTTGCATCGAAATTTCTAGAAGGGTCTTCACTACTAGTTCCGCTACTCGATACTAGATGGCGCTAGTGGTAACTACTGTCGCCATGTACTAGGCATTAATTGTGGCGCGCAACACTGCCCCCTCCTAAGACATGCTCGTCCCGAGCATTATCGGCCCCATAATAACGCGCCAGTCGATCCACGTGGACGATCTTAGGAGTACCTCTTGCACCTTCCTTGTATCCGGTAGGTTACGTCATTGATCTTTGTCACAATCCGGTACGGTCCGTCCCATTTAGCTTGAAGCTTAGGAGATTTCCCTTTGCTGCGGACTGGATTGTGCAACCACACTAGTGAACCTTCGTCGAACCCTTTATTGTTCATTTTACGGTCATAACGGGTTTTCATCTTTTCAGACATTTGCTGGCCCGATTGTCTGACGTGCTCATAAATGTCATTCATTTTGTTCCGCAAGTCGTTCGCATACTCGGTTATACTGCGTGGGGCATCAGGTGGTATTCCGGTGATCAGGTCTGCAGGCAGCCGTAATTCTCTTCCAAAGTTTGCGAAAGCCGGTGTCACCGATGTACTTTCGTGAACAGCGCTTCGATATGACAACAAAAACGGTTGTATGTGCTTGTCCCAATCTCGTTGCCGATTTTCCACAACTTTGGCTAGGTACCTCTCCAGTGTCTGATTAAATCGTTCCACCATTCCATCCGATTGTGGGTGGTAAGAAGTTGTTCTCGTTTTATGAGTACCCATTACTCGGCAAGTTTCCTGAAATATTTGGGACTCAAAATTCCTTCCCTGATCGCTGTGAATCTCCAAGGGTACTCCAAAACGGCAGAAGACTTCATGGACTAATCTATCTGCAACTGTCGAAGCTTCTTGATTTGGAATGGCGAAGACTTCCGGCCACTTAGTGAAGTAATCCATCACAACCATGAAATACTTGTTACCACTTTCACTTTCCGGAAACGGTCCCGCAACGTCAAGGGCTATCCTCTCCCATGGTGCACCAACATTGTACAATTTCAGTGCACCTCTACTACGAGTCTGAGGTCCCTTTACAGCTGCACAACTTGTACATTTGCGACACCAGTCCTCGACATCGTCCCGACAGTGGACCCAGTAAAACCGTTCTCGTATCTTCAATAGAGTCCGTTTTACTCCCAGATGGCCTCCTGAACAACCATTATGGTACAGCTGTAGAACGTCCGGTACTTGAGCTTTAGGGACAACCATTTGCAAATGACAGCTGTCTCCCCGAGCGTTTTCCCATTTACGGCACAGGACTCCATCCTGAATCACCAAACTGTTCCATTGGGCCCAATAGCTTTTTGTGATCGAACCCATTGCTGAGACGTCGCTCCACCTGGGCTTAGGAGCTCTGGCCTTCATCCACTCCACAATCGGCTTGATGTCCGAATCTTCCTGCTGTGCACGTTGTAGGCTTTCCTTCCACTCGTTATTGAGGTCTGTCTTGAGCATCCTCACAGGTACGACTTCTTTACTTTCTTGTCTAGTACAATGCTTGCAGTCTTCAGGACAAGGTCTTCTTGACAATGCATCTGCGTTGCCATGAGATTTCCCGCTGCGATGTTCGACCTCGAAGTTGTATTCCTGCAGTAGTTCAATCCATCTCGCAACTTGTCCTTCTGGATTTTTGAACTGCAATAGCCATTTCAGTGCAGCATGGTCAGTTCGTAGGTGGAATTTCCGTCCCAGAAGATATTTGCTAAAGTGCTGCAATGACTTTACCACAGCAAGCAGTTCCCGTCTCGTAACACAATAGTTCCTTTCAGGTTTTGACAATGACTTGCTGAAGTACGCTATCACAACCTCTTGATCACCATTACGTTGAGACAATACACCGCCAAGTCCTATGTCACTTGCGTCTGTGTCAACTATAAATTCCTTGCCCGCATCAGGGTACCCTAAAATAGGTGTTTTGCACAGACGGTTCTTTAGCTCCTGAAATGCGATGTCGCAACTGTCATCCCAGCAGAAATGTCGCTTCTCCTCGGTTAGTTTATGCAGGGGTTTGGCTATATCTGCAAAGTTCTTGACAAATCGCCGATAATAGGAGCACAAACCCAAAAATGCTCTGACCTGCGTCTTGTCTTTTGGAATTGGCCAATCCTTGACAGTGGCGATTTTCTCTGGATCCGTGCGGATACCTTCTTCAGACACTACATATCCCAAAAAGCTAACTTGTCGTTTGAATAGTGAACACTTCTTCGGACTTAACTTGAGGTTGGCACTCTGGATCTTCATGAGTACGCGTTCCAGGTTTTGAAGATGTTCTTCAAACGTGCGGCCTACGATGATGATGTCATCCAAGTAGACCAGGCAGGCATCGCCAATTAGTCCGGTAAGTACAAGTTCCATCAACCTCTCAAATGTTGCCGGAGCATTGCACAATCCAAACGGCATAACTTTAAATTGCCACAGACCCTTTCCTGTCGAGAATGCAGTTTTCTCCTTGTCGTTAGGATCAATTTCAACTTGCCAGTAGCCACTTTTCAGGTCCAGCGTGCTAAACCACTTTACTCCAGTAAGCATGTCCAGCGTGTCATCAATTCTTGGCAAAGGATAGCTGTCCTTCTTTGTAACGTCGTTCAGACCACGATAGTCAACACAAAACCGCATACTGCCATCCTTCTTTCTTACCAGCACTACAGGTGAACACCATGGACTAGATGAAGGTTCAATAACACCATCCTTCACCATTCCCTCAATCATGGTTTCCACTTCTTTTTCACGTGCTACCGGCAATCTCCTTGGCCGCTGACGGATAGGCAATTCTTCTCCTGTGCTTATTTTGTGTTGGACTAAGCCAGTCTTCCCGATGTCAGCCTCGTTTGACGAGAAAACATCGGCGAACTTGAATAACATCTTCTTCGCCTTGACCATTTCATTTTGGGACAAAGCGCTGCGGCAGTCTTCTAAAAGTGTGGTCACTTTTGTTTGTGCATCCTTGCTGAGGGTCCCAGTCGATAGATGTTGGCATCGACGCAACCAATCCACTTCCTCGCAAGTACCAACAAGTGTGCCTTTTTCTATTATCTGTTCCTGATCACAAAGGTTCAGCACACGTACCCCTGAGATGTCAGTGGCTCTGACCAAAGTCCGTGCCACTTTCCATGGAAGGTCATTGTCTACCCTTTCCACGAGTACACAACGATGAGTTTGCCCAGGATTCCGAGGAAGACTAACCGGCACAATCTTTTCCGATCTCGGCGGAAGAACAATCTTCTTAAGGCTGTACACATTTCCAGGTAACGCCCCTTCCATGAAAAGTTCCTCTTCTCCACATTTCAAAACACCTTGCTTGACGTCAATCTCGCAATAGTTCTTCCTCATAAAGTCAAGGCCCAGGATGCAATCGTCCATTATATCAGCCACGATGACATTATGCAGGTAGATTCTGTTCCCTAGCGTCAGTTCCATTTTCTTCTCTCCATGGACGGGTATGCGCTGACCGGTGGCTGTTACCAAATTAATGCGTTCCCGGTTGTATGCGGAGTCCCAAAGGGACCGACTTATAAGTTGGGAACTGACAACTGTGCGAGAAGCTCCAGTGTCTATGGTCAGCTTACACGGCGTTCCGTTGACCTCGCCCTTGATGATTAGGCTGTTCCCGTCATGGGTTTGTGTGATCGAAACCCTTGGGGCTCTTTGAACATCAGCCAGCACCCGCCCCGCAGTCCTGGCTATTACTCGTTTCCCTGCTGCTGATGCTGGGCGGTGCTGTTAGCCGCACTGCCCTCTGGAGATCGGTCGACTTCTCTTTCTGCAGTTCGCTTAGGGCAATTGGATCGAAGGTGGCCCTTTTCTCCACAGCCGTAGCACCTAGGGCTGTATCCTTTATTGCGTTCGCGAACTGTAGCTGCTGCAACCTCCCTGACGCGATGGGAACGATGATCCTGCCGCACAGCTTCCACCTCCAGTGCATGGGCCAAGGCGTCCTTAAGCGTTCCGTGGTGCCCGAGCCTCACAGCAGCTCTCACTTCAAGGTCGCGGATGCCGTCAATGAATGCCTGCACCAGGTTTCCATCAATAAGCGCAGGTACGGATTGGTAAGCTTTACGAACCAGCTTCTCCACTTCAAGGGCCCACTGCTGCAGGTTTTCGTTACTGCGTTGCACGCGATCCTTGAGCTGCGCACGAAACACGTGTTCCAGGTGAGCGTCGCCATACCGAGCCTCCAATGCCTCGAGGAGCTGCTCGTAAGTCACTTCCTTACCGAGAGCTTCCAGGACAGTTAAGGCCTGGTCGCGCAGGCCTAGGGTGAGAGCAGTCATGGCCTGGCTTTTATTCCACCCGTTCGCCTTCATGACAGCCTCAAACTGGATTTTGTAGGCCGACCATGAAGAAGTTCCGTCGAACGGTGGCACTTTGAATCCACGTAGCGAAGGTGTTGTAGCTACGGGAGCTGCGATTCCATCCCCAAGTTTGAGGTAATCCAGCGTTTTCTTAACGTCAGCCATCACGGTTAGCTTCACGTCAGCCATCACGTTGTCAACCCGATTATTTACTTGGTCGATTCGGGTTTCAGCTTCCGACAGGCGGTTGTCATGTTGAGCAACCTTATCCTTCACCTCCTTCATGTCTTTCCCGAAGGTAGCGTGAAGGTCCTTCATAAGGAGCATCTGCTCTTCCTGACGGCGCGCCTGCTCCTCCTTATCACGTTGGAGCTGTTCTTCCAGCCGACGAGCCTGTTCCTCCTGTCGATGGGCCTGTTCCTCCTGTCGACGGGCCTGTTCCTCCTTGTCCCGCTGGAGCTGTTCCTCCAACCGACGAGCCTGTTCCTCCTGTCGGCGAGCCTGTTCCTGCAGCATCATCATCAGAGCAGCAAAATCTGGCGCTGATGATGCTGGAGCAGCTGTGGACGGGCCGGCCTCCGCGGTCGGTAGCTGGCCTTCCGACCCCATTGGCGTTGTTCCACCGAATCGCCTTTGGTCCGTCTCCTGCTGGCGTTGACTCCGGGTACGGATACCCTCCGTGTCGTCTTTGGGTAAAACCGGCATTTTAATCCCCTCTTCTGACACCAATTGTTACGAGCTTCGGGTTCGTGACAATAAAAACTGCCGATTTAATAACCAAAAAAATGACACTTTAATAATCAACACTAATTACAACTCAAACACACTAATTACAAAACACAATTGCACTACTGATCGCTTTAAGTCGCACTTGAATATCGCTTCGATGCTTTCACTTCGATCGCTTTATCCAAACTGTGTCGGTCGTGGCGCGTCTCGGCCTTATATAGCGCCAAAGAGAGTTCTAGAACCTTCCATTGTAGAAACATCTAGAATGTTCGAGTACATACAGGCCCCGATCGACTAGATGTCGAAAGTTCGGGAATGTTCTAGAAAGTTCTTGCATCGAAATTTCTAGAAGGGTCTTCACTACTAGTTCCGCTACTCGATACTAGATGGCGCTAGTGGTAACTACTGTCGCCATGTACTAGGCATTAATTGTGGCGCGCAACAATATCGAATCCTACGATTGTGCATTGCTATAGGTGGTACCCGTAGCGGTCTTCGGGAATGAAGGTTCACTTCATGCAAGCGGTTTCCGACTGTTTGGTCGCTAATTAAGTTCCCTGAAGAGTGATGAAGCCTCACGGCTAACATCATGGCGGTTATTGTTGGAGCTCTTCGAGTTAAGATTTGAATGTATCGGTCTTGTCTCCGTGTGGTGCAGCGATACCGTCCTCCATGGCGCTCAGCCACGGTACCAGTGCTTCGGTAACGTGTCCAAAGTCGACTGATAACACTCTGACTTGTATTCAGAGCTAAAGCCACAGTACGTTGCCGGGAACCAGCTTCTATCATTCCCACGGCTCTGAGCATTTCTTCCCTGCTTAAATGACGTCGCCGCTCCATAATAACGTTGGTTTTAATCAGTAGTAGGGAAACAGTAGCACTAATAATGTCTTCAATGCGTTGTATGTTTTTATAGGGAAAATATTGACGGCTGATTTTTATCTTTTACTCGAATTTGATTCACAGTTCCTGATTCAAATTATGAAATGCACCAAAAAGGATCCATATAAATTTATAAAATCATAAATTTATTACAAAGCCACATCTCAATCTCAAGAAATCCGCATAAAAATGCTTGATCCCTAGACACTTTTGATGTGTGTAGTTTGTTACTTATAGTTAAGGGAATTACGGTTCCATCATTAATTTCTTGATGTTTAAAAGTATTTTTTTTATGAATGAAACGTGAAATAGGCTTAAAAAAAATGAAAAATGTCAGAGAGGCAGTCGCTCCATGAATGGTATTCAGCTGCATCCGTTTAGACTTGAAGCCGACCTTAATATAGTTGGGAAAAGGCAGCCAGGTAACTAAAATTAATTAATTATTCCGTAGCGAAAACAATACAATAGTGACACCAAGTAATTGTTCCGGGTCTGGCTGTTTGTGTATTTGAGTTTAAATGTTTGTAAACGCACCCACAATACAGGAGAAATTCCTAATGTGGGGCAACACTTTAAAAATAAAAACCTATACAGGGTTACTTATCAAAGACCATCCAAATTTTTACATGGTGTTCTACACATGAATATAAACAACTTTCACTGTGAGACCAACTCTGAAACCACGAAAAAAAAATCAGCTGTTTCATACATTTTGGTCAAGTAGGTATTGAAGTTTTGTATGAAACAGCAGATTTTTTTTTCGTGATTTCAGAGTTGGTCCCATAGTGAAAGTTGTTTACATTCATGGGTAGAACACCATGTAAACATTTGGATGGTCTTTGAAAAGTAACCCTGTATTTTTTTTTGACGTTCAAAGGTGCCTTTATTGTGCCTATTTGAAATAAATGATTTGACATTGACATTTAGGCCTATAGAATTATGGGCTTCAGTCTTTATCTACGACAATAACCCTTATCTACTTTCACTTAACCCACAACTAGGTACAGCTGGGCAATTACGTAACACATTATCAATTGGAATCGGTTTAATTTTGACAGTACAACAATATTCATTGCGTAATTTACGCGTTGAGCAGACCAATTTTTTAAACCTATGAAGCGATGGATTAGCAATTTGCTTCAAATTATTCAGATTCCGATTGATAGTGTGTTACGCAATTAGGGTGAAGGTCTATAGTCATTAACTACTATAGTTTAATTTTCTTTGTTAATACGGAAATCAGTTTAGCCATCTATTTAAATTCGACAATGATTCCATCATCTGCCTAGCCTTTTCCCAACTATGTTGGGGTCGGCTTCCAGTCTAACCGGATGCAAGTGAATACCAGTATTTTACATGGAGCGACTGCCTACCTGACCTCCACAACCCAGTGACGGGTAATACGATACCCCTTGGTAAGACTGGTTGTCATACTTTCGGGCTTGTGACTACCCGTAACGACTGTCAAAGATCCACGAATGGCAGCCGGGGTCAACGGCTTAACGTGCTTTCCAAGGCACGGAGTGGTCTCGGTATGTAAAGATGGTCACCCATCCACAGATCAACCGCGGAAAGCGTAGCTTAACCTGATCGATCGACCTGCGGCTGTTAATATTTAGCCAAGGGCCCTTCGATTCCTGAATTCGATTCCCCCTAAAGTCAGATAATGATTGTACAAAGGAATGCCCGCAAAACACACTCGGCCTAAACATCATAACACTTTGAACTTCAGTTGCTCTATCGTAATACCGAGTTGCAGTAGAGTACTAAGCTAACTTATACTGATTTTATTACCTCTGAAGTGCAGCCTGCAGTACAAAATATTCAGTGAAAATGAAAACGCTTTGAAATAAATCCTCTAGGCCCTAGAGGATTTATTTCAAAGCGTTTTCGTTTAACCCCTAGAGTCTAGGGGTTAAACGTCACTATTTTATGATGAGAATAATGCGTCATTATTTGAATATGGGTAGAATCGTACCACGAGTAATAACTGGTAATTTATCACTGACCACAATACTAATAATACAATATTTCACAGCAATATTCATACTCTCAGGGTAAATTCGTTAACCTGAGGGTTAATTGCGTAACACACAAACAATGGCAATCCCTTTCATTTTGACAGATAAAGAACATTCGTTGCGTTATTACAAACATTATTAACGTTGTTGATCTGATGGATTTTTCAAATTTTTGAAATAATTGTATAAGAAATAATTGTTTTTGTTTTGTTGTTTGTTTTTTTTTTTGTTTTTCATTGGTAGCCTTCAAATTGTGATTGGATTTGACGAAATTGGGTTGCCGGTTCCTCAACTGTTTTTTTTAAGATAATTTGTATTGAATTAGGTGCTCTAACCAGCACAAGATACAAACAATCAATTTTTGTTGTTGTTGTTCGTTTATTACCAATGATTGTGTTTCTGATAAATGAATCTTTGACATTCACTTTGACTTTATGAAAATGTCCTAAATAGGGTTGGGTAGACTTCTAATATTCTAACTGCCTTATTACAAAAGAAGGTTTATAATTCTTTTTTAGACCACTGAGCCATTTTTGAAATTCGAACTTAGTTCCGACAAAATTAAAGTCCAAATTATAAAAATTGACGACAAACCCGAGTCTAAGTTGTCAATTTTTTATAAGAACTTCAGTCTAACGTCAAACTCCATAACAGCCTGAAAAACACGGTTTTGTAGAAATAAAGCTTGCTTAGATACTTCTGAGTTCACACCGAAAAAAAGTTTAAAATACATTGTCTGGTTCAATGGTCCTTGGACTAAAGTTAGAACTTGTTTTGTACGTATAAAGACGGTAATAGTCTCTAGACATAGAAAAAACAAATGAGAAAGCCAACTCGAGCCCCGAGCGAGCGATAATAGCCTAAACACGTAGGGCTGTCACTTGTAGTTTACTAGCTGATCCGGCGAACTTCGTACGCGCCAGCCGCTCTGTCCCCACTTTTTACCCGACTGCGTCAGAAGGAGGGTTATGATTTTCGAGTGTATGTATGTATGTATATTTCTTTGGCACGCTCTGTAGCCTAAACGGCTTGATCGATTGTAGCTTGAGAGGTGTCGTTAGAGTCGTCTCAATTGTGAGAGTGACACTGGGTATATCAAAATTGAAAAAAAAAAATTAAAATGTCTGATTTTTGGAGCAATATTATGTCTTCAAACATTTTTTTTTTCTCAAAACCTATCGAGTGGGGTATCAAAATAAAGGGTTTTAAAAGGTGATTACAAAAATATAAACAACTTATATGGTTAAAAGTAATTCGAAGTGACAAATCGTAAAAAACACGTACGAAGAACTAAATTGTCTGCGAAATCTTTCACATTTATTTTGTAAACTAAAAAGCTGGAAATAAAAAAAAGTTATTTTAAAAAATAAAAAACCCGACTGCGGTAAAAAACTAAAAAGCTAAAAACAAGCCCATTTTAAATTAAATAAAAGTTGTAAGCAGGCGGGACCCATATCATTTTTATTATATTTTCAAATTCAAATGGGTTTAGCTTTTAGTTTTTTACCGCAGTCGGGTTTTTTGTGTTTTTAATAACTTTTTTTTTTAAATCTCTGATATCTTCTAAGTTTATCATTTTAATGATATGCCGTACAGGGCGATTTAGATCTCCATGAAATGCACAACGTATTTAATGTATTTAATTGGATAAGAAATAATACTGTATTGTTTAAAATAGCTTGGTAAATAACCCTTATTTTTTGTAATATGTAAAAGATGAAAATGGTTACTGTGGGTTATCCTTAGGAGATAAACATATTCCATCGTGGACTTTTTTATTGATATTTTTAAGATATACAATTCCGTAGTACTTACATTAATTTGATCTATCTCGTAAGGTTTAGCCAGCGTTTGCAATGCAAGCGCACAAAAATACACTCGAGAGCAATGAATCCGGGTCACTTAAAGAATGTTAAAAATCTCGGAAACTAAAAATGATAGGTTAATGCAATAAATTGTATTTAATAGACAATGTAATACTCCTTAAATGAAAGTTAAAAAAATATGAGTCACCATACATTTTATTAACACAAAATTACATAAAGAAAAAAACTGCTGATCTCTCCTTAAAACAAAAATAGGAAACATGAAATTTTTGAACTTTATTACGATTTTCTTGAATTTTAATACTTCGTATTGCCTCCTCGTGCTTCCATTACTGCGTTTACGCGGTTTGGCATGCTGTACACCAAGTTCCTTATACGATTTTGGGGAATATTCTCCCATTCCTCTGTGAGAGCAATTTTGAGCTCACGAAGCGTGATTGGGGGAGGGTTTCGTTGTTTTACGCATCTGCCTAGCTCGTCCCAAGCATGCTCGATCGGGTTGATATCCGGGCTGCGCGCTGGCCATTCCATACGAGTAATGTTCATCTCTTGAAGGTAGTCATTCACAATCCTACCTGTATGAGGTCGGGCATTGTCATGCATAAATATAGCATCCTCACCTAAATTGACCATAAATGGACCAACGTGATCATTGAGGATTTCTTCCACATATCTTACGCTAGTTAAAGAGCCGTTTTCTATGATCACCAGCTCTGTGCGACTTTCAGAAGAAATTCCGGCCCACACAAGTACAGACCCACCACCGTAGGCTACTTTTTCTTCGATGCATGCTTGCTTGAATCTTTCCCCTGGTCTTCGATACACTCTGTGTCTTCCATCGTGCTTGTAGAGCATAAATTTTGATTCGTCGGAGAACATAACTTTTGACCAATCTTCAATACTCCAATTTACGTGGCTCTGGGCATATCTTAGTCTTGAAATACGATGCCCACGCTCCAGTTTAGGGCCGTTTGCAGGTCTAAGGGGTTTTAAGTTAGATTCAGCAAGCCGACGTCTTACTGTCCATGCACTTGGGTTACTTCCTCCGAGGCGTCGAAACTGATTTGTGAGTTCTGTTCCTGTGAGAAAGCGACAGGTACACCTGGTACACCTGGTTCTGCCCGTTCCTGGTCTGCGTAGGTTAGAACCAGTTTCTTCGTAACGTCGGAGAACTCTTTGTACTGTTGACAGCGACACACCGACAGTCCTGGCTGTATCGCGCTGACTCCGGCCGGTTTCCAGCATTGTAAGTATTCTGGTGCATTCTTCAGGCGTAAGCGACATAATTTCAGCTTGAATAATGAACATAGAGCCCTATCAACATGGTTTATGTACCCACATAAATGACAGATTACAAACAAAAGCAAAACCAAATGCTGTAATTTCGTAGTTCCATCTTCGAAAGTGGCCCTTTTTCAAATTTGATTTTTTTATGATATAACTTTACAATAACTAAGAAGTTTTAATACCTTCATTTAAGGAGTATTACATTGTCTATTAAATACAATTTATTGCATTAACCTAGCATTTTTGTTTCCGAGATTTTTAGGATTCTTTAAGTGACCCGGATTCATTGCTCTCGAGTGTATGTTTGTTACGACATCACATTACAAATCTTTGAATTTCTTGGCTTTCTCTACTACAATATGCATGTTATTATACATATAAACCTTCCTCTTAAATCACTCTATCTACTAAAAACCGCATCAAAATCCGCTGAGGACTTTTATAGATCTAAGCATACATAGGGACAGACAGACAGCGGGAAGCGACTTTGTTACTATGCAGCTATGTAGTGATTCAATCGTCAAAAATGCATTGTCAATCTCTATACAAAACAATTTTCCCCTGTAGGGTAAACATCAGGAATCTTTAATACTTACAAAGTTTTTTTTTTTAATTATTTTTCTACATACATATTTTTGGGTGGCCCTGGTGTATGTAGAAAAAATAATTTTAAAAAACTTATAATTTAAAAAAAAAATAAAAAAAAAACGTAGTCAGACCCTGGGGCTGACTACATTTTTTTTATTACCTACGTCATGTTATCTGTTTAGTTATTTGAAAAATTACGATCGAAATATGATTAATTATAACGCGGTTTTACTGAATTACGTATTTATTCGAATAAATTAAAATGATTATGTAATTGTTAAAGGAGGTATGTAGGTTCACGTACAAATTATTACGTACGGCGGCGTTATTACGTACGGCGTAGCCACCCACGACTGACGCATGACCTTTAGCAACGATAAATTTTGTCAGTGTGCGCGTGCGACGACGCATACGTACGAGCGTATGAAGATATCCTACTCATTTGCATTTACTCTGCTCTAGATCTATGAGTGTCGCCGGGGTATTTCCTTAACAACCTACAATGGCAATAGGTATCTTTTATTCTGACAGTTAAACAATATTCATTCCGTTATCTACATTGACTGTTGAGCAGACAAAATTTTCAAACATACGAAGCAATTGATTACGATTTTTTTTTGAATCCATCGGATTGTGATTAAAAGTAATTAATTACTGCTGGACAATTACAACGAGTGTTGTATTAAAAATTACTGTTCAAAAAGGCTCAAAGTAGCAAAAGAAATTAATTATTAATTATTTTTTTAAACACACCTATTTTTTTTTGTCGTTATCTTCTAATTTTTTTTTTTTAATTGCAGTCAATGACTTCGAAAATACTTTATTTGATATAAAAAAGTTGGCAACCCTAAGTTCAACCGTTAAAGGATGATAGAATGCAAATAGTTTGTGGTCAGCTTTTATAACCGATTATGCAAATACAAGACTTTCCTTAGTCTACCCTCTGTGGTCAAAGTTAAACTTCACTACTAAGATATGCTAATTAAATCACAGAACGTCTGAAAACTAGCACCTTACGCGAACCTAAGTTTGTCTCAAGTTTATAACTTTAGTATCTAAGTCCCGTGAAGGATAAACTTCCTAACTTAGTTTTGTTAAGTTTGTGTAGGCTTTAGATTCATCACCTGGTTTTGGCATTTCAACTTTCTCCTGTTTGTGCTGCTAAACGCCGTTGTGGTGTTTTGGTTTGATATGTCTCTCCCAGGCTACGCTGGACTCCAACTACCGGATCCAGTCTGTCCCACCCACCTTCAGTCGTCGGTGCATCTAGCTAAGGGACGTCCCACACTATGCTTGTCAATACGCTGTCTCCACTCCAGGACTCGTCTGCTCCACCGGTGATCGGTCCTTCGACAAACATGTCCTGCCCACTGCCACTTCAGCTTGCTTACTTTGCAAGCTATGTCGGTTATTACTGTTCTTTTCCAGGTAACTTCATTTCTGATTTCATCCATCAAAGAAGCTGCGAGCATAGCCCGCAGCGACCTTGAATTTGTGGACCAGCCCGACTGTCATTGTCCACGTTTTGGCACCGTATGTGTGATAATGTCGTACGTAATAAAAAGTCACAAACTCCTATTTTTTACCACTGACACGCCATTTTGAATTTAGGAGATTACGAATTTTTCGCATAATGGTATCAGCATTGTCTTAGAGTGGTTGTCATATTGTCAATTTTTTTTAAATTATTTTCTAATGACAATGTGTCTGTGTGGTGCCGGACTTAAAGAATTGCACCACCACTTACTTCCCGTGGGTGCCGTAAAAGGCGACTAAGGGTCTTACCGGAGAATGGGCAGCAGCGTTCTCTATTTATTCCACCATCATACCATACTGCGATCGCCAACCCGCCTGCCAAGCGTGGCGATTATGGCAAACCCCCCCAAAATTGAGGGAGGCCTATGTCCAGCAGTGGACGTCTATCGGCTGAAACGACGATTTTCTAATGGGCCTTTTCTTGAAATCGATCACGCCTGATGAAAAGCGATGGATGAGGTCTATGATGGACCGAGCATGCGGAGAAGATGCCTGTTCAGTCTTGCTTTGAAGGCAGACGATTATTGAAAATAGCCCCTGGTAGGCTGAAATTGTTGTTCCTTGTTCCTATTCAACAACTTAAATCATCATTTCAGCTGAAAGACGTCCACTGCTGGACATAGGCCTCCCCAAGCACATCCACTTCGACCGGTTCTGTGCTTCTCGCATCCAACATGTTCCTGCTGCCTTTATAAGGTCGTCGGACCACCTTGTGGGAGGCCTTCCAACGCTACGTCTTCCGGTACGCGGTCACCACTCCAGAACCTTTCGGCCCCATCGGCCATCTGTTCTGCGAACAAAGTGCCATGCCCACTGCCACTTAAGTTTGGCAATTCTTCGGGCCATGTCGGTTACCTTGATTCTCCTGCGGATTTCCTCATTCCTGATTCGATCACGCAGGGAAACTCCAAGCATAGCCCTCTCCCTTGCCCTTTGGGTGACTGTTAGCCTTCTTATAAGGCACATTGTGAGCGATCACGTTTCAGTGCCATAAGCCATCACTGGCAACTCGCACTGGTCAAAGACTTTCGACGTCAGACACTGCGGTATGTGGGATGAGAAGATATTGCGTAGCTTCGTGAACGCTGCCCAGCCGAGTCGAATTCGACGATTGACCTCTTTCTCGAAGTTAGACCTACCTTACTTGGCAGTTTAGTTAGATTTACCAACTTAAATAAAATAAGCTAATTTTAATATTACTGGCATACTGAGAAAGACGTTAATAGTTAAATTTGTGAACAAACACGTACCGTACAGTGCCGTGTGTGAAACTTTAGCGAGAAGCTGAAGTTTCCTCTAAACTTTATGAAAGTTTCAGTGCTCTAGTTTTACGGTTAATATTTTCCACTGCATCTTACTTCTTACTTGTTTCGAATGTGAGAATGTGCTATAGCTGAAATCCTTGTATGGTTCGACAAACTGGAGAACCTCAAAACAATTTTGGTAAAATAGAGGGGAAGGTGAAACCGTGACTACCGAGATAACGACTAATAGAGAAGTATGAAAAATAAAAAACCGGCCAAGTGCGTGTCGGACCACGCACAATGAAGGGTTCCGTAGTTGGAATGAATTTATCCCAAGAACAAACATTGTAGTTGAAAAACATGTTCTCCCATACATTCCAACTGACAATGTAAGTTTGTACGCACAATATTGAGAGATTTACCATGTTGTTTTAAGACCACAGACTTCTTATAGGGTTTCCTGTAATCTATAGGTATAGCACTGTTTTCTGTAGTTTCGGAGATAAGGGGGGAATGGTCAATTTTCTTAAATAACTTTAATACAAATTACTTTTAAATTATAAAAAAAAATATATTTGAAATCCTCGCAGTAAGCCTTTTCATTGATTTGTCACACGGTACAGATTGCGAAACTTTTTTTAAATTTACTATTTTCCCCTCAGAAATGATCCCATATTCAAAATTCATTTATTTACGTTACATGTCTGTGTTTGGGTTACAGAGATTCATATGTGTACGAAATTTCAACTTAATTGGTCTATTCGATTCGGAGCAAATTGGCTGTGACAGATGGACGGACAGACACACGAGTGATCCTATAAGGGTTCCGTTTTTTCCTTTCGAAGTACGGAACCTTAAAAAACATGTTGCGCCGACCGCAAATAAATTAGGATACCTAAAGGCAGGAAACTGATGAGAGGGTAAGGGGAAAATAACTTAATAAACAAAAGTACTAAAGCACCACCGTTAGGTACATAAAACTCATCAAATTTTGACGTTCAAGAGTGCCTTTTAATGGCCTACTTGATACGAATGATTTGACTGTGACTTAATAACATACATAATAATAAGTTCGTGTTTTCTGCAACTTAATTTGCGTAACACAATATCGAAAACATTTTTAAGCATAATGTTCTAAAAATGTGTCTGCTCAACAAGGTAAATAATAAATAAAAAAAATAAAAAAATAAATGAATATAATCTTTTTAGTAAGTTGTAGATAATGTCGTAATTCTCTAAAGCAATAATTCCGCTCTAGGCTATTCAATCCACTTTATGTCATGGGCTAAACACACACTACTACACACTAATATTATAAAGGCGAAAGTTTGTGAGTGTGTCTGGGGGTGTGTTTATATGTTTGTTACTTCTTCACGCTCAAACGGCTGGACCAATTTTGATAAAATTTTGTTTGGAGGTAGCTGACACCCTGGATAAACATATAGGCTACTTTTTATCCGATATTCCCACGGATTTGTCTGTGTGGTGCCGGACTTAAAGAATAGCACCACCCCTTACTTCCCGAGGGTGTCGTAACAGGCGACTAAGGGTCGTACCGGAGAATAGGCAGCAGCGTTTTCTATGCATTCCACCATCATACCATACTGCGATCGCAACCCGCCTGCCAAGCATGGCGATTATGGCAAACCCTCCAAAATTGGGGGA
This sequence comes from Mesoligia furuncula, assembly GCA_916614155.1. Classification (NCBI taxonomy): domain Eukaryota; kingdom Metazoa; phylum Arthropoda; class Insecta; order Lepidoptera; family Noctuidae; genus Mesoligia; species Mesoligia furuncula. The sequence goes on along the minus strand of OU744813.1, from coordinate 2,647,241 downwards.
GGCCTATGTCCAGCAGTGGACGTCTATCCGCTGAAACGACGACGACGACGACTTCTTCACGCTCAAACGGCTGGACCAATTTTGATAAAATTTTGTTTGGAGGTAGCTGACATATTGGATTAACATTAGACTACTTTTTATCCCGATATTCCCACGGAATCGACATTTACGCGAGTGAAACCGCGGGGCGCAGCTAGTGATGACATAAGGTGGACTTAACACCTATGCATAGAAATACATACATATAAAAATAAATAAATAAGTCAAATATAATGTTGTTCTAATACGGCCAATGGCCAAAGACTAGCATTAATTGCCATTCAACCTGGCAATGCTGTTAGTCTTCTGGGCACGTTTCCGGATGACAGCGATGCGGTCGAGTACTACGACTCCTAAGGGTGAATTCCACCAATAGAATAAGTGTTATCCTGAGAATAAATTGTGAATTTTTGACAGTTTTTCCATACTGCCAAACGTCAATTTTTTTTTTTTTTGTTTTTTTGATAAAACGTTGCGCCACACTAGGAATTTCTCCTGTATTGTGGGTGCGTTTACACACATTTAAACTCACATACACAAACAGCCAGACCCGGAACAACTACTTGCAGGTCATACAAATATTTGTTCCGTGCGGGAATCAAACCCGCGACACGCAGCGCAGCGGTCAATCGCTTAACCACTGCGCCAACCATGCCGTCAATTATTTTTTTCCACGGATAAAAGTATAGGCTTTGGTGAAATCAGCCCTTTTTTACTTCTTTTTTTTTTGGGTTGGGAAATCATCAAATGACTCCTCCCGCTCTGGGTGGAGCGGAAGGGAGTGTCAGACTCTTACTAACTAAAACCCACCCGTGTTCCATCCGTAGCCCTATAAGTTTAGTGTCCTTTTGTTTTTGTATTTATTTGTATACTTAGGGCTGATGTTTCAATCATCTGATAACTTTATTCGAGAAATAATTTTGAAATGTTTACAGTTATTTCATACAAAAACTGTCAAACATCAATTTTATTCCTCAAATAAAAGTTATCTGGCGATGGAAAAATCATCCCTGAGGACTGATTTTTCAATCATCTAATAACATTATTCGAGGAATAATTTTGAAATTTTGACCGTTATTTCATACAAAAACTGTCAAACGTCAATTTTATTACTCAAATAAAAGTTATCTGTAAAAAATTTGAAAAATATGCTGTTATATAAAGCCAGTATAATCAAAACAAAAGCGTACAGTTTCACCCACACTGTTCACCCCTCGATAACTGTTCACAGCAGCTGTGGTCGTGACTCGTGGCTAAACATCGGAACTTTATAATTACGTTTTCACTTGTCGCTATAATAATTAACGACTCGATCGATGCTAAAGTTTCATTAAAATTGTTGAGTGAGTTATAACTTTATAAGTGAGAAGCGATAAGCGATTTAAAAATAAGTTTTTTCTTGTTGCAATTTGAACGCGTTTTCTGAATGCTGTCAAATTTTTTTTGTAAAGTCTTGTTTCGTGTATGTAGTTGTTTATCTTATCAACCGATGAGAAAAAGGAGGAGGTTCTCAAGTTGGCACGTATATATTACTTATAATTTTCTTTTTAGTTTACTAATTAACAAAAGTAGATCTGCAGATTCAAAACTACACCAGACTTAATTCCGGTGAATATCTTACAAAAACTGCAAATGATTGATAAATGATAAATGATAAATGATTTTATTTTTGTAAGTAGGTTTGTACAAACACTTTTACACGTCAATCATGGTTTTTTAAAACTAGATGAGGTCGGCGTTTCCTATCTGACTACTCTGAGAAGAAAGGCCGAAACAAACTCAGAGGTCACAGTCTCTTTTAAAGTCCAGACATAATCTTGGTCAGGTTATATGAAGACCATGTAGATCGATGTCTGAGACGGTCTTTTGAAGAAAGAACCACACAGATTGAGAGGACCTGTCCAGTCAGTGCACGCATTTGTCAGAAATCGTGCAGCTCAACTCAAGACTTAAGGAGCTCAACGATTCGACGAACAATACCAAAGAAAGGACATTTGGGTAGGCCACATAAATTACTCAAACTGCCAGACCAAGAAAAAAAAAAAAAACAGAACAGAAAGAATAATTATATAAAAGTAACAAAATGACCCACATCGTCTTCACATTCACAAATCACAATAAATAAAATAATGTAATACTTTACAAAGTAAGCAAATGTCATTGTTTATAAAAAAAATCATTAATGTCAAAGTGTATAAAAAAAAGGACGTTCCAAATGCAGAAATGTGAAGCAGCTCAATCCCAAGCCTTTTTGTCCTCAATATAATCTTTAACTGTATAAAAGGCTTTCTGGCACAACTTACGTTTAATGAATGATTTGAATTTATTGAGGCTTAGATCTTGAACGTGGCTTGGTAGCTTATTATAAAAGCGTATACATTGGCATCTGAACGAGCCACCTATTTTTTTGAGCCTTGTTGTAGGTACAACAAATTTGTGTTTGTTTCTAGTATTTATATTATGGATATCACTGTATTTTTTAAACAATTTTATATTTTTATGGGCATATAAAAGATTTTCATAAATATACTGAGAAGGCACAGTCATTACATTAATCTCTTTAAATTTGTCTCTGAGAGAGTGTCTCGGACTTAATTTATAAATTGATCGAACAGCTCGCTTCTGTAAAACAAAGATAGTCTGAATATCGGCGGCATTTCCCCACAATAGAATACCGTACGACATTACACTATGAAAATAGCTAAAGTACACTAAACGGGCAGTCTCTATATCAGTTAAATTACGAATTTTTCTAACAGCATATGCTGCGGAACTTAGCCTTTTTGACAATTTATCTATATGTGGACCCCACTGAAGCTTAGCATCCAAAGTTATGCCCAAGAATACTGTGTTGTCTTCAGGATTCAATTCCTCGCCCTTTATCAACACATTAGTTTTCACATGCCTAACGTGAGGTAGCGTAAACTTAATGCATTTGGTTTTTTTCTCGTTTAGAAGCAAATTATTAACATTGAACCAATGGACTACTTTCGAGATCGCGCTATTTACATCGTCAGTAACCAACTGCTGACGTTTAAGTTTAAACAATAGAGAAGTGTCATCTGCAAACAACACTATATCATGATTATCCTTTATGAGGTACGGCAAGTCATTAATATAAATAAGAAACAAGAAAGGACCAAGAATTGAGCCCTGTGGGACTCCCATTGTTACTATAGATCCGGGTGATCTTTTTCCATTAACGTCAACGCTCTGAATACTTTTACTCAAGTATGAAGTAAGAAGATCCAGAGCAGTGTTCCGGATTCCGTAGTGGCGGAGTTTCCTGATTAACGTTTCGTGAAGAACGCAATCGAATGCCTTGGACAAATCACAAAAGATGCCCAAGGCATCGCATTTATCTTCCCATGCATTATAAATATGTCCTAAAAGTTCAACACCGGCATCAGTAGTTGAACGACCCCGTGTAAAACCGAACTGTTTGCTGTGTAATAATTTATGTTTATTAAAAAATCTTTGCATTTGGTCTAAAATTAATTTCTCAAAAATTTTACTAAAGGTAGGTAGTACAGAAATAGGTCTATAATTTGTGGGGTCTGATGTACTACTTGATTTAAACAAAGGTATTATTTTACTATATTTCATAAGGTCAGGAAACTCCCCATTGTCAATACAACTATTAAAGATAAGAGCTAAAGAAGGTGCTACAATGTCAATAATAGACTTAGCTACTTCTACAGAATTACCCCACAGATTAAGCGAGTACTAATGTTAAATGGCTATAAATGGACTTGCATTTCTTATTAAGCATACATTGAAGAACCAAATTTGCCTGTTTCTCATAAAATGTTATTGTGAACCTAAATTAGATAAACATAAGCCCTTGACTCGTAGTCAACTGCGAATGGTTAAAAATTGACTGATAATGTAAGACACACCAATCAATCAATCAATTTAGCCTAACAAGTCCAATTACTCCCACAAATCGTCACATTACAACACAATAACCTCGCAAAAACTTCACTATACAACATGTTTTGCATGCACAAGCTCTATTAATCAGTATCTCCTATAATTAGTACAAATCACTCTCTTTAAGAAAGTGTCCGCTTTCTCCTATATCTTGGGCGTTGCCATTCAATACCACGTATCAATTGTCTGGAAAGTAGGGCAGTCGTACATGAGGCGTGAGAATTGTATCGTCAGTATAAGGTAGACGTGGATTAGTTTTATCAAAACTGATTAATTTATTAAAAAATATATTGATTCGCGATTTTTTTTTCTTTATAAGTTTAATAGCGCCATCTAGAGTCGTAAAGCAATTGTGACCGTCGTATTGTTCTTTTCCTCGGGAACAGTATTTTTTTCTGGATGAGGTATACAGGATGAGGTATACATGTCCTTTTCTATACCCTTTTTTTTTCGGATGGGAAATCATCAAATGACTGCTCCCGCTCTGGGTGGAGCGGAAGGGAGTGTCAGACTCTTACTGACTAAAACCCACCCGTGTTCCTTCCTTAGCCCTTTATGTTCCGGGCCAGCGGTAACCCTTTCGGACAATCCCGCTGGCCCGGCAGGCTTCGGCCCTAAGGGGCCCCTCCTCGATGCTGACATCTCTTTGAGGCGCGCGTGGAACACGTACGCGCCGTCCGGCACGGGCCTGGTCCTGATCGGACGGTGAGCTACCCATTGCCGGGAGTCGTTACGCGGCTCCCGACGCCGGGGGCGTCCCCCGCGGCGGCTGAGATGGGAGGATCTCTCCCTGAACCGTCCCGCCACCTCCTTTGCTAGCATGACTGCTTCGCAGAAGGAGGTTACTGCCTCCCACTCTCTCTCGCCCCGGACCATGGCTTGCACCAGGGCCTGGCGCGAGAGGTCGCCGCCGTGGTCGAACGATCAGGTTAAGCCACGCTTGCGACCGTTGGTCCGTGGATGGGTGAACATCTTTTCGTACCAAGGCACCTCCGTGTCTAGGAAAGAACGTTAAGCCGTTGTTCCCGGCTGTGATTCGTGGATCTTTGATACTCGTTACGAGTCAGATGCCCGAAAGTCTGACAACTAGTCTTACCAAGGGGTATCGTATTACCCAATAACTGGATTATGGAGGTCAGATAGGCAGTCGCTTCATGTAAAATACTGGTATACAGCTGCCTCTGGTTAGACTGGAAGCCGACCCCAAAATAGTTAGGAAAAGGCTAGGCAGATAGATTGGTTCCAACAATTACAATAACTACTTAAGTTTAATTTGGCGCATAAATTGAACAATCAGTGTCCAAAGATCATTTTGGAATTTCGATTTCCTACCTATTTTAAAAACTAGTTATTGTTTGAAATAGATTAGATTAGTAATTCAGCATAATCAGCTCCTCGACTCCTCATTGTACCTTAATTGTTGTATTGTCTTTCTCATAAATACTATATTAAAGCACTTATCTTATAATCATAATTATGAACGAGACTTTTTCAATTTATATGTACTTTCTAGGTTTATCTTAGACATCTCTGATAACGGTGAAGGAAAACATCGTGAGGAAACCTGGATTTACAGTTTTCATTGTAACTCTGAAGACTCATCATCAGCCTAATAGCAGTCCACTGCTGGACATAGGCCTCTCCTATTACACGCCATTCAACTCGATTTTCGGAAAATCTCATCCAGCTGCTACCAATTTATAAATAATAATTTTCTTAAAACATTTACAACTTTAATTACTCGTTAATTATATAATACAGTTTTAAAAGTTAGCAAGTTTTAGTCCATTAATCATCTCTGACATTTTGGATGGTGTTAACAAACTTTGCAAAGTAATGAACGTTAGAATTATGCCGTACCTACTACCTGAATACTCTGAAATTTATCCTCATTATCATTTTAGCCAAAAGACGTCCACTGCTGGACATAGGCCTCCCCCAAGCACCTCAGGCCGACCGGTTCTGTGCTTCCCGCATCCAGCGGTTTCCTGTGGCCTTCACAAGGGCCACCTTGTGGGCCTTCCAACGCTACGTCTTCCGGTACGCAGTCACCACTCCAGATCCTTTCTGTCCCATTATCGGCCATCTGTTCTGCGACCACTGCCATTTAACTTTTGCAATTTATCGGGCTTTGTCAATCACACTAATATTATAAAGTCGAAAGTTTGTTAGTGTGTGTGTGTTTTAATGTTTGTTACTTCTTCACGCTCAAACGGCTGGACCAATTTTGATAAAATTTGGTATGCAGGTAGCTAACACCCTGGATTAACATATAGGCTACTTTTATCCCGATATTCCCACGGGATCGACACTTATGCAGGTGAAGCCGCGGGCCGCAATAAAATTCAATTAATTTTTGTTGCAATCCATAATGCACATATACGGGAGGTAAGTATAAATAATAGAAACAATTATGGACCCTGTCGGACAAAGCAAAATTTAAAAAAAGTCGAGTTACCTTGGTACTCTGAAATTGTGAAAAGAGAAATTATGTAAAGTGTTGCATTTGTACTATTTAATCAGTTCATCCTTGACTTACAAAAGTCCATAAAAAACAGGCAAAGGATATAATTTTGGACCCTCGACCTTCATTTTCTTGGCATAATATAGCTTTGGGCTAGGGAACGCCTGTTTCGTGTTACTGTAAAATTTCAGGATTGGATAGGAGCAATTTAAGTCTTCGTTCGAAGCAGGGTTGTTGCGAATATCGGCATCAGTATCAGCATCTGCGGATTATCAGCATTGTTTTTTTAGTTTTTTTTAAATTATCAGCAACAATCGTTGCTGATATTTAATGCTGACATTCAAATAGTAACGTGTTCGTTGAAGGCGCTTAGCGCAAGTCACGCGGAGTTTCAACCAATCATAGATAGATAAACAAAACAAAACTGCCTAAGTGCGAGTCGAACTCGCACACGAATAAACACAATAAACGTGTTTCTTTCAGCGTTTTTGCGTTGTGGTAAGGAACCCCCTTACCACAACGCAAAAACGCTGAAAGAAACACGTTTATTGTTTGGGAGCCCAACTTGAATATTTATTCTGTTCTTAGTATTTGTTGATAGAGCGGCAACAGAAATACATCATCTGTGAAAATGTCAACTGTCTATTTATCACGGTTCATGAGATACAGCCTGGTGACTGAGTGACAGACGGACAGTGGAGTCTTAGTAATAGGGTCCCGTTTTTACCCTTTGGGTATGGAGCACTAAAAAAAACACCTATGTATGATCAGAACGTGATCAGACTGATCAGAATGGATTATTGCGAAAGTGGATTAGATCAAGACAAATAAAACCAAAAGACCAAATAAAAAAACGCCGAAAAAAACATGTTTGTTGTATGGGAGCCCCCCTTAAATATTTATTTTATTTTAATTTTATTATTTATTAGTAAAGTTAAAATACAACTAAGTATTTTGTGAATATTTCAAGTGCCTACCTGTTAACCAATTTTTGATATCGAGCAAAAAAAGGGGAAAAAAAAAACGCGATTGTTGTTTTTAGTATTTGATGTTATAGCGGCAACAGAAATACCTACATACTTTGTGAAAATTTCAACAGAAGCTATCGTGGTTCTTGAGATACAGCCTGGTGACAGACAGACAGACGGACAGACAGCGAAGTCTTAGTAATAGGGTTCCGTTTTTACCCTTTGGGTACGGAACCCTAAAAATAACAACAAAAGACTTGTTAGCGCTCATATTGTATTTCGACAAAAAAGTAACATTTATCATCTGACTACGTATTGTGGTAACTTTTTGTTGGAACATTGTGATACATTTCCGAGGAAGGGAGAGTGTATCTTGTGTTTATGGGAAACGGAATTTGAAAGTGTAATTTATTGATTTCTCACTCGTAATGCGATCTCTGTAGATAGGTTATGTTTAAAAAAATAATAACCGACTTAAAACAAAAACACTACAAAGTGAAAAATAAGTTTAATTTCGGAAGTCGGAGTCAAAATACGAAACTGCGGGAACCAACGACATCGGCTTCCGAAATTAAAGTTATTTTTCACTAAGTAGTGTTTTTTTTTGGAAGTCAGTTGTTTTCTTTTTTTAACCCCCGACGCAAAAACGACGGGGTGTTATAAGTTTGACGTGTCTGTGTGTGTGTGTGTGTGTCTGTCTGTGGCATCGTAGCTCTCGAACGGACCGTTCTGTGGAACACCTTCTATGCTAAGAGGTCCCCCGACTGCCATATGAATATATCTGTTTTAGTCTCGTTACCTAGATTCTTTAAGTTGGGGGTTTTTAAATTATTTGATCCTTTTCCAATTACTTACATTTATTTTTTTATTTTTTGTGTCGGGGGTTTTTTAAATTTTTAATTTAATTTTTTGTACAAAGTTTTTATTTTTCATCTTGCCTTTTTTTCGCTCCCGTAAATAAGGACATGCCGTCCTACTTCCACGTGTCATCTAATAGTGTGACGTTTTTGAAGATCGAATGATAGGTAGGTACGGGAGGGTTCCGCAATTGGTCTTTTAAGAGGAACCGGGACCACCCCTATGTGCTGATGGTGATCACCGGGGTGGTTTTCGTAGTGAGGTAAAAATCCCACACTCCCCGACCTCCCTCCCCGGAGGTCGGGTGCCTTTTAAAGGCTTCCCCACGACAAAAAAATATCTACTTGCATCTTTTTAACTGACTTCTAATAAGGAGGAGGTTCTTATTTGCCTGTATGTATTTTATATGTTTATTCATCCATATTTTCATCAATTGTGAACCAATTTTATAAAATATTTTTTTTTCATTTGGTAGTGAAAGTTCTCGCGGTGGTCCCATATTGATAGTTTTTGAGTTAGCTTACGTAGCAAGTAGGGATAAACGAATTCGTGTGGGGTAAGTACGACAGCCAAAAACTGACTAAAAAAAACTAAAAAAAAAACGACTACAATGTGAAAATAACTTTGATGTTGGAAATCGGTGGCGAAACATGAAAATACAAAACCAATGACACCGACTTCCGAAATTAAATTTATTTTTCCCTTCGTAAAAAGATTTTTTTGTTGTAAAAAATCTTTTTTAAAGTTTTTTTTTTGTAGTAAAAAATCTTTTTTACAAAAAATACTTTTGTTTAACAAATGAAGATAATTATGACATAGACTTTAACTTTATCTACAGAAAACTTTTCTAGATCGTACTCACGAGACGATGAACCGGAGCACATTGCTTTAGCTATTTAGACAGGCACTCTGGCAAATCAGATCCAAAACTCTGACTACCGCCATTATTTCAGAAAATTTAAATTGCATAGTTTTGTGTATCTATGTAATAGATATTTTATGTTAACATTATCTCTTTCACACAAGTCACAACTTGTGTAGACGCTGTCGGTAGCTGCTGTCGTTAATGTCATCTATCAGTCACCACTAATGACTTTGTTGTGGTAGAGAGCCAGTGTGGTGATATAATCGTAGGGACACCGAAAGGGACAAAAAAATCCGGCAATCTTCATCATACTATCATTTTTACAGCTTATTACACTGCACCTTACTATTTTCACAGTTGCACAAATGAATTATGAATTATGCACGAAAAAAATCTTATTTATTATTCCTTCCTAAACGTCAAACTTGTTGTGCACATTAATGTGCTTAGCCGACACGCAGTAAGGGACAGAAATATTCTTACTCTGTCTCTTTTCTTTGCTAGTGACGTAAATATATTTTTCTTTTTCTTGTGCGAATGAAAAAGAAGATATGCAGCAGTCTATAGTTTACTCTGTCTACGGATATAATCAACTTAAATACGGGATTAACTAAGAGTTAATTAAACGGCTAATTAAACCAGTTGGCTGCGGCATATACAAAGTAAAGCGCCCGTGTGGGTTCGAACCCACGACCTGCTACCACTGTCTTGGTCACCACTGCTCCCAAGGGGAAATTAGCTTTAAGTTTTGGTATCAAACAATAACATTTTCATCAAGTACTAAAGTAGATTATAAAGGACAAAGTACTCACAACGGAAGGACAACTAATAGGTTATCCGGATTTAACCCTCACCGCGCTGCTACTTCAGGCAACGTCTCAGCTAAGCAGTCGGCCTATAGGGTCGGCTTCCAGTCTAACCGGTTGCAGTTAAATACAATTGGGAAAAAAAAAATTTACATGGAGTGACTGCATATCTGACCTCCACAACTCAGTTACTGGGTAATACGATACCCCTTGATAAGACTGGTTGTTGACAAAAGCTCTTGGAATTCTTGTACTAAAACTTATTATTGTTCTAATGATATATCATTTATTCCTGTTGGAGCGGGTACCAGCTTCCATACATTGCGTGGCATCATTCTTTTGTTGGCTCAAAACTTGGCCAATTCTAATCACACTTGTAATTTAATTTACAAACTTATCTCTTGGTTTTCATCGAGGGGCCCGTGGGTTAAGCTACGCTTGCCGCGGTTGGTCTGTGGATGGGTGACCATCTTTCTATACCTAGACCCCTCCGTGTCTCGGAAAGCACGTTAGGCCGTTTTTCCCGGCTGTCATTCGTGGATCTTTGACAGTCGTTACGGGTAGTCAGAAGCCCGAAAGTCTGACAACCAGTCTTACCAGGTATCGTATTACTCAGAAATTGGGTTGTGGTAGTCAGATAGGCAGTCGCTCCATGTAAAATACTGGTATTCAGCTGCATCCGGTTAGACTGGATGGTGACTCCAACATGGTTGGAGAAAGGCTAGGCAGATGATGACTTATCTTCTTTCATCTCCTCTTTTCAGTCAAAATCCCCAGAAGAAACGCTAAAGCGAGGACTGACCAACAAATGTGTGCAGCGGGAGACGTCCTCGTGCATAGCCATCGAACTGGTGGGCTACGTCGACAGGATGCTCAGGACAGCGTCCTTCCAGCTCGGCGAAGATGTTATGATTGTTGATGAGAGGTAAGCTATCTCCAGAAAAAAGTCACTTGTTAGAGTCTTAGGCCAGTATTATAGAATGATACTCGAGCAAAGACTTCGCCTTGTAAATAGATTTTAAAACATTTGTATTCAAATTTTACGTAGATTTTAAAGTTTGAGTATCATTCTGTAATACGGACCTTGGACTGTTAATTACAAGAGAACGGATTCATACTCAAACAGATGGTGTAATCTATCAATGTGAATACATTATCTAGTTGAAAATGCCTTTTACTAACCTAAAACGTCTTTGTTGCACTTTAAAAACAATAAAAGGTTTCATGGTACCTCGACTATGTTTTTGTAGTTTCCTATTCGGATATTACATTAGTAGTTCTTGTTCCTGGTCAGAAATTAATAAAAATCCCTATCGCAGTTCTATTCTAGACATTGGTGCCTTTTCCCTTGTTCACAATTAAACTAAATTTAAGTTCAGTGCATCTTTTTCTTTCTATTTCATTAAGAAAAGGACAGAAGATAAATTCTAGTTTAGTCCTGTCAAATTAATCAGCGCCTGACGTAAATTGACGTAACTTTAGTAGGCAAGTTTTTAATCACGTCTAAGTAGTGTCAGGTGCTGATTAATATTTGACAGGACTAAACTAAAATTTATCTTCTGTCCTTTTCTTAGTGAAATAGAAAAAAAAATATAATAATAATTAATTTTATTATAATAATCATTATAAAAAAAATATTCAAAAATATATATACAGTTTTCCTTAAATCTATGTTGAGTTCACCCATGATTTGTGCCTGAACTAGGTAATCCTGTTTCAGGCGATTGGAGGGTAACATTAATTGATTAAATTATCACATACTTATAATATTTACCTTATTGGTATATATGTAAAAAGGTGTATAAAATTATATAATACGAACAATATTTACTTTAGCACAAGTAATAACTTCTCTGAATCTTCATAGGACATAGTTTGACGAGCCTCACAAACCACACTGATGCATTTAACTTAAATTTAGTTTAGTTTGTGAACAAGGGAATCGCCACCATTGCCTGTTTCAAGTTACCAAACTACCTGGTTCTCCGTCTTCCGCCGACTTAGTATGTTCCTACCACTTTTAAAATTTTTGTCGATCAATTCCAATATTACTATTGTGGCGGCATCTACAACGCTACACTGCACGTGTGACGTCACGCACGCACGTTCTGCATCGCGCAAGCAAAGTTCTATGCACGACTTCTAAAATATACAACGTCCCGACATCAAACTTCCACCATTCCATACGCAACGACTGTTTTTCCGAAGCATTCAACCAGGAAACTCTTTGAATGAATACTTCCAAATCGAGGGTACTTTAACATAAATAAAAAACAGACGAGAAACGTTTACAATCCCAAAACTCTGGAATACTTCCCCGAAAGGTTTTAAAAGTACATAACCCTAAATTATGCCGTCATTAAGGGGCTTACATGACCTAAAGCTCGGTCATTGTCGGACTGCATAGAAAAGAAAGAGAAGCGCGATGACACAACGCTGGTAATTTATTGCAAAATATGAAGCAATTGTTTAGTTACAAAAAATCAATTTTTGGACAAAAAACTTAAAACACTAGTATTTTAGATGTTGCTTGTAGAATAATCGACAAAAAATCAGAATGATTTTATGTATGTTAGTATGGTTTTTATTGTAAAAAGGAAGTTTTTAGAGGTATCGTCATGTTTTTTTTTCTATGGTATTAAATTAGTTGTATTATGTTTTCAACATACTATCTACCTAGCATATATCCTGAAGAATATCATATATTTTTCTGATTTTGTTTACTGTAGTCGAACATATACTTCTATTGTTTCTAAAACTTGCGTTTTTTGTGTAAAGGTCCTGTAAGCCCCTTAATGAAAAACTTTTTATCTTAAACTCCGTCAAATTGTTCCGGGATTCACGGAATTCTTTCCAAACTTTTTATGAAGAAGGTTTTTTATTCGGATCCAAAGTTTATTGTTGTACAAGATTTTACTTGCTGGACTTTGATGTTTCATTATCTTGTTGATAAAGATTTGTTTACAGAGTTGTACTTATTTATACAAGATGGTGCAAAAGTTGTCACCTGATGTTCTTTGACTGTAATTTTTTTTATGGTTCTGTACCTCAAGAGGAGAAATCGGAACCCTCATAGGATCTTTGTTGTCCGTCTGTCTGTCTGTCTGTCAAGACCCTTTATCTCGGGAACGCGTAGAGGTGTCGAGTTGAAATTAATACCATAATATAGTCAGGTCTACAGTCCCTAGAAACTGTGAAAAAATCAAACTTCTAAGATTACAATTGACTTGAATTTAAACATTTTGATGTCGGAAAATTATTAACATCTATCTCTCTCTCTCTCTTTCTATCTGTATCTATACTTACGTATAATAAAATGGTAACAAAGAAATTTTGTCTATTTTTCTGTTTATCTGGTTGCATGTTCTAGATTGGCGCAAAAACGGCTTAAAGGAATTGGATGAAATTTGACAAACAGATAGTTTATAACTTGGATTACGACAAAGGGTATTCATAATCCCGGTGGTACGTTCCCGTGGGATATTTTCCTACGCCCACGCGGGTAAAACCACGTCAAAAGCTAGTCAAAATACAAGAGCTGGATTTGAGTGATTATTCAATTTCACAAGTGAAGGAGCTCTGGGCTTATAGCATGACTAGCAGCGCCCCAAGGTTTCACCCGCATGAGTGTCGATCCCGTTGGAATATCGGGATAAAAACTATTCTATATCCTTCCTCGGGATGCAATCTATCTCTCTACCAAATTTTACCGAAATCCGTTCACTGATTTAGGTGTAAAAAGGTAACAGACAGACAGAGTTACTTTTGAATTTATAATATTAGTATGGAAATGTATGATGTATGGATTAACAAATAAAAAAAAAACTAACAATCCAAAATATATTTTCCAGCCACGGTACGGCAGCAGAAATCCCAGTCAAGTCAGAAACCTTAGCGAGAGCTGGTACAGCACTCGAAGACCAAGCGCAGCAGCTCATCATGGACAAGCTGTGGCACTTCGTCAGCTCCAGGTCCTTGAGGTACAGGCTGCTCAATGATGCGGACCTGGTCATCTCTGGCAAACAGGAGAAGGATGGAAGCCTTGGTGTTGGTGAGTACTGCGGTAAAAAAAAAAAAAAAAAACAAAAACGAGGGGGTGTCCTTATGACCTTACTTACAGTATAATCAGCCTATAATGTACCCACTGCTGGGACACAGGCCTCCTCTCTTCGAAAGGGAGTGGGCCGTAATCCACCACGCGAGCCCTGTGCGGGTTGATAGAAGTCACATGACTCACATGTCTTCGAATTTTTGATTCTAGGACATGCCAGTTTCCTCACGATGTTTCTGCACCGTTGTGAGAGCAGTGGTGATGAAATAATTAACATAAAATAAAGCTCCTGTCTGGATTCGAACCTTTTTTTTTTTTTTTTGGGTGTGAAATCATCAAATGACCCCTCCCGCTCTGGGCGGAGCGGAAGGGAGTGTCAGACTCTTACTGACTAAAACCCACCCGTGTTCCTTCAGTTGCCTGTGCCAGGGGCCACGGTATCTCTTTCGAACAACCCGCGACCCTGGCGGGCATCGGCCCTAACGGACCCCGTCAGTTGGTGCTGACATCTCCTTGAGGCGCGCGTGGAACACAACGCGCCGTCGACCCGGGCCTGGTCCTTACCGGACGGCGAGCTGCCCATTGCTCGCCGTCCGCAAGCCCGCGCCTACGGTGGCCGGGAATCGGCTATCGATTCCCGACGCCCAGGGCGTCTCCTGCGGCGGCTAGGGGCGTGAGGGCGCAAGGATTGCCTCTCCCTCACGCGCTCCGCCTCCTCCTTCGCGAGCATCACTGCTTTGCAGAAGGAGGCGACAGCCTCCCATGCACTCTCGCTCCGTACCATGGTCCGGACTAGGGCCGGACGCGAGAGATCGCCGCCACCGATCGCCTCCGTGAGGACACGGCGGTGCTCTGCCCAAGCTGGGCAGATCTCCACCGTATGCTCCACCGTGTCCTCCGGGCGATCCACACAATGGTGACACCCGGGCGTTTCCTCCCGCCATATTCTGAACAGGAACCTCCCGAAGCAGCCGTGCCCGGTAAGGACCTGCGTTAGGCGGAAGGTGAGGACGCCGTGGCGCCTCCCTAGCCACTCCTCAAAGAGGGGACTTATCGCCGCAATTGTGGCGTGCCCAGCACTGGGTTGCGACAGTCGCACTCTCCATGTCGCCATGAGATCCCGCCGGAGCTCTGTCCGCTGCGCCGCGATTTCTCGCGGCAGCGGAGTTACGCCCCGGCGTTTTACCTCCTCTCGCCACTCCCATATGTGAGCGAGGACTTTGGCCTCCAGATCCCATGGCGGCAATCCGGCAAGGAGGCTCGCTGCCTCCCCGGAGACCGTGCGGTAACCCCGGACTAGCCGGACGGCCATGACCCTCTGGGACGCGTTCAACCGCCGGGCTGGTCGCCGCCTCAGTGAACGCGCCCACACCGGTGCCCCGTAAAGGGCCATGGACCGCACGAACCCCGCGTAGAGCCTCCGGCAGGAGGCGTTTGGACCCCCTAGATTGGGCAGGAGCCGCTTCAACGCAGCCCGTCTGGGTTCGAACCTACGACCTACAACTCGTAAGTTGCGACCGATACCACTGGGCCACTACTGCTCCTTGATCATATGACCTTTACGATAGAAGTAAAAACTTACGACTGGTGCCGAGTATACCTGATTCAGCGTCACTGACCTGAGCGTAACGGTTCAGTTTCGTTCACTCTTCAGAAAGAATGCAAAGTGTGTGCCTATAGAAGTGTTCACTTCAAAAATCACGCCTTTTTTCACCGAGGTTTAAGGGTAATTGCCAACATGCCAAAGATCCTCAGCCTCACTGCGATACCTCGCGGTCGAGGTTTAGCTCATTACCTCGATGTCACTTCCATGTAAAACAAATGCATGCTCATAGACACGCACGCACATGCCAGGCATCGTGGTTAAATAATTAATTTATTTTTATTTATTCATTTATTTCAGGCCACGATGGCCCATAGATAAATACCTTAACCTAAACATACATATTTTTATTATAATAAAATAGAACTTCACTAGCTTGTTCTTGTGCTGTTCTGTGGTACGGAAAACCACGTCCTGCGGACAGAAGTCTTCTTCCGTGACGACGGGCAGATAACAATTCGGCACGCGCACCACGAACACCCTGAAGTTGACGTTGCGGTAGTCGTACCGCAACGTCAACTTCCTAAACTGGAGTCGTCCAGTAACTGCACCCTCGGCGTGTACCTCGTTTTCTGGCGCACGTACTCCACGATGTCCTCCACCTTAGTGGTGTAACCTCCAACCTCCCATCCTTCGGCATATGCGTGCGTCATTAATTAGCATGCATTTGTTTCTTACGGAGGTGATAATTTTGAGTTAGCGAGCTAAACCACGACCTCGAGGTATCTTCGCCATGTAATACCTTAAGACACCTACTTAAAGTACACCCATATTTCGCCAGGTAAATTGAAGTCCCACGTAATAGGCTCATTGCCATTATAGAGGTATGAGGAACAGGGTGTAAAGTTCACTCATACTCCATAGAAAAGGGAGGATCCTCCGACCAGACGAGTGTTGTGTCTGGCGGGCAACTGCCCGATGATTCATGTCGGGCCATTGTATCTATTCTAGTTGCGCGGTAAACTCTGCTTGCGCGATGCAGGATTTTGCGTGACGTCAGTATGACGCGTTGTTCGCATGTGGCGTTGTAGATACCGCTACACCGTCAACCGGGCACAGATCCAAACTCCGGACTCCTGAGGAATTTCTGATGGAAAAGCCTTCTCAGAAGCAGCACGGAACCTGAATTTGTGCCTGGTTGATTTATCTATTACCCACATGGGACTTAGACATAACTGGCAAAAGAGTGTACTATTTATAGGTAGGTACACCTTTCCCTAACCCTCCAAGGAAAACAGAGGTGATACTATCAATTGTTTTGTCCCCCGAAGTGATCGTTCGACAGATATACCTCAAGCTTAGTCAGGTGTAATAATTCGATACGATCTAAATCGATTACTGGAGCACATCCCTAAGGATTAATTAGAGATGTGAATCTAGGGGTATAATTGGATCAGTATTATTCTAGTATCTTGGCCATATCAAAGAGAGTTTGTATTTTCTAGGCATCTCAGGATTATATTGCTTAAATTAGGAACATCATCATCACCAGCCTGTAGGAGTCCACCGCTGCATAGTGTTTTTATTGCCTCAAAAAAGTGACATCAGTTTTTTATTGAATATTTCTAATCAATAGTTTACTAAAAATGCACGAGTAGATCTCACAGATGCCAATTTTGTATACTCTATTTTTTTTTTATCCTATAGTTTTTGTGACCTTAAGGTCAAAATACTGAAAATAATTCTTAGAATAAAAACTGTGGATAATTGAGTTTTGTTTGTATTGCAGATTTATGAAGCAATTCTAGGCGCATATTTTCCCATTTATTTTTAATCAAAAATGATAATAGAATTCACCAAAAAATTATGTTTAACCGAAATCAGTATTTTGACTTCCAAGGTAACAAAAACTAAGCTTAAAAAAAAAATAGAGTATACAAAAATGGCACCTGGGAACTCCCAGGTGCCATTTTTGTATACTCTATTTTTTTTTTTACTCTACTCGTGCATTTTCAGTGAACTATTGAGTAGAAGTTTTCAATAAAAAGCTGATAACACTCTTTTGGGGCAATAAAAACACTGCGCTGGACATAAAGCCTCTCCTATTGCACGCCATTCAACTCTATTTTCGTTAAATAATGATGAAAATTATGAACAGCATGATGACATATGTTTACGCTTATGAAAACCGTAGGTAGCAATAATCAGCCTATAACGTTCCCGTTTGTCTGTGTGGTGCCGGACTTAAAAGAATAGCACCACCCCATACTTTCCCTGGGTGTTGTAAAAGGCGACTAAGGGGCGTACCGGAGAATGGGCAGCAGCGTTCTCTATGCATACAACCACCATACCATACTGCAATCGCCAACCCGCCTGCCAAGCGTGGCGATTATGGCAAACCCCCCCTTTTTGGGGGAGGCCTATGTCCAGCAGTGGACGTCTTTTGGCTGAAATGATGATGATGATGAACGTTCACACTGCTTAAATCAACAAGCGGGCTCAATGCGTGTTGGTGGACGTCACACGCCTTCGAATTTATTGATTCTTGGATATTTGTTTTCTCACGATATTTTTCTTCACCGATTCGATAGCAGTGGTGATGAAATTAAATACACAAAGTAAACTGCAGGTCTGGGTTTGAATTCACGGCCATTTAATACTACTGGACCCCCACTGATCTTCCAAAAGTTGCCTTGTGAAAACCATAATTAATTACAATGACAAATTTTTGTGTGAATGTTATTTGAGAATAATTTGTAGAGAGTTTTGTATTTTGTGTGTGGCACTCAAATAATGTTTAAAACAATAACACAAGAAAATACACGCAAAGTTATCTTCCGCATACTTTTTCTTTTTGTGTTTGTTGTATTTATTCATTCATTCTTTTATCAAAATATATTCAAACCATGGTTTTAAACAAATCGATTAAAATATCTCTATATTAAATTTTGTCTGAATACAAAAATCACACTAATATTATAAAGGCGAAATTTTGTGAGTGTGCGTGTGTTTATATGTTTGTGACGTCTTCACGCTCAAACCGCTGGACCAATTTTTATAAAGTTTTGTGTTGAGGTAGCTGACACCCTAGATTAATACTTAGGCTACTTTTTATCCCGATATTCCTACGGGATCGACACTTATGCGGGTGAAATCGCGGGGCAAAGCGTGTAAAATATAATGCTAATAATTTTTGGAGACACCATAGTCAACCGTCTTTACTTTTAATTCCAGGTGTAGCAATGAAGCCACCAAAAGTATATGAAAGCGGCAGAGGCCGCCAGAAGCCATTTGGGCCCGTGTTGGCTCTAGCCGCGTTGAAGTTCGGCCTGTTCGGGGCCATGACCTTCAAAGTCCTGGCCCTCATGGTCGGGAAGGCCCTCCTGATCTCCAAGATAGCCCTGTTATTGTCAACCATTATTGGACTGAAGAAGCTATTCTCTTCTCAGGTGAACGACTGATTATATAAGCATGTTGCATGATGATTAAATTTTTCAAACGTGTCTCTTGTTTTTCTTGATTTTACTGACTCTGTTGATTGTCTTGGCTTTTCCGAATTCTTCGACTGGGGACGTTTTTGGTGAGATTTTGATTTGTTGAAAGCGCTAGGGTAGCCCGCGAAATTCAAATTTACTTACGTCTTTTGCAATTTGCAGGTCATTATTAGGTAGTTTGTTGATCAAATATTATTGCAAACGAAATAAGTTTCTATTTACAGAATTATAATATTTAGAAACACAATTTTTTTTAATGAAGTAAAAAAATTTGAGTTTCACAGACTGCTGTAGTGTGTCTCCTTTAGTAGGAATTCGATTGTGTTCACTGCATGTGCACTTTTGCATGTTGAAGTCAGTTGCAAATTGCATGAATTTTTTGTCATGAATTACAATGAGGTTTCGAACATCTGCTTCTATTTTTATGGATTACAATTGCATATACATATTATGATAAGGTCGAGTTTACTAGAGTTAATGTAAATTACCTACAGGTTATTTTTTACAATCAGAAACATTACATGTTCATTATAGTCAGGTCAAAACTAAGCAAAAGAGTTTTTTAAGGAAATTAGTTAGTAATTTAAGGAAAGAAAAGCAAAAAGAAAGAACGAAAAATTATTTATGCTGCAGACACGAAAGGCACATTACAAAAAAAATTGTGAGTATTTTATGCCATTTTCTTTTGTAATGAAAAGAAAATGTATTTTCTTTACAAAGTAGCCAAAAGCCGCGTACAAAATTTAAAGTCAGACCAAAAGTACCGTCGTCGTAAGCAACAAGGGGCGCATATGAGGAAAAAAAAGCTTTACGTTTTCGTCTAGTAACGCTTATATTTCTTTCCCTTAGATCGACAGAAAAGTTGTCTTTATAGTTTGAAAGAAAACAACATCACTTTTCACAAAAGTTATTGAAAAGCAAAACTGGAAGCCCTGCAAAGAATGGATTTCTCGGGCAATTCCAAAGGTTTTCCCATTTTATTCCATCGTGATTTTCTAGAAAACCAAGTAGCTCTGTATGAAATCCAATCATATTGCATACATGGTTTTCATCGTATTGAATATCTGTACATAAATTGGCTGCTGCTCGCTAGTGGATTTATGTGTATATGAAATTCTGGGAAAAACTCTTAGTAAAATAACGTTGGAAAACTGGCAAGAGAATTTTAAATAGACTTTGCTAGAGATTTTTGGGAACCATTTTTACCAATAGATACAATGGTTGCAAGAAAAAAGGAGCAACTGACTGGCCAAGTGACCTCATTAGTAGTAGGAGCAAATCTTTCAAAGACTGAATACAAGATTTTTTAAATCACGAAATAATATTATATCACAAAAGTTTGTGACTCTTACGGTTTCTGGCACTAACATTTTCAACACGACAATATTTAACGAAGTGAAGTGACGCGATTGGCTGTTCATTATTTAGTCAACCAATCAGAGCTGGTTACGCTCGTTTGACAATTTGTTAGCGAATGACTTGACTTTGTGTCTGTCACCTCTGACCTAGACTAGAGTCAAGAGCAAACCCATTTCAAATAATTAAAAAATGTTTGTGTTGATTTTTTTGGACATAAACCCAACACGGTGCATTTAATTGCCTTTGACCTAGCATAATCTCTATAACGTTCCCACTGCTGGGATACAAGCCTCCTCTCTGTGAGAGGGAGTAGACTGTTATCCACCAAATGGGCCCAGTGCGGGTTGGTCGTTGTCACTTGTCTTTGAATGTTCGGTTTTAGAACATGCCGGTTTCCTCACGAGGTTTTCTTTCACCTGAAATTATTCAAGCGCCTGCCTAGGTTCGAACCTACGACCTACAACTCTCGGCCGTTAGCACTGGGCCACCACTGCTCTATAAAGCGTGACATAAATAAAAGCTTATACATAAAGAAATGACTAAGTATTATCATGGGCAAGTTTTTGTTAGGCAAGTCTTATTCTTAGTTGGCCATAAAGCTAAGCCTGCCAGCCCCGTTGGTGTCGTGGTTGCAAGCGCGACTGCTGAGCGTGGGATCCTAGGTTCAATTCGGGGGTCGGACAAAGTTTGTTGGGTTTTCCATTACGAATTTCTTAGTAACAGTCCGGAGTTTGGAAGTTGGCGGTTTAATACCCCCGTGTCTCGGAAAGCAGGTAAAGTGGTTGGTCCTGCGCCTGATCTCTCCCCGGTCGTGACGGATTGCCGTCCCATCGGACTATGAGAGTAAAGGAACAGAGAGTGCACCTGGGTTTGCGCACACACTTGTGCACTATATTATCTCCTGCGTTGCGATTGGCCACCGTGACCGAAAACGGTCGGGAGGCTGTTTTTTTTTGTTATAAAGCCTGATTTACACTGTGCAGTTTAATTAAACAGTCTAAAATAAAGTAATTTGCCTTATGTTACGTTTATTACTTGACCACAAGTAAAAAAAATGTTGCCATTTTTTATTTTTCGTAAAAAAGGGTAGTTAGATGTTTTTTTAAATATAAGTACACGGTTTATATTAGAATTTGTCAATGTAATTTAATAGCAGTCAGGGAGCGGAAGCTTTTTAATTTAGAAATTAAAACACCGTCGGTTTTAATTTTTTGCTTCAAATAAGGGTGACTTTTGAAAGGGATACACAGAAGTGTAGGTGGATAAACAGATCAAAATGCCAGTAGGTATTTTTGTTTTGTGATATTAGCTTACGGATAATTTGAAAAAAGAAATTATATTAAACCTACGTTAAACTCGGAAAATTCTGTAAGTACCTACATCTTATTTTAGTGTTTCCCATTGACTATCCGTGTATCATTATGATATCGCCTATCAAAGGCCTTTAGAAAGGATAACAAGTTAGCAAAATAGTCTTTGGAATCCGATCATAGTTTAAACATTATTAGCAATTTAGATTTTACAATAGCTTCTCTTGAATTGCAGAAAGTTTTACTTCAAAAAATCTGACTTTAGAAAATAAAATCTAATTTAATTTGGTATTTTCTGTTTTTTTTTTAATGGACCCGCCTTTATTTTCTCGATATGGCAAAAAGTCTGCATTCCCCGCCTGAGAAATGGCCCGTGAAAATAAAACAGGAATTTAAATTGAATTCTCAGAGAAATCCAGACTTTACGATATTAAAATGGCGTCGAATGACAATTTTTTAAACCTAGACGTGACTGAGCATTTAGTAGCTATTTAGTAGGACTGCAGTATCCGATACAGCTTATAAAATATTTTCATAGCTTATATAATATTTCATAGGGTTAAATCAATTTATACTTTCACTAACTTCTGCCCGCGATTTCATCCGTTTGAAATTTCGTTTTTCACCGATCTAATCCATCGCACCGCATCGTCCGTCCGCGCTATCACTTTGTTTTGATATTTTTTTATTTTATTTTAGCAGACATCCTTTCCATAACTCCATACCTGTTACCTACTTACGTCTTATGAAGTCATTAACGTTCATTCATATGATTTTTCAACCATTTTCTACTAAATATAATAACTATTAGTGCAAAAGGACATACTTTGCACTTTAGGAATCAGCTGTTAGTTAAATATTGTAACATTACTTAATCTCTTATATCTGTAGTGGTTCTCAGATTGACAAAATCCGCAGTTTTCATTGAAAGGTTGATAATATAATAAGCTATTAATTGACACCACTTTCATGTTTTTACACCCAGCAGGGCTAGCATGGCCGGAGACATTTTATCCACGGGGAGAGGAGAAAATACTATTCCCCTCTGTCAATTTTGTCCACTCTCCGAGCACGGCGACATGTGTGGATAAACTATTCACGGTGGCAGTAAGCACGAGAGTTTTTATAGTACAATTAATTATATTTTCTCCAAGAGATATACTTAAACCCACCGTCTAAAGACGAGGACAAATTTCTCCCTTTGTTATGTCAAAATATCTGTAATTTTTCTCTTCCACTAGTCGCCATGCTATAGACGGGGGTGAGTATCCACGTCTAATGTCAAAAAGTGATATAATTCTCTTTCCCCCTGTTGCCGTGCTTTGGCAGGTGGATAAAATAATTTTATCCCTTGTCAGTGGAAATAACCGGTGGAGAAAAGTTTTATCCCCAGCCCATGCTAGCCCTGCTGGCCCAAGATTGTATGTAATCGTTTCAGTCTCCTTTCATTTTGCTAAAAATCCAATTCGAACTATTATAAACATTTTAAAGTAAAAAATAGCTCACTAACAAACAGAATTTTATTTTTATTAACCGACCACGCATAACATTTTACAGAGTAGTCCGATTTTGATAATTCTTTTTATACTGGATAGGTATAACTCGAAGTTGGTCCCATATAAATTTGGAAAAAAAGTCCTGCCCTAAGGGTGGGAAAATAGGGGCGATTTATTGTTTACTCACAGATCAAATAATAGTAAGTAGGATTATATATGAGTTAATAGCTAAAGTAAGGTAGGTAGCTATTTTAAAAGTAATCAATAAAATTAAGCATGTAGTAGCCCGTTAGTAGTTAGTTAGTAGTACTAATATAAGTATACCTAAGTAATTTTGAGTCGGCTCCAAACAATCAATAAACAAAGATCACTAAATTACCTTAAATATAAAGCGCTGACTCAAAATTACTTAGGTATACTTACATTAGTTTAACAACTTAGTTATTATGGTTAAATAAAAAATTATTTTTGTACGATGTTATTTATATTATATAACACTATAACGGTATGATAGAGACCGCGAAAAAAACCCATAATGTTGGCTACGGCGACTACGGCGTAGCTTGCGTAGCAATTTTGCTACAAGACCGTCAAAATTTAAACAGTGCCAAGCTACGAGTCCGACATATTTTATACACTATGCTCTATCGGAGCTCTATCGGATTACAAAAGCAAGAGAAAGTAGAACGAGAGATATAATTCACATTAAATGTATGAAAGACGACGCTGGTAAGGTTCTGTCCAAAGATGACGAAATAAAAGAACGATGGAAGGTTTATTTTGAAAAACTGATGAACGAAGAGAATAAATGGAATGGTGTGCTCAAAGAGGTACAAGTAAATATGGGTTTGGTGAGAGAAATTAGTATGGATGAAGTAAGAAAGGCAGTCCAAGGTATGAAAAATGGAAAGGCTATGGGCCCAGATGATATACCAGTAGAAGTATGGAAGTGTTTAAAAGAAGATGGATGTATGTGGCTGACTTTATTCTTCAATAAGTTGTTGCATGAAGGAGGGATCCCACAAGAATGGTGCAATAGTTCGCTAGTGCCCATCTTCAAGAATAAAGGTGATGTACAGGACTGCAACAACTATCGAGGGATAAAGCTCATGTCACATAGTATGAAGGTATGGGAGAAAGTAATAGAGAAAAGATTGCGAGAGGAGAGTGAGATTACCCCAAACCAGTTTGGGTTTATGCCAGGTCGAGGAACAATGGACGCCACTTTTGCACTCCGCCAATTGTGCGAGAAGTACAGGCGTGCACACAAGAACTTGCACATGGTGTTCATTGATCTGGAGAAAGCGTATGACAGGGTACCTCGGGATGTGCTGTGGTGGGCCTTGAAAGTGAAAGGTTTGCCCGGGAAGTATGTAGAGTTAATTCGTGCTATGTACAGTCAATCTCGTACCTACGTGCGGTCGGCTGCTGGCATTACCGACGAGTTCAGTGTGGCTGTAGGCTTGCACCAGGGATCGGCTTTAAGCCCTTACCTCTTCCTGTTGATTATGGACGCTCTTACGTCGGAAATCCAGGAGGAGGCACCCTGGTGCATGTTGTTTGCCGATGACATTGTCCTTGTCGGTGAAGATGGACCTGAGATCCAGAGCAGATTGGAGAAATGGCAACAGAAGCTGGAGAATGTTGGCTTGAAAATCAGCAGAACCAAAACTGAATATATGTTCTGCGATTTCGGCGGTCTCTCCAGTTCTGGAGCTATAGCACTTGATGGTGCATTTCTCCCAGTCTGTTCCAACTTTCGGTATCTCGGTTCACTCGTGCAAAGCGATGGCGAAGTAGATCGGACGGTTAAGCACAGAATTAACACTGGATGGATGAAATGGCGGCAGGTCACGGGAACAATCTGCGACTCCCGCATTCCCCTTAAACTTAAGGGGAAGATATATAAAACCATGATTAGACCTGCTGTCTTATATGGATCAGAATGTTGGGCTACAAAAGGGATGAATGAAAGGCAATTGCATGCAGCAGAGATGAGAATGCTAAGAGGGATGTGTGGTGTTACACGAATGGCTAGAATAAGAAATGAGTACATAAGAGGAAGTTTGAAAGTGGCACCGGTAACTGAAAAGTTGCGTGGGAATCGGTTGTCATGGTATGGGCATGTGTTACGTAGAAATGAGGAAAATGTCGTGAGGAGAGTTTTGAGTATGGATGTCGATGGCTATAAGAGTAGGAGAAGACCAAAGAAACGATGGATGGAATGTGTGAATGATGATATGGTTAGAAAGGGGGTGACTACCGAGATGACGACTAATAGAATAAATTGGGATAAGGGCAGGAGAATGATGATGATGCCTTTTTAGTTTTTAATTGATTTTAAAACTTCGATGAGTGATTACTATTATATTATATTAATTCAGAGGAAAGTTATGATCACACTAATATTATAAAGACGAAAGTTTGTGGGTGTGTGGGGGTGTTTTTAGGTTTGTTACTTCTTCACGCTCAAACGGCTGGACCAATCTTGATAACATTTTGTATGGAGTTAGTTGACTCCTTGGATTAACATATAGGCTACTTTTTATCCCGATATTCCCACGGAATCAATACGTAAGTTGAATTACTTCTCCAACTTTCAACTTGCAAAACATACACACATTACATATATTTTTGTTTTAATATTATAGTTATGGATTCGCATACCGTCTGCGGAGTTTCGTTTGACCCTGCAGAGATATATTATCCTAGCAGGTTTAATCTTAATATAAGTTTATATAAACGAACAAAAAACACGCGTCTAACTTTTCTTCCAAAGAGAAAGGGATTATCATTTAAATAAGTTTTCCCCTTTTTACACAGACACAGAAATTTTACAAGACTCCGCAATGTTATGTGAATACCTAAACTATCCATGAACAAAACTCGTTGTAGTAAAAGTGAACTAAGTACTTTAGAAAATGGCACGGAACACATATCACGTAACGGTAGACCTTTTTGAAGTTTTATTAGCATAAGTAGAAGCTAAAAGCCCTATTAATTTTAGTAATATTTTTGGCCTGAACATACAAGTTATAAGGGTAGTCATAAATCTATAGGGTACGGCATAAAGGAGGTTTCACGGGCAACCGGCCTTTTGATAAATTACTTATTTTTTGAGGTTTTAAAATCGCTTTAATTTTCCAGGAAGGTAATTCAAAGTCAAAGTCAAATCATTTATTTCAAATAGGCACATTAAAGGCACTTTTGAACGTCAATAATTACAGTAAAATTGAATTGATTCTAGTCGCCCCTTCCAAAAGGTAGTGTTCGTATGGAGAAGAATGGGCAAGAAACTCCACCGTAAAGAGTTACGGTGGAGTTTCTTGCCCATTCTTCTAAAAATATATTCTTAATATATTCTTATATAAATTATATTATGTATACAAAACCTTTTAAAAGAGTTTAAAAGAGTTTTTAAACTCTTTTAAAAGGTTTTGTATACATAATATAATTTATATGTGAAGACGAATGCACCTAGAATAAAATTAGTCTTCCACAAAAGGTAAAAAGAATTTAAAATGGAGCAATGACAGCTAAATCAATTATGTTATAGAGACATGGTGCTCACATATTTACAAATATTGAAAGTGGATGATTTTCCTAGAATTTTAACAAGTGTGTAAGTTACTGTAGTCACAGGTTGTAAAAATCAATGTCATAAAAATGTTAACAATATAAATTAAATTAGCAACCAGTTTGATTTTGTCTAGACTCTAGATTGTCCTATGGAGCAGGACCAGCATGTTTCCAAGCATTCTTATCTAATGGCGTAGGTACATTTTTTTTTTTGTTTTTTTTTTTTGAAGATGGGAAATCATCAAATGACTCCTCCCGCTCTGGGTGGAGCAGAAGGGAGTGTCAGACTCTTACTGACTAAAACCCACCCGTGTTCTTTCCTTAGCCCTTTATGTTCCGGGCCAGCGGTAACCCTTTCGGACAATCCCGCTGACCCGGCAGGCTTCGGCCCTAAGGGGCCCCTCCTCGATGCTGACATCTCTTTGAGGCGCGCGTGGAACACGTACGCGCCGTCCGGCACGGGCCTGGTCCTGATCGGGCGGTGAGCTACCCATTACTCTCCGCCCGCAGGCCCGCGCCTACGGTGGCCGGGAGTCGTCACGCGGCTCCCGACGCCCGGAGCGTCTCCCGCGGCGGCTGGGACGGGAGGCTCTCTCCCTGAGCCGTTCCGCCACCTCCTTCGCTAGCATGACTGCTTCGCAGAAGGAGGTGACTGCCTCCCACTCCCTCTCGCCCCGGACCATGGCTTGCACCAGGGCCGGACGCGAGAGGTCGCCATCGCTGCCAATCGCCTCTACGAGGACACGGCGGTGCTCCGCCCAAGCGGGGCAGACCTCCACCGTGATGGCGTAGGTACCTAACACACTAACAGCAGCAATGGCTTTAATTTTGACAGTTCAACATTCATTGCGTTTTTTACGCTGTTGAGCTGACAAATTTTCCGAATTATGAAGCAATGGATTAGCAATGTCCTACAAAATTATTATGTTTTGAATTATGATTGATAGCGTGTTACGAGATTAGGTTGCAGGTGATTTATAATAGTTAGGAAAATAAATAAAATCTTGTAGAAAATTATGACAGTAATAATCAGCCTCTGTCTGTGTGGTGCCGGACTTAAAGAATAGCACCTCCCCATACTTCCCGTGGGTGTCGTAAAAGGCGACTAAGGGAGACCGGAGAATGGGCAGCAGCGTTCTCTATGCATCCCACCACCATACTATACTGCGATCGCCAACTCGCCTGCCAAGCGTGGCGATTAAAATGAAAACAACCCGTTGAATGCGAGAAGAATAGAACTGTTCGAAGTGGAGGTGCTTGGGGGAGGCCTATGTCCAGCAGTGGACGTCTTTCGGCTGAAATGATGATGATGAATCAGCCTCTGCAGACCCCTCAACTGCTGGGACACCGGCCTCCTCTCTGTGAGAGGGAGTGGGCTGTAATCAGCGTTGCCAGTTTTTAGGGTTCCGTACCTACAGGGGAAAAACGGAACCCTCTTACTAAGACTTCGCTGTCTGTCCGTCTTTCTGTCACCAGGCTGTATCTCAAGAACCGCGAAAGCTAGACTGTTGAAACACAAAGTATTAATTCACAAAGTATGTATTTTTGTTGCCGCTATAACAACAAATACTAAAAACAAAATAAAATAAATATTTAAGGGGGCTTTCATACAACAAACGCGATTTTTTTGCCCTTTTTTGCTCGATATCAAAAATGGCAACAGGTAGGCACTTGAAATATTCACAAAATACTGTATAATACGGTAGTTGTATTTTAACTTTAATAATAAATATTAAAATAAAATAAATATTTAAGGGGGCTCCCATACAACAAACATGTTTTATTTCGGCGTCTTTGCCTTGTGGTAAGGAACCCTTCGTGTGCGAGTCCGACTCGCACTTGTTTTTTTTCCAAGTCGGGGTTTTGGAACTTATTGAGTTTCAGGGCGATTCTTTCGTCGAAAGCGGGACATATTAAAAAAACGTATATAATCGTAAGTTTTCAAATATTTATCTTTTTATTTGAATTAAAATTACGTTTACATGACAATAGATAGCAAAAATAGCCATAGAAAATGTATTTTAATAAAAATATAATATTTTAAATCAGATTTACCCTATCGTTAAATAGTTGGTCTTATTCATCTTCAGAATAAAAAAAACAGAAATCAAAATCAAAAAAGCTTTATTCATTAGAAAAATAATGGCGTTTCAAACAATAGTCTGTGCCGCCCATCCACGCTTCCTCAGCACGCTGCGGACTCGGTCGAGTTATCCCCGAAAAGCGGAACTGAGCCTGTCCCGCGCGGGACATTTAATTTTGATTTAAAAAACGGTACGTCCCGCCAAAATCGGGACGTCTAGCAACGCTGGCTGTAATCCACCATGCGGACCCAGTGCGGGTTGGTAGATGTCACATGTCTTCGAATTTTTGGTTCTAGGACATGTCGGTTTCATCACGATGTTATGATACTAGTTATACAATTTTCCAGTTTTATCAAGAGTTGTCGTTTTATCCAGTAATTGGGTTGCGGAGGTCAGAAATCGCGACTGTTGAATACTGGTTTTATTCTGCATGCGGTTAGACTGGAAGCCGACCCCGAATAATTGGGAAAAAGCTAGGCAGATTGATTGTGTTATACGATATTTGCAAAATATTTATAAAACGACTGTTTTTTGAATCTGAGTTGCTTTTCGGAACGATGTCTCAGTAATGCTGTAATGTAAATATTACTTAGATGTACCTAAATAAGGCAATAAATTGTTTACCCATTAGTAATAGCCTCCCGACCGATTTGGTTACGGTAGCCAATCTCAAAGATTAGTCAGGTACGCAGCAGATATTATAGCGCACAATTGTGTGCGTAAACACAGATGCACTCTCTGTTCTTTTACGCTCATAATCCGACGGGATGGCAATCCGACACGACCGGGTAGAGACAGGCGCAGGACCAACGCCTTTACGTGCTTTCCGAGACACGGGGGTATTAAACCTCCAAATTCCAAACTCCGAGCCGTTACTAAGAAATTCCTAATGGAAAAACTCAATAACACTTTGTACAACCCGGGAATCTAACCCAGGACCCCACGCTCAGCAGTCGCGCTTGCAACCGCGAGACCAACGGGGCAGTCACCATCAATCCATTAGTAAGAAACAATTAAAAGCAAACGGTAACGCGGCAGGCCCAGAATGAGATGGTGGGACGAACTGGACTTTTTCCACAAGGATTGGCGTATAGGATAAGTGGAAGGAGGGAAGGGAGGCATTTGCCCCGCAGTGGGACAGAAATGACTGATAATAAAAATATAAAAAATATATATATTTGTAAATCTTGCCAAATGTGTTTGTCAGCGTTTGGGAACAATCATTCTTATTTAGCAAACCCTCTCCCAATAGGCCACAACGAAAAATATAATAAATATTAACTCAGAACCTGGATCAAAGCTTTTAAATGAGTATTTTCTGGGATAAAACCTTTTTCCCAGTGTTGTTAATTTGTTTTAACTTCGTTTGGTTTGCGATGTTTATTTCTGGGTTAAATTATAAAATTTTACCTTCCTCTAGAAAAGATTTAGCCATTACAATTTATAAATAATTAAATACTTTGTTACGAGGGTTAATTTCCATATTAGTACCAATGAGAGTTTGTTTGATCTGAACATTTTATTTTTAATGACGGTAATGCTGTAAGACTGTGAAGTCAAGAACATTTAATTGAAATAGGTTCAACTAAATGTCCTTTACAGCTAATGACAAGACGCCTACAGTTATTTCTTTTTCGGGAGATGCGATAGGTAGCACGTGAAATTCAAAGTTTGTTACGTTTTTGCAAATTGCAGGTCAGTGTTGATTGAAATATCATTCGTGAGCGTAACAAATACAAAAAAAAAACAAAAAAAAATCAACCAAGATTAAAATCATCAATACGACCCTCTAACTTCAAACCTATTAATTGACTATTTTCATGAAATATCAATCAACGGGATTATATTAGATACAACCTCAAACTGACCTGAAAATTGCAAAAAACGTAAGAAAAAAATTATTTCTTTGGTTGTCTAACGTATCCCTCTAAATGGCTTTACTTAACTTTTTGTAAATTAGAGCTTGGTTTTGGCTCATGTTGTAAAATTCCGGAAAACTAGCAAATGTAAGGAATGGAACAATCTTTTAAAATTAAAGTAACTTTATATCAGTCTTACCAAGGGATAATGAAAAAAGGCTAGGCAGATGATGATGATGATGTTACCTAGTAACTAGGTTGTGGAGGTTAGATAGGTAGTCACTCCATGTAAAATACTGGTATTCAGCTGCATCTGGTTAGATTGGAAGCCGACCCCAACATAGTTGGGAAAATGCTATTCAGATGATGACTAGTTTCATTAACACACCAAAATAAAATTAGATGATACCTACACGTGAATTAGGAAAAATTGCCTTGCCATGTTGTGCCTTATGATTTAAGACCTTTTAGAACGAAATAGACATCCACTGACCTCTATTACACTGTTTTTTTTTAAATCAGAGGCTAACTGCTTAATACACTAATAGTTGGAATGGCTTTCATAGTGACAGTTCAACAATATTTCGAAGGGGTCCGTGGCTAAAATAAATAATAACAGCCGCACAGCTCGATCGATCAGGTTAAGCTACGCTTGCCACGGTTGGTCTTTGGATGGGTGACCATCTTTACATACCGAGACCCCTCCGTGGCTCGGAAAGCACGTTAAGCCGTTGGTCCCGGCTGTCATTCGTGGATCTTTGACAGTCGTTACGGGTAGTCAGAAGCCCGAACGTCTGACAACCAGGGGTATCGTATTACCTAATAAGTGGGTTGTGGAGATCAGATAGGCAGTCGCTCCATGTAAAATACTGGTATTCAGCTGCATCCGGTTAGACTGGAAGCCGACCCCAACATAGTTGGGAAAAGGCTAGGGATATGATGAGTTTAACAATATTTCATTTCGTTATTTACATTGTTGAGCAGACACAATAATTACGACGCAATGGAGTAGCAGTATCTTTAAAAATAATTCAGATTGTCTTTGAAGGAAACCCTAATTATAATATCTCCACGAAAGTCAGCCACCGAAATAATCCTGCAGTAAAAAGCAACACACATTTTCTGAAGCTTTTCATAACAACACTACTTATTTGCAGTTTTCTTGGCGTTTCATTACGATTGTTCTGAGAAACCATCCGTCTTGTTGCACGTGGTTATGAAACATTATGGATCATTTTCAGGGATTTTTAATTAAAATCGTGTAGGAGATGCGTTTAATTGTTTATTTTATTATTTATGTACACATGATAAAATGGATACAGATTATAACATACTTATACCTAAGTATTGAGTATATAGGACCTGCTTATTTTATAAGAAATTTCTTGATAACGAAAAATGAATGTGTACGTTTAGGAGAACGGTCTTCTTTAAAAAAGTGCTGATTTTCAGTCTAATTTGAATATATGACGTTTGGTTTACATTTCTGATTTTGTCAAATAAATTAGCTTTTAATGAACAATATTGAATGATCGTTGCATATTTTTATAAATACGTTTCACAGTTTTTTTTTTATATTTACCCTCCACTTATTTTAAATAACAGTTAACCTTATTGTAAATAACTGTACATTAAAATTAGCATGTATTATTTTGACTCATAGTTTAAGTTTATTTGAGGCACATTTTGCATGTTACAAACACCTGGCACTTTCAATTGAAAAAGGAATTTAGTTGCTTTATATTTGGACGTTTAGAATAAGTTTATTAGATTTAGGGCTGATTTTTCAATCGACCGATGATTTTTATTCGTGGAATAAAATTGACTTTTGACAGTTTTTGTATGCACCAACTGTCAAAATTTCAAAATTATTCCTCCGATAAAATTATCTGGCGTTGGAAAAATCAGCCCTTAGTTGAGTGTTGTAGTTATTCGTATTTTAGTATGCATATTTTTGCTTTTTATTGCCATTATCAGTAATGCGCTGTATTTTTATTCAAGCTATTTGTTTTCAGAGATTTTTTTTTTACTGTTTTTCTTTTACCTATTTATCACTTTGTTGTAAATGGACCTCGCATAATTTCGCCCGTAGATGAGACTTTATTTATTATTTATAGTTGAGGCTGTTACTGAATTCGTGTCGGTACCTGCATTTTGTGTGATAAAAACATTTATATAAGATTCTGTGTTCTATGAATTGTTTTAGATATATATTTTTTAATTCTTTATTCAAGCTACAGTACATGAATTTTGTAACTGCCTGTATATTTGCCTTTTTATTAATTATCCTTCTAATATTATCAACAAATATTTTCTAACAAGTCCCAAAATAAATGCTTTTGTAAATAATTTCATAACTAATAATATCAATATTCCCTTTCTTTTCAGTCAATCGATTCAAGACAATCGTTTGGAACTGAGTAAACCAATCTTTTAATGAAAGTACATACATATACTTAAGTTAAAAGAATTTAAAGTACGAATAATTTTCAGGCTATTGTCAAAAAGGATTAAATCAATTGGATCAATGACACTGAATGGAGTTAACGGCGATACTTACCTCAACAAATAACCATAAAATGAGGCTTA
Source organism: Mesoligia furuncula (assembly GCA_916614155.1). Taxonomy (NCBI): domain Eukaryota; kingdom Metazoa; phylum Arthropoda; class Insecta; order Lepidoptera; family Noctuidae; genus Mesoligia; species Mesoligia furuncula. Next base: position 2,613,944 of record OU744813.1, on the reverse strand, counting down.
TTACACAATCTAATTGCTAGGAAAGATAAAAGATTGAAAAAGATGACTTCAAAAATACGGGACAAAAAACGGGGTACTTACATCAAAAAAAACATCATAAGACTTGTGTGTGTGATGACTCTACAATGTGAAATATACATGATAAACATTGCTCACTTTGGTTCGACAGCAGTCGGATAAATACACAAAAGATACAAAAAAAAACGTTATTTTTGTATGAAGACTCTTAAAACATCTTTAGTAAACGGCATTATTTTTAGTTGTTGTTGTAATTGTTAATTTTTTGGTACGCGAGTCAAAATAAAAGGTACCAAAATGTGACCAAAACTCTGGGAATGATACTAACCCACCAAAACGCGAAGAAAAGCATCGGAAAAGTGTAATAGGTTTTGTTTATGTAAAAGTTGACAAAAAGTACCAAAGATAATAAAAATGAAGTAAATCATGACTTGTTAAAAAAGTAAAAAAAAAGTAAGCGCAAAATAAGTCAACACGCAATGAGCTAAATATTTCCATCTGCTTATTTTTAACAGATAAAATACAGCTCGTTTTTTTGTCAACTTTTATTATATTATTTTTCAATTAATTAAGTGTATACGTATTATTAATGTAAATAAAACTATTTATTTATTTATAACATGTTAACTTTAGATGTACTTACTAACTTGTACAATGATGCTAATTTCGCATTTAAATAACTAAGCATTTGCCTTAATTAAAATATTAATTTATTAAAATTGCATTAATTGTACTGATTATTTATTGTGGAATAAACGAAATGAATACTAACACTTTTGTTTTTATGTGTACTTAACCCTACTGACAGATTGGTGTTGTGAAAATTAACAAGGAAAATAATAACATGCTCGGAGGAAGTAACTATTACAGTAAATGCTCGTAGTGATCTTGTCAATCTTCCGGGCTCTGAGATTGTTCTGAAAGCCGTGGAATACCTCTCCACTCCTCAAGCTCCTCAAGACATGTTGCCTTCCTGTCGCTACGTCACTATGTGCTAGCGATGGTTTCCGGGGGCCCATTATTGAGCGTGCACGTCACCTCCTGCCACTTTATCCGTGTATATGTATATAAAACGTTGATCAGGCAGAGGCTATAGTTCTTGGTAACCAGTCCACTTTAGCCAACCAAACCCATAGTCCATTTTTTTATTTTATTTTTACATATCCTGCATATCATTACACCAACCGGGGGTTATCTTTGGGTGCATTTGCATGGTGCATACAGGGATAATCGTCGGCTGGTGCCGAATCAAAATCAAAATAAGTAATTTATTTCACATACCTAAACCTACATGGGCACTTATGAAACGTCAGAAGCTATATGGACTAAAATTTCTTAAAGGGCCTCTGCGAGTTGGCTTCAGCACCTCGTACGCCTTCCAAAGGACGGACTGACTGAATGGGGTACCCCCATGGTACCGAGATAATTAAAAATTAAACATAAAAATAGTTATAGTTGACGTTCAAACATTTTATGGTCTAAGGTTACATAATAGATTAAAATAGAATGTATTTATTTAGACAGGTAAAAATAACAAAATCAAATTCTAACTTAACTAAAACTATACAGAAACTAGATTTAGCATCGAAAACTCACCCGCTACGCTGTCGACTGGTAATGTACCCAAGAGACTGGCGGCATTACCACGTTGTATGCCGATGCTTATCCTCTGGCCAAGGTAAAAGTCTGCCCTTGGGTCACGGGAAGTGTCAACCAGCCGTTTCGAAAATTCTTTAAAAAGACCATGAGCACTAGGACCCCACGGCCCGAGGGTTTCAACCCCAAACGGTTTGAAAATATAATTTCCGATGAGGTTATCGCCGCTTGAGGTTTTCAGCAGCCGCAGCAACAGCGCCAGCACACCATGCATTAAAATAGATAGATTAGATAGAAATAATATTAGATTGTAGGTACTATCTACTGTTTAGCTAAAAATCGCATCACAAAGGAACTCTTTGTTTAATGAAGAAAATACGGTACTAGTCAGATGTCCATTAAGAACAAGTAGCCTTCATCATAATCAGCCGATAATGTTCCCACTGCTGGGACACAGGCCTCGTCCCTGTGAGGGGGGAGTGGGCCATAATCTACCACGCCCAGTGCAGGTTGGCGCATGTCACATATCTTCGAATTTTTGGTTCTAGGACAAACCGGTTATTATATTGAACGCGTAGGTCGCTATATGCTCGCCGAGTGAAGCTTATGAGTACCTATGATCCATTGAAATATAAAATAAAACCGGGCAAGAGCGAGTCGTACCATCATATGTTTTTATATTTTCATCGGCGAGACCTATATTCGTCAGATAATTTTAACATTGTGCACTGCGGTGTAGAATATTGCAGTTTTATATCCTTCAGGGACAAGGGGGGGACGGGGAGGGGAACGGTATTTTTTTAACTTTTCGGAAGTCGAAAACTATGCGGCCTATAAAAAACGTTTGAGAATGTGCAAATTGCGGTTTTTCACATGCCCTAGTAGGCCCACTTCAAATTGTTCAGACTCCCTTTCAGTCCCTGTTGCAAATATACATATATTTTTATTTCTTTCTTATTTGCAAAATAATTGGGCAAATGTCATCGAAAACTATTATAAATTTCAAGTTGATAGCATTCTAAGTTGATAAGTTGATGGCGTTCTTGAGATATCCAGCTGTGACAGACAGACAGACTGAGTCTCACCATAAGGGTACCGTTTTACCATTTTGGTACGGAACCCTAAAAAATGATATGGGTTACAGATACAGTTATGCTAGTCATTTTCCAGATGAATTATGATTCCTGTGACAACTAAAGTGCCACTATTTTTTACTTCAAATAGCCATGTTACATTTTTTTCTTTGCAACGAATTTCTTTAAAGCAGCTTGCGGTAGGAGTAAATTGGTAGAAATAGTCATATAACAAAAACCGTTATTCCCTCTCCATACGACTTTCTCTCTCTCAGTCCCTTTCTATACTGGATTTAGGTTGAACCGCGTAAGAACTAATTCATTTAACAATGTTCGAAGCAATCAGGATTCCTAGATCTACTTAATTTTTTTTGAAAATCGACACAGATTTCATTGTAATTTTTTTTTCATAAACTTGTATCTAATCAATTCCTATAATGAAACTATTTTTTTAAATATCCATTTAAACATCTATGTGGCCTGAGTGTTTTAGGTTCAATGTAAAAGGGTATCTCTAAAGGAGGTTAAAGATCCTTAACAATGAACTTTACAATGTCTAGACAAAATTCCTACGGCTTCTACAATACTTTGAAACAATTCGAATTTAATCGAGTTACATGAAATTTGTATAAATTCGCAGAAGCATTCTTTTACAAGAAAATTATACCCATCTATTCCATAGTGATCTTATAGAATATTCAATAAAGTGCATAATTAATTAAAGACTTCAGTACATTTTTATTCAACTTTAAACTGATATAAATCTACATAATGAAAATCTTAAACTCATTCTTTAATTCACTAACAGTTAACGCACAGCCTAAGGCTGCGTTTCCACCAGAGATGAGCGAGTATGCGTAGCGAGAGATGTGTGTGAAACGAACCAATAACATCGCTTCATTTTCATATCTTGAACTAAGTTAGCGTTGTCATTGGTTAGTTTTACACACATTCTTCGCTACGTATCATCGCTCATCTCTGGTGGAAACGCAGCCTTATGCTGCCTTTCCACCAGAGATGAGCGAGGATGCGCAGCGAGAAACGTTGTTGTGAAACCAGGCAATAACATCTCTTCATTTTTATAGATTGAACTAAGTTAGCGTTGGTATCGGATAGTTTTACACACATCCCTCGCTACGCATCCTCGCTCATCTCTGGTGGAAAGGCAGCCTTAACCACTGGGTCCAGAAGCATTTGCATAAAGCTGCGCGACCAAAGCGACCACAGCGACCACGAGGAGGGAACGCAGTCGCGCGGCGGACGCTGCTCTTGTTTTTCTATGGCGCCTTGCACACCTACGCGACCGCTCGACCGCTGTAGTCGCGCAGGTGTTCATATTTAGTTTCGCGCTATTGACGCTTCCGCTTTGCGAGCCGCATTCCGCTTACTTGACGCGCAGGTTTGGCCAAAGCTTAAGGGTCTTAGCATACCTCCACCACGAAAATAATGATGGGAAACAACTTAACGAATTTCACAAAGAAACATGGGGCCTAAAAAGGCCAATGTTTCTCCTATCTTATCCTTTTATGATTCTGCCAAAGTGGCCTTTATAGGCCCCCATTAAGTCGCGATTCGAGTAGCGGAACATCATGAGAGTCAGTTGGATTGTAGCAAGCGAAGCAAAATGTTGTCGCTTTTGAAGCTCTACTTCGGGCCTCTTAAATATAAGAGGCCCGAAGTACTACCTACGAAGGAAAAACTAATAAGTGTTTCCTAAAAGTCAACATCCATTTTACAAAAAAAATGTGTTTTGCTTTGTAAACTTGTTGATTGCCACAAATAGGTGCGAAACAAACGCGGCACCGCAACGAAGTAGCGGGCTGAGCGCGGAGGTGTAACCCACGATTTAACGCGGGAAAGAGATAAAATCATAATCAAATCTTTGCGTTAGAACAGGCAGTTTCGCTTCGTTTCGCTTGTCGTACAACGGACAAGTCATGGCGGAACTACAGCGGTTTCGCTGTGATGTGTGCGCGCAACATGTTGTGCAACATGTTGCGCGCCAATTGTTGCCTAGTGGATACGAGGCTTTAGCAAGCTGTAGGACACTTCAGCATCAATTGAGTGTGTAAGGAGTAAGGACAAAACTGTATTATGTCCTCGTTGTGTCCTTCGCTGTCCATAAATAAGCTGCTAGTTTCCAGCGAGAACTAAGAAAATAGCAAAGAGAAAAGAAATTCTTATTCAGAGCACGGACAATCATTTCGTATCTTGGACCACGTACAATTTTCAAGTACAAATGTTAGTGCAGTAGGCATTCAGGCTATAAAATCCTAAGTTAGTAAAATAATGGTTATCTTCACTTCATCTTCTTTTTGTACCGACTCGCCAGACGATACATCTATAAATGATGTAGCAAAAGCCTGAAATATTCTACTGCAGGGTCTCCCTACTCTTTTTCCACTTCTCTCTGCTGAAAGCTGCTAAACACGAGTTCTTATTATTTAATCCAGCTCTAAAATATATCCATACTAATATTATAAATTCGAAAGTAACTCTGTATGTCTGTATCTTACCTTTCACGCCTAAACCACTAAACAGATTTCGATAAAATTTGTCAGAGAGACAGATTGCATCCCAGGGAAGGACGTAGGATAGTTTTTATCGACATACCTCACGGGCGAAGCCGCGGGCGGAAGCTAGTAAAAATATGTGTAAATAGATTTGTACAAACACTTTTACACGTCAATAATATTTCAAAAACTAGATGACTTCGGCGTTTCCTATCTGACTACTCTTAGAAGAAAGGCCGAAACAAACTCAGAGGTCTCAATCTATTTTAAAAGACCAGACATAATCCTGGTCAGATCATGTAGATTGGTTTTTCAACCACACAGTTTTGAAAGGACTTGTCCAGTGCAGCATTTATCACTAATCGGGCAGCTCAACTCAGAACGTAAGGAGCTCAACGATTCGACGAACAATACCAAAGAAAGGACATTTGGGTAGGCCGTATAAATTAGTATAATATACTGTTTGTGTGCAACCAAGGAAGCCGCAATAAACATGGCAATTAGACCACGTTCTGGCATCATCTGAGGCGAATTGCGTTCAGATCGTCAAGGGTGCAGGTGATTCCGATCACCTGCACCCTTGACGATCTGTTACCCCCCCCTTGTCGACCCCATCTGTTAGAGTGCCCCAAATGTCCGCATTTGGGACACTAACAGATGGGGTACAATGTGTTCTGGAGCAACGCACTTGCCCTGAATATTGAATGAATCGATATTACCCCATTTCACCAGATTATTATTGCAGTGGCCAACTTGGGTACCTACGCAATGGATTCAATGTCATCTTCACTGAAATCTTCATTTGATTTCCATGCATGTAAAAGGAAATTTCGCTACAATGATAAGTTAGTTCTTCAATTGCCCCGTTGGTCTCGTGGTCGCAAGGGCGACTGCTCCTGGGTTCGAATCCCAGGTCGGGCAAAGTGTTATTTGGTTTTTCCATTGGCAATTCCTTAGTAACAACCCGGAGTTTGGAAGTTGGTGATATGATACTCCCATGCATCGGAAAGCACGTATAGCAACAGCTTTCCGATCTACAAATGAGGTCAGTTTTTTTTTTGTGAATGCCATCTCGCAGTTCTACCTAGGAGATTGTCGTCTGCTTAACCGGACTTGCCTTTGGATGCCTCAATAAATTAAGGTATCCAGCCAGGGCTTAAAAAACTTAGAAACTGGCCAAGTGCGATTCAGACTCGCACACGAAGGGTTCCGTACCACAAGGCGAAAACGCCGAAAAAAACACGTTTGTTGTATGGGAGCCCCCCTTAAATATTCATTTTATTTTGCTTTTAGTATTTGTTGTTATAGCGGCAACAGAAATACATAATGTGTGAAAATTTCAACTGTCTAGCTATCGCGGTTCTTGAGATACAGCCTGGTGACAGTCAGACGGACAGACAGCGAAGTCTTAGTAATAGGGTCCCGTTTTTACCCTTTGGGTACGGAACCCTAAAAACTAAGCTACTACACTTATACTTACCTGGCGTAGGGGATACCGTGATCAAAATGAGATCAGGCGGGTCCTGCGCCTTATATCTCCCTGGACGTATAGGATTGCCGTCCTATCGCACTATGAGAGTAAAGGAACAGAGACCACCTGTGTTTGTGCATGCTCTTGCGCTCTATAATATGTCCTGCGTACCTGGCTAATCTCCAGTCGGGAGAATAATCCATACTAATAAACGGATTTCGATAAAATTTGGCAGAGAGATAGATTGCATCCCGAAGTAGGACAGAATAGTTTTTATCTCGATATTCCTACGGCATCGACACTTATGCGGGTGAAACCGCGGGGCGCTGCTAGTTCTATATAAATAAAACAATAATTATTACATTATAACTCAAGAACGGCTGGACCGATTGTTATGATCTTTTTATGATCGTTATGATTTGTTGCATTTGTCTCCACTCCGTATAGCAGAATAACTATTAAAACATGGGAGATATTAACAAAAAAAAAATTATGAAGATAATTTTCTCACACTTTTTTTTTTCTCCTATTTATTAATTCTGAGGCGGTACGTAGTTCGCGGGGTCAGCTAGTACATATTCAGGTCCAGTTGAAAACCAGCGTCAGGCACTAGTTGTCTGGCATTTTTGCTGAACTGGGCCTTCTAATTTCCTACTAATTTCTTGCATTGGACTTTGCACTTTTTATAATCTTTATTTTTATTTTTAACCCCCGACGCAAAAACGACGGGGTGTTATAAGTTTGACGTGTCTGTGTGTGTGTGTGTGTGTGTGTGTGTGTGTGTCTGTCTGTGGCATCGTAGCTCCCGAATGGATGAACCGATTTTGATTTTGTTTTTTTTGTTTGAAAGGTGAATTAGTCGGGAGTGTTCTTAGCTATGTTTGACGAAAATCGGTCCAAGATGGCCGCCGCCACAAAATGGCGGATTACATATTTTTTCACAACTCCCTTAATATGGGTATCAAATGAAAGGGCTTGAATAGTAGAATAACATACACTATGATAAATTTCAAATCCAAGATGGCCGCCACCACAAAGTGGCAAATTACATTTATTTTTTCACAACTCCCTCAATATGGGTATCAAATGAAAGGACTTGACTAGTAGAATACTATACGCTATTACAAATTTCAAATTCAAGATGGCCGCCACCACAAAATGGCGACTTTTTTTTTTCACAACTCCTTCAATATACCTAGGTATCAAATGCAAGGGCTTGACAAGTAAAATAATGTACACTATATTGAAAGGGAATGAGGAATATTAACTAACGAAATGAAAACTAAAAACTTGAAAATATTTTTTTGTCCGAGCAATGCTCTAGAATGATGAGGAAAGTGGAGTGATGACTGGTACTCTACGACCACTGAGTTTGACGATTTTTATTACGAATGGAATTATCCTACTTAAAAAGCGTAGGTATTTCTACGTCAGATAGTGTCGCAGTCCCATTTTATAAACTAGATCTGAAATATCTAAGATATCTAATAGCTATGAAATACTTGTACGAAAGTTGAATAACTAAAGGAAGAACTAGAAAAAGGATATAATAAAACAAAAAAGTCTGTTTAGTCTTAAAAAATATTCTTCAACTATAAATTAATAATTATTTTTTGGAGGATAAAAAACCTGATTAAACACCAAATTATCTGAATCTTAAAACGCAAGAAAATATAAGAAATGAAATACAAAAATTAAGGAGTTCGTACAAAAAGCATGAAATAAAAAATTAAATAAAAAATTTAAAAAACCCCCGACACAAAAAAATAATAAAATTAAATGTAAGTAATTGGAAAAGGATCAAATAATTTAAAAACCCCCAACTTAAAGAATCTAGGTAACGAGACTAAAACAGATAAATTCATATGGAAGTCGGGGGACCGTTCTATGGAACACCTTCTATGCTAAGAGGTCCCCGACTTTCATATGAATTTATCTGTTTTAGTCTCGTTACCTAGATTCTTTAAGTTGGGGGTTTTTAAATTATTTGATCCTTTTCCAATTACTTACATTTAATTTTATTATTTTTTTGTGTCGGGGGTTTTTTAAATTTTTTATTTAATTTTTTTATCTGATGTACGACTATTATCTGACTATCTGGTGTATTGTTTGTCTTTTAAGTGTGTGCTAAATAAATGTATTTTCTGTATTTTTCTTCTTTCTATTATTTTATTTTTATTTTATTTATTTGGGAAAATAAACGGTTACACATTACAATATTACATAAAACATGATCTAAGAGTGAGTAAATGTATAACCCACTACATTTTCCACATATTATAAAGAAAAGTTATAAAACTAATGCGATGTGCGCTTACAATGTGATAGTTACAATAAAATTACATAAGTGTTAATGATAAAACTAAACACTAAACAGGCATGCAAAAAAATAATAAAAAAAAGTTAAAAAAGAAATTATAAATACAGTCTAAGAATGAATGACGATGAATGAATGAATGATGTATGAGTCAGGTTAAGAATGTTACGGAACAATATCCAAAATAGTGTCACGAACAAGGCCTCTGAATTTACTGGTTGATTATAAAAGTAATTTCTAAAATGTCATCTATCACAATAATAGTCTACTTTATAGCCGTAGAAACTGAAGATCGCATTGAACAAGCCAAACCCTCCTATAAACTAGATCAAGATATTGACAACATTGAAGTTAGACACACACTTAACACGAATCCTTTAGGTTCGAACTCTATTGTTTTAGAGTAAGGGGTGCCCATTGTCCTGTGTCAGGTCATTTATGGAAGATAGGGGATCATGAGCACACTCAAATAAAGAGAAGGTATATTTAGGTAGAGAGATTGTATTTGCTTGATTTGAGGCAATGATTTTTAATAGAGAAAACGATGAATATTTTAGATTTTTTGTGCATAAACAGTGAGGATTTTTGAGTGCACAGCAGGTAAAATTAAAAATCAAAATCATATTATTTTATTTCACATAAACCTATATAGGCACATAAATTATGAAACATCAGAAGCTAGGTACACGGTTCTAATAATTGGCTGTTTCCTATGAAGGAGAGCCGGCAAGAAACTCATTTAAAAATAATGGCAATGTTTTCAAATTACAGTGTGCGTAGGTATGGGAGGACAGTCAATAAGTACTAGTTACTTAACAAAATAGAAAATAGACGACCGATGTAGCTGCAGGAGACGGTTCTGAACTTTTCGAGTAATTGCTAACTGCATTTAGAGATTTTCTAAAATTGGTGCAGTTGTAGCGGTATCTACAACGCCACATGCAAACAACGCGTCATGCTGACGTCAAGCAAAATCCTGCATCTCGTAAGCAGAGTCTACCGCGCAACTAGCATAGATACAACGGCCCGACATTAATCATCGGGTAGCCCGCCAGACACTACGCCCGTCTGGTCGGAGGGTCCTCCCTTTTCTATGGAGTATGAGTGAACTTTACACCATGTTTCCTCATACCTGTATAGTCTATCCTTACTGCTCCGTCTCAAAAATCCATCCCATATTTTGAAAGCAGCTTAAATAAACTAAGCTTAATGACCATTTGACCTAAACAAGTTCAGCTATACTGTGATGAAAAATACTTTTTGTCCTGTGATAATTTCGAAGGTACATATATTTTTGTATAAAAAATCAAATAACAGTAACACAATAGGCTCTGTTGATCTATTGAGAATAGGCTAAGTCAGTAACATTAGTGGATGAGTAATGGTCAGATAAAATTACAGATTATGGGATTTTCTTGCTAAAGAATAAAATAGCAATATACCCACAGGGGTAGAATAGAATAGAATAATTTTATTTTTGGAAATATGGATAGATGATACATCAATAGGTGTTAGTACATTACAAAGATCAGCCATATTTTGCCATTCGACATTCAAATATTTACATCAATATCATTAGATCAATTATTATTTTATTACTTATTATTAAATTATATACCATTAAATTAAAGTTCATTGAAATAACGAATACTAGAAAAGTCAACTAATCTTTTTCTCAGATAGGAACTCAATCACACTGTAGTACGTTTTGTCTATCCAAAATTTACGTAGTCTATTCTTAAACAGCAAAGCATTTAAATCTTTCCAATCTCTTGGTAATTTATTATAAATAACGGGGCCCAAGCAATAGACACTCCCGCGCATCAAAGCGGTTTGACACCAAAATTGACATAACCTACTGTTGTCACTCGGGGTGACTCGGACTTGAACGAATTTCCATAAGCATTAGCATAGCAGAATCAGCCAATATGTTCCCGGTGCTGGGATTCAGGCCTCCTCTCGGTGAGAGGGAGTGAGCCGTAATCCACCACGCGGGCCCTGTACGGGTTTGTAGATGTCACACGTCTCCGAATTTTTTTGGCACTGAACAAAACAGCAATATACATAACACAGTGGTGACTCGGATTTGACCGAATTATAAGAAGACCCCAAACAAATCTCCATAATTTCCGTCCAGAGTTCCTGCAACATGTTTTGTATAATTTTGTTTTACCTTCGAAGATATTACAATATTTCGACGTCCACGATTGATTTGTTTTGCTGATCCTGCAGATAATAAGTCAGGAATCTGTTACCAAAGGTACTGAAACTGAGGATGCCGTGATATGTATCGCAAGAGCAGCTGAGAGCAGCGGTGGCCCAAAAAGTACTGATACGAGCGGGGTTCGTGGCAATAAAAAAGATTGAAGATCGCTTTCGCTTGTATTGCTTTATCCAAACTGATGGTCGTGGCTCATCCCGGCCTAATATAGTGCCGCAGATAGTTCTAAAACCTTCTACTGTATAAACATCTAGAATGTTCGAGTACACACCGGCTCCGACTGACCAGATGTCGATAGTTCGAAAAGTTATAGAAAGTTCTCGCATCGAAATTTCTAGAAGGATCTTGACTGCTAGTTCCGCTACTCGATACTAGATGGCGCTAGTGGTAACTAATGTTACCATGTACCAGGCATTAATTGTGGCGCGCAACAGTACTATATTATGTCCGTCTCCATTCACGTCTGCCTTGTAAACCTTTTGTTAGTCGCTTTCCATTCTTCCTCTCAACATCACCAACCAACATGTCTAATTTTGGTTACAACATAATTTAAACCATAAAGTTGCTCTTACACACTCTTTCTTTTTTTTTGTTTATGAGGCCTTACATTTATAATGAGTACAGACGCCATCACATCAAGCGACTACAATCTGTCAAATATCTTTAATAGATTTTCAACTTTATCACTAAACCATAAAGTTCAAAGTTGATTGGGATTTGACGGTTTCGGGTAGCTTGATGTGCTGGCGTCTGTACGAAGAGCCTTTGTACACGGCACGGTTTATTTACGGTTAGGCGTATAAACCGTAGAAAAAACGTTTTTGTCAACAAGCTTCCTTAACGATCCATACAACACTGACGAACCACGCCTACACACGGCGTATAATCCGCGCGGTTGACAAAACGTATGCGTATATAGGTACCTACAACAGTGACGAGCCTACACACGGCGAATAAACCGTACTTTTTCACGGTAAGAAAACGTGTATGTTACTTACAAAGAGCTTATCTGGCTGATTGTTCTTTCGTAATTAATCACAATTTTGTTTCAAATAAAACGCCGCTAATGAGACACAATTGATATTCTATTGTTTCGTGACCCATAGGTCACAGGTTAAACTAAGTTCACACCAGAAAATTTTAACTTGTCTTTAATTTACAATAAAAAAAATGAAGGTTAGGTACTGCTTGCTATCAATTTTCCATTTTTTTTATGTAGGTTAGGTACTGCCGAGCAGCATTGCTATGTAGCTGTCAACAGGCACATAAGAATGTAAAACTTTCCCTCCTAGTTATACAGCGTACACTATCAGAAATGTTTAATCATATTTACGGGTGCAGAATAAAACAAACTGAACAACTTTCACCATGAAACCAATATTGTAATCGCGAAAATATAATCAGCTGTCCCATAGATTTGGATTGAGTACCTAGATATTGAGGTTTTCAACACCATTTGTGGTCTGTATTCGTTTTCCAATGTCGAAAAACTACGTACGTCTCCAGTTCTCGACGTTTGGAACTCAGTCTATAAAATAAACCTTATGCTAAGCATGAAACGCTCCATGGTTCTCTGTGCGATTCTCACAGTTTGTAGTTTCATAGTTAAATTTTTAAAGTCCTGCCCTTTTTCAACAAAAATCATAATATTTTGAAAATTACATGCAAAAAACAATAGTCTAGAATAAAATTGGCACTGTATTTTCTATAATTTTCAATAGATAGTAGCAAAGACAATAGCAAGGAGGTTTGATTGAAAATAAATTGAATTTCGTTTCGCAACGGTTCAATGTGTCATAACAATTTATTGGATTCTTGATGAAATATGTGAGCAGTGAGCTAAAGAAGCTCAGTTTGACGACGATTTTGATACGGAACATGTACTAGTTTATTGCTACGTGAGGCCTATTTGATTGACAGGCGAAAAAGAGGATTCATGGATTATTACCGACTTCAAAAAAAAGGGGGGTTATCAATTCGACACGTACCTATTTAAGTAACATTATTGGAACTACGCTATATTCACATATGACAATCTATTAGGGCTTCCAAACAAATATACAAAATTTTATAGACGTATGTATGTATGTTAAAATCGGATCGTGACCCTTTTTTTTATTGGCTTACATTTACTTCAACTTAGGGAAGAGTGCAAGTTTCATCAAAATCAATTCGGTATTTTTCAAGATATGGACTAATACTTGTAAGTGTGTCGGCCTGGCTTATTGATACGAGCTACGGGTGTAGTGTCAAAGGGAAAACATCTCAAAACCTTGGTCAAATTCTAGTGCAAACAAATATTCCAGATTTACCTTAAAACTAAAAATTACGAAATAAAAAAGTAGGTAATTTAAAAAAATTAAACCGACTTAAAAAAAAATTAACCCAAAATTATGAAATAACTTTAATTTCGGAAGTCGATGGTAAAAAACTAAAACTAAAATACAGATCCCAAGACACCGACTTCCGAAATTAAAGTTATTTCATAATTTTGAGTTAATTTCTTTTTACTTCAAAAAGGTTTAACTACGGTTTAATTTTTTTATTAAATTACTTTTTTATTTTAATTTGTGGGATTGTGTTTTGTTTTATATTTTTGTAAAATCTAATAACGTAGTGTACCTTATTTATCAAAACAGTACGGAGTACTCTTAGAACTTTTAACATAATAATCGCCCTATCATGATCCCACTGCTGGGAGACATGCCTTCTCTTTTCGAGAGGGGGTGGGCTGAAACGTGGGCCCAGTGCGGGTTGATAGATTTCTTATAATTGTTGGTGTTAGGACATGCCGGTTTCCTAAAGGTACTATTTGGAACCGAGCTGCCAACTGCAACTGCCGACAGCACGAGCAGCGACTGCATGCCGACACGAGCCACTGCACGAGCCAGACACGAGCGAGGCATGAGCCGCTGCACGTGCTCTCGGCAGTTGCAGTTGGCAGCTCGGTTCCAAATAGTACCATAACGATGTTTTCCTTCAGCGTTTTGAGAGCAGTGGTGATGAATTTATTTACACACTAGCTGCGCCCCGCGGTTTCACCCGCGTAAATGTCGATCCCGTGGGAAAATCGGGATAAAAGTAACCTATATGTTAATCCAGGGTGTCAGCTACCTCCGTACAAAATTTTATCAAAATTGGTCCAGCCTTTTGAGCGTGAAGAAGTAACAAACATATAAACACAAAAACACTCACAAACTTTCGCCTTTATAATATTAGTGTGATAGTAAAGGCCTGCGGATTCACGACCTACTTTACCACCCGCCACCTACTTTAGCGCCTTAAGCAAAATACGCGACACCAGACCTCATTACATATTAACACAGCTATTGTTCAGTTTAGCGCCTGCCATTTGAATTACTGCAGCTAATGTTGAATAGATGAAAAACTTCAGTACCTGTACTAATTTACTTACAGAGGGCAGCCTGTCTTTAATAGGTTTTCAACTTTATCGCTAAAGCATAAGGTTCAAAGTTGATTGGGAAAATTTGACAGAATTGGGTAACTTGATGTGCTGGCGTCTGTACATAGGTAATAATCAAGATTCATCTAATCTAACTAACCTATATTATCCTACTGCGGGGCAAAGGCTCCCCTCTCCCTTTTCCACACCATTCTGTCTTTTGCGAGTGCCGACCACGGTAGGAGACAAGCTCGTCCCGCCATCTTCCTCGCCTGCTGCGATGGCGTCGTGCGTTTCATCATCATTTCAGCTGAAAGACTGCTGACTGAATGCTGGACATAGGCCTCCCCCAAAAGGGGGGTTTGCCATAATCGCCACGATTGGCAGGCGGGTTGGCAATCGCAGTATGGCATGGTGGTGGAAAGCATAGAGAACGCTGCTGCCCATTCTCCGGTACGCCCCTTAGTCGCCTTTTACGACACCTACGGGAAGTATGGGGTGGTGCTATTCTTTAAGTCCGGCACCACACAGACAGTGCGTTTAGTGGGACCCAATCGGTGGTTCTTTAATAATTAAGATACCAACTTAATTTCACCTTCGAAATAATGTGTGCTTCTGAAGAATATTACATTATAACCCGGATTAGCTTTATTCTTCTCACTAAGTATAATACTTAGTCTTACCTACATCAGCAGTTCTAAAATGCTCCTTATCTGGACTATGGATTGAAAATTGGTGTTAATAATAAATAATAATATTTATTAACAATGGTAGGTACAATTTATTGTCGTATCACAATATTACACACTAACACACACACACTATTAGTAGGTAGGTACTCTAACATAATATTATAATGTACATAATATTATAATGTGTGTTTAACTGTTGGTGATCTTCATTTTGTTATATGGTGGGCGGTGCACGATGATCTTCAAACTACGCGGCGCCTGTATCTCGGGACTTTGTAATATCTTGATTTAAAAGAGTGTCCTTGGAGTTTCTTGCCCGTTCTTCTCCGAAAAGATCTACATTTTGGAATAGGCAACTACTCTTAGCTTCAACTTTCTGACTAACTGACCGACTCTTTGTCAATTCTAAAGTGCCTGTAAATGATTTAATTGAAATAAATGCTTTGAGTTTGAGTTTTAGGAGACCTCATCATCAGCCTGGTTCCCTATCCATTTGCATAAAATTTTAAGACCTAATATAACTTAGCATAATTTTGTTTGGCACAATTATATTTTCGCATAATATAATTACGCATAACAGCTTACGCATAATTTTTTTAAGCATAATTTCTCTAACCATAATAATGATTAAGCATAATATTCTAAAGCATAAATTTATTAAGCATAAAGTTCTAAAGCATAACTTTTTTAAGCATAATATCCTAAAGCATAAATTTGCCCGAAGAGGATATACTAATTTATTTCGACGATTGGAAAAAAGCCATATCTTTCAGAATCAGGTAATATATAACATATTAATATAATATAACGTATTGAACAATTTTGAAGCATGAAGCAAGCAAGCATACAGCATGCAAGCACGCATACAGCATGCAAGCAAGCATGCAGCAAACAAGCAAGCATGCAGCATGCAAGCAATCATGCAGCATGCAAGCAAGCATGCAGCATGCAAGCAAGCATGCAGCATGCAAGCAAGCATGCAGCATGCAAGCAAGCATGCAGCATGCAGCATTCAAGCGAGCATGCAACATGCAGCAGGCAGGGTTTCTGTCACGGCTCCGGCGCTGCGGGCCTCCGGCGGCCCCACGCGCCTACGCGATTTTAAATTACACTCTAGGGGTAGGACAAACAAGACTACGTGGAGTCGGTTTTGCAGCAATTCGGTTCTGTCACTAACTTTTGTTGCACAGCATATTAAATTTAATTAATTGTATCCCTAAATATTGTTATGCTAATAGTCATTAGGCCTACTAACGTTATGCGAATCAAATTTATGCCAAAACAAATTAGTCTTTAAGATGATTATGCCAACATAAAATGTATGCCTAAAAAAATTATGCCGAAGTATTATTATGCCAAAACAAATTGTGCCAAAATCGTTATGCCGAAGTATATTAGGACAAAGAACATTATGCGAAAAGAAGGGATCCCCATCAGCCTACTCGGGGACCTGTTTTTATAATATTGCTACTTTTACAGAAGAACAACGTGACTTACGAAGTATTCACGGACCCGAGTCTTTACTACGACTGGAGCAACTGGAAGAGAAATATCGTCAAAAACTTGAGACTACCAGATAGTCTGCGTGGAGCTTAAAATAAAATAAAAAAATAGATTAAAATAAATCAAAATATTATGTTATTTTTAAACTGAAGGCTTATTCACGTAATTAAAATCGTTCAAAATCTAGTCGCAATCTCATCTCAGTCAACTTGTCTAAAGCCTCTACACGTCGTCAGATTCATCAGCAGATGGCCATCTGCGGATGCCTCCGCCGACGTATAGACGGGGTAATTTGCTAATCTGCGGTAGGTATTTAGCCTCTGCCGACCTCAAATACCTACAACAGACTAGCAAATTACCCCGTCTACACGTCGGCGGAGGCATTCGCAGATGGCCATCTGCTGATGAATCTGTCTACGTGTAGAGGCTTTAAATTAGAGGTAGGTATTTTTGACAGATTGAGACTGAGATCAGCCTGTGAACGATGTTAAAATTCGAGAATTGTCCATCTGATATCAATGCTTGACGATAAAAGTTAATTGAAAGTTATCAAATAATTTATTATCCTTATTATTGACATGGCTGTGTGAGATTCAGCTTGAAATGAAACGTTCATTTCTGTAAGTAGATCTTTTACGACGTTTCGACTTTTACACATCGATATTTTGTTGGTCAATACTTTAAAAATTTATAGAGTCGACATTGCCAAGCTGACTGATCCCTCTGAAGAAACTTTGAAACAAACTCAGAGGTCTTGGTCTCTTTCAAAATGCAAACCTGGCTCTGAGGACTCAGCCAAAACAAGGATAATTATTGATATAATTTAATAAACCTACAAAATAAGTTGTTTGTTCTAGTGAAAAGAAGTCTAAAGATTAAAAATTATCATGACAATAAAATAATTGCCACGAATTTCAGATGTTGTTTTCTTCTAAACCTCAACAGCCAATACATTAACAGCCTTTTGATAGACTGGTACATAAATACCTTGTGTGTAGGTAACCATACCTTTATCTATCATCCATCATCCTATCCATCATCCATCAACCATCATCCGATCCTAAGTCCATCAAGCAAGTATGATAAGGGGGCCTAAAAAGTCCATTTTGGCAGAATCATAAAAGGATAACATTATGAATCATAATTGACTTGTTAAGTTAAACGACAAATCCGATTGATAAGCTAGCACAGCGTATATAGTATTACTTAAACCAATTAAGTTGGATAAAAACCGATAAATTAAACAAAGAAGTTTTCAACCCGATGTTTTAATTTACCTGCAACCGAGTCAAGCAATTAGAAAGTTTCAATAAGTTTGCAACTAGATAATAATATTTAAGCAACACGATCTAGTTAGACAGGAGCAATTAATACTCCGGGAAACACGGAATGTTTAATCATTTTCATCTCTCAACTCTCAAGTCAATTATGTTCATGTAAAATGCAGGTCTGATTGAGTTACAGTTAAATATATCCATCTCCATAGTCCTAATTGGTTTCCAGCTTCACATAAGAGCTTACAATTAATAATTCCCTTGTTGGAATCCCATTTGGGCTGACGTTTTAATAGACTTTATTTTCAACGAGGTTCTAGGTTTTGAACCTTTCCTAGTTTTGTTTTTAAGTCATCATTTTATTAGGCACTCTATAATAATAAGTCCATCTTAGACACCACTGACTTAGTGTACTCCGGCGAAAAAATATCTTCAGTGATGCGCTTGATAATCTAAAATAGCCAAAATACTGGAAGTAAACGAGAAAACCAATATGATGCCTTCTCTGTATAAGCAGAAGAATAATGTAGAAACAACAAGAATAATGTACCCAGGATTTTGTAATATCTTGATTTAAAAGAGTGTCCATGGAGATGCTTGCCCGTTCTTCTCCATAGAGATCTACGTTTTTGAATGGGCAACTAGCTTCAACTTTCTAACTGACGGACCATTTAATTTTGACAATTCAAAAGTGCCTGTTATTATTATTATTATTATCAGCCGTTTCTGTCCCACTGCAGGGCAAAGGTCTCCCTTCCCTCCTTCCACTAATCCCTGTGGAAAGAGTCGAGCTCGTCCCGCCATCTCTTTCGGGGCCTGCCGCGTGAAAAAAGTACCTGTACAAGGTTTAATTGAAATAAATACTTTCGGCCCTATTACCAAACAAGATTTATCTTTAGACCCAGGTTTAAACCATCCAGCCATTTTTAAATTTCGAACTATGATCCAACGAAGCTAAAGTTCTTATTACAAAAACTGACGTTAAACCCGAGTCTAAGTTGTCAATTTTGCATTAAGAACTTTACAGTTGTCGGAATAAAGTTCAAAATTTAAAAATGGCTCGATGGTTTAAACCTGGGTCTAAAGATACACTAAGGGATACCTGGGTCTAAGAAACTTAAACTCTAACGGCCTTATTATAAAACAAGGTTTTTGTTTTATAATAAGGCCGTTAGAGTTTAAGTTTTGCAGAGGCCTTTGCTCTACAGGTCAGTAATAAGCATCAATTCAACCTATTGCAGAGTACTACTGGACATAGACCTCTCCCAGACTGCATCACAACTCCGTGTCCGTATCAATGTACACGTTTTGGCATCGTATATCATAACGTGCAGGACGCACTGGTTGAAGACCTTAGTTTTCAGACATTGCAGAAGATGTGGCATAAAGATTTGACGAAGTTTTTCAAATGCTGCCCAACCCAGTTGGATCCTTCTGTCAGCTCTCTCAAAGTTATCTCTACCGAGCTGGATGACTTACCCTAGGTAGACAATACTCCTTCACAACTTCGAGAAGTGACCCTTCTCACCCTTCGATGTGGATTGGTCTCGGCAAGACGCCGAGTAATTAGCATAATCATATAATTACACAAGCGACTCGCTCCGGCTCCGGCAATTACTAGGCTTGCATGATAGATAGATACCAGGCATTCAAGATAGTAGTTCGTTAGTACTATTATGTACCCTGCTCACTGCCGCTAAGTTTGGCAAATTTTCGGACTATGTCCGTTAGCTTCGTTCTTCTGCAGACTTATCCTCCATAGAAAAGGGAAGCTCCACCGACCAGACGCGTGTTGTTGTGTCTGGTAGGTTACTGCCCGACAATAATTGTTGCCGAAGACTTTGTATACAACATTATTTTTAGTATATGCAAAACCCGAAACACTGTCTAGTATTATTATGTAAAGAACCTATGCACAAAATTTCAAAACTGTATCATGAAAAATCACAAAGTTATAAGCTTGTTAAGATACCTGCTTGTCCGTACAAAAACATGCTCACCCGCACCGCTCGCGCCGCGCCGTCTTATGCTCATTGATAATAGTACCTAGGTACTATTAGGTGGTAGTGGTGTGGTGGTTATTAGGTGGTATATCTAGATATACCTATCCATTCGGCGCGGAGATTGAATAACCTACTTAGTGTCGCTCGGTGTCCAACTTTAAACCCTTTTTAAATATTTTTGGGACAAAATATAACATGTGGTAAAAATTATTTAAATCGATTCAGTTACAACAAACTATATTAAGTTTTCGCATATACCTACTAAAAATAACGTTATATATGCAAGTCGCATGGTAAACACTGCTTGGGCGACGTGGATGCGTGACGTCATTATGATGCGTAGTTCGCATGTAGCTATGTAAATGTCACCACAAACCTATGGCCCGCAGTGGATGTCTTTCGACTGAAATAACGATGGTGAATATACAAAAAGAAGTACTTAATCATTTAAGTACTTCTTTTTGTATATATTTAAATAATATATAGCCTATGTCCATCTGGTATAATGTACATTACAAACGGTGAATGAAGTTTTCAAATAGGTTCCTGAGATTACAGTATGTGATTATGGGTGGAGAGAGTGAATAATGTAGTTTGCCTTTGAATAAATCCTTTGTTCTGTGGCGGCACCTACATCGCCACATGAGAACTCACACTAACGTCACGAAAAATCCAACATCACACAAGCAGAGTTTACTGCGCAACAAACATATATATACAACGTCCCGACAGTAATCGTCTCACCAGAAACGTCGCCCGTCTGGTCGGAGGATCCTCCCTTTTCTTTGGAGGATGCGTGTGAACTTTACACCCTGTTCCTCATACCTCTATAGTTTTCTTCAAGGATACAATAAAACACTGTAACTTTCACTGTAACTTTAGCATGCCCTACAGTTATTAGCTAAAAGCTTATGAGCAATTAAACATTAGTTGGAAGTTCTTCAACAAGTTCCAATCCAATCTTGATTGGCTCGGAAATGATGAACGGCCTTCCGTTTATCTTGACATTAGTTTCAACTAAGTAATCTTTGAGTGTTTTCACGTCTCAAAGGAGGTTCATAATAGGTTTCAAAACTTATCATTCCCTGGAGTTGAAACTCATTTGTAACTTCTGCGTGATATTTTTTATCGTTTTTTCCGTCGTTTCCAGCTGATATGGGTAAACTAACTTTCTTAAATTATTTTACTATTAGTATTACTTATAAAAGAATCTGAGCCTGATTACTACAATTTTCTTTTGCTGTTAAGTATAATGCTTTCTTTCTTTACGTGTGTGCTTTTCATTTGCTTCAATAAAACAAATAAATTTGTCATAGTATTCTGCTGGACATATTATACAGCCTCTCCCAAGTTATTTTTTTTTAGGTTACTTGATACTCAAATTCGTAACCTTTCTATACATTGTTTGAGTTAACCTTTAATGTTCTAAAAGGGGTAAAATCAAATGAAACAACCAAAGACTTTGTTAACATTATTTTATTTAACTAAGTGCTGAATAAATAAGTCTTAACAACTTAAATTAAAATAAATTACAATACAAATAATTAAAATAAAGTCGACGGGCTCGCGCATTTCAAAAAAATAAGTATTCAGTCTTAAGGGTGGGGAATTGCAATGTCTTAAAATCTGGACAGGATAATGACCAAATGGAAGCAAAAAGAGAATTTCAAGGTCCAGGGGTTTAAAACACTGCTGTAATTTTTAAGCTAAATGCCAGACTGCCACGTTTATCACAAAAATCGGATCAAGCCACGTGACAGACTGGCATTTAGCTTGGCGTTATGCTTGGCATTAAACTATCGCCACTAAACTTGATCCATGGGTGTCCAATTTTGTTTACTGGGACGGCGGCATAGTGATGGGGGGACCATACATCTGTGGCATTACGTACATGGGCATAGTCATGGTCTGGGCTGGATTCAATGGCGGTGTCGGAATGCCGAATAGGATTCTGAAGTAGCGCGCGACTGTCCATAAAACATTGGACGTCTCCGGTAGCCTATAACATAATGATCATGATTATATTACATTACAGTACAGTGCAAATATCAATTCAAATTCTGGTTTTGTAGTTGAATTTGGGTGCTCAGTTTCTGAAATTATGGTAGAAAGCATACATTGTAACGACAAAGGTAAATAAAATGGTATTAATAACTTCTTAAAAGTTTCAGCAACTGAGCATAACTCAGAAATTAACTCGATATTTCAATTTCTCAATCTTTAAAAAAAAAAAATAGAATTATAAAAAAAAAATATTTCTCTAATTTATAAGATTGACTTCTTACGGCATGTAGAATTAAGGAAATATATATTAGAAAACTCATCGAGTCAAATTCTGTTTCTGTAAAATATACGATTTTCATTGATATTTACAAAAAAAAACCCTCTTAAAATCTAAACATCAGTGGGACATTACTATAGTACATATCCTGTAATAAAAATAATACCGTCACCAACAAAAATATTATTGTAATTACAATAAATGTTTCTAGAGATGCAAATAACATTACTACTCAAAAATCTATATAATTTCAAATTATAGGTTTTATTTCTTCAGTAGTTGAGGAATGTGTTGATTCAGTTGTATTTTCTATTACAGTTTCTTTTGTATTTACAACAGTACGTGTACAATTTGATACAACATTAGATTTATCCATTTTCTTTTTATACTTTCTCCTCTTTCGTCGTCTACTTTTAAGATTATCTTCAAAAAAATGCTTTTCTAGAGCTTCGTTAACATTTAAGAGACCTTCAAAGACATCTAGGGTCATCATAACCATATTATATGCTGCTGTATAATAACCTGGTTCTTTAGATTTCAATGATTGTTTTAGGACTGATTTAGCATACTCATTAGATTGTTGAATTAATTGCCCTACTGGATCTGTTGCGAAAAATAATTGTAGGAAATCAAAAAACCCTCTACCTGTACTCTGTGATTCACTTTCATGATAAGACCTTGCACTGGCATTACGATAGTCTGAACTGAAATCTAAACTCCTTTTTGACCTAACGCGACGTTTTTTAGAATGTTTTCTGCGAAATCTTCTCCTCTGTGAACTTTGAGTTACATTTTCTGAGAAGGTGTTCATATTATTTAAAACAACTATGGGTTTCCAGTCAGATTCACTTAGAACTGTGGTGCTTATTACTTCCGAAGCTTCTTTCTTATACGGCATAAGTCTACTGTTGTTGGGTTTATAAAAAATAGTAGGATTAACAAAATATTTGACTCTAGGATAAAAGTACGTGTTGGGATAGTTATACTTATACTTTTTAGTTTTGACATAATCGTACAAATCCTTATTCTGTTTCAGTCTATCTAAACTAACGTTTAAATCTGCGTATTTCTTGGGCCTATTTCTATTCCTTTTATGAGTCATTTTCCTCTGAGCTATATTCCTAGGTTGTGGAACCAGTATCTGTCTAGGTTTTTTCACAATTTCCAACTCATCCAGATCATCGTCGGCAGGTTCAACGATATTTGCTTTTGGAACATCAGAGTTAAGACCTCGGAAGGTAGCTGGCATGGCTCCATAGAAAACGTTCGCTATCGGGTCTATTATAGATTTGACGCCGTCGACGATCGGTTCGAGAAATTTGAGCAGTTTCGACTTACCATCCCATCTCTCCGCCGCTCTTGTTGAGTTTACAAGTAATGTGGGCGCCTGTTGCGACTGCTGAGCTGTCGCGTCGCTTTGGTGTATGATCTCATTGGTCTGCCCATGGGTACCCATCGCGGTGGGGCTATACATCTCCGGGGACGCGAATTGTGGGCTCACTCCGCTAACGGAGTATGCGTGCGAGGAGGCGCTCGGAAAATCGATCGGATATTGCGAGTAAAGATACGGGTGGTTTTGTAAACCGACGCTGGAATAAACAATTTTATATTGTTATCGATGGTTCACTCACCTTACTCGATAATAATTTTATGATCTTCAGATGCATTGTCTAAGTCATTTAGAAGTCTCTTTCTCAAGTCTGTCTTATTATTTCGTGGAGTTTAAAAGGTTTCTCTAATAACACGTCAGATATTTTAAGTTACGTTACCTGCCATGCGTTTAGATCTACCTGTGCATCATACTTAGGTAGATTGCTAGCTTTTAGTCTGAAATTATCTAGTTTAATATTCCTTTCTACATCAAAATATAAATTTGTATCATGCTCTAGGCCTTCAACAATTTCATAATCTACAACAAAACAAATTATGGCCTTAGCAACCAGAGCTTAAAGTCTTCTGACATCAAAATATCTCAAGTGTTCTTGTACTAAAATGTAAAAAGGCCAGGTTAGACTTTAATTTCTCATTTAAATTGCTAAATAGTGATTCGGGAAATTCTCCGTATTATTTATTCACATTTTTATCTTTAGGTCTTAAACCTTTAACCGTTACCTTTACGTTATTTTTTAAACTTGGTGCTTACCCTTTGTTTTTATAATTATAAGCCAAAACAAATGCGTGGTCTTCCGTAGTATTATTGATGGAAATAAAAATAAAATGAAGATGATGATGATGGTAATAATTTACTTTTTAGTCAATCACATCGAACTATTTAAATGTATGTCAGTCATTGCAACTCAGTTCGTTCAGTTCATCAGTTAAAAATAGTCATTAGTATTCCAGCAACGGTTATGTCAATTCCATTTCCATACAAGCGTCATTAAAGTCTTTATAAAAATTCAATTACTAAACAAAAACCGGTCTGTCATCCAATCTGTTTATTCTAGACGTTCTAACAGTGTCTGTGTAAATAAATGTCATATCTATCGTTGTATAAAAACTTGCATATCCTGAAAATGTTAAAGGTTGGACTTTAACATTTTCAGGATATTCAATGTGATTTCGTCAAGTTTGTGCATTTTTCACTACAGTGCTCATTTGCATAGAAATGGTTCATTTACATTATATTACTTTTCCACTGCAGTAACTGCACTCGGAAGGAAATCGTGTTTGTGGAAAACATTCCTTTAAATATTCAGATTTTTTTAAACGAAACTTTTCCTTCACGAATGTATGAAGAGATTATTTGACCCACATTTTAAATAGCTATTACTGGAATCTTTTTCAGGAAAGTGTCTTTTGAGAAATATAAATAAACCATTGATACAAAATATAATATCCTTGACGTAAGTTCCGTCACAATTCAGTCTATAGAACAAGCGTCACATATTACATGGAAACTCGATTTTGCGAAGCAACTGACAGACAAAATCAATTCCGCCGGAATCTTTTTATAAGATCAATCAACAGACGAGCCGCTTTTTGTTGCTAGAGCTGGCTACTCAAGTATCTGTTTGATGTGACTAGAATAATGTACCATAGTTTGAGCGCCCAGTCAAAAGATAGCTTGCATTGCCAATTTTAAGAAGCAGCATGCGTGTTTAACCGGATATATGGACGGAAAAGAAGCAAAGGAGTATGTAAAGCTCGTGGAAGGTGACGTTCTGTAGTTTCTGCCTACCTCCATCAGAAGAAGGTGGAGTTTATGTACGTATACAAATATACTTAGAACGTTTGCTCCACATATTGGGTTTTCGAGAATTGCAATTCTATTTCTAGTCATTATTTTATCTTCATTGTAATTTTTTTATGGTAGGCAAATCCTTAGTGTGCTTCTAGCAAAAACCACAGTCTATCATTCTATCATTGCCATCAAAATAGGCAACTCTTACTTGCTCGTCTGTAAATATCTCAGACCAAACAATGAATAGAAACTCCCTTGTATATATCGCTTCAATTTTTACTCCAGCCAATATTCGATTCTTGAAATTCTACCAAAGGCTTATTGATGTCTTGTCAGATATTACGACTGAATGATTCCCACTCTGTATTATCATACAGGGTGGGAAGCATTCATTTATAACATCTGACAAGTTATATTATTATATTGAATTTTGTAAAGAGATGTAATGGAATTAATAGGAAACACGTGGAAGACGTAGGTGAAGTATATTCTAGGGCGGAATGTAGAATTTCCGATATTTACAAAGAAAGAGCTGATAAGACATAATAAATATAGCTGATGTTAATGGTGAAGTACATATTGTAAAAAAATCCAAATAAGTAATGAGTAACAAGTATGTAATTTAATAGTCGATGTGTAATTTGCTAGGACATTTATTTTAAAACATTCAGCCATTTTTATTTACAAGCAACAATAGATTCACTTGCATTAATAACATTATTATCTCTGCTCTCAGATATTACAATCGCATTACCCTTAATAACCAAAAACCAGTGTCTTTTTAATAATAATATTCACAATTTAGTTCAGATAATGGTGTAGGAACACCATTATCTTATCATGCATAATTAACCCACAATGTTCCCACTGCTGGAACACAGGCCTCCTCTCTGTGAGAGGGACTGGGCTGTAATCTACCGCGCGGGCCCAGGGCGGGTTAGTGAATGTCACATGTCTTCGAATTTTTGGTTCTAGGAAATGCCGGTTTCCTCACGCTGTTTCCCCTCAGCGTTTTAAACAGTAAAGCCACCTGGGTTTGAACTTACGACCTACAACTTGTAAGTCAGAGCCAGTACCACTGAGCTACCACTGTTCATCTCAGTGGTGTTCCAGAATTCATCAACTGTGCGCTTACATAAACACATTCTCATCTACCTAAATATTCTACAACCACAAACATTTCAGTCGTCACGGTAGAAGTAACATCTTACATTGTAATAAGTGCAACTATTTCATCTCAAGTCTCACAAATAATGATGCTGGCTACAACGGAACTTTCTTCAAGTAATATTTCATCGTGTGCACGTCAGTCAATAGTCATTAAAGTCATGCTTAGTAGATCGTATTAACATCATTTAACACTAATAAATATTAAAATAGAAACTAGATTATCATACATCGGAATGAAAATATTTTTCAAGATTACCATTGAAATTATGGAACATGGAGATGGTACTGATGAAATTAAATCCACAGGTGAGTGTATATTCAAAGAAAATATTTTCATTTAAATAAATATATTGGAGAGCCTTGAAATCAATTCTTGTTACGTTTTGCTAAATTAAATAATGGGAAGCCAGTGTTACTAAAGGTATTAAAAGCCTGGCAAATAATATGGAAAATTGAGACGTTGAAATAAAAGATAAAATGATGGATAGAAGAAAAAAGGTAGAGGAGATTTAAGAGCTCAGGTATGGGATGATATGCGTAAAGTAAATAGTGTTCTTGGGTCTCGATTAAACGAATGTAAAGAGGATAGTATTTTTAGATGTGAAAAAAAACTGCTTATATATTAAAGACCAAAATCCTATAATTTTCTAAACTGATATTATAAAGAGATTAAATTGTTTTCTATAAGAGGTTATCTCTGAAAGTACTGATCCGATTACTAAATTTCTTTCAGTGATAGAAAGCTACTTTTTCCGAGTGAGCATAGTTGATTTGTAAGTGAACAAAGTCGCGAGCACTTAGTTGTATTCTATAGAGGCGTTACTTATCTTTTCTGAAAATAACTAGCCACAATTAAATTACTTTTATCAAGGAAAGAGAGTATTTTAATGGATTCAATTCATTGACGTCATCATCATCTATATCAAAATAATACATTTTCCTTTCCTTTGACTTTTCCGTAGTTAGGTAATAAACCGTAATGGCATCCATCAGTTTGTAGCCAGAAACCTTTATTGAATTGTTTGTCCTTTTCCCTGTTCGTAATGGGGATAACTTGACAGACCGTGAAAAAGGTTTCCAGTGACAGTTTCCATTAAATCCATGGATGTGTGGAGTAATTCCAATCAGACCTCGTAAATTGGAATGCAGGAGGGTATTGCGTCAATTTCTAAAAATATCTCGTCAACATCAGGATTGCTTGTCAAGTCTATTTCTTGTTTTGATATTTGACAGGGGTTTCTCTTTGCAGTGGGTCCCGCTTAATGGCATACGACATCACGACAGGCCCATTCAAAGACGGCGGGATGAGATGGACTTGTTTAATAAAGATTGGTCCTTGGCAGCTCTGGACAAAGAGAGGTGGAAAGAGAGTAGGGAGGCCTTTGCCCAGCAGTGGGACATTCATGGCTAAATCTCATTGCAGATGATGCAACTAAAACGAGAACGTTAAAATTCTTTAATGAACCACAGAAATTAGAATGTTTGCACGTTTAGTGCACAATAAGTTAGTTCGCTAGATGAGGGGTGACTACCGAGATGACGACTAATAGAGAACTAATGGACGAAAAAAACAAATGTTGCAACAACCCCAACTAAATTAAGAAAAGATCAGGAGAATGATGATGATGAAGTTTTTTTTTATTACTGAATGAGCCTGCGATTGACTTCGATCACACCTGATGGAAAACGATGGATGAGGTCTATAATGGAAGGAGCGTGCCTACAAGATGCTTAAGGTACTGGAACTCCTACGCATCGATGGGACTCAGCAGGCTGCTTGACGCCGGGTTCCGGTGGGAGGTTACAAACCTGGCGGGCGTTAGCCCTACCACCGCAAGGAAAAAATTGGCCAGTCGAAGTCTTGGGTGCGACTGTCCAGGATGCGCCGAGCGCTCAGTTCAGTTGAGTAAATGGCGAAAGAAACTGCGCTACACGAGGAGGCTTCTTCATGCATTTCAAAAAAAGTTAGTTGTTATTTGTTAGTAGCACAATCGTCGATAGAAAGTACCTTTTTCAGAAATAATAACTTGTTCCTACTTGTAGGTATGCTGTTCAGTGATATACTACTCAAAGGCGAAAATCATAGTTACAGATAGATAGAAACTCTTTCTTGTATAAGTACACCATTAAATTATGAGGGGGCCCGTGGCTAAATAATAACAGCCGCAAAGATCGATCGATCAAGTTAAGCTATGCTATCTGTGGATGGGTGACCATCTTTACATACCGAGACCCCTCCGTGCCTCGGAAAGCACGTTAAATCGTTGGTCCCGGCTGTCATTCGTGGATCTTTGACAGTCGTTACGTTACGGGTAGTCAGTAGCCCGAAAGTCTGACAACCAGTCTAACCAAGGGGTATCACCCAGAAACTGGGTTGTGGAGGTCAGATAGGAAGCCCCTCCATGTAAAATACTGGTATTCAGCTACATTCGAATAGACTGGAAGCCGACCCCAACATAGTTGGGAAAAGGTTGGGCAAATGATGATGACCATTCAATTACAACATTAAATTAGAAATGTTATATTGGGTGACGTTTAGGCTATTATAACGCGAAGAGCGATTTTTTAAGACAACCTTTGGACGTATTAAAGGAAGAAGGAGAGACAATATTATAACTCCTAAAACTTACTTAAACAAGAATTGATTTCAAAATCTCTCAAGATTTTATAAGCCAAGCAATTTCTCAGATAAGAATTGGTATACTTTTAGAATTTCTTTGCACGTGGTTTTATTCATCATATTCTCGGTACAGACGGCAGCACATCAAGCTACCCGAAACTGTCAAATTTTCCCAATCAACCTTGAACCTTATGCTTTAGCGATAAAGTTAAAAATCTATTAAAGAAATTTGACAGACTGTAGTAGCTTGATGTGCTGGCCTGTACTTTGAATAACAGAAAAAACCTCAGAAATTCGAGACATAAAAAAAACAAACTATTATTTCCTTATCCATAAGTTTGAAACTGGGCCACAATTCTGTATTGCTTATTCTCCACGAAATCTTACCACGTGCAAACTACTTCAATATCGTACCTTGATAACAGCAAGGAATCAAAATGTCAACCGTACGTAGGGCCCTATAAAGTACAAATTCCACTTTTGAGTTCTGAAACTTTTACGATTTAAATTCTTATGAAAAGTTTTTATTTATTTCACAGATTCCAAGATTCATTAACCTTTTGACCGCTACTCGTCAAAAAATCAAAAACGTGCCCTCGCCGTCAAAGTCTGTCATGTAGTTGAACCTTGGTGTGGTGGGCATATTTTGGTTTGTAATCTATACATGATTGTGGCGGTCAGATGGTTAAAAGTGTTTTTTTTTTTCTAGAAATAGTACTGTGGTACCAACTATAGCTGGCATATATTTCTAATTTTTTCATTACTATATTTGAGTTTTCTTTGGCCTTATTTAATTCATAGGTATACAAAAGTGGGAGTAGACGAATTTGGATCCTGAGTTAATCGCAATAAGATCTAAAATAATATACATAATGATTATACTTGGCTTACAAAATCTCCCAAAAAAAAACAAAGTTACAAAAAGTACCAACAAGTCCCAGTACTCACCCACTTCCATAAGTCTCATACAGTTTCTTGACAGCCATGCCGACTGTCACTAAAAGTGCCACTTTGCTCGCAAAGAATGCTTTCAACGTAAGCGTGGTTACTATTGCCATGGCAAACATTGCCAGGCCTGCTGACTTCATGCCGAAAAGCAAGGGGATTATCACTTGCATCACCTTCTTCTTCTGTCTTCTGCCTGGAATTTAGAGAAAGGAGATATTATTGCTTATTGCGGATCACACATAAAAATACGACACGACGAAAAAAAACCATGTTAGTAAATCTTACAAACTAACCTATCGACAACTATAATAACTGCGTGGTTCAACACATGTTGACATGTGCACCTGCACCCAGTGTCTAATAAAGGGGCTGTCCACCTTGTCAACCAAGGTCTTTAGGATGCTGTTGGAATATGCATAACATTCATAATTATTAACGTGAATCATGTATACAAGACTTTGTAACCATATTATTTTGATTTAAAAGAGTGTCCATGGTGTTTCTTGCCCGTTCTTCTCCATAGGTACCTACGCTTTGGAATGGGCAACTAGCTTCATCTTTCTGACTGGCCAACCCTTTGACAATTCCAAAGTGCCTGTAATTGGTTTAATTGAAACGGAACCTGCCCATTATTAATGTCGCCCTCTTTCTCATTATGGCATGAAAATTGACAACAAGGGCTTCCGCGAACATCTGCGAAGCACGGAAGATCCATCAATATCCTAAATTCATTATTATACTGAACGCGTTTATATACTTGATTTTACACCAGAAAATACATACCAAAGAATACGTCTAACACGACAAACATACAATGGGCGGCCTTATCGCTTTCTGGGATCTCATCCAGGCAATCTTGAGATATTGAGTATACAGATTGACTGAATAAATGAATGAGAACCATATTGAAGGTGTAGCGTAGCGGTATCTAAAACGCCACATGCGAAGAACGCATCATACTGACGTCACGCAAAATCCTGCGTCTCGCAAGCAGAGTTTACCGCGTAACTCAAAATCAAAATGTTTTATTTCACATAAACCTACATGGGCACTTATGAAACGTCAGAAGCTAGATGCACGATTCCAATTGGTCGTTTCCTGACAGCGCAGGCCTGTCAACAAGTAAGTACCAAGTACTTGATAAAATAGAAAATGGTCTACAGATCTAAAGTCTATAACTAGCACAGATACAACAGCCCAACATGAATCATCGGGCAGTTGCCCGCCAGACATAACACCCGTCTGGTCGGAGGATCCTCCCTTTTCTTTAGAGTATGAGTGAACTTTACACCCTGTTCCTCATACCTCTATACTGGTGACCCTGACGTGATATGAACATGCAACCTTTCTGATAAAGGATTTTTGACTGTCTCGTTAGTCTTGCAAGCGTTACTGCTGCGTATGAGGTCTTGGGTACGATTCCCAGGTCGGACTAGGTGTTGCTAGGTTTCAATATCTGGATTTTTCAGTTGCTAAAGCCCAGAGAGTGGGTTTGTGCCCGGTTGATGGCAATAGGCTCGCCCTCGATTACATGGGACTTAAACATATCTGTCGAAATAAAGGTGTATAGGTAACTGCCTAACCCCTCAGAGATTACTATAGGTGGGACGGTGGTATGTGGTATTCAATAGGTATATGATTGGCAATTCAAATAGGTTCATGGTGAAAAAACGAGGACCTCAATTATTTGACTCAATTACCGAATAAAACTGGCTATATATAAAACCTAGTCGGAAAACACGCTCTGAAATAAATAAAGTAAAAACAACGTCAGACAAGTGATTTTTTTTATTGCTGAATGGACCTCGATCTGAACCTCAATCACGCCTGACGGAAAGCGATGGATGAGATCTATGATGGAACGAGCGTGCTCAGAAGATGCCTAAGGCACTGGAACTCCCACGCATCGACGAAATAATCCAAAATAATTTAAATAATTCGAGTAACTTCGCGGTAATATTTTTTTGTTAATATTTTCTTTCTTTCTATTTAGGTTGTTGAGCAGACAAATTTTTCAAGTGGCTCCCTTGTTTCATCGAAAAGAAATTGCCAAATTTTCATTTCCCAAACAATTTCCCACATAATTTCATTTGCCAAATCATTACTTAGCAAATAAATTTTTCACAAAAAATTGTAACGCAAACCTAATGTTTGGCAAGTGAACGTTTAAACAATAACTTGCTTACCAAATAGTACTTTTACCAACTTTTAATTTAGTCAAATATTTCAGTTCGTTAAACATTTTACGCAAAATAAAATAAGCCAAATATTTAGTACCGTCGCGTCGGGGTATTTCTGTCTGCCTATGATTTCAATTGGCCCTGTTTAATATGATATGACATAAAGGTTTTGTATTTTCAGTCGCTCGCTCTTGCATGCAATGTCGACGGAGACCCGCTTCGCGGGGCTCCTATTTCTGTGAAAATGGCTTAAAGTAACCTAAAAAACTGGCCAAGTGCGTGTCGGACTCGCACACAAAGGGTTCCGTACCACAAGGCAAAAACGCCGAAAAAAACATGTTTGTTGTATGGTAGCCCCCCTTAAATATTTATTTTATTTTAATTTTATTATTAAAGTTAACATACAATTGAGTATTTTGTGAATATTTCAAGTGCCTACCTGTTGCCATTTTTGATATCGAGCAAAAAAGAGCAAAAAAATCGCGTTTGTTGTATGGGAGCCCCCCTTAAATATTTATTTTATTTTGTTTTTAGTATTTGTTGTTATAGCGGCAACAGAAATACATCATCTGTGAAAATTTCAACTGTCTAGCTATCGCGGATCTTGAGATACAGCCTGGTGACAGACAGACAGACAGACGGACAGACGGACAGACGGACAGACAGCGAAGTCTTAGTAATAGGGTCCCGTTTTTACCCTTTGGGTACGGAACCCTAAAAAACCGAACCTCGGGATGCCCTTCGCTCCCTATTGTATCCTTCGTCGCTTATCGACCGACTTCAACCATGCAATTTAGGTAATTAAAAAAGTAATTATGTAAGTAAAACCAAGTAATTCCGAAAAATAAAATTGTGTATACAATTTTTTTATAACAAATCATTTGACTAAATTTTTATAGTTTAAAGATTGTTTGCTGTAATAAATCATTTGATTAAAGACCAAATGCCTAAATGACATTATCCTTGATAATATTCATCCAAGCAAAAAGACCAAATGAAAAATGTGCGTACTAAAATCATTCCAAACATTGCATTGGTATAAAAAAAGGTTGCTAAAATGTGTTTGGGTACTGAAATTTTGGCAAAACATTTCGGTAAAACGGCAGGATCCCATTTTTCGAACATAAGAACCAGTGGATTAGTAATTTCCTTCAATTCCGCTTGTAATTGAAAGTTTGTTACGCAATTAGACTTAAGATGCCCCAGGGAGTAAAGGGTTGGGATCTGTGTCATTTAATTTTAACAGGGTGTCATTTTGTGCCTTAAAGTGCCACTATTCGATATTTTTTCCATACAAATTTCAGGAGAGTATTACTCTACTGTTTGACATTGTGCATCCAAAGTTAAACATGATATCGTTTTGACTTATTATTTATTTTGTCTGTACGGAAACAGAATAGTAAAATTAAAAGCCGTTAAAAAGTTATGAGCCAACAAACATTCGTTTTTCTTGCTATTTTTAACGTAACTTTGGGTGTAAATAAGTAATAAAAGAACTGTAAAATCTTCAAAACCAAGTCCGCACCGACAAAGCTCAGTTCTCGAAGAGTTCAATAAACTTTATTTGTAATTGATTTATGCAGTTTTTATATAAAACTCGATTTTCCGAAGCACTTTTCGAATTTTTTTATGCACCTATAAGTTCTGAACGGTGTTTCTGTGCGTAAGATCTAGACGTTGTTCGGTAGACTAGCGTCTAACTCCTCATCTCTGATACTAGCTCTGTCGATCACGAAGCTAGGTAGTAGACCGCATACTTTTTGGCCATGACCACCAGTGAGTTCGAGCTCGCGACTAGTTTACTCTTAAGATGCCCCAGTGAGTAAAGGGTTGGGGTCTGTATCATTTAATTTTAAGGGTACCATATTGTGCCTTAAAACCTCAATCTACGCACCGTAGAAGGGATACCTGTCGGGTTCATTTAACACTAACCTCGTACCTTTGTGTTCTGTAATGTAGTCAGTTGAATATTCAATGTAACTGTTTCCATAATAGATGAACCCAAATAAATTATTGTGATGAAGGCAGAAAGACGATAATGAACAGAATAAATTATTCATATAAAAATTTGTGCATAATTTGTGCTGTACTGTCCCACACGAAACTTCAATACTGACTCAACCGAAATGTATGTACGGCTGATTATTTTTTCGCGATTACGTTGTTGGTGCCATGGAGAAAGTTGATCAGTTTGATGGTTTGTTTTTTTGGGTTCCGTACCTCAAAAGGGAAAACGGAACCCTTTTATGATGACTTCGTTGTCCGTCGGTCAAGACCATTTTTCTCAGGAACGCGTAGAGTTATCAAGTTGAAATTAATATCAAATACTCAGGGCTTACAATCCCTTGAAGCAGTGAAAATTTTCAGGGCTTACAAACTAAGTCAACGCAATCAAAAGATATGGCGTTTATGTTCCGGAATCAAAACCTATAGGGTACTTGCCGTTGACCTAGAATCATGAAATTTGGCAACAAGCAATGTCATGATGCAAAAATAAAGGAAACAATCCAAAAACCGTAAATTTGTAGTTACATTACAAAAAAGAAATCCCGTGAACTATTTACATACAACTTTGTACGGAAGCCTCGGTGCGCGAGTCCAACTCGCACTTGACCGGTTTTATTTTAATGGCATCTAGTAGGTCAACGAAGAGGGCAGGGCTTAAAAACTAAGCGATTACACGCTAAGGGCACCCCCTGTGGGGTACGGACCTCGGCTTAGGGTGTCGCTGGGAGAGGGCAGCAAGGGACAGGCTGTATCGGATTAATCACTTTGATGATCTATTCCACACTATAACATCACCATTCTCAAGTCTTAAAGTTACCTATATGTCACATAATAGATGATATAATATAACACTATCACTCAGTCACGCACGTCCAAAAAAACACATACACCCACACGTCGCTCGCACGGACCAACACCACTCCACACACACACACACACACACACATCTCGGCAACAACCAAATGTCAAAATCTTATCAAAATGGAGGGAAATTAGAGATATTTTTGACAGATTGAGACTAAGATCAGACTGCGATCAGACTGTGAACGCTCTTAAAATTACGAGAATTGCCCCTCTGATGTCCTGAAATAAGGGCTTAGAGCTTAGTTTAGGCACCAGTCTCCCACAATATTAAAATGTTGCTGGACTCTGATACCATGTAATATGTATTTAGGATTCCGTACCAAAATGGTAAAATGGAACCCTTATGGTGAGACTCAGTCTGTCTGTCTGTCACAGCTGGATATCAGAAGAATTAATGGTGAGACTCAGTCTGTCTGTCTGTCACAGCTGGATATCTCAAGAACTACTAATGCTATCAACTTGAAATTTGGAATAGTTTTAGATGACGTTTGCCCAACTATTTTGCAAATAAGAAAGAAATAAAAATATAATGTATATTTTTGCTACAGGGACTGAAAGGGGGTCTAAAAAATTCGAAGTGGGGCTACTAGGGCATGTGGGGTATCATATGAAAGAGCGCAGTTTGCACATTCTCAAACATTTTTTTTTTTGAGTCCGCATAGTTTTAGACTTTTGATGAAAAATACCATTCCCCCCAAAAGACCCCCTTCAACAAAAGTAACATTAGTTCCACTATCGGTCAAGAGATGGCGGTGTCATAAAACTTTAATATTCTACACCGTAGTGCACAATGTTAAAATTCTCTGACAAATATAGGCCTCGCTGATGAAAAATAAAATACATGTACGGAACCCTTGGTGGAGTCCGACTCGGTCTTGCCCGGTTTTTTGTAATATTGTGGTGAAAAAATAAATTTGATCTTGTCTTATCTTATTTAATTTGAGCAAACCTTTCTGTTATACGTTGTATGGCAAACGATTTCCAAAAAGGATAACAATTACTTCATACTTTTGCAGATACAAAATGTAAACCTAGAGACAGAGTATCCCTTAAACAACAAGAGAATACTTTTAATAAAACCTTCGGCTTAACTAAAGTGTTTTACATAATTTCTTTACCAAGTAAGTATGTAAGTTATCTCACGTCGTAACTGTGGGTAATAAGAGACAACGATGTATGTAACTTGAATATTCTTCGCATCAAGTTCTTATCTTAAGGGGCTTCCATTTAAGGTCATGTAAGCCCCTTAATATATTTAAGTGATAATATTATTAGCATAGTCTGTAGTCGTGCCGTAAAACGGGGTGAATAGAGATGCAAGGATGAACCGGGACGAAATTTTAAAAGCGATTTTAACATTGAAATAATATAGTCTGTTGCCAAAAAGGAGTCTAATGTGTTTATTGTATTATAATTAACGATTGTGGTCTAGTCTGTGTGGTGCCGGACTTAAAGAATAGCACCACCCCATACTTCCCGTGGGTGTCGTAAAAGGCGGCTAAGGGTCATACCGGAGAATGGGCAGCAGCGTTCTCTATGCATTCCACCACCATACTCTACTGCGATCGCCAACCCGCCTACTAAGCGTGGCGATTATGGCAAACCCCCCCCAACTTGGGGGAGGCCTATGTCCAGCAGTGGACGTCTTTCGGCTGAAATGATGATGATGATGAATTATTAACGATTAAGTGTAAACTGTATTACTTCAACGCTAAAATCCATTTTAAAGTTTTGTCCCGATTCACCCCTGATCAAGGATATGGACCCCGTTTGGTGGTAGGTACTAGTTTCTTCTCATTAACGGCATAACTATGTAAATGTCTATTAACTGCTCTCAAATTACGATGTTTAATTTTTATTAATTTTGTTTTTTTTTACATACTTTTTGACATAATTTCTTTATTATTTGACATTATATAGGTACAGATAATTGAAATTTTTCACCTCTTTATTAGTGGTTTTAATGGGAATCATAACACTTGGTTTTAGTAGGTTTTTATTATTGTTTTTATTTTTTATTATTTATCCTTTTGATAGATTCTTATTTTGTAAATGTGAGGACTTTGTAGGCCTTATAGACTTTAGATCTGTAGACCATTTTCTATTTTATCAAGTACTTGGTATTTGTTGACAGGCCTGCACTGTCCTCCCATACCTACTGTAATCTAAACATTGTAAAAGCCAATTATTTTTAAAAAGAGTAACCATGGAGTTTCTTGCCGGTTCTTCTCCATAGGAAACGACCAATTGGAACCGTGCACCTAGCTTCTGACGTTTCATAAGTGCCCATGTAGGTTTATGTGAAATAAAACATTTTGATTTTGATTTTGTATTTAGCTCCCATATATTGAATGTTAAAAATTTGATTATTTTCATACAATCTGTGCTAATAATAAAGCTGAATCCGCACAGGTCGATCGATCAGGTTAAGCTACGCTTGCCGCGGTTGGTCTGTGGATGGGTGACCATCTTTACATACCGTGACCCCTCCGTGCCTCGGAAAGCACGTAAAGCCGTTGGTCCCGGCTGTCATTTGTGGATCTTTGACTGTCGTTACGGGTAGTCAGAAGCCCGAAAGTCTGACAATATCTTTGATAGTTGTTACGAGTCATCAGAAACCAGAAAGTCTGACAACCAGTCTTACCAAGGGGTATCGTATTACCCAGTAACTGGGTTGTGGAGATCAGATAGGCAGTCGCTTCATGTAAAATACTGGTATTCAGCTGAATCCGGTTAGACTGGAAGCCGACCCCAACATAGTTGGGAAAAGGCAGGCAGATGATGGTGAATAAATCTGAATAGTTTGTTTGTCTGTTTGAACGCGCTAAGCTCTGAAACTACCAAACGGATTTGAAGAAATCCTTTTGGTATTGATAGCCCAATTCTTTAGGAAGGCTATAGGCTGTTTAACATCACGCTGTGACCCTTAAGAGTCGAGCTAAAAGATAAAAAGTCAGAAAAAACGCTAAGCGAAAACGAAATAATCGCAGGTGAATGCGATGGGATGGGGTGGGTCGGGGAACAAGAAATTTCACGAGGCGAAATGGCGAATAGAAGCTAGTGTAAAATATAATGTATTGCCCCTCAAGATGAGGCTCTTAAGCTCTGACTAAACTGAAGGGAATAAACTCGAGGGATGCGGGACAAAATTAACCGACGAAACGCGGCTGACGGTGTCAACTATTTCGTATGGAGGCGTTAAGACTGGCATAAATAGTCACGTGACTCCCTAATTATTAACACAATCGACACGAGGGGCCACGTCGCTTCAGCCGATAGACGTCCACTGCTGGAGATAGGCCTCCCCCAATTTTGGGAGGGTTTGCCATAATCGCCACGCTTGGCAGGCGGGTTGGCGATCGCAGTATGGTATGATGGTGGAATACATAGAGAACGCTGCTGCCCATTCTCCGGTAAGACCCTTAGTCGCCTTTTACGACACCCACGGGAAGAAAGGGGTGGTGGTATTCTTTAAGTCCGGCACCACACAGACCAAGGGGGGGGAGGGGCCACGTTCCGTATCAATAGCTGATTCCCGGCTAAAGTAGGCGCGGGCTTGCGGACGGCGAGCAATGGGTAGCTCGCCGTCCGGTAAGGACCAGGCTCGGGTCGACGGCGCGTTGTGTTCCACGCGCGCCTCAAAGAGATGTCGGCACTAACTGACGGGGTCCGCTAGGGCCGATGCCCGCCAGAGTCGCGGGTTGTTCGAAAGAGATACCGTGGCCTCTGGCACAGGCAACTGAAGGAACACGGGTGGGTTTTAGTCAGTAAGGCCCTCCCCCCGTCCCTTCCGCTCCGTCCAGAGCGGGAGGGGTCAGAACTTCAATATCATGTCCTGCGTGCCCGTGCCGCGACAATACCTACTACACTCGTATCTAAGTTTTAACTTAACACAATTGAGATTGCTTAGCGCTATCTTAATAAGAACCTTTGATCGGACCAAGATTATGTCTGAACTTTAAAAGAGACTGTTACCTATGAGTTTGTTTCGGCCTTTCTTCTCAGACTAGCCCAGATAAGAAACGCCGACCTCATCTAGCATATTTTTTGTTTTCTTTTATAATCTGACGTGAAACCAGAGATTTCGATATTCTGTTTACAGAGGAAACAATTTCATTTCATTTTTAACCATAAATGTAAGACAAAAATGCAAATAATGTATTCTCATAGAAAGTGATTACCGCACACGGACGTCATCAACCTAGCCGTTTCCCAACTATATTGGGGTCGGCTTCCAGTCTAACCGGATGCAGCTGAATACCAGTATTTTACATGGAGCGACTGCCTATCTGACCTCCACAACCCAGTTACTGGGTAATACGATACCCCTTGGTAAGACTGGTTGTCAGACTTTCGGGCTTCTGACTACCCGTAACGACTGTCAAAGATCCACGAATGACAGCCGGAACCAGCGGCTTAGCGTGCTTTCCGAGGCACGGAGGGGTCACGGTATGTAAAGAGGGTCACCCATCCACAGAACAACCGCGGCAAGAGTAGCTTAACCTGATCGGTTGACCTGTGCGGCGGATATTATTTAGCCACGGGCCCTTCATTTTACCGATTAATTTTGCGATTACCGCACACGGAAAATGGACATAATTCAAAATCAAAGGGTTACCTACTTTTGACGATACTCAACTGTCTTGTTCAAGTCGTTCGTTACACCAAAGGCAAAATTGTCTAAAGTTTCAACGAAGTTAATCATAATGTTATACCTCATATAATTCTGGTGTATAATAGTTATTATGTTCACTAATGTGATTAATATGAGCATTTCAAGAGAATAGTTTGGTGACGTCCCGAATATATTAATTTTCCAGTAAGTTGCTCTTACAGAACAGTTTATTTCTTGAATAAAGTTAAGATAATTATCCCTCTAGCTAGGGAGGGTATCTCTATACGTACATGATGTTGTTTTCTACAACCGTAACTACACGTTATTCCCACTATAAAAGTTTTTCAAACATTTTCCCCCAACACACATTCCTCGGCCTTCAAAAACCTCAAACCGAATCAATTTCGTAAAACAACACAATAAACAAAATTACACTTTACTTTCCTACAAATAAAGTTGAAAATCAAACCACCGAACGCTCTCCAACGTTGATTTATAATGTCGTTAGTGCTGCTCGGCTTGCGATCAGTGTCAAATCGATTCAAGTCCGGTTGTAAAGAAAGTTGAATCCGTATCGATTCGGAGAACAATCGAGCGATTTTCTAATATCTCGAGTTCTAAGTGATGTGAGGAGTAAACGCGTCTTAAAAAGATGAACGGATATTAAACACGGATTGTGATAATTACAGCCGCAGTCAGAGAGGGTACAGTCACGAGCAATAACAATAATCGTTTATTTGCATGAAATATGGTGCTTACAGATGTCATAATACAATTCATAGTACTTCATATTCCGCCTACTAAATTCAGCATGCAAATTTTGGATGTGCCATGATTCATAGTTATTGAATGATATTTGTATTCATTAAAAATTATGTTAGAAAATGTCAATAAAAAAAAAGAAATTACAAATGTCAAAATAAGAATACAGGCAAGTCAAAATTAATAAAATTACAAGAATGTCAAATTTGATTAAATTACAGAAATGTCAAAATTAATTGAATTACAGAAATGTCAAATTTTATTAAATAACAGGAATTGCAAAATTAATTAAATTATACTATTCATGTCTGTGCAATACCATAATCAGCCTATAATGTTTCCACTGCTGGCCTCCTCTCAGTGAGAGTGCACTCCCTCTCACCGAGAGGAGACCAGCAGTGGAAACATTGCACTGGGCCCGCGTGGTGGATTACGGCCCACTGGCCGTAATCCACCATGCGGGCCCAGTGCGGATTGGCAGATGTCACATGTCTTCGAATTTTTGGTTCTAGGAC
Organism: Mesoligia furuncula; assembly: GCA_916614155.1. Classification (NCBI taxonomy): domain Eukaryota; kingdom Metazoa; phylum Arthropoda; class Insecta; order Lepidoptera; family Noctuidae; genus Mesoligia; species Mesoligia furuncula. Next base: position 2,572,714 of record OU744813.1, on the reverse strand, counting down.
ATGCCGGTTTCCTCACGATGTTTTCCTTCACCGTTTTGAGAGCAGTGGTGATGAAATAATTTACACAAAGTAAAGCGCCTGTCTGGGTTCGAACCTACGACCTACAACTCGTAAGTCGCGGCCGTTACCACTTGGCCACCACTACTCTCAGTCGCGGCCTGTGTCTGTGCAATATTCCTATTCATATCATAATTCAAAAATTCATTAATAGTATAGAAGCAATTTTCAATAGAATAGAGCACTAATAAGTCAACAGTCGGCAACTTTTAATTGCGATTTTTTCGTGAAATAACGAATGCAACGTTGAAATACGACACTTCACACAAACCTATGGGTTCGAAAATACTTTGTTCGTAATAATATAAAATTTCATTCAAAACTAAAGGAGAAAGTCGTCTTTGAATAAAGCCAAGGTTAGGTATACGTGATGTCTGTGTGGTGCCGGACTTAAAGAATAGCACCACCCCATACTTCCCGTGGGTGTCGTAAAAGGCGACTAAGGGGCGTACAGGAGAATGGGCAGCAGCGTTCTCCATGCATTCCACCACCATACCGTACTGTGATCGCCAACCCGCCTGCCAAGCGTGGCGATTATGGCAAACCCCCCCCGCCCCTTTTGGGGGAGGCCTATGTCCAGCAGTGGACGTCTTTCGGCTGAAATGATGATGATGATGATGAAGTGTATACATACTTATGCTCGTGACTGCACTAACGCCAATTTTATATGTCAGATAACTTCCTACAGCGCAGTGATAAGCTTTGCGAAAAAAAAAATTGTATTAAAAAATCTACTTGACGGGAAGTAGATTTTTGAATACACTTTTTGTCTATTGCTTGTTAATTTGTTATTCTACTTGAGTTTCGTTTTTGTCTCAACACTGAATTGTATTTTCACTCCTCGTTCGTTAAATATTTTTTAGCAAGAAAGAAAGAATAATGTTTATTTGGACACAGTTCTTGAAACACAAAATACAAATGACAAAATAAAATGTAAAAATTATGTTTTAATTACAATTTATAGTGTACTAGCTGCGCCCCGCGGTTTCACCCGCATAAGTTACGATCCCGTGGGAATATCGGGATGAAAAGTAGCCTTTATGTTAAGCCAGGATGTCGGCTACCTTAATACCAAACTTTATCAAAATTGGTCCAACCGTTTGAACGTGAAGAAGTAACAAACATATACACACACTCACAAACTTTCGCCTTTATAATATTAGTGTGATGCCTCACGGCTGCGCCAGAAAGGTTCATTTCAACATTAATTCCAGACAGATGTGTTCTGACGCTGGTTTTCTAATGAACCTTTAGGGTCAAGTAACAATGACATATTTCCCATATTATTAAAATTACTAATCAAAAGAACCGTAACTGTTATGGCTTATATTTTGTCTAAATATTTATGAATTGCTTAAGATGACAAACAATTTCAAAGTCTCCTTGGAATTTCTTGCCCGTTTTTCTCCATAGAGATCTACATTGGAACGGAAAACTAGCTTCAAACTGACCAACTGGCAGGCTCCTTGACAATTCAAAAGTGGATTAATTGAAATAAATGCATTGACTTTAAGAAAACTCATAACACGATATTTAATTTCTAACTTAAGCTGTCTTTCCTCATAAAATTCAATAACTGTATTCGTTTTGAGTGAAATAAAATGATAAATGATTTATTTTCTGTCAGTAGGTTTATACAAACACTTTTACACGTCAATCATATTGTTTTTTAAACTTGATGAGGTCGGCGTTTCCTATCTGACTATTCTGAGAAGAAAGGCTGAAACAAATTCAGAGGTCACAGTCTCTTTTAAAGTTCAGGCAAAATCTTAGTCAGATCATATAGTAAGTATATACATAAGTATGTTAAACCGTACAAACTAATACAAAAATATCATGTCATTTCTATAGAGATTTTCAAAATCTACGGTTGCTACCTGCTCCAGATATATATCGTAAAGACAAGTAGGCTCTCAACAAACGAATACGATTACGTATTTATGACAACAATAATGTATACGTTGACGATGAGCTATCGAATCGTAACACAATGAAAATCGACATTTATTTACTCGCATCTGAATAATTTATCGACTGTCGATTTTATTGATACATCCTGTACAGGTAAATAAATTATTTGAAGTGTTAAGTGTTCTCACGTTTTCATAATTTATTGCGTTTTTATTTTATAGGCTGAGTCTTTCTGATACATAATCAGCCTATAATGTTCCCAGTTGTCACACGTCTTCGAATTTTTGGTTCGAGCACATGCCGGTTTCCTCACCGATGATTTCCTTCACCGAAAAAGAGAGCAGTGGTGATGAAATCATTTACACAAAGTAAAGCGCCTGTTTGGGTTCGAACCTACGACCGACTCGACTCGTAAGTCGCGGTCGTTACCACTGGGCCATTGGTGCTCTCTTACAGTTCATATTTGAGGAAAAGCTTTGATCAAATGCCAAATTGTGTAAACGGGCATGCCTATCTAAGTCTGAGAATCTAAGTGTATCTAAGTCTGAAGCGATGGCCGGGTCAGCGGGATTGTCCGCTGGCCCGAAACATAAAGGGCTAAAGAAGGAACACGGGTGGGTTTTACTCAGTAAGAGTCTGACACTGCCTTCCGCTCCACCCGGAGCGGGAGGGGTCATTTGATGATTTCCCATCCTCAAAAAAAAATGTATTTTCTATCTAGAAACAAAACTAGAATTTAGGACATGTGCTAGATTTTAACTTTGTTACTGTGCTAGCTAGCCATGTTGATTTGTGAATCAACACAGCTAAACTAGCAAATATTTCAGGTAGGTACTACGTATGACAACTTATGACCAAACCCAATCAAATTGAACGCAAACATAAAAGCAGCAAAACAATTTTACCGTGCAATATTTATTTACGTCGTTTTAAAATATTCGAGTACTCGACAGCGAAATACGAAATGCTAAAAATTTTATGCTCTTTGCTCTTAGACCAAGTTTTCAGGCGCCCTGAATTTGACAGCTATACTCAAATGAATTGGAGTTGTAAATTTTTCTGCTAAGCTAAGGAATTTAAGAGGAAATGCCGGTGGTATTTTCTCCATAGAAACGCTCTCGCCTGATTTTTTTCTGGTTAATGACCATAAAGCAATGCTTTTTTACAGAATAACAAATATTAACTACTTGTATGTCCTTTTTGATGATATATGATTTTTATAAGCACTAGAACCCTCAAAAAATGCTCAAAATTGCCGCTGTCAACAGAGGCCTAGTGTATAAATTTTACTACTACTAACGAAAAAAGAAAAACATAGGGTGGTATATATCCTTCTTATTCAGTTTATGTTAGTTGCGGATTAGTTTATTTTCTTTTAAATTGGTCCAATATTGGAGGAGAAAATAGACGAGAGTCAAACTTCGAACTATAACTTTTTACTTAGGTTTTTCAAAAGTATCTCCGACCGCAATTCTTGTTCTAAGATTTATCCACATTTCCTCCTATATTATTATATTATTTATCGTTTTACAATCAAAGAATATAAAGGGATCGTACATGTTATTTTATGATGCTGTCAATTCTATATTTTCGTCGCGAAAAACAAGTTTGATTTTCGTGCTGGATTTGACGTGAGAAGTAATGGGAAATTGAACGAAAGCGCCTCCGTGTCCGTCGCCTGTAGTTATTTACAAGATTCTAATAGTAGGTTGTTTGCCAAGGGAGCAAATAACTATTTTGAAGGCGAGAGTGTTTCTATGAATCCCGAGCGCAGGGAGGAGTTCTAAAGTAGAATCCTGAGCGCAGCGAGGGATTCAGAGTAGGTAGGTACTTCACTCTACCTTAAAATAGTTGTGCTACCGAGATGGACACTCTACTTTTGTCACCCTCTATGAAAAAATAAGTAAGTGCAACTTATGAATAAGAATATTACGCTTTTTTTATTTACATACTAACTTAACTTAACTTTACTTTTAACTTGAGGAATTACATACTAATTTTTTTATAAAACTAAGTAATATCCTAATTTGAGTAAACAATTACGAACGAAGCCAGAATACAGCTCGTTACTTGTTCATATATTGTTCGTGATTGATCTCTTTGGTAATTGGAGCTTTTACTAACAATATCCACATTCCAAATTCAAATCACTTTAAGTCCCTAGGGATAAAAGAGCTATTTTAGTCCCTGTTTACGAAGAATACACTAGCTCTTTTTGATTAGATGTGATAAAACAGAATTTGTTCAAGCAAAAAGATCTACACAAAATTATTATCGGCGAAAGCGAGTCTGTGAAATAAAAAAAAAATCTAGATGAATGGGTCCAGTAAATCTCCATAAAAACAAATTCGGTCTTACGTATTGTGCACTTAGGTGTCAAACGAGTGCTTTGGCGCTCGAACTAGGATTACCCTGCATCACGAATGCCATTAAGTTGTTCCGTTTTCTGCCAATCTTTGAAGTTGGAGTTGAAAATAAAAGATACACACGACAACCGACACACCAAGCTAAATATTTCCTCTTTTAGCTGACCTCGCATTGACTTGTCATGCAATGAGAAGCCAACTTATACTGGAAATATATCGATTGATAATTATATCATCGTGCGTACCAGTTCAACTGGTTCTGCGGATCATGTGTTACTAAAGTTAGCAATATTTAATTTACCTAATGGGAAAGTTAGCAAGCAGCTGCAGGGTAATTGCGCTATCAAAACTGAAACTCAAAAATTCTTCAAAAATGATATTGAGGTTTCTAATATAATTTTTTTCTAAACTGAATAGTTTGCGCGAGAGACACTTCCAAAGTGGTAAAATGTGTGTAACTTCTAAAATAAGAGAATGATAAAACTAAAAAAAATATATGATGTACATTACCATGTAAACTTCCACCGAAAATTGGTTTGAAAGAGATCTAGAAAGTAGTTTTTTTTAATACGTCATAAATCTTAAACCGCAATTTGCCTTTCATTCAACTAATTCAAATATAAAAATAAACATTTAATTTCATCAACATAAACCTTATGCATAAACCCGGATGTTACGGAATCCTCAGTGCGCGAGTCCGACTCGCTCTTGTCCGATTTTTTTCTGTATAAATACATCACGTTTAGCACAAATTCTACATCCTACAAATATTACAAAGGCGAAAGTTTGTGAGGATGCATGGGGGATGTTTGATAGTCTTTTACGCAAACACTACAAAACAGATTTGGATGAAATTAAGCACACTGATAGTTTTAAACCAGGATTAACACATAGAATATTTTTTATCCCGATATTTCCACGGAATCGAAACTTATGCGGGTAAAACCACGGGGCACTGCTAGTAAAATATTTTTTTCTTCTTTTCTTTGGCAATAAACGAGGAAATCTAACTTACTAAGCTGAATTTGCCTCCAGACCTTTCCTCGTCTGGAGGCAAATTCAGCTTAGTAAGTTAGATTTTAGCGAGAGTTAAACGAAATCCTACACTGAAAAAAAAAACTTTCCTGAAAGAAGAACTCTAAAAGACATAAATTAACAGCCAAGACATAAATCATGATCAAGTTTTGGTTAATTTAAAAATTCCGGCGTGAAAATGTGAGACTTACACGACAACAGAATGTTCGTGAGTTATTTATGCCTTCCGCTGAACAGTGCTGAAAGTTTCTTTTATTTTTAACTCTTTTTTGCAGGCTTTACAGCGTTTTAAGTATGATGGCCAGCAGACTTGACTGTCTGTACATGGGTCGATGTATTACTGCTCACATGAGTATTGATACCTGACTTCATGGGCCAGGCAGGGGGCGAGTAGATTAAGATTGTATCACTAACGATCATCATTTCAGCCGAAAGACGCCCACCGCTGGACATAGGCCTCCCCCAAGTTGGGGGGGGGTTTGCCATAATCGCCACGCTTGGCAGGCGGGTTGGCGATCGCAGTAAAGTACGGTGGTGGAATGCATAGAGAACGCTGCTGCCCATTCTCCGGTACGACCATTAGTCGCCTTTTACGACACCCACGGGAGGCATGGGGTGGTGTTATCCTTTAAGTCCGGAACCACACAGACAAAATAGCTTACTGAAAAGATAAAGAGCGATTAGCTCTTTCACTCTTAAGAGCTATATCACTCTTCTAGCTCACTAGCTCTTCTATAGCTTAGTGGCTCAGACGCCGACTATTAGCTAATTTGACTCGTGTCATGCAAATTACTACGGAATTTGCATGACACATTAAGTACGGCACCACACAGACAGTCCGGCACCACTCAGACATCACTAACGATAATTATAAGTTATTATACTACTAACAAATTCGATCCTAGTTATCTTAAATAAACGTTTATTATTCTTATTATTTACTTTTATCCAAGGCTGTTATGTGAAGTCAATCAATTAATCAGTCTTTCCAAGGGGCATCGTGTTTCCTAGGGTTGCGGAGGTCTAAAGGCCGAAAATTAAAAACATTTAAGGGGCTTACAGGATCTAAACGTAAAAAAACGCAAGTTTTAGAAAGAACTAGCTTCTGTCCGCGACTTCATCCGCGTGAATTTTCACCCTCCCCCTATTCACCCTCTTAGGGGTAGAATTTCGAAAAACCCTTTCTTAGTGGATACCTACTCTTCACAAAGACACACACTCCAAATTTCATGTCTCTAGGACCAGTGGTTAAGGCTGTGCGTTGATATATCAGTCAGTCAGTCAGGACTTTGAATTTTATATGAATAGATAAAAGTATATGATCGACTACGGTAAACCAAATCAGAATAATATATGATATTTTTCAGGATATATAAACATAATACAACCAATTTGATACGATAGAAAAAAATCATGAAGATACCTCTAAAAACTTTCTTTTTACAATAAAAATCATACCTATATACATACAATCATTTTGATTTTTTGTCAGATTATTCTACAAGCGAGGCCTGAGGGAGGCCTGTGTCCCAGCAGTGGGAACATTATAGGCTGATTATGGTTATGGTTATTCTACAAGCAACATACTAAAATATTAGTGTTATAATTTTTAAGTCCAAACAATAGATTTTTTGTAATTAAATAATAATTACTTCATATTTTGCAATCAATTACCAGCGTTGTGTCATCGCGCGTCTCTTTCTTTTCTATGCAGTCCGACAGTGACCGCGCTTTAGGTCATGTAAGCCCCTTAAAATCTAGTCGCAATCTCATCTCAGCGACAATTAGTGTCAAAAACTTGTCAAAAATTTAGGGAAATCAGAGGTATTTTTCAGACAGATCAGACTCAGAACAGACTGTGAATGTTCTTAAAATCATAAAAATCACCCCTCAGATCGGCAGTCGCTCCATGTAAAATACTGGTATTCAGCTGCATCCGATTAGAATGGAAGCTGACCTCAACCTGGTTGGCAAAAGCCAGGTAGATTGACAGAAGTACCTACCTAGGTAAGTTTATTTCCACATATTTTCTTGTTTGGATAGCTAAGGATTATTTCTTAGCGACTAGACCTACACGATGCAATATTTGGCATATACAGGGCGACCCACGGCTATGCCACATGGAGGGAAAGTACCTTGAATATTGTAGATGGAACACTTTACTGAAAGAAGACATTATTTTAATATAAGAAACAATTTAAACTGCATTCATAGATTTTTAAGTAATTACGTGGTTGAACCGGGAATCGAACCCGCTACACGAGAAAAAAAATACCCTGTAGCTTTATCATACCGATCGAAAGGCTTCATCATAAGGATTATTTTTTGCTAAATAACATTGTGTCAGAAATAAAAGGAAGACCAAGAGAAGAATTTTAACATTTGATGTGAAATTTTGTTCAGAAAAATGAAAAGTTGACATTGCCGTAAGGACATACAACTGACATTATCATATGTACCTATTACTAATAAATGTACCTACCCACTTGAGAAGTACGCATCATTTCCCTATTATAATTTAATTGCATGCTAAATGATATAGAGATACGTAATTAGTAGGTACCTACCTGGTTGTATGTAACAAATCGAGCTGTATCCTGAGCCGAAAGACGCGTAAATTATTTTGTCCATCGCAATGCGGCTAAATGCAATTTATGGGTTATGTAAATAATTTAGTTTACGAACCAGTATAAAAATGTCCATGAGCTATGTATATCAAGATGGGAGTTATAGAAATGTAAAAAACTGGCAAAGTGCCAATCGGACTCGCACACGAAGGGTTCCGTACCACAAGGCAAAAATGCACACGTTTGTTGTATGTAATGAGAGCCCCCCTTAAAAAAATATTTTATTCTGTTTTTGTTGTTATTGTTATAGCGGCAACACAAATACATCATCTGTGAAATTTTCAACGTCTAGCTATCACGGTTCATGAGATACAGCCTGGTGACAGACAGACAGACAGACGGATAGTGGAGTCTTAGTAATATGGTCCCGTTTTTACCCTTTGGGTACGGAACCCTAAAAAGAGTTCCGGGATAAACAAAGACGTTCCTATAGTAAAAGTGCGCAGTGCTGCACACCCCCACCCTATTTCAAGTTAAACAAATATCAACTTTATTTCAATGCCAATTAAGTTGATTTCAAAGTGACTAGCACTATTGAAAAAGTTATAAAAACGTTTGAATTTGTAGCTTAAACTGAACTTTATTGTGTAGGAATTAAAGTTATTTTTCCATTAATTCATATTTGTTTACATTTTTGGCAAATAAATCGCGAACTCAGATTATATTGTTAAACCTATCTAACATAACATAACACCGCGCCTGTATAGCCCGAAGGGGTGGGCAGTTACGTTTAAGGTGAATGGATAGTGGTAGACCGCGAAATTCAAATTTTCTTACGTTTTTTGCAATTTGCAGGTCAGTGTCAGATTGTATCTTGATCAAAATGTGATTCGCGACAATAACAGGTACATATTTAGAGAATCAATAAGGGCTGATTTGTCCATCGTCAGATAACTTTTGTTCGAGGAATAAAATTGACGTTTGACAGTTTTTGTAAGAAACAACTGTCTAAATTATTCCTCGAATAAAGTTATCAGATGATTGAAAAATCAGCCCTAAGTTAGATTTTTACCACCAACCACCAATCTCTTAAGGAAAAGTCTTAATGGTAGAAATCTAACTTAGAAAGATGTATTAATAATTCTACTGATTATAATTCTCTAAATATGTACCTGTTATTGTCGCAAATCATATTTTGATCAAGATACAACCTGACACTGACCTTCGAATTGCAAAAAACGTAAGAAAATTTGAATTTAGCGGTCTCAACTACCCATTCACCTTAAGACCCATGTAATAGAGGGCGAGCCTATTGTCATCAACCGGGCACAAATCCAGCCTCCAGGCCGCAACTGACAAATTCCAGATAGAAAAATCCAAATAACACTTTGCTCGACCCGGGAATTGAACCCAGGACTTTGTGCTCAGCAGTAGCGTGATCAACGAGGCAGTCGCCACTAGGAGTCTTCGGTCAGCTTGACCCGGTCGCTTCTGGACCCGCGGGTCCCGTTGACCACATAATTTTTTTTGTGTATTTGTATTGGTTTACTGGACCCACGTTCAAACTTAAAGAAACATCTTATTTTTTCAATTGTTTAATTTCTCTTCGAATTTATTACTTCACTTAGGTACATAAATTAAAATGTTTGCCTTACTTGGGAAGAGACTGGACCCCATGACACAGGGAATCCTAGTGTGGGGTCCAGGGCATTTGTAAAAACTTAGCACCTGAGGCTCCTTGTAAACTGCCACTAGTTTTTTTTTTTTAATATTGTACCGTGTTTTACCTGAACTGAATAAAGTTTTTATTTATTTATCTATTATTTAAAGCTACCCGGTGATGAGGCAGTCTGACATTATCATCTCCCTAGCCTTTGTTGGGGTCGGCTTCCAGTCTAACCGGATCCAGCTGAATACCAGTATTTTACATGGAGCGACTGTCTAGATCAGATGACCTCCACAACCCAGTTACTGGGTAATACACGCTATGGGGTAATACGATACCCCTTGGTAAGACTGGTTGTCAGACTTTCGGACTATGAGGCAGTCTGACGAATACCGTTTGTTTATTTGTACGTAACAAATTAATGTCATAATATAAACAGCTTTTAATCATTTAAACTAACACGTTTAAACACTAAATAGCGCGATATAATTAATATCCAATCATAATTTACTATACGTTTCCCGAAATGTATTAGTGTTGACATATTCTGACATGTCCGACAATAATGCGACATAATACACTGACAAACTTGCTGTTATGTAAACATTTTAATTATTTATTGCCTAATCTGACAGTTTGTTTATCCATCACTCACCCAAACAAAGTTCCTATAAGTATTTCCTCGCGTGTCTAGAAAAATGGACTAAGTAAACATCCGACTTTCTTTCGCCGATCGCCAATTAATTTTATGTAAATTTCCGACATATAAGCGTATGCGCACACGCAACTTTCTTGCTTGAATGAACGCATAAACGGACATTTGAATATGGATCGGCTGAATTTGTTAATAATCTGAATGGAAATCAGAAAAAAGTGGAGGAAAGTCTGTCCCAGTCATCCAAAACGGTCCGTCGAAGATAGATATTGAGATGTCGTGTGACATACCATAAATGTACATCAAATCGTTTGAGAGAAAAGTAAAATGCACTAATTAAAATAACTGCACGCCTTCTTTCACACGCTATATTAGAAACTAATTCAATGAAAAGCCGCATATGAAGATTCCTTCGCTTGAATTTTTTTTACATTCCCACTCGCTGATTGGTCGATTAATGACAGTTATGTGTCATTCCTTTTTTTAAAATTGGCCGTTATTTTGACGTTGATGGGTTGTAAGTAGAGGTGTGTGTAAATGGGAATTATTAAAGTGATATTACACGTTGATTGGACAATTATTTTAATTTAATCGATGATTTGATTGGCTGAGAGACGCCATTTTATTGGTGCTAATGGATTACTTTCATTGTACGGAAAGTTTACAAAGACTTACGGTAACGTATTGTTACTTACATTATGTATGTAATATGAAGAAGGTAGAAGTTTATTTCATGTCTAAAAGGGAAAGTTACTTTGGCACAATTTGGCACAAGTTTGCACAATTTTGCTCTACAGGGTAAGTTGATGGAACTCGAACGATTGGAAATTGTTTGCCAATTGTTTTATGATCAGGATCAAAATTTATTATAAAACAAGTTAAAGCCACGCGTTCCAATGCCTTTTTCATTATTTTTTTTTTATTAGGAACCTTCTTCTGCACGCACAAAACAACTTACCAAATTTTCATCACAATCGGTCAAGCCATTTTCGAGTTTTTGCCAGACTAACGCAATTGATTTTTATATTTAAAGAAGATGTAGATAGATATTTCTTATAAAACCTACTTCAAAATAAAACTATCACTCTTACAGTCACTTGCAAACGTCATAATGAGCCTATTACGTTCCCACTGCTGGGACACAGGCCTCCTCTCTGTGAGAGGGAGTGGGCCGTAATCCACCACGCGTGCCCAGTGCGGGTTGGTCGATTTTTTTGGTTCTCTTACGATGTTTTCCTTCACCGATTTGAGAGCAGCGGTAATGAAATTAAATACTCAAAGTGAAGTGCCTGCCTGGGTTCAAACTCACCACCTTTTGGAAGGGGCAACTAGCACCAATTTAATTTTTAATATATTTTCACGTTGTCTGTGTGGTGCCGGACTTAAAGAATTGCACCACCCCTTACTTCCCGTGGGTGTCGTAAAAGGCGACTAAGGATCGTACCGGAGAATGGGCAGCAGCGTTCTCTATGAATTCCACCACCATACCATACTGCGATCGCCAACCCGCCTGCCAAGCGTGGCGATTATGGCAAACCCTCCCAAAATTGGGGGAGGCCTATGTCCAGCAGTGGACGTCTATCGGCTAAAACGACGACGATATTTTCACGTTCAAAAGTGCGTTTTTATGTGCCAATTTGAAATAAATGATTTGACACCACGTCTGGGCCATCACAGCTCATAATAATTTTTTTATTAACATTATGCTTATAGGCTTCTGACCTTAGATAATGAAACACAAGAGCGTTTACGACGTGCATTTCATACAAACTTTCAAGCCCTTGTTTTTCGAAATGAATGAACCGATTTTAATGACACTTCATAATTACATAAGCAGGATACAAAAGTCTAAAAAGTTACTTAAGAACATTTTCGAAATATTTTATTTAAAAAAAGATAACTGGAAATCTCTGTTTCGGAAAATTAAAAATCGGTCTAATTTGGCTGTAACACAGTAGTGTTACAGCCAAATTACAGATTTTTTCTAAAAAGTTACTTATGAACATTTTCTAATAATAATTCGAAAAAAATTTAGACCTTTGTATTCTGATTATGCGTATGAAGTATAATTAAAATCGGTTCATTCATTTCGAAAAACAAGGGCTTGAAATTTTGTATGAAATGCCATACGTCGTAAAAGCTCTTAAATTACATTGATCCATCATCCATACATAAAATAGATAATGGAGCATAAAACATAGATAATGGAGCTAATACCATATTTATCGCCACTGTAGCGAAATAAAATTTTCTCAAAGATTTTCCGAATCTTGTTTTTGCAATACGTGACTAGTGTATAAAATACATGTTTATAACTTTTTCTTATACCGCATAAATAACTTTGTTTTTATTTTATGTTTTGTATGATTCTCATCTCGTTTGAATTTGATAGCGTTTCTGTTTATTACAAGCGTTTATGAATTTACCAATTCATAGCTTTTATTGTTGTTCTTTTTGCAGAAGAAAAATGTTCTACTACTTCATTTGTACAGTCTAAAGTAAAGGCTCCTTCAAAGAGGCGCGACACGCGATATAATCGCGCGCGGTGCCTTTGTGTCGCGTGTGTGGGGAAATTAAAGAAAATTAAGTAAATTTCGAAACGACTGGTTGACACTTCCCGTGACCCAAGGTCTGGCTTATACCTTGGCCAGAGACCGTCATCAACATTGCCATGCCTCCAGTTTCTTGGGTACATTACAAGTCAACATGCGGATGAATTTTTCGACGCTTTATTTTAGTTTGTTTATAGTTTTAGTTAAGTTAGGATTTAATTTTGTTATTTTTAATAATTCATTAGGTATTAGTTATTATTTGCTCAGGTACTTATTATTTTAATTTGCAACAATAAATTTATCTAACAGGGGAAAATCACTGGTTATATGTAGCTGTATCTACAACGCCACATGCGAACAACGCGTCATACTGACGCGGACGTCACGCAAAATCCTGCATCTCGCAAGCAGAGTTTTCCGCGCAACTAGCATAGATACAACGGCCCGACATGAATCATCGGGCAGTTGCCCGCCAGACACAACCCCGTCTGGTCGAAGGATCCTCCCTTTTCTATAGAGTATGAGTGAACTTTACACACTGTTCTACTCTCTCTCTCTCTCTGTTCTGTTGCACTGTTCTGTTCTGTTTTTCTATAAAAAAAAAGAAGGTTGAACACTTACGTAGACCCAACTTGTTGTGTACTCTCTTGTCATCTTCTTTCTCCTCTTCGTTTTTGCTGCTTGATTTTTTCGCATTCGGATCCGAAACATCTGGAAAAAACATTGTTGTACGTAAGAACATTATTACTTGAATGACGTTTAGATTTTTCTTAGTATTCACAACATATCAAAAAACGCGGCCAAGTGCGAGTCGGAATCGCATACGAAGGGTTCCGTATCACCATACAATACTTAACACTACATATTTGGATTCTTGTATGGAAAAATAAAGATAAGAGATAAAATAAGATTATATACATTGTTTTATAATATGTTGCTATAGCGGCCATACACATTCTATGACAATTTAAAGTTTACCCAATACGGTTCAGGAGATACGGCTGTATCTCCTGAACCGTATTGGGTAAACTTTAAATTGTCATATGACTTTTAATTGTCAGATGGACTGACGGACGGGCAAAGGAGCCTAAGTAATACGGTCCCATTGGCACCCTTTGGGTACCGAACCCGTATTTATTTATATATATTAATTAATTAATTTATATTAAATTAATTCATATTTATCTAAAATTAGCATAGCATTCCCACACATACGCATATGCATTTCCCCTACATTTTGGATATGTTATTATCATCATCTGCCTAACCTTTGCCCAACCATGTTGGGGTCGGCTTCCAGTCTAACCGGATGCAGCTGAGTACCAGTATTTTACATGGAGCGACTGCCTATCTGACCTCCACAACTCAATTACTGGGTAATACGAAACTTGGTCAGACTTTCGGGCTTCTGACGACCCGTAACGACTGTCAAAGATCCACGAATGACAGCCGGGACCAACGGCTTAACGTGCTTTCCGAGGCACGGAGGGGTCTTGGTATGTAAAGATGGTCACCCTTCCACAGACCGAGCGCGACAAGCTTAGCTTAACCTGATCGATAGACCCGTGCGGCTGTTATTACTTAGCTATAAGCTTCTCTTGTGCTCCTCACATTTTGAATATTTTATTCTCTCTATTTTAAGTTTAACGTCAGTAAAAGTGTAATGTAGTGATAAATGTGAGGAAATGTTCCGTTTTATTTCCCCCATAAACGACTTGGTTCAACATAAATCTTAACCATGAGAGATTTCTTGTTGGAATTGTATATCATAAAAGAGTGTGCATGGAGTTTCTTGCCCGTTCTTCCCCGTAGGTAGGTACCTACAACGCTTTGGAATGGGCAACTAGCTTCATCTTTCTGACTTACCGACCCCTTGACCCCTTCCCTCCGCTTCCTTCCTTCCCTTGAGAGAAATTTTATACAACACAGGCTTTATTTGCTTTACCAACCTATCTTTTGGAAGGGGCAACTAGACTAGACTAGAGTTGGTTTCTCTTGTTAGACAATCATTCAAATTTACTTTGACGTGAAGAAAATTGTCTTTGAAACCAAAAATCAGTATTTATTCAATTATGATAAAAATAATGTTGATCAAAACGTGTTGGCACATAAATTATTTGTAATCAATGTGTAATTCAGTTATTCAGTAATCACACTGAAAGAAATAATCAGTAAATAAAAATGAAAAAACATTAATCTGAACTTCTTTAAACAGTTCCATATGAGCCTAACATTCAAAACAGTATTTTTTACTGATTCGAAAACAGTTAAAGCTTGAGGCAAAATGTTACCGTCATGACAGTAAACTTTAACGTTTTAAGTACCTAGCTAAAAGGTCGCAAAATTAACTGTTTTATTCATTTGGTGATATCGTTCAAACCATTGAAATTTTGAAACATTACAGTAATGTTGGTTTTCCGTTTTTTTTTCTTTCCGTCTTGTTTTTCTCAGTAAATAGTATGTTCAATCACTAAAAGTTACTGTTTTGTCTTTTACTGTTTTATAAACATTCCTTCTTACTGTATAAAGTCAGTAAGTCTTAATGAAATCGCTTTAGTGTGCTGTAGTAATAAATTATTTGTTTCAGTGCAGATGTCAAAGTCAAAGCATTTATTTCAAATAGGCACATAAAAGGCACTTTTGAACGTCAAAATTTACTAAAATAGAATTGATTCTAGTCGCCCATTCCAAAAGGTAGTTTTCGTATGGAGAAGAATGGGCAAGAAACTCCACCGTTACTCTTTTAAAATGTTTTACAATATTTGCATGTACATAAATTATATAATAATAATATGTGAAGACGATGAAATTATTGTGACTTACTTATCTAGAAACAATATTTCTCGTGTCTGGAACCGAAAATAAATGTAAATCTTTATTCGGATAGACAAAAATATCAAACACTATAAAAACAAAACCGGCCAAGTGCGAATCGGACTCGTACACAAAGGGTTCCGTATCACAAGGCATAAAACGCCGAAAAAAACGTTTGTTTTATACCCCTGTAAATTTTAACTTTATTTTATTTTTATTGTTTGTTGTTATAGCGGCAACAGAAATACAACATCTGTGAAAATTTCAACTGTTTAGCTATAGCGGTTCATGAGATACAGCCTGGTGTCAGACAAACAGACAGACAGTGGAGTGTAGTAATAGGGTCCCGTTTTTACCCTTTGGGTACGGAACCCTAATAATTAAATTCACAAGCAAAAGGGAATTTCCAGTAAGTTTAACAGAATGAGTACCTAATTCAAAATCTGTATCCAAAATATTTACCTATTTTAAATCATAAAGCAATTCATCATATGAATGAAATGTCACAGGACAATGACAAATTGTTCTAACTATTACAAAAATCACGTTGTTCTCAAACAATGCTTGCTTAGAGAACTGTCAAAGTGATTAATGTGACCTTTTGAGAGGACAAAATAATAATTGGTACATAACATACAGTGTTAAGGGAGGGGCCTGTGGCTAAAAATCACAGCCGTACAGGTCGATCGATCGGGTTAAGCTACGCTTGCCGCGGTTGGTCTGTGGATGGGTGACCATCTTTACATACCGTGACCCCTCCGTGCCTCGGAAAGCACGTTAAGCCGTTGGTCCTGGCTGTCATTTGTGGATCTTTGACAGTCGTTACGGGTAGTCAGAAGGCTGAAAGTCTGACAACCAGTCTTACCAAGGGGTGTCGTATTACCCATCAACTGGGTTGTGGAGGTCAGATAGGCTGTCGCTCCATGTAAAATACTGGTATTCAGCTGCATCCGGTCAGACTGGAAGCCGACCCCAACATAGTTGGGAAAAGGCTAGGCAGATGATGATGATACAGTGTTAAGGGGTACACGCTAGGTTACCCGAGAAATTCCAATTTTCTTACGTTTTTTTTTCAATCTCAAACTCAAAGCATTTCCATAATCAGCCTATAATGTTCCCACTGCTGGGACACAGGCCTCCTCTCTGTGAGAAGGAGTAGGCCGTAATCCACCACGCGGGCCCATTGCGGATTGGCAGATGTGACATGTGTTCGAATTTTTGGTTCTAGGACATGCCGGTTTCCTCACGATGTTTTCCTTCACCGTTTTGAGAGCAGTGGTGATGAAATAATTTACACAAAGTAAAGCGCCTGTCTGGGTTCGAACCTACGACCTACAACTCGTAAGTCTCAAAGCATTTATTTCAATTAAATCAATTACAGGCACTTTTGAACTGTCAAGGGGTCAGTCAGAAAGATGAAGCTAGTTGCCCATTCCAAAGCGTAGGTACCTATGGAGAAGAACGGGCAAGAAACTCCATGGACACTCTTTTAAATCAAAATAATATGGTAAGTCCATATTATAATCGTACAAGCTGCGCCCCGCGGTTTCACCCGCGTAAATGTCGATCCCGTGGGAATATCGGGATAAAAAGTAGCCTATATGTTAATCCAGGGTGACAGCTACGCCCATGCAAAATTTTATCAAAATTTTTCCAGCCGTTTGAGCGTGAAGAAGTAACAAACATATAAACACACTCACAAACTCGCCGTGTGATTGAATGATTATTTCGTGAAATATCAATAAATAGGATTACATGAATTTAGAGGGTTGTATTGATGATTTTAATGATTATAATTTTGTAAACACATGCTTATTACGCTCTCGAATCATATTTTGTTCAACGTACAACCTGAGACTGCAGACCTGTAAATTGCAAAAAATAAAAAATAAAACGAAATATGAATCCCCCTTAATACAAACCAGTAAATTGTACACGTGACAATTTTTTTTTTTTAGTGTGTATCTTGTAGTGCAGTCACGACATTTTTTAAAGATCAAGATAAATTTTAATTACTAACAGCGCCCCGCGGTTTCACCCGCATAGTGTCTATCCCGTGGGAATATCGGGATAAAAACTATTTCATGTCCTTTCCCGGGACTCAAACTATCGCTATACCAAATTTCATCTAAATCGGTTCAGCGGTTTAAGCGTGAAGAGGTGACAAACACTTTCGTATTTATAATAATTATTAGTGTGGACTATTTTATTTTGCATTTGCAAAATAAAATAGTACCCATATTTATGGGTACAGCACATGGAATAGGTTCAGCCATATTTTACCAGTAGACATGTAAAAGTTACAAGATTATAAACTAACTAGCAACGCCCCGCGATTTCACTCGCATAAGTGTCGTTTTCGTGGGATTATCGGGATAAACAGTATCTTATGTGTTAATCCTTGTTATTAAACTATCTGTGTGCTAAATTTCATCCAAATACGTTCAGTAGTTTTTGCGTGTAGAAGTAACAAACACACTCACAAACTTTCGCCGTTATAATATTAGTGTGATATAGTAGGATGTAGGTTCTTAACTTTAACAAACAACAAAATAAACTCCTTTTTTGAAGTAGGTAAAAAGCGACACAAAGCCAAACATATACACAGTTTAAGTTTCAATTTTTGCAATAATAATGTTATTTTTTTTTCTTTGTAAGTTTGAATAATTTGTATTGTATGCCTAAAAAGCGGGACATAGCTGATCAAAATTACTGTATTTTTTAACACCTGTATCTATTTCTGTAACTATGATCCACGATAAACATGATTGTTTGATTTTTTTCTTTCAAGAATTTTGTTACGCTATAGTACGAACGAGAGCCGCAATTCTTTCCAACTTTTAGGTATTTTATCATATCGCTCATTTGCTACAAGGTCGACATATCTCAAAATTGATGATTTTTTAGTTAATAATATAGTTGTGTTGATTTAATTCCGCTCCGTTTGCTGTAAAAACGTCATTTCTCTAAGCTCTATAGTAAGAGAGACAGGACAGTTATTCACTTTGTGAATATCAAATTAAAATTCAATTCAGCGCAATTTTTTCAACACAACTTTATTAACTAAAAAATCATCAATTTTGAGATATGTCGACCTTGTAGCAAATGAGCGATATAAGGAATTATATAATATGTTCAACTACTTTTTGCTTCATAAACGAAAGTACAAAAATAATCTGTCTACCCTTCAGAGAATTTCAGTCCTCACATGTTTTAATATTTGAGGCCAGAAAGTATAAATCATGCCAAAAACATAATTTGAAAATTAATAAATTATGTTCAAATACCTACGCCATTAATATCTTGACAGGAAATTGCGAGCGAAACAACGCCGGAACCGTGACTTTGGATGTAAAATTTTCATATATTACCCTCTTTATTATATGTTAAATAGAATTAACAAATGAAGATGATATGGCACATAGGTATCAACTCGTCGTTTCAGCCGATAGACGTCCACTGCTGGACATAGACCTCCCCCAATTTTGGGAGGGTTTGCCATAATCGCCACGCTTGGCAGGCGGGTTGGCGATCGCAGTATGGTATGATGGTGGAATACATAGAGAACGCTGCTGCCCATTCTCCGGTACGACCCTTTTACGACACCCACGGGAAGTAAGGGGTGGTGGTATTCTTTAAGTCCGGCACCACACATACAAGGTATCAACTGAATATTTTAAAATTTTGCATTGTATAAATACAATTTTATATCGCACCTCCGATAAAATAGGGTTACAACTCGAAAAACCTGGATTTTTAAAAAAGCGAAAATAAGCTCACGTACTTAATAATCAGTTTTTATTCTTAGACTATTATTATTATGTGATCAAAATTATACATGCTTACAAAAAAATATGTTTTAATGCTGTTTTTCAATTTTCCTGAAAAACAACCTGAAACCTCCTGTAAATGACTTTTTCGAGTTGTAACCCATTTTATCGGAGGTGCGACATTCTTGTATAATTGCATAGCACATGTGTGAGTACTGTGTACATACTAAAAAGCTACGGTACCATTTATTGGGTACGTCTTTCATTGAGTTGAATGTGCCCTGGCAGCAGAGTATGTCATGCTCACTCTAATGTCGCGCTGACGGTGGCGTGTGTGTTGGATATTTTAGCTCCGTTCAAAATGGTTGAGCTGAATGGTGCTAATCCAAGCGTCATGTGCTTGAACGGGTGCCGTCAGTAGGAACTGGTCATGTCTTAGCTGCCACGGCTTATTTTAATTGATTTTTTTTTCTCTTCATTACGGACGCTTTGGCCGATGGGGCCGAAAGTTTCTGGAGTGGTGGTAGCGTTGGAAGGCTTCCCACAAGGTGGACCGACGACTTTGTGAAGACCGTAGGAACGCGTTGAATGCGAGAAGCACAGAACCGGTCGAAGTGAAGGTGCTTGCCTATGTCTAGCAGTGGACGTCTTTCGGCTGAAATGATGATGATGATGATGACGGACGCTCTTTCTGCATCGTCCTCACATGCACAATTTCAACATTAATAATTTAACCATTATTTTGTTACCATATTATTTGATTTAAAAGAGTGTCCATGGAGTTTTTTGCCCGTTCTTCTCCATAGGTACCTACTACACTTTGGAATGGGCAACTAGCTTCATCTTACTGACTGACGGCCCCTTAACAATTCTAAAGTGCCTGTATTTGGATTATCTATATATATAAAAGAAAGTCGTGTTAGTTACACTATTTATAACTCAAGAACGGCTGAACCGATTTGGCTGAAAATTGGTGGGGAGGTAGCTTAGAACCAGGAAAAGGACATAGGATACTTTTTATCCGCTTTTTTATCCGGTTTTAGACGGACATAGTATTTAATACTTTTATTTACTTATAGGAGTAGCCTAGGAATAGGTTAGGAGTAGGGTAGGAGTAGGATAGGGGTAGGGTAGGGTAAGGTGTAGGATACCATGCGAACGAAGTAGCGCCGGACAGCTAGAAATAATTTATATGGCAAAATAACGTTTTCCGGGTCAGCTAGTTTGTAATAATTGCTTTGAGTTTGAGTCTATCTTGAATAGGTACATAACATATTACTATCCTTACTTAGCTTGTGGTTGAGTTAGAACAGCCGCAAGGGTCGAACGGTCAGGATAAGTTACGCTTGCCGCGGTTGGTTCGTAGTTGGATGGGTGATTTGTGCCTGATTGATGGCAATAAGCCCACGTCTTGGAAATCGCTAGTTATTTTAAAGTAACGTTAGTTAGTGCCAGTTATTTTACTAGCGAAATGCAGTTGTACAGACGCCAGCACATCAACCTACCCGAAACTGTAAAATTTTCCCAATCTACTTTGAACAAGAGAGTACAGTTAAGTGTTAAAGGGCTACAAAATATTAAGCAATTATCTATTTACAAAAAAAATCTATTGTTTGGACTAAAAAATTAAAACAAGGCAAAGCAATAGGCTTTAGTATGTACTTATGATCGACTACAGTAAACAAAGCCAAAAAAATATATGATATTCTTCAGAATATAAATGCTAGTTAGATAGTGTGTTGAAAACATATTACAACTAATTTGATACTGTAGAAAAAAACCATGAAGAAACCTCTAAAAACTTGCTTTTTACAATAAAAACCATACTTATATAATACAATCATTCTGATTTTTTGCCAGATTATTCTACAAGCAACATACTAAAGCACTAGTGTTTTATTTTTTAGTCCAAACAATAGATTTTTTGTAAATAGATAATAATTGCTTCATATTTAGCAATAAATTATTACCAGGGTTGTGTCATCGCGCTTCTCTTTATTTATTTATTTATTTAATACTTCAAGCACATAAATGTACAGAGGCGGACTTAATGCCATAGGCATTTTCTACCAGTCAACCACATACATAGGCATTTTCTACAAGTCTCTTTCTTTTCTATGCAGTTCGACAGTGACCGCGTTTTAAGATACCATATTAGCGCCACAGGTAAAGATCGGAACGCGGGAAACAGCACGCGCCGTTCTATCCCTGGCTCCGAAACGTACATGTAAATGCGCGGGGCAAACCGGCTAACAGTTCGATCTGGCATGTCGATGCGACCGCATGTTTCACAGTTTTGTGCGTGCATCAAGTGTGGACGCAAAATAAAAAAAATGTCGGTTTGGAGCGTCTAAGCTATTACGGAGTTCACTCGTTTGTTCCGTGAACATTCATGTCTGTGGAAGATTAAAAGTAAGAACTACAGCAACAGGAACATGAGAAACAAAGCATAAGGTTGAGGAGATCGTGGAGTATGTGCGTGTTAAGACCAGCTGGACTTTGAGGGTCGAGAAGTTGAAGTTGCGACACAACACGAACTTCAAGTCGTTCGTGGTACGTTCGACACATCATCTCGAGAAGTTCCTCAAGGAAGAATTCTGGCCGAAGGGTGTTGTGTACCGCCGGTTTCGTGGCCGACTACATGACACCAGTCAGCGAAACACGACGCAGACACTTCGTGTGCTTTAGTTTGTTAGTGTAATTATAATGTGTGTATGTATTTATAGTATTTTTAAGTTATTAATATTGTATTGTATGTGTTTTATATGGGCCTTGATGCCATTGAAATAAATGGATAATAATAATAATAAGTCGAACTTGTTGATTTTTGCAAGACATTAGGTTTTTCTTCAGCTAATCACGATTTCGTCACCAAAAAGATACAAAATTTAAGGGGTGCATTTCGCAAGGAATTAAAAAAAGTAACAGAGACTCAATGCAAAAGTGGGAGCTCCTAAGATGATGTATATAAACCGAGTCTTTGGTAATTTTTAAAATCTTCTGGGTGACACTCTCGTAACTCTCTTAACATTGGTAAATGTCCGAATCTTCGTCTGTATTTATTGTTTTACCCACATTCGCCGTTTTTTTCGGTTGTTTAAACTAACTACAAATCCAGCTAATGCGATGACCAAACGAGTAACAATTTTTCTTCATACTGAGGGAAAACTCACAGAATTTATAACGTTCCACGCGCCAGTCCAAACTGCAGTCGAAACTCTTGAAAATCAATTTACACGCACAGTTCGGATCGTTTGCCGTTTTTTATAAGATTCACCGGCGTTCCGAACCATGGACACATTTTTAATCGTAATTATCACGACAGTTTGATCCACTGTCCAAACCGCACAGATCTAACCTCGGTTTGGAATGCAGTCCCAGATGCGTAGGTACCTATAAGGTCAAGGTCAAAAGTCCAAAATTCCGCATATACACAATTTCCTTAAAACTCATATAATTCAGTATCGCTGCCTTAAAATCTCGCACTCTTACACTCACTCATAATTCCGTTTTTTTATTGACTGTCATAACTCGTCATAACAAAAAGTTACTTAAGAACATTTTCGAAATGTCTTATTTAAAAAAAGATAACTGGAAATCTCTGTTTCTATGGAAAATTTAAAATGGGTCTAATTTGGCTGCAACACTATTTTTCGAAAATGTTCTTAAGTAACTTTTCAGACCTTTGTATCCTGCTTATGCGTATAAAGTTTCATTAAAATCGGTTCATTCATTTCGAAAGGGCTTGAAAATTTGTATGAAATGCCGTACGGCGTAAACCCTCTCAAGGAATGAATTTGTAAAGGTTTTCTGGGGAGGTATCTTTAATTGCAGAGCTATCTTTGTGACAGCCGTTTTTAGAATCCTCATGGACATAACTCGTTTTTATTTTCATTTTTATTTTATTTTTTTCATTTGTACACTTGTTTTTTCAGCTCACTTTAGACATTGGCAGAATAGTCGACATCGGCTTTGCTTGCCATTTATTAAAAATAAAATAGAATAAGACCCGGGAGTGAGAACTCAATGTAAAGAGTACTAAAAAATTATACTACCTTTAAAATTTGTAACCTGTTTATCAAGCGGTTAGGTTAATAAAAAGCATTTCATAGTACACACTGAAAAAATATTTTTTACTACATCACATTAAAGCGATCCAATTAAGACTTATTGACTTTATACAGTAAGAAAAAATGTGTGTAAAATAGTAAAAGACAAAACAGTAACTTATAATGAGTGAACATACTATTAGCTGAAAAAAACAACAAAAAAAAAGGAAACCTCCATCACTGTAATGTAAGTAAATTTCAATGATTTGAACGATATCACCTAACGAATAAAACAGTTAATTTATTGATCTTTTAGCTACTTAAAATGTTGAAGTTTACTGTCATGACGGTAACATTTTGCCTCAAGTATTAACTGTTTTTGGAACATTAACAAATACTGTTTTGAATGTTAGGCTCAAATAGAACTGTTTAAAGCAGTTCAGATTAATGTTTTTTTCATTTTTATTTACCCACCTACTGCTTATTTCTTTCAGTGCACCCATTGTTTAATTTCACCTTCGAATCCCTCTCTCCTTCTGCCCTCTATATGCCTCTCAAATTGTCTTGAGCAAATATTACCCAACACGACTTGGCACGTGAGCAAATGTACACATTTTTCAAGAATCTGGATTTATTGCCTTACGAAGATATATCCACAATGCTCCCTGAGGGATAAGTCTTAAATATGTCTGCTATCTATTAGCCTGGGATAGTACTAAATCCATGTCCCTAAGCAACCGATGATTAAATATACTGAAAATATGCGGTGGACGGGAAATCCCCTGTGAGACGGCATATAATGTAGGCCTAAAATGTATGTTTGTCCTCGACAAGAAATTTAAATAAGAATTTATTTGCAAAGTAAGTACTGTTTTTGGATGCGACATGTTCTTTAGCAGAACTACAGCAGTAGGCGAGCCTTGGAAAGGCTATGCTTGGAGTCTCTCTGAGGCGTTTTAAAACAGAAATAAGATGATCCGATAGGTCAGCGGGATTGTCCGAAAGGGTTACCGCTGGCCCGGAACATAAAGGGCTAAGGAAGGAACACGGGTGGGTTTTAGTCAGTAATAGTCTGACACTCCCTTCCACTCCACCCAAAGCGGGAAGAGTCATTTGGTGATTTCCCATCCGCGAAAAAAAAAGAAAAAAATAGGTGATCCGATAGAGAAGCAGACAAGTCGATATATCCATGCTAATATTATAAATTCGAAAGTAGGAACTCTGTCTGTTTTTATGTTACCTTTTCACGCCTAAACCACTGAACAGATTTCGATAAAATTTGGCAGAAAGATAGATTGCATTCTGGGGAAGGACATAGGATGGTTTTTATCGACATACCTAGCGGGCGAAGCCGCAGGTGGAAGCTAGTTATGTATAAACCATCTTTCCGTGTGGTTTGGCAGAAACTATAGAACACCGCTTGCTACGATCCTTTGACTTCGCTTACGTTCATACATCTACGAGGTAATTGCGTAACATACTATCAGTAACAATCACTTTCATT
Source organism: Mesoligia furuncula (assembly GCA_916614155.1). Classification (NCBI taxonomy): domain Eukaryota; kingdom Metazoa; phylum Arthropoda; class Insecta; order Lepidoptera; family Noctuidae; genus Mesoligia; species Mesoligia furuncula. Next base: position 2,547,768 of record OU744813.1, on the reverse strand, counting down.
TTGACAGTTCAACAACATTCATTGCGTTGTTTACGTTGTTGAGCAGACAAATTTTTCGAACATATGAAGCAATGGATTAGCAATACCTATCCTTTAAAATGATTCAGACTGAGATTGATAGTGTGTTACCCAATTTGGGGGCTGGTCATAGACGCACGCCTAATGCTACTCGCATTAGGCGTGCGTCTATGATCAGCCCGCTCTTATACACCTGACCCTTCTGACGATCATCACTAATTAGGGCAGTGTATGCCAAGATCGAAGTGAGTGTGGTCGGAGTATGTGTGTGTGGATATAGTCACACTACATTATCAAACTAATAATAAAAAGGCGAAAGCTTGTGAGTCTGTGTGTGTGTTTATAATTATGTTTGTTACTTCTTCACGCTCAAGCGGCTGGACCAATTTTATTTGGATAAAACTTTGTATGGTGGTAGTTGACACCCAGGATTAACATAGGCTACTTTTTATCACGATATTCCCACGGGATCTACACTTATGCGGGTAAAACCGTGGGGTGCAGCTAGTATTTCATAAGCGAAAGTTTGTGCGTGTGTTTGTATGTTTGTTACTCTTTCACGCAAAAACTACTAAACGGATTTAGATGAAATTTAGCACACGGATAGTTTATACCCAGGATTAACACATAGAATACTTTTTATCTCGATATTCCTACGGAATCGACACTTTTGCGGGTAAAATCGCGGGGTGCTGCTAGTAGGGGACGATGGGGGAATTGCGGACGCGGGGTAAATACGGACTAACATATATCTACTCTTTCCCTGCCGCCCGCGTCCCGCCGCCGCGATCACGCGTTACGTTCCGCCATCTATAGTGCCCACCAAACATTCCCGACAAACGGCTGCGCACACGTTTCAAGGAAATTGAAATTTTAATTTTTTTGTGATTTTGATGTAATTTTTGGTATTAACTATTTTGAGTGTTATTCAAAAAGAATAAGTGTCAGTAAAAAAGTCATATTTTCTGTCGATTGCGATGTTAATGACGAGTAAATAGTGCAACCGTTTGCCTTGATAAACTTTGTTAACCTAAAAATGTTATTGTTGTACTTTTTCTAACTCGTTTGGGTCAATTGCGGACAAATGGCCGCCTTACGCCTGGGGTAAATACGGACGTCCGTAATTACCCCATTATTTATAAAAAACCTATTATTTTTTTATATTACCCCATTTTTTGTAATTACCCCATTATCTATGAAAACCTGTAGCAATATTTCTATATTCCAGATGCCGCCGGTGCATGTCCGAATTTACCCCAAGAGCTAAGGGTAATTACGGACATATATGTTTTTGTTTTTGATTAAAATTTAATAAATGTTGATTGATCTCATACAATAATTAATGTTGATTTGATAGGTAAACGACTATAGTTTAATAATTAATAAAGATAGACTGATTATTATTAATAGTTTGAGTTTTATTTGTGATTCTGCTTAAGCGTCCGCAATTCCCCCACCTTCCCCTAGTCCATAAAATAATCAAGCGGAAATGGCAATGAAAATTTTAGCCGTAACCGAGGGGATAGATGTGATCTTAAGGAAAGACTGCGGAGGAGCAAAGCTTTAGGATGGGATACCCTCGACCTACTTGAAGCAACCACCTTCGAAGGGTATCTGGTAACTGCTGGAAGGGGCCGACAAAAGAATTTCGAATAACATGGCTTGATATTGCGGAGGCTTTACGAAGCACGTTAAGCCGTTGGTCCCGGCTGTCATTCGTGGACCTTTGACAGTCGTTACGGGTCGTCAGAAGTCCGAAAGTCTTACAACCAGTCTTACCAAGGGGTATCGTATTACCCAGTAATTGAGTTGTGGAGGTCAGATTGGCAGTCGCTCCATGTAAAATACTACACACTGCACTGTACTGTATACTGGTATTCAGCTGCATCCGGTTAGACTGGAAGCCATCGCCAACATGGTTGGAAAAAGGCTCGGCAGATGATGATGGCTTGGTATTGTGGAGGTATTTTTGTAGCAGTGGTCAGCGTTAGGCTGATAATGGTGACGGATGTATTGTCATGACATACTACATGATAACTACAACTCAAAACATAAATTCCCCATCACAACCATAAAGTAAAGACATCATCATCATCATCATTTCAGCCGAAAGACGTTCACTGCTGGACATAGGCCTCCCCCAAGCACCTCCACTTTGACCGGTTCTGTGCTTCTCGCATCCAACGGGTTCCTGCGGCCTTCACAAGGTCCTCGGTCGTAACCAAGGGTAGGCTAGGCGGGCCGCCGGGTACTAGGGGCCAAGTGTTTTTTGTGCTTGTCATTCTTGGGAGGTTTGCCATAATCGCCACGCTTGGCAGGCGGGTTGGCGATCGCAGTATGGTATGATGGTGGAATGCATGAAGAACGCTGCTGCCCATTCTCCGGTACGACCCTTAGTCGCCTTTTACGACACCCACGGGAAGTATGTGGTGGTGCTATTCTTTAAGTTTTTTTTTCTTTCTTTAAGTCTGGCACCACATTGATTACAGTAAAGACAAGATAATTTAAAAGAGTGTCCATGGAGTTCCTTGCCCGTTCTTCTCCATAGGTACCTACTACGCTTTAGAATGGGCAACTAGTTTCATATTTCTGACTCACCGACTCCTTGACAATTCATATGTGCCTGTATTGAAATAAACGCTTTGAATTTGAGTTTGAAAGTTTCGTAAACTAGTCAATTTTTTACTCTTCGTAACAATGGTAGGCTAACATTTATAACAACAGTAGGAAATACATGCATAGTTACAAAGGTTTATCTTTGTCTGACGTTTTCGATACAATAATAAGTAAAACTCATTGAGGGGCCCGTGGCTAAATAATAACAGCCGCGCAGGTCTATCGATCAGGTTAAGCTACGCTTGCCGCGGTTGGTCTGTGGATGGGTGACCATCTTAACATGCCAAGGTTGTTAGTTTTTTGTTAGTTGTTAGTAGCACAATCGTCGATAGAAAGTACCTTTTTCAGAAATAATAACTTGTTCCTACTTGTAGGTATGCTGTTCAGTGATATACTACTCAAAGACGAAAATCATAGTTACAGATAGATAGAAACTCTTTCTTGTATAAGTACACCATTAAATTATGATAATAATAACAGCCGCACAGATCGATCGATCAAGTTAAGCTATGCTATCTGTGATGGGTGAACATCTTTACATACCAAGATTCCTCCGTGCCTCGGAAAGCACGTTAAGTCGTTGGTCCCGGCTGTCATTCGTGGATCTTTGACAGTCGTTACGGTTAGTCAGAAGCCCGAAAGTCTGACAACCAGTCTTACCAAGGGGTATCGTATTACCCAGTAACTGGGTTGTGGAGGTCAGATAGGCAGTCGCTAATTGTAGAATACTGGCATTCAGCTGCATCCGGTTAGACTGGAAGCCGACCCCAACATAGTTCAGAAAAGGCAGATGATGAATAAGTAAAACTCATTAAAATCAAACCGCAGGTACGTAATTAAACCTGTTATTAAAGTACAGTCGCAGAAAGTTATACTGCCATCATACTGTGAATAGCCGTAATAATTACTTCAAAGTGTATTTTGGGTAAATGACAATTTTGTCTGAAGAGTGTTTGAAACACTGTCGATGGACTTCACTTGATTTTACTCTTATGATAATTCGTTAAATAATAGGTAAACTACCTAGTTTTATTTATTCATTAAATAATTTTTTTTTTGAAACTTGATTTTCCCATTCATTTTAGTAAACTGTTATAGGATTGTTACCACTTTTCACGGTGTAATGACATACAAAGTTGAAAAGCCGTTATAGGTATTACGGCTTTTGATTGCAGGTTATCACATCACGATTGATAAATGTGATAATATGAAAAGGCCTAAAAATAAAGTTACGGCTTTTCAAATATGCAAACTGGTTTTACTAATAAGAAAGGGCTTTACGTGGAGATCACGTCTTTTCATTTTAGAGAGCAATGTCTTCGGGGCTAAGTTATGCCTTTTTAACTACTTACTTGAAACTTAAAAAAAAAAAAATTGCCTCACACTAGGAATTTCTCCTGTATTGTGGGTGCGTTTACAAAGATTTAAACTCACATTCACAAACAGCCAGACCCGGAACAACTACTTGTAAGTCATACAAATATTTGTTCCGTGCGGGAATCGAACCCGCGACACGCAGCGCAGCAGTCAATCGCTTAACCACTGCGCCAACCGTGCCGTCGATTTGGCTACAAACGGCCGGCCGTAGAATGCGAGAATCACAGAACTGGTTGAAGTGGCGGTGCTTTAGGGTGGCCTGTGTGTGTGAAATGATGATGATGAATTAGAAATAGTATAAAAAAAACTGGCCAAGTGCAAGTGAGAGTTCCGTACCACAGGGCAAAAACGCCGAAAAAAAACACGTTTGTTGTATGGGAGCCCCCCTTAAATATTTATTTTATTCTGTTCTTAGTATTTGTTATTAAAGCGGCAGCAGAAATACATCATCTGTAAAAATTTTAACTATCTAACTATCACGGTTCATGAGACAGGTAACAGACAGACAGACGGACAGCGAAGTCTTAGTAATAGAGTCCCGTTTTACCCTTTGGGTACGGAACCCTAAAAAGTAGCTTCTCGTGTCTTTGGGTGACCGCTTGGTTTTACTATACTACTCAATGAAATTTATCACTTTCAGAGGTTATGTGATGTATGTTTGTATTGTGTTTTATGTGATTATCGCGGCATCTACATGCCCTCCACGCTGAACTTGAAATAATCTACGAGCAAGCGCAATGATTACGGCGCCATCGTTTACGCAGCTTACACGCAGCGTCTACGTGTCATATAAGGTGTCTACGCGGCCATGAGTTGCGTCATCGTCTACAGCCCACAGTAAACAAACACTAAGACACCCTAAATGACTAAACTTTACTAAATTATCCACTTACAAAATTGTTTACTTCGATATAGTTTCTAAACAGTAGTTTAGCTAATGACATTCCAAATGACACCGGGGAGTGTCAGCCATATTGGATTATATTTAATGTACCACCGATTGCTAAGTGCTGTACGATGCTATTCGTAGTAATGTGAAATTAACGAGGTGCCTTTTGATCAAATCTATGGAGTACTTAGGGTTGATAAAGTGCATTCGAGGTCAGGAATAGCAAACATTTAGACAACCGTCCAATGTTTGTACATAATATATCGACTTGATGTATGCTTCTCTATCGGATCATCGTATTTCTGTTTTAAAATCCCTCAGAGAGACTCCAAGCATAGCCTTTCCAAGGCTCGCCTACTGCTGTAGTTTTGCTAAAAAACATGTCGCATCCAAAAACAGTACTTACTTTGCAAATAAATTCTTATTTTAATTTTCTTGTCGAGAACAAACATAAATTTTAGGCTTACATTATATGCCGTCCCACAGGGGATTTCCCGTCTACCGCATATTTTAAGAATATTTAATCATCGGTTGCTTGGGGACATGGATTTAGTACTATCCCAGGCTAATAGACAGCAGACATATTTAAGACATCCCTCAGGGAGCATTGTGGATAGTTATATCTTCGTAAGGCAATAATAATAAAATAATAAATAAAATAAAAAATCGTAAGGCAATAAATCCAGATTCTAGAATAATGTGTACATTTGCTCGCGTGCCAAGCCGTGTTGGGTAATATTTGCTCAAGATAATTTGAGAGGGATATAGAGGGCAGAAGGAGTGAGGGATTTCAAGGTGAAATTAAACAATGAGTGCACAGAAAGAAAGCAATAGGTAAATAAAAATGAAAAAAACTTTAATCTGAACTGGTTTAAACAGTTCTATAAAAGCCTAACGTTCAAAACAGTATTTATTACTGATCCAAAAACAGTTTAAACTTGAGGCAAAATGTTACCGTCATGACAGTAACATAGCTAAAAGATCACTCAATTAACTGTTTTACTCATTAAAAAAACAGTGGCACTCCGGGAGTGCCGACAAAAGTGAAAACAAAACAAAAACAGAATACTTTGCCATCACTCACTGACATATCGGATATACATTAAAACCGAGTACATCCCGTGGATAGCCGAACACATCCGAAGCGGGTATTTTTTTAATCGTCTTATAAACAAACTGTACGGTAACAGTGGCGCGAAAAAAAATCATCTAAAAATGCCCTACGTGCCTACAAGAGGTTTTCACTTCAAAAATAAGACATCAAATAAACATAATCTAAAAGCAGAACCAACATTTTCATTAATTTAATAAATTACAGTCAAAGAACAACGGTTGTCAACTTTTGCGCGATCTTGTACTTGTGTGTTCCTGCCTTTAGCAAAACGAACTGGCTGGAGATAATTGCCGGTGTTCCATTCGAACGTTTATGCCAGTATTCAAATATTTTAATAATTATGGTGTTTTTGTTCTATACTTGCTAGAATAGGCATGACGAATGATTTTCAAATCCTCTTCCGTAATGTACGTACACATTTACTATTTACGAAAACACCTATATTTCGGTAATAAACTAAAGTTCAACGAAGTTTAAAGCCATTTTTCTAATATTTTTTCAATAGAGCGCGAAAACAGCTCGCAGTGTCATGGCGTCGGATCTGACGTCACGCCTAGGTAAACATCAAATGTTGTCTACGCGCAGTCAAAAGAAAGTTAACAAACATTGCATATTTCGTGTGATAAAAATGAATTGTAAAGTTTGTAAGTAGTGTGTAGTGCCTCAGTGTAAAAACACATCAATAACTACACCCAATAAGGTGTTTAAATATGTCCCAAGCAATAAAAATAATGAGATCAATGGATAAAGCTCGCACGGCGAAACTCGAACGACGTAGTCACGAATTCGCCACTTTATTTCTGTGAAGACCATTTTGATGTGAGTATGCTATTATGTATTGGTAGGTTTTAAACTTAAAATGTTCGTTTGACGTGAAATAGTTGAAATATTGAGGCTATGAAATAATTAATTTATTGACGTTAAGTTTGTTTTCGTCTTGGTTAAAACATTCTTTTTATCAATTTCAATTGTTTACTTTTCTTTTTTCAGTTGCCAAATGTTATGGAATATTACAACATGGAGTATCACAAGTACTAGAAACTAGAATGTATGCCCAAAAAATGTATTTGCCAACCAGATGGGGATACACAAACATCTGACACAACAGATAGACCCTGTATTGCTATGAAACGAACGATAATGGTTCTTGAAGAGCGTAAAAAGCAATTCAAAAAAAAGTATAGATAAAGAACAATCAAGTTCTGAAGAAATTGCATCGGCTAGTTCAGGTATATATTTTATTAACTCATTTATCAGAATATAGCATTGAAAAAGTTAACTTTATTCTCAGCATTATCATATACATTGTTGGTACACTCAAAACTACTTAGATCCTAGTAATCTCCTATTTATGTTCATAATTATAACATTGCACTTAAATAACAAATCATTTATTTTACAGTTCAGCAGATTGTTGAAGAAGTTCTCCAATTAACAACAAGAGTGTTGTATAAATCAGTTTAAGTACTCATATGTAAAACATTCAGAAGTAAAGCTAACCAAACAAAAGTCAGTTCGATAAATTAGATGACATCACCATTGAAGCCGTTTCTACATTCTGTCTCTAGATCACCATTTAAAATCAAGCATGGTGTTAATAGTAACCAATCAAGACCAAGTATAAATGATTTGAGTAAAATAGTCAAACAAATAGAAGAATCAGATGGTGATACTTCTTATACTCCCTCCCTAACTCACACAGAATCATCAATATCCATAAAATCTCTTCAAATGGAGTCTACATCTGACTATAGCGAGATGCTAGAGGATGACAAAAAGAGAGAAGATTTAAATGCTTTAGAGTGCACCTTGAAGAAAATAAAAAAACTGGCCAAGTGCGAGTCGGACTCGCACAAGAAGGGTTCCGTACCACAAGGCAAAAACGCCGAAAAAAACATGTTTGTTGTATGGGAGCCCCCCTTAAATATTTATTTTATTTTATTATTATTATTTATTATTAAAGTTAAAATACAACTGAGTATTTCGTGAATATTTCAAGTGCCTACCTGTTGCCATTTTTGATATCGAGCAAAAAAGGGCAAAAAAATCGCGTTTGTTGTATGGGAGCCGCCCTTAAATATAAATTTTATTTTATTTTTAGTATTTGTTGTTATAGCGGCAACAGAAATAGATAATTTGTGAAAATTTCAACTGTCTAGCTATTGCGGTTCTTGAGATACAGCCTGGTGACAGACAGACGGACAGACGGACAGACGGACAGACGGACAGACAGCGAAGTCTTAGTAATAGGGTTCCGTTTTTATACGGAACCCTAAAAAAGACCCCGTTCTTATATTGGCAATCCTATAAGTTGCTTTTATTTAGTTAACTTGATTCAAGAACAGACAAATATACAGTTTAACCATATTTTACTATTTATTTTTATGTTACCTTGCAATCAGTAAATTATAACTAAATAATTTGTATATTGTCATCATGTACCCATGGTTATTGTGTGTAAAGTGTATGTTGTAAGCAGTTTAATCTACTTATCTGTCATAAGCTTTGAAAGGTGAATCACTAGCCTCATAAAGTGTCCAAATTTTAACGAGTTAATGTAAGTAAGGATAAGTGCATTTTGTTTATTGTTTTATTGGTAAATAAAGATATTTGAAAATGAATGACTGTATTTTACTAAGCCTGTTTCCATAGTTATAGATTTGTGTTGTAGAGTCGAGTGGAGTAGATAAATTACACTTAAACTAATAAAAAATCGAACCAAATGCGTAATCGGTAGTAGTCACAACAAACCACAGTGATGTTTACATAGGCGTGACGTCATGCGCTGTGATTGGTGTTTCAGTCAAAATGGCCGACTGCAGTATTTTAATATTTTACTTTAGTGAAAATCCGATTAATCTCAAGTTTTTAAATAAAACTAAATCACTGTTTTAAATCCTTTTATTATGTATTTTCCTCTAACATCATTAAATCTTTGATTATTTGATGCTGTCGTTACGCCTATTATCGTTGAATTATAAACTTGTCTCACTAATATATTAGTTCCAAGCCAAAGGCTTTTCAATAAAACTGTGGAGGTCCCGTCTGGACCTTCACAGTACCTAGGTTTGTGACGTAGCTGAATCTAAACTATGTGTTACAGAACAGGGACTCTTACTGCGAATTCCAACAAAAGCAGTCTCTTCAATTCTGAATATCAGTTTATTCAATAGATTTAATTTATCGTGTTCCATTTCTATAGGCTTCTATCTAGTTACGCCACAATTGCCTGGTTTCATGTTCAATCTATCCGACCCGCTTTTTTTAGGGTTCCGTATAAAAACGGAACCCTATTACTAAGACCTCGCTGTCTGTCCGTCTGTCCGTCTGTCCGTCTGTCCGTCTGTCTGTCTGTCTGTCACCAGGCTGTATCTCAAGAACCGCGATAGCTAGACAGTTGAAATTTTCACAAATTATGTATTTCTGTTGCCGCTATAACAACAAATACTAAAAACAAAATAAATTAAATATTTAAGGGGGGCTCCCATACAACAAACGCGATTTATTTGCCCTTTTTTGCTCGATATCAAAAATGGCAACAGGTAGGCACTTGAAATATTCACAAAATATTCAGTTGTATTTTAACTTTAATCATAAATAATAAAAATAAAATAAAATAAATATTTAAGGGAGGCTCATACAACAAACATGTTTTTTTGGGCGTTTTTGCCTTGTGGTACGGAACCCTTCGTGTGCGAGTCCGACTCGCACTTGGCAGTTTTTTTTAATCGTGGGTTCATATAGCTAGTGATTCTGATTACAAAACCTGATAGATCATTGACAAAAATTATTTGTTGAGCGAAATTACACGTATTGTGTCACCCTATGTAAAAATTTTACATTAACATCTGTCTTTTTATAATGTAGATAGAGAGTATTCTATCTTTTGACCTCCAAAGTCAATTTGTTGCTTTGTTATAGTCAAAAAATGACAGTTATGGACAGTTACTAAGGAATTTGCTTAACAATTAGGGCAATTTATGAACGACTAGCTGACCCGACGAACTTCGTACCGTCTCAGAATCAATCAATACAAAATGTATGAGAAAATGTATTATCTTCATCATTATTATTTTGTTCTTTTTCCCGTGTTTAATAGTTATTCTGCTAATCGTGGCTGAGACAAATCCAACTAATCAAAGATCATAAAAATCGGTCCAGCCGTTCTTGAGTTATAAATGGTGTAACTATCCCGAATTTGTTTTATTTATATAGCTCAAACCAAATAAAAAACCAGTCAGAGGGCTGTCAACACTAAAGTGAAGGTGGTTTCGTAAACATGTGTGCACAATAGTGAGGTGTAGTTTGATGTAGTTTGATTGTAAACGGTTGTAAATGTGTGCGTGTGAGCGTGTATGCACAGAGCGGAGGTGTAGTTTTTGCATGCTTCACTGTATTGTTTGCAACACTATGTCTGTGACTTTTTATTTGGTCTGAGTTATATAGATATAGAAGGTAGATATATGATTAAAGTTAAGTGATGTTCAAACGTCAAAAATGTATCGTTAAACAGTCGCTAATCACTACTTAACTTTGGAGCAACGTTTATGAATATCTGTAATCCTCCTCCTTAGTCGTTCACTCTTGACAGAGTGGTCGTGGTTGACGACTCTGCATTTTCTTTGGCCAAAGCAGCCCTCGCGATGCTCCTCCACTTATTCCGGTCTTCAGCGTCTCGGAAACTCTGAACTATGGAGGTTTGTGTTGACGCTTTGATAAGGTCTGTCCAATGCGTAGGTGACCGACCGCGTGACCGCTTGCCCTCCACTTGTCCCTGGACAACGAGTCGCTCCATGGAGTGTTCCTTACGAACCACGTGGCCGAAATATTTGATAATTCATGTTTGCACAGTCGACGATCTCTGCTTGACTTTTAGCTCCAATATATATAATATCTGCTATATCTGTAATATTGTGTGCCAAAACTCTACGCTAACCTTCACAAGCCTAGTAACTCTAGTTCCTGTATTAATTGTTAATTAAACGTCATATTTGATGACTAGATCAGTACTGATGTACCAAAACAATATTATAAATTCATAAGCGTGAGATTAACGCGAAACTCAAGATCAAACGGCTTGTCTGCATAAACAGTATGGATTATGAAGGGCTGACTTATTTGAGAAGATTATATTATAATACTAGCTTCCACTTACGGCTTCGGCCGCTTGGTACATCGATACAAAGCTATGCCTAATTTTTTTTTTTCATCAAAATCAGTCCAACCGATTCGGAGATTAGCTGGAACAAACAGACACATACTTTCATATGCATTTAGTTAAAAGTTGTTATTTTGATATTTCAAACAGACACTACAATTTTATTTATTTGTATATAATTGTCTGTGTGGTGCCGGACTTGTCTGTGTTGTGCCGGACTTAAAGAATAGCACCACCCCATACTTCCCGTGGGTGTCGTAAAAGGCGACTAGGGTCGTACCGGAGAATGGGCAGCAGCGTTCTCTATGCATTCCACCACCATACTATACTGCGATCGCCAACCCGCCTGCCAAGCCTGGCGATTATGGTAAACCCCCCCCTTTGGGGGAGACCTATGTCCAGCAGTGGACGTATTTCGGCTGAAGTGATGAGTGTGATGGTATATAATTATGATATTGCTTGTTTTAATTTAATTTAATATTTGAAATGTTTTTTTCATCTTTTCATTACGGACGCTTTTAGCGTTCTGCATCGTTCTCACATGCATAATTATTGACATGATGATGTAACCACGACTTTGTAACCATATTATTTTGATTTAAAAGAGTGTCCATAGAGTTTCTTGCCCGTTCTTCTCCATAGGTACCTACGCTTTGGAATGGGCAACTAGCTTTATCTTTCTGACTGACCGACCCCTTGACAATTCAAAAGAGCCTGGAATTGGTTTATTTGAAATAAATGGTTTGAGTTTGACGCAATAGGTTTATTTATTTTGGACTTGCCCTCAACGCTGACCGAGTGGACCTTGAGCTTAGAAATGTCATTACGGCTGCATTAATGAATGCATTTATTATTTCAGGCAGAGTTGTACCTATAGTATAGTATATAGTATAGCCTATAGTATAAAGTATAGTGAGGGGCCCGTGGCTAAATAAAAACAGCCCCACAGGTCGATCGATCAGGTTAAGCTACGCTTGCCGCGGTTGGTCTGTGGATGGGTGACCATCTTTACATACCGTGACCCCTCCGTGCCTCGGAAAGCACGTTAAGCCGTTAGTCCCGGCTGTCATTTGTGGATCTTTGACAGTCGTTACGGGTAGTCAGAAGCCCGAAAGTCTGACAACCAGTCTTACCAAGGGGTATCGTATTACCCAGTAACTGGGTTGTGGAGGTCAGATAGGCAGTCGCTCCATGTAAAATACTGGTATTCAGCTGAATCCGGTTAGACTGGAAGCCGACCCCAACATAGTTGGGAAAAGGCTAGGCAGATGATGATGAGTTCTACCTTATAGTAAGCAAACATATTATTTCGCCAGTTGTATTTAAATCCTATGAAAAAGAGGGCGAGCCTATTGGCAATAACCGGCAGGGTAATTGCGTAACACACTATCAGTAGCAATGGGTTTCATTTTGACAGTTCAACAACATTCATTGCGTTATTTGCGTTGTTGAGCAGACACATCTTTTGAACATATGGAGCAATGGATTAGAAATATGCTTCAAAATGATTCAAATTGATAGTAATAGTGTGTTACGCAATTAGGGTGCGGGTACTTTTAATCTAGACTCCGGGCTGCTACTGAGAAATTCCAGATGAAAAACCCAAAAAAACACTTAGCCCGACCCGGGAATCGTACAGACTAGCACATCAAGCTACCTGAAACTGTCAAATTTTCCCAATCACCTTTGAACCTAGCTTTAGTGATAAAGTTGAAAAACTATTAAAGAAATTTGACAGATTGTAGTAGCTTGATGTGCTTACGAATGCTTACCCTCGAATAACCGAACGGTTTATTTCATACAAATTTTCAAGCCCTTGTTTTTCGAAATTAATGAACCGATTTGATTGAAACTTCATACGCATAAGCCAAAGACAAAGGTCTAAAAAGTTAGTAGAAAACATTTTCGAAAAATAGTGTTACAGCCAAATTATACCGATTTTAAATTTTCCATAGAAACAGAGATTTCCAATTACCTTTTTTAGGGTTCCGTACCCAAAGGGTAAAAACGGAACCCTGTTACTAAGACTTCGCTGTCTGTCCGTCTGTCTGTCACCAGGCTGTATCTCAAGAACCGCGATAGCTTGACTGTTGAAATGTTCACAAAGTATGTATTTCTGTTGCCGCTATAACAACAAATACTAAAAACAAAATAAAATAAATATTTAAGGGAGGCTCCCTTACAACAAACGTGTTTTTTTTTGCCCTTTTTTGCTCGATATCAAAAATGGCAACAGGTAGGCACTTGAAATATTCACAAAATACTCAGTTGTATTTTAACTTTAATAATAAATAATAAAATTAAAATAAAATAAATATTTAAGGTGGGCTCCCATACAACAAACATGTTTTTTTTCGGCGTTTTTGCCTTGTGGTACGGAGCCCTTCGTGTGCGAGTCCGACTCGCACTTGGCCAGTTTTTAAAAAGACATTTCGAAAATGTTTTCTACTAACTTTTTAGACCTTTGTATCCTGCTTATGCGTATGAAATTTCATTAAAATCGGTTCATTAATTTTGAAAAATATGGGCTTGAAAGTTTGTATGAAATGCCGTACGGCGTAAACGCTCTTAGACATGAGCGAAGCTGCCTTTACAGCTATTAAATGTATGCTACATTATGCGATCTTTTTAGAACAAATAACTTCCGTTCATAAAATAAACGTTCCTTGCACAGTTCTATTAACATTTAAATCAAAGTAAACTTGCTATGAATATGCTAATGGAAAACCTGAACGGTCAATGCGTGGCACAGACAAAGACATGTACAGTCAAAAAAAGAGATAACTATGCAGGATCGTCGGATATAGTCGAAGTTTAGTAAGAAACCGATGTATGTTGTCGACTGAAATTTAATTTGATAAATGAGCTCTTTGTTTTCTATAAATAAAATGAAATTTTATTGGAGAACATCCATCGGTTTCTTACTAAACTTCAACTACACTTATCTCTTTTGTTGACTGTACATATCTGGGTAGAAGTAGGAATATTGAAAGTGGATGCAGAGACGCAATAAAAATAATGTTATGTTGTAGAATTGGGCTCTTGGCCTTACAGTACTCCTTTCTTTGAAAGAAAACCCAGTGCGGGTTGGTAGATGTCATATGTCTTCAAATTTTGATTCTAGGACATGCCGGTTTCCTCACGATGTTTTCCGTCTGACTGGCAGGTCCTCTCAATCTGTGTGGTTCTTTCTTCAAAAGACCATCTCAGATATCGATCTACATGGTCTTCATATAACCTGAACAAGACTATGTCTGGACTTTAAAAGAAACTGTGACCTCTGAGTTTGTTTCGGCCTTTCTTCTCAGAGTAGTCAGATAGGAAACACCGATCTCATCAAGTTTAAAAAAATATGATTGACGTGTAAAACGAATCAAAATCGAAGTATGACTGACGTGTAGTAAAAGTATTTATGCAAACCTACTTACAAAATAAAATCATCTGACATTTATTTGTCATCGTTTTGAGAGCAGTGGTAATGAAATAATTTACACAAAGTAAAGCGCCTATCTGGGTTGGATCCTGCGACCCACAACTCCTAAGTACTGGGCCACCACTGCTCAACGTCGCCGACTTTGCACAACGTCGGCTTCTTCCATACTTCTCTATTAGTCGTCGTCTCGGTAGTCACCCCCTTTCTAGCCATATTCATCTTTTACACAGCAGGACATATTTGAGACATGAAGACAAATTGAACTGACTTTATTTACGTTATTTTTTGGGACACTAGCAAGATGCCAGGAATAGTAATTCAGCCACGCTATCCGCCGAAGCGCCGAATATTCAGCTGGTGAAAATGTATGGAAAACCTTTTTTTTTTAAGTTACCAGCGAAATATTTCAATGCATTATGCACCTGTGTTGAAATATTTCGTTAAGGTTCTGAATCATGTATCTAATGGATCCATGGTAAAAGCTTACTTGTGAAGTCATCTATCGAAGGCGTTGCTAACGGTCTTGAACTCTATCCGTCCATACCAATAAACGTACTTCCATACTTATAATATTATAAATTCACAAGTTATTCTGTCTGTTTATCGGTATATTTGTCACGTTTCACGTCTTAACTGATTTAGATGTCCAATAATATGATACTTTTCTCTCAGTAGTGCGTTCCCGTGGAATAATATTTTCGATACCCATACATAATAGATTCGATGCTGAGGATCTGATGACCATTCGTCACATTGCAAAGGGATCAAATATCAATCAATATAATTCATTTACACAATTTAAGCCGCGGGCAAAGGCTATAATCAATGATACATCTGCTGCAACTTACTGTTATCAGTTTTACAGCTAATTTGAGCAGCACATTAACTAATTTAATTAGCTAATTTGAGCAATATTTCGTTATTTTCATTAAAATTCAAGAGAGCAAAAAGAATATTTTTACATTATTAAAAGTATTTACTTATAAACGCGGCAGAAGAACAACCTCTAAGTATTCAAAAAACGCTCAAGCAGTTCAATTAAAAAATAATAACCAAAACAACACAGATTAGTGAATGTTTTGAATTATTCATTAGACATCTAACGAGTATCGTGGAAGGAAAATTTCAAGCTGAATTCTTGTTAGGAAAAACCGGAACACGATTTTGTACTAACGAGATAATTACCGTGCATCATGGACAATGCGGAAGACTTAGGCTTTATTCACACTGCACATAGGTTCGATAATGCTCTTTTATGCAAATGATAACATGATGACATTACATACAAGATAATTCTACTGTAAGCATTTAAAATCTTTAAGTAAGCGTTATCAAACTATGTCCTATGAAGATACAGAGAAGTTATTACTTGTGCTGAAGTAAATATTTGTATGTTAATTTTTGTATGTTTGTATTTTATAATTTTATACACCTTTTTACATATATACCAATAAGATAAATATTATAAGTATGTGATTATTTAATCAATTAATGTTACCTCCAATCGCCTGAAACACAGGATTACCTAGTTCAGGCTCAAATCATGGATGAACTCGATGAACTCGTTATAGTTACATTTACGATTATTATTAATAGGTAGTGACAATGCACTGAATAAGGAGCAATTACTGATACTAAATGGTGTAAATGTGGTCGCTTTGTAGTAATTAATTACGATACAAAAACTGTCGGAATTGACTAATAAAATAAATCGTTGCGTTATTACAAGTAATTAATATAATGAACAATAAACATAATACTACTGCTCGTATTGAGGAAAATACTGATAAGGATAACGGAACTGAGAAAACTGATGTCAGATAAGAAAGACTAGAACAAATAGAAGCAAAAAACGTTAGGAATATTACTGTAACCTCTTGCCTATTACTTTCTCTTGATACAGTAATTACCACTACCACCTAATTAGAAACAACAGCACGTGACGTATGAATCATAAAACCTAATCATAAATTAAAACTCAAACTAACGGTAGCAAAAACGATTCTATCAGAACCGCGTCTTGTACACATTGCCTTAAATGGTAACGGTCTGATGCATCAAGTCGTGCTTACAGATGTGAATTAGCACGCTGTATACGTTAATCTCTGATTGCACTTGATAATTCATTGGCTGTTTCTAACTTTCTTTTTGATATTAAGTACGATTATTGTGTTGCTACTGAAATAATTAAGGATGTTATGTTGTATGTTGTAATGTCCCATACATTAGTGAAGATGGACAACATGTTGATGAAGATGAGAAATTTGATATGGTTAACATAGAAGGGAAACGGAATAACTTCTTACCTTAGTTAGGGTTTTGGCATTTCGCTATGGACTCCAAGAATAACTCAAAAAAGGCAAAAGAAATAGAGTCTAGAATTATTTTAGAAAAGAATTTAAACAAACTAAATAACTATTTAAAATGTGAGCGCTTTTTTTTTAATTTGGATGAAGAATTCTGCCAATGTAGCTTTTTAAATTGTGTTTATCATAAAAGTGGTCATTAAAATGCTGAGGTTAATTAAGCTTCTAAAAGTATTTTTGTTCACGTAATAACATTATTTTAGAAGCTTTTTATTTCGACGAGATTATGCAAAAACTGTTTCGTTATAATGTAAAAACCTACGCGAAACTCTTTATTACTTTTGGAACTAGCTTCTTTAATTTACTTTTATGTGACTTTATACAATTTTAATATTTAATATAATGGTGATAGGGTCTAACACCTACCTTTAGCAGTTCTTCCGTCATATATCTCTAAATCCAAGGCGTCATTTCCGTCCGCCTGTGAGACTCTAAAGGTGTAGTCACTCCAATCGAAGCTGAACGCGTGACTGTCCAGGAAGTTTGTCAGCCACCAGTCCTTCGACCTCGCCTGCCTCGTCTTCAACGGTTCTATCGTTAGCACATTGAACACCTTCACAGATTTCTGCTGCTTCAAACTCCTCAGAATCTCCTTCGCCATATGATCGATACACGTAGCATTATCACTACAGTTCAGTTCAACAATCGCCCTAACATCCCCCATCAGCATGAAAGCGACCAAAAGGGCAAGGGGATTCATTTTCACCTATGTCTTTTTCACAAACACTGTGTCACAGGTTTTCACCAATCCATTTGTGGGTCACGCCTTCCCGAACCATCTACATCGATGGCTACTTGGTTAATGAGTCCCTCTATGCCTGCCTGATCATTTTTATCTGGCGTCACGCTGCACTGGCCACCGCGGACGGCGTGTGCAATATTTTTTTCATTGAGTTCTTCACTTGCATGTATACGCTACACCACTTTTCTTTCCACAGTATACGTTTTTATTCAAGAATTTTCCGTGATCCGTGCATTTAAGGTGCTTTATCGCGAATTATTGATGTGTGACATAAAAAATGTTTTCGTTTCGCTTTGGTATACGTCGCTAATAGGTATACTGAATCAATATTTTACTTTCATAAGTATGGTCAGCAAATTCATTTGAGCTTCAACTTTTATACAATGTCGCTCAGCTTTGACGGGGTTTGTAAATTTTAAACAAAGAGTAGCTTTTGAGTAATGTGATTGCAGCTTTTGAACTTTGGAGAACCCTTGTTTGACTGAAATAAACAGAAAATTAATGGATTTTGCAGTTCTCTTCCATGAAAGGGTATTAAAAAGTTTTTCCAAGGTATTGGGTTTATTAAAAAAGTATTAAAATGGTCGGGCGACGAGAGGGATTGATTGAAAGCTTTAAGAGGTTCTCAATTACAAAATGTTAATTAAATGTTTTTATTCACTCAATATGCGATGAGTACGTCAAAGTTAAATTAGAACTTCGAATTTAAGAGCTTATTCAAATCAAAATATTTAATATTTTTATTAATAGTTGGGACTTTATTGGAAAAACACACATTTTCCGAGCAGATTTAGGCATAAAATCACGAAAAAATTCCATTAGTTTTGCTTATCTCTTCGGGGAATAATGGCGTGAAGTTACTTATGTATTGTCAGTCACATTCACGACCACCTCGAAAAAGCTCCCGTGTCACAAAATTCACTTTATAATCAAAATTCCAACATGATTAGTTTACCGACATCTGGCTCGGGTTTCAAAGTCTAAAGTTTTGGTAATTACGCATATCATTACCGAGGCGTGACGTTAGTTGGTGAAGTGTTACCAGTTAAAGAAGTTCTGGTTTAAATTGATTCTGCGATAGCTGAATAATTCACTAAATGAAGTTTTAAATGTTTGGCTCTTTCAGTTTGGGAGTGGTACTTCGAATCTAGATGTTGTGACGGCAGGTGGAGCAGAGCCCCAACGGAATGGTTGCCGAGATACGGTTGAAGGAGCGTTGGTAGACCAACGGCCACTCAGCAGTGGGTGGACAAGGATGTCAATGATGATGATGGTGACAATGACTTGGAATATTTAAGTGCGTTTCTTCTTAAAGGTCGGTTTGTGACAGAAATTCAAGGCTGTTGTTATGGTCTTAGTCTACTACAAATTTTTACGTCTTAATTTCTTAACGAGTCAGCAAAATGTTTACTATTTTTATTAAAATTTTAAATATATTATTAAATATTGCCAACCAAAGCTAAGTACTGGGCCTTTGGTGTTTGATTTTAGTTTTGGGTTTCCACGTTAAAAATTTTTATTTTCTCTCTTTATTTTCATAGATTGTCCAAATCAATCATCAAGCCACGAACGAGAATAATCCAAATGATATCAAAAACGAATTAAATACAAAACAAAAGAATGATTTAAGTAACAAAATTAATAAAGCAATTGAAGACGTACACAAGTAAGCCATCTTCAACAAAAAATATAGCTCTCCAGAGAAAGCGGTAGTTAGTGACCCGAATAAAAATATATACTCTTAAATGAAAATAGGTTTTCTGACCACGAGGGAAGTCAACGTCTTGAACTGACGACGAACAATTTAAAATGTAAAACAGCTGAAGAAAAGGCGATAATATATTATTCCAAGAAAGTAGTTTTACTTCATTTCGAGAAATGCTCCCTTGTAACTTGGCTGGGAAATGGAATAATCAGGCAGGAGGTTTAGCAACGAGAATATATAAATGCAAAGCATGGTAGCGAAGATTGACCTAATACAGGACTAGCTGTGCCCGCGGTTTCACCCGCGTTAATTTGAGGAAAAAGCATACTAAAATATATTCCATTACTTTAAGAGCATTACTTAAGATTATTACTTAGTTCAGACGCCAGCACATCAAGCTACCCGAAACTGTCAAATATTCCCAATCAAACTTGAACCTTATACTTTAGCGATAAGGTTGAAAATCTATTAAAGAAATTTGACAGATTGTAGTAGCTTGATGTGCCAGCTGGCGTCTGTACATTACTCCTTGAAGCTATTTTAGGTACATTACGCTATGATCAGTAAGAGTGGAACTATAGTAAACCTCCCAGAGCTACCGGGGGTCGCGTGCGGAGTTATTCTAAAAGTATGATATCTCCTAAGATATTCATTGAAATCAAATAAAGTCAAGGGCAATTTTCTTCAATATTCAAATACTTGTGATGAATAATGTATTTATTTAGTTATGGATTAATACCATGTTTATAAAAACACCTTCGCAAATAATGCGTTATTTTAGAACAAATTTGATTACCATAAAAAAGGTTATAGTGAGACAACCTGAAAAGATAGACATATACTGTCATGGACTTTTTTTTTACTTATAAAGGGAAACAATTCCATCATATATGATTTTTGCGTCACTTTAACCGTTTACGCAGCGTGTACGCAACGGAAGCTCTCAAAAGGGATAATTTTTCCCGTTTTTAAACGTTTTTCATTGATGGTCCGCTCCTATTGGTCGAAGCATGATGTTACATAATAAGACAGTAGTATTTCCTCAAAAGATTTTTTACTTTTAAACTGGTACCTATGTGGGCTAACACTAGTTCAAACTAAAGGTGTTTTCCGCTATAATTAAATGTAAAATAAAAGAAAATAATCATGATTGCGTTAAAAACTATTAGAATAATAGCATAGTGTTATTCCTTCGCATTTCTTATTTCATTTCCATTACCACTAGTAGGTACGTAGTGCGGACTTAAAGAATAGCACCACCCCATACTTCCCGTGGGTGTCGTAAAAGGCGACTAAGGGGCGTACCGGAGAATAGGCAGCAGCATTCTCTATGCATTCCACCACCATACCATACTGCGATTGCCAACCCGCCTGCCAAGCGTGGCGATTATGGCAAACCGCCCTCTTTTGGGGAGGCCTATGTCCAGCAGTGGACGTCTTTCGGCTGAAATAATGACCACTAGTACATCTTGCTTACATTGCACATTAAAAACTGGAACAACTACACTTGACTTGCTAACGGTACTTACAAATGAAACTTATTTTGTTTAATCAACTGCATATTGCACGCAATCACTGCTCCAGTAACAAAAAACAATATATCACATTTTGTGTCCGGAACCACGTACCGCTGTCTGTTTTCGGCAGCCCTAGTCAGTTCTCTATTTATAATTGTAAGTTCATTATTTTCGTCACGAAATAATCATATATTATCATTTCTGATGTCATTATTGTTAACTAGCTTCTGCCCG
The DNA here is from genome assembly GCA_916614155.1 of Mesoligia furuncula. Lineage (NCBI taxonomy): Eukaryota > Metazoa > Arthropoda > Insecta > Lepidoptera > Noctuidae > Mesoligia > Mesoligia furuncula. The sequence continues at coordinate 2,526,599 of OU744813.1, read as the reverse complement.
CGACTTCGTCCGCGTGGAATTTCTTGTTCTTCCCCCGACACACCCCGTCGCATCTCATCGCGTGTCAAAGTCAAAGTCAAAGCATTTATTTCAAATAGGCACATAAAAGGCACTTTTGAACGTCAAAAATTACTAAAATAGAATTGATTCTAGTCGCCAATTCCAAAAGGTAGTTTTCGTATGGAGAAGAATGGGCAAGAAACTCCACCGTTACTCTTTTAAAATGTTTTACAATATTTTGCATACATTAATTATATAATAATATGTGAAGACGATGCACCTAAAATAAAATTACTGTACCACAATAGGAAATTAATTATCTGATAGATACATGGTGCTCACATATTTACAAACATGGTAAAAATAAACGATTTTCATTAAAAAAAAATAAAAGTAATAAGTCAGGGTGTGAGTTAAAGTAATTACAGAATGTAAATCAATGTCAAAAAAGAACAAAAAATAAATTTTACAATTAAATTAGCAACCAGTTTGATTTTGTCTAAATGCCTGTCCGCGCTATTACTTCGTTTTTGCTTAGCGTTCTTTCTGACTTTTTTTCTTTTTGCTCGGCTCCTAAGGGTCATAGCGTGATGTTAAACAGCCTATAGCCTTCCTCAAGAATTGGGCTATCAAATACAAAAAGATTTTTTCAAATCCGACTGGTAGTTCCAGAGATTACCCCCTACATACAAACTTACTTGTCTGTGTGGTGCCGGACTTAAAGAATAGCACCACCCCATACTTCCCGTGGGTGTCGTAAAAGGCAACTAAGGGAGACCGGAGAATGGGCAGCAGCGTTCTCTTTGCATTACACCATCATACCATACTGCGATCGCCAACCCGCCTGCCAAGCGTGGCGATTTGGCAAACCCCCCCCCAAAATTGGGGGAGGCCTATGTCCAGCAGTGGACGTCTTTCGGCGGGTTTCCTATTGTTTGCAACTCACTGAGTAATGACAAAGCGCCCCCCCCCCCCTTCCACCGCTCACATACCTATGCCGCGACCAACTAGTTCCGCGCGGACTATATTTCCTATAAGTATTGCCTTCTCCGGAAATTCTCCCAGAAGTGCCTCTAAGGCAAAGGATAGCCGTGGGGAGGCCCTTTCCCAGCAAAGCTCGTTGCCCCACTCTTGTACTTAAACGTCACTGTATTTTTAAATGTATATAGTGGCATTGCTGTGACAACTTCAACAGAGAGAGCTCAATGCATAGACAATTAGACAAGTAATCAGGTTACGTCTGGCGCGGATTAAAAATTAATATTTTACATATAAAATCTATTTTATTATTTATTTATTTCTGTAACTGCCCGTGACATCGTAGCGGGCCCTATCAGAATTGACCAATTCTGATAGGGCCCGCTACGATGTCACGGTGTCACGATATCACACAATGCCACTATATACATTTCAAAATACAGTGACGTTTAAGTACAAGAGTGGGGCAACGAGCTTTGCTGGGAAAGGGCCTCCCCACGGCTATCCTTTGCCTTAGAGGCACTTCTGGGAGAATTTCCGGAGAAGGCAATACTTATAGGAAATATAGTCCGCGCGGAACTAGTTGGTTGGGCGCTGTGATATTTATTTTTATTTTTTAAACGCCGCAGCATCATGTTGAGATAGAAGGGTTTTGGCTTTTGCAACTAGTTTTTTTTTTTAACTGTGTTTAGTTTACTTTGTGATCTTCATATACAAGTCGCAATAAATACTTTTTCTTTCACTATATTTCCTCCATTTCTCTTGATCCCGCGTTTGCTCTTTACACGCGCAGCATGACCCAGTAGCATGAGTCAGTAGTAAGTGATCTTATGTATATTCTTAGTAGATAAAGAGGTATTTATTTATCAAAAATAGACATTATATCCATACAAAGTGACGTTTTTTTTTGACATCGTGCTCTAGAAATATTTCAACAATTTGTATTTTTGTCTTTCGTATCGTCAGCTTCTACGGTGGTCACGCGCCGGCTGCTAAAGAGTAGTTGTTGTACCACTTCGATCAATCTGTCTAGAGCCAACTATGTTGGGGTCAGCTTTCAGTCTCACCGAATGCAACTGAATAACCGTGCTTTGGGTGGCAGATCTCGGCGATAAGCGTAAGACCAGGGATGTGTGACTGGCTTTGGGTTTCATCTCGATGGGTCTCTTGAACGCAAAGAATGTCGCAGTGGCGCAGATTAAAAAAATAATTTATTTTATTTTATTATTTGCTAATATTTTACATATTTATTTATTTCTGTAACTGCCCGTGACATCACAGCGGGCCCTATCAGAATACCAGCGCTGCGACATTTATTTTTTAAATGTCGCAGCATCATGCTGAGATAGGAGCCTTTTAGCCTCGTATAGGACTTTCTGTTTCATTTCCCTTTTATTATTATTATTTTTTTTTTGTTACTTGGATTTTTATTTTATTACTAGCTGCTGCCCGCGACGTCGTCTGCGTGAAAGCTCTACAGCACCAAAAATACCTAAGATGCCAGTGTCGCTATAACATTATAAGAAAACAACTTTTAAAATAGCATTAAAATATATTTTTTGCAAACGAAGCAAGCGAAGAGAGTTACATGGGAAACCTGCTGAGTTCAGTCATAATATGTGACTGAAGTTGTCTGTGTGGTGCCGGACTTAAAGAATTGCACCACCCCTTACTTCCCGTGGGTGTCGTAAAAGGCGACTAAGGGTCTTACCGGAGAATGGGCAGCAGCGTTCTCTATTTATTCCACCATCATACCATACTGCGAACTGCGATCGCCAACCCGCCTGCCAAGCGTGGCGATTATGGCAACCCCCCCCCCCCCCAAAATTGGGGGAGGCCTATGTCCAGCAGTGGACGTCTAACGGCTGAAACGATGTGACTGAAGGAAATAGAGAAAATAATGCAGAAATACATTCCAGGACACAAAAGAGTAAAAATACGTACACAGGTATACGTACACTTCCCTATAAACTACGTTGGTAGTTATGCTGCCAGGAGCCAAAATGTAAAGAGAGTCAGGGCTGGTGACGCGGGAGCAAGCGACGTACAGTTGCCCGTGTGAGAAGTAACTCGTCCTGAGGTCGACACCCGCTGCAATCAGTGTCTGCCCCTGCGACTTATTGATGGTCATCGCGAAGTAAACACTCACGGGGAACGGTACGCGCTTGAACTGGAACGGGAAGTTAGGAGATATGAGGGAAATGCGTGGTATAAATACTGCCTCGCCGACGCGGCGACGCCACAACCCGTAAGAATTTCCGCGTCAATGGTGTGTCTGTGGAGCGAGATGACTTTAAGGCGGGTTCCGTTACACAACTTCGGAGGAGATAGGTTCCGAAGAAGCATAATCATAATCGGGACACCGACCTTCAGCTTGATGAAGTTTACTTGCTGACAGGGAGTTCAGAAATTCCACGGTGTGGCGTCATCTTGCTCGACAACAGTGCTTATCGAGGTGTAGACCACTTCATTCCCCTCAATTTCCGAGAGAATACATTCGTTATTTGCTGCAGCCTGATCATTTTGGGCGTCAAAATGGCCCGCTCACACACCCAAGAATTGTGCTGGTGCGGTATACGACTGATGTCCCCGTATACACAGCGAATGAGTTCTTCTAAGCTGGATACCACTCCACAGAGTAACTCTTGAAGCACCACCTGTCCACCTCTCTCTTCTGGTAGAGCTCTCATATTAATGGTCACGCGCAGCGTACGAACTCGTGACCACAATGAAGATCGTTTCAACGAAGCATTCACCTCGTCAGCCCTCGATCCCCGCGTCACCACGGGAAGCGTTTGCCGGAAATCGCCACTGAACAGAACTGTGACACCACCCATCAAATGTTGTTCCTGCGGATGTCCTGCAGGGTTCTGTCCACGGCCTCAACTGCCTTCCTATTGGCCATCGTACACCCATCCCATACGATCAGAGAGCAATCCTTGAGCACGTGTCCCTTATCGCTGTTACGTGACACACCGCAAACAGGCGTTTCGGCGCTCTCTAAATCGATGGGAATTTTAAACATGGCATGTGCTGTCTTGCCACCCGGAAGCAGTGTGGCAGCGATTCCCGACGACGCTACAGCAATAGCAATTTTGCCTTGCCTCCTGACCTCTGCAAGTATGCCAGTGGTAACAAATGTTTTTCCTGTTCCACCTAAGAAAAACATTTTACCCTGGTTTTGCCCAACGCTTTCAAGGACGGTGTCATAAATTTGTTTTTGCTCTGAATTCAAAGCGACATGGTCATTTCGTATGGTGGTCGTTTCGCCCGGGTCGTAATTTGTCTCAGCGTTATACTCCCGATTTCCACGGTCTTGATGCGGTGATGATTGGGGAGCTGGTAACCCATATTCGATCAGTAAAATGACCACATCTTGAAGTGAACTGAGACAGGTGTTCAGCACGCGTTCATCAGTTACTTCGACTTCGTCTCCAGTAGCACGCCTCAAAGTTCGTAGAAAATCTTCAGACAGATGATGGCGATACTTCTTCCACAAAGCTACCGGGTTTACGACTCCACAATACACCAAGATGACGGCAAACAGATGACGCATGCGGCTGGGACTGTCACTGATGCTCGTCTCCGCCAGGGTGGCATTCCAATTTTGGTCACCGTCGAAAAGGTGACGTGCTATAATGCTATTTTAAAAGTTCTTTACTTATAATGCTATAGCGACACTGGCACCTTAGGTGGTGCCGTAGAGCCTTCACGCAGACGACGTCGCGGGCAGCAGCTAGTTAGGTATACGACATGTAAATATATTAATTACCAAGCAATAATCACACAGATAAATACCGAACAAAAGTATTAACAGTCAATGTTTATTTTGTACAAACAACATGAAATTCATGAAGAAATGATCATCATCAATGAACATAACTTTTTGTAATACTTAACACCGCATTTTTTTTTAAATTGTCTTCCTCAACTCTGCTCAAGATTTTGAGGGTTTTGTTGGAACTTGAATTTGTCAAAACGAACTGATACAACTTTTATGAAGAAAATGCACACTACCATCTATGAATTTTGAAAATAACTAATACTAACCTCGCCAACATGATCAAATTTAAACTATTAATTTCCAAAAAGTGCTAACATGTAACTTGATTTGATTTTTATGAAATCTCATAGATGGCGCTGCTTTAAAATTGTCTTTATACTACTAACATTCATTAAACTATGTTTCTCTGTCCAAGTTACTTAAATGGCGTAGTTTTTATAATGTAAAGCTAGATAATAGCATGGCTTACTCAAAAACAACATTTAAATATGCGTCGTTAGATTACACGCTGTCACAGAATGCGTAAGAAAAATAAAGATTCACAGCTCCTCCCCCGTAGGTGATAGCGTGATAATATGTAGCCTATATGTTGACCCGACCTCTTAGTAATATTCATGCAAAATTTGAAGTAAATCGATCTAGTACTTTTTGAGTTTATCCCGGACATACATACAGACAAACAGAGAAACAGACAAACAGACAAACAGACAAAAATTCTAAAAACTATATTTTTGGCTTCGGTATCGATTGTAGATCACGCCCCAAGTATTCTTTTTAAAAAATGTGCAATGTACAGTTTTGACTTTCCTACGATTTTATTATATGTATAGATGTTTGTGATCTTCCTGTACGAGACGCAATACATACTTTTTCCGTCTTTCTTTCTTCCAGTAAGTTTTGCGGTAGACATCAGAAAGAATTTCAGATTTGTCTCGTGAGAACCCTTCGACGTTAATCGAGACTACACACAGCGCTGGATTTGTAAGTGGACTTTGGATTGCCATCGTGGTGAAAGGATTAGCCAATCAGCGTGGATAGCTCGCTGATTGCCCAGGGTGCGCCGGACGTATAGTGGTTCTGTAGATATGTACGTCGCTCGAGGATGCTCCTTTCAGGCAACTCCAATACTGAATTACAGTATTTTACATGGAGCAGGCACTCCCTGTAAAATCGGTGTGGAACCTAAGATAGAAACACGCTTTTACGATACGACAACATACAGAAAGCACAGCTAATAGAAATCTCTATTCCTAGACAGCCCGTTTCGCCGAAAACTTTGTTGATAGAAAATATTGTTTGTAGATATCTCGGTTCATTGGAATCACTGGTGACAGAGGTCTCTGTTCACAGATAGCACTTCTTGCCGTAAACTTTGTTTACAGAAACCACTGTTTCCAGATACCTTGGTTAAAAAAGCTCAACGTAGGATGCAAGAGCGAGCGAGGGCATCCCGAGGTTAGATTTGGTTAGGTTACTTTAAACCCTTTACACAGAAATAGGAGCCCCGCGAAGCGGGGCTCCGTCGACATAGGATGCAAGAGCGAGCGAATGGAAATACAGTTTACTTAAAAATATAGATCAAATTGTTTTGCGCGAACCAAAGGCGCTTTCTGTGAACCAAGGTGAAACAGTGGTTTCTATGAACAAAGTTTCCGGCAAGAAGTGCTATCTATGAACAGAGATCTCTGTCAACAGTGCTTCCTATGATAATTGGGTCAAAAAGGCAGTCGCTCTTCTGACCTCCATAACCGGGTAACACGATACCCCTTGGTAATACTGGTTGTCAGACTTTTGGGCACCTAACTACTGGTAATGACTGTTAGAAATTTAGGAATGACAAAGGCTGTCATTCCTAAATTTATCCCAACCAACGGCTTAACGTGCTTTTTGAGACACGGAGGGGTCTTGATATGTAATGGTCACCCATCCCCAAACTGAACGCAAACGGATCGTCCCCTATGGCTGTTATTATTTAGCCACGAACCCCACTGGTTGTTGCACCAGTTACACTTCTTAAAACAATATCCACTGTGTTATCAATCTAGCATTCACATACATGTACAGAGTTATTTTTTTTACCGATTCCAAATTTATACAAGATGTTCTTTCTACCCATGAATATGAAATCACGTAAAAAAATCTGCTGTTTCATACAAAACTTCAATACCTACTAGACTAAAATGTAAGAAACAGCTGATTTTTTATCGTGATTTCAGAGTTGGTCCCATAGTGAAAGTAAAAAAACACCCTGTAAAAATTTGGAACCGGTAATAAAAATCATCCTGTATAGTAGTTATCCTTATCCCTTGGATCCATCAAATCAGCATTGTTAACGTCAACGGTAGAAACTCTTTAAAGTTGCAATACAACACCATTTTTTATAAGTATGTCATTAGCTATAACTTTATTGCTATCTCCTTTTAATCATAATAAAATGAAAATGACAGCAAGATTTATCGATCGTTTATAACTGTCAAGTGTTATATACGTCATGTTTCTTTTACAATGATCATCGTTGATAGAAGCCATTTATGTTCAATTATGAATGATGCTTTTGTGGTTGTAAATTACTGTGGGTGACTAGTTGATGGTAGGAATTAAACATCGTGAGATATTATTACCGACACCTATCTTGAAAGTATCAGACGTATCAATCTATTGGGAATGTCTTTTGAGTTATAAATAACTAGTGATACATTTATGAGTCATACATAATCAACGGATTCGTTATCAGTACACAATAATCTTTAAATAGTATAGAATGGAATAGAATAACGCCTATAATATTATCTCCAGTGTTACAGTTAGTAAATAATATTAATGTCACTAGCGACCGTTTCTAGCGGCCCATTATTGAGTGTGCAAGTCACCCTCTGCCATTTTATCCGTGTATTTAAAAAACATTGATCAGGCAGGGGTCATAGTTCTTCCATAGTTCTTGGTAACCAGTCCACCCAAACCCATAGTCCAACTTTTTATTTTTCCATATCCTGCAATAGTCCTACACCAACCCGGGGTTATCCTTGGGTGCACTTGCATAGTGCATACAGGGATAATCGTCGGTTGGTGCCGCAATTCCTTAAAATTTTCTAAGGGGCCTCTGCGATTTGGCTTCGGCCCCTCGTACGCCTTCCAAAGGACCGGGACCCCATGGTCCCGAGATATGTAAAATATTAATATTATTATTAATAAATATTATAATTATACGATCGACAATAATATTAATATTATGAATACTACAGTCAGTCCTAAAAAACTGTAATACCGGAAACAAAAGGTTCAAGCGTCAGCATTATGCTTAGGTCTCCTAGCGGGACGCTAAGCGCTGGTTTTAGCTTACTGTTTCAAAATCAAAATATTTTATTTCACATACATCACGGTTCCAATTGGTCGTTTCCTAAGGAGAAGAACCAGCAAGAAACTCGACGGTTACCTACCCTTTTAAAAATAATTGGCATTTACAATGTTTTCAAATTACAGTAGGTTTGGGAGGAAAGCGTAGGCCTGTCAAGAAGTACCAGGTAATTATTAAAATTAAAAATGGACTAAAATTTAAGGCCAACAAAAAAGGTACATTTAGCTACGCTAGTAATGTTAGTTAGTTTAGATCTATGCATTTAGCAGTAGATAGATTATTAGGAAGACAAGAAAGCATGGGTAAAGTTTGAGTGATGATATTGTTAGATAGGAAATGAAGGCTGAGGTGTATCAAGAAAAAGACATGCTGCGTCGACCCGAAGTCTGACAACGAGTATTAGCAATAGGTATCGAGTTTCCCAGTAACTGGGTTGTGGAGGTCACAATTGGAAATCATCATCTGCCTCGCCTTTTCCTAACTATGTTGGGTTCGGCTTCCAGTCTACCCGGATGCAGCTGAATACCAGTAATTATTTTACATGGAGTGACTGCTTATCTGACCTCCACAACCCAGTTACCGGGTAATACGATACCCCTTGGTAAGACTGGTTGTCAGACTTTCGGACTTCTGATAACCCGTAACGAGTGTCAAAGATCCACGAATGACAGCCGAGACCAACTGCTTAACATGCTTTTCAAGGCACGAAGGGGTCATGGTATGTCACCCATGCACGGACCAACCGCTGCAAGCGTAGCTTAACCTGATCGGTCGACCCGTGCTGCTGTTATTACTTAGTCACAAGCCTTCGACCCTCAATGAATTGGAAAAAAGGCTGGTTAAAGGACTGAAAAAAAAAACAATATTTTAATTGCCATAAAATAAAACCTACATGGGAACTTATGAAACGTCAGAAGATACATAGGTGCACGGATCCAGTAGGTTGTTTCCTATGGAGAAGAGCCCCTTGATGGCTCTTTAACTTAAATCCATGGTTACTCTTTTGAACCATACCATCACCGTGGTTTGGTGACCAGTTAAAGAACTAAAACTAATTATGTACAATAAACAAAGTAAAATTAAATTTCACTCATCCTTATCATCGCGTTATTATTTCCAAATATAACAAAATATTAAAATGAACAACAAAATCCAGCTTATTAGTTGTGTAAACAGAAATGAATTATTATTTGTTTTGCATTATTGATGCGTATTGTGCTTCAATTATTATTTAACACCAGGATTAATTTATAATCTGACAAAAGCATTAATTTTAATGTATTCTATTTTTATTATCATTGCCAACAATACAAAATCATTTTTATGTATCAAAATGCATACAAAATAATTTTGTATTGTTTTAAAAAACTGTTTTCGATTTTTCTCGATGGTGTGATAAAAGCTGTAATACTTTTAATGCAAAAACTGCTGAATGATAAATGTTGTAAAACTACAGGGAAACGAATAGCATGAAAAGTGGCTCGTGGCAATTAAGTAATAACAGCCGCACGAGCTGATCAAAGTGGAAGCTGCGCTAGCCAATGACGGTTCATGAATGGTGCCTACATATCGAAAACCCTATTTGACTCGATAAGGTCTCTATTGCTTCCGGCCGTCGTTCGTAGATCTTTGAGTCGTTACGGGTAGTTAGAGGTCCGAAAGTCTGACAATCAGTCTTACTTATTGATATCGTGTTACTCAGTAAAGAGGTCGAGCGAGGCAAGAGGTAGAGGTTAGACTGGAAGCCGACCCCAACATAGTTAAGAAGGCTATGCAGAATGCAGATGGATTAGGATTGCTGACTATATGAATTTTGTTAGTTATATTTAAATATTAATATTCCATGCTAAGTCTGGTTTTATATTTTAGGTTAATTAAGATTTTGTAGCATTAAAAAAAGTATAGTTTGATAATAATTATTAAAAGATTAAAAGAAAGAAAGAAGACAGAAATAAAAACGTTTATTTGGACACAGTACGTGAAACACAAAATACGAAATTAACAAAAAATAAAAAAACAACAATAGTGTGTGCCTCACGGCTGCGCCAAAAAGGTTCATTTCAGCATGAATGCCAGACAGATGCTGTCTGACGCTGGTTTTCTAATGAACCTTTAGGGAAAAGTGACGGGAGTACACACAGTTTCAACATACCTAATACATATGTAGGTACATATAATTCTGTAGTCTAGCTTCAGAATGTGTTTTTAATAGAGTTAAGTGTTAATTTGTATTTTTTAAGTTAAGATTTAAGTATTAGCCGTAAGTTGATTTTTCAATTTATTTTAAGCAAGCCGTAAGTTTATTTAGGTACGTATGTGTTTGCAAACCACTATTGTATTTGGGTCATTCTGTAAATATAGTGTGTGTAAGTTTAATAAATACATAAATAAATAACTTTTGAATGAAATTGACAGTTTGAAAAGGAAAATGGCAAAAGAATTTGTTGACCTTAATATATAAATTTTATACCATAACATAACACCACGTCTGCATTCCTCGGGTTAAGCAGAGGTGCAAATTAGTACATCCACATTTAGCCAATCATGTTGAAGTCCCATTAAGGGGCGTGCCTATTACCACCAACCGGGCACAATCCCAGGCTAGGTCTCTACTGAGAAATTTCTGCTAGAAAAACTCAATAAAACTATACCCGGTCTGGGAATAGAAGAACCTTTTGGCTCGACAGTAGCGCTTGCTATGACTACAAAAAAACTTTTTACAAAAAAAAAAACAACCGACTTTCAAAAAACACTATAAAGTGAAAAATAACTTTAATTTCGGAAGTCGGTGTCTTTGTATTTGTATTTTAGTTTTGTCCCACCGACCTCCGAAATTAAAGTTATTTTTCACTTTTTAGTGTTTTTTGAAAGTCGGTTGTTTTTTTTTAATTACTTTTTTGGGTTCCGTAGTTCCTACAAGGAACCCTTATAGTTTCGTCAAGTCCGTCTTTCTGTCTGTCTGTCCGAGGTTTTGCTAAGAGACCTTTAGTACTAGAAAGCTGTAATTTTGTAGGATCTGTATCTGGGGGCACGGGAGTGCCCCCGCCAAGACGAGCCAAGCGAAGCGCAAGGGCACTACCCCTACCTTTTCTCGAAGCACTTCGTCGTATTTTTGAACCCTCTTAACTTGGCTTTGGATTATACCAGATAAACAAAATTTTCGAGATATGATGTCAGTGGTTGACTTATTAAACCTATAAAGTTTCAATTGCATAGCTCTTATACTTTAGATTTTATTGATATCTAAAATACCCCGATTTCGTCACTGACTCACTGACTGATGATCATCAATATTCTTAAGGTTCTTCCTGAAGTCCTAGAAAGCTGAAATTCGGTATGTAAGCTAGTAATAGTACACAAACAACAAAAAAATCTTAAAACTTGAAACTTTTACCCCCAACCCCTTAAACTAGGGGGGGAAAGTTTGTATGAGACTTCCGTAAATTTTGATGCTAGAAGTCTAAAAATTTATATAGGGGGTCCTTGTTATAAATAAACCCCAAAAAAAGAAAGAAAAAATGAACAACAGAAAAAATACTCGTATAAATATCATAAGCAACTTACAAAAAGAAATGAAATCCCACAAAAACATTTCATGTTAAATGTTGCCAAGACGAGACCATGTAGCTCGCACTGTCAAAAAGTAATCAGATCTCATGTAGAGCCAAGCTTCAAACTCTACACGCCCTAACTCTACAAGGCCTAACTTCGCAAACTCTACACCTTAAAAAAAATATGGCTTGGCCATTTCGCTACATTCACATGAGCGTAAGGTGAAAAACTCTCATACTGTTAATGGTTCTTGTAGTAACGAAACGGCCAAGCCATATATTTTGATTAAGGTGTAGAGTTTGCGAAGTTAGGCCTTGTAGAGTTAGGGCGTGTAGAGTTTGAAGCTTGGCTCTACATGAGATCTGATTACTTTTTGACAGTGCGAGCTACATGGTCTCGTCTTGGCAACATTTAACATGAAATGTTTTTGTGGGTTCCCTATCCATTTGCATAAAATTTTAAGACCTAATATAACTTAGCATAATTTTGTTTGGCATAATTATATTTTCGCATAATATAATTAGGCATAACAGCTTACGCATAATTTTTTTAAGCATAATTTCTCTAACCATAATAATGATTAAGCATAATATTCTAAAGCATAAATTGATTAAGCATAAAGTTCTAAAGCATAACTTTTTTAAGCATAATATCCTAAAGCATACATTTGCCCGAAGAGGATATACCAATTTGTTTCGACGATTGGAAAAAAGCCATATCTCCTGAATCAGGTAATATATAACATATTAATATGATAAAACGTATTGAACAATTTTGTGGGTTTTTTTTCGCTGTAGGAAGCATGAAGCAAGCAAGCATACAGCATGCAAGCAAGCATGCAAGCAAGCATGCAGCAAACAAGCAAGAATGCAGCATGCAAGCAAGCATGCAGCATGCAAGCAAGCATGCAGCATGCAAGCAAGCATACAGCATGCAGCATTCAGGCGAGCATGCAACATGCAGCAGGCAGGGTTTCTGTCACGGCTCCGGCGCTGCGGGCCTCCGGCGGCCCCACGCGTGCTAATCGTCGCAGACGGCTTTCGCTCACCACCGCAGCTTCGGCTTGTTGGCCGGCTTCGCCGGCCAGCCTCAGCCGCGGCGGCTCGCTCGCAGCCGCCTGCTCCTCAGCCCGTAGGCCGCCTCGCCCCTACGCGCCTACGCGATTTTAAATTACACTCTAGGGGTAGGACAAACAAGACTACGTGGAGTCGGTTTTGCAGCAATTCGGTTCTGTCTCTTTTGTTATGCTAATAGTCATTAGGCCTACTAACGTTATGCGAATCAAATTAATGCCAAAACAAATTAGTCTTTAAGATGATTATGCCAACATAAAATGTATGCCTAAAAAAATTATGCCGAAGTATTATTATGCCAAAACAAATTGTGCCAAAATCGTTATGCCGAAGTATATTAGGACAAAGAATATTATGCGAAAAGAAGGGATCCCGTTTTTGTGGGATATTAATTACGCCGACAAAGTGGTAAAATAAAAATTTTGTAAATATTTTTTTAGGGTAGCTCCCCTACTCGTGAAGTGGGGATGAATATTTTTTTCGTCGTCTACCCCATCGTGTGGGGTATCGCTGAATAGGTCTTCTAAAATGACTTGGGGGTTCCGAAAATAATTTTTCGATTTAATGCACCATTTACGAAATATTAAACTTTAAAGGGCAATTTTTTTTTTGTTCCAGTAGGGCGTCCCCCCCCCCCCCTCTAAAACCTAAACTGCTGGCTTGAAAAATCTGGAAAAATTCACGTAATAGTGCATTTCATGAACTTTAAAGGAAAAGTATAGCGGTTAAGATAACTTTATTAGTTTAGCAGTAATAGTCGTTGAACTTGGGTGTTGGATAATTTTGTACCAAATACAAAATCCTTAGCATTAATCTTTTAAAGTGACTAAGATGAAGTGCTTGTTTATAACGGGTAAAGACTTGCATTGAAAAAGAATATATGTTTTTTTTTTATATATTCAGAATAAAGAACAACAGAATCGTACTACATTGTGATAACGGGCTACTACGGAACCCTACACTGTGCGTGGCTCGACACGCACTTGGCCAGTTTTTATTTAGTAATTTTTAGTTTTAAGTTAAAACTGGAATATTTGTTTGTAATAAGTAGGTAATAGTTTTGTTGTAAATATTGCACTTGAATTTGACCAAGGTTTTGAGATGTTTTCCCTTTGAAACTACACCCGTAGCTCGTATCAATAAGCCAGGCCGTCACACTTACACGTACGATTATTAGTCCATATCTTGAAAATTACTAGATCGATTTTGATGAAACTTGTAAGCTAATAAAAAAAAATGGTCACGATCTGATAAATAGTTGCGGAGAAATGCGTGGACAAACATACATACATACATATACACATACATACGTCTAGTACAAAATTTTGTATATTTATTTGGAAGCCCTAATAGATGTGATATGTGATAGTCATATGTGAATATAATGCAGTTCCAATAATATTACATACATACGTGTCGAATTGATAACTTCCTTTTTTTTGAAGTCGGTAAATACTGCTATGTACCTATGTAAATATTAAACAGCGTACACGATGTCAGCTGTCTATCATTTACCACGCAATCAACACATCGCCATCAATCCATTAAAATAATAATATATGTTTATAGTAATGATTGCTTTCTATGATTTATGTAAAATTAATATTCAATTTGACTGAAGTAAATAAAAGTTGAAAAATTACGCGAACGCTGAACACTTTAAGTGATGGAAAGTGATTAGTGTGTATACATGCAAGTAACACATATTAGCTACTGCTATTAGTGATGTCTGTGTGGTGCCGGACTTAAAGAAAAGCACCACCCCATACTTCCCGTGGGTGTCGCAAAAGGCGACTAAGGGTCGTACCGGAGAATGGGCATTCCACCACCATACTATACTGCGATCGCCAACCCGCCTGCCAAGCGTGGCGATTATGGCAAACCCACCCTCCCCCAACTTGGGGGAGGCCTATGTCCAGCAGTGGACGTATTTCGGCTGAAATGATGATGATGATGATTAGTGATCAGCGGTATTTGCGTTGCTGAATTTTCGACAACTCTAATTTAAGAAACTGGCCAAGTGCGAGTCGGACTCGCACAAGAAGGGTTCCGTACCACAAGGCAAAACGCCGAAAAGAACAAGTTTGTTGTATGGGAACCCCCCTTAATAAATATTCATTTTATTTTGTTTTTAGTATGTGTTGTTATAGCGGCAACAGAAATAGATAATTTGTGAAAATTTCAAGTGTCTAGCTATCGCGGTTCTTGAGATACAGCCTGGTGACAGACAGACGGACGGACAGACAGCGAAGTCTTAGTAATAGGGTCCCGTTTTTACCCTTTGGGTACGGAACCCTAAAATATACGTTTATTTTTTCGTATTATTTTTGCCATTTACACGCTAGGAATAAACTAATTTTTCACTTTGATTGATTTTTCGTTCAGACGTTTCATTTCGAGTAAAAGATGGCGAATGAGACGCAAAAATGAAGACAAAGTGAAGCGCCTAATATCGGCTTAAGAGCGTTTATTCCGTACGGCATTTCATACAAACTTTCAAGCCCTTGTTTTTCGAAATGAATAAACCGATTTTAATGAAACTTCTGGCTGTAACACTATTTTTCGAAAATGTTTTTAAGTTACTTTTTAGACCTTTGTGTCGAATCCTATCCTGCTTATGCGAATGAAGTTTCATTAAAACCGGTTTATTCATTTCGAAAAACAAGGGCTTGAAAGTTTGTATGAAATGCCGTACGGCGTAAACGCTCTTAATACGTGAATTCTATGCAAATTAACGGTTGAGTATAAGTTAATTCAGATACATTAACAAGGGGACCGATGTTACTAGACATCAACTTATTTTCTTAAAGAAATTTTTTGACAGTCAGAAAAAATCAATAATTATTTTAGGAGGGGCTTGTAGCTAATAACAGCCGCACGGGTCGATCGATCAGGTTAAGCTACGCTAGCCGCGGTTGGTCCGTGGATGGGTGACCATCTTTACATATCAATACCCTGCCGTGCATCGGAAGACGCACGTCAAGTCGTTGGTCCCGGTTGTCATTCGTGGATTTTTGACAGTCTTTATGGGTCAAAAACCCGAACGTCTGACAACCAGTCTTACCAAGGGGTATCGCATTATTCAGAAACTGGGTTGTGAAGGTCAGATAGGCAGTCGCTTCATGTAAAACACTGGTATCAAACTGCATTCAAACTGTTGCACCGTTTAGACTGGAAGCCGATCCCAACATAGTTAGGAAAAAGTTGGGCATATGATGATGTCTAGCCTATACTGTCCCACGGTTGGGCAAAGGCCCCCAAGACCTTCCAAGAACTCTTTTCCCGCACCACCTCGAACTAATAAGTTGGTTATGAACAGTAATCATTTCACTAATTAACAAATTTTCTACTTTTTCAATTGTATTATTGGCATATAATGATTTAAGGTGTGAATTCACTGGTAATTAGGAAGTGGTCAATGTATGTAGAATAGGAATAAAATCAACGCACGCATGGACAGAGTCGACGCACGCATAATGATTAATTTCCTATTCACAAAGATTATGAAACGCAGAGAGGGTAAAAGTGCTTGTAAAGTAGGTATTCTGCCTACAATGTTAATTTGCGGACATGGTAGTGCTCACGCCACGATGAGCCGAAAACAAAAAGCACCCTTTAGTAATAATAATCATTGTTTATTTATCTAAAGTACACATAGAGTCTGTGTGGTGCCGGACTTAAAGAATAGCACCACCCCATACTTCCCGTGGATGTCGTAAAAGGCGACTAAGGGTCGTACCGGAGAATGGGCAGCAGCGTTCTCTATGCATTCCACCACCATACTATACTGCGATCGCCAACCCGCCTGCCAAGCGTGGGGATTATGGCAAACCCCCCCCCCCCCCCAAATGACAAGCTTGGGGGAGGCCTATGTCCAGCAGTGGACGTCTTTCGGCTGAAATGATGATGATGATACATAGATACAGATTCAACACAGTGGTAGACATACCATAGACATGAATGACTGTATAAACATAAGTGTAAGGTTACAAAAGTCGTTAATGACAAAAATGAAACCCTGCCTCTAGGAGTCTCGGTCACTGTCTCTTAAGATACATTCTAGGAGTAATGTATCTTGAGAGAACTGTCTGAATGAATGAAGAGAGAATCACATTCTTAATTATTTTGAGGGATGTTGCTAACCCATTGCTTCATATGTTCGATAAATTTGTCTGCTTAACAACATAAGTAACACAATGAATGTTATTGAACTGTCAAAATAGTGTGTTACGCAATTTCCCCGCAGGGACATCTAAGATAGGTAAGGTAAGCTCGAAGCGTTTCGACGTATTTTCGAACCCTCATTGCTTCGGCTAAATATAGCTAGGGAACTTAAATTCTAAGGATAAGATGTAGTAAGCAGACTTATAAAAGAAGAAGAATAAAAGAAGAAGAAGAAAAAAGAATAAGGAGAAGAAAGAAGAAGAAGGAGAAGTTGGAATCGCGCCACAACATAAACTTCTAATCGTCGGGGTGCGGGTTCCGACTCAGAACCTGGAAATCTTACCGTACCGACGTTTTCGTGGAAGGTTACGCGACACCATGCAGTGCAACATGACGCCGACACAGTCATCACTTCGTGCACATTAGTTAGTTTTTATAATTAAAATATGTATGTTTAGGTTAAGGTATTTATCTATGGGCCTGCGTCGCCTGAAATTAATGGATTATTATTATTATAAAACACGATACATTTTATTTAGGTAGCTCTGAATACTTTGGATTTTATTAATACCTAAAACACGTCGATTTCGTCACTCACCAAAACCTCTAGGGCACTTCCCGAAGTCCTAGAAAGTTGAAATTTGGTATGCAGGATAAGATTAGCACACAAACAAAAGAACAATATTGAGAAATCTATACCTTTTACTCACCAAAGGAGGTAAAAGTTATATTAATAAAATATGGGAAAATTTCACGTAAAAAAAGAATAGGTAATTAATTGTATTTATTGATTCTGAGGCGGTACGGAGTTCGCCGGTTCAGCTAGTAATGTATAAATTTAGGATTTGCTGTTCTCTCTTTTCTTTATTTACTGTACTACTGTGCAATGATTGTTCATCTTCTACTTCGGAAGAATTCTCGCTTCTGTATACTCGTTACTCGGTGTCGGTAACGGTCGACATGTGGCACGGGCCTCGCACTTGTAATTGCAGCGCCTGACCGAACGTTTCCGTTATCACCAGGAAACTATCCACTATTTACATTCCAAGTGTTATCGGTGCTTGAATTTGTATTTTTAGCGATCTACCTCATTATTTATAAACGTTGCTCAAAGGAGGACTATGTTGGGGTCGGCTTCCAGTCTATCTGGAATAAGTAAAAGTATTAAAGGGGGAACCGACCTAAACACTAATAAGTAACATAATTTAGGAAAAACGAAAATTTTATCAGCCTAGGGTAGTTTAGGAACAGTCACATGTGGTATAAGGACCGACTGTCTATCCGTCCTCTACAACCTAGTACTTTTTATTCCGTGAATTGTATATCAGTACTGTAGAGGCTGTGTAACCCTACATTTAGCAGTACAGGTTGGTTATAATTGCCAGTGTCATCCAATCGAACGTTCAAGCAATTGTCAAAGATTCTAATATGGTATTTTTGTTTATTAGAAGCAGTGCTAGATATAACATGATAATGTATAGTCGTAAATATATTTTATTCACGTCAAAGCTTTTTAATTATATTGTAGAGCTCCCATCTGGACCTCCACAGTACCGACGTCTTAAAACTACTCTTGCTTTAATCGCTAAATCTCCGCTAATGAGACACATTGAACTGCTTAACCTACTTCCACTTTCCTAACACTGAACCATTCTATTAGAGACCCCTTTGAGTAAGGCATAAATCATTAACTGTCATTAACTTCCACAATCTTACATTCATACTTCCATACTAATATTATAAATTCGGAAGTAACTATGTCTGCCTGTCTCTATGTTACCTTTTCACGCCTAAACCATTGAACGGATTTCGATAAAATTTGGCAGAGAGATAGATTACATCCCGGGGAAGGACATAGGCTAGTTTTTATCGACATACCTTGCGGGCGAAGCCGCAGACGGAAGCTAGTACTTTAAAAAGAAAATCACACTGAAACATCGCATAGATAAAACTTTTACCTACCCACCCACCTATCGTGAAACAAGAAGGTGTATCGAATCGTTCAGAAACGCGATGTCGTGATGAGCCTCCTTCCTTCCTGCTTTACATTGTGTTTCTAAACTATCTACATAATTTATTGGTGCATTTATCTTTGTACCTACTTACTGCAATATACCTTCTAATATTTGAAGGAAACATTGTTTGGTTGTGGGAAAATCCGTGAGTAAATTAAAGGTAGGTAATATATTATTAAAATACAAGATTTCGTTGACATGTAATGTCACAGCGTCGAGAATTCGTGATACAATATGAAATATGGTAAGAATTACTTTTAAAGAAACCTATGTAAGAGTCAGACGAGTTTCCGACTGTTTTATCAATGACTGAACCATCAGCAGGAAAGTATGTTTTGTTCTGAATGTAAACAAATGGATCAGAAAACATAAGTGTGGATTCACTTTTTTAACCGGCTTCAAAAAAGGAGGAGGTTCTCAATTCGGATGTTTATATACAACGTTATTTTTAGTATATGCGAAACCTGAATATAGTTTGTTCGGAATAAGTTACTGAATCGATTCCAATAATTTTTACCCCATGTTATATTTTGTCCCAAAAATATTTAAAAACGGTTAAAAGTTAAAAGCACCGGGCGATGCTAAGTAGGTTATCCAGTCTTCGCGACGAACGGTTACTACCTAGGTACTATTATCAATGAGCGCAAGACGGCGCGGCGCAAGCGGCGCGGGTGAGCATGTTTTTGTACTGATAAACAGGTAACTTAATAAGCTTATAACTTTGTGATTTTTCATGATACAGTTTTGAAATTTTGTACATAGACTCTTTACATAAAAATACTAGACACGTGTTTCGGGTTTCGCATATACTAAAAATAATGTTGTATATTTTTTTATCTATGTTCGGGCATAACTCCGTCATAGAGGGATTTGCAACATTCTTTTTTGTTCGAAAGACGTTTATTTGTGTCACTAATAAAATTGAGTGCTTTGATTTGAACTTGAATACTTACACCAGAAATTCTAATTTTGATATCTCCATAAGTTGTTTTTCATTGGAGAGCATAATCAGCCAATAATGTTACCACTGCTGGGACACAAGCCTCCTCTCAGTAAGAGGGAGTGGCTTAAAAAAAATCAACTGTTTCATACAAAAATTTCCACTTTCCACCTACTAGACCAAAATGTATGAAACAGCAGATTTTTTTTTCCGAGATTTCAGAGTTGGTCCCATAGTGAAACTTGCTCATATTCATGGATAGAACAGCCTGTAAAAATTTGGAATCGGTAAAAAAAATCATTCTGTAAGTTATTGTTAATACAGATTTTGAATTAACAAATTTAAAAAAACTGGGCAAGAGCGAGTCAGACTCGCGCACCGAGGGTTCCGTAACATCCGGGTTTATGCATAAGGTTTATGTTTATGAAATTAAATGTTTTTTTTTTATTTTTGAGTTGATTGAAAGAATGGTAAATTGCGGTTTACGATTTATGACGTATTAAAAAAAAACTACTTACTAGATCTCGTTCAAACCAATTTTCGGTGGAAGTTTACATGGTGATGTACATCATATTTTATATTTTTTTTAGTTTTATCATTCTCTTATTTTAGAAGTTACAGGGGGGCGGGGACACACATTTTACCACTTTGGAAGTGTCTCTCGCACAAACTATTCAGTTTAGAAAAAAATGATATTCGAAACCTCAATATCATTTTTGAAGACCTATCCATAGATAAAAAAAAAATTTTGAGTTTCAGTTCTAAGTATGGGGACCCCCAAAATTTATTGTTTTTTTTCTATTTTTCTGTGAAAATCTTAATGCGGTTCACAGAATACATCTACTTACCAAGTTTCAACATTATAGTTCTTATAGTTTCGGAGAAAAGTGGCTGTGACATACGGACGGACAGACAGACAGACGGACAGACAGACAGACTTGACGAATCTATAAGGGTTCCGTGTTTTGCCATTTGGCAACGGTACCCTAAAAAGATGCTCGCAAATTACTTGTTTTCCTGATCATAACTTTACTTAAGGTTATTTTACGCAAAATGACACCCTATGCCAATTTGCCGTGTTAGCTATTACATAACATGCTATTCAACGCACGGAGGGGTCTCGACTTGAACCGTACCCGGCAAGCCGTCAATCGATCCGTGTGCTGTTACCATTTAGTCATGAACGTAATACATCATTTATGTAACAAAAATCCGCAAAAGTAAAATAAAACGTTAAAAAAGTAAATTCAACTAAAAGCTATCGTCAGTTACCTAATGTTAATAGTAATAGATAGGTACGGACGTACGAACAAAAAAGATCGCGTTAGGTATGTCTTTCACTTGGACTATTGAATTGTTGGTGTATAGAACGGCTACCTATGTAGTAGGTATACCTGTGAAACTGTATGCCTCGGAAAGTTACGTTACGTTAAGGCTCAATACACCATTCCGGCGGCCCAGCCGGCGGGTATGCCGCCAACCAGCCCGACGGTGGCATTCCCGGCGGGTATTAGAGGCGCGGGGGCTTGCCGCACAAACGAGCCGCTGGCATGGCCGCCGGAGTATGCCAGCGGGTTACGCGGGGAGCTGGCGTCAGTTAAGAACTAGGAACACAAAGTGTACACTACTAGCATTCTACCCGGCTGTCACAACTGAAACGATGCTCTGCGGCCGCCAGCGGCAAGTGCCAGGCGGCATGATTATTCTGCGGCATACCCGCGCGGCAAAAACCTGCCGGCTGCGCCGCTGGCACAGTGTGTAGGAGCCTTTATGTTAAGCCATTGTTATCATTTCATATAATATTATGTTTACGCTCAACATTTTCATAATTATGCGACGAAAAATATTTTTTGAGCAGTGTTTTACGATGGGTTTGTCATAACTTTGAACATTTAACAGTCTACCTTTGGGCAGCACCTTAATTTAATTAACGGCTGCTTAAACGGACATGTTTTGGCGTTTTAACTTCAAGCAACGTTTCTAAATACGACGCCACAGAAAAAAAAAATAACCTCAAAAAACATTTTATTAATTACTCTCCCTACTTGTAAAAATATGTTATGAAACGGCCTTATTTTTAGGGTTCCGTACCCAAAGGGTAAAAACAGGACCCTATTACTAAGACTTCGCTGTCTGTCCGTCTGTCCGTCTGTCTGTCTGTCTGTCACCAGGCTGTATCTCAAGAACCGCGATAGCTAGACTGTTGAAATTTTCACAAAGTATGTATTTTTGTTGCCGCTATAACAACAAATATTAAAAATAAAATAAAATAAATATTTAAGGGGGGCTCCCATACAACAAACGTGATTTTTTGCCCTTTTTTGCTCTATATCAAAAATGGCAACAGGTAGGTACTTGAAATATTCACAAAATACTCAGTTGTATTTTAACTTTAATAATAAATAATAAAATTAAAATAAAATAAATATTTAAGGGGGGCTCCCATACAACAAACATGTTTTTTCGGCGTTTTAGCCTTGTGGTACGGAACCCTTCGTGTGCGAGTCTGACTCGCACTTGGCCAGTTTTTTTTCACGCTCATGCTACTTACAGAAAATAATATAATACCAAACTGACAAACCAAACCCGGCCCGTTAATGTCACAGCGCTCGATAGATGGCGTTGTACCGTCCGGGCCAAATCCTGAATCTCGCTATGGTTTCGTTACACGAGACAATACTAGGGTGAAAGGGAAGTGTGGAATCGGTACAACAAAACTTCGTCTAGTACTCAGCACTTCTTTGCCCGTGGTATGGGAGAAGAAGATGATGTCTTAGAAGAACAAAATTTTTAAATAAATCAGTCTTAAAACATCCTGTAAAAGTCTGATTTTATTAAATATAGTATGGATTATGAATATCTACATGCCTGATCCTTATTCTCAAATTTATAAGGGTTAGAATTGTGTGTTGATTTTAGGGTTAGAACTTAACGTAATCATTATATTCTTAATTCAATTTCTTAATTAAGTTTTTTATAGGTTTTCAGTTTTTGTGTCGACTTGGCAGATTGTCGTGTTAATTAAAAAGTAAGCAATATTTATTTTAGTTTCTTTTTATTATTTATATAATCACGCAATTTATAAGAATGTTTAAAATATATTAAAGATGCGGTAATTATTACTAAATATAATAATAATTAATTATATAAAACAAATATCTCTTAAAACAGGGCTTCCTTTGCTGTGACCTACAGGGTCCATAATGATCTAAATTATATAGTTACCACCTAAGTACACATTACAGTAAAGCAATAAAGATTTGAGTATATTATAATGTGCAGCTTTTAGTCTGCGCTAAATAAATGTATTTTTTTTCTTTCCTTTGAATACAGGTACAGTTTCTGTAACGATAATTTCTCGGTTTTAAACAAAACGTACCCTAGTCTCCACTTGACGGGCCGCCTGTAGCCGGTTTTTTTTAAATTTCTAATTGAGGGTGCACGCTTCTGGTTGTACATACATTGGTGTTAAATAATGGTAACTCGCAACGCGTTACACTTTAGTGAGTGATCCCGCACCTGGCTAGATTGCACCCTAAGCTTACACCGTAAGATTTTGATTATGCGATCTCTTAGGAGGTGATTATTGATATTATAATAATATTAGGTTTTTTGGGAAGGGGACGTTTTACCCGACTGCGTCAGAAGGAGGGTTATGTTTTTCGAGTGTATGTATGTATGTACCTATGTATGTATGTATATTTCTTTGACATGCTCTGTAGCCTAAACGGCTTGATCGATTTCAACTTGAGAGGTGCCGTTAGATTCGTCTTAATTGTGAGAGTGACACTGGGTACATCAAAATTGAAAAAAAAAAATTCGAAGTGACAAATTGCATACCATTTTTATTATAGTTTCAAATTCAAATGGGTCCCGCCTGCTTCCAACTTTTATTTAATTTAAAATGAGCTTGCTTGTAGCTTTTCAGTTTCGCAGTCGGGTTTTTTTATTTTTTAAACTACTTTTTTTTAAGAGGTATCGTATTACCTAGTAACTGGGTTGTCAGATAGGCAGCCGCTCCATGTAAGAAACCGGTAACTCAGCAGCATCCGATTAGACTGGAAGCTAACCCTAACATAGGTGGGAAATGACTAACCAGATGATGACTCTCAGAGTTACAGTTATCCATACTAATATTATAAATTCGAAAGTAACTCTGTCTGTCTGTAGGTTACCTTTTCACGCCTAAACCACCGAACGGATTTCGATAAAATTTGGCAGAGAGATAGATTGCATCCCCGGGAAGGATATAAGATAGTTTTTGTTCCGATATTCGCACGGAATCGACACTTATGCGGGTAAAACCGCGGGTCGCTGCCAGTTTTTTTATTTTTTTTCAGTAAGGTCGTGTCAGAGGGTAAACGTAATATTATATTTAAGGTTAATTTATGGACCAATCACAGTTTCTCTTAAAATATGTTTTGAATTTATGAAAGGTAGAATGCTTGCCCGTTTTTTCGTTTAAATATTCTTAAATTTCAGTAAGTTAGTACGTTGTAAAACAAATTTTCTTTTTATTAATCGACGAAAAAACGGAGAAGGTTCTCAAGTCGACGCGTAAATATTTTTTTATTTTTATTTATGACCACGCATAACTTTTTACAGAGTAGTCCGATTTTGATAATTCTTTTTTCGTTTGAAAGGGGTCCCTCGAGGTGGTCCCATTGTTATCAAGTTGAAATCTGAGGAGATCCTGTCATTTATCTCCCAAGGAAATCGAGGGAAAACCTCAAATTTTATAGGCAAGCCGATTTGGGTATTTTGTAAAGCAACTTGATTTTGGAAATCATCATTTGGTAAATTGGAACTGATGAAGAAGACCACAGATGGCCATCGAAACTACTCAAGGATAAATATTTCACGGGTTGCGATTCGATTATTCAAACTGACACACACAACTGACAGATTCAAAATTACTTAGGTATACTTACATTAGTTTAAGAACTTAGTTATTCATCATCTGAATAGGCTTTTCCCAACTATGTTGGAGTCGGCTTACAGTCTAACCGGATGCAGCTGAATACCACTATTTTACATGAAGCGACGGCCTATCTGACCTCCACAACGCAGTTAATGGGTAATACGATACCCCTTGGTAAGACTGGTTGTCAGACTTTCGGGCTTCTGACTACCCGTAACGACCGTTAAAGCTCCACGAATGCCAGCCAGGACCAACGGCTTAACGTGCTTTCCGAGGCACGGAGGGGTCTCGGTATGTAAAGATGGTCACCCATCCACTGACTAACCGCGGCAATCGTAGCTTAACCTGATCGATCGACCTGTGCGGCTGTTATTATTTAGTTAGTAAGGTTAAATAAAAAAGGTTTAAGTAAGTATTATTTTTTGCTTTTCAGTTTTTTCAGCGGTTTAATTTTTACTTATAAATTACTTAACCTCTCACGCGATCAGCTAAACTTCTATCCTAATAATAAATCTGAAGAGTTTGTTTGTTTGAGCGTGCTAATCTCTGGAACTTACAGTCAAATTAAAAAAAAATTGCTTTTGATAGCCCAGTTCTCGAGGAAGGTATATACTCAACATCATGCTGAGAACTTTTTTTTTTTTGATTTGAAATCATCAAATGACTCCTCCCGCTCTAGGTGGAGCGGAAGGGAGTGTCAGACTCTTACTGACTAAAACCCACCCGTGTTCCTTCCTTTGCCCTTTATGTTCCGGGCCAGCGGTAACCCTTTCGGACAATCCCGCTGACCCGGCAGGCTTCGGCCCTAAGGGGGCTCCTCGATGATGACATCTCTTTGAGGCGCGCGTGGAACACGTACGAGCCGTCCGGCACGAGCCTGGTCCTGATCGGACGGTGAGCTACCCATTACTCTCCGTCCGCAGGCCCGCGCCTACGGTGGCCGGGAGTCGTCACGCGGCTCCCGACGACCGGAGCGTCTCCCGCGGCGGCTGGGACGGGAGGCTCTCTCCCTGAACCGTCCCGCCACCTCCTTCGCTAGCATGACTGCTTCGCAGAAGGAGGTGACTGCCTCCCACTCCCTCTCGCCCCGGACCATGGCTTGCACCAGGGCCGGACGCGAGAGGTCGCCGCCGCTGCCGATCGCCTCTACGAGGACACGCCGGTGCTCCGCCCAAGCGGGGCAGACCTCCACCGTGTGCTCCACCGTGACGCTGAGACCCAAATAAAATATAAAAAAAACAGACCAAACCAAAATAACATTGATGCATTTCAATACTTTAAATTGTCCGATTAGAAAAATATAACAAAAAATTATAAAATAAAATAAAACTAACTAGGCTCTGTAGCTAGCGACTTCATCCACGTAAAATTTCGGACCCCGACACGCCCCGTCGCATCGCATCGTCTTCCCGCGTTATTATTCGTTTTTTCTCAGCATTCATTCTGAACTTTTTGTTTTTGCTCGGCTTCTAAAGGCTCCTACAAACAGGCACGACACGCGATATAATCGCGCGCGACACAAAGACACCGCTCGTTGCGCGACTGAGAAAAAACGATTAATAACGCGGGAAGACAATGCGATGCGACGGGGCGTGTCGGGGTCCGAAATTTTACGTGGATGAAGTCGCTAGCTACAGAGCCTAGTTAGTTTTATTTAATTTTTAAATTTTTTGTTATATTTTTCTAATCGGACAATTTAAAGTATTGAAATGCATCAATGTTATTTTGGTTTGGACTGTTTTTTTTATATTTTATTTATTTTAATGTTTAATACTTGTGTTTTGGGTACGATGTGAAAATTAATGACTTTAATATTGAATGTAATTCGCACGCTTGCTTGTAGGCAGAATACAATAGCTTTTAGGCTTCCCCTCATTAATGAACAATGTATTTTCTGGCAAATAAATATTTTGAATTTGAATTTTGAATGAACGGTAATAAAATGAGATTAGTTTCTAGGGTTAATTAATTAAGTAACAATCTCTTCCATTTCAGTTCCAAATCAAGCACAAAAGAAGGCCAAGTGCGAGTCGGACTCGCACACGAAGGGTTCCGTACCAGAAGGCATAAAACGCCGAAAAAAACGTTTCTTTTATACACCTTTAAATTTTAATTTTATTTTATTTTTATTATCTGTTATTAGAGCGGCAACGAAAATACATCAGCTGTGAAAATTTCAACTATCTAGCTATCACGGTTAATGAGATAGAGCCTGGTGACAGACAGACAGACGGACAGTAGAGTCTTAGTAATAGGGTCCCGTTTTTACCCTTTGGCTACGGAACCCTAATAAAAAACAAACAAAGATCACAATCTGTCCCACAAATATCAAATGTCAAAACCTAGTGATATTTAATGAAAGAACGTAATTAATAACATACGAGAACTACAACAATACAATAAAAGAAAACCGTCGCCCGTATTACAATAGAAAACCTATCCGGTCAAGAACGACACAGCACCACAAAACGCATGCGCTAGACAGGGATAGATATAGTTTGTCAGCGTCGCGTTCGACAGTGAAAGTGCAATCGACTCAAGCGCATGTAGAAAGCCTAAAATAGTTTAATTTTCTTCTTTTTTCCTTTTTTTGACTGGACAACGGTAAGAATGATTGGGTTTTTTAGTTTGTTTATCGAAAACGAAAGTTATATTATTGATCGGTTACGTTGGTTGAAACAGTTTTAAGTAATACTGTGGCGTGAGTCACAAGTTATACTTAAAGAACTCTTTGACGTGAAGATATCACGTATCGCGTAATTTATATTTTTTTTATTTTAATGACATTGATTTTTAATTGCAATCTGTGATTACAGTCACTCACACACTTGTTAAAATTCTAGTAAAATCATCTACTTTTACAGTATTTGTAAATAATTAGTAAATATGTGAGCATCATGTATCTATCACAAAATTGATTTACCTGTCATTGCTTAATTGTTAATTCTTTTTACCTTTTGTGGTAGACTACTTTTATTCTAGGTCCATCATCTTCACATATAATAATTATATTATGTATACAAAACCTTGTAAAACATTTTAAATGAGTAACGGTGGAGTTTCTAGCCCATTCTTCTCCATACGAAAACTACCTTTTGGAAGGGGCGACTAGAATCAATTCTATTTTGTTTTTTTTTGTATTTGAAATAAATAATTTGACTTTGACTTTGAATTGTGACGTGCAGTCAGGAATTTGAAAGGGCCTCGTGGCTAAATAATAACAGCCGCATGGGTCGCATAAAGCTACGTTTGCCGCGGTCGGTTCGCGGATGGGTGACGATCCCTGACGTGTCGAGATCCCTCCGTGCCTCGGAAAACAGGTTAAGCTGTTAGTCTATTCATTAGTCATTCGTTCATTAATTGACAGTCGTTACGGGTATTCAGAAGCCCAAAAGTCTGACAACCAGTATATGGCTGCGTTTCCACCAGAGATGAGCGAGGATGCGTAGCGTGTGTGTCAAACTAACCAATACCAACGCTAACTTAGTTCAAGCTATAAAAATGAAGCGATGTTTTTGGTTGGTTTCACACACAGCCCTCGCTACGCATCCTCGCTCATCTCTGGTGGAAACGCAGCCTTAGCAAGAGGTATCGGTAAGAGTTACCCAGTAACTGGGTTGTGGAGGTCATAATTGGAAATCGCTCCATGTAAAACACTGGTATTCAGCTGCATTCAGTTAGACGGTCAGTGGGTCGTCTTAGGCGCGGACTGGAAGCCGACACCAACGTGGTTGGGAAAAGACTAGAAAAGAAAGATAAAATAAAATATTTTATTTGGAACACAGAAGAAATACAAAAATTAAAAAAGGAACGAACAAAGTTTAATTAAAAACTACCAAATAATAAATAAACTAAAGAAAAAGGTCTGTGCGAGGCAAAAAAGGCAATCTCAGCAAAATCACACTAATATTATAAAGGCGAAAGTTTGTGAGTGTGTGTGTTACTTCATCAAGCTCAAACGGCTGGACCAATTTTGATAAAATTTTGTAAGGAGGCAGTTGACACCCTGGACTAACATATAGGCTACTTTTTATCCCGATATTCTCACGGGATCGAAACTTATGCGGGTGAAACCGCAGGGCGCAGCTAGTACTGCGATATAGCGATTAGGCAGATTGAGTTAGAAATTTGGTATTTTGTCCAGCAGAGGAAGTTACAAAATAGAATGTAATATAACACAATTGACTTACCTTTAATATTTTCCTGCTTTGGCGAATCCGAATGTCGGAAATAGTTTCTGCGTTACGATTCGATTTCCTTTGACAAAATAATGGAGGTGTTTTCGACAGTTTGATTATGTTTGCTGACCTCCAACTTCTTACAGTCTGTCAGTTTCATACAAAAGAATACGTGCTTTACGAATTTGATCTTTATTAGCTACTAGAACTGACGTACTCACAGGTGTCAAGAACGCGTTCTGTCGACGGCCGGACGGGAACATTCAGATGACAGGATCTCACACACTTTCAAGAGTAGAAGAAGTTCAATGGACGAATAAGTGCTTATATATGTGTGTGTGTATATTATAAAGGAAAGAAACGCTGCATTCATACTGAGCGACGTTCTGTATTGTTGCGTTGTTATTACAAAGTACTTACTGCGATAGATAATACGGAATGTATGACTCAGAAAGAGATAGCTATCTGTAGTGTGTTGCTCGCTGCTATTAGCGGACTAAATGAAACTACAACAATTGTCTGAATTTGCCTGCAACAATTTGTACGCGTTAGTGCCATATCTACCTCTTTAATAAAATATCATTGGTGAAATATGATTCGGCTAAAAAGGGGATGACTTCTAAGATGACGGGACATAGAGATGAAAGGAAGTAGAATATGCTGTAACAACCCAAATAACTGTCTGTAATAATTTGTAATAATTGTCTGTGTGGTGCCGGACTTAAAGAATAGCACCACCCCCATACTTCCCGTGGGTGTCATAAAAGGCGACTAAGGGTCGTACCGGAGAATGGGCAGCAGCGTTCTCTATGCGTTCCACCACCATACCATACTGCGATCGCCAACCCGCCTGTCAAGCGTGGCGATTATGGCAAACCCGGGGGGGGTTTGCCATAATCGCCCCCTTTGGGGGAAGCCTATCTTTCGGCTGAAATGATGATGATGATGATGAACCCAAATAAACCAACCCGCACGGGGCCCGCGTGGTAGAATACAGCTCACTTCCTTCCGAAGAGTGGAGGCCGGTGTCCTAACAGTGGGAACATTAGAGGCTGATTATGTATAAGGGCAGGTAATATGATGAGTTGGAAGAAGTGCGGCGGCATCTATATCGCCATATGTGAACCAAGCAATATACTCATCATCATCATCATCATCATTTCAGCCGAAAGACGTCCACTGCTGGACATAGGCCTCCCCCAAAGGGGGGGTTTGCCATAATCGCCACGCTTGGCAGGCGGGTTGGCGATCGGCGTTCTCTGGTGACTGGTATGGTGGTGGAATGCATAGAGAACGCTGCTGCCCATTCTCCGGTACGACCCTTAGTCGCCTTTTACGACACCCACGGGAAGTATGGGGTGGTGCTATACTTTAAGTCCGGCACCACACAGACAATATACTGATTCTTATTATTCCTTTTCGCCGTATCTCTGTGGCAAATAAATTGTTTTCTTTCTTACAAGCCATGTACCTAGGTACCCGATAGGATCCCACATCGTCAAAAATGACGAACTTCCATACAAACTTTGATTCATTTTAACCCCTCTAGGGTATGAATTTAAAAAAAATCCTTCCTTCAATCTACCTTCGTTATTTATGGACCCAGCGGATTTTGATTAGTTAGATATCAAAACGACCATATAGCCTAAACAATGATCCAAATGAAAAGCCTTCTGCATATAGCCTAAACAATGATGCAAATGAAAAGCCTTCTGCATAAATAATGTTGTTTTTTAAGCCAAAATAATAGAACTTAAAAGTCTGAGCCTAAAACATCGCCGGGAGGGTAGTTCGTAAATAAACTATAAATACAACAAAGAGTTTATTATTTATTTGTTAATTATGGACTGTGTAATTAGACTTCTAGAAATACAGACGCCCGTATTACTTCAACATTTCAGTGGCTACATAATAACAGCCGCACGGTCGAGTGACGGTTAAGCTACGCTTACCAATTCTGGTCCTTCGATGGGTGACCATCCATTAAGTATCGAGATCCTTCCGTGTCTCGGAAAGTACGTTTGACCGTTGGTTCCGGCTCTCATTTGTAAATTTGTCAGGTCGCTACACCCTGGTTGTTAGACTTTCGGGTTGTCAGGAGCCCGAAAGTCTAACAACCAGGGTGTAGCGGTATCTACAACGCGTCATTCTGATGTCACGCAAAATCCTGCATCTCGCAAGCAGAGTTTACCGGGCAACTAGCATAGATACAACGGCCCGACATGAATCATCGGGCAGTTGCCCGCCAGACACAATACCCGTCTGGTCGGAGGATCCTCCCTTTTCTATGGAGTATGAGTGAACTTTACACCCACCTGTTCCTCATACCTCTATAAGGGTATACCAAGGGTTTCGTGTTACCCAGTAACTAGGTGGTGGAAGATGGGTAGTCGGTCCGTGTGAAGTAACTGTAAGCCGACCCCAACGTATGTAGTTGAGAAAGGGCTGGGCAGATGATGATCAATTATTATTCACTAGCTGCGCCCCGCGGTTTCACCCGCGTAATTGTCGATCTCGTAGGAATATCGGGATAAAAAGTAGTATAGTAGCCTATATGTTAATTCAGCGTGTCAGCTACCTCCGTACAAAATTTTATAAAAATTGGCCCAGCCGTTTGAGCGTGAAGAAGTAACAAACATATAAACACACACACACACACACACACACAGTCACAAACTTTCGCCTTTATAATATTAGTGTGATTGAAGTGAAAACTTCTTTATGCGCGTTGGACATTTTTGAGATGGGAAAAAAACTATTGAACTTGCGGCACAGTTACCGTAACCGACACCGCGCTACATTCAGATGTGTTCGGCTGTCCTAGGGATGTACTTGGTCGATATGTCAGTGAGTGATGGCAAAGTATTCTGTTTGTGCTTTGTTTATAAGACAATTAAAAAAATACACAAGTATTTGTTCAAGTTTTCACTTCTATCGGCACTCCCGGAGTGCCACTGTTTTTTTTTTTACTACATATACTGATGGCTGGTGGTGCTCCATAAATACATTATAATATTTGTAACTATCCCTCGAGACAAAACACATAGAATAGTCCCAGAAATAAAATATGTAATAAATATATCATGTTTACACAAAGTGAGAGCATAGACAAACACGATACACGAATATAAACAAAGATTCTTGTTGGATAACAAACAATAATATCTACGGGAATTATAGGACAGAATGTTTAGTCTAATTTTATGTTTATTGAATCAAATAGGTACCTGAATAAATATAACCTACATAAATAACGTGGTTCGAGGTGGCGGGCGCGGGAAAACAGTTCCTGGAAGAAGAAGGGAAAAAAAACCTCGCGTATTGTTCCCATGGCGGTAAGCAGAAATTATAGAACCATATCTGCTTTTTTTTACCCGACTTCAAAAAAAGGAGGAGGTTCTCTATTCGGTTGTGTTTTTATTTTATTTTTTTTATGTTTGTTACCTCAGGACGCCGTCATTTATAAGCCGATTTGGAAAATGATATTTTTATTCAATAGGATATACTTCTAGATTGGTTCTATTTTTTTTAAATCCAGTTCTAATGATGGGAACTATGAGGAATTGAGGGAACTCCTCAAATATTATAGGCACACCTATAGCGATTTGGGTATTTTTTATAGTAACTCGTGCATTTGCTCTCGTAAACTAACATTTGGTGAAGTGGAACTGATGAAGAAGACCACAGATGGCCACTGGAACTACTCAATAATAATTATTTCACGGGTTGCGATTCGATTACTTTAATATGGTTGCTAAGCACTTTATGCTCGTCACAATGCGAATAGTGAAATAGAGCTGATGGTGGAAATCCAAGAGAACTCCTCAACAATTAACGTCCCTGCATCGGGAAAAGCAATATTTTGTAAAAGGCGATGGGCAAGTTGACATTAGGCTATTGTAACTTAGATACATGATAAACAAACCCACTAAAAAGCGAGAAATAAAAACTTTTTAACAAAAAAAAAACCGACTTCCGAAATTAAAGTTATTTTTCACTTTGTAGTGTTTTTTTTTGGAAGTCGGTTTTTTTTTGTTTTTTTTTTTTTAATTTTAATAAGGGGTTAAAATTAACAAATATATAGACACTAACTCCACCATGTCGGGAGGGGTCCCGGCGTTTCCACTTACATCTTTATAAATATTTTGCAAAAATATTGCTTATTGAAGAGAAAGATTGGCTCAAATTTGCATGGCATTCTTCAAGAATCGGTTTCGGCATCCTGTGCTGAGAATACTACTCGGTTTTATTCGATAGAAGTTCCTTCGAAGGATGTTTAGTAAAGTAAGTAAGTAATGTAACTGCAGCCCTGTTGGTCTCGTGGTCGCAAGCGCGACTGCTGAGCGTGGGGTCCTGGGTTTGATTCCCGGGTCGGGCAAAGTGTTATTGAGTTTTTCTATTAGGAATTTCTTAATAACAGCCCAAAGTTTGGAAGTTGGCGGTGTGATACCCCCGTGACTCAGAAAGCACGTTGAGCCGATGGTCCTGCGCCTGATCTCTCTCCGGTGAAAGTCAAAGACAAAAAAACATTTATTTCAAATGTTTTTTTTTTTGAACGTCAAAAATTACGATAAAATAGAATTGATTCTAGTCGCCTATTCCAAAAGGTAGTTTTCGTATGGAGAAGAATGGGCAAGAAACTCCACCGTTACTCTTTTAAAATGTTTTACAATATTTCGCATACATTCACACCTAAAAATAAAATTACTATACCACAATAGGTAAAAGAATTAAAAATGAAAACATAACAAATTATCTGATACATAGGTATATGGTGCTCACATATTTAAAAACATGGTAAAAGTAAACGATTTTCATTTAAATAAAAAAAATACAAGTAATAAGTCAGGGTGTGAGTTTAAGTAATTACAGAATGTAAATCAACGTCAAAAAAAAAGAAAGAATCACATTTTACAATTAAATTAGCTCTAGATTGTCCTATGGAGCAGGACCAGCATGTTTCCAAGCGTTCTTATCTTGGATATAATCTTCTAATTTATAGTATGCCTGTTTACAAAGTGTACGTTTAATGTGAATTTTTAATTTGTCGTGTAAAATTGGTCGTGTCGGATTGCCGTCCCATCGGACTATGAGGGTTAGGGAAGAGGGAGTGCACCTGTGTCTGCGCACATACTTGTGCACTATAATATCTCTCGCGCCGAAGGCTAGTCTCCCGTTGAGATTGGCCACCGCCGTGGCCGAAATACGATCTGGAGGACTTTAGATTTGAGTATTAAACTAACTGGAGGCGCCATTGTCAGGCGATCCCCGCTGCCAAAGGTACGAGACCGCCGGTCATAGTGGTTATATACATGTGTGCGTATAGTATATGCTTGTGTTTGTTTTTTGTTTTGTGTGCGTGCGTAATAACGCGATCGAATTGCATTAGTGTATTATTGCGTTCCCTCGTCCCCCGCGATGAAAGTGACAGACTTATTTGCATAGATATTAGTACTCGTGGCGTCTCCGGTTGGTTTAATACTCAAAGGACTTTAGATGTAAAGTGTATTCAAACTTGTATTTCAAATTAATATTATTTCAAGTTAAACAACAATAACAGTATAAAACGATACGAGTTCTGCTGGGTTATTGCGTAACACACAATAGCAATAGCTTTCATTTTAACATGGCAACAGCATTCGTTGCTCTATTTGCGTTGTTGAGCAGACAATTTTTTCGAACATATGAAGCAATGGATTAAGCAAGTGCAGTGATGCTATTCTGTAAAAATCTCACCGTGAAAAGTTAGGTGAAGTGTTGAAGTCAGCTGTCAATAGTGTCAGTCCTTAACATCAGGCGGAATGACAACTCACCTTACCTAAGTTATCACGGTGATATTTTTACGGATTAGCACCGCTGATCTGTAACTGTACAAAAATCATCTATATATATAAAATTCAAAGTCCTGACTGACTGACTGACTGATATATCAACGCACAGCCCAAACCGCTGGACCTAGAGACTTGAAACTTACAAGTTGTGTTCTTTGTGAAGAGTAAGTATCCACTAAGAAAGGATTTTGGGGAATTCAACCCCTAAAGGGTTAAAATAGGGGATGGAAGTTTATATGAAAGTCCGACAGTTTTGAAGTTAGGATCTTCTAATTTTGTATTTAGGCTGACAATTGAAAATTAATTTATAAGTGTCTCAGCGTTTTTGATAATTCCACCCCCGAAGGGTTAAAAAGGGGGATGAAGTTGTGTATAGAAGTCATTAATTTTCGACGTAAAAATCACTAAATTTATTATCTAGGCTTATGATTGGAAGCTAACACAATGTTGTTAGAATTTCATCCATTAAGGGGGTGAAAATGGGGATGAAATTTTGTCCTGACTGACTGATGTATCAACGCACAGCCTAAAACGCTGGTTGGTACCTACCGCTGGGTAGAGAAATTAATTTTGGAGGGTGTGTTCTTTGTGAAGAGTAGATATCCATTAAGAAGGGGTTTTTGGAAATTTAACCTTTAAGGGGTGAAAAG
Organism: Mesoligia furuncula; assembly: GCA_916614155.1. Taxonomy (NCBI): domain Eukaryota; kingdom Metazoa; phylum Arthropoda; class Insecta; order Lepidoptera; family Noctuidae; genus Mesoligia; species Mesoligia furuncula. The sequence goes on along the minus strand of OU744813.1, from coordinate 2,491,158 downwards.
AGGGGATTTTGTTTGTATGAAAAATCTTATTCCTTGAGTTAATAACCATTAAACTTAGCACGAATACTTATCTAAATAAATTATGAAGTTTGGCTTTTTTTTTTCTAAACTACCCCCTGAAGGGGGATTGGGAGGTGTCAAAGTTTGTATGGAAGAATTTTAACGCGTGGTCCGATTAACTCGAAACTCAGTATTTATACTTAAGACCGAAAATAAAGAATAGTGTATCATTGTTTTTCGAAAATTTACTATTTTTATTTTATTTATTTATTAGTGAAAAGTTAATTTTATAGGGGAAGACTTTACTGCGTGGCTTGATTAACTCGAAAATTGGTATAAACAATCTTTGAGTCGAGTAATGAACACATCCCAAACAATTTTACGAAATTCCACCCCTGTGGGGGTGAAAAACGGGATACAGTTTATAAGAAAAATCTTATTCATTTGGTTAATAAACTTGGCAAGAATACTTGCCTAAGCAAGTAATAAAGTTTATCATTATTCGTTTATCAAAACACCCCAACACCCCTTGTGTTGGGGTGTTAAAGTTTGTGTGGAAGAATTTCAACGCGCGGTCCGATTTACTCGAAACTCAGTATTAATACTTTTGACAGAAAATAATCAATAATAACAGCCGCACAGATCGATCGATCAGGTTACGCAGGCTACGCTTGCCGCGGTTGGTCTGTGGATAGGTGTCACAAATAATTATAAAATTCGATTTTTTTTTTGGAATTCTTAACTAACCCAAAAGGGAGATTGGGGGTGTCAAATTTAGTATGGAAACATTTTAATGCGCGGTCCAATTAACTCGAAACTCAGTACCTATCTAAGACCAAAATAAATAATAAAGTGGTTCAGGGTTTTTCGAAAACCTACCGCTAATGGGGTGAAGAGGGGTAGTCAATTTCACAGGGCAGAATTTTATTACGAGGCTTGATTAACTGGAAAATTGGTTTAAATAATCTAGATTATGTTTCGAAATTCCACCCCTATGGGGATAGAAAGAGGGGATACAGTTTATATGAAAAATCTTATTCATTTGGTTAATAAATTAGAAACATGGCAATATTTGGGTCAGTAAATAATAAAGATTGTCACTTTTAGTTTAAAAAATCCCTCACAGAGGATTTGGGGGTGACAAAGTTGATGGATTAGAAGAATATTTAACCCGCTGTTGTCGGATTAACTCGAAACTCGGTACTAATAAAACAAAAAATACATAAAAAAAAGTCAGTTTTTCAAAAATTGACTCCTACGAAGGTGGACATTCTACTGCTTGCTTCCATTAACTCGAAAATGGGTATGGGTCTTTGAGTCAAGTTATGAACACATCCTAAACGATTTTTCAAAATTACTCTCCTGGGGGGGTAAAAAGCTGGGATACAGTTTATTTGAAAAATCTGATCCCTTTGAGCTGTAAACTAAAAAATTGGTCCGATTACTTATTTTTAAGTAGGTAAATAAATGATAAAAATAATAAACATACATTTTCGAAATTATAAGAGGAAAGTACGAATTTCACGCGGACGAATTCGCGAGCAGAACCTAGTTGAGCTATAAACTAAAAAATTGGTCCGAATACTTATTTATATCTAAATAAATGATAAAAATCATAAACATACATTTTCGAAATTATAAGAGGAAAGTACGAATTTCATGCGGACGAAGTCGCGGGCAGAAGCTAGTACTAATATTATAAAGGCGAAAGTTTGTGAGTGTGTGTGTGTGTGTGTTTATATGTTTGTTACTTCTTCACGCTCAAACGGCTCTACCAATTTTGATAAAATTTTGTGTGGAGGTAGCTGACACCCTGGATTAACATATAGGCTACTTTTCATCCCGAAATTCTCACGGGATCGACACTTATGCGGATGAAACCGCGGGGCGCAGCTACTATTAAAATAAATTTATTAAAGCTTATTTTTATATATTTTTGCTAAACTCATGGCCCTTCCTCGACAACATTTCTCTGTAGCCCTTTATTATTGTCCGTCACTCTCACCGCATCAAAAAATAAATGAAAATGGAAGTCACCAAAGAAAATGTAGGTAATGTTATTTCACTATCTTTAACATAGATGTACAGAGTCTAGATGTGGCACGAGAAAATATGCCTTCTTTTGTGTCACTATCATAATGTTATTATCCTATATTGTGCATAAGCATGCCTAATCACCCTCTACTCTCCCCGCTGCTGGGCCTCCTCTCTTCAAAAGGGAGTGGGTTGTAATCTATACATTTCTTCGAATTTTTGGTTCCTTTATCGTTCATTCTCATTCTCTCTCTCTCCCACTCCTTCATCTTCATTGGTGATTTCCTTCATCGTTTTGTTAGCGGGGGTGATGAAATTATTTAAACAAAATAAAGCGCCAACGAGCCCAAAAGGCAATGGAGAGGGCTATGCTTGGAGTTTCCTAGCGTGATCGAATCAGAAATGAGATCTGCAGGAGAACCAAGGTAACTGTCATAGCCCGAAGAACCAAACCTGAAATCGCAAAAAAAAATCAGCTGTTCCCTACATTTTTAGGGACCAGCTGATTTTGTTTTCGCGATTTCAGGTTTGGTCCGGTAGTGAAAGTTGTTCACAATGATGAGTACAATGACCTAATAAGAGGTTGTTAATGTTTTACTAATAACCATGTATACCTACTTTAACCATAATAATAATATAAATGCGAAAGTGTGTCTGTCAGCTCTTCACGCTTAAATTTGGCAGAGAGATAGATTGCATCCCGGGAAGGACATAGGATAGTTCTTATCCCGATATTCCCACGGGATCGAAACTTACGCGGGTAAAACCGCGGGGCGCTGCTAGTTAAGTGTAATAATATATTTTTCACATATTTTGTTTACCACTCATCATCATCATCTGCCTAGCCTTTCCCAACTATGTTGGGGTCGGCTTCCAGTCTAACCGGATTCAGCCGGATTTTGTTTACCACTAAAGGGAAGAAACATAGTTTTGCGGTGGTCAAATTCTTTTTGTATCTTTAAATAGGGTGAGACCTTTTTTCTTATCAGATGTATGAAAGAGACTAATAATAACATGTCATTTTTAGACAGCATTCTTATTAGACGGTATACACTCTTAGGTACCTAATTGAACTGCCATATCTAGTATCTCTACAGCTTTTTCCTCAAGTGCAAACTATTGTTTTATTTTTATTCAACAGCATTCAATGTCTTGCTCTTTATAAAAGAGTTATTCTGAAACTGTTTGCATAGTATCATATATTTTATTTTAATAATTATGTAAAGATTCGAAATAATTAAAAATGAAGGCTATTAAATCTATTCTATTTTGCAAATACTTAGCATAGCATAGCATAATCGGGCCCTATCAGAATACCAGCGCTGTGACATTATTTTTTTTAAATGTCGCAGCATCATGCTGAGATAGGAGCCTTTTGGCCTCGTATAGGACTTTTTTTTCCTTTCCCTTGTGTTACTTTTTTATATAAGTTGGATTTTTATTTCACTGTGTTTAGTTTGTGATCTTCCTGTACGACTCGCAATAAATACTTTTTCTTTCTTTTCTTTCTTTCATAATCACCCTATATTGTTCCCACTGCTGGGACACAGGCCTCCTCTCTTCGAGAGGGAGTGGGTTGTAATCTACCACGCGGGCCGAGTGCGGCTTGGTAGATATCACATATCTCCGAATTTTTCGTTCTAAGACAAGCCAGTTAAATAATAAAATTAAACTAAAATTAAAAAACGCAAAAATCTAGATACCTAAAAACATTGTTATCATATATAAATTCATTAGACATAGTCTACTAACTTTCAACGAAAACTTGTTTGTAACAAAAAAGTTTTTTGTCTAATTCGCTGAAAGAAAACTTTATAATTTTAAACAACACTGTAATTTATTATCTGCCTTCTTCATAATACCATTAATAACAATAACAATACAATAAAAGTTTTATCTGAAGTAAAATCTAGTTGTCACTTGAAAAGTGTCAAGCGCCAAGCAATTTAACACTTCGGGAGACATTATAATAACTATAATTTTATACGCAACCAGAGTGTGTAACTTTGTGTGAACTAGTTGAATATACTGACTGTACTTGTGTTTTTATTGAGAAATATAGGTGAAAGATGTTTAGATTATGATAAGGTGACTAATGGGACATAAATAATAATGATATCTTCTTAATTACAATACCTAAAGTGTAATTATTAATTCCCTGGAGTAAACTGACAGATGCTAATGTCACTTTGTAAAATATTGTTGCCTTAATTATTGTAATAGTGATGCGTTCCGTACGTTGTGATTGAGGACATTCACACAAAGTTAATAGGAACATTTAATTATTAATTAATTATAATATATACGTTGCTTGACAATTTTTTTAGTTAGCCTACACTGTCCCACTACTGAGCAACGGCCTCCCTCATATTCTCCCAAGCGTACTTTTCCAAAGCCACATCGATCCAACCTTTGCAGTACGCGTCTAGGCAAAAATTACGCAAAAAAAAAAACAGTGTCAAAGTAAGCTTCCATGTTTTCATAGTATGTTTAATTTAACCACACAATTTGCGTGATCAAAAGAAAACAAATAAGGTTACCACGCATAACATATGTCTCATATACTATTGTTATGATTCTGTTATAGCTGTTGATTCTCCTATAAATAAATAAATAAATAACCACAATTACCAGCGACTTTACTGACCATACAAAACAAACAGACAAACAAAACGAAAACTTTCTTACAACAGATTGCAGAATCGCCACACTTTTTTACCACTCACTGAGATAGCTTCAAAGAAATCGTTCGGTTTTACTTCTTATTTTTTTTAGCCAACTATATAAACCTCTCAGTCTCCCTTTCTCGCTTATTGCGCGAATCACCATCAGCGAAAATGTATCGAGAAGTGTCGTTTTTAGTCACCTTCATTGGAATTACCTTCGCTTCGTTACTAGACGGTGACATCGACTTGGTTGAAGGAGTGCGGTTAGCGAGAATACCAGTGACAAACTCTTTGGAAGATGAAGGGAGATCGTTTGGAGAGAATTATTCTCCTTTGTTCCGGATGGCGAAGTTCCTGGAAGGACATGAGCTGCACGTGAAGTTACCGAATTTGATTGAAAAGGATCGTGTCACTCAGTTTCTGGCTGATTCGCTGAAGGTCGTCGATGACAGCTATAAGGAGAATTCTGGTAAGTTCTGTGTTTTGTTACAAGTGCTTTTTAACCCCCGACGCATAAACGACGGGGTGTTGTAATTTTGACGTGTCTGTGTGTGTCTGTCTGTGGCGTCGTAGCTCTCGAACGGATGAACCGATTTTGATTTTGTTTTTTTTGTTTGTTTGTGGTGAATATAGCAGTCGTTTAGGAATTGCCGTATAATCATTTAGATATGCTCCAATAGAAATGAAGTGACTAAGTAATTCAATCGAAAAATGCCACTGATAATGTATCAAACTTGCTATAAGATAATACTAGCTGACCCAGCAATCTTCGTACCGCCTCAGATTTTTTTTTTTGTTATTTTTTCCCATGTTTTAATGATTATCCTGCTATTCGAGGCAAAGACAAATCCAACAAATAAAAGATCAGAATAATCGGTCCAGCCGTTCTTGAGTTATAAATGGTGTATCTAACCCGACTTTGTTTTATATATACACTAGCAGAGCCCCACGGTTTCACCCGCATAAGTGTCGATCCCGTGGGAATATCGGGACAAAAACAATCTTATGTCCTTCCCCGGGATGCAATCTATCTCTCTGCCAAATTTTATCGACATCCGTTCAGTGGTTTAGGCGTGAAAAGGTAACAGACAGACAGACAGAGTTACGTTCGAATTTATAATATTAGTATGGACTAATGATTGACTGCCTCGTTGGTCTAGTAGTCGCAAGGACTACAGCTGCCGAGCAATTGGTCCTGGGTTCAATTCTGGGGTCGGTCAAAGTGTTATTGGTGTCATCCATCTAGTTACATGGGACCTGACATAACTGGGGAAATGTGGTTGTACTATAAGGTGCACCTCTGCCTAACTTTTTGGGCAATACAGGCGTAATCTTGAAAGAAAAAAGAAACAAAAAGTATTTATTGCGAAGATCACAAACTAAACTAAACACAGTAAAATAAAAATCCAAGTTATATAAAAAAAAGTAACAAAAGGAAAATGAAACAGAAAGTCCTATACGAGGCCAAAAGGCTCCTATCTCAGCATGATGCTGAGATAGGAGCCTTTTGGACATTTAAAAAATAAATGTTGCAGCGCTGGTATTCTGATAGGGCCCGCTGTGATGTCATGGGCAGTTACAGAAATATAAATAAATAATTATGTAAAAAATAAGCAAATGATAAAATCATCATCATCATCATTTCAGCCGATAGACGTCCACTGCTGGACATAGGCCTCCCCCAATTTTGGGGGGGGGTTTGCCATAATCGCCACGCTTGGCAGGCGGGTTGGCGATCGCAGTATGGTATGATGGTGGAATGCATAGAGAACGCTGCTGCCCATTCTCCGGTAAGACCCTTAGTCGCCTTTTACGACTCCCACGGGAAGTAAGGGGTGGTGGTATTCTTTAAGTCCGGCACCACACAGACAAATGATAAAATAAAATAAATAATTCTTTTTAATCTGCGCCAGACGTAACCTCATTATTTGTCTATGCCAGAGGCACTCTGGTGTGTCTGTGTTCTATATGATTTTACTACCCGCGTTTTCAATCATGAGCTTGAGGGGGTCTCCCAGAGAATGCCTAAATAAATGGGCTCCTATTTAATCGCTGGGCGACCCCAAGTTTGGCAAAAACCATAAGTGTTAGGGTTCCGTACTTGAAAAGGAAAAATCGGAACCCTTATACGATCACTTTGTTGTCCGTCTGACTGACAAGACCCTTTATCTCGGGAACGCGTGGAGGTATCGAGTTGAAATTAAACCATATTCTCAGGTCTACAGTCTCTTAAAGCTGGTAAAAAATCAAACTTCTAAGTTAACGTAAAATAGATACGCCCGTTTAAGCCGCAAAAAACGTATATTTCGACACTCTCAAGAGAATCAAAATGGACAGGGTACTTCTCGTTGACCTAGAATCATGAAATTTGGCGAGAATCAAGGTGATGTAGCACAAGTAAAGGAAGCAATCCGAAATCCGTAAATTTATAGTTAAATAATAAAAAAAAAACTATTTACATGCCAACAAATTTGTACAGAACCCTCGGTGGGCGAATCCGACTCGCTCTTGACCGGTTTTTTATTCGTCATTTACCAATGTTTATTGGTAAATGACGAATAAAAAACCGGTCAAGAGTCAGTCCATCCAATATTAGATTTATATTCGGATCAAAAGGGATCCATATTTGGGACCGAAATAAAACCAGCATCAATTTTTCTTCATCATATTAATTTTTATTAATATTTATCTCCCTGTAACATAAAATTTCAAACAATAAAGTGTTACTTAAAACGTCCACAAAGTATAGCTGAACCAATTTCCGGTGGAACACAATTTCCGCTTTCCATCAGCGTTCACTCAAGCAGGTTGACGGTAAAGTGATTGTACTTTTATAATGGACAGATTGCGGTAGGGAAATATTGTTTTTAGGTTTCCGTACTCAAAGGGTAAAAACGGGACCCTATTACTAAGACTTCGCTGTCTGTCTCAGCCTGTCCTGTGGAAGCCTATGTCTCAGCCTGTCCTGTGGAATTTAAATTTAAACATATAAACCCCATAGTCATTATAAAGGCATTTAAGCAGCTTAAGATCAAAATTACCGAAGATCTGTGGGGCATGTCCACTAAAGTTTGTCAATCCTTTATTGAGACAATTGCACCCTATTTAGCTTTAATATTTAATTTGTGTGTAGATCAAGGGGTTTTCCCGGATTTAATGAAGTTCAGTAAAGTTATTCCACTTTTCAAATCTGGGGACAGCAAAGACACTAATAATTATAGACCCGTATCGGTTTTGCCGGTTTTTAGCAAGGTGTTCGAAAAAGTAATGTTAAATCAAATGCTCAATCATTTTAATCGTAATAACATCTTACACGATCAACAGTATGGTTTCACCAAAGGACGTTGTACAACCGACGCCGGCGTCACCTTATTAAAACACATCTTTAACGCGTGGGAAGAGGCACAAGATGCTATAGGCATTTTTTGTGACCTATCCAAGGCATTTGATTGCGTGAATTACGAAACACTGCTCTTGAAACTTGAGCATTACGGACTAGGTAAACTTGCTCTTAGCTTAATAGAATCATATTTAAATGATAGATTTCAGCAAGTTCAAATTAACGGTGTGAATTCATCGGGCTTAAAAGTCAAAATGGGAGTACCGCAGGGCTCAATATTGGGGCCATTCCTATTTTTAGTATATATAAATGATTTACCTCATTTACTGAAAAACCAACCACAAATGGTGTTATTTGCTGATGACACATCACTGATTTTTAAAGTAAGCAGACGTGCACAGGAGCTTGACGACGTAAATAACGCTATGCATGTGGTCCATAATTGGTTTACTGTGAATAATTTGGTATTAAATGAGAAAAAAACTAAATGCATTAGATTCGCTTTACCGAATGTTAGAAGTAATGAATGTCATGTTGTATTGAATAGGGAGACACTTGAATTCGTCGAAAATACGGTTTTTCTGGGGATCGCGCTTGACTCAAAGCTACAGTGGGGTCCGCACTTAACATCACTTGCAGGGCGGCTAAGTTCGGCCGCTTACGCTGTTTGGAAAATTCGCCAATTAACAGACGTGGATACCGCGAGACTGGTCTATTTTAGTTACTTTCATAGCATCATGTCTTACGGTATTTTGTTGTGGGGACGGGCTGCAGATATTGATTCTATCTTCATTCTGCAAAAGAGGGCTGTCAGAGCCATCTACAAGCTCAGCAGACGCGATTCTCTACGAGAACTGTTTAAAGAAATTAACATCATGACGGTTCCTTGTCAATATATATATGAAAACATTATGTACGTTCGAAAAAATCTACATCTTTTTAGTAAGATAAGTGACAGGCATAATTTTAACACTAGAAATAGGGACAAATTAGATCAACCGCGTTTCAGATTGTCTAAAGTAAAAACTTCTTTTATGGGTTACTGTGTAAAATGTTATAATAAAATACCATTCGATATTCTTCAATTAAATGAGAAGAAATTTAAAACATGCATTAAACGCACACTATGTAGACAAGCATACTACAAGTTGGATGATTATATCGTAGATAAAAATGCTTGGCTTAATGCTGGTCCTGCTCCACAGGCACTTGGGCTCACTAGTTAAAATTTCAATATTTGGAAGAGGTGCTTCCCTTTTTCTTTTTCAATATTTCTGACATTACGAACATAACTTTTTTATTTTATTCAATCCAGTTTTAATTGTTGAATACTGCAATATTAGATACCTCTTCCTGTTTTGGTAGTAAATTATATTAACATCTTAAATAAATTGCAAACTATAGTTTTGTATAATTTAGAAGCATTTTTTTAAATTTTGTAAATGTAAGAACCATGTTTCCGTTTATTATGCTTTTTTTTTGTTTTTGACTTGAAAGAGCATGGCAGTTGAGAACGTGTCATGCTCACTTAAATGTCTCACCGATGGTGGCGCGTGTGTTGGATTATTCGGTTCCCTACAAAATGGTTGAGCTGGATGGTGCTGATCCACGCGTCATGTTCGTGAACGGGTGCCGTCGGTTGAGACTGGTCATCTCTTAACTGCCAAGGCTTATTTTTAATCTTATATTTTGAATTGTTTCTTCATTTGTCTTTTTTTTTTTTTTACATTGTTCTCACATATAGAAGCAACAAGAATAATGTACCCAGGATTTTGTAATAACTTGATTTAAAAGAGTGTCCATGGAGTTTCTTGCCCGTTCTTCTCCATAGAGATCTACGTTTTGGAATGGGCAACTAGCTTCAACTTTCTGACTAACTGACAGACTATTTAATTTTGACAATTCAAAAGTGCCTGTACAAGGTTTAATTGAAATAAATGCTTTGAGTTTGAGTTTGAGTTTGAGTTTGTCCGTCCGTCTGTCTGTCACCAGGCTGTATCTCAAGAAAGAACCAGGATAGCTAGACAATTGATATTTTCACAAATTATGTATTTCCGTTGCCGCTATAACAACAAATACTAAAAACAAAATAAAATAAATATTTAAGGGGGGCTCCCATACAACAAACGCGATTTTTTTTGCCCATTTTTGCTAGATATCAATAATGGCAACAGGTAGGCACTTGAAATTCTTACAAAATACTCAGTTGCATACTTACTTTAATAATCAATAATAAAATAATCACAAAATACTCTGTTGTATTTTTACTTTAATAATAAATATTTATTTTATTTTATAAAAACACGTTTGTTGTACGGACAACAAACGTTTTTTCGGCGTTTTTGTAAAAGTAAAGTAAAGTAAAGTACATCCAGTTAGACTGGAAGCCGTCCCTAACATAATTAGGAAAAGGCTAGGCAGATGATGAGACAGGGTTACATCAGGAACATTTCGACTTCAACTTTCTGACCAACTGACCGACTCCTCAATAATTCAAAAGCAGGTACCTGTAAATGGTTTCATTGAAATAAATTGCGTTCAGTTTGAATTTGAAACGCTATCTCAATATTGGCCCTTTTAGTACAGAATAGAAGAGGCTTATGAAACACGAATAATCTTAAGAGTTTACGTTTTCAAATGCGCCCACCATAATATCAAATTTCGATGGAAAATTTATGAATATAGAATTTAAACAGAAACTTGGCAAGTTAAACTTTGGGGTTTCGTGTATGAAGGTTGATATGAGATACGGTTTAGATCATATAAGGTTAACTTATACATACAAAACCCGCCCTAATTAGTTGCAAAATCATACAGCTTCTATTTTAAATTAATTAACCTGGTTAATAATACGTTTAAATGTAGATTACAAGTTCTAATTGGTACGTGTTAGTGATGCTAAATAATAATAAGTGTCGAGAAAGCAAGTGGTCTCGATTCGCTTATTTTAAAGAACACTAGCATTCATAGCTCAGTGGTAATGACCCCAACTAACGAGCTGCAGGTCGACGATTCGAACCCAGGCAGGCACTTTACTTTGTGTAGGTAATTTGTTTCGTCACCACTGCTCACAAAACGGTGAAGGAAAACATCGTGATGAAACCGGCCGCGGCATGTCCTAGAACCAAAAATTTGAAGACATGTGACATCTACCAACCCGCACTGGGCCCGCGTGGTGGATTGGAGCCCACTACCTCTCACAGAGAAGAGGCCTGTGTCCCAGCAGTGGGAACGTTATAGGCTGATTATGCACCGTGTTCTTCACATTATCCATAAACGTTGTCAAACGCTTATATTGCTTTTACAAATTAAATCTAACACAGGAATTAGTACATTGCAGCATTGATCAGACAAAAAAATATTTTCAAGTTTTTAGTTTTCATTTCGTTAATATTCCTCATTCCCTTTCAATATAGTGTACATTATTCTACTTGTCAAGCATTGCATTTGATACCTATATTGAAGGAGTTGTGAAAAAAAATACAATTCGCCATTTTGTGGTGGCGGCCATCTTGGATTTGAAATTTGTAATAGCGTATAGTATTCTACTAGTCAAGCCCTTTCATTTGATACCTACATATATTGAGGGAGTTGTGAAACAAAATGTAATTCGCCACTTTGTGGTGGCGGCCATCTTGGATTTGAAATTTATCACAGTGTGTAGTATTCTACTATTCAAGCCCTGTCATTTGATATCCATATTCAGGGAGTTGTGAAAAAAACATGTAATTCGCCACTTTGTGGTGGCGGCCATCTTGGATTTGAAATTTATCATAGTGTATAGTATTCTACTATTCAAGCCCTTTTATTTGATATCCATATTAAGGGAGTTGTGAAAAAATATGTAATCCGCCATTTTGTGGCGGCGGCCATCTTGGACCGATTTTCATCAAACATAGCTAATAACACTCCCAACTAATTCACCTTTCAAACAAAAAAAACAAAATCAAAATCGGTTCATCCGTTCGGGAGCTACGATGCCACAGACACACACACACACACACACACACACACACACACACACACACACACAAACACAGACACGTCAAACTTATAACACCCCGTCGTTTTTGCGTCGGGGGTTAAAAAAGGCTTCGTTACAAAGATATTTGTAATTTCATTTAATGAAATTTATTTATTTAGGTATTTATTTATTTACCCAAAACAAAGGATTGTAGAACACGTTAAAAATACAGGTTTACAAAAAAAGTACTATTTCTACAAGCGTGTGGGTGAGCACTGCTCTCCTAGCTAGGTTATGGAAACCTGTGTTGAGGAGAAGCAGTCCGGTCCCCTAAGGTACAGTGACGTAAAAGTTACATAGTGCTTCTGATGTTACTGTTACAATTTCAAAGAATTGAGTTAGACAAAAGTTTGTTAGGGTTACAATAAAATAATTAGAGATAAATATTAATGTGTTGTGAGTGTGTGTGTGATTGGGTGTGGTGTGTGCGTGAGGGTGGGTGTGTGTGTGTGGTGTGTGCGTGAGGGTGGGTGGGTGTGTGTGTGTGGTGTGTGCGTGAGGGTGGGTATGTGTGTGGGTGTGTGTGTGTGTGGGGGGGTGTGTGTGTGTCCCGGGTCCCGCCGTTTGAGCGTGAAGTAGTAACAAACATACAAACACACCCCCACACACACAAACTTTCGCCTGTATAATATTTGTGTGATAGTGTGACTAGCTGCGCCCCGCGGTTTCACCCGCGTAAACGTCGATCCCCTAGGAATATTGGGTCTAGCCTATACGTTAATCCAGGAAATCAACTCCCTCCATACAAAAAATTATCAAAATTGGTCCAGCCGTTTGAGCGTGAAGAAGTAACAAACATATAAACACACACACACACAAACTTTCGCCTTTATAATTTTATTATTATTATTATCCATTTATTTCAGGCATCAATTTAAGGCCCATATAAAACACATACAATACAATATTAATAACTTAAAAATACTATAAATACATACACACATTATAATTACACTAACAAACTAAAGCACACGAAGTGTCTGCGTCGTGTTTCGCTGACTGGTGTCATGTAGTCGGCCACGACACCGGCGGTACACAACACCCTTCGGCCAGAACTCTTCCTTGAGGAACTTCTCGAGATGATGTGTCGGAACACGTACCACGAACGACTTGAAATTCGTGTTGTGACGCGACTCCAACTTCTCGACCCTCAAAGTTCAGCTGGTCTTCACACGCACGTACTCCACGATCTCCTCAACCTTCGTGGAGTGATGCGTGATTTTAGTGTGATAGTGTGACTAGCGCCCCGCGGTTTCACTCGCTTAAATGTCGATCCCGTGGGAATATCGGGACAAAAAGTAGCCGATATGTTAACCCAGGGAGTCAGCTCCCTCCATACAAAATTTTATCAAAATTGGTTCAGCCGTTTGAGCGTGAAGAATTAACAAACATATAAACACACCCCCCACACACACTCACAAACTTTCGCCTTTATGATATTAGTGTGATAGTAGGATAATGTAATTATCTTTCCCCACAGTGACTGGAAGAGGCAAGGGAGGCGGCGGAGGAAGCGCGGCCCTCCTTGGTCTCATGTTCGCGAAGGCGCTTGGAGCCATTGGTATCGGTGGTCTGGGTCTACTGACAATGAAGGTAATACACTACTATAAAGTACTACTAGTAATAAAGTACTAGTAATACTATCTACTACTACTACTAGTAGTACTAGTAGTAGTACTAGTAATGAAGGTATACTAGCCTTGTGCAGGATGTTGTGAATGTTGTGATAGCACACTGTTTTGGTGGATACCCCTAACAGAGAAGGCACGGTTGGTGCATGTGGCTTGCGCAAAGGCTAAAATACCCATGTTTGTTTTTTGCCTACTATTATGTGTGTGTGCATATAATTGTGTATTCCAGGGCCATTTTCTTTTTTTTTGGTTAGTTCTTCTTCCGCTCTGGGCGGAGCAGGAGTGTCAGACTTTTAGTGACTAAAACCCACCTGTGTTCCTGCAGTTGCCTGTGCCAGGAGCCACGTTATTTCTTTCGAACAACCCGCGACCCTGGCAGGCATCGGCCCTAGCGTACTCCGTCAGTTAGTCCTGACATCTCTTTGAGGCGCGCGTGGAACACAACGCGTCGTCTACCCGAGCCTGGTCCTTACCTGACGACGAGCTCGTATTCCAGGGTCGTAATTCACTATGCCCAATTAACGATTCCTTACTTCGAAACCATGTCAATTCCTTGGTTTATCACGACATCTGCTATTAACGTATTCTCTATGACACAATGGCGTGGTTTGAACTGTCAAAATACGTGTTGCCCATACGGTTCTTGCGATATTGACGTGGTTTGCACGTGGTAAAATTTTGCAGGGAATAATACGGAATTGGGGCAAAATTGGGGATTGAGGGGCTTGTGGCTAAGTACCTAGTAACAGACGTGCGGGTCGATTGATCAGGTTAAGCTACGCTTGCCGTGGTTGGTCCGCTGATGGCTCACCATCTTCACATACCAAGACCCCGCCGTGCCTCGGAAAGCACGTTAAGCCGTTGGTCCCGGCTGTCATTCGTGGATCTTTGACAGTCGTTTCGGCCGTCAGTAGCACGAAAGTCTGACAACCAGTCTTACCAAGGAGTATCGTATTACCCAGTAACGGGTTGTGTAGGTCAGATAGGCAGTCGCTCGTTTATTTTCTAACTGAACAGACAGCTGTGCTGCTGGGGAGTTTGTTGCGCCACTTCTTCTCCCCAGCGAAAGCACTAGGAAGTGGTGAAGGGCGGGCATTTTGGGGGACTGTCTTTTGTAATTTTGACGTTCGGAAAGTGCTGATTCTCAGCCTAGTTTGAATAAACTACTTTTGATTTTGAGAACTCCGAAAATATATTTGAAAAGTTTCTAATAGGAACCCCATGGTCAGGAGTTCACTTCCAGATTTCAAAAAAGGGCCAAAAATAAAGTAATCCTCAGAGCCACTGATTTAGGTATGATCGTGTGCATTGCAGCTGGTCTAGTGGGAAAACAATTTTTCGAACAATTTTTTTTTTTTCATTGACAATATGAAAGCGTTTGTCAATATAAGCGTTACAAAATTAAACTGCAGTTGAACGATGCGAAAACTTTCGCACAACCGCGCGATAACGTTCGCAGCACAAACGCGTCCTCGGGGTGTTGGATTTTTTTTTTTGTCATTTTACATCGAAATAGATTTAGTATTTGATTTTATGACGGGGCTTGTGGCTAAGCATTAACAGCGGCACAGTTCGATGGATCAGGTTAAGCGACGCTTGCCACGATTGGTCCGAGGGTGGGCGGCCATCTTTACATACCAAGATCTCTCCATGCCTCGGAAATCACGTTAAGCCGTTGATCCTGTCTGTCATTCATGGATCCTTGAAAGTCGTAACGGTCGTCAAAAGTCCGAAAGTCTGACAACCAGTCTTACCAAGTGGTATCATATTACCCAATAATTGGGTTGTGAAGGTCAGATAGTCGCTCCATGTAAAATACTGGTATTCAGCTGCATCCAAAAAGGCTAGGCAGATGATGATGATTTGATTTTATGGCGTTCGTGTATGACCAGCACGCGTAGCATGAGCACCGGTTTGTCGACGGAAGAGTAGACAAAGATGACGTTCCGTGTAGACAGTACGACGGCAGCAAACTGGAAAGAGTCAACTGCACTTTTTACGAAATTCAGTCTTTTACTTAATTCGACTCAGAATTCTTTGTTTTGTCATACGATATTTTTTTCTTTTTGATTCTTAATTTTTACTGATATTAAGTCACATTATACGGAGGGGTCCGTGGCTAAATAATAACAGCCGCACAAGTTGATCGATCAGGTTAAGCTACACTTGCCGCGGTTGGTCCGTGGATGGGTGACCATCTTTACATACCGAGACCCCTCCGTGCCTCGGAAAGCACGTTAAGCCATTGGAATTTTGGGAATCGTGTTTTTTTTCGTGGGATTTTGTAGATAAACGTATATACTTTGTGGCCGTCGAGTAGAAAGTTTTCTACTGTCTTTAGCGATTACAAAATCTCTTCACTACCTTAGACAACTGACAGTTGTCAGTGTGATTTTGACATTTGGGATAGAAAACTTTCTTCTGAAATAGTCTACATAAAAAAGGACCTAGACAAAGATCGTTGGAAATTAAAGACAAAATGACAGATTGTAGAAAGATTTCTAGGCGGTATGTCAAAAATGAAGAAAAGAAATGTCACTTTGTTTAAAAAGCAATGTGTCTACTCTTCGTAGAGATAGAAGTGTTCATGCTACGCGTGCTGGGGGTCCACTCCATAAGCAGGAAATACATAGTATAGGCCGAAATTACGGGCAGTTCTACTTCGTATCGTTTATGGACATAAGATTAGTTCGAGGGCCGAACTAATAATGAATGACAACACGATTTGACAGCTGTCCCTAATCACGATGTGTTGTTGCCCGTCCGAAAAATTGAATTTGACACTTGTTTTGACAGATCAATTACTATCGTACGGACCTGTGTCTTCGTTGATGGACTTGGAGAATGAACCTGATGAACTTGAAAGCCTGAGGGGGCAATTCTCGTAATTATAGGAATGTTCACAGTCAGATTTTAATTTCCCTACATTTTTGACAAATTTTTGACGGGAATTGGTCTTCATGATGGTATGAGCGTAAACGAAACAAAAAGAGTGTGTCACGATCGTAGCAAGTGGCGTTCTGTAGTTTCTGCTATATAAAGAAGGCGTATGTGTGTAGGTATACCAACTAATAAAAATAAAATTATTTCAGATAACTAATTTATCAGACCGATTAAAAAAAATGAAAATACATTCAAATTACTCGCTTAACCGAGAAGAGATCCTATCTGCTCCAGAATTCCGTGATAGAGATAGTTCCGAGATATTCTTCAGAATTCCGTTGCAGCTGCCACGCATTCTGCAAACAGCGGTAGTCTATTTGATTTCAATAATCAAAATCAATCAAAATATTTTTATTTCACATAAGCCTACATGAGCACTTATGAAACGTCAGAAGCTAGGTGCAAGGTCCCAATTGGTCGTTTCCTATGGAGAAAAGCCGGCAAGAAACTCCACGGTTACTCTTTTTCAAAATAATTGGCTTTTACAATGTTTTCAAAACGGGCATACTGGATGTAGGAAAGAAGGCTGCCAGACTCAAATGGGATTGGGCGGGTCACATCAGCCGTATGCATGATGACCGCTGGGCAAAAATCTCCACACAATGGGTGCCTGAAGATGGACGGCGCCGCCGAGGCCGGCCCAGAAAGAGATGGCGAGATGACTTAGCCGCGTACCATGAGGGCAGGTTTGAGGTAGCGCGGGAAAAGAGTTCCTGGAAGGATTTGGGGGAGGCCTTTGCCCAGCAGTGGGACAGCATAGGCTAGAAAAAAAAAATGTTTTCAAATTACAGTAGATAAGGGAGGATAACATTTTCGTGTGTTTGACTTGTGAACCAGTGTTTAGAGGACTCCTACGATAATACTGATTGATGTTCGATACGATACGGAAGCGTATCGAGTGGTTGCAAATCGCTATGCTGGTCTGTGAGGCGTGAACGGACCGGGGGCCTAAAAAGGCCACTTTATAGGATAACATTATGAATCATAAAATTATGGCAGACAGTCCGTGTTTTTCTTTTTTCGCTGCACTACGTAGGTATAATCAAAGAGATTGGGATTGGATTTGGATTGGATTGATTAGTATTTTAGCACAAACAAAAAAAAACTGAAAAATCCTTCACCAATGGGATTTGATACGATTACTTAACTTAAGAGCGTTTACGCCGTAAGGCATTTAATACAAACTTTCAAGCCCTTGTTTTTAGAAATGAATGAACCAATTTTAATGAAACTTCATACACATAAGCAGCATACAAAGGTCTATATAGTTACTTAAGAACATTTTTCAAATGTCTTATTTAAAAAATATAACTGAAAATCACTGTTTCTATGGAAAATTTAAAATCGGTCTAATTTGGCTGTAACACTATTTTTCGAAAATGTTCTTAACTAACTTTTTAAACCTTTGTATCCTGCTTATGCGTATGAAGTTTCATTAAAATTAAATTAAAAATTTAAAAAACCCCCGTTCTGTGGAACACCTTCTATTCTAAGAGGTCCCCCGACTGCCATATGAATTTATCTGTTTTAGTCTCGTTACCTAGATTCTTTAAGTTGGGGGTTTTTAAATTATTTGATCCTTTTCCAATTACTTACATTTAATGTTATTATTTTTGTGTCGGGGGTTTTTTAAATTTTTAATTTAATTTTTTATTTCATGCTTTTTGTAGGGACTCCTTAATGTTTGTATTTCATTTCTTTTATTTTCTTGCGTTTTAAGATTCAGGTAATTTTGTGTTTAATCAAGTTTTTATCCGTCAAAAAAGAATTATTAATTTATAGTTGAAGAATAATTTTTAAGACTAAACAGATTTTTTTGTTTTATTATATCCTTTTTCTAGTTCTTCCTTCAGTTATTCAACTTTCGTACAAGTATTTCATAGCTATTAGATATCTTAGGTATTTCAGATCTAGTTTATAAAATGGGACTGCGACACTATCTTATGTAGAAATTTACCTACCTTTTACCGTTTTTTAAGTAGGATAATTCCATTCGTAATAAAAATGGTCAAACTCAGTGGTCGTATTGATTGATCAGACAAAAAAATAATTCTCAAGTTTTTAGTTTTCATTTCGTTAGATTATATTCCTCATTTCCTTTCAATATAGTGTACATTATTCTACTTGTCAAGCCCTTGCATTTGATACCTATATTGAAGGAGTTGTGAAAAAAAAATGTAATTCATCATTTTATGGTGGCGGCCATCTTGGATTTGAAATTTGTAATAGTGTATAGTATTCTACTATTCAAGCCCTTTCATTTGATACCCATATTAAGGGTGTTGTGAAAAAATATATAATCCGCCATTTTGTGACGGCGGCCATCTTGGACCGATTTTCATCAAACATAGCTAAGAACACTCCCGACTAATTCACCTTTCAAATAAAAGAAACAAAATGAAAATCGGTTCATCCGTTCGGGAGCTACGATGCCACAGACAGACACACACACACACACACACACAGACACGTCAAACTTATAACATCCCGTCGTTTTTGCGTCGGGGGTTAAAAATCGGTTCATTCATTTCGAAATACAAGAGCTTGTTGTATGAAATGCCGTACGGTGTAAACGCTCTTAACAGTTAACTGTCGTTTATGATTCATAATGTAATCCTTTTATGATTCTGCCAAAGTGGCCTTTTCAGGCCCCCTGAACGTGTCTGCGAGACTGATGTGCATATAGCAATGTCTTGTAGAAGTGTACGAAGCTCTGTCTCTGTTGCCTACCTCCTCTTGAACCACCAAGCATGTATAGTATCTAGCACACGGACCGTCGGTTTTCTTCGTCACGCCGCGTGGACTGGCCCGCTTACCCGTAGTAATTACACACTTTTCCCAATTAAAATCACTGTGCAATCATTGTATTTTGTTACACTTATAAACACACTACATTTCCATGAACGTCTTTGAGTGGAAGTGTTGTGTAGAAGAGAACTAAAAAAAAAAAAAACTGCTGTCTGTTTTCCCAACTATGTTGAGTTCGGCTCTCAGTCTAACCTCATGGAGCTCAATACTAGTATTTTATATGGAGAAACTGCCTATCTGACCTCTACAACTCAGTTACTGGGTAACACAATACCCCTTGGTAAGACCGGTTGTCAGTCTTTCGGACTTCTGACTACCCGTAACGGCTGTCAAATATATTTGAGAATGACACCGGGATCAACGGCTCAACGTACTTTCCGAGGCACGGAGAGGTCTCGGTAGGTAAAGATGGTCACCCATCCACAGACCACCCGCTTCAAGCTTAACCTGGTCGATCGACCTGTGCAGCTGTTATTATGTAGCCACGGGCCCCTCAGGAGGGTTGCTAGTTCATATTATAATTTCGGCTTTCGCAAGCCATCTTTTAATTTCCAAACCCCTCAGCACCAAAACAAAGAATACAATATGAAGCTCTTAACTACGAGACCATAAACGAAAGTATGTCAGAATCAATCTTTGTTGGCGCCGCGGATCGCTAATGTGACGCTGTCACTGTCATCGAGATGTCAAAAGACTAACGAGTGCCGGCCGGTGCTTCCCAGCGCCATTCCGTTGTAGAAAATGACACGATTCTTGTCAGTATTTTTCCTTCGTTTGTCATTACTCATTGTAAAAGTTGTTCAAGGAGTTCGTTATTTAACTCCCAAACAAGCTTTTTGAATGAATTTGATGATTATAATTTCTTGCACAAGAAATAAACAGACACAAAATAACTACAAAACACAGAATCCCCCTCAAAAAGACTACATAAATAAAAATATAATTGATCACATTTAACACCGTAGTCCTACAGATTGGACCTATAGATTGGACCCAGAAAATGAGATCAGAAAGGAACATTTTAAGAGCAAGAAAGGTGACGTGGATAAGATCATTAGTGAAGAAAAAAAACAATACTATTATAATGAATTCAATAAATGTAAAAACAAACCGGAAAAGACATGGAAAATAATAAATGTACTAGCAATACAATTAGAGTTGGTTCTGCTTCCCCAAAACTTGTAGTCGATAATAAACCTGTAATAGATGGTCCTGGCGTTTGTGAAGCTTTCAATCATTTATTTTCATCGATTGGTCCTTTGTTGGCAAGCAGAATTATGCAAAGTAATAATATTGTTTCTAATCAATACTTCACAAAGCAATACACTCACATTCTTAACACCGTGTACCCAGACAGAAATATCAGAAATCAAGTACAAATTAGATAGTCGCCTGAAATGAATAAATAAATAAATTAGTATAGACGATATAGATTATTTATTAATATAAAGGTATATACATTATTGAAGACCACAAAAATAAATAACATAATAAATACATCAAACACTACAAACTAAACAATAGGCGGCCACATGCGAGAAGATTTGAATTGAATTGAATTGAATTGGGCCCATGGCAGGGTTCTTCCTTATAAGCTGGTTTTAGCTTGAATTTTCACTGGTTTCACTTTCCACGTCATAACTTTGTCACAATAGATTCGTAATTGATAAATGTTGCACAATCGATATCTTTATCTTTTAATTTCATTTGGTTTTAATAAGATTCTTTATTTAATTTATCTTTTTACATAATCAGCCTATAATGTTCCCACTGCTGGGACACAGGCCTCCTCTCGGTGAGAGGGAGTGGGCCGTAATCCACCACGCGGGCCCAGTGCGGATTGGCAGATGTGAATTTATCTTTTTGCTAAAATAAATTTTATTATTTTGTGAATTTGAGAACATTGTACGCCTCGGAGACTGTAGATTTGTAATCCATTTTCCATTTTATTAAGTACCTGGTACATGTTGACAGGCCTACACTGTCCTCCCATACCTACCTATTAACACTGTATTTTGAAAACATTGTAAAAAGGTATTATTTTTTTAAATGAGTAACCGTGGAGTTTCTTGTCGGCTCTTCTCCATAGGAAACGACCAATGGAACCGTGCACCTGCTTCTGACGTTTCATAAGTGCCCATGTAGGTTTATGTGAACAAAAATAATTAATTTAAATTTTTGAAGTGAACATTTATATAGGCGCGTTGGGAATTTTTTGAGATGGGAAAAAACCATTGAACTTGCGACACTGTTACCGTAACCGACACCGTGCGTGTTTTGTTTATAAGACGATAAAAAAATACTCACGGAATTGTTCAAGTTTTCACTTATGTCGGCACTCCCGGAATGCCACTGTCTTTTTTAGCTGTTTAGGTACCTCAGACACAGAAAAAGAAGGAAAGTTCTACAAAGCTAAGATAATAAACATTTTCTTTCCATCTCCAGGCTCTAGCCGCATCAGCTCTCGCCCTCATGCTGGCAGCCATCGTCGGAGTCAAGAAGCTCACCCACCATGAAGGAGGAGAAGACCACCAGGTCATCTACGCAGGTCACCATGGTCATCATAGACGAAGGAGAGATGTCAGTGACGTCACGCCACTCCCTTATAGGGGATGGAGGCAGTACGAGGGTAGTTCGTAGGGTAGATAAGTTATTTATTTGTGGGTGTGCATAATTTATTTAAATTATTTATTAAATGATTGTTTTTTTTTTAATTTTTGGTGTTTTATTTTGGTTTTCACAATTTATTTAATAAACGTAAAAAAAACAGTTTTATTTTACAAAATTGTGTCTATATACACACGCTTGTGGCTGCGACATTTTATTTTTTAAATGTAGTAGCGTCTTGCTGAGATAGAAGCCTTTTGGCTTCGTATCTATAGGACTTTCTGTTTCATTTTCACCGACTTCAAAAAAAAGGAGGTTTTTCTTTTGTTAATTAAAAAAAAATATATTAGTTGATTTTTTATATATGACTGTGTTTAGTTTAGTTTGTGATCTTTCTTATCCGAGTCTCAATAAATACTTTTTTCTTTCTTCCATCTTCTACTGCCTTGATTTCCACCATAATACGCTCAGGTTTCCAGTCACGTACCTACTACTCCCCTCTAAGTTGGAATGTAATCATGATTGCTAACACCCATTGGGGATAAATTGGTACAAATCGACAGATGCTCTGGGGCTTACAAGTGGATGTTTTGATTCGTTATGCCCCGCTTACACGGAGATGATCAGTACGATATTTTACGATATTCAGCTGGTGCGTCGACATCCCATTATTCGTACTGAATACAAATGCCGTTTATCATGTCCATGTGATACCAAAATTAGGTAATTTTGGTATGTTATTTTACTGTAAGTATACATAGGTATGTATACAGTAAAATAACATGCTTATCATCGCTGTTTCAACAGGGTCTAAGACCCTTAATGTTCAGTGCCCAGTGAAAGCATTGTTTTCACAAAGACAATGTCAATAGAACAATGACAATAGTTGTGTACAATTAGTGTATTGTTGACGTTTCGAGCACCTTCTCCTAAGTACAGACGCCAGCACATCAAGTTACCCGAAACTGTCAAATTTTCCCAATCAACTTTGAACCTTATACTTTAGGGATGAAGTTGAAAATCTATTAAATAAATTTGACAGATTGTAGTAGCTTGATGTGCTAGCGTCTGTACAGTGTACACGGTACGTTTCCTTACGGTACGGCGTATAAGCCGCGCCGTAGAAAAAACGTGTCCGTCTACAGGCTTCCATAGTGATACATACAACACTGACGATGACCATGCTTACACACGGCGAATAAACCGTGGATTTTCATGGCAAGAAAAACGTACAAGGGAAACAGTCAACACAAAAATCTGATAAATTTTCTAAATTAATGTATTTTTTGCTACCTCTTATAGCATGACGCAAACTTATGCAATATTATTATTTGCGTAGCTGTGATAAAATGATAGATAATAATTAAGTTGTTAAAAGTGAAACTGAGTTCAAATCTTTGAGAGCCGGAGACAAAAGTCGACAGAAGCCTTGAGTATCCGACGACGACCAACGTATCCAACGACGACGACGACGACGACGTATCCGATATACGTGACGTGTCTAGATACACTTTTAACAGACGATACTCAAGTCTTGTATCGACTTTCAAAGTCACTTCGAAAGTCGGTAGACTTTATCATAATTTCATTACAAAGATCTTACTATCCAAAGAACTCAACCTAGAGCAATCCACTGCTGGACATAGGCCTCACCTAGACTTCACCACATCACCCTGTCCATCCAGTGAATCCCAGCCACATCAAGGTCGTCGCTCCATCTAGATGGAAGCGTCTCACACTACGCTTGCCGATACGCGGTCTCCACTCCAGGACTCATCTGCTTCAACGCCCATCGATCGTTTGACAAACAACCAACCCACTGCCACTTTAGTTTGCTTACACTGCATGCTATGTCGGTTACTCCCGGAGACCTTACTAAATAAGTAAAAAATGTATTATCTTGAATGAGTTCAGCAAAAATAAAGACCCAGAATAATAATGTTTAAAGAACCACTAACTACGAGATACGAAAAAAAAATAAAGCAGTATCTCATTTCTCTCTAAACAATTTTATAATAAGCCAAACAAAAAACTAAAAATGAGTAAATAAGCAAAAAAAAGGTCTAAAAACTTTTCTCTCGAACGGCCGATACACTTTCACCTGTTTTGAACGATTTTCTTTTATTTTTAAAAGCCTTTCACCAGAAAATTGTTACAGTCCGTTCACAGATATTTCACCTCTGATTTGGCATCACTGTCCAATTCACAGTGATCTTTATTCTCATTCTAATAAGGTTGCTGTTGCGTTGCTGCCACTGACAGGACTGTCAAAATCATTGTGATCTTTATACTCATCACTATAAGGTTGCTGATAGGTTGCTGCTATCCCAGGTAACATAACTGCGAATGGACTGTACAAAATGAACAAGACTGAGTTATGTCAATGTAGTTGCGACATTTTGGGAACATAGTTAATCGATGCAATATTATAGTTGGATTGTTATGATGATGATGTCTTTTATGGTTGCTCGCCAAGTTTAAACGTTCCAGTGACTAAGTTTTTCTCCTGTGGCCAATTTCCGTAATAAAAAACTTTCAAAATCTGGTCGAAATCTTATCAAAAATGTAGGGAAATTAGAGGTATTTTTTGACAGATTGTGAACGTCCTTAAAATTACGAAAATTGGCTCTCTGGACTGGGATAAGGGCACATTCTGTCTGTAGGCCTATTTTTTTTTGTATTGGAATTTAACAAATAATTTCTCCCGCTTTGGGCAGCGTGGGAGAGCGTGTACTAAGTCCCACCCGTGTTCCTTCAGTTGCCTATGGGGCCACGGTATCTCTTTCGAACAACCCACGAACCTGGCAGGCATCGACCCTAGCGGACCCCGTCAGTTAGTGCTGACATCTCTTTGAGGCTGTCGACCTGGTCATTTCCGGACGGCGAGCTGCCCATTGCTCGCCGTACGCAAGTCCGCGCCTACGGTGGCCGGGAATCGGCTGTCAACTCTTCTGTCTGTAGGCCTTACAAATAGTTTCCCGTCCGTGACTGGTGCAATCTGCAGTACGGTAGTCTATCTTTCAGCCAATGCGCCAACATGTGCAAATCACCGATTTTCATTGTGTTCCTGTTATTAATAGCCCTAATTAGTCCTGGACACAGAAAAGGGCATATTATGTTTGTAAGCCATAAGTACAAATAGTTTTCCGTCCTTTAATCGAACTAGCCGCAGTACTATCGGTCACCCACAGCTCCGACAAGTGCAAAATAATGGATTGTCTACTTACCGTTAATATTGTGTTATTGCTTTCGAACAGCAAAAAAAAACAAGTAATTAAAAAAACTAAAAAACCCGACTGCGGTACTGCCCATACCATTTTTTTATTACATTTTCTTGAGTTTGAAAATGTAATAAAAAAATGGTATGGGCAGTTTTATTTAATTTAAAATGGCCTTGTTTTTAGTTTTCAGTTTTTTTTTAATTATTTTTTTTTACCGCAGTCGGGTTTTTTAGTTTTTTTAATTACTTTTTTTTTATTTCCAGCTTTTTAGTTTACAAATTTAAAGATTTCGCAGACGATTTAGCTTTGGTACGTGTTTTTTACGATTTGTCACTTCGAATTACTTTTAACCATATAAGTTTTATATGTATATTTTTGTAATCACCTTTAAAAACCCTTTATTTTGATACCCCACTCGATATGTTTCGAGAAAAAGAATTTTTTTTGAAGACATAATATTGCGCCAAAAATCGGCCACATTATATTTTTTAAATTTTGATATACCCAGTGACACTCGCGTTACCAAGACAAATCTAAAGACGTATAATTTATCAAAATCAGTTCATTTATTGAGAAGTTACGAGGGAACAAAGAAACGGACATACATAGGTACATACATACATACATACAGGTCAAACACATGATCCTCCTTTTGGGCTTCGCCGCAGTCGGGTAATAAGGTCCTTGGCACTAAATCATTTTAATTCAAGTATGGCTGTAAATCCATACCTTACAGCCATATTATATTAAAATGATTTGAGCCATCCTAAGCATGTTAGAAATAATTATGCAAATTTTTAAATTATGGTGCAATGTTAGTGGAGAAATAAAAGAATAAAAATAAGGTAACCATAAGATATAAGGACCCCTAAAGGCCTTACAATAAATTAGCAAAGAATAAAATAAATTATTAATAATTAAATTATTATTCTTTTATTAAGTTATTAATAGGGAGTTGGCATAAAAAATCTTGATAAATACTAACAATGACTACAGTTTTATAATATTCAATTAAGTACTACTATGGTCCTGGTTCTGGCAGGCACGAGTTTCATGAGAATTAGGTAGGTACCTACTTATAGAAAATGCCTATGGCATTAAGTCCGCCTCTGTACATTTATGTGCTTGAAGTATTAAATAAATAATAAATAAATAAATATAGCAATTAAATGGTAGGTAGGTACTGGAAACGGTGTTGTCTAAGCTCTAAAGCCTAATAGATAATGGTCACAGATACACAATATTTATCAAACAGCCCACTTTAGGCCAGTATCAGATATAATATCAAAATAGATTTTAAACTATCCCAAATAAACCGCGGGCAATAAAACTTCAGCTAAATAAAAAAATTACACGCCATCTATTCGCGTTTAGATGTACTAAAACAACTGTACCTATACGTAGAGTGTAGAACTTTCTCCTTTCTTTCACTTTCGTTGTGTTCCACTGGTTACACTTAACTTTTCAAAGATGGCGCTCTTACGACTTTAATTTTAGTAGTTTAGTAAGCTGCCGTCTAGGCTTAGCCGAGGAAAGCACAAACTCTTTCACTGTACTTTCTCTTGACGTACTTTCGGAATCATTTCATAGATGGCACTATGATAGCTTTTATCAGTTTTACGTCCTATTCCACAGTGCTACTCTCAAAGTGGGTCACCATTCTGTAATGATGCAAGCATTATTCACTGTTAATATTTTGAGACAGTTTGTAGCGAAAATAAAAAATCAGTTCACTGTATTGAATAAGAATGTATAATTTTTAGGTAGACCTATTTTAGGTAAATATAAAATGTATAAAAAAATTAGAACACAAAAGTATAAGTTTCAGAAAATATTATGCGTGAGAAAGTAAAAAAAAAATTGTCATCACATTTTCGGCTTGAGATAATAATTTAGTAGGTACCTAGTGTAGATACACTAATAATAAAGCTGATGAGTTTGTTTGAAAGCGCTAATCTCTGGAACTACCAGTGAGATTTGTTTCTTTTTTTTAGGGTTCCGTACTCAAAGGGTAAGACGGGACCCTATACTAAGAGAGACTCCGCTGCGCTGTCTGTCTGTCTGTATCTCATGAACCGTGATAGCTAGACAGTTGAAATTTTCACAGATGACGTATTTCTGTTGCCGCTATAATAACAAACACTAAAAAACAGAATAGAATAAAAATTTAAGGGGCTCCCATACAACAGACATGATTTTTTTGCCGTTTTTATTTTATTTAATATTTAATGGTACGGAACCCTTTTTAGGGTTCCGTAGTCAACTTAGGAACCCTTATAGTTTCGCCATGTCTGTCTGTCCGTCCGTCTGTCTGTCTGTCCGTCCTCGCTTAATCTCTGTGACCGTTAGAACTAGAAAGCTGAAATTTTGTAGGAGTACGTATATCAGTTACGCCGATAAAGCGGTAAAATAAAATTTTGGAAAATAAATTTTTTTAGGGTAGCTCCCCTACATGTGAAGTGGGGATGAATATTTTTTTCATCATCTACCCCATCGTATGGGGTATCGTTGAATAGGTCTTCTAAAATGGCTTAGGGGTTGCTAAAATTATTTTTTGATTTAATGCTCCATTTACGAAATATTAAAGTTTAAAGTGCAAATTTTTGTTCCAGTATGGCGTCCCCCCCCCCCCCCCCCCCTAAAAGCTAAACTACTGGCTTGAAAAATCTGGAAAAATTCTCGATGATAGTGCATTACATGAACTTTAAAGGAAAAGTATAGCGGTTAAGATAACTTTATTAGTTTAGCAGTGAACTTGGGTGTTGGATAATTTTGTACCAAATACAAAATCCTTAGCATTAATCCTTTAAAGTGACTAATTTGAAGTAGTTGCTTGTTTATAATGGGTAAAGACTTGCATTGAAAATCAAAATATGTTTTTTTTTTTACCTATTTAGAATAAAGAACAACAGAATCGTACTACATTGTGATAACGGGCTACAACGGAACCCTACACTGTGCGTGGCCCGACACGCACTTGTTTTTTTTAAACAGCTTAGAGAAAAAATCGTCAACACGTAGGTAACTAGCACGCGTACAGCCCCGCCTGATATCAAAAGTGAAGTTTACATTCATCCCACATACATGGCGTGAAGCAGGTTACTGACGTGTAGTGATGCGTACGTCTTACTCGATATATCGATAGATCTGACAACGAAATTGTTTGTTTAGTCTAGCTTGGGGCTCACTGGCGAACAATAGATACTTTGTAACCTAATGGTACCAAAACGTGGACACTGACAGTGGAGCTGGCTGACGGGGGTCCGCAACAGGACCTAAACAAAAAAAAACGCAAGTTTTAGAAACAATAAAAGTATATAAATAAACAAAATAAGAAAAATATATGATTTTCTGCAGGATATTTGCTAGATAGAGAGTGTATTGAAAACATAATACAACTAATTTGATACGATAGAAAAAAAATCAGGAAGATACCTATAAAAACTTTCTTTTTACAATAAAACCATACTAATATACATACAAGCACTTACTAAAACAATACTGTTTTAATTTTTAGTTCAAACAATAGATTTTTTGTAATTAAATAATTGCTTCATATTTTGCAATAAATTACCAGCGTTGTGTCATCGCGCTTCTCTTTCTTTTCTATGCAGTCCGACAGTGATCGAGCTTTAGGTCATGTAAGCCCCTTAAGGTACAGCGCACTATGGAGCGGGCTATGCTCGGAGTTTCTTTAAAGGATATTAAAATCAGAAGAGAAGTTATCCGGAAAAAAAGCGGAGTTACCGACATAGCTTGCAGAGTAAGAGTGATGGGACTAAACCCTATTAATAAAAGTTTTGTACCTATCGATATTTTAGTTTTTTGCTGCACATCACTAGACAATACAGGAAGTAGACATCGCTGCAGTATGTAAAACTATGTCACAAGGTGACAGATGAGATCGGACGATTCGACAAAAAATGCACATTTTCAACATTCACACACATACATACATAAAGAGTATATTATTCTATTCTATTTTACATACCGATATGAATTTCACTTGTTAATACTGTGAAGTTCTCTCCATACTAGTATTATTAATTCGAAAGTAACTCTGTCTGTCTGTCTGTATGTTACCTTCTCACGCCTAAACCACTGAACGGATTTCGATCAAATTTGGCAGAGAGATAGATTGCATCCCGGGGAAGGACATATGATAGTTTTTATCCTGATATTCCCACGGGATCGACACTTATGCGGGTGAAACCGCGGGGCGTTGCTAGTAATTTATACAGGGTCAAATTAGTTAATTAAATTCCACAGACGTAATGCTATACCTAAACAAAAAAAAAAATATTTTCTCAAATATTCTCTCAACGCATACTTCAAGTAATGTGATTACAAGTGGTTGCTGACCCCAAAACAAAACCATCAAATCTTTATAGGGTTCCGTACCCAACGGGTAAAAACGGGACTCTTAGACTCCACTGTGCGTCTGTCTGTCTGTCTTTCACCAGGCTGTATCTCATGAACCGCGACAGCTAGACAGTTGAAATTTTCACAGATGATGTATTTCTGTTGCCGCTATAATAAAAAATACTAAAAACAGAATAAAATAAATATTTAAGGGGGGCTCCCATACAACAAACTTGTTTTTTTTCGGCGTTTTTGCCTAGCTAGGGAACCCTACGTGTGTGAGTCCGACTCGCACTTGGCCAGTTTTTATTTTATCCTGTTTAGATATTGATACCTATCAACTTTACGGAGTTTCGCTAGCTTTTTTAGTTTGACCCTGAACAGTATTAAATCTATGATAAAAATTGCTTGTTAGGGTTCCGTTGCCAAATGGCAAAAAACGGAACCCTTATAGATTCGTCATGTCTGTCTGTCTGTCTGTCTGTCCGTCTGTCTGTCTGTCCGTCCGTATGTCACAGCCACTTTTCTCCGAAAGTATAAGGACTATACTGTTGAAACTTGGTAAGTAGATGTATTCTGTGAACCGCATTAAGATTTTCACACAAAACTAGAAAAAAAAACAATACATTTTGGGGTTCCCCATACTTAGAACTGAAACTAAAAAATTTTTTTTTCGTCAAACCCATACGTGTGAGGTATCTATGGATAGGTCTTCAAAAATGATATTGAGGTTTCTTATAATTTTTTTTTCTAAACTGAATAGTTTGCGCGAGAGACACTAAGTGAAGTTGAGTTGAAGTGGTAAAATGTGTGTCCCCCCCCCCGTAACTTCTAAAATAAGAGAATGATAAAACTAAAAAAAATATATGATGTACAATACCATGTAAACTTCCACCGAAAATTGGTTTGAACGAGATCTAGTAAGTAATTTTTTTTTAATACGTCATAAATCGTAAACCGCAATTTACCTTTTATGCAACCAACTAAAAAAATAAAAAAACATTTAATTTCATAAACATAAACCTTATGCATGAACCTGGATGTTACGGAACCCTCGGTGAGCGAGTCCGACTCGCTCTTGCCCGGTTTTTTTCAACTGTACTAGATGGACTGTTGAGTTTAAGATTTCCCTGTAGGAGTTCAGCTTTTAAATGATGCTTTAAAGGGATGTGTACAGACGCCAGCATATCAAGCTATCCGAAACTGTCAAATTTTCCCAATCAACTTTGAACCTAATGCTTTAGCGATAAAGTTGAAAATCGATTAAAGTAATTTGACAGATTGTAGTAGGTTGATATGCTGGCGTCTAGTCTGTAGAAATATTTAAATAGAAGAAAAATAATAAGGATATATAATGGACATAATTATATCTGGAGAGCATAGACAAGCGGCAATCGCTTTCAATGTTTCGTATTTCTACATAAAAGAAAAGAAAGATAGAAAGAAAAAGTATTTATTGCGACTCGTACTCGATAACAAACAAAAAACACATTAAAAAAACATCAAACATCGACTTTCAACTGGATTGACATAAACTTTTCGGTAAACACTATCCCCGCGTTCCGAATTGCGTCAAAAGCGATTATATTGCGAATGCGACCAAATTTAATAGTCACAAAATATAAGGACTATTTAATTGAGTACTATTTGTGACGTTGCGCGTTGGTCGGATTCGCGATATAATCGCTTTTGACGCAATTCGGAAGGCGAGGAAAGTCAATCCAAGACACTTTTGACTATTCCATCATCCTTATCGCTAATAGAATGTCACTTTGTCTAGGTCCACTGGGTATCTTCACTCAAGGATAGTCAAATTTTCTTATTATATTACCAGATTTTTCCGGATTAATCGCTTTCCCTCCACAAAGTAGGCCAGATATTTCCCATGGAAGGTGAAGATTTCCCCAAGGCCGGACATCCTGAAGTGGATAGAGGAAGCAGCCATTATGAGAGAAGCGGCGCAGGCGGCTGCAGGCGATCTGCCCTGGTTGGTACAGGCGAGGCAAAAATGCACAGGTATACGGAACTTGTCACAAGTAATACTGTAGGTATTTTATTTAGAGTATCTTGCGATGACGTCCCTATACGTCATCATTTCAGCCGAAAGAAGTCCACTGCTGGACGTAGGCCTCCCCCAAGCACCTCCACTTCGACCGGTTCTGTGCTTCTCGCATCCAAAGGGTTCGTGTGGCCTTCACAAGGTCGTCAGACCACCTTGTGGCAGGCCTTCCAACGCTACGTCTTCCGGTACGCGGTCGCCACAGTTTTTTTTTTTGGAAATTATTTTTTTTCTATATTGTGTCCCACTGATGGGCAAATGCCATCCCTTTGTCCTTCCCTGTACCCTCCCTGTCTGTACCTTCCTGTCTTTTCGATCTCTGGCCATGTCGGCCCTGCAAACCTCGTTAGATCGTCAGACGAGCTTCGCCGTGGTCTACCACGACGGCGAATTTTATAGGTGACAAAAAATCTTAAAGAATTGTATGTATTTAATACCATGATGGCAATTTAGGAATAATTTGGTTAAAGTGACCTAGAAGATTTTTCAATAAGTTTTGTTACGCATAGTTTAGCGCTTAACATTAACCCCTTTATTCATAAATGTTGCTTAAAGTTAAGTAGTGATTGGCGACTGTTTAACCATATATTTTTAATCATCATTTATATATTTAATAAACTCCTAGATTATTAATTTGTCAGTAAAGTCACTTACACAGAAAATGGTCCTGCCGGTCGATTCTGTAAAAATCTCACAGTGAAAACTTAGGTGAAGTGAGTTTGTTTTTGCTAGGAATTGACACTATTGACAGCTCACTCCACGCTCACTTCACTTAAGTTTTCACGGTGAGATTTTTCCAGAATAGCACCGCTGGTCTTAAATAGTTGTAGTACTTTCATGTTTGTTTGAAGGGTTTAGGTTGTACTTACATAATTACAGACACACGAGATATGTTAGCTCTCTCTGTGATGGCAACACATTTGTGATGCCCATAGATATAAGATTACTAGCAGCGCCCCGTGGTTTAACCCGCATAAGTGTCGATCCCGTGGGAATACCGGGATAAAACTATCCTATGTCCTTCCCCGGAATGCAATCTATCTCTCCGCCAAATTTTATCAAAATTCGTTCAGTGGTTTAGACGTGAAAAGGTAACATACAGACAGACAGACAGAGTTACTTTCGAATTTATAATATTACTAGCTGCGCCCCGCGGTTTCCGCATAAGTGTCGAGCCCGTGGATAAAAAGTAGCCTATATGTTAATCCAGGATGTCAGCTACCTCCATATAAAATTTTATCAATATTGGTCCGGCCGTTTGAGCGTGAAGAAGTAACAAACATATAAACACACACAGACATTCACAAACTTTCGCCTTTATAATATTAGTGTGATTATAGTAACAGTATGGATATCTCTATGGTGATGCCACTAGTACTGCAGATGTATGCGGGCGGCATGGCAAGTGGCTTGTCA
Source organism: Mesoligia furuncula (assembly GCA_916614155.1). Classification (NCBI taxonomy): domain Eukaryota; kingdom Metazoa; phylum Arthropoda; class Insecta; order Lepidoptera; family Noctuidae; genus Mesoligia; species Mesoligia furuncula. The sequence goes on along the minus strand of OU744813.1, from coordinate 2,458,047 downwards.
CCACGACTGTACCAAACTAGTATCGTCACTGGCCTTGTTGCGTTAGAAACCTAGCTCTATATACTTATAATAAGCTACTACACTACTAGGCTATAGCCACTACGTGGTAGTCGTAAACTTAGCTGGAATGTCGATTTCCTAGCCTGTAGGCTTCGTAGCTTTATTACTGGATAAGCCTCCGTGAACCAAGTGATTTTGATGGTAGATTAATAGAAGATCTATTACTATTGATTCTACGGAGTGAGACTCACTCAAATCAATGCGCTATTGTCGTGACTGTAACTTAATTTAAGCATAAGTATACTCGGACCCAATAAAAACCAAGACAGAGGGCTGGCAACAGTAAAGTGAAGCCGGTTTCGTAAACTTGTGTGCACATAGTGAGGTGTAGTTTGATTGTAAATGGTTGTAAATGTGTGCGTGTGAGCGTGTATGCACAGAGAGGAGGTGTAGTTTTTGCACGCTTCACTGGAACAATAGCGCCGCGAACAATAGTTCGCGGCGCTATGTCTTGACTTTTTATTTGGTCTGAGCTGATATAACAATATTTCGGTCGCTCTGAGTTACAATACAAAATGGTTATTTGGCAAAAAAAAGAATATAAATAAATAATAAATAAAAAACTTTATTCAGTTCAGAAAAACACGGTACAATATAAAAAAGAACAAAAACTAGTAGCAGTTTACTAGGAGCCTTAGGTGCTAGGTTTTACAAATGCCCTGGACCCCACACTAGGATTCCCTGTGTCGTGGGGTCCACTCTCTTCCCAAGTAAAGCAAACATTTTAATTTATGTATCTAAGTGATGTAATTAATTTTAAGAGAAATTAAACAGTAAAAAAAAAAAAAAATTACAAAGTGAATTTTTATTAAGAACCTGAGTATTACCTAGTGTTAATATGAAACTAAAATTAAAAGATGAATAAAAAAAAAAAAAAAATAAACTAACTAACTAAAATTATTATGTTGTAGAGGTGTATAGGTGCTTTGACAGGGTGTGAGTGTGTGTGTGTACTGTGGTGAGTGTGTACTGTGGTGTGTGTGTTATGTGTGGGTTGTACAGTCACGAGCACTAATATGTCAACACTTGACAACTTTAAATTGCGATTTTTTCACGAAATAACGAATGCAACTTTGAAATACGACACTTTACATGTACTTATGGGTTCGAAAATACTATGTTCCTAATAATATAAAATTTCATTCAAAAATAAAAGAGTAAATCGCCTTTGAATAAAACCAAGTGTATACATACTTATGCTCATGACTGTACAGTCGGTAAGCTAGGGTAAGATATTTAACGAAATTAATTAAGAAGTTTGTAGGTACTCATCACGATGTTTTGTTTGACCCTCAAACTTAGCAAGGCTTTTATCTTAGGTAAACAAAAATACTACAACAGAAGTCGTAGTATTTAAAAAATGTTATTAATCGTCTGTGTGGTGCCGGACTTAAAGAATACCACCACCCCTTACTTCCCGTGGGTGTCGTAAAAGGCGACTAAGGATCTTACCGGAGAATGGGCAGCAGCGTTCTCTATGTATTCCACCATCATACCATACTGCGATCGCCAACCCGCCTGCCAAGCGTGGCGATTGTGGCAAACCCTCCCAAAATTGGGGGAGGCCTATGTCCAGCAGTGGACGTATATCGGCTGAAACGACGACGATTAATAGAACATTAACTTAATAGGAACGCAATTCTTACTGTAACCCTTTCACTGGCACAGCACACGCATAAAAGTCATCTAAATTCGGATAACACTTTCCACAAATCCGAAAACCGAAACACATGAATTATTATTCTACAATCGTTTCCTATCCAAAATAGGTGCCGTTTAGTTCGATCTATTGAATGTAAATTGGCTTATCCTAGGGCGACATACCATCACATCTGAAAATAGAGATTTTAAGCTATAATTTAAACGAACATTTTAACAAATAATGTCGTCATATTTCAATAAAAAATGCCGAGCTAATAGATGAATTGACTTGACTTGAAAAAAAATTAAATTATTTTTTAAAGAACCCATTCTTTAAAAAATAAATTAATTTTTTTTGCGAAAGTCAATGTCATTGAGGGACATCATCTGTTATGTCTTGGATAATAAAAACCATGCAAATGCCATCTAATTTATTTACATACAAAATTAGAAGCGTAACAACCGTGCGTAATTTCAAATTCGTCACCATAATTTGTGGGTAAACGCTTTTACATTAGTTCCACACAGTCCCAAATTTTTCAATTACACCAGAAAAAAAAAAGAAATGAAATCAAACCGACATCTAACAGTCATCACGGCACCCCATTTGATGCACCATCACACACACGATATAAATGTGTAGGCAATTTACTTTGAAAGTGCGTCGCAGAGCGATTTACCTCGAAACATACAAACCGGACGCTGCGCGAGCTCACGGATATTTAGACGAGTCTATGTACTATGCGTGAACATTTGTAGTGCTAACTTTTGAATTGTGAATGGAACGTGGTGTATGAGAGTTTGAGCTATCTGTCTTTCGGATTCCGTGCCCACAAGTCACAACTTGATAAAAGGTTTTCAAAGGGGTGAATGTCGTAATTTTAATGCTTTTGAATAAATAAAAGTTGGTTTGGCACTGGCTAAAACCGAACAAAACAAATTTACATAAAATAAAATAAATTAGGACAGGTTGGGGGTATTGTATTTGATATTGTGCTTTCATAATTTCTATCAATAAGTCTGTCGTTTGCTAAACCTACTTAAATAAAATCATTACTGTTGTGTTCGGGCTCTCAAAAAATACCTATACTGAAATCTCAAATATCTTATCGGGGTTTACGAACAGAAATGACAAATGATTTCATGTTTGACTTTTTCATCACCGTTATGAATGTCACTTTGTTTATCAAAGTCCAGCTGCAGGGCTAGCATGGCCGGAGACATTTTATCCACGGGGAGAGGAGAAAATACTATTCATCTCTGTCAATTTTGTCCATCCTCCGAGCATGGCGACATGGGTGGATAAACTATTCACGGTGGCAGTAAGCACAAGACATTTTTATAGTCGTCGTCATCGTTTCAGCCGATAGACGTCCACTGCTGGACATAGGCCTCCCCCAATTTTGGGAGGGTTTGCCATAATCGCCACGCTTGGTAGGCGGGTTGGCGATCGCAGTATGGTATGGTGGTGGAATACATAGAGAACGCTGCTGCCCATTCTCCGGTACGATCCTTAGTCGCCTTTTACGACACCCACGGGAAGTAAGGGGTGGTGGTATTTTTTAAGTCCGGCACCACACAGACCACACATTTTTATAGTACAATTAATTATATTTTCTACAAGAGATATACTTAAACCCACCATCTAAAGACGAGGACAAATTTCTCCTTTTGTTATGTCAAAATATCTGTAATTTTTCTCTTCCACTAGTCGCCTTGCTATAGACGGGGGGTGAGTATCCACGTCTAATGTCAAAAAGTGATATAATTCTCTTTCCCCCTGTTGCCGTGCTTTGGCAGGTGGATAAAATAGTTTTATCTCTTGTCAGTGGAAATAACCGGTGGAGAAAAGTTTTATCCCCAGCCCATGCTAGCCCTGCAGATATCTTTTTCCGTGGAATAAAATTGACGTGTGACAGTTCCACTATGGAAAAACTGTCACAAATTCAAAATTTATTTTCAGGATAAGACTTATTCTACTTAGGGCTGATTTTTCAATCGACAGATAATTTTTATTCGTGGAATAAAATTGACGTCTGACAGTTTTTGTGTGGAATATCTGTCAAAAATTCAAAATTATTCCTCCGATAAAATTATCTGGCGTTGGAAAAATCAGCCCTTAGGTATAAAAGTTTGGTGGAATGCGCCCTAAGTCTGGTCTACATTTTACTCATGCTTGCGGTTATTCAACCATCTTAAGATTCCACAGCCACCAACTGTGCCTAAAATCCATAATAAACAAACGAACAACGAAAGTACACATAACTTTCAAAAACAAGTGAATGGTGCGTAAACACATTGTGATTCGGAGACACGCGTGACGACCTTACCAAGTTGATGTCGGTAATTTGACATAGATTTTATTCTTACACGGTAACATTGACAATGTATGGAGGAATGCAGGTCAAGTTCGAAGCAAAAGTAAAGAATGTGCTGCAGGTTGAAGTGAACTGTCCCATTTTGTTCAGTTCGCAAGTTCGCTTTCACTGCATGCAATTGCATGCATTAAAATAGCCTGCACGAGAGGCGATACTTAAGTATACGTTTGGCATTCCCCGGGCAGTCAACTCTGATGTCACCTTACTGACAAATTTTATTGGTAAAGAAGAAAAACCACACGGAATAGCGTATTGTGAAGAAGCAACATTTAAAGATAACTTTTGTAAGAAAAGTTAAAATGAGCAATTTTTAACACGGCTTAAGACACACACACAAAGAAATTTAAAAGATAGAAAAGTAATATGTTTACCACGTATCAGATGAGTTGTCGGCTATGAGAACCACAGAGTGGATCCCATTGAGCGGTAGGAGACACTGTGGTAGACCAAGTCAAAGATGGCGGGTTGATGCCTACCGAAAAGACTGGCCCAAAATTGGCAGAGAACAGAATTGTGCGGACAACGGAAAAGTGAGCGTTTGCTCTAAAGTGGCAAAACACAAGCTAGATAGTTTGACATAAAATAACACACATAATCTTACTAAGAGATTCTGTAACATTAGTATGCAAGGAGTAGATACAATTTGTTTCACACATCTCGCAAGGAATTCGACAAAATACCGGAACACTCATAATCTGGTCGCTAAACTGCTTGCTAACCTCCACACACAAATGCCATGAATCAAGTTCAAGAGAATCCGATGCCATCGTTCTCATTCAAATGAACTAATAACAGAGCGTCTATTGTTTTACTTTTTATCTGACCTGACGAGCTTGAAGGTGACCTAGGCACAATGTAGTGTGGAGCACCTAATTATTGACAGTCGAGTTCCCGTGACACGGTCTAGGTTGTGGTAATTGACTGTGAGAAATTATGTGTGCACGCGAGGCGGAGGGAATTTCTTGTAATAGATTCTGGTGATTCATCACACTATTATTTTAAATTAAAAAAATAAATCTGCCTAGGCTTTGCCAAACTATGTCAGGTCGCTTCCAGTTTCCAAGTGACCCCAGGGAAGACGGTGGCACAGTGGTCACTTGCTGCCGTGCATAGCGAGGCTCAGGGGAGGCCCCTTTACAGTCTCCCCAGGGACATCCCTGACCAATTTCGGAACCCCTCCGGGACCACCCCTATGTGCTGATGGTGATCACCGGGGTGGTTTTAGTGAGGTAAAAATCCCACACTCCCCGACCTCCCTCCCGGAGGTCGGGTGCCTTTTGAAGGATTCCCCCGACAACAACAAAAAATAAGGTCGCATCGCATTTTCGCAATCGCGAAAAAAAAATCAGCTTGTCCCTACATTTATGTTTGTATATCTCGTCACAGCTGATTTTTTTTCGCGATTTCCGGTTTGGTCCCATAGCAAAAGTTGTTCATAATGATGAGTACAATGACCTCTTAAGAGGTTGTTAATGTTTTACCAATAACCCTGTATAATGGATGGTCACCCATCCACGAAGCGATCGCGGCAAGCGTAGCTTTCGATCGATCCGTGCGACTGTTATTATTTAGCTGCGAGCCCCTATACATATTTTGTACTAGTAGCGCTCTGCGGTTTCACCCGCATAAGTGTCGATCCCGTGGGAATATCGGGATAAAAAGTATCCTATGTGTTATTCTGATATATAAAGCTATATTACTGTAAAGTTACATCATAATCCGTTCAGTAGTTTTTGCGTGAAAGAGTATCAAACATCCATTCATCCATCCTCACAAACTTTCACGTTTATAATATTATTAATTAATTAATATTAAAAATAATATTAATTATTAATTAATAGGAAGTAGGAAGTAGGATTGTATCATCTTAAACTCTTTTGCAAGTCACTGGCTAAACCTTGGGTAAAAAAATTTGATTGTCAGATTTTTTTTTAAATTACTTTGTCAGAACCTTTTTATTCATTTCAGTAAAACTTTCAACACAATCATTTGCTTACCATTGTGTAGCTTTCGATTTATTTATATATACATTATTGTACACCACTAAAATACATAACGTGAGAAAAATATATTATAATATTAAAAAATATTTATATTATTAAAAATATAATATTCGATCTGTCTGTTTTTGGTTAAATTAATGGCTAAGTCATAATATTAGGTACCTAAGCATTTTTGTATTCAAAGGCTTACAAACAAAGCAAAGATTATGCAATAAATTACCGTTAGGTTGTCTGTGGTTAGGGATTGTATCTTGACCTTGGCATCCGTTACTTACAACGAAGTCCGCATTTTATCTTGTATTCTTAAGCTTTTTTGAAGCCTTCGTGTAAACTTTGCTATAGATCCTAATAAATAACAAGGTATACCAACTAATAAGTGTCAATCTATGTCAATAGGAGTGGTACCTATTGACATAATTCTCCACCATCTTGCTGGACGCTGCAGCATCTTTTTATGTGATATTGTTATAAATATGATTGCATAAGCTTTCTTTATTCAAAAATAACATGAACGCCTTCGGTTTTTGAAGAGGAAGGGATTTGTGATTGCTTGTTGTGATTTTGTTTAATTAAGAGGAAATGCGGTAGAAGAGACTTTTGAAATAGTCTAAGTAAAAATTCATAATTCGAGGTTTGGCTCTCGCCTATTTCCTCCTCTAATATTGGACCAATTTAAAAGATATTTCATAAACTGAATAAGAAAGATATATACTGTGTCTCTATCTTTTCCTTAGTTGTCAAATTTGTACACTAGGCCTCTGTTGACAGCGGTTTAAATCGGCATTTTTTGAAAGTTCTAGTGCTTATAAAAATAATGTATCATCAAAAATGAAAACATAGGGACATAGAAGTTGTTAATATTTATTATTCTGTAAGCAATCATTGCTTTATGGTCATTAACCAGAAAGAAAACAGGCGAGAGCGTTTCTATGAAGAATAGACCACCCGCATTTCCTCTTAAGGTGAATGGGTAGTTGAGACCGCGAAATTCAAATTTTCTTACGTTTTTTGCAATTTGTAGGTCAGTGTCAAGTAATCTTGATCAAAATATGATTCGCGACAATAACAGGTAGGTACATATTTAGAGAATTATAATCATTAGAATCATTAATACATCTTTCTAAGTTAGATTTCTACCAGTAACACTTTTCCATATGGTTGGTGGTAGAAATCTAACTTAGAAACATATAGGTATATTAATGATTCTAATGATTATAATTCTCTAATTATGTACCTGTTATTGTCGTAAATCATAATTATTTTGATCAAGATACAATCTGACAATGACTTGCAAATTGCAAAAAAACGTAAGAAAATTTGAATTTCGCGGTCTACCACTATCCGTTCACTTTAGTTATTGTTACAGCCAACATTTGGCGGCAAATCCGAGAGGCATTTCAAATATTTTTACGAACATTGGCATTCTAACCTCAGTCGCAATCTATCAAACATAATAGTTACTAACTTCTCAAAATTTTTAACATATATTTTTGAATGTATCTCTTGACCTCGATCACGCCTGATGGAAAGCCATGGATGAGGTCTATGATAACACAAGCGTACCCAGAAGATGCCTAAGGCACTGGAACTCACACGCATCGACGATACACTGCAGGCTGCTTGACGCCGGACTCCGGTGGGAGGGTGGTCGCAAACCAGGCGGACGTTAGCCCTACCACCGAAGGGAAGAATTGGCCAGTCAAATAAGGTTTGGGTGCGACTATTCAGGATGCGCCGAGCGCTCGGTTCAGTTGAGTAACTGGCGGAACAAACTGCGCCACACGAGGAGGCTTCTTATTTATTTATTTTACCATTTATGTACACACGTACATAAACAGACAAGAAAAAAAAACAGAACAGAAAAATAGGCACAAAGATGATGCTTATTTCATAAGAAATCTCTTCCAGCATACCTGCGATAGGACAATAAATAGAGAGATGTAGACAGCGTGTGAAAGAGTAGAGGAGCCAAAAAAATAATACATAAACTCTTAAAACAATTCACTTAATAAAACTAAACAAGTATACAGAATATACTTACATACATACAAATAAACGTACATACTTCTAAAATAAGTATCACTAGAATGTTAATCAAAAACGCAACGAAAACAACGTAATAAAAATAATAAATACATACACAGCTATGATAAAGTCGAAAGATAGTGATCTTGTACTCTTCTCTTAAAAACTGCAACAGTTTGGCAGTCCCTAAATTTCAGGCGGTAGTGAATTCTTCTTCTTCTTCTTCATGCATCCCAAAAAGCTTCTAAGTAACTACTAGAACATTGACCTTCAGATGAGAGACTCTGCTTCTTCTATTGATTCCTAAATTTTATTGATGAGACTCTTTTACAATCCCATCGATACAATTCAATACTTTCATAAAATACTTTTATGGTTTCCATTTCTAGTAATCACTTTCAAACAAGAGTAGTTAATTAAGAAGTGAAATACTAGGTATATAATGAGCAAAAAAATGACATTACAATAGGTAACACTTTCATTTGTAGATGCTGTTCGAATGATGTATGGATGAAAAGTTTAGAGTCATGTGTTTGTTATTTGTTATGTCGTTTTCTCGGTTTATTGTGTGGTATATCACATTCCCATCACTACAAACTGTATGCAAGTGCCGTTCGGGGACTGAAACAATAACGATAAATTGTTCCACCGAACCGCAGGTTACAAAATTTTGTTTCAGTGCGGTTAGTAATAATAATAATAAACCAAAAATAAAATGAAAAAGCTAAAGAAACATAGAAAAATTAAAAATGACGGCTGTCAAATTTGGCCTCCGAACAAAATAAATCTGTGTGAGATAAGAAGATTATAATAGAATGTTGACGAGATCAGCAGCACGCCGTGCACATCTACCACCTCCGGACTCGTCGCTCAGCCCCGCCCCGCCGCCGCCGGAACCCAGCCCCATCGAGAGTGCTGTGACACCGTCCGTGGCAGTTGCGTCGAGCTCGAGCGACGAATATTTTTCCCCGCCGACGTCGCCAACACCCGTACGTCGGCAGGGGAGAGGCCGGCCACCGAACAGCTTGGGACTTAGGGGCCATCCGGCCTCGAGTCGGGTCCCCGCTACCGGTGGTTGTGTGCAGCGCATGAGATGGACTCAGTCTATGAACGAGAACGTCATGCGCGCATATTACGGGTCTACAGAGGGGGGAATTAACCTCACTGCGTACCGCGATAGGATGCTGTCTCTGTTCCAGGAACTGGAACCAACCGTCAACGTTTCGGCCCAACGACTGTCGGTTCAGGTGCGGGTCATCCAACGCAATTACAGGTTGGACGATATCGCACTTGATAGGCTGCGCTCAGAGGTACTGAGCAACCATATCGTCTCGACTTCGGCACAAACTGCGGCACAAGTGTCAGCTGTTGATGCCATCCCGCCGCGGTTCAATCGTGTTGAAGAAGAAGATGATAGGGTTGACACAGTAAGTAGCCAGTGCAACGTTCGACTGAGGAGCGCACTGGAGGATGCATTACGCGAGTATAGGTACACTCCAACCGAACTAAGGCCCCGATTACCACGGTTACCCATGCACAAAAAAAATAGGGCGCTGGTGTGTGCTTTGGACTCGCAGCTCAAGAATTTCTTCGAGAGCAGCGAGGATCTCGTTGATACACACTCGATCCTGTACTGTGCGGCTGTTGCGGCATGTCGTTTAGCTAACGTCAAATTTTCAAGTTGTGACGGAGCTACTCGACCAAAACCAGCCGTACCAGCCTGGCAGCGCAGGATCGAGCGTCGTATCGATGGGGCCAGGGTACTCATCGGCAAACTATACTGCTTCAGGGAGGGCAATACACGACCACGAGTGATGCGCTTTGTAAGGCGGGCATTCTCGGGGACTAGAATCAGCCCTCGAGAATACATGTCCCGTGTCACAGAGCGCATCGACTTCCTGAAGCAGAAAGTTTGTGCATGGGCGAGCCGAATTCGGCGGTATAAACGACGGGTGGATCGATACACGCAGAATCGCATGTTCCAGAGCGATGAAAGGTGGGTGTATAGAGCTTGGGAGCGACCTGAACAAAATGTGACAGACGTATGCCGCCCAGATGATGCCGCCACAAGTGCATTCTGGTGCAGCATCTGGTCGGTGCCCGTCTGTCACACTGAGGCTGGCTGGATGCAGGATGTCGAGCGAGTGTGTGAGTCTGTACCAGAAATGGAAAAAGTCCTGATTACGCCATCAGACGTTGCCAGAGCAGTCCGTCCGTTATCGAATTGGAAATCACCGGGACCGGACGGACTGCACAACTTTTGGCTGAAATGGCTAATTAGTTCACACACTTGCCTGGCATCTCAGTTCCAGTCATCCTTAGAGTCTGGGTCGCTACCGCAGTTTCTAACAACAGGCGTTACCCACCTGCTCCATAAATCAGGTAGTCCCGCGGAACCCAAGAATTATAGACCGATCACGTGTTTGTCGACGGTTTATAAACTTCTTACATCCATTTTGAGAGCGAAAATTAATAAGCACATTGAGAGTAACTCGATTATGTCTGCTTCTCAAAATGGATGTAGGAACGGGTCCCGCGGTACTAAGGAGCTACTCCTCATTGATATGGCCATTAGCCAACAGGTTCGTCGATCCCGCAAGGATTTGTCGACATGTTGGATAGATTACAAGAAGGCCTATGACTCAGTGCCACATACATGGCTCATGAGGGTGCTGGAGTTGTACAAGATAGATGCAACTCTACGCACCTTCCTTGAGTCGTGTATGGGGCAATGGAAGACGGTCCTTCGTTATCCAGGATGTCGACAGATCCAGGGAAATGATGAGCCTGTATGGATTAAACGGGGAATATTTCAGGGCGACAGTTTGAGTCCACTTTGGTTCTGCTTAGCCCTGAATCCTCTAAGTACACTACTGGAGGATTCAGGTCTAGGCTATCGGTTGAGGAGAGGTGGTCAGGTCATATCTCACCTCCTTTACATGGATGATTTGAAACTCTTTGCCCCCAACAAATTGCGTCTGATGGAGCTACTTAAGGTAACTAAAACTTTCAGTAGCGCCATCAAGATGGAATTTGGTGTCGACAAATGTGCAGTCATGCATGTAAAGCGAGGGGAGATTATGGAATCCGAGGGAATTCAACTCTCGGATTCCATAAGCCTCAGATCCCTCTCCTCATCCGAAAGCTATTTGGGTATGGTATTTGGGTATGTCGGAAGCGTTAGGCATCAACGATGCTGACATGAAGCAATCGTTGAAGGAGCGCTTCTTTTGTCGCCTGAAGAAGGTATTAATTAGTCTTCTTTCGGGTGGAAATAAGGTGCGCGCCTTCAACGGTTGGGTCATGCCGGTTTTGATGTACTCTTTCGGCATACTTAAATGGACTCAGACCGAACTCGACGCCCTGGATAGAAGAGTCCGTACACTACTGACCGCAAACCGGATGCATCACCCACGATCATCGGTGATGAGACTGTATATCCCGCGGAAGTGCGGGGGTCGAGGCTTTTTAAATGCGAAGACCCTCCACAACCGCGAGGTGTGCAGTCTCAGGGAATATTTTTTAAAAGCCGAAGTGGGTATGCACCATGATGTGGTCGCAGTGGACAAGGGGCTCACCCCGCTCTCCATGGCTAAAGAGAACTGGCGCAAACCTGTAGTACTTTCTACTGATGACCGCAAGAGGGTATGGCGAAGCAAGGAGCTTCACGGGCGCTTCTATCGGGCTCTTCATGAGCCCGGTGTAGATTTCATAGCGTCCGTATCCTGGCTACGTTTTGGTGACCTTTTCGGGGAAACTGAAGGTTTCGTCTGTGCAATTATGGACGAAGTTATCTTAACGAATAACTACCGGAGACATATTATGAAGGACGGGACGGTTGACGTGTGTCGGGCATGCCACCGTCCGGGTGAGTCTATCAGACATATTATCTCTGGTTGTTCTCGTCTGGCTAACGGCGAGTACTTGCACAGGCATAACCAAGTGGCTAGGATTATTCACCAGCAACTTGCTTTGAAATATAAGCTTGTGGATTCTGAGGTACCGTATTACAAGTATGTGCCCGACCCAGTTCTTGAAAATGACCATGTCACGTTGTACTGGGATCGGTCTATCATTACTGACAGGACTATTGTTGCCAATAAGCCTGATATAGTGGTGATAGATCGATTAGCGCGCCGCACAATGATTGTCGATGTTACCATTCCACATGACGGGAACCTCGTGAAAGCTGAGAAAGAAAAACAAATTAAGTATCTCGACTTAGCACACGAGGTTGTTGACATGTGGAATGTGAGCTCGGCTATCATTGTGCCGATTGTCGTATCAGCCAATGGACTGATGGCCGAAAGCCTCAATCAACATCTATCGAGGCTCTCGTTAGGTGATTGGATCAAGGGCCTGATTCAGAAGGCAGTACTCCTCGATACGGCTCGCATTGTGAGGAGGTTCCTGTCTCTGGAGCCCTAACAACCGGTAGCTTGGACCCTGCTCCCGACACCGGCGGATCACAATTTTTTATATTTTTAAATGTTTTTTTTATAGTTATTTTTTATATTGAAATATTTAAAAATGTAATTAATGAGGAATGTAAATGAATAAACGAAATAATAATAATAATAAATCTTTATTTCAGACCACTTAGATCCATTACATTACATTATAGACATATCGTCCTGATTACACAAAAAATAGATAATAATAAAATGTCAAACAAAAAAAAAATGGCAAAAAGTTAAAAAAATTAAAAAATTAAATTTAAATAATAAATTAAGTACAAAAAAATTACAAAAAAAAAAAGACAAAATATACAGGACAACAAACACTTAAGCCGCTATTTCCAGCCATCGTTTAAAAGTTCTGGTAGCGCACACTCTATCAGCAAGTTCTTTCACTATACTATTACTACACGTGCCAACCCTGAACATGAAAGACGCGATTCTGTTGTGTTGTTCTGTTGTTTTGTTGTTGTTTGTTGTTGTTGTTTGTGTTGTATTGTTTTCTGTTGTGGTTGTGTTGATGTTGTGTTGTAGTGGAAGTGCTCAAGTGCGGTTCGTCCAAGTGCGGTTCAAATCGGTGCTCTGAGAGGAATACCCCATAATGCTTCTTTAGTTAACAATAAAAAAAGAATGTATAGAAGCGGTTATTTTAGTACGGATACGTTTTCTTTTGTTTTTTTTATTAAATTTGAAATGGGTTTGCTATTGACTCTAGTCTAAGTCAGAGGTGACAGAGACAAGGTCGACGATGGAGTGAGCTTACCCAGAAGAAGCCTGTTCACTCTTAATTTGAAGAGATTCGGGTTGTATGCGTTGTATGTTGTTTTTCAAGCAAATCTAATAAGTTTGATGTACGGTAATGAAAAATAATGTATCTACCTAACGATACTTATGGTGTAGGAGGAAACGTTTTTTATTTACATCCGTCACAGTTGAAAACCAGCGTCAGCCACTAGTTGTCTGGCATTTTTGCTGAGCTGGGCCTTTTTGGTGCAGCTGTGAGAAAAAAAGGCACACTTTCCTGCAATTTTTTTAGTATTCATTTTATTTTTATCTGACGGTCAATTCTCGCTCTAGTTGCAATGTTATCTTAGCGACAATCAAGGTCAAAAATGTAGGGACCTTAGAGATATTTTTGATAGATTGAGACTGAGATCAGACTGTGAAACGTTCTTAAAATTACGAGATTTGCCTCTCTGATGTATATTAAATTGTATATACAACGTGTCCCAAAATTCAACGATAAGCGGGCACAAGTGGGTGGGCCTGATCAGGACTACTCGAGAAAAAAAAAAAAAAAAAAAAACAAAATTTTTTTGGTTATTACAAAAAATACATTGAAATCCTTCGAAAATCTACAACTACACTTGTAGTTTGACTGTTGTGCGACAGTTACAGGAGTAATAATAATAATAATTTTATTTATTTATCAGACAACAATGGTCCACTGTGTTAGTAACAATATTATTTAGCCTATGTTAGTACTTAATAACTAAAACAAGAAATTAACAAAATTAATAATAAAATTAATAATGGATCAGGACCGCACCACTCGCACATGTAGCCTTGTCCAATGCTCCATGAACGAGCAATCCACATCCATTCTCCAGTAAATTCAATTCAATTTAATTCAATTCATTTATTTAGTCAGACAAAAAATATCTATAAAGTCACAAATACACAAATTCCACAAAAAATAAAATATTAATGTATAAATGTAATGCTTAAGCCAAAGTAGGTACGCGGTAAGCAACGTTTATAGATCAAACTCAAACTCAAAGTATTTATTTCAATTAAAGCAGGCAGGCACTTTTGAATTGTCAAGAAGTCGGTCAGTTAGAAAATATGAAGCTAGTTGCCCATTTCAAAGCGTAGTAGGTTACCTATGAAGAAGAACGGGCAAGAAACTCAAAGAACACTCTTTTAAATTATCCCGACCGATCTCGACCCGTGTATGGCATTAGATGTGATGATGTGTGTGATATTCTGCAGGCTGGTTTGATTTTGCAATGTACAGACGCCAGCACATCAAGCTACTACAATCTGTCAAATTTCTGTAATAGATTTTCAACTTTATCGCTAAAGTATAAGGTTCAAAGTTGATTGGGAAAATTTGACAGTTTCGGGTAGTTTGATCTGCTGGCGTCTGTACCTTTTGTAATCACTTCAGTGGGCTCAAGTGCGTGTCGAGTGTAACCCATCGCGTTGTCTGTTAGCAAGCTTATTAACCTTTTGACCGCTACAGTCATGTATAGATGACAAACCAAAATGTGCCCAGCACGCCACGATTCGAAGATGAAAGAAAGAAACATTGAAATAGAAGAAGAAAGAAAGAAAGAAAGAAAATTTGTTTATTCTGCACAAACAAAACGCACATTGCAAATAAAAAAATTAAAAAAGACAAAATATACACACACAACGTAGTCAAAAGCCTCGTACTCAAACTTAAAAAATGTTGACAATTTTCTACATGACAGACTTTGACGTCGAGGGCACGTTTTTGATTTTTTGACGTTTCGCGGTCAAAAGGTTAAGTTCGGTAACAATAGAAAAAGTAATTGTATCACATTAGTGACAAGTGAGCTCTTATAGTTCACGGTTCAGTGCCCAAGCTGTGGAAAGTGTTGTTAGATCTTTCTACAATTTATTAATATTAACATTAGTCCTCTACTATTAGAGATGTATTATTGAACTGACTAAAAACCTTAAAAGGGGTCATTACACTCTCATCATTTTTAACAGATTTACTGTTACCTTTTTATTTTGGTGATTTCAGGGCATTACATACATATATCGCACAATGTACAACAGCTGATGTATTTTTTTTTTCAAATTTTATAGGGTGGTCCTTTAATAAAAGTTTTAATCAATGATAAGTACAGACGCCAGCACATCAAGCTACCCGAAACTGTTAAATTTTCCCAATCAACTTTGAACCTTATGCTTTAGCGATGAAGTTGAAAATTTGATGTAGTAGCTTGATGCGCTGGCGTCTGTACAATAAATGAAGAGTAGTGGTGGCCCAGTGATATAGGTCCGGACTTACCAATGATACACCCGCAATTAACCAAAAAACTTCTCAGCCTGAGTACAAATAACCTTAATAAGCAAGAATAATAATAGGTACAATTACGGGCCATAAGCTCCTTAACAAACATCTTTTCAACAAAGGCGCCACAGACAGCCCCCTTTGCAGGGGCTGCCTTG
Source organism: Mesoligia furuncula (assembly GCA_916614155.1). Classification (NCBI taxonomy): domain Eukaryota; kingdom Metazoa; phylum Arthropoda; class Insecta; order Lepidoptera; family Noctuidae; genus Mesoligia; species Mesoligia furuncula. Next base: position 2,442,276 of record OU744813.1, on the reverse strand, counting down.
ACGCCGAGGAATCAGCTGCTCACGTCATCCTGAAATGCGAGGCCGTGGCTTCTCAACGTGCAGAAATCCTCGTAACAATGAGGTCGCTCCGTGAAGCCTGTGAAGCTCCAGGAAACTTCTGTGCTTTTGGGCGGAGCTAGGCTGGTTCTGTTAGCCAGAATCCCCACGCACAACGGATCGAATGGGTCGAATGGATTTTCACTTTTTGTTGCTACCCCATACAAATACAAATAACACTAGTGCATTGAAGAATTGAAGACACCGACTAGAAGAATCATCAAAACTCGCATTGAAATGCCGGAGATGCAGTACATTTATGCATATAACTTCGTATGTAAGAATAATTACCTTATGTATTATATACTAAAACCTTCCTGAAAGTATGTCGATCATATTAATAAAATACTTATCAAAATTGCTTCATTAGTTTTTGAGAAAATCGTGGGCATACAAACCTACATACGGGTCGAATACAGAACCTCCTTTTTTGAAGTCGTTTAAAAATAGAATCAGCAGATTTATTCTGTAAAAGCCCTATTGTCTTGTATCATCCTGTGAAAACTTAGGTGAAGTGAGCTGACATTCCATTTGATGCTAAGGATTAACTCACTTCATCTAAGGTTTCACGTTGAGATTTTTACAGAATAGACAGGCAGTTCTCATTTCATTGAATGCTTTACATCATCATCTGCCTAGCTTTTTCCCAACTATGTTGGGGTCGGCTTCCAGTCTAACCGGATGCAGCTGAATACCAGTATTTTACATGGAGCGACTGCCTATCTGACCTCCACAACCCAGTTACTGGGTAATACGATACCCCTAGTCTGTGTGGTGCCGGACTTAAAGAATACCACCACCCCTTACTTCCCGTGGGTGTCGTAAAAGGCGACTAAGGATCGTACCGGAGAATGGGCAGCAGCGTTCTCTATGTATTCCACCATCATACCATACTGCGATCGCCAACCCGCCTGCCAAGCGTGGCGATTATGGCAAACCCTCCCAAAATTGGGGGAGGCCTATGTCCGGCAGTGGACGTCTATCGGCTGAAACGACGAAACGACGACGATACCCCTTGGTAAGGCTGGTTGTCAGACTTTCGGGCTTCTGACTGCCCGTAACGACTGTCAAAGATCCACGAATGACAGCCGGGACCAACGGCTTAACGTGCTTTCCGAGGCACGGAGGGGTCTCGGTATGTAAAGATGGTCACCCATCTACAGACCAACCGCGGCAAGCGTCGCTTAACCTGATCGATCGACCTGTGCGGCTGTTATTATTTAGACACGGGCCTCTCCATTGAATGCTTGAAGCATTCGATGTAAAGCATTGAATGCTTTATATCTCGAAAACAAAAAACACAACAGTACAATGACTTATTAAGGCACCAAAAAAACTTCACTTCCACGACAAATGACTATAATATCACGAAATTTCATCTCTGCGTTACAATAAGAGATGAGTTTCAACATGTTGCGTGTGAATTTGTTTCTAAAAATATAACTTTCTAGTTCGTAATGTCACGTAATCTGATCGATGGGGCGTGAGGCAGTGAGAGCGGGGAGCGAAGTTCAACCGAGGTACTGACCTCGTCCACAATTAGAGGGGACTAGCTTCTGCTCGTGACTTGGTTGTGTCGTAAGATACCAATATACTAGAATTATAAGAAAGAAAGAAAATACAAAGATAAAAAGTGCAAAGTCCGATGTAAGAAATTAGCAGGAATGTGTGCCATAAAGGCCCAGTTCAGCAAAAATGCCAGACAACTAGTGCCTGACGCTGGTTTTCAACTGGACCTGATGTGGGAGGTCACGGATGTAAATCAGTTTTATACTGCATCGTGATGTGTGTATGCATAATTAAATCACACTAATATTATAAAGTCGAAAGTTTGTAAGTATGTGTGTATTTATATGTTTATTACTACAATAACAGCCACAATTTTTTTTAAACTTCCCTATGTACAGACGCCTGCACATCAAGCTACCCAAAAGTGTCAAATTTTCCCAATCAATTTTGAACCTTATGCTCTAGCAATAAAGTTGAAAGTCTATTAAAGAAATTTGACAGATTGTAGCAGGTTCATGTGCTGGCGTCTGTACTGTGATGTAATTTTGTTCTCAGTAGCCAAAATATAATGAAAGTCTGGACTGGTGACGAGGGAATCAGCTACATACAGTTGTCCGTGTAAGAAGCAGCATGTCCAGAGGTCGACATCTGCAGCCTTCAGTGTCTGCCCCTGTCACTTGTTATAGGAATATAAAGGTAGCTAAGGATAGGATACTCCTGCCATGATAAAAAAAAATGGCCGGTCTGAATTCTAATTTTCTACATTTGAGGTACTTCATAAAAATCAAAATATTTTAGAACCTCCACGGTTACTCTTTTAAAAATAATTGGCTTTTACAATGTTTTCAAATTACAGTAGGTACGTATGGCATCAAAGAAAAAACCATGTACAGGGCTAGGATACTGTCATTATACCTTGGTAAGACTCTATTGATGGTTTGATGATGGTCTGGCGGTTCAAGTGCGACTGCTAAGTATCGAGTCCTGTATTCAATTCCTTGTGGTTACAGAGGTATGAGGCATGCTGCATCTGGTGGTCATCATACGCGTTGAAGCTGTGGATGCTGGCTGGGTGACTCGCCGCTCTAAAGCTTGCGGGAGTGATGATGTCACGCTAGAGTAGGTGCACGAAGATCACACTTAAGATCACATCGGGGTCACCAGTATAGACGTATGAGGATCAGGGTGTAAAGTTCACTCATACTCTTTATAAAAGGGAGGATCCTCCGACCAGATGGTTGTTGTGTCTGGTGGGCAACTGCCCGATGATTCATGTCGGGCCGTGGTATCTATGCTAGTTGCGCGGTAAACTCTGCTTGCGAGATGCAGGATTTTGCGTGACATCAGTATGACGCGTTGTTCTCATGTGGCGTTGTAGATACCGCTACATGGCCTTGCCGAGTGTTATTTAGTTTTTCCATTGTTATTGGCAGTATAGGCTCGTCTCCTCCAGACGACTTATAAGAAATAATGGAGCGACTGCCTATCTGACCTCCACTACCCAGTTACTGGGTAATACGATACCCCTTGGTAAGACTGGTTGTCGGACTTTCGGGTTTCTGACTACCCGTAATCGACTGTCAAAGATCCACGAATGACAGCCGGGACCAACGGCTGAACGTGCTTTCACGGAGGGGTCACGGTACGTAAAGATGGTCATCCATCCACAGACCAACCGCTGCAAGCGTAGCTTAACCTGATCGATCGACCTGTGCGGCTGTTATTATTTAGCCACGAGTTCCTCATCTTATAGTGACCCTATCAATATTAAAAATCGTTTATACTTTTTCAACCCACTCACTCATTTTTTCTTTTTGTTTTTTTTTATACTTCTTTTTTTTTAATCTTTTTTTTTCTTTTTATCTTTTTACCTACATAGATCTGACACTTTAACACAATCCGGACCCTACTCCTGCACTTGTGTATTATTTAACCCGACCGTGCTTTCACCCACTCTCGCTTCTTTGCTCGGCTGACCGCCACTTGTTATAATGTGTGGAAATGAGGCGAGGGTAAGGCTGCCCGCCCACGTCCGACTTTTTGTAGGACCGATAATCTGGCCGATTTAGTTAACTTCATTATTTCTGACCTACTTTTTGTAGGACGTGTGCGTTGCACTATTGCTATCAGTGTGTTCTATTTTTCTCCTACAAAAAATCGGTCACCGATTATCGGACGTGGGCGAGCGGCCTAACTGTGGGTAAGCTGTAGTACGGACAGCAACAAAAGTCGATTAACACTGCAGTTTTTTTAATCTCAGTTATTGGAAGCAAGGATAAGTGGAAGGAGGGAACGGAGGCCTTTGCAGGGCATAGGCCTGTGGGACAGAAATTACTGATGCTCAATATTTGTAATTGCAGCAGAAATACAATGCAATTTTGAACAAATATTTTGCTCAATAACTGAAATTAAAAAAAACTGAAGTGTTAATATTTTGCTCAATAACTGAGATTAAAAAAACTGAACTGTTAATCGAATTTTGTTGCTGACTGTACCTACCTAGTGTTATGGATGAGAAGTTATTGATAGGAAAACTTGTGGGAAACGGGTTTACTATTCTCTTGGCACGCTTTTCAGATTGTTCACAAATTTTAAATCCAGGAAACTTAATAACGGTACATAAATGATGGATAAAAATATAAAATAATCAACTAATTTAAAACTTTAAGTCAGTTATTTATCACACTAATAATTATAAAGGTGAAAATTTGTGAGTATGTGTGTGTTTATATGTTTGTTACTTCTTCACGCTCTAACGGCTGAACCAATTTTGATAAAATTTGGTATGGAGGTAGCTGACACCCTGTATTAACATATAGGCTACTTTTTATCCCGATATTCTCACGGGATCAAAACTTATGCGGGTGAAACCGCAGGGCGCAGCTAGTTTATAATAAGCACAGTAAGGTAATTGATGGGAAAAGGAGCATATATATATATTTATACTGTTTGTAGTTCTTGATATTTAAAGTTTATAGACAAATGTTGAATATGGATGCAATGGATTCTTGAAAAGCCAATGTAGGTACGTCCGAAGCCAAAACAAAGGAATTTGGTTAAACATTTCGTGGATTCGGTTCGTGCAAAACAGTAATGAAACTAAACCAAGAGAGGCCTGCAAGCGTAGTGTGGGACGTCCCCCAGCTAGACGGATGGACGACCTTAAGAAGGTGGCTGGGGTAGACTGCATACGGAAAGCGGAGGACAGGGTGCTGTGGCGCAGTCTGGGAGAGGCCTATGTACAGCAGTGGACTGTGATAGGCTGAGTTGATTGATTGAAGAGAGGACTGAGAGTAATGGTGGCCCAGAGGTAACGGCCCTGACTTAAGATGTAGGTCATGGGTTCGAACCCAGACAGGCGCTTTACTTTGTATAAATAATTTCATCACCACTGCTCCCAAAAGCGGTAAAAGACAACATCGTGAGATTTTGGATCAAAAATTTTAAAACATGTGACATTTACCAACTCGCACTGGGCCCAGTAGATTACACCCCACTCCCTCTCACAGAGAGGAGGCCTGTCTCCTAGCAGTGCGAACATTATAATAAAAGCCTTCTTTATAATACTATAGAGGTATGAGGAACAGGGTGTAAAGTTCACTCTTACTTCATAGAAAAGGGAGGATCCTCTGACCCGACGGGTGTTGTGTCCGGCGGGCAACTGCCCGATGATTCATGTCGGGCCGTTGTATCTATGCTAGTTGCGCGGTAAACTCTGCTTGCGAGATGCAGGATTTTGCGTGACGTCAATATGACGCGTTGTTTGCATGTGGCTTTGGTAGATACCGCTACACTACCCTTTATCATGGCAAAAATTTCTCAAATATAAAAAAAAAAAAAAATTTTTTTTTAGTGTTTAAACGACGCAAATCATTGGCAAAAGCTTTATTTTTCATGATAAAAAAATGTGAATGCGTCAATGTAACGATTTCTCTTTGCAATTTTCTCTGGTAAACTTTTCAACGGATCACGATAAAATATAGCTGAGAGATAGTTTAGTTTTCATTCTACTAACTAGTTGCGCCCCGCGGTTTCACCCGCATAAGTGTCGATCCCGTAGCTGGATTGTGGAGGTCAGTCGCTCCATGTAAAATACTGGTAAATATTCAGCTGCATCCGGTTAGACTTGAAGCCGACCCCAACGCAGTTGGGAAAAAGGCTAGGCAGATGATGATGATGATGAAATGTCGATCCCGTGAGAATATGGGGATAAAAGGTAGCCTATATGTCCAATAATCCAGGGTATCAGCTACCTCCTTACAAAATTTTATCAAAATCGGTCCAGCCGTTTGAGCGTGAAGAAGTAACACACACACAAACTTTCGCCTTTGTAATATTAGTGTGATGATTTAAAGAGTCATCATACGAACGGCTCCATATCCAAAGCTAGTCATCAGCTTTACATAAAACTACTTACAGGTGTATCACATACCTCATTACACAGAAGTAGGTAAGCAGCAAGCACGGTCTCTACCGTAAGTGCTCTACTAACATAGAGCACGTAATTACGATGGCGCTATATTGTTGTCGTGTGAACTCTATAGTAGAGTAGATGATGGGTTAGGTAGGCTGCTTTTAGGGTTCCGTACCCAAAGGGTGAAAACGGGACCCTACTAGTAAGAGTCCACTGTCCGTCTGTCACCAGGCTGTATCTCATGAAACGTGACAGCTAGACAGTTGAAATTTTCACAGATGATGTATATCTGTTGCCGCTATAACAACAAATAATACTAAAAGCAGATTAAAATAAATATTTAAGGGGGGCTCCCATACAACAAACGTGTTTTTTTCGACGTTTTTGCCTTGTGGTACGGAACCCTTCGTGTGCGAGTTCGACTCGCACTGGGTCAGTTTTTAGGGTTCCGTTGCCAAATGGCAAAAAACGGAACCCTTATAGATTCGTCATGTCTGTCTGTCTGTCTGTCCGTCCATATGTCGCAGCCACTTTTCTCCGAAACTATAAGAACTATACTGTTGAAACTTGGTAAGTAGATGTATTCTGTGAACCGCATTAAGATTTTCACACAAAAATAGAAAAAAAACAATAAATTTTGGGGTTCCCCATACTTAGAACTGAAACTAATAAATTTTTTTTTCGTCAAACCCATACGTGTGAGGTATCTATGGATAGGTCTTCAAAAATGATATTGAGGTTTCTTATATCATTTTTTCCTAAGCTGAATAGTTTGCGCGAGAGACACTTCCAAAGTGGTAAAATGTGTCCCCCCCCCCCTGTAACTTCTAAAATAAGAGAATGATAAAACTAAAAAAAAAATGTGATGTACAATACCATGTAAACTTCCACCGAAAATTGGTTTGAACGAGATCTAGTAAGTAGTTTTTTTTTAATACGTCATAAATCGTAAACCGCAATTAACCTTTTATTCAACCAACTCAAATATGAAAAAATAAAAAAAAACATTTAATTTCGTAAACATAAACCTTATGCATAAACCCGGATGTTACGGAACCCTCGGTGAGCGAGTCCGACTCGCTCTTGTTTATGGTAGCTTATAATTAGCAGGGTCACGACTGTTGAGAGGGACCCTAGCTATGATTATTGACATAGCAATTTAAACGACCACATAGAAAGAAAAAACTTTCTTAACCTATGAAACGTCACTATAATTAGAGGTTTCTTGTGTAATTTCCTTACTCTTGGCCTTAGCCCTTAGCCCTTAGCCTTAGCCTTATTGCCTTATATCCTATTTAATCCATACTAATATATCGAATTTATAATTCGAAAGTAACTCATTCCGTCTGTCGGTATGTTACCTTTTCACGCTTAAACCACTGAACGGATTTCGATAAAATTTGGCAGGAAGATAGATTGCATCCCAGGAAAGGACATAGGATAGTTTTTATCCCAATATTCCCATGGGATCGACACTTATGCGGGTGAAACCGCGTGGCTCTGCTAGTAAACAATATAATTTCATTTCATTTCTGTTATTTACCCACGCGCCACCACCGACCGAATAAACAAACAAAAGAAAACCCATCTACAGTGACGTCACCACCAGTATTACGTATTCCTCGTCAAAGCAGTATAACTTGTCAAACCAACCGTTAAATGTTACATAGTTACGCGTAACGTGAAGGTCAGCGTATGATAATCTGTTCGAGAGATTCTTGTACCGTTAGCATGGAGGTGTTAATTTTGTCTGAGTGTTCAAGGTTCAACGCTCAAATGAAAGACGATAATGGTCAAGTTCAAGTTGATTCATTTTGAATTTGTGCTTTATTTGCCTGATCGAGTATGCGGATAGGTACACACAACGACATGTCAATATATCTATACATATAATAAAATTGTAGAAAAGTGGTGTCTGTACAATGGAAATATATTAAAAAAAAGTAGCAGGGGTTGTTATTATATCGATGCCGAACCCGAAATTGTAATTAAATATTTTTTTGTCTGTTTGTCTGTTTATCTGTTTGTCTGTTTGTCTGTTTGTCTGCTGTGTTTGTGCACGCTAATATCAGAAACGGCTTATTCGATTTAGATGCGGTTTTCACTAATATATTGTAGTAAGCTTCACTTAACATTTAGTGTTTATTTCATGTCAATCGATTCATAAATAAAAAAGTTATGTCAATTTAAAGAATCACGGCGAACATTTGTTAAAGTATTCTATCAGAGTACGTAAACGCCTCGCGCCTGCGCGTCCGTGGCTATATATACAAGGTGTAATGGAAAGGGGGTATCAACCCTGAAGGAGGTGAATGAAGATGAAAAAAAAAAATTTGGATCTCCCGTAGTAATAGCACATCAATGATTTACTATTACTATGGGAGGTCCAAAATTTTTTTCATATTTCGACCTATGTTCTTTGGGGAAATTTGTTCAGTTTCATGAGCACATTCACCTCCTTAAGGGTTGATACCCCCTTTCCGTTACACCTTGTATAAAGCGCGCTGAGAGCCGCGCCGCTGCCATAATTCCGATCCAGCCTGTCCCTTGCTGCCCTCTCCCAGCGACGCCCTAAGCCGAGGTCCGTACCCCACAGGGGGTGCCCTTAGCATGTAGTCGCTTAGTTTTTAAGTTTATATTGTGTAGTCAAGTTGTGTATTATGCCCTGGCTGGAGGCCTTAATTTATTGAGGCATCCACAGGAAAGCCAGGTTAAGCAGTCGACAACCCCTCAGGTTGAACTGCGAGATGACCATTTCAAAACAAAACGCGCCGCTGCCATAAGGATTCAGTTATTCGTAGCGAACGCACGTATCCTGGAGTATAGGCGAATAGTTGGATTCGATTATTGCGATTCACTTGAATACTGAATGTTTGCATATTTTATTTATTTATATTTTAGGATTTATAGGTTAGGTTCTTTTTCTTAATTTTCTTTAAAATTTTGTAAGTATTTGGTATAGGTTAGGCGGTTCTTTCCTTGATTTTTGGGTATTTACTTATCTTAATTTTTATTTAGGGTTTTGTAAATAAATATTGTAATCATTTATTATTGAAAGAAAGAAAGAAAGAAAGAAAAAGTATTTATTGCGACTCGTACAGGAAGATCACAAACTAAACTAAACACATTAACCTTTTCACCGCCACGCCATATCGGTATTCCTATGCCCTGTACGCCAAGCCCGAAAATCTTAATTTCAAGGTGTATCAATAAAATACATAAAAGTAATGATTTAATAGGTTTATTTTGTATTTTTCTGCGACCTGTTTTTTGTCGAGTATAGCCGTCGTTGGCGCACAGGGCACGCTTGCTCATGTCGGCTATAGCCGACATTGGCGTTCAAAAGGTTAAAATAAAAAATAAAAACCAAGTTATATAAAAATAAAAAATAAAATTAAAATTAAACATGAAGTCCTATACGAGGCCAAAAGGCTCCTATCTCAGCATGATGCTGCGACATTTAAAAAAAAAAATGTCTCAGCGCTGGTATTCTGATAGGGCCCGCTGTGATGTCACGGGCAATTACAGAAACATAAATAGATAACTACTTAAGTAAAATATTAGCAAATAATAAAATAAATTAATTTTATAATCTGCGCCAGACGTAACCTTATTACTTGTCTATGCCTTGAGCGCTAGAGCCGCTAGAGGCACTCTGGTGTGTCTGTGGCATAGCTATGACAAGTAAATGGACGCAGGCGCCGACCATAGAGCAAGATTATGTAAATACAAAGTGAAGTAAATTTTAATACATTTCATATATATTAATTGGTTATTTATTATTGGTTGGGCATTTCTTTCCCTGATTTTCGGTATACATACTTATCTTAATTTGTATTTAGGGTTTGTATATAAATATTATAAGTATTTGGTATAGGTTAGGCATTTCTTTTCTTGATTTTCTTTATTAAGTATAAGTTCATTAGCTTAGGTTAGTAATTAATTTTTTCTAGCAATTCTTTTGTTTTATAAAGTTAGTACCTACGTTTGTCTGTGTAGAAGAATAGCACCACCCCTTACTTCCCGTGGGTGTCGTGAAAGGCGACTAAGGGTCTCACCGGAGAATGGGCAGCAGCGTTTTCTATGCATTCCACCACCATACCATACTGCGATCGCCAACCCGCCTGCCAAGCGTGGCGATTATGGCAAACCCCCCCAAAATTGGGGGAGGCCTATGTCCAGCAGTGGACGTCTATCGGCTGAAATGATGATGATAATGACGTTTGGTTTACACGTCTTAACACTTATTACTTAAACTGTGATAATTTTAGACTGTATAATAATCTGTAAGTATTTATAATTTAATTGTTTACGATAGTACGTGTTTACTAAATAACTGTGTGTTAAGTAGTAAGTACTATTTTATTGTAAGAATGCCTCGAAGAAGATCCAACCTCTCCCAATGTAACAGAAATGCTAAAAGGATGAGATTAGTTCGATCACAGGAATCTGAGGAAGGTCGTGAGGCAAAAGGCTCTCTGCACCAGGCTAGGTTTCGTGCTGCAGAAACTTCGACTCAGCGAGAATCTCGACTGAGTTCAAATCGTTCTCGAATGATGACAACTCGAAATAGGGAAAACGGGGAACAACGAAAGGCACGTTTATCTGTCGATCGCGAAGCTCACGCGCTATCGCGTGAGTCTGAGACTTTTGCTGTCAGGGAAACCCGCCTGAGCTCCCAGAGAGTACGGACAACAAATGCTCGATCCCAGGAGACACAGGACGAACGGGAAATACGACTCACTGCCGATCGTGAAGCTCATACACTATCGCGTGAGTCTGAGACTTTCACTGATAGGGAAATTCGTCTGAGTTCTCAGAGGGTTCGGACAGCAAATGTTCGGTCTCAGGTAACACAGGAAGAACGAGAAATACGTCTCACTGCCGATCGTGAAGCTCAAGCACTAGAGTCTGAGACTTTCACTGAAATTCGCCTGAGTTCTCAGAGGGTTCGGACAGCAAATGCCCGGTCTGTAGACGGTATATGTAATTCAAAATATGCTGCCCGAAAAGTCACTATTCCACGCGGACGAAGTCGCGGGCACAGCTAGTCATGTAATACATTTCCAGCATTGTATTTGCTTTTCGTACGATGAGAAGTCTAAAATCAATTGTGCTGAGAATGTTGTAATGGCAGACACAAATAAAACTTTCAACCTAAGAATTGAACCCAGGATCTCATGCTCGCTCATGTTCTCTAGACTAATGTTATTAAATAGTAGATTGTAGGGATTCAAAGAACGTCACTAGAGCTTAAAATAGTGTTGCTCCCGAGTCGGACACTCTACTTTTTATCACCCTCTACGAAAAAATAAGTAACTGCAACTTATGAATAAGATTAGTACGTTTATTTATTTACATACAATTTTGAGTAAACAATTACGAACGAAGGCAGAATGCTTTTCGCGCGTTTTTTTATTTTTTCACAAACTTTTTTTAATTTTGATCGCGCGCGTTTTTCAGTTCATACAGCCTGTTACTTGTACATCAATGTTCGTGATTGATCTCTTTGGTGGTTGGAACTTTATCAATATCCACATTCTAACTTCAAATCACTTTTAGTCTCTAGGGATTAAAGAGCTATTTTAGTCCCTGTTTACGAAGAATACACTAGCTCTTTTTGAATAGATGTGATAGAAAAGTTGTTGTTATTATTTTTTATGTAAGCACGTCAAACTAACATAGGAACTCGACATCTTTTGAACAGTTACACCACAATTTCAGCCCGGAATCATCCATGCTAGGTATATACCTCCACCTTCTTCTCCTTCTCCGCGACTTTGACGATATATCGTCAACCCAGCGCCATTTTGGAAGGCCCTGGTTTCTTTAGCCAAACCTTTGCCACCATTCAGTAACAGTTTTACTCCATCGGACATCTCCTCGTCTAACTAGTCGGCCTGCCCAACTCCACTTGAGGCACATCACGCTGTCCCCCACGTCGTAGACTTTCGTCCGACGACAGACAAGACAATGACGACGATGGAGTCGCTACAAAGTTACTGCTTATTTCTTTAGAGTTTTGCTTATAATAATATAATATGGAGCCCTGATGTAAGGGTAGCTTGGACCCTGTTCCCGATACATGGGCTACTATTTTTTATATGTTTTATATCCTAATATTTAAAAATATAATTTATAAGTGTTATTTAATGAAATAAAGGAAATAATAATAATAAGTTTATTGATTCAATGATATACTATACATAGATACAGGTTGTATAGAAGTTACATGCTAAGACTTAATCAACTAACAATGGACACAAAGGGAGAAAAATAGTTGTCTATATTAACAAAAAAAAAAAATTTTAATCCTGTCTCCTAAACTAGGGATCGCCTGTATCTTAGGAGACAGAGTGACAGGTGCTTAATAAATAGGTATTGATTATTTTAATGCATTTAAAATTTTGTCTGTGTGGTGCCGGGACTTAAAGAATAGCACCACCCCATACTTCCCGTGGGTTTCGTAAAAAGCGACTAAGGGGCGTACCGGAGAATGGGCAGCAGCGTTCTCTATGTATTCCACCACCATACCATACTGCGATCGCCAACCCGCCTGCCAAGCGTGGCGATTATGGCAAAGCCCCCCTTTTGGGAGAGGCTTATGTCCAGCAGTGGACGTCTTTCGGCTGAAATGATGATGATGATGATTTAAAATTATCTCAATCTTGAATCTCGCTTAGCATTCAGACCTGAAGAGGATCTTCTCGAATGGTTCAGCTTCTATGAAAGCTTAAAATTTTAACAAAAATGAAAGTAAAGTTCTTCCGACACGAAATATCTATAAAATTTAATATAATTAACTGTAGGAAATGTAAAGCACCTAAAATTGAAGATGATGGCAGTCGGATCTAATTGTTATTGACGTAATTATTACGAGTAGATGAACGTCGTTAATATCTATGGTTTTGAAAGCGAGGCGTCAGTGCAAGCGGTTAGCGATTTGAAATTAAACTGAGGGCAAGTTTTTCAATCGACAGGTAATTTTTATTCGTAGAATAAAATTGACGTCTGACAGATTTTGTATGGAAGAACTGTCAAAAATTCAAAATTGTTCCTCGGATAAAATTATCTGGTGTTGGAAAAATCAGCCCTTAATCACTTGTGTGTCTTGCATTTACTTAATAGTCAGTTTGTATGGTATGGTTTTTGTATGGTTTGGTATGGTGTGTGGTAGGTAATTAAATGTTTTTTGATGAGACGTTACCAGTAACTCAAATTCCTACACGTAAATCTGTAATATTAATGGTGTACATAATAAAGAATATTCTATTCTATTCTAACTGGGTTGTGGAAGATCTGATGGCTAATCACTTCCTGTAAAATACTGGTATTTAGCTATAAATGATAAATGATAAATGATAAATGATTTTATTTTTGTAAGTAGGTTTGTACAAACACTTTTACACGTCAATCATGGTTTTTTAAAACTAGATGAGGTCGGCGTTTCCTATCTGACTACTCTGAGAAGAAAGGCCGAAACAAACTCAGAGGTCACAGTCTCTTTTAAAGTCCAGACATAATCTTGGTCAGGTTATATGAAGACCATGTAGATCGATGTCTGAGACGGTCTTTTGAAGAAAGAACCACACAGATTGAGAGGACCTGTCCAGTCAGTGCACGCATTTGTCAGAAATCGTGCAGCTCAACTCAAGACTTAAGGAGCTCAACGATTCGACGAACAATACCAAAGAAAGGACATTTGAGTAGGCCACATAAATTACTCAAACTGCCAGACCAAGAGAAAAAAAAAAAAAAACAGAACAGAAAGAATAATTATATAAAAGTAACAAAATGACCCACATCGTCTTCACATTCACAAATCACAATAAATAAAATAATGTAATACTTTACAAAGTAAGCAAAAGTCATTGTTTATAAAAAAATCATTAATGTCAAAGTGTATATAAAAAAAAAAGGACGTTCCAAATGCAGAAATGTGAAGCAGCTCAATCCCAAGCCTTTTTGTCCTCAATTCTTTAACTGTATAAAAGGCTTTCTGGCACAACTTACGTTTAATGCTGCATCCGGTTAGTCTGGAAGCCGACCCCAACGTAGTTGGAAAACCAGATCATTTAAGACGATAATATAAGCTTTCAGAACTCAGACAATTCAAATAGACTTACATTATTTTTATCTCACGAAGGGACACGCGCTTTACTTGTGTGACTCGTGAAGACGAGTAGCGTCAGCACGTAACACACACATACACGCTTCCGACTTTGCCATTGTCACGGACGGTACCGAGAGCTGCTCCTGCGTTTGCACACAATCATATTCACAGCCTATACCTCGGTAAAAACAAGTAAAGCGCGCTTCGCTTCTTGAGATATGCCCGTTCCAAAGCCAGAACTTTTTCGGTGGAGCTGCGTTTACATGGCTCCCCTAATTTACAATACTTTGCCTAGGTAATTACTCAACTACCCTTCAATAAGTTTTGTTTTGCGTTGTGGAAGTAGTGGTTACAAGAATGTTTTTATTCGATAGATGAGTTCTTTCAAAAGTGTCCCTGTAAATTGTATACAATAAAACACAGATATATATGTAAAAACTTATATTATTGCATGCTAAAAATTGGCCAAATGTGTGTTACTAAATATTTTATTATAAGAACTTCATGTACCTACCACATTTGATGCAATAAATGAATTGAATTGATAAAAATACTGTGAGTTTATTTGAATTGTAGCTTTTGCGTTTTTTAAACACCAAATACTTTAGAAAGGAAGTCATTAAAATTATGTAAATTTTGCATAAATACCAGTAGCTAAACCCGCTATAAGTATGACCACCTCTCGCTCTTCAGAATAATATTTCGACTATAGTTGTTTTTGACACAAAACACTTTACTTTCTCCCATACAAGTTTATTAGTGAAGCATTAATTATGGGCTATTTATGATGAAGTACCATACTGTTTCATTTCGTTATTGTGGCTAAGAAAGATAACGTCAAATATATCATACTTTCTTTCATTAAAATAAGTATGTTTCTTTTCCTTACCAATAATAGGAGTGCTTTATAGGTTAGCTCAGTTTCTGTGGCAGAAGCTTTTTAAAATAATTAATTTCTTTTTACCAAAAAATGAGTGTTGAAACTAAACACTGATTTTCAATTCTACAACATTATTTTTAGTATAATTATGTGAAACCCGAAACACGTGTCTAGTATTTTCATGTAAAGAATCTATGTACGAAATTTCAAAACTGTATCATGAAAAATCACAAAGACCTAAACGTTCGGCGGGGAGATTGGATAACCTACTTAGTGTCGCTCGATGTCCGACTTTTAACCTTTTTTACCCGACTGCGTCAGAAGGAGGGTTATGTTTTTCGAGTGTATGTATGTATGTATGTATGTATGTATATTTCTTTGGCACGCTCTGTAGCCTAAACGGCTTGATCGATTTCAGCTTGAGAGGTGCCGTTAGATTCGTCTTAATTGTGAGAGTGACACTGGGTATATCAAAATTGAAAAAAAATTAAAATGGCCGATTTATGGCGCAATATGTCTTAAAAAAAAATTTTTTTTCTCGAAACCTATCGAGTGGGGTATCAAAATAAAGGGTTTTAAAAGGTGATTACAAAAATATATATAACTTATATGGTTAAAAGTAATTCGAAGTGACAAAACGTAAAAAACAAGTACCAAGAACTAAATCGTTTGCGAAATCTTTCACATTTGTAAACTAAAAACTGGAAATAAAAAAATTAATTTAAAAAATAAAAAAACCCGACTGCGAAACTGAAAAGCTACAAACAAACCCATTTTAAATTAAATAAAAGTTGGAAGCAGGCGGGACCCATACCATTTTTATCATATTTTCAAATTCAAATGGGTCCCGCCTGCTTCCAACTTTTATTTAATTTAAAATGGGCTTGTTTGTAGCTTTTCAGTTTCGCAGTCGGGTTTTTTTATTTTTTAAATTATTTTTTTTTTAAATATTTTTGGGACAAAATATTTACTTATTACTAAAAATAACATTGTATATCTTCACAGAGAAAACAAGAAAATCATCTATCTATCATTCTATCTATATCCTGCTGGTAAACAAACTCTGTCCCTGATCTCAGGTAATGTATTCTCTATGAATATAGACTCATAAATAAACAGCCGCACAGGTCGATCGATCAGGTTAAGCTACGCTTGCCGCGGTTGGTCTGTGGATGGGTGACCATCTTTACATACCGTGACCCCTCCGTGCCTCGGAAAGCACGCCGTTGGTCCCGGCTGTCATTCGTGGAACTTTGACAGTCGTTACGGGTAGACAGAAGCCCGAAAGTCTGACAACCAGTCTTATCAAGGGGTATCGTATTACCCAGTAACAGGGTTGCGGAGGTCAGAATCAGATAGGCAGTCGCTCCATGTAAAATACTGGTATTCAGCTGCATCCGGCTAGACTGTAAACCGACCCCAACATAGTTGGGAAAAGGCTAGGCAGATGATGACAGACCGATTTAAAAATAAAACAGAAATTAAAAATAGAACCCGATCCTACCAACCATACTAAGTACCAACCTCTCACACCTCTACTACCAAAACAAAAAAAATACCGGAGTCTAAGCAAATAATAGCATGTCAAGCACATTATTATAGCATTTCTCTTGTATGGCCCTAAAAATCATTATGACAAGCAATTCATACATCACAGACAAACTTGTACACATTAGAATAACATACATTATACAGGCTGTGCAATTTAAAATAATAAAAATAGTTTATTTGCACCTTCAAGTAAAAACATTAGGTATATGGTTTACAACAAAAATAGGCCTAAGGTAAGTACAGTTGTATGTTGGAGTTGCAACCAATACCTAAGCTAAGATAACTTAATATCTTGTAATCCCACCCACTAAAATATGTTTCTTAATTACATGGATAATTTAGATAATCTAGATAAAGTATAACAGTTGAATTTTATGTTGTCTTATACAACAATTTGGAGTGAAGCCAAAATGAGTGAACGATGTTTGCGTTTTTAATCAGGTAGGTAAGGCTGCACCGCCGAGTCCTCACGGCGGCGATCGGCGGCGGCGATCTCTCGCGTCCGGTCCTAGTCCCGGCCACCGTAGGCACGAGCTTGCGGATGGCGAGCAATGGGTAGCTCGCCGTCCGGTAAGGACCAGGCCCGGGTTGACGGCGCGTTGTGTTCCACGCGTGCCTCAAAGAGATGTCAGCACTAACTGACGGGGTCGGCTAGGGGCGATGCCTGTCAGGGTTGCGGGTTGTTCGAAAGAGATACCCTGGCACAGGCAACTGAAGGAACACGGGTGGGTTTTAGTCAGTAAGACACTCCGTTCCGCTCTGCCCAGACCGGGATCATCCATTTGATGATTTCCCACGCAAAAAAAAAAAGAAAAAGGTTGCCAATTTAAATGTCTTGTTTCGCGTTGTTACTAGTATAGGATCAGTTTGAAAGTTTCCTACCAGGTGCATTTTATGGCTGTAAGGAAACTAATGTTTCAAGGTCACACATAGGACGATTTACTTGCGCAAGCTTAGACTTGTACAAGTCTGCGTGACACCGTTGTGCACACAATTGGCTCAAATGGTCGCTCTAATTCATCCCATATACTTCATTGCATACTTGTGCAAGTCCAAATTTGCGCAAGTATATCGTTAGGTGTGAGGTCTGCATCCGCCGACTTTGTGAAGGCCGCAGGAACCCATTGGATGCGAGAAGCACAGAACCGGTCGAAGTGGAGGTGCTTGGGGGAGGCCTATGTGCAGCAGTGGACGAATTTCGGCTGAAATGATGATGATGATGAGGTCTGCATTATGTCAGGAGGAACAAATCCCATCTTTGGCTGAGCCATATTTTACAATGGATCTCCACAAACTAATTACCAAAAGCTACAAATATTCTATAGTATGCCCGCTGTTAATCTTTCAAAGCTTTTGCCTTTTCATTACCGACGTTCGTTGATATTTTCTTCATAACCAGAATAGACATACAAATCTTGTAAGCTTCCCTAACCTACCTATAAAAGCCTACGCAGGCCGGGACGGTATGGCAAGGGATTAAAACTTTTACTAATGGACATTCAAACATATCGATATAGAAATACGACATAAATTGCTAATGATGTCGTGGCATCGAAAAGGGTTCCATTGCACGGCATTGAAAGACGCGTCACGGGCTCCCGCGGCGACATGCTGTGGCGTCCTGCGGTAGGCATCGGCATGCCAAGGACTCCGGCGCTCGTTGTTACATATCGCGGGGTGAGGCGGTGGGGGTAGAGAAGCGGGGAGGCCGCTGGAATGCCGCGGTATCTAAGCGGCTAATGTACGCTGACTGACGGCAAAATCCCTTGCCATGCCGTCCCGGTCTGCGTAGGCCTTAAAATTACCTTGAATATCACAACCTAAACTTGCAGAATCATGGACCTATACAAAAAAAGAAACAGTTATTAAAAAAAAAACAGCCTGTATGTAAACGCACAACCACACAAGCGCATACGCAAAGCGTAATCATAATCACATTCATTCACTTCAAAAATACTTTTACTTTACAAACTACAAAAGTAAAAATATACATACTTACCTACTCATACTGCGAAGTCGACGAACTTATAAAAAAAAAGTGAAAGGGTTCTCGGGTATTCGAGATGGACTATTCGGGTTCCGGATATAAAAATATAAATGCTTAATTGGAGGTTGGCGACTGCGTGATGTGATGTGGGTGAAAGACTGGTCTAAAGTTTTCTTTTTTTTATTTATTTCCAAAATTCTTAATTCTATTTTAACAATGGTGTTTGCCACTCAACAAAAACCTCTCAGGGTTTATCTGTGTGCTGACGTGTAGTTCACTTAGTAATTACAAATTGATGTTCTGATACAGTAAATACATTAAACCTAAAGATGCAATTAGCTTCATTTTTGTTTTTTGTTTTGTTTGTTATTTGTTATGATACGTGAAATATGAGCTTGGGAAAAAAAAAACAAGTGAATTAATATGAGACTGAGGAACGTCTTTTGTTTTTTTTTTGTTGTCCGGTGGCCAGTATTTATGATTTGGAAGCTTTTTATTAAATTGTAGGTATTAGGGTTCCGTACCAAAATGGTAAAAACGGAACCCTTATGGTGAGACTGTCTTTCTGTCTGTCTGTCACAGCTGGATATCTCAAGAACTAGTCATGCTATCAACCTGAAATTTGGAATAGTTTTAGATGACGTTTGCCCAACTATTTTGCAAATAAGAAAGAAATAAAAATGTATTTTTTTTTTTGCAACAGGGACTGCAAGGGGTCCGAAAAATTCGAAAAAGGGCTCCTAGGGCATGTGGGGTATCATATGAAAGAGAGCAGTTTGCACATTCTCAAACATTTTTTATTTTTTTTAGGCCGCGTTTTCGACTTATGATGAAAAATGTAAAAAAAAAAACCGTTCACCCCCCCTTATCTCCTAAGTTTGCAAACAGAAAAATCTGAAATTATTCTATGTGATAGAAGTTCATGTAAAGATTACAGGAAAAATAAAACGAAGTCTCTAAACAGCACACTTCTTCAGAAATCATCAAGAAAAGTTACATTGGTTCCACTATCGGTCAAGAGACGGCGCTGACATAAAACTGCAATATTCTACACCGCAGTGCACAGTGTTAAAATTCTCTGATGAATATAAGCCGCGCCGATGAAAATTTTAAAACATTGCCACGGAACCCTCGGTGCGCGAGTCCCTTGCCCTGTTTTTTTTAGATTACGATACGATACAATAGAAAATCAATTGGTCTCATTAGCGGAGCTTGAGAGGTCACAGATACTAAACGTCTAGTTTCAGACAATTTTCAATACATATAGATAGTACAGACTGGAGCACATCAAGCTACCCGAAACTGTCAAATTTTCCCAATCAACTTTGAACCTTATGCAGTAGCGATAAAGTTGAAAATCTATTAAAGAAATTTGACAGATTGTAGTAGCTAGATGTGCTGGCGTCTATACATAAGATTTATGAAATAAATGAGGTTTTAAGAAATGAGAAAACGACAAAAACTCTGCTCACAAAGTAGTAGGACTGATTCAAATTAACCGTTATTAATAATTAAGAATCTTTGTTGTGGAATGTTGTTATTGAGCTTCTTCGCAGCTTTATGGCGAAAGCGCCAGGGTAGCCCGCGAAATTCATTTTTTTTACGTTTTTTGCAATTTGCTGGTCAGTGTTAAGTTGTACGTTGATTAAAATATGATTCGCGGCCGTAACAAATATGTATTTACAGAATTATAATCATTAGTAATCCCCAAGATTGACTATTTCATGAAATTTTGACATTTGGGGATTATACTAACTTAACAAGTTGTATTAATGATTGTAATGATTATAATTGATTGATTGATTGTAATGATTTAAAATTTTAAATGCTTTAAAGTTTGAAGCGATCAATAGTATTATCAGCCATTTCTGTCCCACTGCAGGGCAAAGGCCTCCCTCCCCTCCTTCCACTTATCCCTATCCAGTGCTGTCATATGGCAATCCTTGTGGAAAGAGTCGAGCTCGTCCCGCCATCTCATTCTGGCCCTGTCGCGTTGTCGTTTGCTGCTGTTTGGGACCCATTGTGTTGTTACTTTAGCCCATAGCTCCTCCGGCATGCGACAGATGTGACCAGCCCAGTTCCATTTTAGCTTGGCAGCCGTGTGACCTACATCGGCAATTTGAGTTAAAGGTTGGTTATTTTGATTTATTCCGGTGTGATCCCCTGAACCCTACTTCACACCCCCCTCCTCGATCCCCTGAACCCCCCCTCCACGATCCCCTGCTAGTTCGTCTTCTGTTTTAATCTCTGTCTTACCCACTTTTTAGTTTGGTTTGTGTTTGAAGCGATCGTGAAATTTCCAAAAAAATCTATG
This sequence comes from Mesoligia furuncula, assembly GCA_916614155.1. NCBI lineage: Eukaryota > Metazoa > Arthropoda > Insecta > Lepidoptera > Noctuidae > Mesoligia > Mesoligia furuncula. The sequence continues at coordinate 2,421,451 of OU744813.1, read as the reverse complement.
GATTTTTTATCACCAGTCTTGCCAGATTGATCGTATCGCAGTAATATCTATGTTGACCATCAGTTTAGAAGGAAAGGTACCTAGTTTATCTTTCTCGCGTCGCTCAGCGCTTGGAAATCGGAGTTTTCATCCGTTTTGATTCGTGCAGATATTTTTATGACTAAGCTTGAAGAAAGTTATATCCTGATGTCCAACATTACCTAATCATGAAAGTAGAATACTTGTGTGATTCAGGCAATGTATTCATGGACTTTGTGTATGCTCGGCTACACATTTTTTTTAAATTTGTAATGGGTTTGCTCTTGACTCTAATCTAGGTTACAGAGACAAAGTCGACGATGGAGTGAGCTTACCCAGAAGAAGCCTGTTCACTCTTACTTTGAAGAGATTCGGGTTGTATGCGCTCGGAAACACAGACGCAGGTATAGAGAGTTCCACTCTTTCGCTGCATTATAAAGGACATTTGAAAACGCTTAGTGCGAATTGGTGGAGTAGCAACTAGACAGGGATGGTAACTTGCAGTGCATCTGGATGTCCGATGGTAGCAGGGGAGGGAAGGGGGGGAGGGGGGAGAGGAAGGAGCTGACTTCGACACTCTAATTGCGTAGCACACTATCAATCAGATAGTGAAGCATTGTGAAGCAAATTGCTAATCCATTGGTTCATACGTTCGAAAAGCTTGTCTGCTCAACACTTAAATAACGCAATGGATGTTGTTGAACTGTCAAAATGTAATCGATTCCTATTGATAGGTAATGTGTTATGCAATTGCCCCGCTGATTGTACGGAAAATCTTTAATGCGAGATCAGCTTTAGCTCTAAATCTAATAATCACACTAATATTGCAAAGGCGAAAGTTTGTGAGTGTGTGTGTGTGTGTTTATATGTTTGTTACTTCTTCACGCTCAAACGGCTGGACCAATTTTGATAAAATTTCGTATGGAGGTAGCTGACACCCTGGATTAACATATAGGCTAATTTTTATCCCGATATTCCCACGGGATCGACAATTACGCGGGTAAAACCGCGGGGCGCAGCTAGTAGTAATATATAGTATGTTGATATGATACTTTCTTGATAATTAATTCTGAAGGTCGGTTAAGGTCGCGCGTGTTTGGACTGACTGACAGATAGACATTCATAATTATAAATAATAATTAGTTTATCTTTCTCGTTTTGAATTCATTATCATCTGTACCCGTAATTGCGTTAAACACTATCAATCATTTTGAAGGACACCATTGCCGCAGAATACTTATTCATCACACTAATAATTATTATAAAGGCGAAAGTTTGTGAGTGTGTGGGGGAGGGTTCACATAATTGTTACTTCTTCACGCTCAAACGGCAGGATCAATTTTGATAAAATTTTGTGTGGAGGTAGCTGACACCCTGGATTGGGGCTTACAGGACCTAAACACAAAACGCAAGGTTTAGAAACAATAAAAGTATGATCGACTACAGTACAAAAATCAGAATAATACATGATATTCTTCAGGATATACCTAATAAATAATACAACTTATTTGATACGATAGAAAAAATCATGAAGATACCTCTAAAAACTTTCTTTTTACAATAAAAACCATACTAATATACATAGAATCATTCTGATTTTATATCAGGTTATTCTACAAGCAACATACTAAAATACTAGTGTTTTAATTTTTTGGTCCAAACAATAGACTTTTTGTAATTAAATAATTGCAAATTATGCAATAAATTACCAGCGTTGTGTCATCGCCCTTCTCTTTCTTTTCTATGCAGTCCGAAAGTAATTGCGATTTAGGTCACGTAAGGCCACATAAGACACTTTTTATCCCGATATTCCCGATATTCCCACGGGATCGACTTTACGCGGGTGAAACCACGGGGCGCAGCTAGTTGCTTCATATTTATGTTCGAAAACGTAAATAACAATAATTGTTGTTAAATTGTCAAATGAAAGCCGGAATGGCTTTCATTTTGACGACTGTTAGTGTGTCAATCATACTATTTAGTATTCTCCTATCTATGGTGGGGACGGCTTCCAGTCTAAAAGGATGCAGCTGAATACCAATATTTTACACGAAGCGGTTCCATATCTCATCTGCACACACTAGTTACTGGATAACACCATACCCTTTTTTCTTTTGCGGATGGGAAATCATCAAATGACCCCTCCTGCTCTAGGTGGAGCGGAAGGGAGTGTCAGACTCTTACTGACTAAAACCCGCCCGTGTTCCTTCCTTAGCCCTTTATGTTCCGGGCCAAGACAATCCCGCTGACCCGCCAGGCTTCGGCCCTAAGGGGCCCCGTGGCGCGCGTGGAACAATTAGTCAGACTGTTGAGCTTTTCTTCCTAAATACCAGACTTTAATTTGTTAGTCTATTTGAATGAATGTTGACCATTAGAATATTCTTTGCATTCATCATCTTTCTAACTGCGTGTCCGCAATTTCATGAATTAAGTCCGAGTTTCTTCACCATGTTTTTCTCTACCGTAAGTCATGCTATCTTTAGCCAGATTAGCCTTTTCTTAACCTCAAATCGGCAAGCATAGCGTGGGACGCCGCCACCTAGATGGACTGACGACCTTAAGGGGCTTACAGGATCTAAACACAAAAAACGCAAGTTTTAGAAACAATAAAAGTATATGATCGACTACAGTAAACAAATCAGAAAAATAAAAGATATTCTCCAGATTATATCCTAGGTAGATAGTGTGTTGAAAACATTATACAACTAATTTGATACGATAGAAAAAAATCATGAAAACACCTCAAAAAACATTCTTTTTACAACAAAAACCATAGTAATTTACATACAATCATTCTGATTTTTTGTCAGATTATTCTACATGCAACATACTAAAGCACTAGTGTTTTAATTTTTTATTCCAAACAATAGATTTTTTGTAAATAGATAATTGCTTCATATTTTGCAATAAATTACCAGCGTTGTGTCATCGCGCTTCTCTTTCTTTTCTATGCAGTCCGACAGTGACCGTGCTATAGGTCATGTAAGTCCCTTAAAACTATGGCTGGGATAGGCTGGATACGGAAGGCTAAGGACAGGATTTTGTGGCGCAGTCTGTGAGAGGCCTAAATTGGTTGATTGATTCATAGGCAAACCAATCAAGCTGCAAATGAATTTAATCACATTTATAAATGACTAGCTTCCGCTCGCGGCTTCGCCCGCAGGTTATGTCGATAAAAAATATCCTATGTCCTTTCCCGGGATGCAATCTATCTCTCTGCCAAATTTTATCGAAATCCGTTCAGCGGTTTAGGCGTAAAAAGGTAACATACAGATCGACAGAGTTACTTTCGAATTTATAATATTAGTGTGGACTAAATGCTACAAGTATCATCGGTATGTGTTACTGCAGTTAAGTAATTAACTATATTGTTTAAATCAAAGCTTTCTAACTTTACAAGACGGGCCAAGAGCTTACAGAAACACGTTTTATGAGATTCCTGGCGTATCTATGGGAAAATCTTTTTTTGTAGTTAGATTAGACATAGGAAAATGGCTAATGTTCTCTAGTAGGTACTCTTCTAGAGAACATTAGCCATTTTCCTATGTAATGACCTTCCAACTATGTGTGAAACATAAAACTGCCAGATGCGTATAGACGCCAGCACATCAAGCTACCCGAAACTGTCAAATTTTCCCAATCAACTTTGAACCTTATGGTTTAGCGACAAAGTTGAAAATGTATTAAAGAAATTTGACAGATTCTAGTAGCTTGATACGCAGCTGGCGTCTGTACTTCATCAATAAGGTCGCTATATATTATGTCCTCCTAGAGCGTTGTTTACTTCACATCTGCCTTGTAAATACCTTTGGTTGGTCGACTTTCATTCATCATCTACGCTTTCTATTCATCCTCACATTAATACCACATATTATGGAAAATTTACTGTGCACAATCAAATGGACTCTTGTCTTATCGACAAGAATTCATTTGATTGTGCAAACTTATATGTTTAAGGCTGGCTATAGATACTTAAGAAAATTAGCCACTTTCCTATGTAATGACCTTTCAACTATGTATGAGTCATAAATCTGCAAGTGATATTCTTAGAGTTATTTACATACAAATGTGCAATTGTGAGAGCAGTGGTGGCCAAGTGGTAACGGCCGCGACTTACGAGTTGTAGGTCGTAGGTTCAAACCCAGACAGGCGCTTTACTTTGTGTAAATTATTTCACCACCACTGCTCTCAAAACGGTGAAGGAAAACATCGCGAGGAAACCGGCGTGTCCTAGAACCAAAAATTCGAAGACATTGTGACATCTGCCAATCCGCACTGGGCCCGCGTGGTGGATTCCCCCCCACTCCCTCTCACCGAGAGGAGGCCTGTGTCCCAGCAGTGGGAACATTATAGGCTGATTATGGTGCAATTATGCAGGATAAATATTGTGCAGTATAAAAATTGTGCAGGATAAATAATTGTGCAGGATAAATATTGTGCAGGATAATAATTGTGCAGGATAAAAATTGTGCAGGATAATAATTGTGCAGAATAAATATTGTGCAGGATAATAATTGTGCAGGATAAAAATTGTGCAGGATAATAATTGTTCAGGATAAATATTGTGCAGGATATTAATTGTGTAGATATCTCTGCTTTATAGTGGCACTGACCCCTGTTTATTTTTACGTAGCTCTCACAAATACAGCATTCCGCTCTAATGGTGACATTAATTTAACACACGGATGCGGTTTCGCGTTTTCATTATATGATCATATTTCAATTTCAGTAAACGTTATTTTTATTTATTTACAATTTCGCACAGGTCGATGGATCAGGTTATACCATACCATACCATACTGCGATCGCCAACCCGCCTGCCAAGCGTGGCGATTATGGCAAACCCCCCCCCCCAAAATTGGGGGAGGTCTATGTCCAGCAGTGGACGTCTATCGGATGAAACGACGACGACGATGGATCAGGTTAAGCTACGCTTGCCGCAGTTGGTCTGTGGATGGGTGACCATCTTTACACATCGTGGCCCCTCCGTATCTCGGAAAGCACGTTAAGCCTTTGGTCCCGGCTGTCATTCGTGGATCATTGACAGTCGTTACGTGTAGTCAGAAGCCCGAAAGTCTGACAACCAGTCTTACCAAGGGGTATCGTATTACCCAGTAACTGGGTTGTGGAGGTCAGATAGGCAGTCGCTACATGTAAAATACTGGTATTCAGCTGCATTCGGTTAGACTGGAAGCCGACCCCAACGTAGTTGGGAAAAGGCAGGCAGATGATGATCATCTTCGAGCAACCAGTACTTGAAGAACTATAGGGCAGGGGTCATTTTCCGGAGTTATGGATCATAACAACGCATCAATGAAATTAAAATGAATAACGTGCAGAGTAAGCGATTTGAAGGAAAGAGAGAGCCCTATGTCAGGGAGCAGCGCAGGCGGTAGTTTTCAAATTAGGAATTACTAGCTGCGCCCCGCAGTTTCACCCGCGTAAATGTCGATTTCGTGGGAATATCGGGATAAAAATTAGCCTATTTGTTAATACAGGGTGTCAGCTACCTCCATACAAAATTTTATCAAAGTTAGTCTAGCCGTTTGAGCGTGAAGAAGTAACAAACATATAAACACACACACATACCCCTACACACACTCACAAACTTTCGCCTTTTTACTATTAATGTGATTTTATGTTGTTATATTTTTTATGATTACTGGCCACCAGTCCTACAAAGTCGCCATGATAGCGGCACGTTAGGTATATTATTCTTGATGCTTCTACATCAAGAATAATTTACCCAGGATTATGTAATATCTTGATTTAAAAGAGAGTCCTTGGAATTTCTTGCCCGTTCTTCTCTATAGAGATCTTCGTTTTGGAATGAGCTTCATCAATGCTTCATCTTTCTGGCTTCCAACCCACTCTTTGACTCAAAAAATGTTTTGCGTTTCAACTTTCTGGCTTCCGACCCACTCTTTGACTCAAAAAATGTTTTGAGTTTGATTACAAACACGAACACCTTTTCAACAACAGTAGTCTTTAGAATCGAAGTTAGCCGGTGTCTGGGTTTACAATGACCGAATGCCGGTCGACCTTGAAACCGGAAAAACTACTTTGTCAAAATAAACATTATGATAATAAAAGGTAAGGTTTATTTAGCTTGCGAATTTTCTTACCGACTTCAAAAAAAAAGGAGGTTATCAATTCGAGACGTATGTATGTAATATTATTGGAATTGCATTATATTCACATATGACAATCTATTAGGGCTTCCAAACAAATATACAAGATTTTATAGACGTATGTATGTATGTATATATGGTTGTCCACGCATTTCTCCGCAACTTTTAATCAGATCATGACCATTTTTTTTTCATTGGCTTACATTTACTTCAACTTAGGGAACAGTACAAGTTTCATCAAAATCGAGTCAGTAGTTTTTAAGATATGGACTAATACGTGTAAGTGTGACGGCCTGGCTTATTTATACGAGCTGCGGGTGTAGTGTCAAGGGGAAAACATCTCAAAATCTTGGTCAAATTCTAGTGCAATATTTACAACAAAACACAAACTCGGTCGCAAAAAACTAAAACTATAAAATACAGATCCCAAAGGCACCGACTTCCGAAATTAAAGTTATTTCATAATTTTGAGTTAATTTCTTTTGAAGTCTTTTGAAGTCGGTTGAATTTTTTTTAATTACTTTTTTTGAAAGTTTGATACTTAATAAGTTACAAATGCAATTAGAAATAGATTAGATAAGGTATTTTTTTTGTCTGATTAACGGTGGTGGTACAAGTAAACAAGTAAGCGTTATGATTTTTGAGAACAATGGAGTCCCAGTTGCACCTATCTGCCCCATAATCCGACTTAAGACTTGCAGGTCGTGAGTTCGAACTCAGGCTACGAACTCAGGTTCAAACTTTGTGTATTTAATTTCATCACCACTGCTGTCAAAACGGTGAAGGAAAGCATGTAACGTGAGGAAACCAACATGTCCTAGAACCAAAAATTTGAAGACGTGTGACATCTGTACATCGATATTTCGAACTTCGAAGTTCAGTATGACAGTCCTACCAACCGACACTGGGCCCGCGTGGTGAACGATGGCCCACTCGCTCTCACAGAGAGGAGGCCTGTATCCAAGCAGTGGGAACAATATAGGTTAATTATGCTGATGGTTGTCTGTGTGGTGCCGGAATTAAAGAATAGCACCACCCCATACTTCCCGTGGGTGTCGTAAAAGGCGACGAAGGGGCGGACCGGAGAATGGGCAGCAGCGTTCTCTATGCATTCCACCACCAAACCATACTGCGATCGCCAATCCGCCTGCCAAGCGTGGCGATTATGGCAACCCCCCCCCCCTTTTGGGGGAGGCCTATGTCCAGCAGTGGACGTCTTTCGGCTGAAATGATGATGCTGATGGTTCTTACAGTCAACAAATCATTTTGAATTTGAGATGGCGTCACAGGATACTTAAAATGGCGGATGCACATACGTGCGTATACCTTTCACGTAATTTTATCAGGAGCCGACTTATGACTGTTTTTTTAGGGTTCCGTACCCAAAGGGTAAATCGGGACCCTATTACTAAGACTCGACTGTCCGTCTGTCCGTCTGTCATGTCTGTATCTCATGAACCGTGATAGCTAGACAGTTGAAATTTTTACAGATGATGTATTTCTGTTGCCGCTATAACAACAAATACTAAAAAAAGAATAAAATAAATATTTAAGGGGGCTGTTTTTTTTCGGCGTTTTTGCCTTATGGTACGGAACCCTTCGTTTGCGAGTCCGACTCGCACTTGGCCAGTTTTTTGTTAATTATTCTTGACAAGATTTTACTTTTAAATTATCATAAATTAAGAACAAGTATCGATTATGTGAATGCAATCATAATATTAACATCGTAAAGAAGATATATTATAATTTATTTCAAATACCAGACATACCTACTCGTATTTAGACAGAAAGTTTAAAAGTCTAGCTTCAACTGAAATAACGTTATGTAATAAGTAGCAAAAGTAATATTCAAAAAGACTATTATATCAGTTTGAAAAGTCATAAGCCAACCATTAACTTTCATAATAATTTGATATTAATGTTTTTTTTTTTGGGGAAATGGTGGTACAGTGGTAACTGCCCCGACTCACGAGTTGTAGTTCCTGGGATTGAAACCAGACAGGCTCTTTACTTAGCGTAAATAATCTTATACTAGTGCTCTCAAAACGGTGAAGGAAAACATCGTGAGGAAACCGGCATGTTCTAGAATAAAAAAATCGTAGACATGTGCCATCTACCAACCCGCACTGGGCCCGCGTGGTTTATTACGGCCCATCACTCTCTCTCACTGAGAGGAGACCTGTGTGCCAGCAGTGGGAATATTATAGGCTGATTATCCTTATTTTATTTCTGACTGTGTGTGTCTGTGTGGTGCCGGACTTAAAGAATAGCACCACCCCATACTTCCCGTGGGTGTCGTAAAAGGCGACTAAGGCTCGTACCGGAGAATGGGCAGCAGCGTTCTCTATGCATTCCACCACCATACTATACTGCGATCGCCAACCCGCCTGCCAAGCGTGGCGATTATGACAACCCCTCCCCCCCCCCCAACTTAGGGGAGGCCTATGTCCAGCAGTGGACGTCTTTCGGTTGAAGTGATGATGATGATTTCTGACTTGAGGGAAATCTACTAACCATAATGTCAAACTCAAACTCAAAGCATTTATTTCAATGACTTTTGTATTGTCAAAGAGTCGACCAGTTAATCAGAAAGTTGAAGCTAATTGCCCATTCCATTTCAAATAGGCACATAAAAGTCACTTTTGAACGCCAAAATATGCAAGAAAATAGAAATGATTCTAATAACCCATTCCAAAACGTAGATCACTATGGAGAAGAATGGGCAAGAAACTCCAAGGACACTCTTTTAAATCAAGATATTACAAAATCCTGGGTACATTATTCTAGTTGCTTCAATATTATTAAGTTGCTTTATTAGATTATAATAAAGGTGGTTTTTATAACAAAATAATGAAGACTTCATTATAGTCATGCACGCAACGACTTATTACCAGAAACTTACATAATAAATTAACAAACACACGATATAAGTCACTGATAAACAATAGCAGTTTTAATGTTATCATGACAGCCGTTTTGTTTCCGAGAAGGTTTTAATTCAAGACATAAGGCTGAAAATATGTGGATCATACTGTAAATAAGCCGCTATTCATTTTGATGTCACACTTTTGGGATACACAGATGACAAAGCTTTTAAAGTGTAAATTATAGCGGTGTTAAAATTAACTGTAAATGGAGTAAATATATGGAGTGCATGCTTGTAAAACTGTAATATAAATACACAACTTCTTTTAAAATCGTGAAGCTTTATAATGAAAGCATGATATACACAGCACACAACCACCAACCAAAGCATAACCATAAACAGTTATCCATAAACCAATTCCCATCAAACAATAACAATTAAAAACGGAATGAACTTTCGCACTACACTAACCTACTGAAAACTAGTCCAAAGTTAAAACCTCACCTATATAGAAACATTCGCAAAAGCCAACCCAAGTTCATGAACCCCTCAATGACCGCACAAACCTTTCGTTACGAAACCTGGATGTTACTTTTACTTCCAGGCTGAGAAAGTCCAAATCGGTGGTTGCCACACTTGAGGGAGGCTATATAGGGGCGACGCGACTGCCGGCGCGCAGACGTAGCTAACTCTCACAATGAGGCGGTCGACAGTTTTGCTATTATTCGCGGTCGCACACGCGCTTCCCGCCCAAGACTCCGGCCACACAGATAACGACATAGACGGCCTAACAGACTGCCTCAAAAAAGAATCAACAACATGCCTCAAATACAAATTCTTCTCGTTCGTCGACAAGATGATCGGACAAAAGGAATCGTTCTCCCTCACCGATGGAGTGACCGTCGTCAAATCCGGTGACGTACCGACCGACACTGGAGCACCGAGGGCCTTAGATCCTGTTTCGCGGTTGAAGAACTACTTCGAAACGCATTCCTTGAGAGTAGAAGTGAAAGGTTCCGATGTGATTGACGCGGTGTCGAGTGCAGGGCGCGCGTTTGAAGATACAGTGTCATCGTTTACCGAAGATAATGAAATCAGTGAAGGACGTGGGAAAAAGAAGAAGGCTGCTAAAATCCTGGGACCTTTAATGGCGGCAGTGGCCTTGAAGCTTATGGCGTTAATGCCACTAGCTATTGGAGCGATAGCATTGATTGCAGGAAAGGCGTTGCTGATCGGAAAGCTTGCCCTAGTTTTGTCGGCGATTATAGGGTTGAAGAAGTTGCTGTCTCAGCAGAAGCATGTGACTTATGAAGTGATTGCTCATCCTCATCATACATCGAGCCATGATTACAGCAGCAGCAGTGGAGGGACGAGTGGGTACGGTGGTGACTCTGGAGGCTCATCATATAGCAGCGGGAGTGGAGGCGGCGGTGGTCACGGCGGCGGCGGCTGGGGACGCTCGCTCGAAGCTCAAAACTTAGCGTATTCAGCGCAGAAACCTTAGCGACCCGGTTCCGTGGCACCTTTTCCACTGATTAATGTATTTAAGTATTATTTATCTTGTACGGATGTGTGTGTGTCTGTTATTTATTGAGTGATTTATTTTTAATTTATCAACGTCATGCCATGACCTGTGAAATGTTTTTTGATGACGTTTTTTGCCGTTTTATTTCTTAGTCACTTCAAGTCATATTGTTATTTTTTTTTTTTCGAAATGTTTCTCTATTTATTTATTTGTATATACTTCGTTTATGTTAGTATTTTAGTTGGTAATGTATATTTTTATTTAAAACTCAGTACCTGGCTTTAATATTGTTAAGTATTAATTATTTAAGACTGTGTATGTATTTCGTTATTTATGTATATTTCCCCACGAGTATGTTAGGTATCAAAGGTTTTATTTATTTCGTATATAATGTTATGTAGCAAATTCTTCCTAAATACTTATAATTTAAATAATTATCGTTGTAATAATGTAATTAACGATACAAAGATGTTTAATTGTTATAATTATTACAAATAAAAATATGCAATTTGGTTCTGTGTTTTATTGACGTAACAATGTTTTGTGCATTTATGAACTAATAAATAAAGAGAGCTGTCAAATGCCTAAAGAGAGACGAAAATCCCTAGTACACTATTTAATTGAAATAATTATTATAGGGCTAAACAAAACCTAGCTGACTGCATCCGTCATTTAAATGTTACTACGGTGAGAAAGCATATACGATAAGCTAGATTTGTAAAATGGAAATTAATAAGAAGTTCCTAATTCTTATTTCCCTAATATATTTTTACAATCTGCTCAGAATTCGTATATATGATCGAGTCCGCGTATCACTGGTCAGTTTCCCTCAGTCGTCAGTTTATTTAATTCCCCAGTTTCGTTGATTAGTCAGTTTCACTGATTCGTCAGTTTTGCCGATTAGACAGTCGATATGATCATCGTGTTTCGTATCCTGCCAGTCGATGAAAGTCGCTCTACTTAAACTGCGATATTATTTAATTTTAACACCGTTTGGTTCCGATAAACTATCTGAAGCTGCAGTTACTACATTCCTTTGGATCTGCAGTAATTTTAGGTATGTTACTTTACTATTTTTGACCTAAAATGCTGTTTTATTTTCATCAAAAGTACTTAGTCGAACGTACATATCATATATTATATCTTCACTTCTGGAGATACCAACCATGGGTTTCTGGAAGATTTATCAAGCTTACGTCATCAAATCTTTTGTCATGTAATATCATTATTAAAGCACCTAAATGTTACTTTTATCTAGAATCACAAAAGCTAAAATATTATGACATTTGACTTCAGATTCACGGTCAGAGCTTGTGTCATAATTTCAGAAACATGGGTTTAGTTACTGACAGATATTATGTTTCAGAGGTTGGTCCATGTGTCATATTGGGTTTCTCCATCAAGAATTTCTCAGTAGCAGCCCAGAGTCTGGATTACTGCCCAGTTGATGGCAATAGGCTCGCTTTCGTGGTCATCCATACTAATATTATAAATGCAAAAGTGTGTCTGTCTGTTACGTTACCTCTTCACGCTTAAACCGCTGAACCGACTTAGATGAAATTTGGTGTAAAGATAGTTTGAGTAACGGGAAAGAACATAGCATAGTTTTTATTCCGATATTCCCTCAGGATCGAAACTTATGCGGGTGAAACCGCGGGGTGCTGCTAGTAATATTATAAATGCAAAAGTGTGTCTGTCTGTTACCTCTTCACGCTTAAACTGCTGATCCGATTTAGATGGAATTTGGTATAAGGATAGTTTGAATCCCGGGAAAGGACAAAGGATAGTTTTTATCTCGATACTCCCACAGGATCGAAACTTATAAACATTTATAAACATAACTGGCGAAATACCCACAATTCGGAAGTAACTATTAGGTATACATCTGCCTAACCCTTCGGGAAATAGTGGTGTGATGTTATTGGTTGACATTTGAATAATAGGTTACACTAGCTGCGCCCCGTGGTTTTACCCACATAAGTGTCGATCCTGGGGGAATATCGGGATAAAAAGTAATCTATGTGTTAATCCAGGTTATAAACTATCTGTGTGCCAAATTTCATCTAAATCCGTTTAGCCATTTGTGCGTGAAGAAGTAATAAACATACAAACACACTTACAAACTTTCACCTTTATAATTTCAGTGGGATTACAATTGCTTCCTTGAATGGTGACACAATGTACGTCCAGCGCACCTCTATCACCTTGTTTCTAGTTTTGACCAGGGCATGAGCTATCCTAATTATGTAGGTCGTTATACAGAAAGAATGAAATAAGTTTATTTGGACACAGTTCGTGAGAGTTATTCTGTTCTGATCTTCTGAACCATCCTCCACCCCCCTCCTCGATCCCCTGCCTGATCGTCTTCTGTTTTAATCTGTCTTATCCACTATAAACTTTCTCATTCCGGTTTGATCCGGTTTTTTTCTCTAGGAGGGAGGTTAAGGGGATCAGACCGGAATAAATCGTTCGTGAAACACAAAATTAACAAAATAAAAATAATGTTTCATCAACAATAGTGTGTGCCTCACGGCTGCGCCAAAAAGGTTCATAGTTCAGGTTCAAAGGTTCAGGTGTTAATACGACAGAACCTTGGAGATAGACACACTATGGAGAGTCACCATAATCTTAGCATAAGCAGCCTATAAATTTTTCACTGCTGGGACTCCAGCCTCCTCTTGGCCAGAGAGATTCGTAATCGACCACGCGAGCCAAGTACGTTGATAGATGTCACATTTCTTAAAATGTTTGGTTCTCGGACTTGCCGGTTTCCTCACGATATTTTCTTTCACTGTTTTGAGAGCAGTGGCGTATAATAATTGACAAAGCAAACCACCTTTCTGGGTTCGAAGCTACGACCTACAACTCCGTTACCACTGAGCCATCTTTGTTCCCTAACCATCATCTTACTGACTAAATCAATGAATAATGAAATGAGTTACTCACATTAAAAACCCTGGCACCTGAGTGAATGTGCCGCTGTGTTTCAGATGCATTCACTCAGTTGCTGTTTAAGCGGGTGCTCAATGTGGAATACTTCAAAACCCTGATAAATAAAACAGAAGTCTCGTGCACCCAGGATATTACCTTCGTGTCATTGCATTGAACTTACCTACATAGTTGCCGCCATAACTTTTCTATCTCAGATTTAAAATGGCACTTTACCCTTAATGGTAGCTCTACTTAAATATAATGTGCTCATAAAGGAAATAGAAATGATACATAAAAATAATGTGCACATAATAGTCATATGTATGACTGTACATCTATTTCTCGTTAGGTTGAGAGATCTGGAGTTAAGACAACTCTAGATTTAATATGTATGTTATTGAGTTGGTGTTAAAACTATGAGTAACTTTTTATGGTATGCAAAATAAAATAACTGGCTCAAAGATTTATCGAGGATGCACAAAAAATATAATAATAATAAAAACTGACACCTTTGCAAAGGCACCAGTTAATTAACTGGTTTTATATATAACTAGTATGTGATCAAAAAACTGTTATTCAGATGCGAATACGTAGCTATAATATTATTTAGAATGAGATGGATCAAAGCTGCTGATTTCTTCAAAAGACATGGCCTTGCAATGTTAGACTTGCAAAAATCTTAATATTTGGATTTTAAAAGAGACCTTTGAGTTTATTTCGGTATATTTTTTCGGGGAACAATCAGATAGAAAAAGTCAGCAATATCTAGTTTGACCAATAAATGTACATGTAAAAATCTACTTACAGTAATAAACATCATTTCATTTCAAAGTTTATGAAAACACAGATTTTAGATACGAATATGGGACTTTTAGGTTGAACGTCTGGCAACATTGATAGAATAGGAAATGATAGACGATGAGCATGACAACCCTGCGTGGAAGTAGCAGTGACAGACACGAAATACAGCAAGAGAAAGAAGGTAGGTAAAGAAAAACAGAAGACGAAATTAATAAAATAGAAGATTTCAAACGAGACAAATCGTTTCACTGAATACCTTGATCCCACGCTAAGAAAACTGCTGCTTTTTTTTTGAGGGTGGGAAATCATTAAATGACCCCTCTCGCTTCGGGTGGAGCTGAAGGGAGTGTCAGACTCTTACTGACTAAAACCCACCCGTGTTCCTTTCTTAGCCCTTTATGTTCCGGGCCAGCGGTATCCCATTCGGACAATCCCGCTGACCCTGCAGGCTTCAGCCTCGACCGGCCCCTTCAGTTGATGTTGACATCTCTTAGAGGCGCGCGTGGAACACTACGCGCCGTCCGGCACGGGCCTGGTCCTGCTACCGGCTAAACTGCTGTTTTGATGTGCTACATCTTCTTTCCAGCTAAAGCGTTAGGAAGTGGTAAAGGGCGGGCGTTTTGGGGAACTTTCTTATGTAATTTTGACGTTCAAAAAGTGCTGATTCTCAGATAAATGACTTTTGAATTCAGCTTTTAAGCTAGACATGTCAATAGCTCTTCGTTTGCTCATTTGCAGTCTTCACTCAAGGACTCTGGCTATTTAACCGACTATCTATATATTGGCAGAGATGACGAGCCAAGATGCCAATACAGCTGGTAGACTGTAAGCTCTGTCGCTGACTCAATTACTTCGAATAAACTTCAACAGGCAAAGGCCTCTGTTTTCTTGTGCCTATCCCCACTCCTGTGTCACCCTCATGCAGGTTTTGCCCGCGATGGTAAAATGTCGTCTGCCCATCTCGCCCTCACAGAATTTAACGAGTCACCCATTCAAAATCTATTCGAATCAAAGATGATTCTAGACTATAAATGTCAATGACAATGTCGTCTAAGAGAGGAAGCTCACTACTACATTCAAATTTCACTTTAATTTCATTCAAACTGGCTTTCTCACCAAATCCATGGGAATTAGGAGATCTTATTCTAATTACAAAGTAATTCGTTTTATCAAGTCTACATCATTGTTAGAATGTAAGTACTTACGTACAAGTTAATCCTTCCATTAAATTCTTTCTTCTTTCTTTCCCACGATTATTTTGGAATTAGAGTCAAATTTAACAAGGTTTTGATCTTCGGAAGGGTGTGATTACGGCCCAAATAAATAACATTTGTAAAACGCCTTGTTTCCAACCAATAATATCTACACGATTACCACAAGCAGCCTTTTGTTTTTAATCAATCATCTTATCCTATTACACTTCAGCAAAAAGCTAGAAAGTAGTTTAGAAATAGACTTTATGCCCTATAGGAATTCTCTGCCACCTACTGGACCTTAAGGCTATGCAGATACTAACATAGTTGCTCTGTCATAAATAAGCAAGTTACATACGTCTAGCCCAGCATGCAAATTCCTTTTAAGGGGCTTACATGACCTAAAGCGCGGTCACTGTCGGACTGCATAGAAAAGAAAGAGAAACGCGATGACACAACGCTGGTAATTTATTGCAAAATATGAAGCAATTATTAAATTACAAAAAATCTATTGATTGGACAAAAAAATATAAACAGTAGTGTTTTAGCTATGTTGCTTGTAGAATAATCTGACAAAAAATGTGAATGATTGTATGTTGTTTAATGTGAATGAAGTATGGTTTTTATTGTAAAAAGAAAGATGACACAACGCTGGTAATTTATTGCAAAGTATGAAATATCTATTGTTTGGACCAAAAAATTAAAATACTAATTTATTAGTATGTTGCTTGTAGAACAATCTGACAAAAGTCAGAATGATTGTATGTATATTAGAATGGTTTTTATTGTAAAAAGAAAGTTTTTAGAGGTATCTTCATGATCTTTTTCTATCGTATCAAACTAGTTGTATTATGTTTTCAACACACTATCTACCTAGCATATATCCTGAAGAATATTATATCTTTTTCCGATTTTGTTTACTGTAGTCAATCATATACTTTTATTGTTTCTAAAACTTGCGTTTTTTTGCGTTTAGGTCGTATAAGCCCCTTAATACAACGTTATTTAACATACACTCGAACTAAGTGGCCGAAAACTGAAGTATACTTACAGATAAATATTTGTGTTATGTTCCCACGTACGGCGATAGTGTGCTATTATAATCTCCTTGTACAAATATTATGTGTTAACTTTAATTGGCGTGGACCAAGTGATGCGATTTGAGCGATAACTTTTGGTTTCCAACTTTTTAGGGTTCCGTACCAAAATGGTAAATCGGAACCCTTATGTTGAGACTCAGTCTGTCTGTCTGCCTGTCTGTCACAGCTGGATATCTCAAGAACTACTAATGCTATCAACTTGAAATTTGGAATAAAATAGTTCTAGATGACGTTAGCCCAACTATTTCGCAAATAAGAAAGAAATAAAAATATATGTGTATTTTTGCAAATTTTTTTTTATTAGGCCGCATAGTTTTCGATTTTTGATGAAAAATATAAAAAATATATCGCTCCCCCCATCTCCGAAGTTTGCAAAGAGAAAATTCAGAAATTATTCTGTGATAGAAGTTTATGTAAAGATTACAGGAAAAATAAAACGAAGTCTCTAAATAGCACACTTTTTCAGAATCCATCAATAAAAGTTACATTAGTAACCGTTAGTTAGACCGCAGTGCGCAGTGTTAAAATTATCTTGATGAATATAGGCCTCGCCGATGAAAATTTAAAAACATATGATGGTACGGAACCCTTGGTGCGCGAGTCCGACTTGCTCTTGCCCGGTTTTTTTTAAATATAATACCTATCTACCAATGCTTTAACAAGATAAAATTTTATATTTATCACACTAATATTATAAATGCGAAAGTTTGTGAGTGTGTGAGTGAGTGTGTGTTTGTGTTTATATGTTTGTTAATTCTTCACGATCAAACGGCTGCACCAATTTTGATGAAATTTTGTATGGAGGTAGCTGACACCTTGGATTAACATATAGGCTACTTTTTATCCCGATATTCTCACGGGATCAAAACTTATGCGGGTGAAACCGCGGGGCGCAGCTAGTTATAAATAAACCTATCTCAGGCTTCAGTCTCTACTGTCAAAGTCTAGCATTAAGTTCATAACTTGTGTAGAGAGAAAATAAACGTTTCATTATTATTATTATGTCGTTAAAATTATAGTAATGATCATTAATTTGATTAAACCCGCTCTTTCTAGCTTTCTATTCTTTTTTAACCGACTTCAAAAAAAGGAGGAGGTTCTTTGTTCATCGGATTTTTTTTTATGTGTTTAAATAATTAGTTTTGTGAGTTGAGAATGTCTAGTATTCCTAACAAATGCGTAGTTAAAGTTATGTCCATAGACTACACTACAGATGGGTTAAGCAGTCTGCTGGCTGAGATTATATGTTTGGTATCTTACCAACTTTATCTTCCAATGCATGATTTCTTGTCTGTGTGGTGCCGGACTTAAAGAATAGCACCACCCCATACTTCCCGTGGGTGTCTTAAAAGGCGACTAAGGGGCGTACCGGAGAATGGGCAGCAGCGTTCTCTATGCCTTCCACCACCATACCATACTGCGATCGCCAACCCGCCTGCCAAGCGTGGCGATTATGGCAAATCCCCCCCTTTTGGGGGAAGCCTATATCCAGCAGTGGACGTCTTTCGGCTGAAATGATGGTGATGATGCATGATTTCTTCATAGTGGTTGCGCAAGCGCTACTGCTGAACATGGGATCTAGGATTCTCAGGTCGGACAAAGTGTTATACGAGAAGAAGCATGTCGTCGAAGTCGCATCGTTTCCTAGTTAAGTCATGTCGAATAAACGCTTTGTCGGAGTACAGTAGTGTCGGACTTAAGGTATTTCGAACTAAAGTATTCTCGAAATGAAGACGTGTCGGAGTTCCATTTGTCGAAATAAAATCTTGTCGTATTACGGTTTGTCGAAATTCGGTTGGTAAGTTGGGTTTTTTCTTTGGAATTTCTCAGTAGCAACCCAGAGTCTAGATTTGGGCCCGGTTGATAATAAACAATATTTATTTGTTCAAGACCTATTTAGAATTAGTGTACAGACGCCAGCACATGAAGCTACCCGAAACTGTCAAATTATCCCAATTAACTTTGAACCTAATGCTTTAGCGATAAAGTTGAAAATCTATTACAGAAATTTGACAGATTGTAGTAGCTTAATATGCTGGCGTGTGTACCTTACCTAAATTAGACTTTGTAACTTAGTGGCAAGATACAAGACATGTGAAACTGGGCTTAAACTAGGAGGACTCCTGTGCTGTAAGCACCAGTTACTTCTGTCACCACCGTGATCGAGCTGCCATTAGGAGTGTGGTGACAAGAGACATTCCACCACCCTACGATCGCCAACCCGCCTGCCAAGCGTGGCGATTATGGCAAACCCCCCCCTTTTGGGGGAGGCCTATGTCCAGCAGTGGACGTCTTTCGGCTGAAATGATGATGATGATGATAATAAATTATAGGTACACCTCTGCCAAATCCTTATGGAAAACAAAGTGTGATGCTATTATATTGACAAAAAATAAGAATGTTTTTTGCATTAGCAAACACTGTGCAATGCGGGTATACAGGACTATTTGGACGATAATTCTATAATTACTGCTTCAGAAAATTGTACATCACCTCACCTATTTTGACAATTTAGAATTTTATTTGACATTAGCATTATTATGACATTTAACTTAATGTATTTGACATTTATTGAAATTAATTCTATTTTCAACTGGTATTGTTACGCATGTACCTATTAATATTGATTTTATTACTAATGTGAAAGTTTACATAATTCTTCCACCTCATGATTATATATAAAAATTCGACAATGTCAATTTATTAAATTTGTACGTCGCTGGGCAAAACATAGAGGATCTACCTACCTGTAACATCTCGCACACTATTGCCATTTTCTACCATTTTCTTCCTGGACTGCAGACTATGGTTCTCCCTTGAGTCGCCAAGTTTGTCATTCCATCATTTGCACCATAAAAAGTTCTAACACTATTCGACAAACACAGTTTTACAAAAGCCATAGGTTCCTACACAATCACCCAATTCTATCCGTATTGTATAATGTACTCTGTTGCCCTACACATCCAATTATATATTACATTAATTATATTATGCACCATGTTTTTTGATAAAAAATGTAAATGTAAACGTCAAATGTATAGCTTTGTGACAGTTGCGCTCGCGCACAGATTATTAATAACCGGCGGCGGCGCGTGAGTCGCTGTACAGAATCTTACCACTACCATTAATCTATTATTTCATACTTAATATCTTTTCGTATTGTATATTTTATTTCTTATTTTGATTGTTGTTTCTGTTTTTGATTGTTGTTTTTGTTAATATTTCTTAATCGCATGCTGCACCGGCTGACGTCATCACGTCGACGCCGGCTGTCGCTGAAAACCAGCGCTGGGGCTCTGTCTCGTATAGGGTCTTAGCATTATGCTGAGCGATGGCCGTTTTGCGTAGATGTGACGCATACTTTCTCCCAAACTGTTATTTTGTTTTATTTTTTGTTTGTGTCTTTATTTTTATGCGTCATGTTTGCCGCAAATAAACGTTTTTTCTTTCTTTCTTCTTCTTCTTTCTATTGTAATTTGACCTATGTTTACAAGTAAAGCATTCTGATTCTGATTCTGCGTATGCATTTTTCTTCAAATAAGAAAGCCAATTACACTTGACAAATGATCCTAGAAACTTAGTGTTTCACCCGCAGCCCGCAGGCACGCTTTATAAATATAACTAGCCACTTGTGAACGAGGTGATTTAGACTAATAGCCGCGGTGAGCCAGTGAATTTATAACACTGCTGTGGTATTTGTGGTCAGCTTGAGACCTCTTTATTATAGATAAAGATATAATATTTGTATTACCCGCCCGCGGCTTCGCCTGCGAGGTATGTCGATAAAAATTATCCTATGTCCTTCCCCGGGATGCAGTCTATGTCTCTGCCAAATTTTATCGAAATCCGTTCAGTGGTTTAGGCGTGAAAAGGTAACATACAGTCAGACAGACAGAGTTACTTTCCAATTTATAATATTAGTAAGGATATGGATGGTATTGAATTAAATAGAAGGTAAATAAAGGAATTTAGTTTTGTATCAAACGTGACCGAGAAACGTAGGTTGTAAGTTCAATTCCCGCTTGCAATATTTACTTTATTAAACTAGTATGAAACTGTTAGAAATCTAAAATAGAGTAAACTAATCTATATCATGTACTGGTAAACTGGTATTCAGCTGCATCCGGTTAGACTGGAAGCCAACCCCAACATAGTTGAGAAAACTAGGCAGATGATGATATTCTATACTATGTACAGCATTTGAATTACATAAATAAATGTAGCATCTAGCTCAACTACAAAGAATCTATTCAAATGATCCAATTCCAAAAAAAAAACGACTTATATTTATTTTTAAAATAAACCATGTTTTTTTATCCATGATGATGATTCTTTCAAATTATTTAAACAGTGAACAAAAAGACACATCCAAGGCAAAAAGATGAACAACACTAAAATAAAGTAAATTGGTGCAAAAAATAAGAAATAAAAGACCGGCGTGGTGCACAGTATGTATTAATCCGATCGCTACCTCTTATGCCTGCCCCGCTACCGCTTATAATACGCACCACACAGCTTTCCTTATATCCAGGTCGGACATTTGCCCCTAACAGAGAAAGGTGTACTGACTACGGTGAAATCACTCATCGCGCACGTTCGTATTGCGATAAAAGTAAAATTTACTTGTATCATCTTGCTTATAGTATGTTTATGACGGTTAACATAGGTCGTTATTCTACTATCGCAGTAGATAGGACTAAAAATGTACAGGATACACTATAACCTGACCGTTTATAAGTCAAATGGGCTGCTATCATTACTGATACTGTAAGCGTGCACATCTCACAGCTGGGTAAAGGCCTCTCCCCATAACTTCCAGCTCGTTCGATCCAGGACTAAAGACCAGTGGTCGATTGTTTTCTCCAGCTCGTGCCACTATCTTCCATGGGGTCTGCGGCGATGCTGCTATTGTGTTTTTTTTTTAATGTATAGTATACTTACATAAAATTTTTCTCAAACAGCTTCTAGATATCCTACATAGGATTTAGGTTCCAAGATAACCTGCGTGGTTTTAATCTCTGGAAGGTCGATATTTTGCTCCATTTGTTCTAGAATTATGGGTTTCCCTGCGGATTTCCATATAGAACTCCAGATACTGACCGAAAAGCTTACTGAATACTATGTATTAACTATCACCATTATGTACGCTGTTTCTAAATGTTCTGTGACATCTGTAGATCAATTCAACAACACTTTATTTATTAGAAAATAGTACAATGTTTGGTTCAGTAGCTATACGGTAAAGAGCTTTTTTATCAACATAGAGCTTGTAAAATCCATAACAAATTTTTCAACTTTCTGGCTTTGTCATTATCAACTACATTAATTTAATATAGTTGTTCCATCCGCTGCTGAGTTTCTGGTCCTGGACTATTTGGCGCAGCCGTGAGACACACAATACCATTTAAATTTTGTTCTGTTTTTTTTTTGTGTGGATATTGTGGGCCTTACTTATACCTGGGTCAAATGAACTTATTTTCTTTCATTCTTTTGCTCTTACTAAAGATATCATTCATATCCTAAGTAAGCTGATTTCCTCCATTTTGTGCTTGGCTTTGCCGTAGTCAAGTAATAAAACGTACTAAGATCACTTATCATCATTTGATCTTCATCACTGGTAGCTTTGCTCCATCCACTGCTGACTACATGCCCTGCTCCTCTTGAGCCATGCTTCCCTGCGGGGTAGTTGCCTAACACATTAAAAGTAGGAATGGTTTTCATTTTGATAGTTCAACAACATTCATTGCGTTCTTTACGTTATAGAGTAGACTTTTTTTCGAACATATGAAGCAATGGATTAGCAATGTCCTTCAAAATGATTCAGATTGTGATATATACGCTGTATATCGCTATATATACGCTATGTTACGCAATTATGGTGCTGGTCAGTGCGAGATTCTACCAGGGGGCCTAAAAAGGTCACTTTGGCAGAATTATAAAAGGATAACAATTATGAATCATAATGGACTGCTAATTTAATCGTATCAAATCCCATTGGTGAAGGATTTTTCAGTTATATTTTTTTGTCTGTGCTAAAATACCCATCAATCCAGTCCGAATCAAATCCCAATCTCTTTGATTATACCTACGTAGTGCAGCGAAAAAAAAAACACGGACTGGCTTCGCCTATGATTCATAATGTTATCTTTTTATGATTCTGCCAAAGTGGCCTTTTTAGGGCCCCAGGTCTTACCCGCGGTGTTTTGTAGGTTGTCTGTGTCTGTTGCTCTGCTAACGTTCCTCCTAAGGTCAGTATACGTGAGTATACTCATGCATAATCCGCATCTCTAAGAGAAACGCGTAAACAAAACTCTTATAATTTAATTATGATGCATTAATTTCTAACTAAGACATGTGTTTAAGAACTTTTATGATCACGTTGAACTTTCTCTTAGTCATTATATTGGACTGTACATTACCGTAATTAATTCAAGATTTTACGAAGTACTGGCCACTTATTTTTTTAGTTGTAAAAATGCTGGTTATGATGGCTCGGTTAGTGCATTTGGCTTCGCTTCAGGGAGCCTAAAAAGAACAGTTTAGGATAACATAATGGTCAGTTAACTGTTTAGTTAATCGTATCAAATCCGATTGGTGAAGCATTTTTCAGTTACTTTTTTTGTCTGTGCTAAAATACCAATCAATCCAATCCAAATCAAATCCCAATCTCTTTAATTATACCTACATAGTGCAGCGAAAAAAAGAAAAACACGGACTGCCTTCGCATACATATTATGTTATCCTTTTATGATTCTCCAAAGTGGACTTTTTAGGCGCCCAGATCGCAGGATTAAATTCAACACAGATCAACATTTGTATTGTTTACAGATAACTACTCAGAGTGCAGTTTTTGGTGTTTGGCTCACGGGTTGTGAAAATATTGATCCAATCCTTTGACCGCCACAGTCCTGTATGGATGACAAACCAAAATGTGCCAAACACGCCACGGTTCGACTACATCACAGATTCGTTTGGGCACATTATGTCCAATTCGCAAAATGTCCAACTGTCCAATTCTCAATTGGTCCAATTCGCAATTGGTCCAGTTCGCAATTGATCCAGTTCGCAATTAGTCCAATTCGCAATTGGTCCAGTTCGCAATTAGGGGGTGAGAGGCAGTTTTTGACACGACCCCCACGTGAGATTCTACAGAAAAGTTAACGTTTGGTTGCCGAGGGCACGTTTTTTTGATTTTTTGACGTGTGGCGGTTAAAAGGTCTACAAGTTGTTTCAAATCAGGGTGTTTGAAAACTTTAACGATGAAGCCGGGGGATCAGTCTGTAGCCCGATAAAGTTATATGTTAGTATCATCTTCCTTTGCAAAAGGATTGATGATCGCAGTATTATGATTGTTTTCTATAATAATTATGTTTTTAATTACGCAAAGAAGGATGACGCTCAAATCAAATCAAAATTGGTCGTTGCCTATTGTGAAGAGCCGACATGAAACTCTACTGAAGCTCTTAAAAAAATGTTTTTCACAATTTTTTCAAATCACAGTGTTAACTCAGTGTGAGGACAGTATAGGTCTGTCGACAAGTACAAACAAAATAGAAAATGGTCTACAAATCAACAGTCTACAACGCCTTCAACGTTCTCACATTAATAAAATATAAAAGAATCTATTGAAAAGATAAATAAAAAATAAACAGTTTGAAGGTCATTCTTCCCAAAGAAAATGTACCGCGCGTTGATGTCTTTATAAAGGACAAAACTTAGAGGTGTCGGTTACGGTAACAGTGTCCCGAGCTCAATGGTTTTCCCATCTCAAAAAATGCCCAACACGCCTAAAAAAGTCTTCAATTTAAAAAAAAACGTTTAAGAACTTTCTCTTAGTAACCTTTTTAAACCGAACTACATGATTGCCATTACAACTGTAAGAAATCTGAATTAATATCCTGTTTAAGCTGCCCTTACTCATCAGCATCATCATCATTTCAGCCGAAAGACGTCCAGTGCTGGACATAGGCCTCCCCCAAAAGGGGGGGTTTGCCATAATCGCCACGCTTGGCAGGCGCAATATGGTTTGGTGGTGGAATGCATAGAGAACGCTGCTGCCCATTCTCCGGTACGCCCCTTAGTCGCCTTTTACGACACCCACGAGAAATATGGGGCTGCCCTTACTACCCAACATTAGTATAATATTCCTTACATTTATCAGATTCTATAGAGAGTAAATTAAAAGATTAATCAAACGGGCAAACTTAATTCAATGATCATTGGTAAATCCCTAATACGAAGAGAGACATTTATAACCAAGACACAATCTTTCCAATCTATAGGATACGACTATTATAGAGAGAAAATACCTGATATTTGTAAACTAGGTTGGAAAAGCAGGAACTAACCGGTTGTAAACAAGTTCTGTGCGTGTAAGAAAAACGGACGACACACAGAGAAATTATGTTCGTGCTGCGTTTATTGGGGTGGGCAGATGTTGAGGTTCAATTTTAATATGAGGGGCTGGTCTTTTGAACCTTAAAAAGTAGCCCCTAATAGTCCTTCTTCAGGTCTCATGGTATCTGTCAAATTTCATAACGATCGGTTCATTGGTTTAGACGTAAAAAGGTAACAGATAGACAAAATATTTTCGCATTTTTAATCGATTGGACCTTATTTTCTTCGACTGATAATGGTAGTGTCAAAAATATTGAGACGTCATTTCTTGTCGTTTCACGGAAAATTCAGAAGACAGTGTTTTCATTGTGGCTCTACAAAGAATGGTATCTTGGGTGTCACGCGTAGGTTGATTATTCTACAGCCATTCAGAAATAAGAAGTTAGTCATTTATACCTTAGTGCATAACACTTTAAAGCTCAATTTAGAGTTTCTTTACAACAACACAGCCACTACATGTTTATTTTCAAACGGGGACGCTTTTGTGCAATAATCAGTCGTCTTAGATTTTTTTTTTAATAAGTAGATAGTAGATCACGCTATTAATCTTAATCATAATCACCCAACTTAATTTAATACGCTCCTCCGAACAAAGCAACCGTAATTACAAAAAATAACCTCAAAGACTAAAAACAAACAAAATATGTTCCATGTTCCAACGAACAAAACAAGAAACTCTATTAAATAACGGCTTACCTCACAACATAAATAAAAATAAGACGACAATCACTGTAAATGCACTGCCACAGTAACCGAGTTTTGCAAAGAAAAAAACAAAAAACAACGCCATCTAGACGTCGACGGTTGCAACAAAAAGACGATCGCAATCATAGCGGACTATTTCATTCAATCCGCGTGCGCGTAACCTTGGCGTTGGTTTTATGAATGAAAATGAAAACGTAGTGTATTGATAAAACCTGTTACGGTGTTGTAATATTACAATAAGAAATAAAATTGTGTTATTTTTATCTTGTTTCTGTCTGTTGGCTTTGTGAGACTTATCAAGGTGACTTTGTTTTACCTGTGTTCAAAAGGGCAAATATTGACATTTTTATTTTTATATAACGATACTTACTGCAGGCATAACTTCAGCTAGATTTCACAGATTAAAGATGTGTGCGTGAGGGTCTTCAAAAACTACTTCATCATCTGATTTAGCCTGACATTCATTCATAAAGCCATAAAAAAACGAAACTAGGTAATAAAACCCAAACATCACGTTACTCAACAAACTCATTCGCTTCAATTAAATACTAGCACAAAATCCAACAAAATTGCAGCAATCTAGATAAAAACAAACAAATAAAATATTTAATTCACGTTGAGTTCGTCGACTCATGAATGCGCCCGCGTTGCGGTAGAACCTTGAACTTTTGTTCTCTTTGCAAACTTGCAGATGTAAACAAACATGGCCGTGAAAATAGTTCTGCATTGCGTTAAGAGATGGCGCTATTTGAAAAAAAAATAATAGAAAGAATAATGTTTTACTGGGCTAGCTTATTTTAAATAATATTAAAGGTGTAATGTGTGTATTATTAACATTGTTTTTTTTTGTGTTTCATATTTTACAATTAGCTATGATTTATAATTTTTAAAGCTCTAGTTTTAATTGGTTGCAGCTCTACATATACGGTTGAAAGTTGCGAAATTACTATCATTCTCGAAGAATGCCTTTCATTTAAATAATAGCAAATTTTGCTAGATGGCGTTATTTTTTATTTTGATTATTTTTGGACTCTGCATGTACCACAGAATTTTTTTTTTTGTTGATTATCTGTTTTTTAGTTGTGTTACTTATGTAATACCTACGTTTGTTATTAATATTTTGTTAAGTTCCGGGGATCGTTCTCAACAGAGAGGTTTAGGATGGGTTTTGACAAAGACCGGTTCGTGTCATGGTGGTAAAAGTATTAAGTATCTTACCCTCTGTGTCCCAAAACATGCTGTCAAAGTGGCTTCTGAGCCACCGACGAGCCGTGGATGTGGCGAAGTTTTGACCCAACACGATCTGAAATAAAGTCGTGCCAGCGACACGAAGAAGAAAAATAATATTTTGTTTCTAAATGGCCGAGGGTCGATCCGGTAATCATTAACTACTATGACCAGCAACTGGGTAATTGCCAGTAGCAATGGGTTTCATCTTGATAGGTCAACAACATTCATTATGTTGTTTATGTTGTTGAGCTGACCTATTTTTCGAACATATGAAGCAATGGATTGACAATATCTTTAAAAATGATCCAGATCGAGATAGATATAGCGTGCTACGCAATTAGGATTCCGGAGTAGTTATACAAATAAATAAAATTAAAGTGTAAACTGACTGTAATGTCAAAATAACAACTTTTTACCCGACTCCGTCAGAAGGAGGGTTATGTTTTTCGAGTGTATGTATGTATTTATGTATGTATATTTCTTTGGCACGCTCTGCCTAAACGGCTTGATCGATTTCAGCTTGAGAGGTGCCGTTAGATTCGTCTTAATTGTGAGAGTGACACTGGGTATATCAAATATGAAAAATAATTAAAATGGCTTATTTTTGGCACAATATTATGACCTCAAAAATTTTTTTTTTCTCAAAACCTATCGAGTGGGGTAGGTATCAAAATTAAGGGTTTTAAAAGGTGATTGCATAAATATATACAACTTATACGGTTAAAAGTAATTCGAACTGACAAATCGTAAAAAACACGTACCAAGAACTAAATCGTCTGCGAAATGTTTCACATTTATTTTGTAGACTAAAAAGCTGGAAATAAAAATAGTTATTTAAAAAAATAAAAAACCCGACAGCAGTAAAAAACTGAAAAGCTAAAAACAAGCCCATTTTAAATTAAATAAAAGTTGGAAGCAGGCATATCATTTTTATTATATTTTCAAATTCAAATGGGTCCCGCCTGCTTCCAACTTTTATTTAATTTAAAATGGGCTTGTTTTTAGCTTTTCAGTTTTTTACTGCTGTCGGGTTTTTTATTTTTTTAAATAACTTTTTTTTTGCTAAATGTATATAAAAGTAGGTAGGTATAATACGGTACTAATAACATTTTATTTTTTATTTTTGTCTGTCTGTTCGTTCCAGCTAATCTCCAAAACGGCTGGACCGATTTTGACGGAACTTTCACTGGCAGATAGCTGATGTTCTAAGGAGTAAAGAAAAAGAATTAGAGCTCCGCGCAAAAAAAACACCCTTGAAATCCAATTAGTTTTGCGATACACACGCGAATGAAGTCGCGGGCACAGCTAGTATTTCCATAAGAGGTAAGAAAGGTTGGTCCTCTGCCCAACCCTTCAGAGGTCAGCTTAAAGAAAATTACTCTATAACGCCAATAACTGGCCTCCACCCCTAAAGTATCTGATACTTTAGATAGTTACTTTATTTATTTTAGAACTATCTACAAGGCCCTAAGAAATTCGATACCTATTACAAACCAGAATCATTTTTAATCAAACGTAAAACCGTTATCTTGACGCTCATAAATCGTATTCGATGATTCGAAAATTAATGGTTTCACATTTATGGTGAAGCATAGAAGACTTGTTTTAAATACTTTAATAAATTGGTATATTTTTTGAGTATATCTGCCTGCTATTGAAAATTGCACTTTTTAGATGTCTTACAATAGACAGCTCCAAAAATCTCCCAATTTTCACGGTTAAGGTTTTCAATTTTAACACTCCTTTATAGACTTTTTCACGGTTAAGATTTTGAAACACAACACACATTAACACATTAACATGTCTTCAAATAAAAATCTCTATTAATTTGTTAATATTAACATTCATTTCGACTTTCATTTGACGAAGTTTTCGGCCAACAAGGTCTAAAATACAGTCGTGACTATGACACGAAGAAAAAGAACATTAATTTCGGGAGATTATAAAACTTTGAAGTCTTCTTGTATTACCTGCCTCATCACCATCTGCCTAGCCTTTTCCCAACCATGTTAGGGGTGGCTTCCAGTCTAACCGGATGCAGATGAGTACCATTATTTTAAATGCAGGCTTGACTGCATATTTGACCTCCACAACCCAGTTACTGGATAATCTGCTTATAATACCTACATATTCGTTATAAATAATGCTTTCTGAAGAGATGTTGCGCCAACCTCAAATAAAATTGGGAAAAACTAGAAGCAACTTCCGCAGCGGAAGTCATGTATTTTGTCATACGAAAAACAGCGCGCAAGCGCGAAAAATCGCGGAACCACTGCCATCAAAGTGCGCGGTCCCATTAAAATGACGATATCTTCCAAACTATCCAATGTAGCTAATTAAAAGTTAAATCGTTGGAATTGTTATGAAATAAGCTAGCTCACTATGTATGGATTGATCCAATTCCATTTGGAAATACGTTAGCAATTCTAGTTGGAAACTATGACCACCTACGCGCACTTGAAACGCACCATGTTCGAAGAAATAACAATTCTTGTTCAAAATCCTTATGGAATACACAGTCGCAGTATTAAAAACGGTTTTCTAAGTTTTGCATGGTTGCCATTTTCGTATTGTATGGTAAAAAGTATATAATAATACCGTCCATGGCTCGTGGGATACAGCCATATAAAATTAATGGAAGCAGCATCTCTAAAACAATTACATCACATTGAGAAACTACGATTTCCCAAAGGGTTGTAGAGGTCAGACGCTAGCGCTTTGCGTCGAACTAGAAACTTACCGTGAACCCATAGATAGACAATTAGATATAACTAGGTACTGTCTATGGCATGTGTATGGTGGTCCTACGTACTAATAAAGAAGAGACTCCATGTCTCTTCTAGCTAAGATAAGAAGTTAGAACCCCATTTTTATTATTCCTTGACTAAAATAATAATTATAATGTGTAAAAGTATATAAATAGGAGGGGAAATAATCAAAGGGCATCCAAAAATTCCTCAGCATTGCTGTCAAAAAAAAAAGTGTCCAAAAGGCTGGTGGCATTGCCACGCTGTATAGCAATGCTGATTCTTTGGCCAAAAAATAGGCCAGCCCTCTGGTCACTCGAAGAGACGACCAACCGCTTGGCTATGTCTCGAAAAACCAAGTGGGCACTCGGACCCCATGGTCCATGTTGTTGATTACTATCATCATCTGCCTAGCCTTTTTCCCAACTATGTTGGGGTCGGCTTCCAGTCTAACCGGATTCAGCTGAATACCAGTATTTTACATGGAGCGACTGCCTATCTGACCTCCACAACCCAGTTACTGGGTAATACGATACCCCTTGGTAAGACTGGTTGTCAGACTTTCGGGCTTCTGACTACCCGTAACGACTGTCAAAGATCCACAAATAACAGCCGGGACCAACGGCTTAACGTGCTTTCCGAGGCACGGAGGGGTCACGGAATGTAAAGATGGTCACCCATCCACAGACCAACCGCGGCAAGCGTAGCTTAACCTGATCGATCGACCTGTGCGGCTGTTATTATTTAGCCACTGGCCCCCCATGTTGTTGATTACTATCTGGAATGAAATAACGATGATTACACGATCAAAAAAACTTTTTACAAAAAAAAAAACAATCGACTTCCAAAAAAAACACTACAAATTGAAAAATAACTTTAATTTCGGAAGTCGGTGTCTTTGGTTCCGCATTTTCGTTTATTGACACCGACTTCCGAAATTAAAGTTATTTTTCAATTTGTAGTGTTTTTTTTGGAAGTCGGTTGTTTTTTTTTTTGTAAAAAGTTTTTATTTTTCACTTTTTAGTGGGCCATCTGTGGTCTTCTTCATCAGCTCCACTGTACCAAAAGATGATTTCCGAGAGCAAATGCTGGAGTTATTTTAAAAAATACCCAAATCGTTATAGCTTTGCCTATAAAATTTGAGGGTTTCCCTCCATTTCCATGGGATCCTCTCATCAAATTCCAATTTGATGATAATGGGACCACCTCGAGAGTATACCCTTTCAAACAA
Source organism: Mesoligia furuncula (assembly GCA_916614155.1). Classification (NCBI taxonomy): domain Eukaryota; kingdom Metazoa; phylum Arthropoda; class Insecta; order Lepidoptera; family Noctuidae; genus Mesoligia; species Mesoligia furuncula. Next base: position 2,390,576 of record OU744813.1, on the reverse strand, counting down.
AAAAAGAATTTTGAAAATCGGACCACAATTGGCGCGCGTAACAAACACACAAAAAAAAAAACATACCGTCGAATTGAGAACCTCCTCCTTTTTGAAGTCGGTTAAAAAGAGGCCCATGCATCGGTCAGAATGGTGAGCAAGAACTTGTGATTTCAAATCCCATTCACGATCAAATTACAATACAATTTTACTGAAGTCTTTATTGGCTGCAGCCAACAAACACTTTGCGGTTCAACTCGAAGTTTTGCTTTATATATTCGAAGCTTTATTTATTCATTGTAGCTTAAGAGCGTTTACGCCGTACGACATTTCATACAAACTTTCAAGCCCTTATTTATAGAAATGAATGAACCGATTTTAATGAAACTTCATACGCATAAGCAGAATGCAAAGGTCTAAAAAGTTAGTAGAGAACATTTTCGAAATGTCTTATTTAAAAAAAGATAACTGGAAATCTCTGTTTCTATGAAAAATTTAAAATCGCTCTAATTTGGCTGCAACACTATTTTTCGAAAATGTTCTCTACTAACTTTTTAGACCTTTGTATCCTGCTTGTGCATATGAAGTTTCATTAAAATAGGTTCATTAATTTCGAAAAATAAGGGCTTGAAAGTTTGTATGAAACGCCATATGGCGTAAACGCTCTTAACAAAGTGTAACCAACTTTGCTTGTTATATTAACATTGGAAGTCCTGTTTTCATGAAGTCCTTTAGAGTGCTGCATATATTTCGCGACAATTACGCCTCTCGAGGCTGGAGAGGCTCGTGGATAAATAATAATAGCCGCACGAGTCGATTGAAGGTTAAGCTATGCTAGCCGCGGTCGATTCGAGGATGGGTGACCATCTATTAACTATCGAGACCCTTCCGTGCCTCGGAAAGCACGTTAAGCTGTTGGTTGCGGCTGTCACTCGTAGATATTTGACAGTCGTAATTGGTAGTCCGAAGCCCTTTGGCAAGACTGGTTGTCAGACTTTCGGGCCTGAGAACCAGTCTTGTCAAGAAGAATCGTGTTACCCAGGAACTGGGTTGTGGAGTTCAGATATGCTGTAATTCCATGCATTCAGCTGTATACTGCCAAAACACTGGTATTCAGCTACATCCGGTTAGACTGGAAGCCGATCCCAACATGGTTAGGAAAAGGCAGGAAAATTAACGCCTCGTACTTTAGCGTCTTATTTTCGGGCCTCCTAATTCTTTTTACCTTATTCTACACTGTGTTTTGAATAAGCAATAGCTTAATCATTAACTGAAAAAACATTTAGTGAAAACAAAACACGCGCTTGTTTGTGGAAGAGCCTGAGAAAGAATTTACAAACACACGCGAGACATGCCATTGCTCCGACAACGTCAAAGAGATGTTTAATCGTGATAATGTCTATGGGAAAGCCCTACATCCAGACGTGACCCAGCTAGCATGTTACTGTGTAAGCAGCGTGCGTGATTTCCTCTTCGTAACAGTAGAGGAAACGCAAAGGAAATGGCAACGAATGATGACTTACATACAATTTATGCACGCGATTCTGTGCATCGTCAGGAAGTTGCGGATGGAGGTCAGGAATAGCTGGTGGTAGTGCTCAGAGCTATTATTGTGTCACGGATTAGTAGGTAGGTTAATTTTGTTGGTAATCGATTACTTCCATGAGTACAGTTTGTTGCATGAAGTTTAATGGAACTGCCAGTTAATAATGAGTCAATTAAGTAAATGAGCTTGCGGTATTTTTCAACAATGTAAAACACCAGATAGAGTAAAAGGAATTTCGCTTATTTCATCCATATGCAAAATAGCATAATCAGCCTGAAATGTTCCCACTTCTGAGACGCAGGCTTCCTCTCTTCGAGAGGGAGTGGGCTTTAATCCACCACGCGGGCCCAGTGCGGGTTGGTGCCGGACAACTCCAGAATCCTAACCGAAAATTCAAAAAACTGTCGTATCACAATCGTGACTGCATTCTGTATTTGAATCTTTTCCTAAAATATGGCCATTTATTTAGTTTACAATTTCCTTTCGACGTTTCCAGCATCCACACCATTTTTTTCTAATTAACTGAGATCTAATTTTAAGCACCAATTTCCTAAATTAGAAGAAAGATTTTTTAAACTTTTGCCAAAAAATCTTCCTCAAAAATCTCCGGAAAAAGTAAAAGTAGTCTCTCCCTTGTCGTAGATTCCCCGCACAACTTCAAAATCTAGGCCACACTAGTTATAAATTAAAATACCGTCCACAACTTCTTAAACAAGTTTCTTATCACCCTTTTTTTTTGGATGGGAAATCATCAAATGACTGCTCCCGCTCTGGGTGGAGCGGAAGGGAGTGTCAGACTCTTACTGACTAAAACCCACCCGTGTTCCTTCCTTAGCCCTTTATGTTCCGGGCCAGCGGTAACTCTTACGGACAATCCCGCTGACCTTCTTATCACCCTCAGGATCTAACTAATCATTGACTGCTTCGAACCGTCCAGTACTAGTCTCTTCTGCGATAAATTTTCCATCAAAATCTCTAGAAAAAAGAAGAATATTTTTAATAATTTCCTCTTCTCTTGTCTGTGTGGTGCCGGAAATAAAGAATAGCACCACCCCATACTTCCCGTGGGTGTCGTAAAAGGAGACTAAGGGGCGTACCGGAGAATGGGCAGCAGCGTTCTCTATGCATTCCACCACCATACCATACTGCGATCGCCAACCCGCCTGCCAAGCGTGGCGATTATGGCAAACCCCCTTTTGGGGGAGGCCTATGTCCAGCAGTGGACGTCTTTCGGCTGAAATGATGATGATGATGAATTTCCTCTAAAACTCCAAAATCTAAACCGCCGTGATACATTATGTGTAAATTAGAATACCTATGTAGTATCATACACGTAACTTCATTACTTAGCATATTGAAGAACACTGAACTGGACACAATAGATTATTGGTTCCTAATTTAATTTATTTTTAAAAATAAATTGACATTAACACACACTTGTTAAAATTCTAGGAAAATCATCAACTTTTACAATATTTGTAAATAGTTAGTAGTCATTGCTTCATTTTTAATTATTTTTTCCTTTTGTGGTAGACTAATTTTATTCTAGGTGTATCGTCTTCACATATAGTTATATTATTTATACTAAGCCTTGCAAAACATTTTAAAAGAGCAACGGTGGAGTTTCTTGCCCATTCTTCTCTATACGAAAACTACCTTTTGGAATGGGCGACTAGAACCAATTCTATTTTGTTGTAATTTTGACGTTCAAAAGTGCCTTTAATGTTTCTATTTGAAATAAATGATTTGGCTTTGACTTTATTAGACATCGTACTTCACATCTGTGGGCGTTTAGTGTCCCGCAAAGTGTTAAGTATTTGTCTTCTTTGAAAGCACCCACATCACATTTCTTATTAAACTCAAGATCTCATTAATTTTCAAGCATTCTTTCATTTAACGACTAGTTCTCCACCAAAAAGAAGTTAAAATAATTTCCCCTTATAACTCCAAAATCTAGACCCTGTGATAGCATTACAGGCGGCATTTGTGTCTAGTCTCGTTGAATACCGTCGATTTTGACAGACGTTATTACAAAGTTTCTAAATAACGTCTGTAACTTCCAAATCTTCAAAATCTCGTCATCTACTGCCTTGACTAGCCTAGACGTTGTTGTATTGTCAAAATCTTCGGAAAGAGTAAAAGTAATTTCGCTTTTTGCTTGTACTTCCTTAACAACTTCAAAATCTAGTCCACCGTGATACTATATGTGTAAATTGGAATCTGTTTGTAGTATTACAAGCGTGACTGCATTAAGTATTTGAGTCTTGTCCTGCTGAATGCCGCAGATTAGCTTCATAAAGTTTCTAAATACTGTCTGTAACTTCCTAACTTAATGTTTTATCGTCTTCAGTGTCTTCTTCCTTGACTAGCCAAGATATCATTGTTGTTTTTATCACAATGTATAGAAGGAGTAAAAGTGATTTCTCCTTTTTCGTTGGTTTCCTCTACAACTTTAAAATCTAGACCACCGTGATATTTTCTGTTAATTCAAATACCTGTGTTGTATAACAGGCATGACTGCATTACGTATTTATGTTTTGTCATGTTGAATATCGTCTTATAGACTCTATACTTCCTTACCAGTGTCTGCAATTTTCAGCTACTTTCTTATCATCATTAAGAACTGTATAATTATGTATTTCCTTGACCAGCTATAAAGTTAATGCTTCCATCAAAAGCTCTTTACAAAAATCTACAAAAGAAGTAAAAGTAATTTCGCTTTTCCGTTTATGTCTTCTTCAACTCCAAAATTTAGACCACCGTGACTTGATATGTGTAAATTGGAATACCTGTGTACTATTACAGGCGTGACTGCATTAAGTATTTGTGTCTTGTCTTGTCAAAAGGCGCACGCTTTAGAAATTGAAAGCTATTGTTTTACGAACCATTGTTTGGCTTGTACACTTTCTGTTTAGCTTCTGTAGTAAATACTATTAAATTATGTGGTTGCTATGGCATATGGTGTGAGAATTTTATAGGTAATTGGTGATGTGAAGTCAACTGATATGCAGTATGTGGCTTCAAGTATATATTGTATTCAAAATCGAAAGATTATTGGTTGGGATAGGTCATAGGTTTATCCATGTGATTATATTTTTAATGGGCAACTTTCTAACTTCTAATGGGAAATTCCGGTGCCATAGCACGAGCTGCCAAAGTCCTTACAGTGGAAGTAACACAACTGGTATTGGTAAACATGTAATCCGATCGATATTAATCATAATCACTATAATTTTGATTGCCATTATTGTTATTACAATACAGAAAAACGGTTTGTTTAAATATATTATATGTCAGAATATATTCAGCAGTGGTGGCCCAGTGGTAACGTCCCGTATTTACAAGGTTGTGGGTTCGAACCCAGACACGTGCTATACTTTCCCCACTGCTTTTAAAACGGTGAAGGAAAACATCTTGAGGAAACCGTCATGTCCTATTGCTGAAAATTCAAACACATGTGACATCTACCAACCTGCACTGGGCCCGCATGGTAGATTACAGTTTCTCTCGAAGAAAAGAGGCCTGTATCCCAACATTGGGAACATTACCTATAGGCTGATTATGTATGTATGTTATTTATGTCAAAATAAAAAGGTCCTCTTTATAATTATTTTTTTTGCAATTTTAAAGCGAATAAAAATCAAAACTTGAAAGCACAAACTTCATTTAAAGCTTCATTATTAAAACTTTTAAGCTATCCAAGTACCTTTTCACTCATACAAAATAATAATAAGCTTGTATGTTGTTGTTAGAATCAAAATCACTTTTACGTTACGCTTTTTAAATTGTAGGTTATATTAAACTCCAAATTGGATTGCAAACTCTTGCCTTGTAATTAATTTAGTGATATAATGAGGTTTTTGCTCATAAATTAAAAATAAACAAAATATGTACTTAATAATTATGGTCTTATATTATACGATAAGATGAAACGGTATTTTTTGTACAATCAAAAAAAAATGTAATTATCAATTCAAGTACAAATATAACTAAGGAAACGTCATGTCAAGGGTGCGATTGACTATTAACACCAGTGCCTATTGTTGAAGTTGGAGAAACGACTATAGTTATGAGGAATTACTAACATAACAAAAAATGTTTAGGGAAGTAATTAACCTCAAACATACTTGCAATCCCCGGCAAAATAACCTAGTAAAACATATAATCTAATCTAACCAGCCTGTACTGTCCTCACCATCATCATCATCATTTCAGCCGAAAGACGTCCACTGCTGGACATAGGCCTCCCCCAAAAGGGGGGGGTTTGCCATAATCGCCATGCTTGGCAGGCGGGTTGGCGATCGCAGTATGGTATGGTGGTGGAATGCATAGAGAACGCTGTTATGCCCCCTTAGTCGCCTTTTACGACACCCACGGGAAGTATGGGGTGGTGCTATTCTATAAGTCCGGCACCACACAGACAAGTCCGACACCACACAGACAGGTTGGTAGTGTACTGTCCTACTGCAGGGCAAAAAGGCCTCCCTCTCCCTTTTCTACACAATTCTGTCTTTTGCAAGTGCCGTCCACGGTAGGTGTGAAGCTAGTCCCGCCATCTTCGTCTCAGCCTGCCGCGATAGCGTCGTTAGTTTAGTGGGACCCAATCGGTGGTTCTCTTAGCCCAATTGTCATCTGATATGCGGCAAACATGTCCGGCCCAGTCCCACTTAGGTTTAGCGGCTTTTTGGGTAACGTCTGTTGTCTTAGTTTTGGCGCGCAGTATTGTGTTCCATAAACGGTCGAAAATTCTGTTTCAACGCTAACGTTTCTTTGCTGCAATTCCCAAGAACTCAACAAGCACTACAACAAACAACAATCTAATCAAGAAACAATCTAAAACAACAACTACCAGCAAACTACCTTTTTGGCATAAAACTGACGATTCTCTCACACGGACGTTTATCCACCATTTAGGTCATCAAGAATGTTACTACGTACAGTAGTATCAATGTCTGTAGGTGTAAGTAGTAGCGGCACTGGTCGCAAGTCTGCTAGGTCATTGCTAAAGAATGTCTATGACCCATTGAGGAGCAGACTTGATAAGCATATTAGGATGATATACTTACAATATACTTTGGGGTCTGGTAGGAATTATAATCAGTTGGAAAAGTTGGTAGTAACTTTTCTTTAGAGTCAGTTTTGTAAGTTTATTATAATATAAAAAGATCACAATATAAAATTTTAATTGAATGATACTTTTAGATGTGGTCTAAGAGCCATTAACATAATGAATACATTGGTTGGATGGAATGATGGCCGGATGAAAATCTAATTATATTAGAAAACTCACTGAATGACCAACAACGTTGGTACAAACCGCATAAGCATGTTCAAACAAGATGATATTCTATTTTCTATTCCTATCGTGTTTGTGAGTAGATTTTGTTTTCTTAATTTGAATTCATGAGTATGTTACAGTAACTAAATATTCTAAGTACTTCTTGAACATGTTATTATTTCTTATGTAATACCGTCGCCGTACCGTTGTGTTTACCGTTTTATTGAGACTTGGTTGTGCAACAATAAACACTTGTGGATTTATTATTAATAATAAGGAAGTTTGAATCACGTCTTACAGTGTTTAATATTTGAATGAAGTTGATTATTGTAAGACATTTTGTAATAAGTAATAAATAGTAAGCATAATGTTGGGAAACAAATAATACAATAAATTTAAAAACAACTGTTATATTTAGTTTATTTGGGTTCATAATAGATTATAACAGCTAAAAGAAAGAGTAAAGATTTGTACACACGAAGACATCACCTAAGAAATATATACGTTACAATAATATATATATATGATATAACAACAAACGAAGATGCAAACAATAATATTTTACTTATATACTTCAATACGAAAATATTTACAAAAGTTATAAAAAGAAAAATATTTTAAAGGAAAGGGAAAAATAGATCGACTAGTAAGAAATGAACACATAAAAATTGATACTATAATAAAAATATTAGCCTCCTTGGCTTTGCCAGTCGGTTAGAGGTGAACAAAAAATAATAATTAAAGCTATTGATATCGTAAATACATTTGTACTTTAAGAAAATTATACTAATAAAAAACAGGTACAATGTAGTAGTAACAATAAAGTAAAGAAAGACGATGAAGATTTAAAAAGAAATTGGCGATGCTGATAAAAATTCGAGACAAGATTCACTCGTTCAACAATTAACAATACAATAATTTAAATAAATTATTAAATAATAAATTAAAATCGTTACTTTGAGGTCCAAACTAATTTACATAAAGATTAACCATGGCCCTTGGGACTTAGATTTTATCTTAGGTATTAGTTGGAGTAGGCGCTGTAGGCCAGGTTTTGGGCGTCTGAGGACCTGCCCCAACCGCCGTGACCGCCGCCACCACCACCTCCGTGACTAAAGTGTTCCTCATGGTGTGGGTGAGCTACGACCTCGTAGCTTTCATGATGTTCGCTCTTGGAGAGAAGTTTCTTGAGGAGGACCAGAGCAGAGGCGAGGAGAGCAGCCTTGGCGAGCATCAGACCCTTGATAGCAGCGAAGGCGATGATTCCGAGGAACAGAGGGATGAGGGACTGGACCTTCAACTGGAGGAGGGCGAGGATAGGGAGGAGCTGCTTCAGCTTCTTCTTCTTGCCACGGCCTGTAAGAAAAAACATGTTTTATAGAACATTGCTGATAATAGAGCATTGATGTGATAGAGTTGTAAAGATACGATTTTTGAACATTGAGTGCAATACGCGGTTAGAAATTATATAGATGCTCATAGAAAAACTTTCGTTGTATTGAACTACAACAAACCAACCATGAATAAGTAAGTAATATTTCTAAGATAATTCAATTCATAATATGGAAAATAAACCGCTGCTTGAAAACGTTTACATGTAAACTGTAGATAAATGGTTAATAAGTACGCTCAACTCAATACTTATAGTCTAATGGTAAGTAATGAGATAAATTTATCTGAAAAGCATTTAACGTCCAGCAAACATCGCCAGCAGAAGCTTATAAATTTTAATTAACGTAATACACTTTCTAGTTAAAGTTACTGTAAACTATATGTACTTGCACTCGGTCAAATAAGAAAAGGTGTTTGTAGGCAATGTCGTTATTTGAATTTAAAATAGCCTCGTGCTCAGTTTAGGTAATTTACTATTTAGGTTCAAATGTTAATCGGGTATGGAAACTTCATTGGGATTCAATGTCCTTACCAACTGAAATTGAAATTCACCATGTAACATCAAGTTTGCATAACCCCATTCACCTAGAAAGTGTTTTGTTGGTACCAATTCGAAAGCTTCAAGCCTACATCCATGTTTCGTTAGCAAGATTATGCCTGGAGCGTTACTTTTACTCGTTTCTTGATAGAGATTTCGATCGCGGACCGTCTTAGCGGAACTTTAGAACAAGTCGAGCCTACATAGTCAACGTGTACTATGGACATCTAGCAAAAACCAGAATCAGTTCGTCCGCTTTCCACGATAATCAACCTTGTTAATAGGTTAGAGAAACCCTCTCGAGACTTGTTCGGACGTTTTCTAGCTTCTCATGGTGTGTTCCGGATGTCCGTTTCAAATTTTCTATATTTCGTAATGAGTACCTGTTATAATTTCGGTATTATTCGTCTCGTCGTGTGTAATATCAGATTAATTTTTGATCGTACTTTCTATTTTTTTAAATTCTCATGTGCACCGAACAGGTTTTGGCATGTTTTAATTTATTTGGCGAGAGTTATGCAGGGAATTATATATGAACATGACTGCAAGGTTTTATATAACTACTTTTTACTTTATGATGTTACCAAGCGAGTCTATGTCGTGACTTGTTTAATACGAAATATAATTGAGAGCTCCGTGGATGGTTTTCTCTACGACGATGACGTACATTTCAAAAGTCAATCGCTTTTTATCGATATCATCAAAATTTACGGAAAACCAGTTTTACGAGCGCGAGAATGAGTGTTATATAATATTCAGTTTCATAATGGTCTGTAACGAATTGGTAGAACAAACTGTTTTAAACAACCGACAATGAGCCGTGAAATTGATTGGTCATGCTCTTGTTAAGAAGCTAATAAAGGAATTTTTGTTTTACGATGATGATGAGACTTTGATTGACCCTTGAGAAAATAACTTTGCCCTTAACAAGGTAGCATTGTACATCTTTTTGGGAACTGCCCATGATTATGTTTCTCATAATACTTTCACTTGTTTCGTTGAAATAATTTGATCGCTTACGAGAATTGCACCTTAATGATATAGTAGATGTTAAATACAGGTTCCGTGGTGATAAATCTGTGCTTTTTTTATGTGAGCATCGTTATTGGACGTGACACGTGTAATTATTTTTTTTATGTGAGAAAAAATTATCCTCTATGAGTTATTTTTTATGAGAAGTGTGTTAAGAAGCTTAGAACAACTTTTCTGTTGGTTTCACGTCAGTTATTTACTTGGGCTTTCATTTCCTACTTAAAGCAAGAATTTTCTGTGTATGAGATTTATTGGTTTGTAGGTGTTATCTAAGGTTTTGCATGACATAAATAAGGTAGTGTATATATTAGCAATATTTAAATTAATAAGTCTTAGTGTCTCTTTACAAACTCATCCTTGTTAGTAGCTATTACTTAGACTATAAGACAAATACTATTGAATTTTGCAGTGTACTGTATTATTGTAGGATACTGACCTTCCTCAAGGGACCTCTTCATATCCTCAACGGTGCTCTTAGGCATGCGCAGCTGGACGACATGGTTCTCCATGAAATCAGCAGCAGCATCCACTAGCCTGGCCTCAACTGTGTTCTCTCTAGCTTGAGGTTCTTCTGGAAGGGGTTCGTAGGACCGGGCGGAGCGAGAGGTGCCGAGGTTGTAGATCGCGAGGCCATCAGCGAGTTTCAACTCCCGCGCTGATGCCGCGTTCTCTAGAAATCTCATCGATTTTTCCTGTGGGAAGAAGAGACGAGAAGGGTTAGAATTTTGTTCGTAATTTAAAATACTGTTGGATTCGAACAACTTAGATCTAGTTTTTTTTTTATAAAGCTTTTGCGAAGACCATTTTATCGTTAAGGAGTTTAATTTTCAGGCAATAATAAATATCATGCTTCAAGGTTCATATAAGTTTTCAAATAAAATATTTTAATTGCATTGAACTTGAAAGTTGGTTAGACAAGTAAGCAAGTAGTAGCTGACTCAACCAGTAAGTTGGCGCCAAATAGCTTTACAAACATTTTTGTTTAGTCTACTAACATAAACTGCCAAATCATTACTTGTTATGCAGTTAGTTAGTTAAATGCAAGTTTACTTTGAGATCAAGAAGTTAAGTTTAATTGAGTTGATTATAAAAAATAAGCTGTTAATTATTGTGTGTTGTTTGAAGAAGTGTTATATAAAGTGTTAATTGAATAGTTTCTAAGTTAATTTTACTTGGTCTTGCTAATAAGGCCAAAAAGCTCATTAGTTTAATTACAATTAGGGACTTTGAAAAAGTTTTCTTTATTGCAGCAATTTTAATGGAGTAGGTGCTAACAAAAAGGTTAAATTAGATTCCGATACAATTAAAACATAAGGATGTTAAGGTATTTAAAATTGACAAATGACTCAAAAAGGGTGATTGAGATTATTGAAGCCAGAAAATTTAGTGACAGGTCAATAATTGAGGCAGCTGGATAACCAAAGAGGTTGGTGAAGATTTTTGAGGAAGCTGATAACGAAAAAGCTCAAGTCTAATTGACAACACTTAAACACGATCACAACACACCTTAAGGCACATCCATGTATCTTCCTCAGCACAACTCTTGACCACCCCGACGACGGAACCGATGACGTCATCATCGGAACTGGCTGGCTTGCAGCTTACTGCTGCCACACACACTAAGAATACAAGGAAGGTCTTCATATTTTTGGTCCTACACTCCTTCACGGTGGTTAGTGAAATGTGGTGAGGGGACAGTCAGAAAGCGGTTTTATTCTCCGTTCCCCCACTGCGGGGTTTAAGCCCAAATGCGCAACTCGATGCGTGTTACGAATGATATAGAAGCGGCTGCAGGTGGAATACTTTTTTTTATGGTGGTGATGATTATGCTGTAGGGTGGATGGATTTTTATGGGTTCTCGTTGTGTGATGTGGACAAAATTAAAGGTTTTCTTTTCATTTGAAATCTTATACACTACGAAAATAACTCCGGAAAAATATTCGGGATTATATTCAAACGAACTGTAACAAAATTGATCATAATTTAGGTGAAATTTTCGTGACGGTAAATGCTACACTTACAGAGTAATTTAGGAAATCGAAATTCTAATATTTTGATGGTATTCAGGAAATTAATAAATTCGTTGACTGTGATGTAATGTATAATAATGTCATACATAAGTCTACGATTAAATAATATAGCTTTTAATATGAACTGATTAGAATTTTAAATTGGAATACATTTCTATTTTTGGACATAATATATTTGATTAATGTCTTATGATTTGTTTCCTATCTCAATTATATCATCGTTTCCGTCAAATTAATGGCCTAATTGAATATTGACCTCAAAAATAGATACAAAGTTAATTTTATACTTCATCATAGCTATCATCATCATACCATTATTAGATTTAAAAAGAATCGATTGATTCTGTAGCTTCATCAATAAAGCCACAAGTACTTTGCATTGAATCGAGGCCACAGCCAGTTCCTTTAAGCAAAGCGGGTCCACACTAGGTCAGGAAACTTCCACCTAGGATGTTACTAGGCAGAGAAATTAAAAAAGGCCTAAATAGCCTAAACATTTTAACAAATTCTGCCCATATCTTAAAATAATAAAGGCGTGAATTTAACTCACACGCATAATTATTTTTGTATATACTTTCTTTTGGCTTGAACGCGAAACTAAAATATGTATAATTTGATATATTATAATTATCTCTTTTGGTATGTGTATTATACGCAGTCATCACGCCGGTAATTTTCACAGGGTCAAGTAGAGATTTACTAACTTACCAACATTGATGAATTATTTGAATTACTACTTGCAACATAGAAGCTTAGCATATATTGTCATCAATATACTATGGGCATGCTTATTGCCCTCTATTGCTTTATCATGCTTTTTAGTATCTAGTTTGTACTTGCACCATTTGAAACTATAAAAGAAAGTATCTTAAAAATTGCACATAAAAATTTATTAATTTTAGAGGCAGATAAAATAAGATTATTATATTCAATAACGGGTATGGCCTATTTCTTGGCCAAAGAATTAGCATTGCCATTCAACGTGGCAATGCTGCCAGCCTTTTGGGCACTGTTCCTGTTGACAGCGATGCGGACGAATTTTTTGATGCCCTATGATTATTTTACTTATTTTTTCATATAAATGTACATATTATTATTATTATTTTAAATATAAACGGGTATCAAAATATTAGTTATAACGGAAGCCTGTTGAATCGTTTTTTAGAAAATTACAATTTCAGAATCAAATTACATCATCCCAATTAGCCCAATTAGCAAATGATCATCCATATTAATGATCCTACATCCATTCTCATCTAACTAAAATGGATGATAATTATCATATTTAAGTAAATTGTCTAGTTAGAAACTTCCGTTTCTGTATGTAGGGCGAATCGTCGTGTCTAAACGTTTGTAATGTGTATACAACTTGCATTGAGGGCTCTTGGTGCTACTTGATTGGTCATTTTCTACTCATTGATACTAATACTGTCCATTATATTTTGATATTCAAAGAGGGCGCCACTTTCTTCATCTATCTCTCAAAGATCTGTCAGATTCAATACTGATCCAACTTTAGTTCCATATTTTGCCGTCTGTCAAAATAAATTGGTCTATTTTTGTGAATGAACTTTTCACCAAATAAATGTGTATGTAGATAATTTCTAAAAAAGAGTGACAGTGATCATTGCGTTTTGTTTGGTCGAAATATAAGTGGTTTTGGTAATAGCAGTAGGCTTGGATATTACAGTGTAAATGATGATTGAAGTAACTGATGTATTGCGTAAGGCAAAACCATTTGGTTTCAATGAATGACTTCTTAAATAGCAGCTGCTTTGCTTTCCAAGTGGAATGAACTCTTGAGGGCTTAGTACACTTTTGATTTCATTTTTTATGTCTTGGATTGGCAAGCAAGCTAGCGGTGGTCACCACTGCCTATGGACGTCTTCAATACCCGGGGTGCAATAGGCGAGTTGTCCCTTTATGAAGAGTACTCTCTTCTATTTTTATTATATTATATTATCACCTTTCCTTCTAGGCCATCATATAATATATCCGCCTCCTGTCCCACTCGTATATTATCGTTCTATGTCAAAAACATTTTCTTCAATACCCGGGGTACTGGTGAGTTTTCGACCCTTTTTGAAGAGGCCTCTCTTCTATTTCTCTGTATATTTATTAGAATTTCCACCTTCAACACTTCCATTGTCATCATTCACATACCTCTCCACTCCCACTTGTATTTTGTCGATCTAGGTCAACTTCCTTCTTTTTAACCGTGCTAGTTGTTGCCCCGATGCAAAACTATTCCTTCTAAGAGTGTTTATATCATCATTTTTTGTAACTCATTAATCAAGGAGAACATAAATATCAATTCATGTTCTCCTTTTTAGACTCATTATGCAAAACGAAAAAGCAAACTGCAGTCTTTAAAAGACTAGATTGGATCTATTCAATGAGGTTTGTGTGAATGAACACATTACTAGATACATTGAGGTTTGTAGCATTATACGATGAAATGATTCACGTGATATAAGTAGTTACCGATACATTAAAAAGTCAATGTTAGACTTTGGACTCGCAACTTTGTAGCCAGATAACCATGTACTTCCTGTTGTAGTTTCTTTTAGAGCACTATAAAGAATAATATCTGTTTATCATGCTGTTCAAGAAGCAGTTCTATTAACTTTCTTCCCGACTCTTAGAGGTCATGGTCAAAAGAAAGCCTATCTGACTCACCAATAAAGCGACCCTAAGCGCTGAAAGCGAAACTTAAGCCGAAAATTAATACTTAAATTACTCTGATTACCCCCTAAGGCTATACGACCGTGAAGTTATAGAAATACGTACTTTTTATGATTTCTAAAATTGCATAATCGTGCAGGTGTTTCGAGCGTATATTTTAATTCGTACAATGTGCGCACGTGAACACTTTTTATGTAATGTCCGGTGCGGTATAGTTACGAATATGATTTCCTATTTTTATTTAAGTGTTTGTCTTAGAGAATTTTAGTTTACCGTCTGTTTGTAGGCTACTTCAGTTTCGCTGTATTCACAACGTTTATTTATTTGGTCTTTTAGGTATTTTGTTTCATGTACTTTGATGCAACTTAAACGGTGATTGAGGCATACAAAGATATTGCTGACGGTCATAATTCATAGTCTCCATCTTCCTTTCATCATGCAGTGCAGAACCTTCTGTTGCATTTTTTGTCTTTAAATCTGATATACTTACAGGATTAAAAAACAACACTGTCAGCGGCAAAACAGCCGGACGGGTCGATCGATCATGTTAAGCTACGATTGCCGCGGTTGGTCCGTGAGTGGGTGACCATCTTTACATATCAGGTCCCTCCGTGCCTCGGAAAGCATGTAAAGTCGTTGGTCCGGCTGTCATTCGTGGATCTTTGGCAGTCGCTATGGGTCGTCAGAAGCCCGAAAGTCTGACAACCAGTCTTACTAAGGGGTATCGTATTACTGAGTAACTGGGTTGAGGAGGCCAGATAGGTTGTCGCTTTATGTAAAATTCTAGTATTCAGCTGCATTCGGTGACCCCAACAGAGTTGGAAAAATGCTGGGCAGATGATGACTTACTACTATGACTTACTGATGACTTATTTATTTATTATCAGCTTAAAACCATAAATTTTGTCATTAACAACTGCTCCAGTCAAGCGTGCCAGAAAGTTTGCAAGGGGCTTTACTCTTCGAGTCCCTCAACGAAGATACGGGCCCGTCCGAAAGTGGTTAGATATTTCGGAAAAAACTTTACTGCCGATGAATTCAGTTTGTCGGACGAGCAATTACCTAAATCGGGAGTAAGGACAACTGTCAAATCTTTCTGTCATTATTTTTTAGTTCGGGTCTCGAACACTTTCCGAAGATTAAACAGTGTAGGAAATGCCCGTAACTTCGGCCGAAACTACGGATTGCGATCGTGCTTAGGTAGTAGATCCCCTGGTTTGAAATTTGGCAAATCGTAATTTCCTCTTATTCACAGACACTGATACAGACTTATGATATGACTAGCTGCGCCCCGCGGTTTCACCCGCGTAATTGTCGATCCCGTGAGAATATCGGGATAAAAAGTAGCCTATATGTTAATCCAGGGTGTCAGCTACCTCCATAGAAAATTTTATCAAAATTGATCCAGCCGTTTGAGCGTGAAGAAGTAACAAACATATAAACATACACACACACACTCACAAACTTTGGCCTTTATAATATTAGTGTGATTACAACGTGAATACGGTTGGTGTCTGATGGAAATGTATGGAAAAAAAGACATACACCTACGATTACCCCATTTATTTAAGGGCCGGCGCAGCATTAAACCATAATCATACATTAATCTTAAAAAAATAATCTTTATTAAAGGGCAAGGGGTATACATATATAAAAAAAAACTGGCCAAGTACGAGTCGGACTCGCACACGAAGAGTTACGTACCACAAGGCAAAAACGCCGAAAAAAACACGTTTGTTGTATGGGAGCCCCCTTAAATATTTATTTTAGTCTATTTTTAGTATTTGTTGTTATAGCGGCAACAGAAATACATCATTTGTGAAAATTACAACTGTCTAGCTATCACGGTTCATGAGATACAGCCTAGTGACAGACTGACAGTCGGACAGTGGAGTCTTAGTAATAGGGTCCCGTTTTTACCCTAACCCTATAAAATATCTTTCTTACCCTTTACCTTTTATTTTTTCTTACTCCGTTTACCTTTTATACCCTTTTTTGTCCTGAAGGTAAAAAAGCTCAGCCGGTATAAAAAGGATAGGAGGAGGATGATGACGATGATAACAGCCTGGAAAATGCTGATTCTCATACTCTTTACTTCGTTTTCTTTTGTAGATGTTAACTGAAAGGAAGAGAGCTCGTAGCTCGGGTTATCAAATAACCCAGTAACTGGGTTGTGGAGGTCAGATAGGCAGTCGCTCCATGTAAAGTACAGGTATTCAACTGCATCCGGTTAGACTGGAAGCCGACCCCAACATATTTAGGAAAAGGCTAGGCAGATGATAAACTGAAAGGGAGAGAGCTGTGGGCCAAAATAACCACTATGTGCAGCAGACCCCGTTGAAGATAGCGGCACGAGCTGGACAAAACAAATGACCACATAAGCACTGTATCGCAAGCACTGGTAGTCATGGGACGAGGCCTTTGCCCAGCAGTAGGATGATGCAGACTAACAGTAACTGAAAGGGAAGAGGCGGACAGTAGACTATAAACATCCGGAGACCATTACAAATAAGTAGGCGAATAAAATTCCGAACCGAAACGCGAGCTCCATTGATAATAACTAGTTAGGTATTATAACCGCACACATAGCAATTACGTGCCGATTTTAAATTAAAGATCGCAATGTAGCTTTGTTGTTAACTGCTAATACTTCAGCGGTGAGGAGGCAAATTGGTTTTATGTAGGTCATCTGTTTCATAACTTGTTGGTTGTCGTTGATCGAAGATTTGGGTGAAGGGGTTTCATTTCCATTATCAGTACAACTACTCGCCACGTTAAGTTTTGAGTTGAGCTGCACGATTTCTGACAAATGCGTGCACCGACTGGACAGGTCCTCTCAATCTGTGCGGTTCTTTCGTATGAAGACCATCTCAGACTTCGATCTACATGGTCTTCATGTAACCTTTATGTCTGGACTTTAAAAGAGACTGTGAACTCTGAGTTTGTTTCGGCCTTTCTTCTCAGAGCAGTCAGATAGGAAACGCCGACCTCATCTAGTTTTTGAAAAATATGATTGACGTGTAAAAGTGTTTGTGCAGACCTACTTACAAAAATAAAATCATTTGTCACGCTTGGCTATCATCGCCATCTTCAGCCTACAGCAATGTACTGCTGGACATAGCCTCTTCTATTGCACGCCAACTCTCATCCAGCTGGTACCAGACATCCTGCGAAGATCGTCGCTCCACCTAGCCTGAGGGCGTCCTACTTTACGTTTGCTGATTCTTCTCCATTCAAGAACTCGTCTACCCCAACGGTTATCGATTCTACGGCTAATATGGCCGGCCCATTGCCACTTCAGCTTGCTAATTCTGTGAGCTATGTCGACAACTTTGGTTCTCTGTCGGATCAGCTCGTTGCGGATTCGCTTTCTCAGAGAGACACCAAGCATGACCCGGTCCATAGCTCGCTGCGCGACCTTGTATTTATGGACCAGCCGTACCGTGGGTGTCCACGTTTCGGCTCCGTAAGTCATAATACGCTTGGCCAGTTTTATTTTATTCACGACTGGTTATAAAACGATAACTGAATGCTGGAGGGTATCTGGTATCCGTAAGTTCCGGAAGGCCTTTGAAAAACATTTCAGATAAAACATCTAATTTTATGATTTAATTTAGTTAGTTTAGTTTTTCGAGATATCTCCAAGCGGCTGGTCGACTCTTCACATGACCAGAGGGCTGACCTATTTTTGCCCAAATAATCAGCATCGCTATACAACGATGCAATGCTGCCAGCCTTTTGGTCACTTTTCCTGTTAACAGGGATGTAGACAAATTTTATGCCCTAGGATTTTTTCCCCTTTTTATTTTTTATATACATTTACATATTATTATTTATTATTTTAAGCCTGTTAGCCCTTATTACGTAAATTTTATGATATAGGTAAGTATGATGATTGAACCAAGTGTTAATATTTCGTCATCTTTAAGAAACCTGTTCATGAAACCGCTTTCAAGAACATTCTGCTTGGAGAACTGAAGACGAATAAAAATAGTAGTGTGTTATGTTGTCATGTTATTTCGATGCTGAACAAGTTCTATTGATCTAATCAATGACATAGGAAGCCTTATTCATAGTAATATTCTAAGTAAGTTTTTACAATTATCAGTATGACTCAAAGCAGCCCAGCTGAGGGGTGTATGAGACGTAAACGTCCCCCACATTTTCTTATATCACATCTGACATTGGCAGAATTGTCGACATTGGCAAAATAGAAATTGAAAAGAATATAAATAGGCGTTTAAACGTAAAAATGTATCGTTAAACAGTCGCTAATCATTACTTTTAACTGCAAGTAATGTTTATGAATAAATGCCCGCCCCAGGGCAAAGGACATCTATGAGGATTTTCCACCATGGAAACAAAAAAAAAGGGTTAGAACTGTGACCAACCGGTATGTCCAAGTTCGTTAGTTACTTAGATAGTGTGTATTTGTATAACCCCAAAATAGGAAATATTTAAGGTTTGAGTCTATGTTCAATAATATTTTTAGGAGCGTAAATATAATTATCAATTAATGTCTAAAACAAATGAACATCTTGTGCGTTCATGTCTATTTCAATAAGCATACTGTTGTGCACACACTATCGAGTAATTTTGCTCCAATTTGCTCTTACTACTGGCTCGTGCGATATAATTACCTAACAAACTCTGCTACGTTTTTCATTCATTCACTACAATGGCACGAGTGAATGGCTCGTTTTAACAAAAAGTTTTATCTTCACTTTCGTAGTGGATACAATGTGTGTATTAAATATTTAATTAGTGTTAAAAGAGAAGATTAAGGTAGATGAATAGGGTGATAAAAAAGAATATCCCATGAATTGTTGCTAAGGAAAAATTTTAAAAAGTTACACATGATTTTTAGTTATTCAAATAATTTTGCCGTATCGTTAGCGTAGTGAGGGTCCCGTAGTTAAATAGTAACACCTGCACAGGTCGATCGATCAAGTTAAGCTACGCTTGCCGCGGTTGGTCTGTGGGTGGGTGGTCATCTTTACATACCGAGACCCCGCCGTGCCTCGGAAAGCACGTTAAGCCGTTGGTCCCGGCTGTCATTCGCGGATCTTTGACAGTCGTTACGGGTAAGTCAGAAGGCCGAAAGTCTGACAACCAGTCTCACCAAGGAGTATCGTATTACCCAGTAACTGGGTTGTGGAGATCAGATAGGCAGTCGCTCCATGTAAAATACTGGTATTCAGCTGCATCCGATTAGACTGAAAGCCGACCCCAACATAGTTGGGAAAAGGCAGGCAGATGTTGATTAGCGTAGTGAAATAAGGAATTAAAAAACTAATTTATAGTATCTGGACATACCAGATACTATAAATTAGTTTTTTTTTATTTCTAATAGATACAAAAACAAGCCAAGCTCACCCAGGTTTAAACTTTTAAGAGGATACATTCTGATAGTTGACAATGCAAAGCAATTAACTGTCAAATATTTCGTTTGATATCTTTGAGCCAGCTCTATGAAACAACGAGTAGCCAAGAAGGTGGAAGACTTCAAACCATACGTGACAGTCTGGAGTTGTAAACAGCTGATGGGTTTGCATCACGCCATAAAATATTTTGAAGACAAGTTTGACTTGGGTTTATCGGAATTCCACGAAACATCTTTTTAGGGTTCCGTAGCCAAATGGCAAAAACGGAACCCTTATAGATTCGTCATGTCTGTCTGTCTGTCTGTCTGTCTGTCCGTCTGTCTGTCTGTCTGTCCGTCCGTATGTCACAGCCACTTTTCTCCGAAACTATAAGAACTATACTGTTGAAACTTGGTAAGTAGATGTATTCTGTGAACCGCATTAAGATTTTCACACAAAAATAGAAAAAAAAACAATAAATTTTAGGGTTCCCAATACTTAGAACCGAAACTCAATTTTTTTTTTTTCATCAAACCCATACGTGTGGGGTATCTACGGGTAGGTCTTCAAAAATGATATTGAGGTTTCTAATATCATTTTTTTCTAAACTGAACAGTTTGCGCGAGAGACACTTCCAAAGTGGTAAAATGTGTGTCCCCCCCCCTGTAACTTCTAAAATAAGAGAAAACTACCACCGAAAATTGGTTTGAACGAGATCTAGTAAGTAGTTTTTTTTAATATGTCATAAATCGTAAACCGCAATTTACCATTCATTCAATCAACTCAAAAATAAAAAAAAAACATTTAATTTCATAAACATAAACCTTATGCATAAACCCGGATGTTACGGAACCCTCGGTGCGCGAGTCCGACTCGCTCTTGCCCGGTTTTTTTATGTCACAGGTGAGCGTGTACAAGTATGTTCTCCATGGGAGGAATATATCAAAAAGTTCGCTCTGAACAAC
This sequence comes from Mesoligia furuncula, assembly GCA_916614155.1. Taxonomy (NCBI): domain Eukaryota; kingdom Metazoa; phylum Arthropoda; class Insecta; order Lepidoptera; family Noctuidae; genus Mesoligia; species Mesoligia furuncula. The sequence goes on along the minus strand of OU744813.1, from coordinate 2,369,768 downwards.
TTGACCATTCAACATTACATCATTCAGTGATACCCCAGCTGCAGAGTTCATGCTACCATCAAAGACCACATGTATCTTGGTGGTGAGACTCGCCTCATTTAGAACCGCATGGTGAGCTAAAAATAGACAGTTGTTTTGATTAATTTGTTTGGCATTCGATCAACTCAAGTCAGCCTATCGCAGTCCACTGCTGGATATGAGCCTCTTGCAGGCTGCGCCACAATACCGTCTCCTACACCTTCCGCATTCACTTTTCACTAGTCACTTTCCATGAGCCAGAAGGCGTCATACGCTACGCTTTTCGATACGCGGTCTCCAATCAAGGACTCGTCTGCACAGGTTACTCCCTGAGTACCCCGATCCCCGAGGCCCCCGTCCCGGAGAACCCCGAATACGATAAATATGACCACCGGCCATCCGTCCACCGACAAACGTCACTGTCACTTCAGCTTACTTTGCAAGTTATGTGACTATTACTGAATGAAATTATGGAATATCGCTCTGTAATGCATTTCACTTTTTTTGATTGTAATATGAATGGCAAATATTAATATCATAACACTGAATATTTAGATGCTATAAATTCAGTGTTATTCTTACAATTCATAATCAATATTTTAGTGAACTATAGAGCGATATTTCGTATTTTCATTGAGGAGATCCGCAGGAGAACCAAGGTAACCGACATAGCCCGAAGAATTGCTAAACTTAAGTGGCAGTGGGCACATTGCTCGCAGAACAGATGGCCGATGGGGCCGAAAGGTTCGGGAGTGGCGACCGCGTACCGGAAGACTTAGCGTTGGAAGGCCTCCCACAAGGTGGACCGACGACCTTGTGAAGGCCGCAGGAGCCCATTGGATGCGCAAAGCACAGAACCGGTCGAAGTGGAGGTGCTTGGGGAAGGCCTATGTCCAGCAGTGGACGTCTTTCGGCTGAAATGATGATTCAGTAATACATACATACATAAACTCACACATTCTATTCATGGGCGTAGGCAGAAACTAGAGTAGTAGTGGCCCAGTGGCATCGGCCGCGACTTGCGAGTTGTAGGTGTCGTACGTTCGGACCCAGACAGGCGCTTTACTTTGTGTAAATTATTTCATCACCACTGCTCTCAAAACGGTGAAGGAAAACATCGTGAGGAAACCGGCATGTCATAGAACCAAAAATTCGAAGGCATGTGACATCTACCAACCCGCACTGGGCCCGCGACGTGGATTACGGCTCACTTCCTCCCACTGAGAAGAGGCCTGTGTCCCAGCAGTGGGAATATTATATTATAATATATGGCTGATTATGCATTTTAATTAATAAAAACTAAACCAAGAATCGATAAGTTTAATTCCTAAACAGTTCGAAAAAATGCTGTCTCGTTATTTAAATAAGCAATATTTATTATTCAATTATCGTATTATATGATGAACTAACGTATACTTCTAAAACACAGCTGGGTAAGGCAGGCTGGGTCAACGAACTGTCTCTACTCACACCATAATATATAATTAATATATAGCGCTAAAAAACCCACTTTTACTTTTTAGTTTTTTGCCTTATAATTTGCGCAACTAGTTTATAATGGGCATAATATAAGAAAGTTGAATAATTCCATGGTAAGTCGGAATTTGGTGAAGAAAAAAATCTAGTTTTTGTAATGAAACCTAGATTTTTCTAAAATACTTTTCATTTGGCAGGTTTTAGTTTAAGGGTTCCGTAGGTGCCTCAAAAGGAAAAACGGAATCCTTACAGGATCACTTTGTTGTTCGTCCGTCTGTTTGTCAAGACCCTTATATCAGGAACACGTGGAGGTCATCATCATCATCATTTCAGCCGAAAGACGTCCACTGCTGGACATGGGCCTCCCCCAAGCACCGCCACTTCGACCGGTCCTGTGCTTCCCGCATCCAACGGGTTCCTGCGGCCTTCACAAGGTCATCGGTCCACCTTGTGGGAGGCCTTCCAACGCTACATCTTCCGGTACGCGGTCATCCGCGGCCATCTGTTCTGCGAGCAATGTGCCCTGCCCACTGCCACTTAAGTTTGGCAATTCTTCGGGCTATGTCGGTTACCTTGGTTCTCCTGCGGATCTCCTCATTCCTGATTCGTGGAGGTATCGAGTTGAAATTAAAACTGTATACTTAAGTCTGCGGTCCCATATAGCTGAGAAAAAATCCAACTTCTAAGTTATCGTAAAAAAAGATACGGCCGTTTATGCCGCAAAAAACGTATATTTTGACACTAAAGGGAATCAAAATGTATAAGGTACTTCCCGTTGACCTAGAATCATGAAATTTGAAAAAAAAAAAAGAAGCAAGGTACAACAAAAGGAACAAGTAAAGGAAAAAATCCGAAAACTGTAAATTTGTAGTCAAATAAAAAAAAAACGTGTTAAACTTTTTACATACCGTACCTAGAAAGTACGGAACCTTCGGTGCGCGAGTCCGACTTGCTCTTAACCGGTTTTTTTATGGTGGTTGACCATGAGGAACAGGTTGAACGTTTAGGTCTAGCAGATAAAAAACTGAAGTAAAAGCTTTGGTCTAGACTTCAATTTTGGCCACTTTTTATAACCCATGATATATTATGAAGCAATAATAACTATGTAGATTATTGCGTAAAATTTGGCACCCACGAACAGTAAACACACACACACGCAGTACACAAAAATCAAACACGCATTCATACTCAATCACGTTCCACACAAAACGATCTCATTTTTACCATTACTTTACTCACTGACTTAACTCTTATTTTTTACCTCCGAATTTGTAAGCATCTAAAGTATTATTGTTTTTTTTAATAGATTTATTCCATTAAACAACATTGATAATAATGTATGTAAGTTAGTTAGGGATTTAATTTGGGAGACAACACGTAGCACTATGCTCAATATATTTTTCTTATTATCTTTATCTAGGGAGGCAAACTGTTTCTCCTTATACAGGTTGCACGTTTACCTAGCTAGGAGAATAGTAGTTCACCCCTACAAATATTTGTTAGTCTAAGTTCTACGCTTACTTAATAACTTTAATATGTACGTACCTACCACAAATAGCCTTTAATGCAATAAATATTTTTATTATTATTCTTCTTTTTTCTCGGAACGATTGGGTCCCGGTCCTTTGGAAGGCGTACGAGGGGCCGAAGCCAACTCGCAGAGGCCCCTTAGGAAATTTTAATGAAATGCGGCTCCAACCGACGATTATCCCTGTATGCGCTATGCAAGTGCACCCAAGGATAACCCCCGGTTGGTGTAGGACTATTGCAGGATATGGAAAAATAAAAAGTTGGACTATGGGTTTGGGTGGCTAAAGTGGACTGGTTACCAAGAACTATGGAATAACTACAACCCCTGCCTGATCAATGTTTTATATATACACGGATAAAATGGCAGGGGGTGACTTGCACACTCAACAATGGGCCCCCGGAAACGGTCGCTAGCACATAGTGACGTAGCAACAAGGGGGCAACATGTCCTGAGGTGCTTATGAGGAGTGGAGAGGTATTCCACGGCTATCAGGACAATCCCGGAAGTACGGTCAAGATCCCTACCAGCATCTTACTGGAATACTTCCTTCCTCCGAGCACGTTTGCTCTTGCGAATCTCCACTCAAGCCGGCCAATAAAGGCAAGAATGAGGTGGAGCTCTGTTCATCGTCATTGTTCACTCCAGCCGGCCAATAAAGGCAAGCCAGAGGTGAGGAACAAGACTTCTCCCTGAAGATAGGGTCCGTGGGGTCGCTACTGCCCAACAGTTCGCCATATGCTGCCCTGCGGATTTCTGTATCTCTCTTGGTCTGGCTCCTCACCTTAGACCTATTCCAGCAAAGTAAACTCTTCCGGCATAGGCCTAGAGTTCGGAGCGCGCAAGCCCCACCACGGCGTCAACGTAGAGATACGGCGGCGGGGTTATTATTATTATTATTACTGTACAAGTCTCACCGTGTCTGTGTGGCCACCCCATACTTCCCGTGGGTGTCGTAAAAGGCGACTAAGGGAGACCGGAGAATGGGCAGCAGCATTCTCTATGCATTACACCATCATACCATACTGCGATCGCCCACCCGCCTGCCAAGCGTGGCGATTATGGCAAACCCCCCCCAAAATTGGGGGAGGCCTATGTCCAGCAGTGGACGTCTTTCGGCTGAAATGATGATGATGAAGTCTCACCGTGAAAAATTAGGTGAAGTGAGCTGCCAACAGTGTCAATCTTTAGCATCAGAACGCCAATCCTCGTAATTCAAAACGTTCAAAATCTATTCGCAATCTCATCTCAGCGACAACCAATGTCAAAAAGTTGTCAAAAATGTAGGGAAATTAGAGGTATTTTGACAGATTGAGCTGAGATCGGACTGTAAACGTTCTTAAAATTACGAGAATGAGAGGTTTTTCTTTTCAGTATTAAAAAAAAAAAACATAGTTTCCAAGAACCCTGAAGATGGCGTTGAACTGACTACGTTACTAGGTGCCAAAGTCAAAACGCTTGGAAAAAAAAAACATGGCGTCACGTCATATACGCTCGTTGAGTGACAGTTTCGTTTGCTTCCGTTTTACGATCTCAAAATTACATCCAAGTGAATTAATAAAAAAATTATGTGACTTCCGTTCCTTGCAGTAACTTACCAAGTTCAGCGCCATCTATCCAGCGACTATGGAAGCGTTAAAAAAAAAGAAAATCCCTTATTGCTCTCAGATTGTAAGTAGCTCACTTCAAGCTAACTTCACTTACGTTGTGATTTTTACGGGATAAATGGGCAGGTAAAGTTGTGAATGATGATTTTTAAGGGATAGATGGGCAGGTAAAGTTGTGAATGATGATTTTTAAGGGATAGATGGGCAGGTAAAGTTGTGAATGATGATTTTTAAGGGATAGATGGGCAGGTAAAGTTGTGAATGATGATTTTTACGGGATAGATGGGCAGGTAAAGTTGTGAATGATGATTTTTACGGGATAGATGGGCAGGTAAAGTTGTGAATGATGATTTTTAAGGGATAGATGGGCAGGTAAAGTTGTGAATGATGATTTTTAAGGGATAGATGGGCAGGTAAAGTTGTGAATGATGATTTTTACGGGATAGATGGGCAGGTAAAGTTGTGAATGATGATTTTTACGGGATAGATGGGCAGGTAAAGTTGTGAATGATGATTTTTACGGGATAGATGGGCAGGTAAAGTTGTGAATGATGATTTTTCTACAAAGAACTGCTTGTAGAAAAATAAACTGCTAATAATAATAAAAAAACTAATAATAAAAAACTGGCCAAGTGCGAGTCGGACTCGCACACGAAGGGTTCCGTACCACAAGGCAAAAACGCCGAAAAAACATGTTTGATGTATCGGAGCCCCCTTAAATATTTATTTTATTTCTTTTTTATTATTTATTATTAAAGTTAAAGTACAACTGAGTATTTCGTGAACATTTCATGTGCCTACCTGTTGCCATTCTTGATATCGAGCAAAAAAGGGCAAAAAAATCGCGTTTGTTGTATGGGAGCCCCCCTTAAATATTTAATTTATTTTGTTTTTAGTCTTTGTTGTTATAGCGGCAACAGAAATACATACTTTGTGAAAATTTCAACAGCCTAGCTATCGCGGTTCTTGAGATACAGCCTGGTGACAGATAGACAGACAGCGAAGTCTTAGTAATAGGGTTCCGTTTTTACACTTTGGGTACGGAACCCTAAAAATAAAAAACTGCTTACTTAAAGATATAAAATCACAATCGTCAGCTAATTAGACTTTTAAATTAATTACAACAAAGTACAGATTCATTGTGTTGACACTTCCCAATTAGCGGCATTAGTTTTGCCTATTGTGATTGAAGCGATAGCAAAGAACGGAATGCTAAGAGGGAGCATTTTTTAAGTTGGCAACAACACCGTTCCGTTTCCGTTCCGTTTCCGTTTCGTTTCCTTTTATTACTTTTTTTTTATATAACTTGGATTTTTATTTTACTGTGTTTAGTTTATTTTGTGGTCTTCCTGTACGAAGCAAAAAATAATTTTTCTTTCTTTCTTTTTTCTTTCTTTCTTTATTTCTTTCTTTCGTATATGATGATGAGTATGAAAGGCTCGTTGCAGGTGGAGTTCTATAGTTTCTGCCTCATAATCAGCCTATAATGTTCCCACTTCAGGGTCACAGGCCTCCTCTCTGTGAGAGGGAGTGGGCCGTAATCCACGACGCGGGCCCAGTGCAGGTAGGTAGATGTCACAGGTCTTCGTATTGTTGGTTCTAGGACATGCCGGTTTCCTCACGATGTTTTCCTTGGCCGTTTTGAGAGCAGTGGTGATGAAATAATGTACACAAAGTAAAGAGCCTGTCTGGGTTCAAACCTACGACCTACAACTCGCGGCCGCAGCCACTGCGCCACCACTGCTCTATCTCATCATTAATATGATTGGTATGTTATTTCTAAGTGGTTCATTGTTGAACGCAGGTAACATTTTAGAATGTGAGAACTTTTTTTGTATGAGTTGTTTTCCACTAGTAAGTATCGCCTAACCAATTCTGCGTCAAGAAGTAGGTACTTCTTGACGCAGGTATAATAGGTAGGTACCTACCTATTATTATTTTTGTTCCGGTTTGCAAGTAATTGGTGAAATTATCACCAAATGAGGTATTCCTAATGCTGGTGACACCCTACACACTTGACAATGGTTTGTTAAAAAAATATATATATTACGTCTATTCAAAAAGAGCAAGTGTATCCTTCGGAAACAGGGATTAAAATAGCTCTTTAATCCCTAGGGACTAAAAGTGATTTGAATTTGGTATGTGGATATTGTTATTAAAAGTTCCAATCAGCAAAGAGATCAATAACCAACATTGTATGAACAAGTAACAGGCTGTATGATAAAGAAAAGGCGCGAGACAAATCGAAAAAAAATAATAAAAAACGCGTGAAAAGCATTCTGCCTTCGTTCGTAATTCTTTACTCAAAATTTTAAGTATGTAAATAAATAAACCTACTATTCTTATTCATAAGTTGCAATTACTTAAAACACTCTCGCCTTCAAAATAGTTGTTTACTCCCTTGGCAAACAATCTACTATTTTTGTCTGATTTGAATTTTACTACATCTATACCAATAATAAAGCTGAAGAGTTTGTTGGTTCGTTTGTTTGAACTCGCTAATCTCTGGAACTAGTAGTCAGCACCCTGATTAACACACTTTTAGTCACAATATAAATCATTTTGAAGGATATTGCTAATTCATTGCTTCATATGTCCGAAAAATGTGTCAGCACAACAACGTAAATAAGGCAATGAATGTTGTTGAATTGTCACAATGAAAACTATTGCTACAGCTGTTAGTGTGTTACGAAATTACCCCAAAGATTTAGATCTTCTTGCATTTGATTGGCCAATTCTTGAGGAAGGCTTATAGTATAGTATAGAGTGGCTTATAAACATCTAGTTTGGGCCCTTAGGCACCGAGAAAAAGATAAATGTCGGAAAGAACGAAGCGAAATGAAGTATTAGTGGGCAGGCGATGCGATGCGATGCGGTAGGTCTCGGGTCACGCAGATGAAGTCGCGGACAGAGGCTAGTACAATATAAAGAAAGGCAGGTTGGCATGTACAGAAAACAATGCGGCTGAGACGGCGTCAGGATTAGCAAGTAAGATATAGATTATTGAATAAAGATTAGAGCTTACTTTAGTATTCTAGTTGCACCACGTAGTTCAAGTTCAGTGTGCCAGTTTGTACATACATACACACATAATCAGCCTATAACGTTCCCACTGCTGGGACACAGGCCTCCTATCGGTGTGAAGGAGTGGGCCGTAATCTGCCACGCGGGCCCAGGTGGTTGGCAGATGTCACATGTCTTCGAATTTTTGGTTCTAGGACATGCCGGTTTCCTCACGATGTTTTCCTTCACCGTTTTGAGAGCAGTGGTGATGAAATAATTTACACAAAGTAAAGCGCCTGTCTGGGTTTGAACCTACTACCAACAACTCGTAAGTCGCGGCCGTTAACACTTGGCCACCTCTGCTCTGTGTCAGTTTGTACGGAGTATCTATTCAATAGATTCTTAAGTATACCTACATAACAGTTTAGGTAGTGGTTTGAAGAGAAGATAAAAAGTGGTGACTGCTGAATGTAGGTCTTTTTTTTTGAGGATGCGAAATCATCAAATGACCCCTTCCGCTCTGGGTCAGACACTTACGGATTAAAACCCAGCCGTGTTCCTTCCTTAGCCTTTTATGTTCCGGGGCAGCGGTAACCCTTTCGGACAATCCCGCTGACCCGGCATGCTTCGGCCCTAACGGGCCTCTTCAATTGATGCTGACATTTCTTTAAGGCACACGTGGAACACGTACGGTCCAGCACGGGCCTGGTCCTGATTGGATGGTGAGCTACCCATTAATCTCCGTCTGCAGGCCCGCGCCTACGGTGGCCGGGAGTCGTCGCGCGGCTCCCGACGCCCGGAGCGTCTCCCGCTGCGGTTGGGACGGGTAGCTCTTTCCCTTAGCCATTGCGCCATCTCCTTCGCTAGCATGACTGCTTCACAGAAGGAGGTGACTGCCTCCCACACCCTCTCGCTCCCGACCATGGCTTGAACCAGGGCCGGACGCGAGAGGTCGCCGCCGCTGCCGATCGCCTCTACGAGGACATGGCGAGGCTCCGCCCAAGCGGGGCAGACCTCCACCGTATGTTCCACCGTGTCCTCTGGGCGATCCTCGCAATGTGGGTCTTGAGTTCGATATTTCTCAGAACTTTGCAAGTTGGTGGTGTGACACCCTCGGCTCTTGAAAAGGACGGGCAGCGCCTGATCTCTCCCAGGTTATATGGATTGCCATCGGACTTAGAGAGTCAGGGAAAAGGGAGTGCACCTATATATGTGCGAACACTGGTGCACTTTTATTAGCTCCTGGCTTGGCTTGGCTAGTCCCCGATGAAATTCAGTCGAAAGATTTTAAATCCTAAACAAGGATGAAATTACAATAAAAACATAAGGTTAACAACACTAAATTACAACATACGAGCTAGTTGCTCAGAATATAATGAAAAAGAGAGTGAATGAAATCGAAGAGTGAATGACATTTAATATTGAATGGAGCTTAACATTCGCGAAGAAAATCACAACGTTATTACTTATTACTCCATTCATATCGAATGAGATGTAGGAATGCGTGACGAGTACAGTTTAGCTATATGGATGCGGCATATAGTGGTACGAGAAGTTTTGGCTGGTTAATGTTATTATTTTATTTGTTTAGATTTATTATTTTGCAATATTGCGTAAGAAGGTGGCGTCTATGACACGCAGAGTGGGAGGAAGCTTCAACAGTATCTTGAGGGTGTTTGCGGAAACGCTGGATGGGCCTTCCATGAATTATCAAGCTTCATGTATTACATGGGGCTTAATGAAACTATCTGTGGTCGTTATATTATCACCTTTTTTTTGTTTCCTAAGTATATACTAACATCCATACTAATATTATAAATTCGAAAGTAACTCTGTCTGTCTGTCTGTATGTTACCTTTTCACGCCAAAACCACTGAACGGATTTCGATAAAATTTAGCAGAGAGATAGATTGCATCACAGGGATAGTTTTACATAGGATTTTTAACATAGGATAGTTTTATCGATATACCTCGCGGGTGAAGCCGCGGGAGGGCCACAAACACTATGGGCCTATGTAGTCTGTAAATAAAAGATTTTATTTTGTATTTTTTTTATTTAACATAACGTGGGGAGCGGCAAATTGCATAATAATAGAATATTCGATAACATACATAATTATTACATAATAATGCATCATCAATCTGCCTTTTCTCAACTATATTGGGGTCGGTTTCCAGTCTAACCGGATGCAGCTGAAAACCATTATTATTACATAATACATTTTAATAAATTATAATATAATAAATTAAAGTTCCTTTTCGTGTCTGTTTGTGTTACCGAGTTTTAGACAACGCCTACGACTTGCTACTCAGAGTTCTAAACTATGCTACTGATTTTATGCAATTTTAATCATCATTTAGAGAATTTATTCTGAATGATTTATGTCTAATAAATGAATATTAAACTTGCATATTATTACGTAATCTGAAGTCGTAAACACCATGTTGTTGTCTGTGTGGTGCCGGACTTAAAGAATAGCACCACCCCTTACTTCCCGTGGGTGTCGTAAAAGGCGACTAAGGGTCGTACCGGAGAATGGGCAGCAGCGTTCTCTATGCATTCCACCATCATACTATACTGCAATCGCCAACCCGCCTGCCAAGCGTGGCGATTATCCATCCATCCATCCATCCATCCATCCACCCATCCATCCATCCATCCATCCATCCATCCATCCTCAAAAACTTTCGCGTTTATAATAGGTATTCGTAGGATAGGATAATAGGATTTATGTAAATAAACTTTGCGATTCAGTCAAATTTAAAATGATAGAAGTTGGATTTTATAAGATTTCTTAGAGAATACCGTAAAAATTGGTTCACCAATGAAATGAAAAACGTCTGCCGGGATAATTTAATCTGTAAGAGCACCATATAAGGTACCAAGATAAGGTAAGGTACCATATAGGAGCTATACCATTTTGGCCGCTCTAACAGCGTAAGGGTTCAGCTTACGTTATCTTGGTTTAGTGTTCGCAAGTGCTATTGCTGAGCACGAGGTTCTGGGTTCAATTCCCGAGTTGGGCAAAGTATTTTTGGGTTTTTCCATCTGGATTTTTTTAGTAGCTGCTCGGAGTGTGGATATGAGCACAGTTGATGGCAATAGCCATCAACTCGCCGCCTATTACATGGGACTTAAACATAACTAGTGAAATGTTTGTGTTTTATAGTTATTTTACACGAAACTGTCAAATTTTCCCAATCAACTTTGAACCTTATGCTTCATCGATAAAGTTGAAAATCTATTAAAGAAATTTAACAGACTGTAGTAGCTTGATGTGCTGGCGTCTGTACACCTCTGCCATACCGTTTGGGGGATACAGGTGTGATGTTATGTTACACAGGATGAAATTAAGTAGGTGCACCAAATTAAAACATCTAATTCAAAGTGTTATAAAAAAAATTTAGAGCATGTGATTAAGGAAAGGGATGCACATATCTGCTCGTAGCCGAGGGATTTGGCAACGCCGCCGTCTCGTTCCCTTTTTTATAGGAACGGTCAAAATTAGGCAAATATCGCTGGTTGAACGTGTTCCCAACTTGTTTCATGTTGTTGAACTCTGCGATGAATGGATTGGGATCGGGTGCGCGCTAATATTGATACTTTAATTGATAGATTACGATACTTTTTTTCTGGAACGCCGTTATTTCGTTATATATCCGTTATCGTTATGTTCCGTTATACCACTTAGTTTGCACTCTCAAAGACGAAAATTAAAATTATTTTTTATTTGGGCAATGACAATTTATAATGATTAGTTAGACAGTTCTTGCACCTCCTGTTTCGAGTTGTCGCAAGTTTTCAATTACCTACAATCTGTATTATAAAATTAAAAAGTATTAAGTTTGTTAAAGTGGAAAAGTAAACTCCAAAATGAACTTCGGAGTTGTGATCTTTCACCCCAGCAATTGCATACCCATTTATTATGTAAAAATTACCACATCCAAAAAAGCTCTTCACTTCCCAATAACGCGCGCACGTGTTACAAATGGGCGTCGACACGCAAAAGATCGATACTTCGACGATTCGATCCACTATAATAAAACTTTCATCGACATCGATTGTCGATAGTGATGTAATATCTATAATTTTGAAGTAGGAAAGTGTGTTCGGCATACAAATGAGTGTTTAGATGATATTGAGTGAAGTTCTTTTAGAGTATTGTCAGCTGTGATGAATTTCGATTACATAAGGTGATTTTGACAAGAAGATGGACAGTACCACATATGAACTTACTCATAAAATAGATGATACCATTTGATTAATGGTGAATAGGTACTGATTATACTCTGCTAAACTCATATTGTTCATGTGATTTATATTGTTTTATTTGATGACTATTACAGATCTTTATTAATAGACAGGTAAGCACAATTTAACATAAAATCTTTTTAACAAAAAAATACCGTATTCCAAAAAGCACTACAAACTGAAAAATAACTTTAATTTCGGAAGTCGGTGTCTTTGGATTTGTATTTTAGTTTTTGCCACCGACTTCCGAAATTAAGGTTATTTTTCACTTTGTAGTGTTTTTTTTTAAAGTCAGTTTTTTTTGCTTATAGTTTTTATTTCTAGGTTTTTAGTGGGTCTGTTTATAATGTATCTAAGTTACAATAGCCTAATGTCTACTTGCCCATCGCCTTTTACAAAATATTGCTTTTCCCCATGCTTCCCGTTAATTGTTGAGGAGTTCTCCTGGTATTCTACCATCAGCTCTATTTCACCATTCACATTGTGACGAGCATAAATTGCTTAGCAAATATATTATAGTAATCGAATCGCAACCCGTGAAATACTTATGATTTAGTAGTTCCGGTAGCCATCTGTGGTCTTCTTCATCAGTTCCACTTCGCCAAATGGTGGTGAGCAAATGCACGAGTTACTATAAAAAAAATACCCAAATCACTATAGGTGTGCCTATATAAAATTTGAGGAGTTCCCTCAATTCCTCATGGATCCCATCATCAGAACTGGATATTGATAAAAATGGGACCAATCTGGAAGTATATCTTTTTAAATAAAAAAATAATTTTCTAAATCGGTTTATAAATGACGGCGGATTGAGGTAACAAACATTAAAAAAAAATACAACCGAATTGAGAACCTCCTGTTTTTGAAGTCGTTTAAAAAGGGACTTCTTTTAAATGGAAACTATTATAATCCATGCAATGTTAAATAGGCTAGTTCTCCTCTCTTTAACACATGTATGAAGACAAGCGTGACTTCTAATTATTTAATAGACACGTATTATATATTAAGACCGTTTGTGCACTTCTTCTTCGTAGCGTGTCGATAGCAATCTAAATAGACTCGGCCCAGAATTCGGCTACTTGTATGGCACCATCACCAGCGTCCCCCAGTTCCTGTAACGTGCAGCTGACAGGACACGCAGGACACGATATTAAGTGTCCCATCGTTTGTGGAACAGCACCACATTTACACTCCAAGGCAGAGTCGTCTATGAATCTCCACCTGAACAGGTTTTCCTTGCTTCGGCCAACCTGGGTCTGGAGTCTGTTTAAAGACTTCCAGGTTATCCAAGGTAACTCATGTCCAGGTGTAAGGTCTTCAACGGGTGGGACGAGTGTGTTTGTGATTACTGTTAGTCAGCCTCATTCATTATGTTGTATTAGGACCTTTAAGTATATTAAAATAAGTATATTACCTGAGTATTGAGCGTGACTTGTGAGAGGGGCTTGTGGCGAAGTTCCAGCCCCACGAGTCGATCGATCAGGTTAAGCTACGTTTGCCGCGGTTGGTCTGCGGATGGGTGACCTACTTTACATACCAAGACCCCTCCGTGCCTCGGAAAGCACGTCAAGCCGTTGCTCCCTGCTGTCATTCGTGGATCTTGGACAGTTGTTACGGGTCGTCAGAAGCCCGAAAGTCTGACAACCAGTCTTACCAAGGGGTTTTATATTACCAAATAACTGGGTTGTAGAGGTCAGACAGGCAGTCGCTGCATGTAAAATACTGGTACTCAGTTGCATCCGGTTAGACTGGAAGTCGACCCCAACATAGTGGGGAAAAGGTTAGGTGGATGATGACCTGAGAATTGAGTGTCAAACCGTTGGGAGTAAATAATCCACCCTAGCATCGTAACGCCTTACCTTACGCCTGACCTTACCCCTTTTCTCGTAACTTCTTAAACATAATAGTTTCTACATACCCACCACCCTTCTTCTAGAAGAGAGGACGAAAGGCCCTACCTTCCTCTACCCTATGTATTCACTAAGACTTTTCCGGGAATAACACTCCTTTCCAGGATACAGAATCAGAAATTTTGTAAAACTCAAATTCTGCAATGCCGGAAGTGACGACAAGTCTAATTACATCATTGTAACAAATTTTCTCTCACGTCTTAAAAGCCGTAACTCGAATACATATCATGCGATTATTCGCATTATCGACTTTCGACAGACGACATCAATATAGCCTTTAATGAATCGATTTGAATTGCAATCGAATAACAGTGTGGCTAGACGTTGGTACCGTTTTATTTATTTTTGATTTTAAAGTAGGTATAGGCTTAAGAGAATGAGCTTGTTATGTAATTAGGGAGAAGCAAATGTTCCGCAATTGTCTTCAAAATCAGCTGATGGTTGTTGATAAACAGGCTTGATTAAAAAATCGGCCAATATATTGACTTATAATAATAAATATCTGGACTTTAAAAGGAACCTCTTGGTTTAGTTTTGGTGTGTCTTCTACAAGGGAATAACTCGTAATTAGATAGGAAACACCGACCTCCTCTAGTTTAAAGACATACTTTTGACGTGTAAATGTGTTTGCACAAACCTACTTCTTTCAAATCATTTAATAAAAAAGTTTGAAATGTAGGACATAGAAAATGTTTTTTTTTTAATCAGTCCTTTTTTTCTAGCCGTCCAGAATAGCCACTTTGACATTTCCAAATCATCATCATCTGCCTAGCCTTTTCCCAACTATGGTGGGGTCGGCTTCCAGTCTAACCGGATACAGCTGAATACCAGTATTTTACATGGAGCGACTGCCTATCTGACCTCCACAACCCAGTTACTGGGTAATATGATACCCCTTGGTAAGACTGGTTGCCAGACTCTCGGGCTTCTGACTACCCGTAACGACTGTCAAAGATCCACGAATGACAGCCGGGACCAACGGCTTAACGTGCTTTCCGAGGCACGGAGGGGTCTCGTTATGTAAAGATGGTCACCCATCCACAGGCCAACCGCGGCAAGCGTAGCTTAACTTGATCGATTGACCTGTGCGGCTGTTATTATTTAGCCACGGGCCCCTTCAAATTTCCAAATATCACACTAATATTATAAAGGCGAAAGTTTTGAGTGTGTGTGCGTGTGTGTGTGGGGGTGTGTTTATATATTTGTTACTTCTTCACGCTGAAACGGCTGGAAAAATTTTGATAAAATTTTGTATGGTGGTAGCTGACACCCCGGATTTACATATAGGTTACTTTTTATCCCAATATTCCCACGGGATCGACGTTTACGCGGGTGAAACCGTGGGCGCAGCTAGTTATCTATAAACAAAATAATGAAAGCAGCAAAATTTCAAATTCTTCAAAATCATGGAAGCCACGCCCTTGATTTTCGCGCTCAATGAGTGAGACCAACTCGCGTTGTTACGGGTCAAATCAAATCAAAATGTTTTATTTCACATAAACCTACATGGTCACTTATGAACCGTCAGAAGTTAGGTGCACGTTTCAAATTGGTCGTTTCCTATGGAGAAGAACCGGCAAGAAACTCCACGGTTACTCTTTTTAAAAATAATTGGCTTTTACAATGTTTCCAAATTACAGTAGGTATGGGAGGACAGCGTAGGCCTGACCACAAGTACCGAATACTTGATAAAATAAAAAATGTTTTACAGATCTAAAGTCTATAAGGCCTAAGAGTACTTTTCGATTCAAGCTACGCTTGAACTGAATTAATCATGTTACATCTCGAAACATAAAACAGCTGACGAACTAAACCTTTTTCTTATTCACAAATTAACATGTAAATGTCTGAGTTTTTATTGTATTCATAGCCAATTTAACATCGTCGTTCAACTAAGTAGTTTCAATTCATAATAGTTAGCGAGGCTATTATAATTCGTTGCTTCATTTTTCAGATATGATTATAACAACGTAGTTTCCCTACTTACTTGGTAACTTCGCACATATTTTAAAGATTTTTAAAACTATTAGATGACGTAATTCCGGTCTGACAGCACCTCGGTTGACACTTAGACGTGTAGCTCATTCCTTTTTCGTGCGCGGTAACTATCGCACGCGCCCTTTAAGCATCATGCCAAAAAGAAGCGCGCAATCAAAAATTGATCACTACGCTAGGAAAATTAGAAAAATTGAAGAGAAAGAAAGACGAAGACGAATAATAAGACCGTTACAATCGTCATCGGATGATGAAGGTAAGCAAAGGTATATTTTATTCGTTGGTGATCTAGAAGTGAATAGTGGAAATATCAGTTTTGTAAATGCTCTGGGATTGACTGCGAGTCAATAACTTTGACATTGTTCAAAACTAAATTATAAAAGTTAAACTTTAATATTGCATCGGGATTGACTGCGAGTCTTTAACGATGACAAACAAGCACAGAAAATACGTACAATCTAAAACAGATGTAACGTTAACGTGCAAAAACAATTAAGTAATTTAATTTTTACACTACCCTCAAAATTGTTATCTTCACAGCCTTAATTACAAATTGTAATTTTAGGTAGCGAAGATCCTGATGTGGTCCCTGGCAATAATAATGAAGCTATTATGGAGCCTGAACCCGTGCCACCCGACGTACCACAAGACGCGGTACCGGAATCTGGCGACAATCCCAACCAACACTATGGCCAGGCGGAACCCTGTCCCCCTGAGGAAACTACTGGCAGCATGGAACCTGAGTTAGACCCTGATCTACTGTCGGCACTCGGTGAATCCACGTCAGATTCGCCTGACTACGGCGATAACATTCACGATAATCTATCGCAGTTGTGGCTTCCTTTGCTAAGGAAATTAATGCCTAAAGAAAACAAGGACAAGGTACTGAAAGAGTACCTTGTACCAGACAATTGTAGGCTCCTTCAAGCGCCCAAATTGAATGCTGAAATCTCGGCGGCGGTACCGGACATGGTTCGCAACCGCGACAAGACACTTACAGCGTCTCAACAACAGCTAGGTTCGGGAATCACCGCCATCAACAGAGGCATGGATTTACTTCTGAAAAGTGATAATAAGGTTCAAGCTATGAAACACCTGAGCAATGGTTGCCGTTTACTTTGCGACTCGCACTACTTGGCAACGCAGGCTCGAGTAAAATTAATCACACCTAGCTTGGACAAGGCATTCATAAATATCATCAACGAGTCCGAACGGGATGAATCACTGTTTGGCTCGTCCTTATCAGAAAAAATTAAAGCCGCCAAGGCCATTGAAAAGCAAGGTCTCTCCATAAAAAAGACCGCAAAAGTTTCAAAACCGCCTCAACTTCCTAGTACCCGCCAGTCCTACCAGGGAAACTGGAACCCGCCTCCTCGATACCCGGCGAACAGGGTGGGGCGGGGTGCATACAGAAGGCCGACGACGACGGCGGGGAATCGCCGTCCGTACACGACGTCAGCGCAGCCGCCACAACGCCCGGCCTCGCAGGACAAACCTCGGGCTCCCGCTCAGAGTCACCGTTAACGCAGGTACATGCGGGTAGACTTACCCACTTTTATGACCGATGGCTAAAAATAACAAATAACAATGTTGTTCTTGATTGGCTAAAAAACGGTTATCCAATACCCTTTCATACACATGTAAAACAATCAATAATACCTAAAAATAATCTATCAAATACTGAGAAATCAGATATGATGAAAGCCATTATGAAACTCAAATGTTTAGGGGCTATCTCAGAGTGCAATGTGACTAAAGATCAATTTATTTCTAAAATATTCCTCACACTAAAACCTAACGGCGATAAACGCTTTATATTAAACCTAAAAACCTTAAACAAGCTAATCAAGAGCGAACATTTTAAAATGGAGGATTACCGAACGGCATGCAAATTGATACCACGCGATGGTTACCTTGCCACCATCGACTTAAAAGATGCGTATTTCCTCTTAGCCATTAGGCATTCCGATCGTAAATATTTAAAATTTCAATTTCAGCCCAATAATTCGCTAATAACTCACACATACGGCTTCAATTGCATGCCGTTTGGCTTATCCGTTGCCCCACGGGTATTCACTAAGGTTATGAAGGAAGTCATAGCTTACCTCAGACATCGCGGTTATCAGTCAGTTTGTTATTTAGATGATATTTTGTGTATTGGAAATACTTACGAAAATTGTCTTAATAATGTAAATGAAACTTTGAAACTACTCGAGTTTCTAGGGTTTGTTGTCAATTACGATAAAAGTATGTTAAAACCGCGACAATTCTGTAAGTATTTAGGATTTTGTTACGATACCAGGTACCTCAGTATGGAATTGCCAGCCGATAAGCGACGTAACATTATCGAATTAGTAACAAAATTCACTAAATTACAGCCATGTTCCATCCGCGAATTAGCTCGCTTTATCGGTATTCTAGTCGCCGCTAGCCCAGCCCTTAAGTACGCTTGGGTATACACTAAGATTTTAGAGCGTCAGAAGTTTCTAGCGTTACTTAAGCATAATAATAATTACGAAGCAAAAATTAACCTACCTAATATTATATTAGAGGATCTAAACTGGTGGCTATCACATGCTAATACAGCACGCAACTTTATGCGACAGCCAAATTTTGATATCGAAATC
Organism: Mesoligia furuncula; assembly: GCA_916614155.1. Taxonomy (NCBI): domain Eukaryota; kingdom Metazoa; phylum Arthropoda; class Insecta; order Lepidoptera; family Noctuidae; genus Mesoligia; species Mesoligia furuncula. Next base: position 2,351,352 of record OU744813.1, on the reverse strand, counting down.
TACCTATATACCGACGCGTCGAGGATGGGTAGCTTACCGCCCGATCAGGACCAGGCCCGTGCCGGACGGCGCGTACGTGTTCCACGCGCGCCTCAAAGAGATGTCAGCATCGAGGAGGGGCCCCTTAGGGCCGAAGCCTGCCGGGTCAGCGGGATTGTCCGAAAGGGTTACCGCTGGCCCGGAACATAAAGGGCTAAGGAAGGAACACGGGTGGGTTTTAGTCAGTAAGAGTCTGACACTCCCTTCCGCTCCACCCAGAGCGGGAGGAGTCATTTGATGATTTCCCATCCACAAAAAAAAAAAAAAAAAAAAAAAAGGCTGGGGTTCTGTTTGCAACAACGCTCAAGTACATGGCAAATGGAAGTCTTCAGAAAATTATTGTCATATCAATTACTTAGAGCTGATGGCAGCCTTTTTGGGTTTGAAGTCCTTCGCCAGTGATGCAACCAACTGCGCAATATTACTGCGCATGGACAACACCACTGCGATCAGCTATGTAAATCGTATGGGGGGTATTCAATACCCCCACTTAAACGACTTGGCTAGGTCACTTTGGAAATGGTGTGAACAGCGCAACCTTTGGGTATATGCATTATACGTAAATACCAGAGAAAACCGTGCAGACGCCGCGTCTAGAGTAGTCAATCCGGATACTGAATGGTCACTTTCCGATGAAGCATTCCAAGACATTATAAAATATTTTGGTCAACCTGAAATAGACTTATTCGCGTCCCGCGATAATGCGAAGTGTACCACATTCATCTCATGGAAACAAGACCCTGACGCAGCATCCGTAGACGCATTTACGGTAGACTGGAAAAGCCATTTCTTCTACGCTTTTCCACCATTTTCCCTGGTATTAAAATGCCTTAGAAAAATTATCGATGACAATGCACACGGCATATTAGTTTATCCCAACTGGCCATCACAGCCTTGGTTCCCACTATTGCAAAGCCTTATAGTTTCCGACGTTGTTTATTTAAACCCCAATAAAAACCTCTTGCAATCTCATTTCAGGGAGTACCACCCCTTGCACAAGAACCTTACCCTGGGTGTCGCGAGGCTCTCCGGCAGGCTTTCAGGCGTCGAGGTGCCTGTGCAGAGTCGGCTACACTAATGCTATCATCCCTGTCAAACAGTACGATTCAGCAGTACAATACCTCACTTAAGCTTTGGTGGCAATATTGTACGATCAACAACATGAATGTGTTTAACCCTTCGAAATCGGCTTTAATCTCATTCTTAGCGTCACAGTTTAATAACGGGTGTGCATACGGCAGTCTAAACTCCCATCGTTCTGCCTTGTCAACCTTTGTAGGCAATAATATTGGTTCAGACGAATCTATAAAACGTCTCCTTAAAGGGGCGTATAAATTAAGACCCATAAAACCCAAGTACTCCACCACCTGGAATCCCCAATTGGTTTTAAACCATGTCTCAACCTGGTTCCCTAATGGTGAGCTCTCGCTCGAAAAAATAACAAAAAAACTGGTGATCCTACTTGCAATTTGTACAGCTCACAGGGTACAAACGCTGTCTTTAATTAAACTCGAGAACATACTTTTCTCTGATAGCGGCATTAAAATCGTCATAACAGACATCATAAAGACATCCGCACCTGGCAGAGGCCAACCAATATTGTTCCTGCCATACTTCAGGGAAAATACGCGTATATGTCCAGCTACGGTGCTCTTAGATTATATTTCTATAACTAAAAACATAAGACCTGAGAGTACAAACAATCTGTTGTTGACGTACAAACGACCACACAAACCTGCTACCACGCAAACCATCAGTAGATGGATCAAACAAGTCTTGTCAGAAAGCGGCATTGATACCAGTGTGTTCGCCGCGCACAGTACACGACACGCGTCAACCTCAGCCGCGAGCTTAGCAGGAGTTAATATAGAAACCATTCGCAAAACCGCAGGGTGGACCAGTTCATCTAACTCATTTGCTCGTTTTTATAATAGGTGCGTTATAAACGAAGGCGAATTTGCAAGATCTGTTTGTTTACGTTCAGACATCCAGACTGATTATTAATTCCTATTAACTATACTTATTATAAGATTATAAAATACACTACAGAAATGTTTATTTATTTTAAGTTCATGTGATGGATAAGATCTTTATGTTTAGCTCGTTGAAGTTAATTCGAAATAAGTAATATAAATGTAATGTACCATTACGGAAACATAAGTATAACTATAATGCTGATTTGTCTATAAATAAAACCATAATGTTTAAAACCTTATTGTTTTTTTCCATTTCAAAACTTTCTGACTCTTAACATCTACGTTGTTATAATCATATCTGAAAAATGAAGCAACGAATTATAATATATGATCAAACGAACTTCCAAGTGAAGTTCGATCATTATTATGATGAGTTGCTTCATTTGAAGATATGATCACCCTCCCTCCCTGACGCTTGAAGATTCCCAGATATAGAGAAAGTTTTATACCATGACTCTAAAAAATGAGCTACACGTCTAAGTGTCAACCGAGGTGCTGTCAGACCGGAATTACGTCATCTAATAGTTTTAAAAATCTTTAAAATATGTGCGAAGTTACCAAGTAAGTAGGGAAACTACGTTGTTATAATCATATCTTCAAATGAAGCAACTCATCATAATAATGATCGAACTTCACTTGGAAGTTCGTTTGATCATATATTATTATAAATCATCTATTCCGCCTCTTGAACATGTGGCTCGCCCAAAATTAATAAAAACATAGTCAGTTAGTGATTTGTAAGGACTGGTCGCTGGTGAAGCAGAACAGTCTTCGAAGGGAGATCACAAAATCGTAAAACGTTGTGTGGAATGTCAGTGTTTTTCCACAAATCTTTATTTACAGTCCCTATCAATGGGGATTTGTGAACTTTTCATCTATAAAACCCATTAAACTTTGTCAATAGGTAACTCTTAGTCGATTTATGGCCTAAAATGGCCAAGTTAGTAGACTTGATGTAAAGGGAAAAGAATCTGCATGCTATTCTGTAACCAATTCACCGTGAAAATTCAGGTGAAGTGAGCTTAAAATGAGTGTTATTCCAACTGATGCTAGAAATTGACGCTACGACGCTATTGACAGCTCACTCAGCTTTTACATAATTATCGGGTGGTGTTGTGATGTTATTTGCGAAAAGCTTATTTACAGCTTTGGTCTCCAATTGTGTAGCTTAAGAATGAAATGGCGTAATAGCTATTATTTATTTAGGATCTCCAAAAAATCATGTACACCATCATCATCTGCCTAGCCTTTTCCCAACTATGTTGGGGTGGCTTCCAGTCTAACCGGATGCAGCTGAATACCAGTACTTTACATGGAGCGACTGCCTATCTGTCCTCCACAACTCACTTACTGTATAATAGTAACCCTTGGTAAGACTGTCAAAGATCCAAGAATGACAGCTGGGACCGACGGCTTAACGTACTTTCTGAAGCACGGAGGGGTCATGGTATGTAAAGATGGTCACCCATCCACAGACCAACCGTGGAAAGCGTAGCTTAACCTGATCGATCGACCTGTCCGGGTGTAATTATTTATCCACGGGCCATGTACACAATACTTGACACATAAAATAAAGGGCAATATCAGGTATTAAAAAGGTGCGGTCCTTCACTTATAGGAGAGCACAGCATGCAAACAAAATTTACAACTAAGCTTACAAAGTTAAAATATTAATAATAGGCAACATTTGGAAAAGTTACAAAATTATTAAGGGGCTTAAAGGACCTAAACACAAAAAGCGCAAGTTTTAGAAACAGTAAAGTATAGATGGACTACAGTAAAGAAAATCAGAAAAATATATGATATTCTTCGGGATATACTTATGCTAGGTAGATAGTGTGTTGAAAACATAATACAACTAATTTGATACGATAGAAAAAAATCATGAAGATATCTCTAAAAACTTTCTTTTTACAATAAAAACCATATATACATACAATCATTCCGTTTTTTTTGTCAGATTGTTCTACAAGCAACATACTAGTGTTTTAGTTTTTAGACCCAACAATAGACTTTTTGTTATTAAATAATTGCTTCATATTTTGCAATAAATTACCAGGGTTGTGTTATCGCGCTTCTCTTTCTTTCCTATGCAGTCCGACAGTGACCGCGCTTTAGGTCATGTAAGCCCCTTAATTTATTGCTTATTGCTTAATCAGCCCGCTCTTGACCTTGATCACCTGATGTAAAGCGATGTCTATGATATAACGAAAAGGTTATTAGTTCACTGTAGACTCAGCATTAAGAAGAATGACAAAATCATTTACAGAAGGGTTCACCATAGTATCTACCCATAGGCGCGGGCCTGCGGGCGGAGAGTAATGGGAGCTCACTGTCCGATCAGGACCAGGCCCCAACCCAAAAAAAAAATAGTGTTCACCTTGGTATCTACTCTTGACACATAATTGCAATGTACTGTAAAATGTGAATGAATGTTCAATCTTTAAACCACTTAAAGATATACCTTGCTACTCGCTGTTAAAAAAACAGCTTAACTAAGGGCCTATAATAACAAGATGACTTATCAGATTCATACTATAGATAAAAACATTAAAACAGTACTTTCCACTTTGTTAAAAAAATATAGTTTCCATTTCTACCTGGTTAGTTAAAACCCTTCTAAATTGAAACTTCTAATTAACTAAATGTATATGCTAACGATGTTATCTTGTTTCCATCTTCACCGACCTCTATGTGCATTGTTGTTGCCACAAAATAAGTAAATCAGAAGGAAAGTTTGTAAAATGAGAAAAAAAAGGCTGCTACATTATTATAAACTAGCTGCGCCTCGCGATTTTACCCGCATAAGTTTCGATTCCGTGGGGATATCGGAATAAAAAGTAGCCTATATGTTAATCCATGGTTTCAGCTACCTCCATACAATATATTATCAAAATTGGTTCCGCCGTTTGAGCGTGAAGAAGTAACAAACATATAAACACACATACACACCCTCACACAAATTTTCGCCTTTATAATATTAGTGTGATTTAATGTCATTTGATCTCCTTATCACGGAAATGGTGGAAATGGTTGGTCAAAATAAAAACAAAACTAACTTTAAAAAAACCGGGCAAGAGCGAGTCGGACTCGCTCACCGAGGGTTCCGTAACATCCAGGTTCATGCATAAGGTTTATGTTTATGAAATTAAATGTTTTTTTATTTTTTTAGTTGGTTAAAAGGTAAATTGCGGTTTACGATTTATGACGTATTAAAAAAAAACTACTTACTAGATCTCGTTCAAACCAATTTTCGGTGGAAGTTTACATAGTATTGTACATCATATATTTTTTTTAGTTTTATCATTCTCTTATTTTAGAAGTTACGGGGGGGGGGACACACATTTTACCACTTTGGAAGTGTCTCTCGCGCAAACTATTCAGTTTAGAAAAAAATGATATAAGAAACCTCAATATCATTTTTGAAGACCTATCCATAGATACCTCACACGTATGGGTTTGACGAAAAAAAAATTTTTTAGTTTCAGTTCTAAGTATGGGGAACCCCAAAATGTATTGTTTTTTTTCTATTTTTGTGTGAAAATCTTAATGCGGTTCACAGAATACATCTACTTACCAAGTTTCAACAGTATAGTCCTTATACTTTCGGAGAAAAGTGGCTGTGACATACGGACGGACAGACAGACAGACGGACAGACAGACAGACAGACAGACAGACAGACAGACATGACGAATCTATAAGGGTTCCGTTTTTTGCCATTTGGCAACGGAACCCTAAAAACTCGATCTAAGCTGTGACGGGTTTTTAGAAAACAGGTAGTCTACCTGTTTTCTAAAAACCCGTCACAGCTTAGATCGAGTTTTTAGTTCAAGAAGATTCTTGTGGAACACGCGTAAACTGCGAAATTAATAATGCTAATTGATATGATTTTTTGCAATTATCAAAAAAAAAAAAAACTAATTAACATTTTGCCAGATTTCAATAATTTTGACTTCTCTATCATATAACTTTATGTTCAAAATATGTAAGTTATGCGTTTGTCTTGTGAAAGTGATCGTGATTCAACGCGTGCGATAAGCTTTATGTGAAGACATACGGGAGTGTGTTGCGTCGAGGTTTTTACAAACCAATTTGTTGGCAGATAATTCGCACCTTGAAAGAGTGAGGAAAAATATATGGCTAGATCCAAACTAATATTGTAACTTCGAAAGTAACTCTGTCTCTCTGTGTGTATATTACCCTTTCACGCCTAAACCACTGAACGGATTTCGATAAAATTTGGCAGTGAGATAGATTGTATCTCGGGGAAGGACACAGAATAGTCCTTATCCCGATATTCCCACGGGATCGAAACTTATGCTGGTGAAACCGTGGGGTGCAGCAAAAATTTAATAAATATTGAGATGACGGTCGATCGACACGTATGAAAGGAGAAGAAGAAACAAATAAATATAAATGAGAGGAAAATGCATCTTTCACATATTTTATTCTTTTGATTTTCTAAATGAAAATTGTTGTAATTTGGCGTCTTTTTTTGTTGTTTTTAGGGTTCCGTACCCAAATGAGAGGAAAATGCATCTTTCACATATTTTTTTCTTTCGATTTTCTAAATGAAAATTGTTGTAATTTGGCGTCTTTTTTTGTTGTTTTTAGGGTTCCGTACCCAAATGAGAGGAAAATGCATCTTTCACATATTTTTTTCTTTCGATTTTCTATATGAAAATTGTTGTAATTTGGCGTTTTTTTTTGTTGTTTTTAGGGTTCCGTACCCAAAGGGTAAAAACGGGTCCCTATTATTAAGACTTCGCTGTCTGTCCGTCTGTCCGTCTGTCTGTCACTAGGCTGTATCTCATGAACCGTGATAGCTAGACAGTTGAAATTCTCACAGATGATGTATTTCTGTTGCCGCTATAACAACAAATACTAAAAACTGAATAAAATAAATATTTAAGGGGGCTCCCATACAACAAACGTGTTTTTTCGGCGTTTTTGCCTTGTGGTACGGAATCCTTCGTGTGCGAGTCCGACTCGCACTTGGTCAGTTTTTTTTTAAGTGTGGAAGTTAGTTAGACAAGTCAAGTCAAAGTTAAAGCATTTATTTCAAATAGGCACTTAACAGGCACTTAACAGGCACTTTTGAACGACAAATGAAATGAGTTAGGTGTCTATTTGCTTGCATAACATATGTGCTGTACCAAGTTGGTGCTCACTTTTAAGGTTAGGTTAGGTTGGAATAAATGGATACGAACTGACAAACTGGCCATTTCGAAATAGTTTTTTCCAGATCCCTAACCATTTCGGCTTTCTTAGTTTGTTTTAACACTATCATATGAGATTTTAGTAACAGACCAATCAGCCAACATAGTCATTGCACTCATCTTGCTTTTTCATTAACCTACTTACATTGGCCACACATGGCCTTGACATTAAGAGCGTTTACGCCGTACGGCATTTCATACAAACTTTCAAAAACTTATTTTTTTAAATGATTAACCGATTTTAATTAAACTTCATGCACATAAGCAGCATACAAAGGTCTAAAAAATTAGTAGAGAACATTTTCGAAAAATAGTGTTACAGCTAAATTAGACCGATTTTAAATTTTCCATAGTAACATAGATTTCCAGTTATCTTTTTTAAATAAGACAAAAATTTTTTTTCAGTGTAGCACAACTAAAGGACAAAATTCGAAAACCGTAAATTTTTAGTTACATACCTACAAATTTGTACGGAACCCTCGGTGCGCGAGTCCGACTCGCACTGGCCCGATATTTTTTTACATTGAGCCTTCCCAACAAGCTCGACCAACAATTTCTCCGAACATGCTCGACCCACAATCGCACCGAGCATGCTTACCCAACATTCTTCCCGTACCCACACCAACAAGTCCCGTGCCGATCGCCCTACACTTTACACTTCACATTATTGTCATACATAGCTCATAATATGATCATTAAAAGACAGAAAAAAGAAAGGAATGAAAAGTATTTATTGCGACTCGTACGTGAAGATCATAAACTAAACACTGTCAAAAAAAAAAAAAAAATATATAAAAAAAAGTAACAATAAAAAAAACCGTGCAAGAGCGAGTCGGACTCGCGCACCGAGGGTTCCGTAACATCCGGGTTTATACACAAGGTATATGTTTATGAAATTAAATGTTTTTTTTATTTTTGAGTTGATTGAATGAATGGTAAATTGTGGTTTACGATTTATGACGTATTAAAAGGAAAGCTACTTACTAGATCTCGTTCAAACCAATTTTCGGTGGTAGTTTACATTGTAATGTACATCATATATTTTTTTTAGTTTTATCATTCTCTTATTTTAGAAGTTACAGGGGGGGGGGTTAGTTTTATCATTCTCTTATTTTAGAAGTTACACACATTTTACCACTTTGGAAGTGTCTCTCGCGCAAACTATTCAGTTTAGAAAAAAATGATATTAGAAACCTCAATATCATTTTTGAAGACCTACCCATAGATACTCCACACGTATGGGTTTCATGAAAAAAAAAATTGAGTTTCGGTTGTAAGTATGGGGAACCCTAAAATTTATTGTTTTTTTTTCTATTTTTGTGTGAAAATCTTAATGCGGTTCACAGAATACGTCTACTTACCAAGTTTCAACAGTATAGTTCTTATAGTTTCGGAGAAAAGTGGCTGTGACATACGGACGGACAGACAGACAGACAGACAGACAGACAGACGTGCAGACAGACAGACATGACGAATCTATAAGGGTTCCATTTTTGCCATTTTCCTACGAAACCCTAAAAATGAAACAGAAAGTCCGATTTTCGTTTTTAGCCATTTTCAGTAAGACTTATTTGATTTATTTCCGACTGTCGGTGGTTGCGGATTTCCTAATATTTTGAACTGGGGGCCTAAAAAGGCCACTTTGGAGAATCATAAACGGATAACATTATGAATCGTAATATGGCGAAGACAGTCCGTGTTTTTCTTTTTTTCTCTGCACTACGTAGGTGTAATCAAAGAGTTTGGCATTGGATTTGGATCGGATTGATTGGTATTTTATCACAAGCAAAATAAAAATAACTGAAAAAATCTTTACCAATGGGATTTGATACGATTAACTTAACGGTTAACTGTCCATTATGTTATCCTTTTAAGATTCTGCCAAAGTGGCCTTTTTGGGCCCCCTGGTCTGTCTGTAATAATATAGATGAAGAGTGTATTCATTTTTTAGGGTTCCGTAGCCAAATGGCAAAAACGGAACCCTTATAGATTCGTCATGTCTGTCTGTCTGTCCGTCTGTCTGTCTGTCTGTCTGTCCGTCCGTATGTCACAGCCACTTTTCTCCGAAACTATAAGAACTACACTGTTGAAACTTGGTAAGTAGATGTATTCTGTGAACCGCATTAAGATTTTCACACAAAAATAGAAAAAAAACAATAAATTTTAGGGTTCCCCATACATAGAACCGAAACTCAAATTTTTTTTTTTCATCAAACCCATACGTGTGGGGTATCTATGGGTAGGTCTTCAAAAATGATATTGAGGTTTCTAATATCATTTTTTTCTAAACTGAATAGTTTGCGCGAGAGACACTTCCAAAGTGGTAAAATGTGTGTCCCCCCCCCTGTAACTTCTAAAATAAGAGAATGATAAAACTAAAAAAAATATATGATGTACATTATCATGTAAACTACCACCGAAAATTGGTTTGAACGAGATCTAGTAAGTAGTTTTTTTTTAATACGTCATAAATCGTAAACCACAATTTACCATTCATTCAATCAACTCAAAAATAAAAAAAACATTTAATTTCATAAACATAAACCTTATGAATAGACCCGGATGTTACGGAACCCTAGGTGCGCGAGTCCGACTCGCTCTTGCCCGGTTTTGTTAGTTTGAACGCGCCCTGAAACTACCGGTCGGATTAAAAAAAAATATTTTCCGTTTGATAGCCCAATTCTTGAGGAAGGCTAAGGCTATTAACATCACGTAGGTACCCTTAGGAGCCGCGCAAAAAGAAAAAAAAATGTCAGAAAGAACACTAAGCGAAAACAAAGTACCTAATGAGGAGGAGGAAGGAGGAGAAGAAGAAGAAGAAGGAGGCGATGCGATGGGACGGGATGAGTCGGTGAAACAAGTAATTTCACACGTACAAAGTCGAGGGCAGAAGCTAGTTTAACACTTTGCGGGACACTTAACACCCCTTGACGTAATAACAATAAAACATCTATTGTGTCGTCCATCATCATCATCATCATCATTTCAGCCGAAAGACGTCCACTGCTGGACATAGGCCTGGGACCAAGCACCTCCACTTCGACCGGTGCTGTGCTTCTCGCATCCAACGGGTTCCTGCGGCCTTCACAATGTCGTCGGACTTAAATTGTGGGAGGTCTTCCAACGCTACGTGTTTCGGTACGCGGTCGCCACTCCAGAACCTTTCGGCCCCATCGGCCATCTGTTCTGCGAGCACTGTGCCCTGCCCACTGCTACTTAAGTTTGGCAATTCTTCGGGCTATGTCGGTTCTCCTGCGGATCTCCTCATTCCTGATTCTGTGTCTCGTTCAATGGTCCTTTAATGTATTAAAATTAAATCTGTATTGTGAGTAAAAGTCTTCCCCATAGCTAGATTTAGATATAGGAAGAAAAATAACTGCCTTCTTGGTATACTAGTCGCGAGTGCGGCTGCTGAGCGTGAGTTCCTGGGTTGGATTCCCGGGTTGTGCAAAATGATGTTTTTCCATTAGAAATTTTACCAGTAGCAATTTGAAAAAAAAAATTGTAGGTAGGTAGGCATATTATTATTATAATATTTTATTATGACTTTTTTCCAGATAAAGGCATATAAAACTATTCCTTCATTTCTTAAATTAAAAAAAACAGACATACTTAATTTTTTTTTTAGATATTCTCTTTGTCAAAAAGCAGTGAAGCTGACTCCAGCATAGTTGGGAAAAGGCTAGGCAGATGCTGATGATTCTCTTTGACAAAAAATATTAAAGAGGTATAGGTACTTATGTATTTTATTTTTAAAGGCGGTTTTTGCCAGGTTAATGGAAATAAACTGTCCTTATTACATGAATTAAACATTATTGGCTAAATGTGGGTGTGTTAATATAGGCATGTTATTATAATTATTATGTTATGAAATAGACGCTTATATGTTGTTACTGCGTTGAAGTCTTTTGTATGGGAAAAGTTAAGACTGTTAAGTTTAGGAACAAAACATCAATTTGCTAAACAGATACACGCATGTAACATCTTATTGTAGCAACGGGCTGGCCATTTTTGTCAAAGGACCGATAGCCGGTGGAGCAGACGAGTCCTGGAGTGGAGACTGCGTATTGGCAAGCGTATTGTGAGACGCCCCCCAGCTAGATGGACGGACTGGATGCGGAAGGCGGAGGACAGAGTGTTGTGGCGCAGCCCGGGAGAGGCCTATGTCCAGTAGTGGACTGCAATGGGCTGAGTTGATTGAACATCTTATTATGCTGAAGAGATTTCTACAGAACAATTATTATTATTACAATATTGTCCTTAACCAAAGGATTAATGATGATTATCAACTTATATTACAATTGACTTGGATATTGCTGCTTATGCACGCACCTAAGCACGCTTCCTAAGGGTCAATTTATACTGGCGCAGAGTCGAAGCGCATCGATGCGTTAATCTAAAACTTAAGATAGCAAATTCACCCTTATTTCCACAACGTAATGCACATATTTCTTCTGAGATAAAAAGAAGACTCGCGAATTCGCGCGTCTGAGCGCGACCAACGCTGATTGGTGCGCGTTCATTACGTTGTGGAGATAAGGGTGAATTTGCTATATTAAGTTTCAGATTAACGCTTCGATGCGCTTCGCCTCTGCCCTAGTATAAATTGACCCTAAGTCTTTGCAGAATTGAATATGTAAGCTGTCACGCCGTTTATGCCTGGAGGCTTTAAATTAAAGCCTCCAGGAAAGGGAGGGAGGGATTAAATTTTGTAAAAATGTTTAGTTGTTATTTTTTAGCTTGAGTAATGAGTAAGTAGAATTAGGCTGGACACATCTGCCGCATGTCAGACGATCAGTGGGCCAAACGTACGACCCAGTGGATCCCGCTCAATGGCAAACGACGTCGCGGCAGCCCCGGACAGAGATGGCGGGACGAGCTGGACTCCTTACATAAAGATTGGTGCTTAGAAGCTCTGGACAGGGAGAGGTGGAAAGAGAGTAGGGAAGCTTTTGCCCAGCAGTGAGACATGAATGGTTAAAAATAAAATAAAATAATAATGAGTATAGTTTTCATTGTATTTATTGGTATATTGGCGTGGCTAGCTTGACATTATGGAAAATAATTTAGTTTAATGTTTTGTGTCTCGTAATGTTAATTACTTTACATATTATCTATAGAAGCAAGTTTTTCTGTCTTAAATAACCTGGGGGCCGAAAAGGTCACTTTGGAGAATCATAAAAGGATAACATTATGAATTATAATATGGCGAAGACAGTCCGTGTTTTTCTTTTTTTTGCTGCAATACGTAGGTACAATCAAAGAGATTGGGATTGGATTTGGATTGGATTCATTGGTATTTTAGCACAGACAAAAAAAAATAACTGAAAATTGCTTCACCAATGGGATTTGATACGATTAACTTAACATTTACCTGTCCATTATGTTATCCTTTTATTATTCTGCCAAAGTGGCCTTTTTAGGCTCCCTGTGCTGCTGGGGAGTTTGTTGCGCCACTTCTTCTTCCTAGCGAAAGCACTAGGAAATTGGTGAAAGGCGGGCGTTTTAGGGGACTGTGTTATGTAATTATGACGTTCAAAAAGTGTAGATGCTCAGCCTTATTTAAATAAATGACTTGTGATTTTGATTTAGAAGGTCCTTAATCGTTACTTGCACAATTGCTTTGCATTCGTCATTAACATTACGCAAGTAGGTATTTATACTATGTATGCCTGACTCGGCGGCGCCGTCCATCTTCACGCATCCATTGTGTGAGACTTTTGCCCAGGCCTTGGTCATCGTGCATGCGGCTGATGTGACCCGCCGAATTCCATGTTTAGTTTGGTATTTTGGCACTGAAAATTTTGAGTCTATGCGTCAATATTATAATAGTTTATTGACTCCTCCTCACTTGTAATGCGATAAAAAGTACAAGAATATTATAATCTACAAAATATGGTAAGTAGTATAAAAAAACGAATTTTTCATTTGATTTCTACTACTCCAACTATCTTTCCTACTACTAAGAAGAGCGCGCTCTAACGGAATCTAACAAAACTAATACCATATGCATCGTATCCAAACCTGTACGTGACAAACTTTATAAAATCAAAACTGGTATTTTACTTTTAGAGTAAGCACGAAGACAACTTTGGAAACAAGATAAAATTTGAGGTTTTTCAAACAACAGTGTTGACGATAACGGTTGTTAAAATGTCACCTTGACTTTCTAACAGATGGCGCTGCAACGCAAGGTCAATGCCATCCTTACTTGTTGTTGTCAATTTATTTATTTGTAGTGTTACACAAATGGATAGAATAAGAAATGATGATATACAGGGGTATTGGTAAAGCATGAACAACCTCTTACGAGGTCATTGTACTCACCATTATGAACAACTTTTACTATGGGACCAAACTTGAAATCGCGAAAAAGAAAAATTAGCTGTTCCCTACGTTTATGTTCGTATAACTCGTCAAAATGTAGGGAACAGCTGATTTTTTTTCGCGATTTCATGTTTGGTTCCATAGTAAAAGTTGTTCATAATGATGAGTACAATGACCTCTTATGAGGACCTCTCTGAGGACCTCTTGGACTCGTAGAGCGCTGAAGGATCTTTGCGCATAATGAGCCCACAGGCAGCATGTGAATAGTGACGCTATAACACTAGAAAAAGACTAAAGAAATTATGGGTGGACTGTGAGAATGATGATATGGTTAGAAAGGGGGTGACTACCGAGATGACGACTAATAGAGAAGTATGGAAGAAAAAGACATGTTGTGCCGACCCTACTGGGATAAGGGTAGGAGAATAATGTAAAATGAGGTTTAATTGTCATTACGTTACTTTAGTTGTTGAGCAGACAAATTTTTCGAACATATAAAGCAATGGATTAGTCTTCAAAATGTGATTGTGACTGATAATGTGTTACACATTTAGGGTTCTGGGTCATTCATCATCATCATCATTTCAGCCGAAAGACGTCCACTGCTGGAAATAGGCCCCCCCCAAAAGGGGGGGTTTGCCATAATCGCCACGCTTGGCGATCGCAGTATAGTATGGTGGTGGAATGCATAGAGAACGCTGCTGCCCATTCTCCGGTACGCCCCTTAGTCGCCTTTTACGACACCCACGGGAAGTATGGGGTGGTGCTATTCTTTAAGTCCGGCACCACACAGACACTGGGTAAATCGTTAGAAATGATTTCGAGATTTGAAAAGAAGATGTTCAGCTGAAAAAGAAGCTTTTCGAATAGACAATCTACTAGTTGACATAATATAGACACCAGCACATCAAGCTATCTGATACTGTTAAATTTTTCCAATCATTCTTGAACCTAATGCTTTAGCGATAAAGTTGAAAACCTATCAAAGAAATTTGACAGATTAGATAAGATAATTAGTAGCTTGATTTGCTGGCGTCTGTACATACATATTATAAAGTTAAGTCCCCATGGATGTCTGTTTGAAACCGATAATATCAAAAAGTGTTGACCTTAAGTTATTCAAGTTTCAGCAAGATTGTGTTTCAGAAAAGTTTTATGCGTATTATCAAAATTATAGTCCGGCCGTCGAGATAATGCGTTCCTGACATCTGTCAATGAGACAGTTTAAATCACGCTAATATTATAAAGGCGAAAGTTTGTGTGTTTATAATTATGTTTGTTACTTCTTGACGCTCAAACGAACACACACACACAAATTTAGATAAAATTTTGTATGGAGGTAGCTGAAACCCTGGATTAACAAATAGGCTACTTTTTATCCCGACATACTTTTTATTCGGAGTACCGCGGGCGCAGCTAGTAGCTAATAAAAATCAAATTCACAAAACACTTATTCGTTTGTATGAAACTCACAGGGTGTCAAGAACGCATTCCCTCGTCGGCCGCACTTTAGTAATAAAAGTCACCGTTACAGAGCCGAGCGAGTCGTCGTCGTCGTCGCTTCAGCCGATAGACGTCCACTGCTGGACATAGGCCTCCCCTAATTTTAGGGGGGGTTTGCCATAATCGCCACACTTGGCAGGCGGGTTGGCGATCGCAGTATGGTATGATGGTGGAATAAATAGAGAACGCTGCTGCCCATTCTCCGGTAAGACCCTTAGTCGCTTTTACGACACCCACGGGAAGTAAGGGGTCGTGCAATTCTTTAAGTAAGTCCGGCGCCACACAGACAAGCCGAGCGAGTAGGCTACAGTAAAATACAAAACATGAATATTGAAAACGAAACCAAAACAATTTCACTTCTCATACACACAAAGATGGTATCACCTGAACCATAAAAGGACTTAAGTGTCACATTACATATTAATTAGTCCATCGCATCCGTTTACACAAGACATGCATATTAATAATATATATACTGTTTAAGTAGGTATAGTACGCATCGAAGTCAATTAATTTTAACAGCGTTTACGACGTAGCTACGTCATTTCATACAAACTTTCAAACCCTTGTTTTTCGAAAATACTCATAAGCAGGATACAAAGGTCTAAAAAAATACTTAAGAACATTTTAAAAATATCTAATTTAAAAAAAAGATAACTGGAAATCTCTGTTTTTATTGAAAAAAATAAAATCGATCTAATTTAGCTGTAACACTATTTTTTGAAAATTTTCTTAAGTAACTTTTTAGACTTATGTATCTTGCTAATGCGAATGAAATTTCATTAAAATCAGTTCATTAATTTCGAAGAACAAGGGCTTGAAAGTTTGTATGAAATGCCGTACGTCGTAAACGGTCTTAACATCTAAATAAAATTAATACATAAAATTACATCTCTTTTTAGCATTTTCTGTAATAGCTAGAGTTTGAGTTATTTTAATTATACATCTATGTTCTTTTAATCATACATGGATCCTCCTATTAATCATACATGGATCTTTGACAAACATTACGGGTAGTCAGAAGCCCGAAAGTCTGATATTCAGTCTTACTGGGTATTGTATTACCCAGTAACTGGAATGTGGGGGTCAGATAGGCAGTCGCTCCATGTAAAATAGTGGTATTCAGCTGCATCAGGTTAGACTGGAAGCCGACCCCAACAAAGTTGGGGAAAGGCTAGGCAGATGATGATGATCTATGTCCTTTTTACATTGAACTCCCATCCTCTTGTCCTAATAACCCTTATATTGTATCTGACCTGGTCTGTATCTGGTCGGCGTGGTATCTCTTTTTCATCCGTCTCATTTCGTCTCTGATTGTAATCTCAGTTTTAAATATTGAACTTAAACTCAATGCATTTATTTCAAATTAACCATTTACTACTTTTGAATTGCCAAGGGATCGATCAGTCAGAAAGATGACGCTATTTGCCCATTCCAAAGCGAAGTAGGTTCATATGGAGAAGAAGGAGCAAGAAACTCCAAATGCATTTATTAATTACTAGCAGCGCCCCGCGGTTTCACCCGCATAAGTGTAGATTCAGTGGGAATATCGGGATATAAAGTATCCTATGTATTAATCCTGGTTATAAACTATCTGTGTGTCAAATTTTATACAAACCCGTTGAGTAGTTTTTGTTTGAAGTGTAACAAACATACATCCATCCTCATAAACTTTCGCATTTATAATATTAAGTAGGATGATTTAATAGAATTTCGTTGCTGACCTTACCTGCTACTGAAAGTGCAACTCTTACTTATTTTACAATACAAGTTATGAATATTTAAATCAGTACGTATGTGGGTATTGTTATATCATAGTATAAATATGTTATCATTTTGTATGTCAGTACGTGAGGGGATTTAATTAGTAACACCGTTTTGGTGCTATTGTGTACATACATGTTTATATTTGTGGATGGGCAAAACAATACATCTTTTGAATAGTGTTGTTGCAAATTACAAGTAGAATTACAGACTATTTCGCCGCCTAAAGGTGAATTTCACCAATGTTTTATACCTTTTTGTGTTTTCGGGGGCAAACCTTCAAAAGGCACCCGACCCCCGGGGAGGGAGGTCGAGGAGGTCGAGGAGAGATTTTTACATCACTGAAACCACCCCTTTTTTTTTGTTTTCGGGGGAAACCTTCAAAAGGCACCCGACCCCCGGGGAGGGAGGTCGAGGAGTGTGGGATTTTTACCCCACTAAATCACCCCGGTGATCACCATCAGCATATAGGGGTGATCCCGTTCCTCTTAAAATACCAATTTCGGAACCCCCCCCCCTGCAACGCCTGTAAGGGACATACCTGGGGAGACTGTAAAGGGGCCTCCCCTGAGCCTTACTATGCACGGCAGCACGATTTCAACAACATTCCTTGCGCTATTTACATTGTTGAGCAAACAAATTGTTCTAACATATGAAGCAATGGATTAGCAACATCCTTCAAAATTATTCAGATTGAGATTGATAGTGTGTTACGCAATTAGGGTCATCATCATTTCAGCCGACAGACGTCCACTGCTGGACATAGGCCTCCCCCAATTTTGTGGGGGTTTGCCATAATCGCCACGCTTGGCAGGCGGGTTGGCGATCGCAGTATGGTATGGTGGTGGAATGCATAGAGAACGCTGCTGCCCATTCTCCGGTATGACCCTTAGTCGCCTTTTACGACACCCACTGGAAGTAAGGGTAAAGGGGTAAGGCAATTAGGGTGCTGCTAGACTTTTCCCTACTATATAAGAGTTGGCTTTCAGTCTAACCGGATGCAAGTGAACACCAGGGGGCCTAAAAAGGTCGCTTTGGCAGAATCATAAAAGGGTAACATTATGAATCATAATGTGGTGAAGACAGGTATAATCAAAGAGATTGGGATTGGATTTGGATTGGATTGATTGTTATTTTAGCACAAACAAAAAAAAAATACTGAAAAATCCTTCACCAATGATTTCATACGATTAACTTAACAGTTAATTTCAGAAATGTTTACGCAGAACCGTACTGATGGCTTCCACGCAATTGTGCGGAAGAAAATAGCGTCTGTGGCAGCTAGAACCCGGGCCGGGGGCAACAGCATTCTAAAAACAGTGACTGAGAATGTGTTTTCCCCTTTTATGCGGCATTTTGTGGAGCATCTTCTCCACAAAATGCCGCATAAAAGGGGAAAACCGGTTGAGAAACGGGTTTCGTCTTCTTAACAAAGTGACATACCCATATTATCTAAATTTATGTATTATACTAACACTAGGTATAAGGTACTCTACTAACACTACGGATCTTTGTTATCTGATTATTTGAAATAAATTAAATTAAATTAAATTAACTGTCCTTTATGATTCATAATGTTATCCTTTTTAGGGTTCCGTAGCCAAATGGCAAAAACGGAACCCTTATAGATGCGCCATGTCTGTCTGTCTGTCTGTCTGTCTGTCCGTCTGTCTGTCTGTCTGTCTGTCCGTCCGTATGTCACAGCCACTTTTCTCCGAAACCATAAGAACTATACTGTTGAAACTTGGTAAGTAAATGTATTCTGTGAACCGCATTAAGATTTTCACACAAAAATAGAAAAAAAAACAATAAATTTTAGGGTTCCCCATACTTAGAACCGAAACTCAATTTTTTTTTTTATCAAACCCATACGTGTGGGGTATCTATGAGTAGGTCTTCAAAAATGATATTGAGGTTTCTAATATAATTTTTTTCTAAACTGAATGGTTTGCGCGAGAGACACTTCCAAAGTGGTAAAATGTGTCCCCCCCCCCCCCCGTAACTTCTAAAATAAGAGAATGATAAAACTAAAAAAAATATATGATGTACAGTCAACAAAGGAGATAAGTATACAGGAGCGTCGGATATAGTTGAAGTTTACTAAGAAACCGATGGATGTACTCGAATAAAATTTAATTTTATTAATAGAAAGCAAACAGCTCATTTATTAAATTAAATTTCAGCCCAGAAGTAAAGTAAACAAAGAAGTATACAGGAGCGTCGGATATAGTTGAAGTTCCACCAAAAATTGAAGTTGAACCAATTTTTGGTGGTAGTTTACATGGTAATGTACACATTACCACCAAAAATTGGTTTGAACGAGATCTAGTAAGTAGTTTTTTTTTAATAGGTCATAAATCGTAAACCACAATTTACCATTCATTCAATCAAATCAAAAAAAAAAAAAAAAACATTTAATTTCATAAACATAAACCGGGTGCGCCAAAGTTCACCTAAATTTTCAACTCCGATAATTGGAAATCTGAAAATGTTCTTCCTAAAATTTTTCATCCTAACAATCACAATTCCTAACTACTCTGTCTCTAATGTTCGTAATTCCGAAGCATTCAACTTCATAATGTCTGTAGCAATAAACATCTATTATACTTTTATTTGTTTTCCTATATTTTCTCAACATAACGATCTTTTACACTATTATTCAAAGTCATATCTTTTTTGTTAAAATTTCTTTTTTTAGATTTTTTTTTTGTTTAGATTTTATTTATAGCGGTAACCAACATAATATAATTACAAAAGTAACACATTTGTAATGACAACTTAGGATGCAAGAGCGAGCGAAGCGAGCTCGGGACTTGGGGCACCCCGACTCAGACAGGTTAGGTTCGAAGGGGATGACGGGGGCTCGAGTGAGCGAGCAAAGCGAGCGAACGAGCCCCCGTCATCCCCTTCGTGTTAGGTTCCTTTAAACCCTGTGGACAGAAATACGCGAAGCGGGGCTCCGTCGACTACGCCTAACCATATATTTTTGTAGATAAAAAAAAAACTTTGGTATTTCTTTTCTCGGCCACTATGATTTTGCGAACTTTGCGGTTTTCAAATTTACACTAAAAAGAGTCTATTCTATCCAAAAAAAATAGCTACTATCAAAAAGCGCCGGGTGTGGAAGAACAGTGGTTCCATAGACACAACTCAGTACGTTATGTAAAGCCTTTGAGTATTAAACCAACTGTAAAGCATACCCCCAAATAATAATCATACCCTCAAATTAAAACTATAAATATCATCTTCTAATATTATGGTAATTATGTTTAGGGATAAAAGCGTTATGATAAAAAACAGTAGGAGTTTAAATATATTTAGATTAATGATATTATTAATTACAATTTTCGGAAACATGAGTGTTATGAACATCGCCGGTAGCACTACAAATAGTATGAATGAAAACTTTAGGATGAAAAATTTTAGGAAGACTGATCATTCGGATTACAAATCATTAGGAAGAACAATTTCGGGTAAAGAACTTTAGGTGAGCCA
This sequence comes from Mesoligia furuncula, assembly GCA_916614155.1. Lineage (NCBI taxonomy): Eukaryota > Metazoa > Arthropoda > Insecta > Lepidoptera > Noctuidae > Mesoligia > Mesoligia furuncula. The sequence continues at coordinate 2,331,028 of OU744813.1, read as the reverse complement.
ATATGGACCCACATAAACCTTATGCATAAACTCGGATGTTACGGAACCCTCGGTGCGCGAGTCCGACTCGCTCTTGTTTGATTCTGCCAAAGTGGTCTTTTTGGGCCCCCAGACTTCACGATACCCGGTTGGTTGTCAGACTTTTCGTGCTTCTGACTGTCAACCCAGACAAAACACACTAGATTTAAATTAAATTGATTTTGATAAACCTGGGGTCAGAATGCCACAATGAATTTCATTAGTAATCTCACGTTTGCACGGAGGTAAAAATATCGCAGTGGGATTTTATCGCGCCCTGGTTTTTAAACTTATGCCTCGGCCACGAAAATAACGCCACGCTTGAGGCGTCAATTCGCTTCAAGCGTTATTTCTAAGCGTCAAAAGCAAGGCCACGAACTTCAAATATTCACCTGTAGCGTGTACGTCGGTGGGGGAATGAATCAGTTCAGTACAGAAAAAGGTAACATGCTCTGTGAGTACAGAGGGAGCACGCGTCGACATTACACGTGAAAATGTCGCTGTCAAAAATACCTATAATAATAATGTTAATAAATCTTAAAAAAGAGTTTTAATTTCTTCCCACAATTTTTTTACAACATTCCTAAACTTATGTTGCGAATGTGAACTCATCCATAAAGCAGGTCGATTTTGGATTGCAGTGATAAATTCTTCAATATTCATATTGGATTAGTTACTATAAACGCGACAAAAATAAAACAATAATTTGTTTTAGACGCAGACGCGCGGAGCGACCGCTTCTATCGGAGCGCGTGGAGCGAATGTTTCGTGCACACTGTGGAATGTTCTCAACTTCTCATACAAATTGTTCTCGACGCTCATAAAAAACGCGCGTCGGATCATCCAACGCTCGTGCAAATTCGCTCGTAGCAAACTACGCTGCTGCTTGCAGCGCTACTTTGTGGCCTCGTAGTTATTAGACATACATTTGTTTTTGACGCTCGACGCTGACGCTTGCAGCGCAAAGCGAATTCGCTTGGAGCATCGCATTTCGTGGCCCTCGGGTTACGGTGTTAATCCGAGCATTTAAAATCCAACAGAGCGCATCCCAGCACGTCAAAAAAACATACAGTTGGATTTTTAACTTTCGGCACTAAAAAGAGCGTTGACAATTCAGTGCGCGAAAAAAATCGCCGTGTGAATAACACACTGTGCGAAGCTGGACTAAGTTTAAATCACTTATTTTGTCATAAAGAACACCTTTGTTCAGTAAATAATAGAGATTATTATTACTACACTTACTCGTCATATCGCAAATGACTTAATCACTGTTTTCACTCACAACTTACGCACAATCCCATTCACAAAGTATGACGCAATCGAAACAAAAACGCATCACACTGCGTTCTATACTACGGCTTTTGTTTTTATTTACCAAGCCAGCGCATCAAGCTATTACAATCTGTCAAATTTATTTAATAGATTTTCAACTTTATCGTTAAAGCATAATGTTCAAGTTTGATTGCATTTACAGTTTCGGGTAGCTTGATGTGCTACAGTCAACAAAACACTTGATTTAGGTATTCCAAAATACTCCCATGCACTAGTATTTTTTATTTATTATTTACTGTCGTATGGTCTTCGCCACATGGTATAAAGTTAAGCATACATTAATATTTTTGTGTACAACACAACAACTTAACATAACGCTTTTTCCCGAAGAGGTTGGCACAGGTACCTATTATTTAGTTAATACATTTAGTGGGGGCGAGCCTATTTGCATAACCTGGCTACAAATCCAAATACGGAGGTTCTACTGAAGTACAGTCAACGGTAACTATTTAACTTTGATAGACCCTTGTCTAGAGCGTTTACGCCGAACGGCATTTCATACAAACTTTCAAGCCCTTGTTTTTCGAACTGAATGAACCTATTTTAATGAAACTTCGTACGCATAAGCAAAATACAAAGGTGTAAAAAGTTAGTAGAGAACATTTTCGAAAAATAGTGTGACAGCCAAATTAGACCGATTTTAAACTTTCCATAGAAACAGATATTTCCAGTTATCTTTTTTTATAGAAGACATTTCGAAAATGTTTTCTACTAACTTTTTAGACCTTTGTATCCTGCTTATGCGTATGAAGTTTCATTAAAATCCGTTCATTAATTTCGAAAAACAAGGGCTTGAAAGTTTGTATGAAATGCCGTACGGCGTAAACGCTCTTTTCGTTGTTAAAATACCACTGATACTGTATATTTGTTCACCGTCCAATTACCTACATCTTTAGAGAATACTATTAAAATAATGTTGGCAACAAACAATTGTATTTCATTCCCACCCCATTGTGTCTGAGATTGACTTTCGTTGTAATTGGTGAAAACATTTGATTGTAGATGCCTCATGAGATAATAACTAGTCAGTGTCAAACACGGTGTCCAATTGTGTAAATATCTACTTGAGCATCCATTTTATGAGATTAGGGTTACTGACCTTAATCAGTCTTATACGTTCGTAGCGTACAAATAAGTGGGTATTTCAAGTTCTGAAACCGCAACGTGATGTTTCAGAAAAAGGGAAAATCACTGTTGGCAACAACATAAAAGTAATTTCTTAGTTTTAAATTACTTGCAACATTTTTCAATGTAATTCCCAGTGACCGCACCGTTCGCAGATCCAGAGAGAAAGGGAAGCGGAAGTGGGTACGGTGTTGCCACTAGGAATTACATTGAAAAATGTTGCAAGGCTGCTGCATGCTGGGCAAAGATTAGTATTAAGTTCCATCAGACAACGATTTTGGATTGTTGATGGGATACGCACTGTTAAAAAGGTAATCCACAAATGTGTAACCTGTTTCAGGATGAAGGCTGTCGCGGCATCTCAACTGATGGGTTCCTTGCATGTCGCCCGCATGTCGCCCGTTCCAGAAGGTCGGAGTGGACTTCGCTGGGCCAGTATCCGTAAAAAATAAAAACATAAAAGAACAAAAACAAACAGAAAAAAAAAAAACATAAAAGTAATTTCTTAGTTTTAAATTACTTGCAACATTTTTCAATGTAATTCCTAGTGGCAACACCGTACCCACTTCCGCTTCCCTTTCTCTCTGGATCTGGGAACGGTGCGGTCATGTATTTTCCAAGTCAGCTAAACTTATTATAATCTTAATTAAGTAGGTTTACATTATTATACTTATAAAAGTGAAAACATTGTGTCAGTGCAATAAACATATAAAGTTACGTCAGTGAAACGTCGTTTAATATTTAATTTAGCACCCGAATCCTGACGCCACTGGCCTACTCATATATTGTGGTGTGGCACGCTGAACGTGTGCCCATCAATCACATAACAGTCCGCCCAGCAAGTTTTCCCAACTAAGTTGGGGTTGGTTTCTAGTCTAACCGGATGGGTCACGATACCTCTTGGTAAGACTGGTTGTCAGTTGGGCTTCTGACTACCCGTAACGACTGTCAAAGATCTACGAATGACAGCCGGAAGCACGGAAGGATACCCTCCATGTACGAAGACCCATTTGTAATGGATGGTCACCCATCCGCGAACCGACCGTGGCAAGCGTAGCTTAACCTTCCATCGACCGTTGTGGCTGTAATTATTTAACCACGAGCGCACATTATGAGAGTCCCATATAGCATAATTAGCCTATAATGTTCCCACTGCTGGGACACAGGCCTCTCCGCGAGAGGGAGTGAGCCGTAATCCACCACGCAAGCCCAGTACAGGTTGGTAGATATCACATGTCTTCGAATTTTTGGTTCTAAACCATGCCGGTTTTGTCAAAATGTTTTCCTTTACTGCTTTGAGAGAAGTTGTGATGAAATAATTTACACAAAGTAATGCGCCTGTCTGGGTTCGAACCTACGATCTACAACTCGTAAGTCGCGGCTGTTACCATTGGGCTACTCCTGCAAAATCAAAATATTTTATTTCACATAAGCTTACATGAGCACTTATGAAACGTCAGAAGCTAGGTGCACGGTTCCAATTGATCGTTTCCTATGGAGAAGAACCGGCAAGAAACTCCACGGTTACTCTTTTTCAAAATAATGCTCCTATCATCATCTGCTTGCCTTTTCCCAACTATGCTGGGGTCGACTTCCAGTCTAACCGGATGCAGCTGAGTACCAGTATTTTACATGGAGCGGCTGTGCTGAACTGCTGCTCCTTTATAAACACACTAATATTATAAATGCGAAAGTTTGTGAGTGTGTGTGTGTATGTTTGTTACTTTTTCACGATCAAACGGCTGCACCAATTTCGATAAAATTTCGTATGGAGGTAGCTGATACCCTGGATTAACATATAGGCTACTTTTTATCCCGATATTCCCACGGGATCAAAACTTATGCGGGTGAAACCGCGAGGCGCAGCTAGTCACATATAAAAATAAATGTGTTCGTCAAAAGTAAAACGCCTTTAGTGATTGACAGAAACAGGTTCTATTAAACTGCTCAAGCGCACTGAACTAATAAGCTGTCGCTCACTTGTGATCTACAAACCCACCTTACTCATAGGTGCACGTGTATTCAAAGTAGATCCGCATACAATTACAAATGGGATTTGTAAATCTATACAATATAAAAGGCGAAACTGACTGACTGAAACTTTAAAGCTTAATATTTCACAAACGGATCCCTGAATCGAAAAATGGCTTTCCCAACCGTAATATTTTTGAAAGACCTATCAAACGACACCCTACACGAACGACGAAAAAAACGGGAGACGAGAAAAAAAAAACATCCCCTCTTTACGTGTACAGGAGGTACTCTAAAAATTTTTTTTCATGATTTTATTTTACCACTTTGTCGGCGTGATTAATATGTAAATTCATGCCAAATTATAGCTTTCTATTACTAAGAGTCTCCGAGCTAAGGTGCGGACGGACGGACGGTCGGACAGCCGGACATGGCGAAACTATAACGGTTCCTTGTTGACTACGAAACTGTAAAAATGTACCGATAGGGTGAAGCTTGAAGCTATTACGATAATATTATAAATTTCGTTGGTCTAGTGGTCGCAAGCGTTACTACTGAGCAAGAGGTCCTGGGTTCGATTCCCAAGTCAGACAAAGTGTTATTGGGTAAGGACGCTCAAAGGGTCGGCCCAAATTCCTGTTATCAGAGCTCAAATCATAATAACGTGTCTCGCCCTACGAAGAACCTTTGACCTCGTGTAGAAAGTGAACTATGCAAAGAATTCATTCAAACTATGAAAGTGAGGCTGTGTGTAAGAAATCGAAAGTTCTATGCTCCACTGTCGTCAGCGATGAGTTTCAAAAATTAGCCATATTGATCACAAGACGTTTATAATGTATGATCTTACGTCGATATGATGTTGTTCACAATTTATTTTCTTGCGTTTTTATCGTAATACCTTAACAGTGTCTTATCCCAGAAAACGAATGGCGACATCGAGGCATACCCAGTAGAAGATGGCGTGAAGAAGAGTAGCGTCGGCACGTAACACACACTTACACACACTTCTGACTTCGCTATTGTCTCAGACGGTACTGAAAGCTCCTGCGCTTGTATTTTTTTTTGCGTGGGAAATCATCAAATGACCCCACCGGCTCTGGGCGGAGCGGAAGGGAGTGTCAGACTTTTACTGACTAAAACCCACCCTTGTTCCTTCCTTAGCCCTTTATGTTCCGGGCCAGCGGTAACCCGGCCCTAAGGGAACCCTTGACATCTCTTTGAGGCCCGCGTGGAATACGTACGCGCCATCCGGCACGGGCCTGGTCCTGATCGGACGGTGAGCTACCCTTTACTCTCCGTCCGCAAGCCCGCGTTTAATAAAAATACTATACTAATAAAGAAATAATCTACCTATAGTTTATCAGCTATGGTTTGTAAAAAACTGGATTGACAAATGAAAATCAACAATGGGGATCCAGAAAAAATCTAAATGACATTGTACCCATAAATCAATTACACACACTTCACACTACCACAATAATATTATAAAGGCGAAAGTTTGTGAGTGTGTGTGTGTGTTTCTATGTTTGTTACTTCTTTACGCTCCAATGGCTAAACCAATTTTGATAAAATTTTGTATGGAGCTAGCTGACACCCTGGATTAACATATAGGCTACTTTTTATCCCGATATTCTTACGGGATCGAAACTTATACGGGTGAAACCGTGAGGCGCAGCTAGTAATCACACTAATATTCTAAAGGCGAAAGTTTGTGAGTGTGTTTGTATGTTTATTACTTCTTCACGCACAAACTACTGAACGCATTTAGATGAAATTTGGTACACAGATAATTTATGTCCAGGATTAAAACACAGAATACCTTTTTTCCCGATATTCTTACGAGATCGACACTTATGCGGGTAAAGCCGCGGGGCACTGCCAGTACGGCAGTACTTTTAAAATAACGTAAGAAGTGGAAATTAATCATCATCATCATTTCAGCCGAAAGACGTCCACTGCTGGACGTAGGCCTCCCCCAAAAGGGGTGGTTTGTCATAATCGCCACGCTTGGCAGGCGGGTTGGCGATCGCAGTATGGTATGGTGGTGGAATGCATAGAGAACGCTGCTGCCCATTCTCCGGTACGCCCCTTAGTCGCCTTTTACGACACCCCACAGACAATGGAAGTTAATATTCTCCTCAAAACTAGAAAGAATAAGGCGACATTGATCCGACAGCGCCAACACGACGTCACGACATATCGTAACATATAATAAAAATCTTCTAACGGTCACCTGTCCTATACAACTTAACTTTCAATATCGATCGATTAATATCTCCCGTCCCCTTCTAACACAAAACAACCATAGAGATAGAGGATGGTTGTTATTTCACTGATCATCTAATTGAGGGGCCCGTGGCTAAATAATAACAGCCGCACCGGCACAGGTCGATCGATCAGGTTAAGCTGCTAAGTCTGACAACCAGTCATACCAAGGGGTATCGTATTTCCCAGTAACTGGGTTGTGCAGTCGCTCCAAGTAAAATACTGTTATTCAGCTGCATCCAGTTAAACTGGAAGCCGACCCCAAAATAGTTGGGAAAAGGCTAGGCAGATGATGACTGACCATCTAATTGTTCTCTTCACAGCTTTCTAACATGTTTAGAGGTTGTTAGAAATATATCGATGGCTGGTCTATTATTGCCCACGCAATATTTGACAGCCAATAACGAAAGTGGCAGCTAATTGGCTAATTGCTCGGTGCTATTTAAAACTGAGTTCCGGTTGTGTGTTTGACAGATTGGATGAAGATGGATTAGGTAACTGTTAAAGTAATATATAATATATAGACATTGCTAAATATGGGCCCCCAAAGTGATGGAGCAAAATTGGTATATAAAGGTACCATATATTCGCACCTGTTGTCCTAACTGGGGGCCTATAACATTATGAATCACAATGGATAGTTAACTGTTAAGTTAATCGTATCAAATCCCATTGGTGAAGGATTTTTCAATAATTATTTTTTCGTCTGTGCTATAAAACTAATCAATCCAATCCCAATCTCTTTAATTATAGCTACCTTCATAGTGCAGCAAAAAAAAAGAAAAACACGGACTGTCTTCACCTTCTGATTCATAATGTTATCATTTTATGATTCTGCCAAAGTGGCCTTTTAAGGCCCCCTGGTCATCTAGAACTTAGGTTCTCAACCTTATTTTGCCCACCACCCACTTTTCTAGAGCCCTATATTTTTTTTACTTCCATCTGTCGCGAATTTGAAAAAGCCACGATTATATTTAAAAGTGTAAAATTATAATCTTAGTCGTAAGATAGGATATATTATTTTTTCTGGGTCTTCTACTGCCCCCTAAGTAGAAGGAAGACACAGAGAAACTTTAATTATCAGTATAAAAGTATTTCATTTATGTGGTAGAATACAATATTTATTTATCGCGCTATCGCAAACAAACGTGACAATTTATATTTCATTTAAAAGTTTATCTCTCAGAAAAATCAACCTCCATCTATAATTTCAACTTTTTAAATGGATATGAATTCAAATTTGGAACAATGGTGACACCAAAATGATGGCCAGTATATCGGCTTTAAAAACTGCATTAAAACTTTTTAATTGACAATATTTTTTTATGGCCTTTATATTTACCTTTTTTTGATATTTATTTATTTATTTAAACTTTTCGCACAAAAAGGTACAAAGGCGGACTTAATGCCTTAGGCATTCTCTACCAGTCAACCAAGGGTGGTGGAGAGATTGGATGGCAGGTGCTTTGGTTGAGAGGAACAATGATTTAAAAAAAATTAAAACTAAGTACACAAATACCTAAATAGGTTATATATACATACATACTATTGACTATAATACATACTTATAATATTTATGTATATACATACAAATTCAAGGGAGAGAGGTATTGAGATGACTCCACGCTATTTGTTTTGAAAATAACTCTGCAATTTCCGCTTAAATGCATACCGACTGGTGGCCGTCCTGATATCAAGAGGAAGTGCATTCCAAAGAAGAATGGACTGAATATGAAAGGAAGAATGAACAAAGTCAGAAGTATGAGAAGGACAGAGTAGGAGAAGATTTTTAGAAGAACGCAGATTCTTAGCGTGAGAAGAACATAGAAATTGGAAGTGAGACACGAGATAAGAAGGAGGAGTGGGACAGTTGAGAAGGGAGAAAAGCGTGGTCAAAGCGCGCAAACTTCTTCTTTGGCGAATGGACATTCATTTAAGCTCAGACCTATAACTCGACACATGGTCATATTTCCTCAGGTTGAATATGAACCGGATACCATTGTTGAGCAATCTGTCGAGCTTATCCAGCAAAACCGCGTTCAAATCAAAGTAGCACACGTCACCATAGTCGATAATAGGGAAAATCAAAGTCTGCACAAGCATGGTTTTCGTCTTAGCGGGCAAAAAGTTCCTCAGACGATACAGGGATCGCAGAGTACCGTTGACCCTTTGACTAACACTAGAGACCTGACGTTGCCAGCTAAGTGTAGAGTCAAGATGCAAACCGAGATCTTTCACCGTAGGGGTAATAGGTATGACGGTATCATTAAAAATAAGAGGAGGAAGAGAGGAGGGTGAGCTAAGCGTCACCCTACCCATCATGCGTGAGCTACCAATTACAATGGCTTGACACTTCGAGGGGTTTACTGACACCCCGAAACTATCAGACCACTTTTTGATAGCATCTAAGTCTCGGTTTACATCTGCTATGGCGTCTGACAAACCTTCTACCCGCTCAGCTGTATATAATTGAAGATCATCAGCATATAGATGATACAAACATCGAAGACAGTGAGTTATAAAATTAATGAAGATGGAGAATAACAATGGAGAAAGAATACCGCCTTGTGGAATACCAGCATCCAGGTCACGCCAACTCGACGAACTCTTATCAACGCGAACCGACTGCTGACGTCCCCGAAGATAAGAAGAGAACCATTTCAGGCCTTTTTTTTTTAGATATTTTGGAATCTTACGATCAGGGTCACGTGTCCTGACGCGAGTATAACATTTTTTACCCATTACAAAAAAAGTGTACAACGCCGCTAAAGAAGTTTTCACTTCAAAAACCTTCACATTGATGGAAAGAATCGTAATATCTGAAGTCGTCCACTCACTGTTAGTTATAATTGCCAATGCTTGTACAGACGCCAGCACTTCGAGCTACTACAATCTGTCAAACTTTAATAGATTTTCAACTTTAATGATTAAGTACCTATAAGGTTCAAAATTGATTGGGAAAATTTTACGGCTTCGGGTAGCTTGATGTGCTGGCGCCTGTATCTTACCCTGCAGAGTAAAATTCTACTACACCATAATCAGCATATAATGTTCTCACTGCTGGGATACAGGCCTCCTCTGTGTGAGAGGGTGTGGGCCGTAATCCACCTCACGGGCCCAGTGCTAGTTGGTAGATGTCACATAATTATCTTCGAATGTTTTGGTTCTAGGACATGGTTTCCTCACGATGTCTTCCTTCACTGTTTCGAAATGGTACAAAAATGCAAAATTTCAATATTTGTGAAAAAAATTAACGGCCAAAAAAGGCCTTTTTAACAACTTTATTAATTTCCATTAAAAAAAAAATTGTCAATTAAGTAATATTATTAATGTGGGGCGTACCTACTTTCTGAGAGGAATATGGAACAAATCCATTTTTATCCTTATTTTTACCCGACTGCGTCAGAAGGAGGGTTATGTTTTTCGAGTGTATGTATGTATGTATGTATGTATGTATGTATGTATATTTCTTTGGCACGCTCTGTAGCCTAAACGGCTTGATCGATTTCAGCTTGAGAGGTGCCGTTAGATTCGTCTTAATTGTGAGAGTGCTACTGGGTATATAAAAATTGAAAAAAAAATTAAAATGGCCGATTTATGGCGCAATATGTCTTCAAAAAAAATTTTTTTTTCTCGAAACCTATCGAGTGGGGTATCAAAATAAAGGGTTTTAAAAGGTGATTACAAAAATATATATAACTTATATGGTTAAAAGTAATTCGATGTGACAAAACGTAAAAAAACAAGTACAAAGAACTAAATCGTTTGCGAAATCTTTCACATTTGTAAACTAAAAAGCTGGAAATAAAAAAATTAATTTAAAAAATAAAAAAACCCGACTGCGAAACTGAAAAGCTACAAACAAGCCCATTTTAAATTAAATAAAAGTTGGAAGCAGGCGGGACCCACATCATTTTTATTGTATTTTCAAATTCAAATGGGTCCCGCCTGCTTCCAACTTTTATTTAATTTAAAATGGGCTTGTTTGTAGCTTTTCAGTTTCGCAGTCGGGTTTTTTTATTTTTTAAATTAATTTTTGCTCTTACATTTTCCTAAAGTTTCGTCCGGTGTTTTAATATTATTATTACTTATATTTGTGTATACATGTGCTTCGAAATTGCCCGGTGCCACGGTGGTCTCCACCTACAGGGCAAAGTACTTCGGTAACCCAGGTACCCTACGTGAGACGGTCAGTAACATCAAGGCATTGCTGGCCTTCCTTGAGGAGTTGGGGTGGATCGGATAATCGATTTTCCCACCCGTACGCAAAATATGCGCAATGACGTGGAGTTGCGGAAACCAGCTTGGAGTACCTAATACCTATTACTTACATAAATTTGGATTTTTCATCCGTCTTTAAACAGTCATATGTTTTTAACCTAGACAGTCATATTCTCGGCTACTATACCAGCATGTAAGCCAGTAAACACTATCATTTGCATAATCATGCTTTGTAGTCAAGTCGATCATTGCCTGCGAACATCTTACTGACATAATTCTCACAATGTTTACCTCTAAATTGAATTGTAGACATTAAAGGCTAACTTCATGGTAGCTTTTTTTTACAAAATTAGCATATTTTTCCAATGTAGGTTCCGGTTCAAGCCTAGCTATGTATCTAAGTGACCTATGCACTAGGTAATAATATTCACTAGGTCATTTATTTATTTACTAGCTGTGCCTCGCGGTTTCACCCGCATAAGTGCCGATCCCGTGGGAATATCGGGATAAAAAGTAGCCTATATGTTAATCCAGGGTATCAGCTACCTCCATACCAATTTTATAAAAATTGGTCCAGCCGTTTGAGCGTGAAGAAGTAACAAACACATAAACACACACACACACACACAAACTTTCGTCTGTATAATAAAGTCCTTATTTTATTTTATTTGAACTTTTTATTTTATTTAAACTTTTCTCATAAAAAGGCGGACTTAATGCCTTAGGCATTCTCTATCAGTCAAACAAGGGTGGTGAAGAGATTAGATGGCAGGTGCTTTGGTTGAGAGGAACAATAATAAAAAAAACTATTATTTTTAATTTTTTTATAACTACCTATTAATATTTATTATCAAGGTCAGATTTTAATTTAACCGCGTCTTGTACCTTTAACCGTGACCTATTTTCTTCCAATACATCCAGGAACTTAAAAACAACTTCATAAAGGTTACAGAATTATAAGTGTTACGTATTGAATTAAGAACAGAATCAAATACGTAACCCTTATAAATGTATTTTTCAATGTGTTAACCTAAAACACTTTTAAAAGTGTAACAATAATATATCTATAACCGTTAAAAAACTATTAACAGTTTTAATAAGTGTAACCGGTAAACGCGGCGTTACCAACTTGATTGTGGCTATTTTGGCATCGCGTCGCCGCCCGCCTCTGTTTTTTTTTCCGCGCGTTTTTGCGGTACCGTGCAATTATACCTACAAATGCTTATTTCTGTTACACATATAAAAGGTTACACTTTGATTCTGTACATTATTGTATCTTTTACATTTGGAAGTGTTTTTCTTTTAAAACAGTTTTAAAAAACAGTGTTTAAAACACTTATTACGGTTACAGTTTGAGTCCTTGATTACATCAAAGGAAGAAAAAAAAGATTACCGCTTTTACTTCACGGAAAGCCTCTGATCATTCGTCTTGGGAGAATGTCGACCACACGACACGACCATAAGTCGGGGGCCCGGGAGATACACATTTGCCCACACACCTACTGAACTAGTAAGAAAACATTACCTACGGACCGTAACTGATCATCAGGCTAGCCTTTTCCCAACTATGTTGGGGTCGGCTTCCAGTCTAACCGGATGCAGCTGAATACCAGTATTTTACATGGAGCGACTGCCTGTCTGACCTCCATAACCCAGTTACTGGGTAACACGAACCCCTTGGTAACCCCTTGGTAAGTCTGGTTGTCAGACTTTCGGGCTTCTGACTACCCGTAACGACGGTCAAGGATCCACGAATGACACCCGGGACTAACTGCTTAACATGATTTCCGAGGCACGGAGTGGTCTCGGTATGTAAAGATGATCACCCATCCACAGACCAACCGCGGCAAGAGTAGCTTAACCTGATCGATCGACCCGTGCGGCTGATATTACTTAGCCACAAGCGTAGGTAAACAAATAAACTAAAAAGCACTTACTTCTATTTTGGAAAAGCTAATAAAGCACTTGTCAAACACAGACATATTGTACCTAAGTGGAACAAGGGAAATTATATTTTATTAAATAATATAATATTTTTCATTTAATATAAATTGTATTAAATTATAATCGGGGTCAAGAGTGGGCCCATTTAGTAATAAAATAAAAAAAAAATTTTAGCACGATAAGATTTGGTCTACGTTTGGCCGAACAAACATAATAAATAGCTGAAGTTGAATAAACACGCGTCTAAGAAATAGTCTGCGCATTTAGTTCCGCGTCTTACGGAGGTCAGACGGCAGCCAATAAGCGTAAAATCGATTACCCGGTCATGTTAACGATTAGGTAACTCCTGTTACGCTTGTAAATAAATGGCTCTTTAGTCAACTGAGGCCGCTCGAAGTTATCCCGCGGGATGAGTTGACTAAATAATTAATTTTATGATATTTTTCACTAATTGGTTTTCTGAAGCTGTAACTTCACACACGGTGGCAGTAGAAAAAGGGATGACTGATTGTTTGTAGGATTTTGTTTGTAAATGTAACAGGAATTTTTCAGAAGCAGCCAGGATTGTGCTCGGTTGATAGCAACAGGCTCGACCCCCTATTATTTGGCAAAATCTGGGTGTAACTCTGCTCAACTCATCAAGAATACAAGCGTGATGTTAATGTTATGTCAAGTAAAAGGAGAAATCTTTGTAGATACTCGACCCTCGTCACATTGTCATGCATCATGGGCAGCCACAGTGTGTTTTTGACCTGTAGAAGTTTGACTTAACCCTCCCTGTTGTTGTCCTGGTGGCGGGACGGCTCAGGGAGAGAGCCTCCCGTCCCAGCCGCCGCGGGAGACGCTCCGGGCGTCGGGAGCCGCGTGACGACTCCCGGCCACCGTAGGCGCGGGCCTGCGGGCGGAGAGTAATGGGTAGCTCACCGCCCGATCAGGACCAGGCCCGTGCCGGACGGCGCGTACGTGTTCCACGCGCGCCTCAAAGAGATGTCAGCATCGGGGAGGGGCCCCTTAGGGCCGAAGCCTGCCGGGTCAGCGGGATTGTCCGAAAGGGTTACCGCTGGCCCGGAACATAAAGGGCTAAGGAAGGAACACGGGTGGGTTTTAGTCAGTAAGAGTCTGACACTCCCTTCCGCTCCACCCAGAGCGGGAGGAGTCATTTGATGATTTCCCATCCGCAAAAAAAAAAAAAATCCCTCCAATTTAGCCAAGTGCATCTATTCTATTCTATTTTTAATTATGGCAAGTAAAGCCGATGTCGACTATTCTGCCAATGTCAAAAGTGAATTGGAAAAGACGGATTGATTTGTATTGTCAATCTCAAGTTGTCAATGTCAATTAATAATGTGTGTTGTCTTTGGTCCCTGGCCCCCCTGGGCAAATCAAGCAATGGAAAAATTGTCAACATTTTTTTAAACTTAAGTACGAGGCTTTTGATTAGGTTGTGTGTGTATATTTTAAATCTTTTTTATTGTTTTTTATTTGTAATTTGCGTTTTGTTTGTGCAGAATAAACAATTTTTCTTCCTTTCTTTTTCTTTCTAAGTGAAGAGTATCCTACAAAAGCTCTTTTAGAAATAATTCATGCAGGAAATAGCCAACTCAACCTATTCCTGAAGCCAAAGTCTGTAACGTTTTCAAGTTTAAATGGTGCGAAAGCTTAAAAAAACTTGGAAGGTATTAATTATGTGAATGTCGATACTGTGGGAATAACGGGGTAAAAAGTAGCCTATATGTTAATCCAGGGTGTCAGCTACCTCCATACAACAAATGGTCTAGCCGTTTGAGCGTGAAGAAGTAACAAACATATAAACACACACACACACACCCCAACACACTCACAAACTTTCGCCTTTATAATATTAGTGTGATTATTGGGGCTATATGCAGCAGTAACAATCATTAAATTGGCCTGTGATTGATCAATTCACCTCACACGTGAATGTACTTCTAGATACGAGACCCATCGTAAAAAATAATGCTACCATCAATGGGAAAATAAAAGCGTTACTGATTTATTTAGTTCCAATAGTTACTATTAGAAAACTAATCGTACGTGCGTCATATAACATGCTAGAAATTGACTGATTTTCTTTTTCATCGTAGAACAGCCGATCTTTTTGGTAAAAATACCACAGATTAAAACAGTAGAAGAACTAGCAGGGGATCGAGGTGGGGGAGGGGGGGGGTCAGGGGATCAGACCGGACTACTCGTAAAACTTAGGTGACGTGCTCCTCTACTGACTTAGTTAAAACTCGTAAAATAGACCTGATAAAGTATAAAGATAGCAAGGAACTAAAGTCATTAGCATTTACAGTTACTGTTCCACTAAATCGATCTGACCAGGACCATCACATTATTTTATTTTATTTGAACTTTTTATTTCATTTAAACTTTTCTCATAAAAAGGCGGACTTAATGCCTTAGGCATTCTCTATCAGTCAAACAAGGGTGGTGAAGAGATTAGATGGCAGGTGCTTTGGTTGAGAGGAACAATAATAAAAAAAACTATTATTTTTAATTTTTTTATAACTACCTATTAATATTTATTATCAAGGTCAGATTTTAATTTAACCGCGTCTTGTACCTTTAACCGTGACCTATTTTCTTCCAATACATCCAGGAACTTAAAAACAACTTCATAAAGGTTACAGAATTATAAGTGTTACGTATTGAATTAAGAACAGAATCAAATACGTAACCCTTATAAATGTATTTTTCAATGTGTTAACCTAAAACACTTTTAAAAGTGTAACAATAATATATCTATAACCGTTAAAAAACTATTAACAGTTTTAATAAGTGTAACCGGTAAACGCGGCGTTACCAACTTGATTGTGGCTATTTTGGCATCGCGTCGCAGCCCGCCTCTGTTTTTTTTTCCGCGCGTTTTTGCGGTACCGTGCAATTATACCTACAAATGCTTATTTCTGTTACACATATAAAAGGTTACACTTTGATTCTGTACATTATTGTATCTTTTACATTTGGAAGTGTTTTTCTTTTAAAACAGTTTTAAAAAACAGTGTTTAATACACTTATTACGGTTACAGTTTGAGTCCTTGATTACATCAAAGGAAGAAAAAAAAGATTACCGCTTTTACTTCACGGAAAGCCTCTGATCATTCGTCTTGGGAGAATGTCGACCACACGACACGACCATAAGTCGGGGGCCCGGGAGATACACATTTGCCCACACACCTACTGAACTAGTAAGAAAACATTACCTACGGACCGTAACTGATCATCAGGCTAGCCTTTTCCCAACTATGTTGGGGTCGGCTTCCAGTCTAACCGGATGCAGCTGAATACCAGTATTTTACATGGAGCGACTGCCTGTCTGACCTCCATAACCCAGTTACTGGGTAACACGAACCCCTTGGTAACCCCTTGGTAAGTCTGGTTGTCAGACTTTCGGGCTTCTGACTACCCGTAACGACGGTCAAGGATCCACGAATGACACCCGGGACTAACTGCTTAACATGATTTCCGAGGCACGGAGTGGTCTCGGTATGTAAAGATGATCACCCATCCACAGACCAACCGCGGCAAGAGTAGCTTAACCTGATCGATCGACCCGTGCGGCTGATATTACTTAGCCACAAGCGTAGGTAAACAAATAAACTAAAAAGCACTTACTTCTATTTTGGAAAAGCTAATAAAGCACTTGTCAAACACAGACATATTGTACCTAAGTGGAACAAGGGAAATTATATTTTATTAAATAATATAATATTTTTCATTTAATATAAATTGTATTAAATTATAATCGGGGTCAAGAGTGGGCCCATTTAGTAATAAAATAAAAAAAAAATTTTAGCACGATAAGATTTGGTCTACGTTTGGCCGAACAAACATAATAAATAGCTGAAGTTGAATAAACACGCGTCTAAGAAATAGTCTGCGCATTTAGTTCCGCGTCTTACGGAGGTCAGACGGCAGCCAATAAGCGTAAAATCGATTACCCGGTCATGTTAACGATTAGGTAACTCCTGTTACGCTTGTAAATAAATGGCTCTTTAGTCAACTGAGGCCGCTCGAAGTTATCCCGCGGGATGAGTTGACTAAATAATTAATTTTATGATATTTTTCACTAATTGGTTTTCTGAAGCTGTAACTTCACACACGGTGGCAGTAGAAAAAGGGATGACTGATTGTTTGTAGGATTTTGTTTGTAAATGTAACAGGAATTTTTCAGAAGCAGCCAGGATTGTGCTCGGTTGATAGCAACAGGCTCGACCCCCTATTATTTGGCAAAATCTGGGTGTAACTCTGCTCAACTCATCAAGAATACAAGCGTGATGTTAATGTTATGTCAAGTAAAAGGAGAAATCTTTGTAGATACTCGACCCTCGTCACATTGTCATGCATCATGGGCAGCCACAGTGTGTTTTTGACCTGTAGAAGTTTGACTTAACCCTCCCTGTTGTTGTCCTGGTGGCGGGACGGCTCAGGGAGAGAGCCTCCCGTCCCAGCCGCCGCGGGAGACGCTCCGGGCGTCGGGAGCCGCGTGACGACTCCCGGCCACCGTAGGCGCGGGCCTGCGGGCGGAGAGTAATGGGTAGCTCACCGCCCGATCAGGACCAGGCCCGTGCCGGACGGCGCGTACGTGTTCCACGCGCGCCTCAAAGAGATGTCAGCATCGGGGAGGGGCCCCTTAGGGCCGAAGCCTGCCGGGTCAGCGGGATTGTCCGAAAGGGTTACCGCTGGCCCGGAACATAAAGGGCTAAGGAAGGAACACGGGTGGGTTTTAGTCAGTAAGAGTCTGACACTCCCTTCCGCTCCACCCAGAGCGGGAGGAGTCATTTGATGATTTCCCATCCGCAAAAAAAAAAAAAATCCCTCCAATTTAGCCAAGTGCATCTATTCTATTCTATTTTTAATTATGGCAAGTAAAGCCGATGTCGACTATTCTGCCAATGTCAAAAGTGAATTGGAAAAGACGGATTGATTTGTATTGTCAATCTCAAGTTGTCAATGTCAATTAATAATGTGTGTTGTCTTTGGTCCCTGGCCCCCCTGGGCAAATCAAGCAATGGAAAAATTGTCAACATTTTTTTAAACTTAAGTACGAGGCTTTTGATTAGGTTGTGTGTGTATATTTTAAATCTTTTTTATTGTTTTTTATTTGTAATTTGCGTTTTGTTTGTGCAGAATAAACAATTTTTCTTCCTTTCTTTTTCTTTCTAAGTGAAGAGTATCCTACAAAAGCTCTTTTAGAAATAATTCATGCAGGAAATAGCCAACTCAACCTATTCCTGAAGCCAAAGTCTGTAACGTTTTCAAGTTTAAATGGTGCGAAAGCTTAAAAAAACTTGGAAGGTATTAATTATGTGAATGTCGATACTGTGGGAATAACGGGGTAAAAAGTAGCCTATATGTTAATCCAGGGTGTCAGCTACCTCCATACAACAAATGGTCTAGCCGTTTGAGCGTGAAGAAGTAACAAACATATAAACACACACACACACACCCCAACACACTCACAAACTTTCGCCTTTATAATATTAGTGTGATTATTGGGGCTATATGCAGCAGTAACAATCATTAAATTGGCCTGTGATTGATCAATTCACCTCACACGTGAATGTACTTCTAGATACGAGACCCATCGTAAAAAATAATGCTACCATCAATGGGAAAATAAAAGCGTTACTGATTTATTTAGTTCCAATAGTTACTATTAGAAAACTAATCGTACGTGCGTCATATAACATGCTAGAAATTGACTGATTTTCTTTTTCATCGTAGAACAGCCGATCTTTTTGGTAAAAATACCACAGATTAAAACAGTAGAAGAACTAGCAGGGGATCGAGGTGGGGGAGGGGGGGGGTCAGGGGATCAGACCGGACTACTCGTAAAACTTAGGTGACGTGCTCCTCTACTGACTTAGTTAAAACTCGTAAAATAGACCTGATAAAGTATAAAGATAGCAAGGAACTAAAGTCATTAGCATTTACAGTTACTGTTCCACTAAATCGATCTGACCAGGACCATCACCCACCCAGACGTGACCTGCAATGACCTGTATGAAAAGCAATCAATTGACTGTTAACCCAAGTAGGCCGCTGCAAGCACAATCAAGCAAGATGGGGGATTATTGATCCCACAGATACCCAGAGCGAATGCGGTGCTCCTAACCAAACCATTCCCCATAATGCTGGAGTGTACAAAGTGTCTATGCACCTGCACTTCTGAGGACTTAAAACAAGCTAATGATGCCGCGATTGGCATGGCCACCTACCAGATCCAACTCATTTGTCATAATACATGTATTTAGGGGCTTGTGGCTAAGAAATAATAGCCGCACAGGTCGATCGATCAGGATAAGCTACGCTTGCCGCGGTTGGTCCGTGGATAGGTGAACATCTTTACATAACAAGACCCTCCGTGCCTTGGAAAGCATGTAAAGCCGTTGGTCCCGGCTGTCATTTGTGGATCTTTGACAGTCGTTACGGGAAGTCAGACGCCCGAAATTCTGACAACTGGTCTTAACGAGGTGTATCGTATTACCGAGATTCTGGGTTGTTGAGGTCAGATAGGCAGTCGTTCCATGTAAAATACTGGTATTCAGCTGCATCCGATTAGACCGGAAGCCGACCCCAACATAGTTGGTAAAAGCTATGCAGATGATGATGTATTTACCATCGACTCGAAAAGAAGAAGACTAAATCGATTTAACAAACAAAGTTCTGATGTAATACTGAATATCGACACATCACACTAATATTATAAAGGCGAAAGTTTGTGAGTGTGTGTGTGTGTGTGTGTGTGTTTATATGTTTGTTACTTCTTCACGTTCAAACGGCTGGACCAATTTTGATAAAATTTTGTATGGAGGTAACTGACACCCTGAATTAACATATAGGCTACTTTTTATCCCGATATTCCCACGGGATCGAAAATTACGCGGGTGAAACCGCGTGGCGGGGCTAGTGCGTTAATAACCAGAATTTATTCTGCATTCATCAGATAAACAGCAAAAAAAAATATGTCGATCAAACTACATAATTGTAAAGTCCGAAAAATAATTAGTGTTTAGCCATGCGCGTACGATATGTGCATGTGAATAATTTTATCTAATGATTTCGAAATTATCACGGTAATTATTTTAATGTGATCAGATGATCACAATCTAATGAGCCTATAAGAGCTGTCAAAATGCTAGATATCAGCCGGTCTGTACTGTAAAAATCTCACCTTGAAAACTTCGGTTAAGTGAGTTCGAAGTGAGTTGGCTTTGGAATGCCAGCTGACTTCACCTATGTTTTCACAGCGATATTTTTACGGAAAGATTGGGAGAAGAAAAACGAAGGTGATCGAAAACCTTATCAAGGTAACATGAAAACTAAAACTCAAAGCATTTATTTCCATTAAACCATTGATAGGCATTTTTGAGCTGTCAAAAAGTCGATCAGTCAGAAAATATGAAGCTAGTTGCACGAGATGATTACCGTGAAATGGATGAGATTTACAATCAGAAGACTAAGACCAGGATTAATACCGTGTAATGGAGAAGATTCCCACTTAGCATAATAGACACGGGTTGAAGAAGGTGAGAAGGAAACTTTTCAGATAAGCCTTTTCAAAGTTGTGTCGTAATACTTGTTCTTCATTTTCCGCATTAAGATTGCCTTCACTCAGTTTTTTGGGTCAAATCGCAGTCTCAACTTCTGGACTCATTTGTTCCATTAAAAAAACCAAGGATTTTAATCAGGGGACCACTTTGGCAAAATCATAAAAGGATAACATTATGGACAGTTAACCGTTAAGTTAATCGTATCAAATTCCATCGGTGAAGCATTTTTCAGTTATTTTTTTTGTCTGTGCTAAAATATCAATCAATCCGATCCAAATCCAATCCCAATCTCTTTGATTATACCTACGTAGTGCAGCGAAAAAACAAAAATTCGAACTGTCTTCGCCATAAATTATGATTCATAATGATATCCTTTTATGATTCTCCAAAGTGACCTTTTTAGGCCCCCAGATAAGCTCAACAATGATGCTAATCATGCTATTTCTTCTACTTCCATCTTATACTTAAAGTCTCAGGTCGGCATCCACCAAGTCATCATCGACATTCGGATAAACCAACGTATTTGGGGTCGGCGTAACGTGTCTTTTTCTTTTATACTTCTCTATGGTAATTTATACTTCTCTATGGTAATTTCGGTAGTAAACATAAGTAAATACATCACCATCATAATTTCAGCCAAAAAACGCATGTTTTGGCAAGGACAATCTGATATGAGATCGAGGCCTGCCAAAGGCTGTCGTCCCTAGCCCAAAATTTTGCCCGACGGGATTTGCATGTAGATGTTACAGAGAAGCATGCCCAAACCCATGTGCGGCGTGATAATGATTATGTTTTTGTGGTTTATACCTTAACTTGCTGTGTTGACTGTACAATTTAATCCAAAATAGGCTTGGTAGTGTCGAAAATTGTAAACGACACTACTGGTAGTGCGGCTGGTAGTGTCCTTGCTAAAACACGAAAAAACGTCCACTGCTGGACATCGGCCTCCCCCAAGTACCTGTTAATACTTAACAATGACTAAGTAGCAGCCAGACAGATCTGGGATAGTCATAATGATGATAGTATTAAACTTAAGGGGATTACAGGCCTCAGCGGGATTGTCCGAAAGGGTTACCGCTGGCCCGGAACTTAAAGGGCTAAGGAAGGAACACGGGTGGGTTTTAGTCAGTAAGAGTCTGACACTCCCTTCCGCTCCACCCAGAGCGGGAGGAGTCATTTGATGATTTCCCATCCGCAAAAAAAAAAAAAAAAAAAGGGGATTACAGGACCTAAACGCAAAAAACGCCAGTTATAGAAATAATACAAGTTTATGATCGACTACAGTAAACAAAATCAGAAAAATATATGATAATCTTAAGGATATATGCTAGGCAGATAGTGTGTTTGATTATTGATTATTTTGCTTAATTTTTCATATAAATGTACATATTATTATGATTTTAAATATGAGCAAAGTTTATATAAATACTATCAAGTTATTAATAAGTGTCCGACATACGCGATGTATCACGACAGCCTTCAAAAAAAGAAACTCCAAATTCTACCCTAACAGTCGAATTTACGAACACGCTGACTAAAACCAACTTTTTTTCAGCTGTTAAGGACTACAACAAAATAAATCCAAACAACAAGTTGAACTCAACGCATCTGGGTATAGAAGCTCCAAAAACGCCAACTTACGCTGCGGAACAATTAACTCCCAACTCAAAACGAATCTTTTACCTGGCTCGTAACTATGCCAAGATGAACCAATACATGTTTTGCTGGACCGCGGACGGGCGCATTCTGATGAAGAAGAATTCTGACAGTCCCTCTATTGTTATTAAAAGTGAATTACAAATGCAAAAGATGTCTGAACCGACTGCACCTGACAATGTATGACTAGGTCATCCTTTGAGAAATGGAATTTTTCTGTTAACGGTTATTTCTGCAACTACTTTTAATTTTGTTATTACTTTATCTGCCATATTAATTAGGCTAGTTTTTGTAAACTACTGCACACCAAACCCCACCAGAAACCCTTTATACAATTCTCATTTAGTAAAACTTTTTCCTAGCAAAAAGTTTAAACACTATAACACTACACAATGCTCACATTCACTCATATTAACCGTCCCTATGTTCTCACTGCCTCAATCCTATAACCTTATATATTACACTCTAATACCCTTATTTTCATACAACTATGTCTAATTCGATATATGATGTAATGTCTGATCTTGACCAATTTTCTGTATCTGAAACTCAAATTTGTACCCCCGAAGCAACGAAATCATACGTTAAGAACGAAAGTGTCTGGCTTACTACTTTAACGCAAAATATCCGATCAATTAACTGTAATTACTTAAACCTCCAAACCCTAATTCATCGTATGAATATTGACTGTGATCTTCTGGTCCTAACAGAATGCTGGCTAGCATGCTCAAGTAACTCGTGCATTCCCACTCTACATAATTATACCACATACAAAACAACCAAACACCTTAATCAGAGCGACGGGGTAGTTGTCTATGCTAAGTCAGATATGATAACCACTTGTGAAGAGCCCGACTTTCTTGAATCAGCCTCGTGCTTACTTGTGAAGATAAATTCAGAAGTGGCTATACTTTGTATTTACCGCTCCCCCTCAAACGACAACATTTGTTCATTCCTTACTGCACTCAATAACATTATTCCATCTCTCACAACTTACAAATCGGTTATCATAACTGGAGACATTAACTTGGATATCAAACCTGAAACCCAAGATTCACGAGCCCACGAATATCTCAACACCCTGGCGTATCACGGATTTCTACCAGCCCATACACATCCAACGAGAGGCAAAAACTGCCTAGATCACATTATGATTCGATCCACAGGTACAATTCTTACTCTAGTTTACGATACAACGGTAACAGATCATTGTTCTTCCCTTTTGTGTGTAAATACGCAAAACAAAAAATCCGAATCAACCCCCTCAAAAATGATATCTAAGGTAGACTATAATGCACTTGATAAAACTATGAAAAACCTTGACTTTACCCCCCTTTTTCTTATCTCTGACCCAGACAACGCTATAGACAAACTTACACAAATAACGAAAAATGCCTTAAATGAATGCACGACATTTGTCAAAGTTCCTTCAAGTAAAAGGATATTGAAACCGTGGATTACTCCAGGGTTGCTGCGTTGTATCCGGAACCGTGATTCTCTTCACAAAAAAGTTAAGCAGTCACCAGACAATCAAACTCTACTTATCACATATAAGCGATACAGAAATTTTTGTACAACACTTTTGAAAAAAAGAAAAAGAAAATTTGATTCCGAAGAACTAAATAAGGCAGTCCACAACCCTAAAAAACTATGGGACTCTATAAAAACCATCACCAATTCACAGAAAAAGAGGAACTCCTCCAACCAACTGTTAACTCACTCTCACTCGCCCAGACAGTCTTGCAATGATGTAAACGAATTCTTTGTCAACATAGGGAAAAAACTCGCAGAAAATATAAAGACCACACAAATCCACTGAACTCCCCCTTAAACTACATAGTTCAATAAATCGTTCGTTTTAGAACAGACAGATCCTGACGAAGTTATAAGTACCATTAACCAGCTAAGGGTTAATGCTGCTACTGGTTGGGATGGCATATCCCAAACCTTCCTTAGAAGATACGCACGGACCCTTGCACCTATACTATGCCACATTTTCAACCTTTGCTTTCATTCAGCTATTTTCCCATCTTCTTTTAAAAGAGCAATTATTCATCCTATCTTCAAGGGTGGTGACGGAACATTACCAAACAACTATCGCCCAATAGCTGTTCTTAGTGCACTGTCGAAGGTACTTGAACGCCTCTTAAACAAGCGATTAGTCCTATACCTCGAGCATTTCAAACTGTTATCTCCCCAGCAGTTTGGCTTTCGCAGGAACAAATCCACTTGTGAAGCAGTCCATATGTTGATTGGTAATATAGTACAGAACTTAAATACTAACAAGAAGGTTCTCACTATATTCTTAGATCTTGCAAAAGCATTTGACACCGTTCCCGTCTCCACTCTTCTACTCAAGCTTGAAAGTTTAGGTGTCAGAGGGTCTTCACTTGATCTCTTCAAGAGTTATCTTACTGACCGCACACAATTTGTCACTATAGATGATTACAAGAGTGAAGAGCTACCCATTCAGTATGGTGTACCACAGGGTAGCATTTTGGGACCCACACTCTTTCTTGTGTTCATCAACGACCTTTGCAATCTTCCAACTCCAAATGCCACAATAGTTTCTTTTGCAGACGATACTGCCATCACTTTCACCGCAAATTCTTGGTCGGATCTCCAAGTTACTGCACAAGACGGCTTTAATTCCGCCTTGAAGTGGCTTTCCTCTCATACCCTTACTCTCAATGCCAACAAAACTAACTTCATCACCTTTTCAATGACCAATACTTCCCAGCCTAAAATCCCAATCTCTATAAAAGCCCATTCTTGTCCCACTCAAAATCAACTTAATTGTCAATGTCCCACCTTAACCCCAGTAGAGCAGGTGAGATATCTTGGTATAGTTCTGGACAAAAACCTTAACTTCAAATCCCATATTAACACCCTCACTGGTCGCATACGAAAGTTAATTTACATTTTTAAAACCCTGCGCCATGTAGCCAACCCGTTTATCATCCGAAACGTTTACTTTGCTCTTTGTCAGTCCATCCTAATATATTGTATATCATGCTGGGGTGGCGCTGCTAAAACTATACTTAAGCCTCTGGAGGTCGCACACAGAGCTATTTTAAAAGTGGCTACGTTCAGACCGATACTCTCCCCAACTATCGAACTATATCAATCATGTAGCGTACTTAATGTAAGGCAACAATATATTTTACATATAATCCTTCTGCAACATCGTCGAACACCATTCAAAAAAATCTCCAAGCGCCGCAAAGACCTAATCTGCACAATTCCACCTACACGCACAGCTTTTATAAAAAAGTTTGCTCTCTATCTTGGCCCATCACTCTACAATAAAATTATCGCGAAAATTCCGATTTATGGCTTAACAAACTTTAACTGCAAAAAGACTGTTCGCACCTTCCTTTTAAACCTTACCTATGACGAAACGATTGATTGACTAAAAAATTGATTACTCAAACACATACATGCATCACACACTACATAAATTAGCAAAACACTCACCACACTAACTTATATATTACTATATATTACTGAACAATTTTTTATTTATACTCTTTTTTTTTCTGAACTCTCATTTATAAATTTGTGTTTTCAGAAATAGCTATTTTTAAATTCTAGTTATTCTTGTTTTGTTTAATAACCTAATTTTAATAATATAATATCATTAGTAGCTTTCTGTAATGATTTATAATATAGTATATTTAACACGTGCTTATAAGTCAACCATTTATGACGGGGATCGGAACTGTTTCTCCTAAACACAGGTTATTCTGTAACCTATCTAGGAGAGCAGTACGGCACCCACTAACTAGATTAAGAAACTTTGTGCTTGTGCTTTATATTATATTATCTTAGCATGTCATCTAGTTATTATATTATTATATTATCTTAGCATGTCATCTTACGAGTTGTAGGTCGTAGGTTCGAACCCAGACAGGCGCTTTACTTTGTGTAAATTATTTCATCACCACTGCTCTCAAAAACGGTGAAGGAAAACATCGTGAGGAAACCGGCATGTCCTAGAACCAAAAATTCGAAGACATGTGACATCTGCCAATCCGCACTGGGCCCGCGTGGTGGATTACGGCCCACTCCCTCTCACCGAGAGGAGCCCTGTGTCCCAGCAGTGGGAACATTATAGGCTGAATATGGTATGTCATCTAGTCCTAGTTGAACAATAAATCTTATTAATATTATTATTATTATTAATAAAAAAATACCCATTTGATACGATAGAGAAAAATCATTAAGATACCTCTAAAA
This sequence comes from Mesoligia furuncula, assembly GCA_916614155.1. Classification (NCBI taxonomy): domain Eukaryota; kingdom Metazoa; phylum Arthropoda; class Insecta; order Lepidoptera; family Noctuidae; genus Mesoligia; species Mesoligia furuncula. Next base: position 2,304,677 of record OU744813.1, on the reverse strand, counting down.
ACTTTCTTTTTACAATAAAAACCATACAAATATACATACAATCATTCCAATTTTTTGTCAGATTATTATACAAGCAACATATTAAAACACTAGTGTTTTTATTTTTTTGTCGAAATAATAGTTTTTTTACAATAACTGCTTCATATTTTGCAATAAATTACCAGCGTAGTGTCATCGCGCTTCTCTTTCTTTTCTATGCAGTCCGACAGTGACCGCGCTTTAGGTCATGTAAGCCCTTTAAACTAAAAACCTTTTCTATTTTTAGTATCAATACTTATCACGATCTATTCCTTTGATGTTTATAGAAGATAATAGCACTGGTGCCTGGTTGCAGTAGGTTAGCCGTAAAGGCTGCCCCACACTGGACTGTTGCGATTACGCGAAAACAATTTGTATAATGATGAAACGTGTTTGGCCATTTTCGTCTCGATTATCTTACACAATAGTATACATAATATATATATACGTTGATAGTTTAATAGCCAGTTAATTTTTACTTCTAAACATTAGTCACTTAATGACAGCTATGACCTCTCAAGTTCAACTAATGAGACACTCAATGAGAAAATCAATAGCCATGGTTTGGTATCGTAACTTGAGGTTGTTATAAGTGAAGATACTAAAGAATTTCCGGTGCATACTGATGGACAGTCAGACTCTATAAATATTGCATAATGCCTTCTCGTTCTAATACTGCATCATATAAAACGACAAAAAACATAGACGGTTTTATGATCGTATTTAACTGCTATTAGCAGACATGCACAGCCGTGGACATCATCCTTACAATTAGTTCAAGACGATGGCCAACAAACAAAAAAATTCCTACCGCTGGTGATCTGATGCGCCTTTCCCCGTTGGTGCATGTAATACTGAAAATAATAGCCTCCCGACCGAATCTCAACGAAGATTAGCCAGGTACGCAGGAGATATTATAGCAACACGAACTTCAAGTCGTTCGTGGTACGTGTTCCGACACATCATCTCGAGAAGTACCTTAAGGAAGATTTCTGGCCGAAGGGTGTTGTGTACCGCCGGTTTCGTGGCCGGCTACATGACACCAGTCAGCGAAACACGACGCAGACACTTCGTGTGCATTAGTTTGTTAGTGTAATTATAATGTGTGTATGTATTTATAGTATTTTTGAGTTATATTCATATTGTATTGTATGTGTCTTATATGGGCCTTGATGCCTGAAATAAATGGTTAATAATAATAATAATAGTGCACAAGTGTTTGCGTAAACACAGGTGCACTCTCTGTTTCTTTACTCTCATAGTCCGATGGAACAGCAATCCGACACGACCGGGGAGAGATCAGGCGCAGGACCAACGGCTTTACGTGCTTTCAGAGGCAGGGGTTATAGAGGTATGAGGAACAGGTTATGTAAAGTACACTCATCGTCCATAGAAAAGGGAGGATCCTCCAACCATACGGGTGTTGTGTCTGGCGGGCAAAATATCGGAGCAGTCAATATCAAAATAGTTATCGCACGTTAAATCCCATCCGTGTGGCACAGCCCTAAAGCAAGCACGTTTCAAAGTAGGCATTTTAGAATTATATCCCCCATAACAGGCTGAAAACTGGTTTTGTGCAGTTTCTAATTTTAAGTCTGTACTTATTGTTGTCTTAATGTTGTATTGACTGGAAAGAAGGTGTTTCGGGGCCATTTTCTAATTTTATACCACGATGTATAAATACGGAACAATGTCTGACAACCAGTCTTACCAAGGGGTTTCGTTTTACCCAGTAACTGGGTTGTGGAGGTCAGGTAGGCAGTCGCTCCATGTAAAATACTGGTATTCAGCTGCATCCGGTTAGACTGGAAGCCGACCCCAACATAGTTGGGAAAAGGCTAGGCAGATGATGATGATGAATAAATATGGAAAGAAGAATTGGTGGAAGTTGTATCAATGACTGGAAATGTGGGCCATCAGGTCCAGTTGAAAACCAGCGTCAGGCAATAGTTGTCTGGCATTTTTGCTGAACTGGGCCTGTGTATTTTGTGTGTCTTTTAGTCTGTGCTAATTACGTGTTTTCTCTCTTTCTTTCTTCCATCAAAGTCATAATTATTTGCTAAAAACACGGTACTCGTAATAAACGGTACGTATAAAAATACGATAAAGGATTTCTGAGATCAAAGGTGAATAGAAGATATACCCTACCTTGCCTTCATAATTACCCTATAATATTCCCACTGCTGGGACACAGGCCTCCTCTCTTCGAGAGGCAGTGGGCTGTAATCCACCAAGCGGTCCCAGTGCGGGTTTGAAGATGTCGCATGTCTTCGAACTTTTGGTTCTAGGACATGCCGGATTTCCTCACGATGTTTTCCTTCACCGTTTTCAAGATCAGATGACCTGCTCTAGTCGGAGCCGTTACCACTGAGCTACCACTGCCTTCGCTCTACCTTGCTTTGCAAATATGATATAGAAAGAAAGAAAATGAATAGATACTCCGAGGCGAAGAAGATGCATTGAAGAGAAACTATTCGGTTTTCACCCCAAATTGTAGTGGGAAGATGCTGGTGGAAAGAAAATGGCTTTAAGGTGATTGCGCAGTGGTAGACCGCGAAATTCAAATTTTCTTAGGTTTTTTGCAATTTGCAGGTTAGTGTCAGGTTCTAGGTATCTCGATCAAAATATGATTCACGACTATAACAGGTACGTATTTACAGAATTATAATCATTAGAATCATTAATACACCTTTCAAAGTTAGATTTGTACAATAAGAACCAATCTCTTATGGAAAAGTGCTAATGGTACAAAACTAACTTAAGAGCGTTTACGCCGTACCGCATTTAATACAAACTTTCAAGCCTTTGTTTTTCGTAATTAATGAACCGATTTTAATGATACTTCATACGCATAAGCAGGATACAAAGGTCTAAAAAGTTAGTAGAAAATATTTTCGAAATGTCTTATTTAAATAAAGATAACTGGAAATCTCTGTTTCTATGGAAAGTTTAAAATCGGTCAAATTTAGCTGTAACATTATTTTTCGAAAATGTTTTCTACTAACTATTTAAAACCTTTGTAACCTGCTTATGCGTATGAAGTTTCATTAAAATCGGTTCATTCACTTCGAAAAACAAGGGCTTGAAAGTTTGTATGAAACGCCGTTCGGCGTAAACGCTCTTAAACAGATATTTTAATGATTTTAATGGCTATAATTCTGTAAATACATATCTATTATAGTCGCGAATCATATTTTGATCAATATACAACCTGACACTGGCCTGCAAATCGCAAATCATGTAAAAAAAATTGACTTTCGCGGTCTACCACTGCGCATTCACCTTAAAATCTTCTTTCCATCCTAGAAAATACTAACAACAATAAAAGAGCGCTAACAAGAGTAAGTGGCATAATAAAATAAACAATTATATAATAAAACAAATAACTACACACTTATCAAATGAATCAAATCTAACTATGTAAATAAAATAATAACTCATAATTATAATAAAGTATGTACATAATGGATGTAACATTAGTAAGACTAATAAATTAATAAGACTCTTTTATAACTTTTAATGTTATGCCGCAGAAGTAGACCGCTTTGATTTAGGAGCTAGACAAAAAAAGTCTAGATTAATGATTTCTGTCTGGTTCTTAATTACATAACTAGCTGCGCCCGCGGTTTCATCAGCATAAGACTCGATCCCGTGGGAATATCGGAATAAAAATTAGCCTATGTGTTAATCCAGGGTGTCAGCTACCACCATACCAAATTTTATCAGAATTGGTCCAGCTGATTGTGCGTGAAAAAGTAACAAACATAAAAACACACTCGCAAACTTTCGGCTTTATAATATTAAGTGTGATTTAACATAAAGCGCTATTAATACTTAGCAATCTAGTCAGTGGCCTGTGGCTAAGAAATAACAGCTGCACGGTTCGATCGATCATGCCGCGGTTGGTTCGTAGATACCAAGACCCTCCGTGCCTCGGAAAGCACGTTAAGCCGTTGGTCCCGGCTGTCATACATGGATCTTTGACAGTCATTACGGGTCGTCAGAAGCCCGAAAGTCTGATAACCAGTCTTACCAAGGGATATCATATTACATGATAACTGGGTTGTGGAGGTCAGATAGGCAGTCGCTCCATGTAAAATACTGGTATTCAGCTGCATCCGGTTAGACTGGAAGCTGACCCCAACATAGTTGGGAAAAGGCTAGGCAGATGATGAATCTAGTCAGTTTATGATCGGTTCTAGGGAAGTAGTAAGAAGTCTAAAATATTTGATGCAGTGCAGACACTGCATCAAATATTTTAGTGCACAGGTTGCGAGGCCCTATATGTAATAAAGACAGATCTTTATTACATATAGGGCCTCGCAACCTGTTACCAATCAGTACATGATTCTGAAATCCATGCGTTGAAAAAAAAAACAATGTCTGGCTGGCAGGGCCGACATAAGTGAAAAAAACAAAACACAAACAGAATACTTTGCCGTCACTCACTGACATATTAGATATACATTAAAACCGAGTACATCCCGAGGACAGCCGAACACATCCGTAGCGGGTACTATTTTAATCGTCTTATAAACAAAACACGCGCGGTGTCGCTTACAGTAACAGCAGCGCGAGTTCAATGTTTTTTCCCATCTCAAAAAATGCACAACGCGTTTTCACTTCAAAAACTGTTCCGTACATTTTGACCACGTAGGAATAATTGTACTTTTCTATGAAACAGCAAACTTTTTTTATAACAGACAATAAATTTCTACGGATTAAGAAAATTTTGCTGAATAATTCATGGTTAGAGTTTGCGCGTTAATGTCCCTGTTAATCTGGGGCCCAAGTCTGCTATTTTTATAAATTCGTCATTATGACACGATCCCATTGTCGTTTTGTTAAAAGTTCGTAATCTCCTAAATTCATAATGGTCGATCATTGGTCGTCAATGGCACAGAACATTTATACGACACTCGTAACGAATTAAAAGCAATGACTGCACAATGACGTTCTAATGGTAGGTTACTGATCAAAGGAACTGTCAAAATTTTAGCAGATTAACGCCTAAGTCAGTCATTCATTTGTCATTTTGTACGAGATTACCATTCTATGCCATTTCTTTCAATGGAGTGTCAGCGGTTGACCATTGGAAAGTCATAATGACGCCATTATATTCGTAGATTACCAAACTTGTCGAAATCAACAATTCTGAAATCAATGATAGACCATTCTGACACTATTGTAATAGCAGACTTGAGGTGACTTGAGGCAGAAGCGATTTGAGGCCCTGTATAAATGATCAACATTATACATATATTTCCGTGAATTGGTTTAAAGAATCATTTTTAAACTGTTGAAGATATATATTTTGAAACCTGATGAGGTCGGTGTTATCTATCCGACTACTCTGAAAAGAACTGACTAGTTCTGCAAAAGTTTCAGATAAAATATGGCGTAAAAATCATTGCCCTAAAAGTACCTACAAATTGAAACAAAACTATTATGTTTGGTATTAAAAAAAGGGATTAAGAAGCAGTAAATTTTTACGGATTTGGACAATTTATTTCGATCAAAAAGAATACAATTATTCACTGCTATGAGAAAAACATAATAATTAAGGTAAGCGATGGTATCGCTGGGCTATAAACTACAATTAAGTCATAAAAAAACAATAAAAACTTACAATACAAACATTATTCAAAACATGGTGCAATAGCTTTTATAAGTTGAAACTAATTTCGTTTTCATTATCAAAACAAATCCAGTTAAAGAAGCTCAAATTGCAAATAAAAATGGCTCATACCAAACCAAAAGCAACTCTACTCTACCGGAAATCCTAAACCCACCGATTTCCACCGATAAATCACGACCATTAAGAGCGAAGCAATTTAATATTAACTCCCAAGTTTCTAACATAAATCCGACAAGACGTATTTTAACGGCATCTTCGCGGTAATCCTTAATACCCCAATAAACATATAGGATATGTCTTATCACGGTAAGTGAAGATACGATAGATTGAACAAGGCTAGCCGAGCGGAGCCGCGGTATACCGCTAGGCAAGAAATTATCATCACTTCAGCCAGTATGATTTAATAATTTGAAACGTCTGATAGTTTAGTTGTGTAATGTTTAGAATAGGTTGTACAACAAGTATTTTCACTTAAAAATCTATACTAACTAACATTATAAATTCGAAAGTAACTCTGTCTGTCTGTATGTTACCTTTTCACGCCTAAACCAATAAACGGATTTCGATAAAATTTGGCAGAGAGATAAATAGTATCCCTGAACAACCTAGCAACCGCTGAAGCGATTTAATTGAAATTGGGTGTAGAGATAGTTTGAGTCCCGGAAAAGGACATAGGATAGTTTTTATCCCGATATTCCCACGGGATCGAAACTTATGCGGGTGAGACCGCGGGGCGCTGCTGTAAAATAAAATTGTAAAATGTCAAAAACACCTGTAATTTCCCTACATTTTTGACAAGTTTTTATCATTAATTTTGTCGCTGAGATTTCGAGTAGATTTTGAATGTTATTCATAAAGGGAATCGGTCTTCTGAATTCTATTTTGGTTGTTCAATATTTAATTTTACATTTACAATTAACAAAATAATTATTGGGATAATAAACATAAAATTGTTATGACTAACTCACAGGCCGCTGTTCTCCCGTTTTGGGTGAGAGGCGACTTCAAAATGAGGTCAAACGAATGGGGACTAATTTAAAAAGTCAAGAGGTGTCGTTTAAACGAAATTCCTTTGGCAAATAACAGGCACAATTAAATAAATTAACAATGTTTGAGAGAAACTATATGAAAAAGATCTAGATAGAATAGTTCTGCCGAAGGCACCAAGGAATTCTCCGTGTAAAAATAATTATTAACACATGACTGGACTTTTCTTTAATAAAATACCAAAGAACTTTTAAGAGTTATGTACCTAATATTATTTTTTCTTATAAACTTAAAATTATGGCTGCTGGAAAAACGATTTTATTGTAGAAATGATTTTATAAATAATAATAATCTGTTTTAAATTAATGTGACGATTAAATTTGACTGTAAAGTAAAATTAATGAATAATAGACACTAGACTACATAGAAAAAAAGCATACATTTAAAGCATGCCGTTAGACAGAAATATTACACTCTAGCATTAAATACATTGTAATGTTCTGCATGATAAAATGTCTGACTATGTATTAGGAACTTCATTACTTTATGACCAACACTGTACCAATAATTATTGCAAATAAATTATGATGATTATAATGTTATATTCGTTCTAGCTCTCGTTCGCCAAATGTGCAGAGTTTAAGAGCGTTTACGCCGTACGGCATTTCATACAAACTTTCAAGGCCTTGTTTTTCGAAATGAATGAACCGATACACATAAGCAGGATATAAAGGTCTAAAAAGTTACTAGAGAAAATTTTCGAATAATAGTGTTACAGCCAAATTAGACCGATTTCAAATTTTCAATAGAAACAGAGATTTCCAGTTATCTTTTTTTAAGTAAGACATTTCGAAAATGTTCCTAAGTAACTTTTTAAACCTTTGTATCCAGCTTATGCGTATGAAGTTTAATTAAAATTGGTTTATTCATTTCGAAAAACAAGGAAAAACCTTGAAAGTTTGTATGAAACGTACGGCGTAAATGCTCATAGCGTGCGATGAAAAGCTTTTTCCAATATTTTTAATTATTCAATAAACGGGATTAGCTAATAGCATAAAAATATGTCCAAAAGTGAAGATGTGAACAATAAAAAGCTTGTAATACTCAGACCTAGTAAGGCAAAAACAACTTTTATATAGCCGCGACGTTACTACTGCGGTTGGTAAGAGATGCATAATTTAACTTTCTGAATTAGAACTGTGGTATTTCGTAGATGTATGTACTGTACATCTACAAAATACCACAGTTAAGTTAAGGTAATATCCACTTTCAAATGATATCCTTAATATCCCTTATACATTTCATATCATAAAAATTAAAAGGCTGTAAGTATTTTAAAATCTTAAAGCGTGACGTAAATCACTTTCCTCTAATTTCATTCATAAAATCGCTGTTTTAACACCATTAAGATCAATACATTAAACAAAAATCAATACTACTTTCGAAAATTCATCACCAAAAATAATTATTCCTTAATGGTATGCACACAATGCTTCCAACCCACATAGATAATTTATTCATTTCACGTAAATGCGTATCAAAATATACAAATATTGTACAACCGACCATTCAAGAACCTGACCTTAAGAATGCACAACAAACCCTAGTAAGAAACTTTCACCGAAAAACCAGTCGTAACACTAATCACATTAGAGTCCATAATAACAAAATCCTCATCTTAACCTAGATGGTCCAACGTGCTTCAAACAGAAATCAGGTGGGGGGGAATATGATAAAACTGTATAGCAGACCAATCGCCACGCCAAACATTGCTTGACATCCCTAGATGTCGGAAAAATAAAACTAATTTTTTTTTTTATAATATAAAAACATAACAAAATGAAGCTTTTCTTAGTATTTTTGGTGGCGACGGCCTATGTCTCAGCTGAGGACAGTGATAACACATTAGAATCGGCGATAAACGTCATTAAGGACTGCAAAGGAGACTACATTTTATGTGTGAAGGTTAATAATAATTTTATTAATAAAAGTGAAAGTGAAGTGTGTGTTGTGGAATCAGGTTTCGCAGTGGTTGATGTTGAGGATTTCGCATTTCACTTGTAACAAGTGTGCATACTATCTAAATTACAACGGCCAGATAAAACAATTAACGTTTCCAATTTTGCCCCAAAAATTTCGATGCTTGACCAGAAATCTCTTTGCAAATAAGAATTCACAGCAGTTTCTACTGCAATACTTTTTCCAAAATCCAAGCTCAAAATGATAACTTCATCTCAAAAACTCTTAATTCGAAGTAACCAATTCGTTCCAAATTCTAAAACAAAAGTCTAATCCAATTTTTCTTTCACAGGAAAAAATGCTCAGAGTTGTTGACAACTTAAGAGCATCGAGAAGCATAACAATTGTAGATGGAGTGATCTTCAAGGGTGAACCTGAATCTAGGTCAGCTAAGAAAGTGGATGCTCTGCCTGTTGACCCAACGGCTAGGGACGCTGAGGTCAACTACAGACTGGTGGATGGCGTCGTGAGCCTGTTCGAAACTCACGCCCTCGAGGTCAAAATGAACCAGGCTGATAAAGACACCATCCAGAGGTCTCTTGAAGAAGGTTAGTCTCAAACATAAAATCAGTTAAGATCTAAAAATAGATTCTGTAGTAGAATATAAATAGAAAAGTGAGTCAGTTAAGCATGTGATTTTAAATGAACGCAGTAATTATAGAATCGAGAAAAAGGTTAATTACTCGCAGTTTATAATTTGCAACGCTTTATTGGAGTCTTAAAATAGTGCAGAGTATTTATATGGAGGCTACTAAGCATCTGATAATTGATTGATGAATTAATTCTGAAGAACATTATTGTTTAGAAAATAATTGTAATAATACTGGTGAAATCAACGTAGATAACATAGTATGAGACTTAAAATGACATGAACTAATCAATATAATTTCCTGTTCCCAGGTCGTGGTAAGAAGAACAAAGGAAGCGGCATGGGCGGTATCATCGGTCTCCTTGGCGCCAAGCTGCTGCTCGGAAAACTCTTCATCGTCAAGCTCATCGCTCTCAAAGCCCTCGCCACCGCCAAGATCGCCCTCGTCCTCGCAGCCATCCTCTTCGTCGCTTACTGCTTGAAGGGTGGTGAGACGAAAACGACGTACGAAGTCGTCCCTCACGCTCACCACCACGAATCTCATCACCCTGTTCACGTTGAGCATGTGTCTCACGACTCTGGGCACGGCGGCGGCGGCGGCGGCCATGCAGGATACTCCAGCTACGGCCAGGACTGGAACAAGAACCTCGATGAAGCCCAGAACCTAGCATACAGCGCATATTCACACACTACATAATCAAAGACTTTTTAGCATAAAAAATGACGGTCGTCGTAGTAACCTCTGTTGTACAAAGAATTTATTTATTATCTTAATTTATTGCCATTAATTTATTGTTGAATAAAAATAAAAACTATTTATTATTACCAATTATTTCGTTCGTTTTATTGTTAGATTGGATGGTGTCATTAGAGATCTGGTTTTCGATTGATTCGAAGCGGAAATCGAAATTACTCAAAGTCATGTCAGTGGCTCGATAGTACCTATGAGTTCTCGAACATGCCAGGCGAGTTTATTACGTCTTACTTTCATTTGATGATTGATATTATTTATAGCAGTTAGTTGGCCGCAGGCTTCAACGGTAAAAACTGCCTTATGACCGTTTCATTTGGAATTTCAATGATCCCTTTGGTCGGATGCGCAATATTTTATCACATCTTGCATCCGTGGGTGCGGTAGTTCCGGTTACTCGAGACGCTTGCCCAATTTCTAAATTTCGACACACAATCATCACTAATTTTTTAAATACTCATGCATAAATAACAAGACAAGGCCATGATTTCCCATGGATACGGAAGTATTTGTTAATATCTCTAATTAAACATAAAAAGAAGAGTTCCAACTCTCTCCATTAATAATATGCTTATTTTAAATATATTCCACATATTTATAAGCGAATAAACATAGCTAAAGTTGATTCTCGAAACTGGTGAACGATAAAACAGGTTAAAAGTATATAAGCCTCGACTTTCTATAGATGAGGTTTCGCGTGTTTTGGTCCAATTTCATCTTCATCGAGAGTGCAGCCGGTTGGCGAGACAGTCCAGACCCGGCAACTTTTTGTTGCGAGTGGAATCAATATCTGCATGACATTGCAACTTTTCTGTCGTCGTAAATCACGATTTTGTAACTGTTATTGTCTTTCCATCATGACTTTTATGACGTTGCGTTTTTTTGTCAGGATCATTCTTCTCATAATTCTTATGATGTTGCAATTAAACTGCAACATCTAGGCAACTTTTACTTAGGATTTACTAGTGTAGATTCGAAAGTTGCCATATAATGGCTTATGAATTATGACTTGCATTGCGTCAAGTGTGAGTAAGCTTTTTTCCCTGCGTCTCGTACCGTATAACAGCTATTATGAGCATTCATTTATTTGAACCTTTGTGTCTTAGTGAGATAAGTGCTTCTTTCAAACATTACGTCGGAGAACATTCTACTTTTTTATTTAAATGGGTTTTAATCATATGGCAGAGTAATGGTTGTTTGTTCAGTAGTAATTATAGACGAGGAAAGAAGTTGATGGTGGTAGACACTTGGGAGATAGTAATAGTGTAATAATTGGTGTCTATTATTGTGTATTGCAATTTGTGTCTATCTATCACTAGTTTAATATTGAGCTGTCAACTTGTGACTTGTAAAAGTATTAATATTTTTCATATTTATCAAGAGAGACCAAAGACAATATTATATGATAGCCATAATCCGAACTAATCGATCATCCTAAAATTTTGCACATACGTTTTCAGGCGTACAAAAACGGACATACCTTTCATCCCGAAAAAGAGTGCTGTTCCCGAGGAAAACAACAATAACGTTATTATGATAATAGATGGCGCCACGTCTTTAGAATCAAAAACAGGACAACGTGTGTCGGGTCAGCTAGTAAATAATATTTTAACCATCGATGCAAACTCTTAGTATCACGCGTATTAAGATTAATATAATCTTCCATGCTTGTTATTCCATGCATGCTCTTCTCGGGTATTTACACTGAGTTTTTAATAACCTATATTTATAGTTGACCTTCCCTATAAGTTTTGTGCTCTTGGTTAAAAAAAAACAAATTCAAAGCACAAAATCAAATTGCTCGCAATATTTTATTCCTCATCGGCATTCCTTACCCTGTCTATTAAATACCTAACAACTTCATGGCCACTAATCATCATTATAGGCAGCAACTATTAATTGCCCGTGTGCCCCACTGCGGGTCGAGTCAGACCGGCTCGTCCGTATAGACATTAGACATTATTTGTATATCTTCGTTGGAAAGTGTTCGTTTTCCCTAAATCTATGCATTTAGGTTGTGGTGTTGAAGGTGTGGTCTATGGGTGCTGATGGATTTCTGTCATGCCTTTTGACGGTTTTTGTTGCAACAACAAAATCATTCTTCCGACAAAATTATCTGGCGTTGGAAAAATCAGCCCTAATTCTTTTGTTTACATCAATCTGGTTGGATGGTTTGAAGTGTCTGACGAAATGCGTATCTGTCGTGTTGCGTGTCTGCCGAACTGCGAATCTGTCAAGTTCCGTTTCTGTCAAGTTACGAATCTATCCTGAGAGATGACGAAATGTGTATTTGACCCCTTGCGTTTCTGGCGACATGCTAGTGATCCAAATCTTCGACACGATATATAACGCTTAGACAAGTACCAGTCGATTTCAAAGCGTTTCGCATTCCTAGTTCCTACAACAACTTTCAACAGGATTGACATCAAACTTTTCAGTAGCTTATTTCAATCCGATACATTTCTATCATCGTTATCGCTATGCGTGTATTTGTTTATTTATCAATTTATTTCAGGCATCAAGGCTCATATAAACACATACAATACAATATTAATATAACTTAAAAATATTATAAGTACATATCCATACTAATATTATAAATTCGAAAGTAACTCTGTCTGTCTGTCTGTATGTTACCTTTTCACGCCTAAACCACTTAACGGATTTCGATAAAATTTGGCAGAGATATAGATTGCATCCCGGGGCCTTCCCCGGGATGCAATCTATCTCTTTGCCAAATTTAGCCAAGTTTTTAGTGTAATTATAATGTTACTAGCTGTGCCCCGCGGTTTCGCCCGCATACGTTTCGATCCCGTGGGAATATCGGGATAAAAACTATCCTATGTGGACATAGGATAGTTTTTAAACGTAACGTATGTCTTGTTTCTATGCCGTATCTTGTGTACGCTAGAGAAACATGTTTAAACAGTAAGGGAACATAGAAGATTTGTTGCTGGTTTGGTTTCCCTTTTTAGCAAACTCTGCCATTCACTTATAGCAAAGCAAACAAAAGAAGAATTCAGGAGGGGATCGAGGAGGGGGGTGGAGGGGGTTCAGGGAATCAGACCGGACGAGCTCGGAAAAAGATGGCAAGTCTTCTTTAGATCAAGCAATCAAGACAATAACGCTTACTAGTGATCAGTTTATGTACAAACATTTTGCGATCAATGTATTCTTTGATTTCGATTTTCAATTTTTCGATTCGCACGAATTTACTCGCCCGAAAAGTGTGAATCGTCACTTTTAAATTTTCTTTTTTTTTTCTATAGGCAACTCGCACGAATTGGCACATCGTTTTGAATTTTCTGCAAGAAAGTATAGAGTTAAATATTATTAAACGACTACTTTTTTCCTAACTTCATTGCATAAAATTAATAAGCCGAATGTTCTAAGAAAACGTATGTAATAAAATTCTATTACATGTAATTGTCTATGATCTATTACAGCGCGACCTCTCACGTTCAAAGTGAACTACATTCGACGCGCGTGAACATTGCCATGATTCAATTACCACGAATCTCTCTTGTGATAAACTATAAGACATAACTCAGCCTTTCACAGTACTCTATTGAGTAAGTGAACAGAATCTTCTTCCATGTTGCTGTAAAGTAATATATGATACTTTTTAATAGTTAGTATAAGATTTTACTTTTTTTCACCCGTTGGTCTCGCAAAAGCGCGACTGCTGAGCGTGGGGTCAGACTCTTACTGACTAAAACCCACCCGTGTTCCTTCAGTTGCCTGTGCCAGGGGCCACGGTATCTCTTTCGAACAACCCGCGACCCTGGCGGGCATCGGCCCTAGCGGACCCCGTCAGTTGGTGCTGACATCTCCTTGAGGCGCGCGTGGAACACAACGCGCCGTCGACCCGGGCCTGGTTCTTACCAGACGGCGAGCTGCCCATTGCTCGCATTGCACGTGGGGTCCTGGGTTCGATTCCTGGGTCGAACAAAGTGTTATTGGGTTTTCCATTAGGAATTTCTTAGTAACAGTCTGAAGTTTGGAAGTTGGTGGTTTAGTGCCCCCGTGCCTCGGAAAGCACGTAAAGCTGTTGGTCCTGTACCTGAACTCTCCCCGGTCGTGTCGGATTGCCGTTCCATCGGACTATGAGAGTAAAGGAACAGAGAGTGCACCTGTGTTTGCGGACACACTTGTGCACTATAATATCTCCTGCGTACCTGGTTAATCTCCATTGAGATTGGCCACCGTGACCGAAAATGGTCGGGGAGGCTATTATGATACTTTGCCTTCCAAATCAAGATTATTTCTACCATCTTCTTCAGGTCTTCGGTAGACATGAATACCTTTTGACTATGAATACGTTATTGTTTTTCCCCACAAACACAACATCAAAAGTCTATTATTCAAACTAGGCTTCGAATTTGCACTTTTTGAACGTCAAAAATACATAAGACCATCCCCCAAAACGCCCGCCTCTCACCACTTCCAAGTGGGTTTGCCGGGAAGAAGAAGTGATGCAACAAACTCCCCAGCAGTACAGCTGTCTAATCCATTGGCTCGACCTATTCAGGACCTTATCTAGTGTTTCCATAGAGAGACTAATCGATTGGCAAGATTAGAACCATTGCAGACAATTTATGGGTGAGTGTTAGATGAACAGATGGGTCAGAGGTGAGTGTTAGAGAACCAAGTCCATAATAAAAATTCGAAGACATGTGACATTCACCAACGGGCACTGAGGCCGTGTGGTAGATTATGGCCCACTCTCTCTTGAAGAGAGGAGGCCTGTGTCTCAGCAGGGATAATACTACAGGCTGATTATGGTGATGCATCACAAAAATGACCAAAGGAAAAGTCAGTTTCCTTTTTTGGCACATTATCACCGTCAAACAAAACATTTGACGGCAACTTTTTAAAACGGCATGCACCTAGAAAGAAATAAAATTAGAGATTTTTAGGGTTCCGTACCCAAAGCGTAAAAACGGGACCCTATTATTAAGACTTCGCAGTCTGTCCGTCTGTCTGTCACCAGGCTGTGTCTCAAGAACCGCGATAGCTAGACAGTTGAAATTTTCACAAATTATGTATTTCTGTTGCCGCTATAACAACAAATACAAAAAACAAAATAAAATGAATATTTAAGGGCTCCCATACAACAAACGTGTTTTTTTCGGCGTTTTCGGCTTGTGGTACGGAACCCTTCGTGTGCGAGTCCAACTCGCACTTGGCCAGTTTTTTTTTTTAACGTTGGCCCACACTAGGAATTTCTCCTATATTGTGGGTGCGTTTACAAACATTTAATCTCACACAAAAAGCCACCCAGAACAACTACTTGTAGGTCATACAAATATTTGATCCGTGCGGGAATCGAACCCGCGATATGCAGCGCAGCAGTCAATCGCTTAACCACTGCGCCAACCGTACCATCAATATTTATTATCAAAGGTTTTAATTTCTATCATCGGTCAAAACCACAAACAACAGTTTCACAAACAAACAGTAGATCATTGAGTACCTAAGTTCCCAAAGCGGGCGCTAAAATATTTTTTTTATCTTGTTGATTCACATTAACATAAAACGCCATAAATAATTCATATTTACTTATGAGAGGAAACTCAAACATTATATCCGGTTGTAAGCGAAGCCGGGTGACCCGTTTGTCAATGGATTTCACTTTTAATAATATTAGTATTGAAGCTTCTCGCTTTTTCTTTGTGAGGTAGGTTGTTAATCACATATACAACGTTATTTTTAGTATATATGCGAAACCTGAATATAGTTTGTTCAGAATAAGTAACTGAATCGATTTCAATAATTTTTACCCCATGTTATGTTTTGTCCCAAAAATATTTAAAAAAGGTTAAACGTTGGACACCGAGCGACACTAAGTAGATTATCCAATCTCCGCGCCGAACGGTTAGGTACCTAGGTACTATTATCAATGAGCGCAAAAGGGCGCGGCGTGAGCATGCTTTTGTACGGACAAACAGGTAACTTAACAAGCTTTGTGATTTTTCATGATACAGTTTTGAAATTTTGTATATAGATTCTTTAAATAAAAATACTAGACACGTGTTTCGGGTTTCGCATATAGGTACTAAAAATAATGGTGTTTATGTTGTGATAGTCTCACTGTAGAGCAAAAGTACCTTTTTCTTACAGAGAACCAACGAGACACGTTTCCTAAATGAATTTAAAGAATTACTGACTTAGTTATTTCTGTCGCCAAGCAGTCTAGCGGGGTTTTGATTCAAAGGAAAAGGACTTTTCAACTTTGCCTTTAAAGTCGACAATGCATTGTCAATCCCATAGGATTTGCAAGTGTAGGTATGCGTAGGTAACCATTGCTTTCTATAAAGAGAGGTAACATTACGGCCGGTTCACACATGTCTCCGTTTTACTGTTCCGTTTTATCGTGTACGTTTCTTTTTCGTCGATGGCGAATGTAGTTGTATGAGCGACTTCACACATGACACAGTATTCTGTATACAGTAAAAATATCGTTCCGTAAAAAAATTACATTCCGTTTTGTCATCGAATACTGGACGACGGAACAGTAAAAATATACTGATACGTAGAATTTCAGCGGATAGATACTGTGTGCGTGGCGGGCGGTGTGTGCAGGGTAGTATAGCGGCGGTATACTGCGAGTTTTCTGTTCACACATCGCATCCAGTAATGACGGATCCGTTGAAATTTATACGGTGCCTATGTGTGAACAGAGCATACATTTATGACGTATCCGTTAAAAACGTACCAGTAAAACGGACTCCCATGTGTGAACGGGCCGTTACGATTCATTACCAAACTATAAAAAATATGTACAACTAGCTGCGCCCCGCGGTTTCACCCGAATATCGGGATAAAAAGTAGCCTATAGGCTACTTTTTATCCCGGGGGTGTTAATCCAGGGTGTCAGCTACCTCCATACAAAATTTTAACAAAATTGGTCCAGCCATTAGAGCGTGAAGTGAAACACAACAATAAACTGTAGCCTTTATAATATTAGTTTGATGATTTAATTTCAGTTATTTTTGCTTGGGGTCATTCAACACTCCTGCAGCATAAGTTAACAACAGTCTATAATAATATTCCCACTGCTGGGACACAGGCCTCCTCTCAGCAAAAGGGGGTGGCCAGTAATCCACCACGAGGGCCACCGAGGAGGTTGGTAGATGTCACATGTCTTCAAATTTTGTTTTTAGGACATACCGGTTTCCTCACGATGTTTTTCTTGACCGTGTTGAAAGCAGTGATGATGAAAGTAAATACACAAAGTATAGTGCCTGCCCGGGTTCGAACTCACGGCCTACAACTCGTAAGTCTCGGCCGTTACCATTGGGCCACCACTGCTTTCACTCACAATAACAAGAAAAAAATACCAAGCATCTTGTGTAAGTCAATTAACAAAAATATCTTTAAAAAGCATCAGATATCGTCCAGCAGTTTTCGAGTAACGCAACACACACATATCTACATCTCCATAAACCTGAGGCAGACTCATAAAATTAACATAACATTCATTAAAATAAATACCTAACACTTTTACTAATGACGTCATTTGTTTCATTCATTAATAAATTATTTTACCTGGCGTTATTAAAATCATAACGATCACAATCACCCCTTAAACATTCACTACTGAAATTAGGAATAGTTGAAGTTCCTGAAGTGTCTGGGCAGGCCACATCCCTCATCTCATCGAGCAGCAATACGCAAAAACTACCACTCAGTCGATCCCAAATACGATACGATATAAAAACGACGCGGCAGGCCCAGAAAGAGATGGCAGGATGAGCTGGACTCCTTCTTAAAGGATTGACACTCAATCGCAGTAGACCGAGAAAAGTGGAAAGATGAAAAGGAGGCCTTTTTTTGTTTGTTTTTTTTTTTTTTGGCGGTGGTAAATCATCAAATGACCCCTCCTGCTCTGGGTGAAGCGGAAGGGAGTGTCAAATTCTTACTGACTAAAACCCGCCCGTGTTCCTTCCTTAGCTCTTTATGTTCCGGGCCAGCGGTAACCCTATCGGAAAATCCCGCTTCCCCGGGAAAGGGAGGCCTTCGCCCTGCAGTAGGACAAAGCGGACTTACAATAATATAATGAAGTGTCCAAAAGGTATGTGATGGACACATACGTAGATGAATTGACGAGCCTGAGTGAGTCAGAATGGACACGTTTCAACTCATTGGATTCAATTTTGATTGAATTTTCAGTGTACACTTACACTACTCTATTTAAATTTACTTAAGATTGAGAGCAATCTTTAAAAGTAATTACTGAAGACTATACCGTGTGGTATAAGACCATGTATATCCGACATAACCTTTCGAGTGCCCCAATCGAAGCGCATAACCATGATTATATCTACACAAAAAAGAACGCACGATGGTCGAGATTAGCCGACGATCGAGTCTAGAGACATGTAATGAGACGTATATATTGTTTATTATAATACTTGCTGCGCCCCGCGGTTACGCCCGCGTAAGTGTCGATCGTGTGGGAATATTGAGATAAAAACTATCCTATGTCCTTCCCCGGGATTCAAACTATCTCTCTGAAATTTTTATCGAAATTCGTTCTGTGGTTTAGGCGTGAAAAAGTAACATACAGGCAGACAGACAGAGTTACTTTCGATATAATATTAATAAGGATTGTCAAGCAATAGTTAATAGCTGATAATGATGATGATGACGAAAAAGAAAGACTTGCCAAGGAAAATCTACATGAATCGATCTGATGAAAGCGTTTTATCAAATACCAGTTTATAGCCAAATGCTACTACTAGCATACCATCTCGAGCCGGCCAGTCCCACTTAATTATACATAAGTATCAATAATTATGTCTATAGCCGGTATTGAGAAAGTGATATAAAATAGAAATTCTCTATATAATGTGGTATAATCACACTGGACCGACATGGTTTGAGATAGCCTTCAGCATGCAATCAAGATAGGTACCGTTTAGATTGTACATTAGTCAGCTGGTTGCCAGACGGGGTGCACCTTTTTAATCTTTCCCCCAAGATCTGCTAATCACGGACACTCTAATGTCATCTTGTATCCCTCTAGTGTGGTGTGTATTACTTTGGGCTCACTTCACTTGCGTCACCAAGTGTCTCTCTTATGACAACAAGCGTTTTTAAGAGTGTTATTCTTGTATTAAACATGTCACTATCGGTTCGCCATGTGCCTCAGTTTTGTCTTGAAGTGTCATTCTTGTATCGCTTAAGTCGCTCTAGCTAGGGTCACTATGTGTCTCAGTGGTGTCAAATTGTGTCACAAAAATTTTATGACAACACTAGCTGCACCCCTTGGTTTCACCCGCGTAAATGTCGATCCCATGGGAATATCGGGAAGTAGTCTATATGTTAATCCAGGGTATCATCTACCTCGATACAAAATTTTATCAAAATTGGTCTAGCCGTTTGAGCGTGAAGAAGTTACAAACATATAAACACACACACACACAAACTTTCGCCTGTTTAGTATTAGTGTGATTAGGTATGTCAGTTTTGATTAAAGGTATGGGTTACATCAATTACCTCACGACGATAGACTGTTTAAATCGAATTCATCATCATTATCGTCATCATCATTTCAGCCCGGAATCATCCAATTCTGGGTACAGGCCTCCCCTTCATTCTGCCATTCTTCCCGGTTCCGTGCGTCCCTCATCCAGGTGTTCCCTGCGACTTTGACGATATCATCAACATCAAATTGATCATCATCATCATCATTTCAGCCCGCAGTCATCAAATTCTGGTTATAAGCCTCTCCTTCCTTCTGCCATACTTCCCGGTTCCGTGCGTCCCTCATCCAGGTGTTTCACGTGACTCAACGTCATCAACCCATCGCGCTTTTGGACGGCCCTGGTTTTTATGGTTCCGTAGCCAAATGGCAAAAACGGAACCCTTATAGATTCGTCATGTCTGTCTGTCTGTCTGTCTGTCCGTCTGTCTGTCTGTCCGTCCGTATGTCACAGCCACTTTTCTCCGAAACTATAAGAACTATACTGTTGAAACTTGGTAAGTAGATGTATTCTGTGAACCGCATTAAGATTTTCACACAGCAATAGAAAAAAAAAAAAAATTTTAGGTTTCCCCATACTTAGAACCGAAACTCAAAAATTAGAAAAAAACATTTAATTTCATAAACATAAACCTTATGCATAAACCCGGATGTTACGGAACCCTAGGTGCTTGAGTCCGACTCGCTCTTGCCCGGTTTTTTTTTTGGCCTAACCTTGGCCACCATTTGCTTTGAAGGTACTTAACTTATTAAAAGCTATAGCAGGCGTAAACATCGTTAAAACGACAGCCGTACAACGAAATGTAAACAAAAGCTTTTCTCTTTACTGAACCTAAGAGTATATATACAAGGCCACGAATACCGACACTTTCCTTGCCCACCCACGCAGAAAACGAAAACTAAAAAAAAAACGTATTTTGTTTTACTGTTTTACATATTATTATTATGTGTTTTCACGCTTTCATGGGTTTCCGAAGACAGTGGAAAAGTACAGTGGAAGAGTAAAGCACATCAAGCTACACGAGACTGTAAAATTTTCCCAATCAACTTTCAACCTAACTCTTTAGCGATAAAGTAGAAAATCTATTAAAGAAATGATATTGGCGAGTTGGGTACCTCATCAAAATCCAAACGTTTCAAAATCTAGTTAGATGCAAATTATAGGTCTTATATCCGTTATTATTTTCCAAGCTAAAATGTTTTAATAGTTGTTGGGAGTAATTAAAAAAACAATGATTTTAGGGTGCCACCCCGTTACGGAAATAAAACGCACTAATGCAAAACAAAACGCATTAAAAAGATTCAATTATATTGTTTGTCACCTATGTCAAATACAAAAAAATATTTATTTAATAGCGTCATTGTCATGATATTTTTCTACTTCACTTTTGACATTGGCAGAATGGTCGACATCTGCTTTGCTTGCCACATTTTGAAATAGAATCGTTACGATATTTTTGTAAATGTATGATCTGTGAATGTTGTTCATGCTATAACAACGTCGGCAGTTGATCTTCGGTGTAAATACTGTAATTGGCGCTTATCACGCCTTCGGCTTCGCCGGCATTGTCATGTCTGCCGAGGATGGTAACCTGAGGCCTGAGGTTATGTTTATATCAATTTAATATCCCCAAGTCTAATGTATGTCTTACCATTACATATTTTGATAGACTCTATTGTAGCAATCAAATCCATATATTCATTCTCTGAAACGGTAAGCCTGTATGTGGTACTGAAAATACATGGGTTTCTGCCAATCTCCTTTGACAGATTGTAGTAGCTTGATGTGCTGGCGTTTGTACAATAGTGAACTCCATTTAAAACAGTTCGGTCGGGAAAGTACAAAAAAAAAGTGTTGAGAATCACCACAAAAGTCAGACATAGAGCAGGTCAAAAGTCACAATAGATAAGCCCCTAAACACACACTCTTCACCACTTCCTAGTGTTTTAGCCGAATAGAATACAATATTCATTTATTTGCTCAGAATATGTAGGTATTTACAATAAGGTGGTTACAATAATATTAGAGAATACTTGTACATTCTACCATTTTGGCATGCAAACATTGATGCAGTTCTTCATCAAACATACAAACATTAATACACAACTAAAATTTATCAGCTAGAAAATCCGATACGGAGTAGTAACATTTATTTAATAGAAGTACAGTTAGTAGAAGAAGAAGTAGATCAACAAACTTCTAGTAACTGACACAATCTGTTTATTTCTAAGAGTAATTCATTGATTCAATCAATCAATCAACTCAGCCTATCGCAGTCCACTGCTGGACATAGGCCTCTCCCAGACTGCGCCACAACACCCTATCCTCCGCTTTCCGCATCCAGTCTGTCCCAGCCACCACCCTTTCGAGGTCTTCGGTCCTTCTAGTTGGGGGGGAGGGAGGGGGGATCCCCACACTGCGCTGTTATAAATTCATTGATTATTGGACTAAAATAAACTTTAAATTCAAATAAGAAGTTCTTGACATAATTATACAAAACTAGATGCGCCCCGCGGTTTCACCCGCATAAGTGTCGATCCCGTGGAAATATCGGGATAAAAAGTAGCCTATATATTAATCCAGGGTGTCAGCTACCTCCATACAAAATTTTATTAAAATTATTCCAGCCGTTTGAGCGTGAAGAAGTAACAAACATATAAGCACACACACACACTCACAAACGTTCGCCTTTATAATATTAGTGTGACTAGCTTCTGCCCGCGGCATCGCCTGCGTGAATGTCGGAAATTATCCCACGGGAACGTGCTACCGTGAAAAAAAGCCATCTATCTCCTTGCCAAATTTTATCGAACTCCGTTCAGTAGTTTACGCGTGAAAATGTAACATACAGACAGACAGACAGACTTACGAATTTATAATATTTAGTATGGATACAGTTACAGATCTTATCACTTTGAAAATAAATATCAATCGATTTGGACGTTATAGTAGTACCTACGTAGAAATGTAGGTACCCCAAAATGGATGAAAAAAGTCATCCGTTTTAACATTTTGATGGCCTACATAATTTAAATGACGTAACCTAATTAATACACATAGGTAGATCTACGAAGACGTGTCTGTTACGCTTTTTAATTCCACGATGCTCGTAGCTTACACCTGATAACAATCAGTGTTTCAAGTAGGTAGGAGGCTGTTATCAACGCTATCTATCTACGGTTGAATTATTTATAAGAAGATTTCTGGATACGGATACTGTGTGGCCGAATAGAGAATGCTGAGAAAGAGAATTCTGGACACCTGTCAGTTTCATACAAACGAATATGTGTTTTGTGAATTTGATCTTTATTAGCTACTAGCTTCTGCCTGCAGCTACGTCTGCGTGTTTATTGTTCCCCGACCCACCCCGTCGCATAGCATCGCATCACCTGCAAATGCTAGTACTCCATTTTCGCTTATCGTTCTTTATGACTTGTTTTCTATTTGCTCGGCTCTTTAATCGTGATGTTAAATAGCCTATAGCCTTTCTCAAGAATTGGGCTATCAAATGCAAAAAGACTTTTTCATATCCGACTGGTACTTCCAGAGATTACCCACTACATATAAACAAAAAACCAAACAAATTTTACCTCATTATAATATTTGTATAGAAGTATAGACTAGATTTGTCGCACTAACAGGTGTTAGGCACGCGTTCTCTCAACGTCTGAACTGTAGTCTGCTTCAGTCTCTAGGCTCTTGAATGATGTTGGCAGGGGGACGTTGTTGGTATACATTCATCACAGACAATCAGGGGGACCCCCGGCAGACCCGAAGTTCAAAATAAAAATCCAAGATGGCGGCTGTGAAAATTTCAAAATGACGAAAATTTGTACATTTTTAGATCCATCAATTTAGATTTTCCTTTTGACCACAATAGCGGCTTCAGCACCCTCGGAAACCATGAAAACGACACCCATGACGAAAAATTTTGAAATTTTTTCGGCTGCTAACTTGGACTTTCATTTTGATATCACTGTTGGCTTCAGTGCCTTCGAAAATAACCATGTAAACTATCTCTCTCTCTTTCTATTACATACATGAAAAGTCTCCCATTTTACTCCTAACGCAAGCTCCGTAAAAGAACCTCTTTGTTCCCACAAGGTCGCAGCGTTAGATCCGACTTTGTTCACACGCCATAAAATCCTTTTAAAGTGGTAGTGCTGTGTGTTGGAAAAATCAATAAAACTTTTATTACTAGCAACGACAAATAAGATCATTTTAAGTGTGGCAACATTGCTCTCTACAGTTTTGAATTTTCAACGAGTTGCACAAATAGTGTGTGTGAAAATACATTGTTTCTACATGCAAAATTGAAAGAACAACATTACATTTATGACAGTAGCCAAACCACAAACCCAAATCCAGCAGTGGTCTTAAAACTACAGTCTCAAATACAGTCCATCAAACTAAGAATCCTACAGTGTTTTAGTGAAAATATATAGCAAGTTATTTATATACTTACAGCAGTTATTATGGAACTAAATAAATCACTCGATGGTAGGTAGATAGCACTTGAATATCTGTAAGACTAGAAGAAAATAGTAAAAACAGCTGTTGAAAGATAAATCTAAAATCTTGCAATTCTCACGTGAAAATGGTACTAAATATAGTCGCGTGGTCAATCAAGTCGTCGCATTCATGTGCCAAAATTCATACAAACAATCGCGTCGATCTTTTGATTAAAACACGGAGTACCTCTCCACCGAGGCATAATTTACGATTGGAACCTATTGTTATTGTTTATTGTTAATTAAAACGGTAACACCAAATTACATTAATTAACATAAAAAGAAAGAGAAAAAAAAATGTTCAACTACTAACATATAATAGAGGACACCCTAGCGTACTTCTTCTCACAAAACATCAAACATACCCGCATAATTCTACTCCATTCATCGGCAAACAGATCACATTCAGGATTGGTGGCCAGGAGGGCATTAAGCATCCTTAGAGTACGACAGACAGGGGACTCTGCTCTGGCGACAGTTTTAGATGACGGCGGTGCAAACAGATTGTGTCGACGGCTTAGGCGATGTCCGATGTATTTGTCGGGAACAAATAGCCGACAGAAAAGATCGTGGAGTTCAGGACTGTCGATGCGTCCTCTGACAGTTTTGCAGGCTACTGTGAGCTGTTGAAAGCCACGTCTAACCTCCAACGAGTTGAAGCCCAATAGTCCCAGGAGGTAATTAGTAGGGTACATGAAAGGTAAGAAGTGAAACGACTTTTTACCCGGAAACTACACCAAACGGCTCTTAAAGTGCCCGTTACATATTATGTAATGTAATGTGCGTAAAGAGGTAATGTAATTAGAAACATTACACGGTAATAAAAGCAATGTAAGAGATTCGCACTATACATAACGATAATACTAAAATAATAGACGTATCATTAAAATAATAATACTACAATATACTTCACAATAGATTTTATCTATATAATAGTATATTTTGATGTTTTTATTGCTGTTATAACATCTCTTTTGTTATAGGTAGTTATGTCAGATTTCAATTATTGTTTTGATGAAAATTATTTAACGATTTTTCACTAAACAGAATTTGAATAGAATACAAGTACTTGATAGAATTTGAAGTAAAGCTTTTGACGAAAAGTTCGTCATGGAACATAAAATTAACACCTTCTCGCAGGCCAGATCGCGCCAGGCCAGGCCGACGGCCGTGGGAACCAACGCATCCAATAAGGCCTGCGGTGACCTTTAATCACCCGTCTCATCCGTCGGGAGACGAATGAGACGGGTGAGACGGACGGACGGAGAAGGTTGACCACTGAATAAAACAACAGTGGATGCATTCGCAGCCATGCACTCCGCGGCTCTTGACAATTCGGAATAGCGGCCAACAGGCTGCACCAGGCCAACACTTCTTGACAGTTTTTGACAGGCGTAGCAAGGCCTGGCGCGGCCTGTCACTTAACGGGCCGTGAAAAATTGCAAACAATTTTTGCCGATTCTGGGCGAAAAAACAGGCTTGGAAGCCTACAAATACACTGCTACAACCCTTTCACGTTTATTTAACCTCTGAAAGCAGCAACCGAATAGAAAACTTATTGTAAAGAACATTGTGATTTTGGCAGACGGCATAATCACGGAAACTCAATAGCAACCATATTACTACGACAATAAAGATCACGATTATTTTGACAGTGATGCAAAACCAAAGGTAACTGTGAAGGGATTGTACAGACGCCAGCACATCAAGCTACGACAATCTGTCAAATTTATTTAATAGATTTTTAACTTTATCGCTAAAGCATAAGGTTCAAAGTTGATTGGGAAAATTTGTCAGTTTCTGGTAGCTTGATGTGCTGGTGTCTTTACAAGGATCTGTTGGCCCTCGCATAACATTGACAGAGGGGGGTGTGGTTGATAAACAGTTTAGTGAAATGTATAGAAAAACAAGATGGCAGCCACGTTAGTTTCAGTTTTGACCACGCGCCAAAAATCCTTGTAGGTACAGCTGTAAAGCCAGCTTCCTGCACTTGAACCGCAGGTCAAGCCCGGATAAGCAGACGACAACCAGGACGACATAGGTTGAACTGCGAGAAACCATTCCAAAAAAAAAAAAATACCCGTAGGAACGCAGAGCAAAAAGGCTTATAGTCGACGAGCTAGGCTGCGAAGCCTAGCCACATCTCGTACAACGTCGAGATGTGGCTAGGCTTCGCAGCCTAGCTCATCGGCGGAACGTTGCTTGCCTGTCGGTCTTCTAGTTTTCAGAGAGTTTGCGCAGGAGCTCCACGACCTGGGTGACTAAAAACGCCACTTTCGGAGAATAATAAAAGGGTATCATTATGGATTTTATTATGGCGAAGACAGTCCGTGTTTTTCTTTTTTACGCTGCACTACGTAGGTATTATCAATGAGATTGGATTGATTGGCATTTTAGCACAGACAAGAAAAAATAACTGGAAAATAAAAACCAATGGGATTTGATACGATTAACTTAACAGTTTACTGTCCATTATGATTCATAATGTTATCCTGTTATAATACTGAGAAAGTGGCCTTTTCAGGCCCCCTGATCCGTCCATCGTCCTTTTATTCAGCACTTGGTAGATACAACTGTTTGTCTCTGCATCACCCAAAGGTTGACTGGTAGAAAATGCCTATGGCATTAAGTCCGCCTCTGTACATTTATGTGCTTGAAGTATTAAATAAATAAATAAATATCCCGACCAGTCGTACTAAGCGCTTGTCCTCCACATTTATTATGCGCATAGCCAAAGTGTCGCTCTGCCAGCGTCCCCATTAACCCATCTGCCTTCAAAGCAAGGGTTAACAGCATCTTCTTGGCACGCGCGTTCCATCCTTTACCTCATTGATCGCTTTTCATTAGGTCTGAAAGCGGTCAAGAGCAGGACCATTCACCAATTTTTTTTTTTTTTATTGCATGTAAAACCTGTGAAGAGAGATTTTTTATAAATAGTTTAATTCCTTATTTGGATCAAAGAAAACTGGAAACTACAATTATCACTTAAGAACATTCACTCGCCTTACGCGCTATTTCGCTCAAAAACGATGATTTTCAAACACGTTTATACGCATTAAAGACTTATGATACAAACATGTAATTTACTAATAACATTAGGAAATGTTCTTGTCTAAATAGTTACACGGGATTTTATTTAAATTAAATGCACGCTTGTAAACTATATTCAGATATGTAAACAGAGATTTACCGATTTTACATACAGAGTAAATTTCGAAGCTTGAGAACGAGAGTTTACAAGCGTGCATTTAATTTAAATAAAATCCTGTGTAACTATTTAGACAAGAACATTTCCTAATGTTATTAGTAAATTACATGTTTGTATCATGTCTTTAATGCCTATAAAAGTTTTTGAAAATCATCGTTTTTGAGCGAAATAGCGCGTAAGGCGAGTGAATGCTCTCCTAAGTGATTTTCCAAAAATGCAACAAGGCACATTAACCCACTTAACAAACTACCATTAAGTTGAGACAAACAGCGTCGTAAACAGATAAAATTCTTAATATCTAATTGTGTGTCATTGTTACTTGTGTTTGTATTTATCTTTACGCTTGTTACTTTTGGTAAGCAGAAGTTCAAGTAGGTATCGTCCCACTGCAGGGTAAAGAAAGAAAAGAAAGAAAGAAAAGAAAGAAATAAGAAAATACGTTTATTTGCGGTAAACATGACGCATTAATGAACATGAACACAAAAATAAAAATAACAAAGGGTTGGAGGAAACATGCGTCACATCCACGCAAAATGGCTATCGCTCAGCATTATGCTGCGACCCTATGCAAGACAGAGCTCCAGCGCTGGTTTTCAGCGATAGTCGGCGCCGCTGGTGCAGCAAACAATTATTAAGACGCTGTACACCAATACAGCGTCCAGCAGCATACACAAAGAAAAATAATAGTACAATTGAAACTAAATGTGATAAAATACTAAACAGATATATAAAAAGGAAATAGATATTCATGCTATGAGAATATCATCCTCAATATACGTTTTACGTTTTATGTAGTGGCAACATTTCTGAACGTCATATCTAAAAAAAAGGTCATATTTAAATAAATAAATAAATAATAAATAAAAGTTTTATTCACAACCCTTTTTACAATTTGGTACTTATTCTAAGGTGTACATCGAAGTGACTTAAAATAATGGACATTGGATTACAAAATCATTGGGTACTGTTATGTAGCCAGGGCTTATTTTTGGCAATTAAAGTATAAGTATCCCTGACTCCGAAACTAGACATAGCCTGTATCTTCAGAGCCAGTGATTCCTTCTGGGGGTCTTGTCAGCCGTTACAATGGTTAAGCAACAAAGCAAAGTGTTGCAAATTTACAAAAAAAATAATAATAATAATAAGAATAAGTGAGAATGAGTACATGCCGCAAAGGTGTAATATTATTAAATGTATAAGGGTTATCAACTAGGTACAAAACGTATTTATTGAGAAATCTATGAAAAACGAGGTGTTGTCAGGTTTAAAGGCTCTATTTAGAGTGCTCGTCTGTGCTAGCGATTTCAGACTTCTAATTTGTAAGTCCAGGTTTTCTCACGATACAGATGTTTTCCTTTGCCATGTCTGACTTAGAAAGTACATTATGAATATACAGAGTTTTTTTCCGGGTACCTATGTATCAAAAAATAAATCTGTTAATTTTGTTTTTAAGGGGATTACAGGACTACAGCAATACAAGTATATAATCGTTTACAGTAAACAAAATCAGAAAATATATGATATTCTTCAGGATATATGCTAGGTAGATAGTATGTTGAAAACATAATACAACTAATTTGATACGATAGAAAAAAAAACATGAGGTTATCTCTAAAAACTTTCTTTTTATAATAAAAACCATACAATCATTCTGATTTTTTGGCAGATTATTCTACAAGCAACATACTAAAGCAATATACTATTTAGTCCAAACGACAGATTTTTGTCTGTGTGGTGCCGGACTTAAAGAATTGCACCACCCTTTACTTCCCGTGGGTGTCGTAAAAGGCGACTAAGGGTCTTACCGGAGAATGGGCAGCAGCGTTTTCTATTTATTCCACCATCATACCATACTGCGATCGCCAACCCGCCTGCCAAGCGTGGCGATTATGGCAAACCCCCCCCCCAAAATTGGGGGAGGCCTATGTCCAGCAGTGGACGTCTATCGGCTGAAACGACGACGACGACGATAGATTTTTCGTAAATAGATAATTGCTTCATATTTTGCAATAAATTACCAGCGTTGCGTCGCGCTTATCTTTCTTTTCTATGCGGTCCGACAGTGACCGCGCTTTAGGTCATGTAGTTCCCTAAATAACCGACATATATAATCATGTACTGGATTCATGGTAAACGATTGCGCATCAATGTTCCTGTTAGCCCGTACAATCTCAATTGAATCAAAATCAATAAATGTCTAATCTACCTGAGTTAATGTAACTTCACGAACTCTGCTTACCTTTGACAAGTCGGTAGGTACCTACACTTTCTTTTGCAACACCAACGCCAGATCTGCGGTGAAAGTATATGAAACTAATATGTGAAAGATGCAACTCATCTCTCGTGTAGTTCACATAGTGGGGGACAGATGGCGTTGTGTTAAAGGTCAAAATCTTCGACCTTTATGAAATAATAGTCGTCCTCATAGTTGCTTCACCACTTTTGACACCAATTCTCACTTAATTAAAACTTCATTAAGGTTGAAAGTATTTAAATGTCACCAAATGTAAACAAATAGGTCTTTCCATTACGTGCAAGTGACATTCAGGGTCAGTGGGTCGTCTTAGGGGCGGTCAGTCTTAGGATGTTAAACACAATTATAAGGTAGACTTAACTTCTGAGCCTTCCTCCTTTCTCACATGTTTCCTTTGCATTGTAGCCAAATGCAACTGTATATTTGATTTATAACAATAGAAAAAGTAATTGTAACTCATTAGTCACAATTGAGCACATAATAGACAGCTTTTTGACACAAAAAAACTGGCGCGTAAGAAAAAATCATTAAAATAAAAGAGCATCAACATGCTCCATAAACAAATAATTTAAATGAGTTTAGTGTTTCTCTTTCGACCAGCCAGTAGTTCCCTAGCTATCACATTGCCAAGGTTTACTCCAAAAGCAACAACCAGTCGAGGTTACATTGCCAAGTGCAAGGTTAGTATACCTTCACTCATTCATAATATGGCCAGTTACAAGTTTATTGCCAGTGCTATTTCGCAAAGAGTTTTACATAATATTCTTGGCTAGTAGAGCGGCCATCTACTAAATAATATCTTGCTAACTTTCTGCGACTAAAACTGTCATTTCTTCAAGTTTACAATTTTTTACAACATTTTCGTGAAATTTAGCGGCATTTGAGTACAGCGGTGAATGACTACAGACTAATCTGATGGAGTTGGTGTGTAGGTTATTTGGTCAGCCTGTTGATACGTTAATAGCAATGTTGTGAAACACACGGATGCTCGGGTAAGAAAGTGGTAAAAGCTTTCACCAACGCACAAGTTGTAGGCTTTGCTTTCTTGATATTTGTAGGCGTCAATTGTTTTTGGTCTTCAGCTAAGAGTTGGTCTCCAGTGTAAATCGTCGTGGAGAGTTGCTACTGAAACCAAAACAACGCTGACACTGATATAATTTACCTATTTATAAAAATATTTTACATTCCTTTGGTTACGAAACATCTGTGACAGATGAAACAATGTGGGAATTTTATTCTCAAAAATCTTATCTGTAGATACTGAAATATAATTATGTATTTTTGAAATATTATTGATGACCTTCCTGTCACTTCGAATTATACAGTACGCTTTTACTAATTTGCAAAACAAAAATAAATATTCAAACTAACGTAATACATTATCATAATACGCTGTTATAATTTTATATGATGTGTCTACGTGATGGCATTTTAAATTAATAAAACAAACATTGATATGCCGACTGTAAGCTATAGTCCTTATTTAGATATAGACTCCTCTTTCCGTGTATGCTGTAGTAGGGAATAAAAGAAAGATGGACTGTGTGATGTGTGTGTGTGATGGACTGTGTGAACGATGATTTGGATATAAAGGGGGTGACTACTGAGATGACGACTAATAGAGAGGTATGGGTGAAGAAGACATCTTACGTCTAACCCCAAATGATTTAGCATCCTTATCCCAAATCATTTGGGGTCGGGCGCAAGATGTTTGATGATGATGATGTCCCCTTGGAAGAAAATGATATAAGCTGTAATCATACTTAATTTATTCAGACAACCAATGATCCATTACATTACATTTATATTGTTAGTTAAAAACTATATTAGTACCTAATAACTAAGAGAGACTTAGTCCTCTGGGTGAGGCTCCACACCAGTAGGCTGTCTAACTTATTGCCTATTACCTTCAGGATACTGTTACTGCTCCCACGCAATCTGCTTAGCAGTCAGTGTGGTGGCATCAAAAATAAAACTAATAGGTTAAAACTCATATACTTAAAATTAATTAAATTCTTGCCTTCAAAGCAAGAGTGAACAGGCATCTTCTGGGCACGCTCGTTCCATCATAGACCTCATCTATCGCTTTCCATCAGGCATGATCGTGGTCAAGTCAAGAGCGGGCCCATTTACTAATAAAAAAAAAAACTTTTAGTTTGTTCAGGCATTTCTATTTTAGAGCTTTGGCGGGATTCTTCATTGTAAGTCGATTACTAGATTACAATCAGTGTTCGATATATTATTCGATAGTTTACCACACTGCCAACATTATTATTTTAATCGTTTAAGTTAGGAAAACTTTCTTTTTAAATGTGTCACGCTCACAAAATAAACAAGATTTTTTCTTACTTCTTTGCTACATTAAAAAAAGCTTGATGAATAACTCATTTATTATTTTTTAAACGCTTATTCTGATGAACTTCTTAAAAATGCTACTGAAGAACTACTTATGAAGTAGCTTCTTGTTTTGGCGCCTACTTGTTGGGAAATACGATTATAATTTCACAAAGGTGCTAGTGTTTTAGTCCTAGGTATGACTACTTTCTGCCTGCGATTTCTTCCGCGTGAACATTCTTTGGTTCATAAAATATATCCTATAGTTGTGCCCATTACTTCATTTTCGCTTAACGTTCTTTCTGACATTTTTTCCACGGTTCCTTAGGTGGAGGGATGTTCAAAGTTCAGTCCAAAGCCTATAAACCTTCCTAAAAATTGGGATATGAAATGCAAAAAGATTATTTCAAATCAGTTTGGTAGTCCCAGATAATAGTGGGTTCAAACAAAAAAAAAACTCTTCAGCTTTATTAAATACCTGTAAGTATAGATATTGTGTACTTTTTACAAGCTTTTAATTAACTTGCAATGTAACTATGTTTGTTCGGGTGGACTCTTGCAACTCAATTTTGAAGCAGATATGTTCGAATGATTGAGCTAAAATTTTACATACACGATTAGTTTGGATGACAAAGCATGGTTTGCTGTGTGACGTTATTCTGAATCCAACATGGCGGAACACCCAAGATGGTGGAAGCTTGTCGCGAGATTTACCTGTGTAGATAAACAAGTAAATGAAATAACATGATCTGATTGATTTAATTTTTTTGAATTTGCAAACTAAGTAAATACCTACTTAAATCTCGCGACAAGCTTTTATATCATATAAATTGTGTAATGACGTTATAAGTTGTAAGTAAAAGTTTTAAAGGAAAGTTTATTTTATTCTTTTTAGCGCATTTAAATAAAAGCTTGTTTTTAAAAAAGTATTATTCTTTCAATTTTTTACCAAGAAAAAAGTCGATTTAGTAGCTGGTAGCATTTTTGTGTTAAATGCTTAGTATTTTTGTGAATTTGGAGTATGCTTTAAAGAAAACAATTGTTCTGTTGATGGGGCAAAGTTGTTCATTAAAACGAATAAGTAAATAACTGTTGTTTGGTTTATTGTTGCTATAAAAATAAAAATAAATTAACAATTCACACCCATCCATACAAACGAAATAAATAACTCCTCAACTCATGACACACGATACAATATAATGTACATCATATCAATATAGATTATAATAAAAATATATAAGAGATCGTATTCATCATCAATTATATAATGAGAATCATACAGGTACTTTATAAATATAATAAAAAATATTATACAATTCTAGTAATAATAATATATAAATATATACACAAATAGATAGACTTATTAGCCTCTTTTTGGTAGAAAAGTTATAAGTATAAATTGAAATAAATAGTTACAATATTAAAAATAAATACATATAAAATTATACCCGTACTTATACTTAAATATTTATAAATAACTAATAATACTATCACATAAACTAGCAAAGCAAGAATCCTTTTCAGTCAGATTAACAAAGTCACAAATATAATTAAAACATATAAAATGACTGAAAAGAAAAACTGTAGAGAAAAAGAAAACAAAAAACGAACAAAAAATTTAAAAAAGCGACAAACATACTTAAATACATTCACTCTTAAATCGTTAAGGGGTCAGATTATACGTAATATTTGGTAACAAGTTTAGTTGTTGTATGCGGAGTAGGCTAGGTTGTTGGCTGCTGCTGAACGAGACCAGCCACCTTGCCAGCCGTGGCCATGTTCTACATGCACTGGGTGGTGTTCCGCATGGGGTTCCCAACTTTGAGGTTCCCAGGACACCTCTTCTTGGGCATGCTTCTTGGCAAGAAGAGCCTTGATAAGGGCAATAATCTTGATGATGAACGCGATCTTGGCGAGGAGAGCCAGTTTGAAGAGAGAAGCGGCGATGACGACCAGGGAAAGGACTACCATGACAATAGCCTTAACTTTACCGAGGAGGAGGAGAGGGATCAAGACCTTCAGTTTCTTCTTCATTTCCTTCTTCTTCTTGCCACGGCTTTCCTCAACTGCAACAAATAGAAAATTTAACAATATAATTTAAAAGAGTATCCATTGAGTTTCTTGTCGGTTCCTCTCCATAGGCAACTACTGCTCTTTAGAATGAGCAACTAGCTTCATCTTTCACCTTTGGCAATGCAAAAGTGCCCGTAAATTCATTTAATAGAAATAAATGCTTTGAGCTTGAGTTCGACTTAATGTCTTAAAACTTAATGGAAAGGAAATATAACACTTTTTTTTTTCGTGTGCGTTAGTTAGTGTAATTATAATGTATGTATTTATAGTATTTTTAAGTCATATTAATATTCTATTGTATGTGTTTATATGGGCCTTGAATCCTGTAATAAATGGATAAATAAAATAAAGAAGAAGTATACGTATAAGCTAACTATCAAATTATGAATGAATGAATGATATCTTTATTTGCTAGAATATAGGATAGGCAGATGTTATATAGTTTGTTTGTTACACTATATTCAACCTTACGATTGTGCAAATGTTAAATCAAAATTAAATAATAAGAAACAATGACATTTAACATTTACAATACCTACAGCTTCATGCAATTTTAATCTTGATTAGACGTTCTCTCAAAATTATAATAAACTTAAAATTATTAGTTTTGACAGGGCATAGATAAATTATTTCTATTTCACCAACACTATGTTTTTGCTTTATTATTAATATATCATCCAATCAATCAACCAATTATGGGAGATGGTAAGCTTTATAAATTGCTCTTAATTGGGTAGCAATTTACTGTCGTAATTGTTTTGATATTAACTGTCTCTTTTAATTTCAGTCCACCGTTGATTATTTTTATAGAAACTACTAATAAAAAAGTTGGTAACTAAACAAGTCCAAACATAATAAAAATTGGCTGCACTCCCAAACCAGTTCTTAATTTAACATTTCTCAAAACCAGAATTTCGACAAAATACTTGCTTAAATAACCAAAACTTTCCATCAGTTGCGATACACCGTGTTGTTGTGATACACCATTTCCTCCAAATTAATTTTCATCTACCAGATAAGCCACAATTAACCGATTCTGAATATTATCAGTTCTAAACCTACCTTCGTCACCAATAGCTCTGGACTCAGGCTCCTCATCATCAGTTCCACCGTAGCTGAGCTCTAATTCACTAGACTGGATCAGGTCTGAAGCGCTCTCCCAAAGCCTCTCAGTGACCTGTTTGTTCCTCAGGGTAGGATCAGTGGAAAGAGTCTCCAAGCTCTTGCCTTCCTTGGGGTTGTTGTTCAGAAGAGTGATTCCTTCAATGATCTTGAGCTTGCGGGCAGCGCCGAGTCTTTCGCTTGCTTTTAGAGCATGCTCCTGTGGAAAGATAGTTTTTTTAGATTTTGTGAGATAGGAGTTGAGGAGTTATGACTCCAGGTTTGGACTATAGAAATAGAAAATTGGTTATTTGAGGTATTAATTTAGACATTTTTTTTTGATTTTTTTTTTGATAACTTAACAGCAATGCTGCCATAGGAATGGTTGAAAAAGAGAGAAGTCCAATCACGCTAACGGAGAGTAAGATTTTCTGTAATTGTTGTCAAAATTGTCTTTGCGTGCAAATCCAAGCTCTTGATCACCCGTGACCTTTACGTTGACAATTAAGTAACAAACACTATTTATTTTAATGATAGTGATCAATTATCTGCTGGCTATAGTGCCTATCGCTAATTCTATATTGACGTATCTAATTTCTCCCACAATTTAAAAATCACTTTCACCATTAAGCCTCATTTGGCAGTATCTGACACTTTTCCCTTTCTCTTAACTTTGTGGTCGATTCAAATAAGGATATTATTTTCTTTTGTATCTCCAACTTTAACTTTGAAACCATTGTAAAAGGCAATTTCCTAAAATAACTTATTTTAAACTTGCATTTGACACTTGGGCTTGAAAATATCGTGACCGTCAAAATTAACATTTGCACTCATATAAATGAAAATTTGGTCTAAAAGTTTATTGACACATTGACTAATAATCGTCTAATTCGTTTAGATTGTAAAATGCACTTCAACGTCCCAAAGACCGTATAAACACTTTTTCTATTTTCAAATCATCCACGTTTTGATCAAGTCCATGTGTCAAGTCAAAACAAATATCACTGCACTGTCACTCCTCACCTTCATGCACAGACCCACATCACTGTTACAGTTAACGAAACTTCCCAGGACTGATTTTAGCACTGAATCGTTCGAACTAACAGGTCCACAGGACACGTACGCCACAACACTTAAGAACACAACGAAGGTCTTCATCTTTGCTTTACTCCGGACTCTACTAATCCAAGATCGTTCGAACTATGATGATAATTCGATTGGATCAGTATTTTTTATCTAAAGTCCCCCACTCAGATGTTTATGGAATTAACATTTTAATTTCATCTCTGGTTTATGGAAACTAGACGACGCTATGCAAAAGTGCGTGGCATACTTTGTTTTCATTAATATTTATAATATATGTGGAATTCACGTTCGATGTTTTTCTCATAGTTGTTCATGTCGAAGGTTGCTTTTGTGAAATATTGTTCGACTGGGCACTTTCTCCGGATTCCCGTGTGTTCTCGTAGGAATGGACGGTTCTATGAGTAAATTCGCTAAGCAGTCGTGTTTATGAGCCATCGTGAGATGTTTCCTCAGATATTTTTGTTAAAACCTACCTTCATGAACATAATATATATTTGTACTTGTTTGTGTAAATTAAAAGGTACCTGTTCGTTACTGGTTTAAATTTTTCAAAGGAACGTGAAATGAGTATGTTACGGTTAGAGTTTGCAATGACCGGACAGTGTCCGCATTGCGCAAGTCTCTACGTTTAATAACATACAGTTTTGTCTAAAGACCATTCTCATCCACACAGTGCTTTGCAGTTTTGTTCATACAATATATTATAGCTATTCACCAATAGGTTTCAAGAGCACACGTCACTGAGCTCCATCAGTAAGGTAGAACAAGCTAAGTGGAGTGACGATCTTTGCAGGGTAGCTGGTAGTAGCTGGATGAGAGCTGCCGAGAATCGAGCTAAATGGCGTGCAATTGGATAGGCTATTGTCCAGCAGTGGACTGCTGTGGGCTGATGATGATGATATGCTACATCATTCTTAAATCTTATCCTTCTTTTTCCAGCCACTCTGTAGCTACCTCGATCCACTTTATCCGAGGGTTTATTACAAAGTTTTTTGATACGTAACATCTCGGATAGTTTTTTTTTTTATCCTACACCTAACTCGAGATAATGTCAACAATGTCCAGCAAACTATAATTGCACGATGAAATTCTACCTTTAAAATTAAATTCCAACGATTTGGAACATCAATTTACAATCCATTCCTTGGATAATTCCAGAGGCCACTATATAATAATAATATTTTTATAATAATAATAATATTTTTATTTCGAGCAACAAGACTCACAGTGTTAGTAACGATATACTTACAAACTATGTTAGTAATACACATACAAAAACAAAAACACAAAAACAGATTGTGACATCACTGCTGCACGGTGACAGGCCCAGCCGAAACCTTGCAGCAATGGTTTACAAACGCACAATCAAGCCTGCTTGCTATCATACATAAATGAAGAACATAAAATAATAGTCATTTATATTATAACTGAACTATCTTCTGCTCACGGCTTCACCCGTATGGTATGTCGATAAAAATCACCAGAGTATTCCGATACCAAATTTTGTCAAAATCGGTCCAGCCGTTTCGGAGAATAGCCCAAATGACAAAAAAAATATACATGTAGTACCGTATATACGGAACATATGCAAACATTTAAAAGCTGTTTGACATTAAAGACAATTCAATCTTATTTATTTTATATGTATTATTATATATGTATGGTATATATTTCAGTGTGTGCAAATAAATAAAATCAAATTAATTTTTATTTGAGCTTTGAATATTATAACGCAGCAATACTTACGTTTCTAACTAATGTAGAGGTAATGTAGACGTGAACTCTTTCACTCAGTACAGCACGTCTAAAACATGTAATGTAGAAGATTTGTAGCGAAGAGCTTTTCCTCTGGTTCTGGTTGGTTTTCTTCTGGATCAGAGGTCTTCTTTTTGTTTCAGAATTTATCGAGCATGCACTTAAGTAGGTATAATAAGCATATTTTGATTTGCAACTTATTTAATTTTGGCGATCATTACACTATAATTATTAGTTTTTCTTACACTGCGTCCATCTGAGCGCGTGTATCTCTGGATACCTCCCTTTCTGCTGCATCGTTTTGTAAAAACGTTGTTTGTTTTCTTCTTTTTCGTAACAAATACAAAATACTATGTCCTTTGATTGATATGAGTCGATTTACATACTTTAACAGCTGCATATACTCATACTTGACGGCATAATGTGTGAACTTCTTTCTAGTCCTACTAACATTTTCTTTAAGGGATAACTAATCGATGATCAGTTCGGATGTTGAAGTGTAACCTAGAGTTTTTCTATTTTGCTATGCAATTTTACAGTGTATCCGTAAATGGCTTCTTTTTGATTTTTAT
The DNA here is from genome assembly GCA_916614155.1 of Mesoligia furuncula. Lineage (NCBI taxonomy): Eukaryota > Metazoa > Arthropoda > Insecta > Lepidoptera > Noctuidae > Mesoligia > Mesoligia furuncula. The sequence continues at coordinate 2,266,290 of OU744813.1, read as the reverse complement.
TGCTTTATATTTCAGCAGATATGGACCATCACTATCATAGACGGTTGTGTAATTATAAAACACAATAGGTAAACTTTAAACAAAAAGTAACTGTTCTGTTTATCTGTGCTTGTGTTTGTTTATCATATACTACATTTGGTTTAACAGAAAACGTTTAATATGAGACGCTGTGAAAAAACGTTTTAAAACGTTCTTTTAAACGTTTAAGAGAACAGAAGGATTGATGATTTGATGGAATTTGGTTGTCTACTGAAGAATTGGTTTATTTGAAAAGAAAAGTGTATGTTCATGAAAATGTAAAATATATTTCTTTATATTTGCATAAGCTTGAAGTTTTTGACTAGTGTTTGCTATTCATCAGTTTTTCAAGTTATTTGTGGAATCACCAAAGGAACCTGTTGAAATGTTTCATAAGGTACGAACAAAACAAATCAAATAAAATTGAACATAAATATTTATTTAAATAAATAAATTAAGACTGAGGTACTTGTACATGGCTTCAACATACATGAATAAATAGCACACATTCACACAAATAAATTAACAATCATTCTAGGTCAACTCAATTGCTGAGTTGTCCAGCGTAGGCCATTGATGCTCCATCTTTGGCTGACCGACTCCAGCCTTGGCTAGCTGGCTCGTAGGAGTATCCTGGGTGCTCCTCGTGATGAGCAGGAGCTCCGTACGAAATGCTTGAAGTAGAAGAACCACCTCCCTTCTTGGATAAGAGTTTCCTGATGAGACTGAAAGCGCTCATGGCGAAAGCGATCTTTCCTAAGAAGACGGCCTTGATAGCGGCGAAAGCGATGATTCCAAGGAAGAGAGGGATGAGGGCAGCCAGTTTGAGTTTCAAGAGAAGAAGGAGGGGCAACAGCTTCTTGATCTTCTTCTTCTTCTTGCCACGGGCTGAAAATAAAGATAAAATGTTAGAATTCGAGAGTTGTGACGAAATCGATTTGGGATCTAAAGTACCAGGGTGTCATGATTGAAAAGAGTTGCGATGCCATAATGGTCAGTAATATTACAGATAACAAATGCTAAGCCGCTAAGTGTCCGAAAATTGTATGGTGAGTCTATTTAATAGATGCTTATTACTTTAATGTCCTAGTCGGTTATTTTTTGCTTTGGAATTTTTTGTTGAATTCAAATTAAGGAGTTGTTTATGAAAAAGATATTCAAGTATTTTTGGATCGAATTTTTATGTTCGGCAGATATAAAAACTTACATTTTAATGATTTTCTAATGATTTCGTAAATCTTTTCGAAGTTATAGTTAAAAGAGTGTTACAGCTTAACACCGATAAACAATTAATAAAGAATGTGAAAGAAATAGTGTCAAAAACAACCATGAAATTGTTAATACAAAACGTTTTGTTTAACACCTTCTTGTAGTCATAAAGGGCTTTGTCTGTCAACTCTGTATGTAAATATGTGTTGAAGAGAAAGCTGCGAGTACCTAGGTTTCAATGCATTGTTTGAAACTCGTTTGGCACTTTAGTGGTAAAGTTTCTAGTTCTGACAATGGATTTGTTTATTGCCTTGCTAATGGTATTTTTGGGTTTATGTAAACTGTTCGTCCCTTATTGTGGTAGGAAAGAGGAATTTTGTTTAAACTGGGTGTAATTTTAATTAAATCGTGAAAACAAAAAATCTGCTGTTCCCTACATTTTGACGAGTTTTGTTTTGGGAACAGCAGATTTTTTTTTTCACGATTTTAGGTTTGTCCCTATAGTAAAAGTCGTTCATAATGATGAGTACAATGACCCCTTAAGAGGATAACACGAAAGCGTTTTTACCACTAACTCATAATTTTCCTCCAAAATTTTTTTTAATTCTTATTTTTTCGGGAATTTATTACATCTTTTTTCTTTTAAATCTAAGATTGTAATAAGCATGGCTTTTATTCTTACCTTCCTCATCAAGTCCCCTAGATTCTCCATCATCAGGAGAAGACAGACGCATCTGCAGTACGTGGTTCTCCAAGAAGTCTCCAACGTTGTCAGCGATCCTCTCATCTATCTGGAGTTCCCTGGCTTTGGGTTCTTCAGCCAATGGCTCGTAGCTACGAGCTGATCGAGCTGACCCGGTGTTCACCAGGCTCATACCTTCGAAGATGTCCAGGTCTTTTAAGATGGAGAGCCTTTCGGTGAATTTCAGGGCTTTTTCCTGTGGAAAAAGAGCTTTGTTAAATGATTTTGCTATGAGGCTGCATAAATCAGTGAAATTAATTTATCTCGTTTTTTTTTGTAATATTAAAATATTTTCATCTTTTTTTTCTGTATATTCTTATTTAAAATTATATATTCACTGAAGTATGAAATTCAAAATGTTAATTAAAATACTAAGTGATTTTTTTGCTACTTGAATTTTTAAACCTTTCGGTATCAAACATATTCAATGAGAAATCCGTATTTAAGCAACACTGTCTTCAGAAACTCATAAATGACAGAGAAATGATTTTACTACAAATCCTCAGTAAGTAGCCGCTCGTTGTGTTAATGGTTTTTACTGAAAATTCAATGAGCTTCGTCATTATTACGACTGCACTCAATTGGTATTCTGATCACTGCACTCCACAACACTTGGTATCCACGATATTCACCTTCAGACATAACGAGGTATCCGTTTCTATGCACTCTTTAACTGCACCCACTAAGTTTTCCGCAACACCGTTTTCTTGCACTGGGTTACACTTCACTGTAGCCAGAATGGCTAACAAAGCTATATTCTTCCACATTTTTAATTTGTTAAACTTCTACTTCACTGGGTGCTTGTACTTCAAGTGCCGACGTTGGCAAACTTATGATGATTTCCCAAAAAACTGATGGATTTTATCCTTCGCCTCCCCACTACAATTTTTTGACAATATGACGTAAAGTGTGTGCGCGCTGTTTGAAGGCGTGTGCTAACTGATCGACCGTAGATCGTTTAAGCTCAGACGTCAGGATAAGTAGAAAAATAAATATTGGCTGTGAGAAAGCGAAGTTTGCGTTTACGACATCTAAAATAGGCATTCATACATTATGAGCAGTGTAAATTAAAACGAAAGAAAAAGTGTGATTGTTTGATTTTTCGTACGTTCTGCGGAGGTGAAAATGAATGTCGTAATTTCTAAAAACACGTAGTAACGTTAAATTTTATAATGTTGTAATAAAATATTGTTTTAAGTGAAATTCATTGTTCGCTCTCTCATGAACTCTGTCTAATTTTATATGTAGCTATTTTTAATACTTTAGATTTCGAGGTCGTATCGGAAACCGGAAAGCTTAGAGACACGGCCCCGAAACTTTCTGTCGTATAAGTTACCGGCCTTAGTTTAACGAATTTTCTACTTTTTTCGTATTCAAATTTCTTTCGATATATCTATAGCTACTTCTTTATTATTTTCATACGTGCATCGAAGTCGTGCTGACGGTTCGGAGTGTTGATCGTATTGAAACCAAAATAATTGTGAAAATTTTGTGTTTTTTTATTATTTAGAAAACAATTATGAAATTATTGAAAACATTTATAATTTTGATTGGTTATATGCATTAGACTGAGGTGCTAAAAGATGATAAAATTTTGTGTTAAACTGTTAAGTTAAATTTTAAAATATTTGGTGTGTTATGTGATAATACGTTGACTGAAATGTTGTAATCATAGATATATATATACCCATGTCAAAGTAAAATATAGTGATATTTTACTTTTGAATGACATGTGTATACCAATCAATATATAAATGTAAAATATAAAAACAATTGACTGATATCCGTGCATCTATTTCTTCACAGTAGATTTTTTAACATAAATAAAAAAACATTCCTAAAAAAAACCCTAAAATGATGGTTAAAAAAATATTCCTACAAAAATAGAACGCGCAAGTAAAATGAAAAAAGAAAACACAATTTTTTTATAAAACAAACAAAGCACAAAACCTCACAATTAAAAAAAGAAGCTACGCATAGCAACAAAATGTCTAGGTCACAATTATTATAAAACGATTAAATAATTGAGCTCAAGTGTACAAAATGTGCCAGTGATGTAACCACCTCGCTTTGCACAAGTGAAAGTACATATACGTGAATACCTCACAGACTTCTTAAATTCACGACTTACCGAGACGCCTGCAAGACTTGCAGGGAAAAAGTCGTGTTACGAGTTGCTAATATGTATGTATGTATGTGTGGATGTATGTATGGTATTTGCTGTGAATGAAACATGTAGTAAACTGTACGGTGATTCTGCGGCTGAAGCTTGAGGGAATATTTTTGATTGATGGTTTAATGTTTTGGTTTCAGTATTGTTATCCTTTTCTTGTTTATTTAGCACCTCTAGTCTATGTCTTCCTTTTTAATTAAAAATACAATAATTTCTACTTCCATTTTAATTGTTACTAACTACCTATATGATTTTTTTAAATAGCTACTACGGTTTCTACGATATCCTACAAATGGTATAAAAGCAGTGCCTTGGCGAACTTCATGAGGATCATTATGCAACTTTTTTTCTAGCTATGCTGCAGGACCGGTTATTCTAGTCACGTAGGTGCTACAATTTTAATTTATACTTTTAGCTACAACATTATGCAGAAAAAAAATTCAACTCCGAATTTACATCAAAAGATTTAACTAGAGGCGTATCAAAAGCTTATGTCCATTCCATACAACTATGACTTTACTACGTAACGTAACCACTGTTTTTCAAATCAACTTTGTCAGCGAATACATTTATAAAAACACAACCCTCCTTCTGGCGCAGTCGGGTAATAAAATAGCGTGGTCTTATCACAATAATATGCTTGCTAAAATCTTAACAAGATCACTTTAAGTAACCCTACTGGCGGAGAAAAAACATTATCTTTGAGCTTGTCAGCTCAAAGATGATATTTGTACTTCATTAGTGCTAAACTCGAATCAAACTATTAGGCCTCTCTATGTCAGTACCTATAGCATTTAAGGGGATAAACAAGATATGTCGAGAACTATCACGGAGTTCCGTTGGTGACATTTGAGGCCAGCTTCGGAAAAAACCAGTTTAACATGTTAGTTCTGGCCTCAACGACTGTGAATGCATACGGATTGTTGTACTAGCGCAAAGCATTATAATCGCTTGGTAGTATCTTCTTTATTAATATCTATAGCATTAACTATACTAGAAGATACTGCTTTAATGTTTTCTACAAGAGAATATTTGGCATCATCTTCATACCCTCCAATTTCTGCAATTTGAAGAATACAAAATAGCATGCAATTCAACATTTTATGGAGTCACATTAAACCTAGTGACTGCAGTATCAAATCAGCTTACATACAAGCTGCGGTTCAATAAACAGTCAAGTCATCACAAAACTGAGAACATTATTTTACTCATTTATAGATGTTTAAAAGCAAATAATTTATCATGCAATCAATCAATATTTTTTATCAGAGGGGCAATTCTCGTAATTCTCGTAATTTTAATAACGTTCACAACGGTCTGATATCAATCCCAATCTGTCAAAAATATCTCTAATTCCCCTACATTTTTGTCATTGAATGACATTGATATAAGATTTTGACTAGATTTAGAAAATTTTCGTTCGTATTTTTGACATTGCCGCTCTGTTATTTAGAAATACATATACATAATAATATGTATTTTCTTTCAATATCCCTTGTAAAAGTATTAGGCTGCTAGTCTAACCGTAGCTGATGATACAAACAGAAATCTGAGGCTTTACTATGTTATAACACAGATACAATTGGATCAAGCAGCTAACAGGATCTGTTAGTTTTTTCTACATGTTATTCATAATCATAAAGTTAGGAGCGTTGCGTGAAGAGACGCTCCCAAATTACGAATCGAGGAAGAATTTAGGACACTTTCTATTATCATACATGTCATATACTGCTATGTACCTACACATTCGTTTAGCTTCACAAAGAATGTTTGTTTTGTTTTCTAAGAACAATTTTAACGAGAAACGGAGCTCATAAAAAAGCTAGAGCAAATAAAAGTTGTACAAGGAAGTCTTTAAATTAGGAATGTGTTGAAGCGAGAGCAGCATTACTTGAATTTCGTGCTGTTTTTTCTTTTTTGTAACGTAATTAGTAATTTCATGTTACCATTAAGTACTTCAAGGGTCGTCAAGAGTTAGGGCGATAGTCAGATAACTATCATCTGAAAACTAAAATGACGGCTTGACATAATAAATTTTTTCATATTTTGACAAATGCTGTCAAACCGCCATTTTTATTCCTCAGAAAAAAGATTTCTGAAGATTGAAAAATCGGCTCCTAGTCTTAAAATTAGAATGATTTAGGGCCCCTTTTTCAATAGCCAGATAACTATTCGCAGAACAATAAATAAAGCAGCTTGCCATTATTTTTCCATACAAAAGCTGTCAAACTGTCTTTTATTATTTTATTCTTTATTATAAAAATTTAAAAACCGCCTTTAGACTCATTAAAAACATGACTCAAACATTTTACATGACTCAGACAAAAATCTGGACTAACATTTTAATGTATCATCACCCTGTCATATAATATCAGGAATATTATTACCAAAACCTTGATTTTTCATCTTTATGAAAGAATCAGTAGAAATGGATATATTGGTGTGACTAGATGACTTATGGCAAATCATTTAATTTAACGTTCTGTGTCTCGTAATGTTTTATTTTGCCTAACTTCTATTGTATAGTATCAAGTTTTTTCTAACTGAACATACAGCTCTGCTGAGTTTGTTGCGCCACTTCTTCTATCCAATATTTAAAGGCGGGTGTTTTGGGGGACTGTCTTATGTCCTAGAATTCAAAACATATACAGTGTTAACTAATTTAAAAACAAATTGAGGACCTATCTATTGAGGAAAGGCTATTACAGTATCAACAATGAATTCCTAGATGACATATGATATCCCACAAAAACATTTCATGTTAAATGTTGCCAAGACGAGACCATGTAGCTCGCACTGTCAAAAAGTAATCAGATCTCATGTAGAGCCAAGCTTCTAACTCTACACGCCCTAACTCTACAAGGCCTGACTTCGCAAACTCTACACCTTAGTCAAAATATCTGGTTTGGCCGTTTCGTTACTACAAGAACCATTAACAGTATGAGAGTTTTTCACCTTACGCTCATGTGAATGTAGCGAAATGGCCAAGCCATATTATTTTGACTAAGGTGTAGAGTTTGCGAAGTCAGGCCTTGTAGAGTTAGGGCGTGTAGAGTTAGAAGCTTGGCTCTACATGAGATCTGATTACTTTTTGACAGTGCGAGCTACATGGTCTCGTCTTGGCAACATTTAACATGAAATGTTTTTGTGGGATTTCATTTCTTTTTGTAAGTTGCTTATGATATTTATACGAGTATTTTTGCTGTTGTTCATTTTTTCTTTCTTTTTTTGGGGTTTATTTATAACAAGGACCCCCTATATAAATTTTCAGACCTCTAGCATCAAAATTTACTAATTTTTTTTTTTTTTTGGGGGGTAAAAGTTTCAAGTTTTAATATTTTTTTGTTGTTTGTGTACTATTACTAGCTTACATAACAAATTTCAGCTTTCTAGGACTTCAGGAAGTACCTTAAGAATTTTGATGATCATCAGTCAGTGAGTCAGTGACGAAATCGGGGTATTTTAGATATCAATAAAATCTAAAGTATAAGAGCTATGCAATTGAAACTTTATAGGTTTAATAAGTCAACCACTGGCATCATATTCCGAAAATTTTGTTTATCTGGTATAATCCAAAGCCAAGTTAAGAGGGTTCAAAAATACGACGAAGTGCTTCGAGAAAAGGTAGGTAGTGCCCTTGCGCTTCGCTTGGCTGGTCTTGGCGGGGGCACTCCCGTGCCCCCAGATTGTAACTTATAATTGATTTTATTACTTTGACATTTATTGTACATACTTGAATTCTTAATTGACCGTTATTATTTTTATTGACTTTTCTAAATGTATTTAATTAATTTTATTTTAATTGCAATTGTATAATGATATTTTTAATTTTTTTAACACAATGTACCTATATTGTTATGAAATAAATTACTTATGACTTACGTAATTTTAACGTTCAAAAAGTACTGATTATCAGCTCAATTTGAATAAATTAAAATTGTAAGTCCAAAAGATCCAAAAAAGTAAAAGTACTTTTTGGATCTTTTGGACTTACAGACTGAAAACGATTAAAGAGCTTATGCCTTCCAGCTTCTGTTATTTTTCTGTTTCTTTCACCTTTTTAATTTCTTAGTATTTTGGAACACCCACAAAGCTCATAAAGATGTCACAGAAACAAAGAGGTCAGTGTGAATGTGTGCCAACGCCCTTTAGTTCCAATAGTCCAAATAGGCTCACTTTCTACATAATTTGATGTGCTGTGACGAAGCTTATGCGTAACCAGCCTAAGCTCTTAGGCGATAAAGAAACTTAGGAATGTATGACTCTGTATTCTGAATGTTTTTAGCATTGCTTTGTTAGAGGATATCGAATTATCGATTGTATCCTGTTCTTCAGCCCATAATATTCCCACTGCTGGGACACAGGCCTCCTCTCTGTGAGAGAACCGGAGCCGTAATCTACCACGCGGGTCCAGTGTGGGTTGGTAGATGTCACATGTGTTCGAATTTTTGGTTCTTGGACATGCCGGTTTCCTCACGATATTTTCCTTCACCGTTTGGGAGCAGTGATGATGAATTATTTGCACAAAGTAAAGCGCCTGGCCGGGTTCGAACACAGGACCTATCACTCGTAAGTTGGGTCCACTGCTCTCTGTTCTTCAGGTCTTTGTTCTTCAACACTGAACTTAAATCAACAAAATAATATCGAGAGTGAATATCGAGGTCAAGAGAAGCAAAAAAAAAATAGGGAATTTATAACAAAAAATCTCTGTTTGTTTCGGCATATCTCCGAAACGGTTGAACCGATTTTAGGGGATGACCGATGACGGGACTTTCACTGGCAGATAGCTGATGTTATAAGATTAGAAGGCGCCGCGCAATAACAATAAAACCCATGAAATCCAATTTTTGTCTAAAATATATAGTATTATTAAAAGATTTGTCTGTGGATAAAAGAACAGGATGCATAAATTCTGTTATTACTAAAAGTTGTGGGCATGTTGTTAGTCACATTATGATGTTATCACTAAGTATAATTTTATAGCAGCACCGGTTTTGCTTACATTCCTACAGTAATCTTGCAGTCATCTCTTACAGCATTCACAGGAAGTAATAAATTTACTAAGATTTCGCAAATATTATAGGAGACTGGAAGTGAATAAACACTTTCAGCTTACTTATTATAGATAAGTATGCATTTATGTGTGTATTATAATAATAATGCTCTAGCAAGGTGTAACGATCGAAAAGGAATTGCTACCTACAATCTTCTTTTCAGACGGTAACATATTTTTTTTAGGTATGGCACTTCGCAGGTCGTCTATGAGATTGTTGGCTGCTTAACCGAGCTATCCTGTGGATATCTTGATAAATTAAGGCCTTTAGTCAGGGCATACAACTTATGCAGTAGGCGATTACACGCTAAGAATACCCCTTGTAGGGTCTTCGGCATAGGGCGGCGCAGAAGGAGGCCAGCAAGAAACACAGACCGAATGAAAATGGTTGGTAAGACATCATGTACTTGTTTGCTCTCGTCGAAGTTCCAAACACTTCTGTGATGTCCTTTACCTATGTATGTCCTTTCTCAGGTTCCATCACTAATCAAAAGTGGTTTGGCAGTACTGTCAAAAAAATAAACCTAAAAGAAAAACAGATTCTCTTTCTTATACAAAAAAATACGATGGTATACGGCGTAAACGCACCCATCAATAAGCAATTGACCTACTAGCCAAGGAATCCTATCAACAAACTCACGTAACACAACACTCCTGTTAATCCTTACCTAACTGACTATCAAGATGAAAGTGCTGTGAGTCAGACGCACTTGCGACCCGAGCGAAGCTGACCTTGAGAGCAACGGTACTTTGAGTGTCCGGTGGACCACACGGCGCGAATACTTGATGGAGTTGTTCGAATAACGGGAATATTTTTTTGTGATTTTTTATGCGAGTTATTCTAAAGTGATTTTTTGTTTTGGGTTGTGTGGTGCTGTGAAGGTCGTTATTTGGCCGCCACACATCAAAAAATCAAAAACGTGCCCTCGTCCTCAAAGTCTGCCATGTAGTCGAACCGTGGCATGCTGGCATTTTGGTTTGTCATCTATAATGACAAAATGTTAAACAGTTTTGAAAATTGTACAAGTTCAAATAAATGGAGTCAATTCACTTGGTTTAATAGTAAAAATTGGTGTGCCACAAGGCTCGATATTGGGTCCTTTCCTCTTTTTAGTGTATATTAATGATCTACTCCATTTATTAAAAAATCAACCACAAATGGTGTTATTTGCTGATGACACTTCCTTAATTTTTAAGGTAAATAGACGTGCTACAAATTTTGACGACGTAAATAATGCCCTACTGCAGGTCCAAAATTGGTTCACTGCTAATAATTTAGTATTAAATGGAAATAAAACTAAGTGCATAAGATTTTCTTTACCAAATGTCAAGGGTAGTGATTGTGAGATAATATTGAATCAAGAGAAACTGGAATTCGTCGATAAAACTGTTTTCCTAGGGATCACGCTCGACTCAAGGCTACAATGGGGTCCTCATTTAACAACTCTTGCAGGACGGCTAAGTTCTGCAGCTTATGCTGTCAGAAAAATCCGTCAATTTACTGATGTAGATACCGCGAGACTAGTCTATTTTAGTTACTTTCATAGTATCATGTCTTACGGTATTTTGCTTTGGGGACGAGCTGCAGACATCGATTCTATTTTTATTCTGCAGAAAAGAGCCATCAGAGCCATATATAATCTCCGCAGACGCGATTCTCTGAGGGAACTTTTTAAGGAAATTAACATCATGACGGTGCCTTGTCAATATATCTATGAAAACATCATGTATGTAAGGAAAAATTTACATCTTTTTAGTAAAAGAGGTGATAGACATAATTATAGTACTAGAAATAGGGACCTTTTGGTTCAACCAGGCTTCAGACTGGCTAAAGTAGATTCATCTTTTATGGGGTACTGTTTAAAATGTTATAATAAAATACCTCCCCACATTCTTCAACTGAATGAGACAAAATTCAAGTCTTGTATAAAACGCACACTATGCAGTCAGGCATATTATAAGTTAGGGGATTACATCACTGATAGGAACGCCTGGCTCAATGCTGGTCCTGCTCCACAACCACAACTAATTGATTAACACTTGAAGATACTGTTGGAGCTGTCGAAGATTGTAAGACTATCTTTGCATTGTATAGACTCAGTTTCCTTTGTATTGTATAATTGCATAGCACAGATGTGAGTTCTATGTACCCTATAGCTACCATTTACCGAGTATTAATATGTCTTTCATTGACTTGAATGTGCCCTGGCGGCTGATAGTATGTCATGCTCACTCAATTGTCTCGCTGACGGTGGCGTGTGTGTTGGATCATTTAGCTCCCTTCAAAATGGTTGAGCTGAATGGTGCTGATCTATGCGTCATGTTCGTGAACGGGCGCCGTCAGTTGGGGCTGGTCATCTCTTAGCTGCCTCGGTTTATTTTTAATTATTTTATTTTTGATTGTTGTTTTGTTAAGTACTATTTGTTGTACTCTTGACGCTTTTAACGTTTTACGTCTTTTTTTTATTTATTACATCGTTCTCACATTATATAATTTTAAATTCAAAAGTAATGATGTACTAATATTTTTGTAAAACATAATTTAAAAAGAGTGTCCATGGAGTTTCTTGCCCGTTCTTCTCCATAGGTACCTACGCTTTGGAATGGGCAACTAGCTTCATATTTTCTGACTGACCGACTTCTTGACAATTCAAAAGTGCCTGTTAATGGTTTAATTGAAATAAATGCTTTGACTTTGACTTTGACTTTGACTTTGACTTTGTAGTCGATTGACTAATACCCACCTGTTTATAGGTAGGTATTAGTCAAACGACTACACTTTTTTTTTACCTAACTGTGTGACTTCCGAAATTGTGGTCTTACAACTGACTAATCTGTTTAAATTAAATTATTGTTTTCAGACTTACTAGTTTTATCCGTGGTCTAAAACACAACAATTTTACTTGGGGGCACAAAGTAAACGTAAAATTTATTCAAAAGATTTTTGAATTAAATGATTTATTTTCTGTAAGTAGGATTGTACAAACACTTTTACACGTCAATTATATTTTTTTAAACTAGATGAGGTCGGCGTTTCCTATATGACTATTCTGAGAAGAAAGGCCGAAACAAACTCAGAGGCCACAGTCTCTTTTAAAGTCCAGACAAAATCTTGGTCAGATCGTGTGAAGACCATGTAGATTGGTGTCTGAGATGGTCTTTTGAGGGAAGAACCACACAAATTGAGCGGACGTGTCCAATCAGTGCACGCATTTGTCAAAAATCGTGCAGCTCAACTCAGAACTTGAGGAGCTCAACGATTCGACGAACAATACCAAAGGAAAGACATTTGGGTAGGCCGCGTAAATTACTAAAACTGCCAGAACATGATTAAAAACTAACTAAGAAGCACAATAATTAAATAAAAATAAAAAAATACTTCACAAAGTAAATATTCATGTCATTGTATATATATAATTCCCCTCCGGCCGTTTTCGCAACTAGAGTTCGCAACCAGTTGCGAATTAAGAATTTTTATTCTTTGTTCGCAACTCATCAATGTCAATGTGTATATAAAAAATCCGTACATAATCTTTAAGGACCATGTAGATTGCTGTCTGAAATGACCTTTTGAGGAAAAAATCACACAGATTGTGTGGACCTGTCCAGTCAGTGCACGCATTTGTCAGTAACCGTGCAGCTCAACTCAGAATTTAAGGAGCTCAACGATTCGACGAACAATACCAAAGACAGGTCATTTGGGTAGGCCGCAAAAACTACTCAAACTGCCAGACCATGATTGAAGATACTCATTTCAAAAATAATATTAATTTAGTTTGAAGACTTTACTAATATCTGTGGATGATTCTAATTATATCTATTCACCAAAAATGGTATACCTACGTTGTCTATAATATGTTCAATAAAAAATCGTCCAAATTAACATTAAGTTTGCTCTGCACGTTTGTGCTAGTCTGATCTAGCAACGGATAAAAAATATTCTGCTAATTAAGCACCAGTTATGGAAAGTTCGACCTTGAGCATAACGATGCTATAAGTACCAATCAATGCAAAAAACCGGTAATTTGGCGACAAGCAAACTACTTGCGTACGATTATACGCTAAGATTATATGTATATGAATTTTAGAGATCAACGGAACATGACTTGAATAAATTATAATAATTAAAACTAAGTGATTAAAAAACTCGCTTTCTCTTTATAGGTCAGTAGTAGTACCTATTCATGCCATATTAAACATAGTTATCTTCCTTATCTATTGCAATATACGTTATATTATGCTCGCAATACCTTTAGATTATGTGTTTTCTTATGACTTTCATATTAATATTATTCAATTAAACCAAATTACAAAACAGAGCTTTAATAAACTATACTAACAAATCTAGATTAAATAAAGCACCTCATTAATTGCAAGCATAACACGTCATCAAAGACGTCAATGCAAATTGTATGCACGAAAATTTTGCATAAAAATATTCTGCCAAAAGTTTTTGACAACTTTCAACTATACCGATAGATGTGTTGGCGCCACGGATCGCCAATGTGACGCTCTCAATGTCATCGACGTGAAATGTCATTCAGATGCCAAAGACCCGCGTGTGCCGACCGGCACTTCCCGCGCCATTTTTTTGAAAAAAAGTTACATGCGTTTCTGTGTCAATTTTTTCTGCATTTTTTTCTAATTACTCATGCAAATAATATGCAAGTTAATTTCTAAAAAATAATTATTAAGTAGTATTTCACATAGCAGTTAATTAATTATAATTAAAAAAAATAAATAACTATTTGTACTAGATACTAAATAAAAAAGAGAGCAGTGGTGGCCAAGTGGTAACGGCCGCGACTTACGAGTTGTAGGTCGTAGGTTTGAACCCAGACAGGCGCTTTTCTTTGTGTAAACTATTTCATCACCACTGCTCTCAAAACGGTGAAGGAAAACATCGCGAGGAAACCGGCATGTCCTAGAACCAAAAATTCAAAGACATGTGACATGTGCCAACCCGCACTGGGCCCGCGTGGTGGATTACGGCCCACTCCCTCTCACCGAGAGGAGGCCTGTGTTCCAGCAGTGGGAACATTATAGGCTGATTATGGACTAAATTAAATGACTGACTAACTTACTATACAAATAAATACAAAAACAAAGGAAACTTAGGCGTCAAAGTACTCCGCATCGCTGCAATCCGGAAACGTGCCCAGAAGACTGGCAGCATTGCCACGCTGAATGGCAATTCTTTGGCCAAAAAACGACCCAGCCCTCTGGTCACGTGAAGTGTCGACCAGCCAGCGAGAAATTTCCTTAAAAAGGAGACGCGCACTCGGGCCCCACGACCCGAACGTTTCGACCCCAAACGGCTCAAAGTTGTAGTTGCCCATAAGGTTACAGTATTTGCGCCGCTTGGGGGTCTCAGCAGCCGCAGCAGCGGCGCCAGCACAGCCCGCCGTGCTAGGAACATGAGATGGCGCAAGGGTATCGACACACGTTGCGTCCCACACCAGACGCCTATCCACCTTCCAAGGCAACAACGTCATGCTGTCTGGTCTCTTCCCATCGTCACGTACCAAGCCGTTTGGTTAAGTTAAGTCATTATTCTTTGTCTCCTCCATTTTTAATATCTCAGTATTTCGGAACATGCGTCACACATTGTAAACGTCAATGCATATTTTATGCAACTGAATTTAGAATTAGCCGGTTTCCAAGATTAATGTGCCTAAAGTTTTTGGAAACTTTCAACAATACACGTGCAAATATTATGCAAGTGAATTGCGAAAAGCGAAAATAAAATGTATTATGCCATGAGTTTTTCGAATAAAAACTTTCAACCTGTGAGTGCCGACGCCAAAATTGAGGCGCGGCAGGCACTTTCGCGGGCCGCACCTTAAGTACCACCTGACTTGGGCGGCCTCCGGAAATGAACTTGTATACCGAAGTTTTGTAACGATGACATACTAGGTACACGTGATGAGAATCGGAAATTTTGCTATAAGCCTGATTTTATTGCTTGTTACGTTTTTAGCTTTGTAACACGTTTTTATTTGAATGAGTGTAATATATAATTATTTATTTATGTAGACATTTAGTCTTAATTTTTCTCGGGCAAAAAATGAATGTACCCTTCAAGCTCCGCGCGTATCCTATGTAATACGATACAATAGAAAATCAATTGTGTCTCATTAGCGCAGCTTGAGAGGTCACGGAGTATTTTTTCATGAGCGAAAGTCAAACAACCGATTCCTTGTTATTATTATTACATCATCATCATTTCAGCCGAAAGACGTCCACTGCTGGACATATGCCTCCCCAAAAAGGAGGGGTTTGCCATAATCGCCACGCTTGGCAGGCGGGTTGGCGATCGCAGTATAGTATGGTGGAGGAATGCATAGAGAACGCTGCTGCCCATTCTCCTGACCTATGACCCTTAGTCGCCTTTTACGTTATTCTTTAAGTCCGGCACCACAGGCAATTATTATTACATTTTACTGTTATTAGCTGTTAGACCGATAAAATAATATTGATTAAAATTATTTTTGAATTCATGACTTTTAATCAATTTTACAGCCTCTACGAGTAAAGTAGAAGTAGAAAAAGTAAGTAAAGTAAACATAATTGAGGTAACTACGAATCTGTACAATCTGTGTAATCTGTCACTCTTAATAAACGTGTTGTCAAATTAAACTAACGAATAATGTCCGTTTTTCGTAGTTCAGGTCAAATTCAAATATTTTATTTCACAAAAACCTATTATCCACGCCAAAAGTCCATAGGCAATTTTAAAACTAATTGCTTAACGTTTAGTTTGACTTACGACCTTCTTTTAATGAGTAATTTGACACACACACCCGCATATTACTCGAATAATCACGCTTTTGAATATAGTTCCGTGTCATGTTCGACTTGTTCACATAATTCGTAAAACTTTATGAGTATACCCAGAGAAATCTAAATAAATAAATTAGGTATGGTAGACAGATGCAGGTAACTTACGGCTCATTCACCGCGTCTAATAGAATGTTGTTCGTTCTTGGTTGGTTTTTGATATTGTGGGTTAGTGACGTGTGTTTAATCTATTATAGCTGTGTAATAGTTCATTTTGAAATGTAAGCTTTGAGATGAAAGCGGATATTATCGCGCAGCGTAAAAGTGAACTTAATATTATATCACAAATAATTGATGAAACCGGACTGACTGTGAGTATTATGATTTAATTATTTTATCTAACATTTAGCTAATTAAAGTTTATCTGCTGATCCTTGTAGTTATTTTATTAAACGTTTTATATTTACCATAGGGTCTAAATAGAAGAAAAAAATAATATTTCCAAGAGTTTATTTATTTACTTTTGGAATGATGAATGTAGCATTATGTATAAATTATAATTTAATAATTTTGTAACATTTGAACTATTTTCAAAATAATTTTGTTTAAAAAAGTAATAAGTATCTACTTAATATTTTATAATTTTGTTAGTAGCCTTACAATATTCCTTTTTTGTTTTAGAGAAATTACCTACTGTGAGTCGGAGGGTCAAAAGATATAAGGAAGAGTATAGTCAGTGAATAAGAAACAAGTGGTTTTAACCAACCAGTTACCTACCAGATGAAGTTGCATTGCAAGGAAATATGAAGATATATGTTTAAACATTACAGGATCCATACGGCAGCGTTTACTTGATAGCATGGATAATAATGGGGGTTATACAACGTATTAAGTTATAAATTACAAATTGATTTTAGTAATATTAAAATATTATTGTGTCATATCCGTAATAAGGATTATTTTGAGGTTTATAGTTTCAATCTTCTTTTCAAAATTAATTTTGAAAATGAATACTTAAGCTATATCCGCAATTAAAGCACAATATTATTTTATTACTAAGATAGTTACAATATTTTAAGTCTAATGGTCGTAGCTCACTGATTAACTGCTTTACTTCAATAAATTGTTCTTTATGAGAAAATAAACTGTTTTAAAAGTTTATTTATCAAATTATAACGAATAAAATTTTTGAAATCACTTAATTTTTTTTTATTTTTACCCCGCATATTTCAATAACAATATAATAATACAAATAAAACAAATATTACATTATTATTCTCGTGTATTAATTTATCGAATAATAAAAAAAGATAAGATTATTGTTGAAAAGATAAATCAAAGTTCCATCTCGAGATTCGAACCCAGGCCTGCGTGTTTACTAGTCCTATACGCTACGTTATCCGCTAGCAGTACTTGTTATGAAGTTGTGAATTTTAGCAGTGGTATGAACCAACCAAGGTCATACCTTTGGCATTGAGCGACTGCCTATCCGATGCCTGTCAGACTTCTGGCTTCTGACAACCTGTAAAGACTGTCAAAGATCCACAAATGACAGCCGGAACCGAGCTTTCCGAGGCACAGAAGGATCCGGTGTATAAAGTTGGTCACCTATCCACAGACCGAGCGCGGCAAGCATAGGCTTAACCTGATCGATCGACCCGTGCGGCTATTATTATTTAGCTACGCGCCCATTTTATTTAAATATCTTATGAATACTTTATTATAATGTATTATTTCCGCAGGATATAAACAGATTTTTAACGACCTGACTGTTTATCTAAATACCACATTATATAAAAAGTTGAGAATGGTCAGTTTCGAGGTGTGTACACATTTATCTATTCGTCATGTTTGTGAACGGGCGCCGTCAGTTGAGGCTGGTCATCACTTAGCTGCCTCGGCTTATTTTTAATTAATTTATTTTTAGATTGTTTTGTTACTATTTGCTACAGCAAATAGTAACAAAACAATCTAAAAATAAATTAATTCTCTGGACGCTTTTAACGCGTACGTCTTTTTTTACATTGTTCTCACTAGTATTATAAATTCAACATGAATGATGTAACTAATATTTTTGTAAAAATATAATTTAAAGGAGTGTCCATGGAGTTTCTCCCGTTCTTCTCCATAGGTACCTACGCTTTGGAATGGGCAACTAGCTTCATATTTTCTGACGGACCGACATCTTGAGAATTCAAAAGTGCCTGTAAATGGTTTAATTGAAATCAATGCTTTGAGTTTGAATACTTTACGAGTTAAGAAAAAACTGTTCGGATATAACAAAAACGAGCAATTGAATTTTAACATAAGCTTACGGTGAAAGAGCAAAACCATTGTTTATAGAAATTGGAAAAGTAAAAGCCACAGTTTCAAGACGCTATGGTACGGGAAAATGTAAAACTAAAGAAGTTATTAGACCACAAACGGACATGCAATTTATTCTAGATACGTGTGAAAAGCTAAGGATTTCTACAAGCGAACACATCCGCGTGGCTTTCCACTCAAACATCCTAAACGCATGTCGAATGCGTGTTTCGCGGTCCTATTCTGATGACGTTGATTGATTTATCTGTATGTCAAAGCAAACTCAAAGCATTTATTCTGAATTCAACCATTTGCGGCACTTTTGAATTGTCAAAGATTCGGTCAGTTGGTCAGAAAGTAGAAGCTAGTTGTGTATTCCAAAACGTAGATCTCTATGGAGAAGGACGGGCAAGAAACTCGAAGGACACTCTTTTAAAACAAAATATTACAAAATCCTGGGTACTTATTCTTGTTGCTTCTATATTTAATGTGAAAACAATATAAAAAAATGCTATATCAAAATATGGTGCTTCCACAAGGACAATTATACAAAAGTATCTTGTGCGTCCTGAGTAGTACCTAGTTACCATCTTTTTATTTAACCATTCGTTCTTATACGAAATAAGAGATTAATATTTCTCTATGAATGAAGAAATTACTGAAGCAGGGTGTCCTAATCGTTATAGCATCATGAGGTAACAACTGTAGTTACCTAAGTATACTTGTTACCATATAGGTACCTATAGTTTACCATGTAATGTTTTTTTCTTTGTTGATTTGAATTATCTGGTGGCGCTGGTCACAACTCCGATACTCTTTCACGTCCACCTTGAATCTCCTCCATGTGCATTACATTACCACCTACTCATTTTGTGATGACAACTATTTTTTTTTTACCATGCATTTGCTATTATGATAACAGTTCATGTGGCATACGAGACAAGAGCAGAAAATACTTTTTGAAGCTTACTTATGGATCGTTGATAGAACGACGATGACTCTCTATCTCCTTATGCATACTAGAAGTCCATGCTGTTAACAACCTAAGGCAGACAAGCTACTGCCCGGGTCGCGGGCTGTTCGAAAGAGATACCGTGGCCCCTGGCACAGGCAACTGAAGGAACACGGGTGGGTTTTTGTCAGTAAAAGTCTGACACGCTCCCGCTCCAACCAGAGCGGAAGAAGTTATTTAATAATTTTCCACCCAAAAAAAGGTAGACAAGCTAAATAATCATTGCAGGATTAAGGCGATAGTAAAAAAACCTTCAAGGTATGACCTTTAGGCGACGGTTTGTAGACGGAAAATAAATTATTTCATTCCGAACAACACAAGATATAAACAACAAGTTTCCATAAATAACCCTATCAAAAAACTACGTATAACAAAACAATTCTCATAGCCACGTCGCGTCGTTCTCCAGAATACTCCTTTCTTTAAGAAGGTAAATAAGTTGCAAACTGCACATGTGCACAGGTACGCACTTGACATCCGGCTGTGAGCGCAGACAGGCTGAATAGAATGCAGTAGTTTACGCACTCAGTAATGCACAACCAAAGACTTGAATGTATTTGATGCGGTACTTTTTTTTTCGGGTGCGAAGTCATCAAATGACCCCTCCCGCTCTGGGTGGAGTGGAAGGGAGTGTCAGACTCTTACTGACTAAAACCCACCCATGTTCCTTCCTTAGCACTTTATGTTCCGGGCCAGCGGTAACCCTTTCGGACAATCCCGCTGACCCGCCTACTCAGTTGATGGCAAAAGGTTTGCTCTCATGGACATGGGACCTAAATATGAAATAATAACTGGCGAAATGTGGGTATAGGTTAATTTTCACAAAGTACAGCGGTACTTGAGCTGCAATGTGTTGGAGGCGCTAAATGTGACTAACGTAGATGTTAGTAATAAAAGATTTTGGGCTTCTTTTGTTTTGAAAGGCACTGTGTTTTCTTTTCTAGAAACAAAGTGGATTATTATCTATTTAAATAAAATTCAAAGTCCTGACTGACTGACTGATATATCAACGCACAGCCTAAACCACTGGTCCTAGAGACATGAAATTTGGAGGGTGTGTTCTTTGTGAAGAGTAGGTATCCACTAAGAAAGGGTTTTTTGAAATTCCACCCCTAAGAGGGTGAATTGGGGGAGGGTGAAATTTCACGCGGATAAAGTCGCGGGCAGAAGCTAGTTACATATATAAAAGAAAGTCATGTTAGTTACACTATTTATAACTCAAGAACGGCTGAACGGATTTTGCTGAAAATTGGTGGGGAGGTAGCTTAGAACCAGGAGACGGATATAGGATACTTTTTATTCGTTTTTTTTTAATACTTTTATTTACATACAGGAGTAGGGTAGGAGTAGGGTAGGGGTAGGGTAGGGTAAGGGGTAGGACACTACGCGAACGAAGTAGCGCCGGGCAGCTAGAAATAATTTATATAGCAAAACAATGTTTGCCGGGTCAGCCAGTTTCTAATAAGAATCAGTTATGGCTCAGTGGCAACGGCCACGACTTACAAGTTGTAGATCGTAGGTTCAAAACCAGGCAGGTGGTTTAGTTTTAGTAAATTATTTCATCACCACTGCTCTCAAAACGGTGAAGGAAAACATCGTGAGGAAACCGGCATGTCCTAGAACTAAAAATTCGAAGACATGTGACATCTAACAACCCGCATTAGGCCTGCTTGGTAGATTACAGCCCACTCTATCTCGAAGAGAGGAGAGGCTTGTATCCCAGCAGTGGCATCATTATAGGCTGATTAACTGATTATGCTTAGTGATGACTAAGTATAAAATGTTAAGGCTGTCGTATTTGTATCATTAATGGTAAGGTTAATTGTAGGTACTGATTGCGTTTTGTACAATGAAATATACCCATCATTATCTAATGCGAGTCCCTCGTTCATCTGCTAATTATTATAATAGCTACCATCTTAGTTCCTACCCGTCCGTCTATACTCACCTCGTTATTAGATTTGAACGGCATATCGGCACACTGCCCCCATATCATTCCAGTGACAGACGAGATAAACGCTGCTAAATACATACCAGTTATCTTTAGATGATGTAGTAATGGTGTTGATTGCTGAGTACGCGATTTATACAGTAGACTATGGTCAGAAAGTTTTAGTAGCTTCTGGCAAAATAGTGAAGCTATGATTGCTACAAGTCGTGTCTTCTTGATATGTCTGGATGTTGTGTTATAGATTATTTCAAATTCAAATTCAAAGCATTTATTTCAATTAGACCTTGTACAGGCACTTTTGAATTGTCAAAATTAAATAGTCTGTCAGTTAGTCCGAAAGTTGAAGCTAGTTGCCCATTCCAAAACGTAGATCTCTATGGAGAAGAACGGGCAAGAAACTCCATGGACACTCTTTTAAATCAAGATATTACAAAATCCCGGGTACATTATTCTTGTTGCTTCTATATGTGAGAACAATGTAAAAAAAAAAGGGCAAAGAAGAAACAATTCAAAATATAAGATTAAAAATAAGCATTGGCAGTTAAGAGATGACCAGTCTCAACCGACGGCGCCCGTTCACGAACATGACGCGTGGATCAGCACCATCCAGCTCAACCAGTTTGTAGGGAACTGAATGATTTAAAATCTTAGGGAAGATTGTTGGATAATAAATTTTTAACAAGTCATTATTTCGATATTGTCGTATCGGCCAATGGCTAGTTGGCCAAAAGCCTTAATCAAAACCTCTCAAAGCTCTCGTTAGGCGGTTGGATCAAGGACCTGATTCAGAAAGCAGTACTCCTCGATACGGACCGCGTCGTCAATCACTTCATGTATACCTTTCTCAATACTGATACATGTAATTACTGAGTCAGTTTAACCTGATTGTTGTATTAATCAATGTTTATAAGGGACTTTGGCTCTTGAGATACAAGTATCCTTTTACTTAGTTCAGGGGCCAGCTGTTCAAACTGCCTTTGCCCATTGATTGTACAATCATGTTTAGTGTAGTCTAATCACATGTTTTTTTCTTTCTACAATAAATTGTATTATTATATTACATTATCGTGAGCAGGTTCCTGTCTCTGGAGCCCTAATCACCGGTAGCTTGGAAAGGTCCAAGCTACCGGTACCAGGGGCTCTCGATAGATAGATAGAAAACATTTAGATAGATCATTTATTTGTCCAAAACATAAGTATACACACAAATGGCATGCAAGATGTTACATAAAATTATAGCACAGTAATTTGCCTTAACGGCGCACAAATATATATAGGTAGGTCATTTTTATTAGTAGGTTTGCCCATTATTCAAAGCAATTAACATATCAAATGACAAAAAAAAATAAACAATCAAATTATATCTACAAATTTCTACAAATTAGCGATGTGATACAACTATAAAATATGCAACTATACTGACTGAGACCGTAATTAATATTGCTAATTTGATTGTTATCTCTTTATTAATCGTGGGAAGATTATCTACTCGTAAGTGTTCTTTAAACAATAAATTATTTGAACAGGTCAATAATAATTCAAGGGTAGCATGAATAGAGTTCATTATCAACAGATTCTCACCATTATTGTTAAAATTCTCATAGCTCTGATGTATTCTCACTTAATTATGACACTGTGTGAAAGTTCGATTATTAATTATTACTCAAATTAATTTTACACTTTCTAATATTTTTAATGAGTTACAAGAGGTTCATTAAAAACTAAATTCTCATGTGCAATATGCCGCAAGATACGGTCAACCGCAAATCAATGGTTACAATCAACTTATAATGTTCCCACTGCTGGCACAGGCCTCCTCTCTGTGGGAAAGAGTGGGCCGTAATCTACCACGCCGGCCCAGTGCGGGTTGGTAGATGTCATATGTCTTCGAATTTTTGGTTCTAGGACATGCCGGTTTCATCACGATGTTTTCCTTCACCGTTTTGTCGCTATGCGGCTCACCAGTACATTGTAAGCGATGTGGTTGTGTGGTCAGCCACGGTAATAACTTTGCTGACAGACCTATAGTTTCACCATGGCATGAACTATGTAGCAGTGGTTGCCCAGTGAAAACGACCGCGACTTACAAGTTGAAGGTCGTAGGTTCGAACCCAGACAGGCACAATACGTTGTGTCAATTATTTCTTCACCACTGCTCTCAAAACGGTCAAGTTAAACATCGTGAGGAAAGCTCAAACCGAACCGAAAACCCTGTCCTAGAACCGAAAATTCGAAGAAATTTGACGTCTACCAACCCGCACTGGGTCCGCATGGTGGATTACTGGCCACTCCTTCTCACTGAGAGGAGGCCTGTGTCCATTTTTATTTTACAAAAGAGAGCTGTCAGAGCCATTTACAATCTACGTCGCCGCGAATCTCTTAGGGAACTATTTAAAAAGCACTATTACCGGTTTATCGTAATGAGTTGAACTACACTATAAACATAGCTAACTTCACGTGTAACAAAATAATGGCGGACCAATGTCAATTTCATTTCAATGGTGACAATATTGTTTTCAAGAGTACCGAATCACGTGACTGTAAAATTAACATTGGAATCGTATTGGCCTTCCATTGGAATTTAAATTAGTTTGGAGAGTAAGCCCCCAGGCCGTAATAGATACAATTTTGTCACTTTGCCTTTGTAAGGTAAATAGGAAAAGTGAAAAGGTTAATATCATGACGGTACCTTGCCAATTCATTTATGAAAATATTATGTGTGTATGAAAAAATCAACATCTTTTTATTAAAATAAGTGATAGACATAATTTTAATAAAGATAAATTAGATCAACCGTTTTTCAGATTATCTAAAGTACATACATCTTTTATGGGGTACTGTGTTAAATGCTACAACAAAATACCTTGTGACATATTGCAATTAAATGAAAGAAAATTTAAAACTTATATTAAAAGTACACTTTGTAAACAAGGATATTACAAATTTGAGGATTATATCCAAGATAAGAATGCTTGGAATCATGCTGGTCCTGCTCCATAGGACAATCTAGAGTCTAGATAAAATCAAACTGGTTCCTAATTTATTTTACATTTTTTTTAAATTTATGACATTGATTTTCACAATCTGTGACTACAGTAACTCACTTGTTAAAATTCTAAGAAAATCATTTACTTTTACAATATTTGTAAATAATTTGTAAATATGTGAGCACCCATGTATAGATCTATCACATAATTAATTTACCAGTCATCGCTTAATTTTCAATTATTTTTACCTTTTGTGGTAGACTAATTTTATTCTAGGTGCATCGTCTTCACGTATAATTATATATTATGATGTATACAAGACCTTATAAAACATTTTAAAAGAGTAACGGTGGAGTTTCTTGCCCATTCTTCTAGATACGAAAACTACCTTTTGGAATGGCCGACTAGAATAAATTCTATTTAGTTGTAATTGTTGACGTTCAAAAGTGCCTTTAATGAGCCTATTTGAAATAAATGATTTGACTTTGTCTTTGACCAGCAGTAGAAATATTATAGGCTGATTATGTATGAACTATGAACATGATTGATGTAGTTCTGGGTGAAGTCATATACTCGAGGATGGAGACTAGAAGTTGAGTAGGGGCAGTTACTTTATTATTTTCCGTGGTTATAGATAAAAGTCATAATAATATTATAAGAGGATAGACATTCACATCTTCTACCTTCAATAATCTTAGCGAGATGTACCCGACAAAACCCTTTTATGAACGTGTATGTCAATGACCAATGTAGGACGTTTATTTTGTCAGTAGGAATAGGCAGGATCTCCAGATATGGGTACGCACAAACGTTTTTGGCAGGGAGCTCGCCTGTAGTGCAACAGGCATGATCCTTAACAGGCGTTACACAGAGGGGCTTTCGGATCGGTAGTGAGGTGAAAATCCCCGGTCTTATCCCTAAATCCGGGCGTCTGTTGAAGGTTTTCCCCAGGTAAAAAAGGTAGTGTAGTAGCTGTACCTTCAGATGGTTTTTGTGCTAACTTTGGTGCTGTTCATTAATAAATGTAAAAAGACACACTAAACACTACTCAACAGAGTCTAGGTAACATGCTGACTATATCAACTTATTTAAGAATAGGTACTTAGAATATATAATAGGGATAAGAAGTACTGGCCACAAAAAAAAATTAAATGTTGTTTGAATCTGCCTTATGTAATTGTTCGAAATTTTAAAAATTCAATCTTAATAAAAAAAAATTTCAAAAATTAAATCGACTCCAAAAAAAAGGAAAACTCAAAATTATGAAATAACTTTAATTTCGGATGTCAGTGTCTTGGGATCTGTATTTTAGTTTTTGTTTTTTGCCACCGACTTCCGAAATTAAAGTTATTTCATAATTTTG
Organism: Mesoligia furuncula; assembly: GCA_916614155.1. Lineage (NCBI taxonomy): Eukaryota > Metazoa > Arthropoda > Insecta > Lepidoptera > Noctuidae > Mesoligia > Mesoligia furuncula. The sequence goes on along the minus strand of OU744813.1, from coordinate 2,240,698 downwards.
AGTTTTCCTTTTTTTTGAAGTGGTGTTAGCATTTTGGAATAAGAATTGAAAACCTCACTTAGTCGAAGCGTACGGTGTTTTGAAACGCAATAACTTTAGAGATTACTATCCATAGTCGTTTTTTTTTTTTGTGAAAATCATATTCGCTGTGTTTTTGTAACTTTGACACTAGTGCGTTATGTTTTATCGTCATTTAATGCGAAACGAGATGCTGAAGGCTGTGGGTATGCTGGAAGCAAGGCACGGTCAGCGAGAAACTGCGAACGTTGTCCACACGCATCCAATGGTCTGGAGCGAGAGGGAGTGGGAGGCAGTCACCTCCTTCTGCGAAGCAGTCATGCTAACGAAGGAGGTGGTGGGCTGAGGGAAAGAGCCTCCCGTCCCAGCCTCCGCGGGAGACGCTCCGGGCGTTGAGAGCCGCGTGACGACTCCCGGCCACCGTAGGGGTGGGTCTGCAGACGGAGAGTAATGGGTAGCTCACCGTCCGATCAGGACCAGGCCCGTGCCGGACGGCGCGTACGTGTTCCACGCGCGCCTCATAGAGATATCAGCATCAATTGATGGGTCCCGTCAGGGCCGAAGCCTGCCGGGGCAGCGGGATTATCCGAAAGGGTTACCGCTGCCACGGAACATAAAGGGCTAAGGAAGGAACACGGGTGGGTTTTAGTCAGTAAGAGTCTGACACTCCCTTCCGTTCCACCCATGAGAGGGGTCATTTGATGAATTCCCATTCTCTAAAAAAAAAAGCGTGAATGCCGATTATGGATGCGTTATAGGGCTACATAAGATGTGCTGAAAGTCACCGAGGTAGCCTCAAATTACTGCTCGTCGACTGCTAAGACGACTCCAGTCTCAGCGCCAAGTGGTCATCCATGACCAAACCGCCAGGAGAAGATTGCACGAAGTTAATCTTCACGTTCACAGACCGCTTAGAGCTGCAGCTCTTCGACGCGGAAATCGAGGGCGTCGATTATTGTGGGCTAACGCACGTTTGCACTGGACCGACACTCAGTAGGCTTGTGTTTTTTTTTTTTCTAATAATAATGATAAATTATTTATTTTGGACCAAACACTTGTACACATATCATAAACCTGCCAAACTGCGTGACAGTTTGTCGGCAGGATTAGCGCTTGTCTTAAACACGGTCTTAAATATTTGGTATCAACAATTGCTTAAACATCTAAGTAAGATGCAGATACTTTAAATGGGCGGTAAGAAGCTCATGTTATCAGCAGCGCAACTAATTACTCGTATTGTCAATTTCATTAAGCAGTTCAGATTTCAGTTTTTAATTTCATCTTTAGTGTTCGCTTACTAATTCCACTATTATCTTTTCTCAGCCAGTCGATATTATTGAAAAGCGTAGGGATCAAATACTTATTGGTTCTTTTGCCGTAGTAATTTTTTACTGGTGCTCGAACGAATTTACGTTGTCTAACGCTTCTAGTATTGTAAGTGTTTTGCACATCTACTATAAATTGATTATCATAGAACTACTCTAGAACCAGCAACTACTTCACCTTCTCATGCACGGGAAGCACCTTACATACAATAAAAAGTTTCTCATAATTTTCTTTACACTCAAGCTTTAGTTTTGGGTTGGGTTTATACTGTTCAGGTAGGTTTTAAATGATACGGCCATAAGTATTTAACCCATAGCTCAGCAGAGAATAGAATAGAATAGAATACTCTTCATTATGTACACCATATAAATAGAGACTCGGCAAGAGCGAAATAAATCACACGCAGCGTTTTTCTACTCAACGGTGCCTTCAGGATATCATCATCATCATCATTTCAGCCGAAAGACGTCCACTGCTGAACATAGGCCTCCCCCAAAAGGGTGGGGGGTTTGCCATAATCGCTACGCTTGGCAGGCGGGTTGGCGATCGCAGTATAGTATGGTGGTGGAATGCATAGAGAACGCTGCTGCCCATTCTCCGGTACGACCCTTAGTCGCCTTTTACGACACCCACGGGAAGTATGGGGTGATGCTATTCTTTAAGTCCGGCACCACACAGACATTTCAGGATATAGAACTTACTTAACACTGACCTAAGCTTTGTAGTTCCAATTCATGTTTCGGTCTACCCACAGACCTATATATCTAAACTTACTAACATACTCCATCTGTTGACAGACACAGTTGACATTTCTCACGTGCATGTAATCGTACGTGTGGCCAACGATACTTATATCCTTACTTTTGACTTTTTTTGCCACCAGGTTGTGCGGCGAGTGCACATGCATCACTTTCTCTTACTTAGATTTAGTATGATACCGTTATCGTGCGCCCACTGGGTAATATTGTCAAAGTCGAATTGCAGCACAGCTCTGACCTCCTGTATATTTTTAGAGGAGTACATAAGGCACATGTCGTCTGCACACATATAAACTTGACACTTCCCAGCTACATTACTGACGTTATTGATATGCATAACATAGCCAACCGGCCCCTATACGGAACCAGTCGGAACGCCAACGTTTGCCGTAGCTTCTTTACCAACCACCCCAAAAATACAGGTCTGTAAGGTTCTGCCACTCAAGTAGTTCCACGACCGTGGCCTGCAACAAGACCTCGTGGTCCAAGGTGTCAAACGCCTTTTTATAATCAATGAACAGCGCCAGGACCTGATGACCCTGGTCTAAACTACTATCATGTCTTCCGAAAACTGCGAGAGAGCTGATGTTGTGCTACGAATGCCCCTAAAACCATGTTGTGCATCTGCTAGTTGATGATTCTGCTCTAAGAATTCGCTAACCTGACCGACTACTATTTTCTCTACAATTTTATTAATGGCAGATAGAATAGCTATGGGCCTATAGTTAGCGTAATCTGAGTGCTCTCCGTGGTTAAAGATGGGCCTAATCAAAGCTTTTTTAAGTCGGCTTGGGTATACCCCTTTGGATAAAATAGTTTATTCGACGGAATGTGGTATGGTTTATAATACTTAACTTAAATTGACAAAAGTGCAATAATGACAGGACAAAAATTAATTTCTATTCCATCTTAGTTTTACACCTTAGAACTGTTAATATTAGAAAGGAATTTTCTTGTATATTGAGACCAGCAGCCTTCGGGTAATAAAATCGTTCAATAACTTTTATGTCGATTTTTATTGATACTCCCCGCTTGAAGATTAAAAGTTTCCAGTTCCCGCAGGTTAGTCTATCCTTGGCAAAGTTTGGTGTGTACTCCAGGCGTCCGAATTTTCACTTCTACTTATTGTTTATTTATTTGGAGTACTCCACACACACATTTAATAATCCCATTTCAGAATACACATTTTTAATATCATTCATTCATTTATTTATTTTTTTTATTATTATAATATACTCTCACTCTCATGCTGATCTGGGAGCAAAAGAAAAACATAGAATGTATCAGCTGCTTATCATCCCGCGCAGGTCGTAAAAGTCGACTAAGGGAAGAGTTTACCTCAACAGCTGGTGAACCCCCGCCCTTAATCGTCTTGTGTGACACCCGTGGCCTCCCACGAGTGTCATGAGACGATTGGGGGCAAAATGCAGACGTACATCATATGTCTGCATACTTGGGTTCCATTTCGTAACCCAACACTAAGGTATCCGAGGGCTCGGGAATCAAATACGTTCCTGGAGGCCCGGATATAACAGTCGACATCAGGACAGGATGCTGACTTAGGGTGGCGGCGGAGGAACGTCTAGCACGTCAACGGCGGCGCCTATGGACCCAGTCAGGAGGTCTACTGCTCACCCATCAACCCGCATTAGACAAGCGTGATGGGTTTAATTGTCTAAACCCCTTTCTAATATGAATGACAATCAAGCCAGTCCCCAAGTGCTTGGCGACTCCAGTCAGTGCGCGGCTATTGGCAGTATGCAGGCGTGCCCTGGGGTTGGGGCGAATAATCTCCGAGCGAGGGTCTACTGCCAAACGAATACGGAATGTAAAAAGGACACCGAAAAGCTTAAAATTTTATCATTTAACGTACGGACATTACGTACTGAAGAGAGAATGCTAGAGCTAGAACATGCCCTAGAAAATGTAAATTGGGATATAGTTGGTCTAGCAGAAGTGAGAAGAGAAGGCGAAAACACAATAGAAAGAGATAACACCATCTTCTATCATAATGGAGAAAGTAACACGAGGTATGGTGTTGGCTTCCTGATATCGAAACGCTGGAAAGACAACATAATAGAATTTGTCGCATATTCCAACAGAATCGCACTGCTCAAGTTTCGTGTGGCTCAGGGAAAGTTACTTACAGTAATCCAGGTATATGCTCCAACATCTTCGCATAGTAACGACGAAGTGGAAGAGTTCTATGACCTACTCAACAGAGCATGTGATGAACACAGAGGGACTTGGACACTGATCATGGGCGATTACAATGCCAAGATTGGTCCAAGAAGACCATCCGATAACACGAACGTCCTAGGACCGTACGGTCTGGGTGATAGGAATGAACGTGGTCAACGCCTTCTAGAATTTGCTTTTGGGCAGAACTTAAGTGTAAGTAACAGCTTTTTCCCCAAAAAGCCACAACGTCGTTGGACTTGGTTTTCTCCAGACGGTCACACGAAAAATGAAATTGATTTTTGTCTCTCCTCGAACAAGCAAATAATACAGAATGTTGAAGCACTTAACAGTCTCAAATTTTGTTCAGACCATCGTCCACTTAGAGTTGTAGTTAGTTTCAACATGAAGATTTATCGAAACAAAATGATTAAAAAAACAATAAAACGGATTGATAAAACAACATTAATTGCGAACAGAGAGAAATTTAATATACAAATCAAAAATAGTTTCAGCATACTCGACTCTAAAAATTCAGAAGATGTACAAACACAGTACAATAACGTCAAACAGGTCATCACAACAGCTAGTCAGAACATAAGGTGCCTTAAGAACAAACAGAAAAAGCTTACTGACCAAACAATTCACCTTATAGAGGAGAGACAGAATCTACCATATCAGTCCTCCGAATACAGAGAGCTGGACCGAGAAGTAAAGCGGAGCATACGAAAAGATGTAAGACTTTACAATACCGAACTTGCTCACTCGGCTTTAATGAATAACCGCTCCTTGAGGTCAGCCATGCGTGGAATAGATGCGGGGAGATCCTCTATAACACACTTGAAGGACAGTAATGGTGTGAGACAGGGCGATAGGACAAAACTAATCCAAATTTGCACTCAATTTTACAAATCTTTATACTCAGATGACGACACAACTTTCCAACTTGCATATGAAGTCTACTCATGCTCTGATGATGTCCCAATGATAACTGGCTTTGAAGTTCATAAGGCTCTTAGTAGCATGAAGTACAATAAAAGCCCAGGAGAAGATGGCATTACAACAGACGCACTGCGAGTGGGAGAGCAATTTTTATTACCACACATTTGTAATTTATTTAACTCAATTTTAAAAACAGGGACATTGCCAAATAATTTCTGTCATTCCAACATAATTCTGCTACATAAAAAGGGAGATAAATCCGATATAAGTAATTACCGTCCTATTAGCCTTGTCTCACATTTGTACAAAGCTTTCATCAAGGTCCTCGAAAACCGAATTTCCGACCAACTAGACCTCCACCAGCCTCCTGAACAAGCAGGTTTCCGCCGCGGCTTGTCAACTACCGACCACTTACACTCTTTAAACCAGCTGATAGAAAAGCACGAAGAATTTAACTTACCGTTGTACCTTGCCTTCGTGGATTATTCTAAAGCATTTGATAGTCTATCACATAAAGCCATTTTTACGACACTCTACAAACAGGAAATAAATCCCACTTATGTTAAATTATTGGAACGAATTTATTTTAATAGTACAGCTGCTATACGCTTAGATACCACCGGCCCATCCTTTCCAATCCGAAGAGGTGTCAAGCAGGGGGATCCGCTGTCTCCAAAACTCTTCACAGCAACGCTTGAGGAAGTCTTTCAAAATTTAGATGTGCACTGGCAGGACAAGGGCATTGTCGTTGGAGATAGAAGATTAACTAATCTACGCTTCGCCGATGACATTGTCCTTTTCTCGTCTTCGGCGGCTGAGTTGAGTCTTATGCTGAAACAACTGAGCCACGCCAGCCTCGAGGTCGGACTCGAAATGAATATGACGAAAACGAAGTTAATGACAAACAGCATGAAATGCAAAGTGGACATTGGGGGTGTGGAGGTTGAATATGTCCATGAGTACATATACCTCGGCCAAATAGTCTCTTTCCAGGCGAGGCAAGATAAAGAGGTTGCTCGACGCACCGAAAACGCCTGGAAGAGCTATTGGTCGATGAAACACCTAATGAAAGGATCACTTCCACTTTCCCTAAAGAGGAAACTCATAGACATGTGCATCCTTCCCACCCTCACCTACGGAGCGCAAACGTGGTCATTAACGAAACGCCAAAAGTCCGCACTCGGGGTCTGCCAGCGAGCAATGGAACGAAGTATTCTTGGAGTCAAAGTCACAGACCGCATTCGGAACAGTATACTTCGTTCCAAAACACAATTTGCAGACGTGGGCAGCACAGCCGCCAAACTAAAGTGGAATTTGGCAGGCCACATCTGCCGCATGTCGCAACAGAATTGGGCAAAAGTAGCCACTGACTGGATTCCGAATAACAGGAATCGGCGACGCGGTAGGCCCAGAAAAAGATGGCGTGACGAATTGAACGCCTATCTAAAGGATTGGCCAGATATAGCAAGAGACAGGAAAAAATGGAAAGATGGAAGGGAGGCCTTTGCCCTGCAGTGGGACATAACAGGCTCATAATAATAATAATAATATTATAATATAAAAGGTTGATAAAGTGCGACAAGACCGGTGAAATTTGATTCTTGATTATATTTAAGTCTATGACTCGAATACAATCAATCCCCGGCGCCTTATCACTACTAAGCTGATCGATAACTTTACACACCGTGATGCTCAACACTGGCCTAAAGAGTAACGTTACATTACTTGACAAAACATACTTACTTCTATCTAATATAATTTAATATTACAGTTATGTTTAATACTAATTACTTCTTCAGTAAATGTATCTGCAAAATTACTGCATATATTATACATTGTGTCTTTACCTCCAAAATATCTTTTAACTATATCATCTATACTTATTTACTTTTTTTCTACCTGTCCAACTATTAATTTTATCCTAAATTTTTTTTGGATCTCCGTTAGACTTCTTTATTTCTTCTTGCCTAAATTTATCTCTTGCTTTAAATATCAATTTGTTTACTGATGTTTCTGATGAGTCACGCTTTCGATTTCATCCCGATTCAAGAAGAGTGCGTGTTTGGTGTATTTCAAGTCGCCAAAGTCGTGTCCAGAAACCTCAGGAAATTCATCTGTACCACGACGGAACAATTATAGTGTGGGCTGGAATTCGCTTGGGTAGAAGAACGTACTTAGTTTTGATACGAGGCAATTTAAATACTGAACAATTCTGTGGCGATATTCGGCTACCTATGGTCAACCCTTACCGATAACAGTATGGCCAATAATTTATGTTCATGCAAGATAATGAGCGTGTACACACGGCCAGGCTGGTGATAAATGTGCTTTGCGAGAACAATATCACACTTTTAGAGTGGCCTGTTCAGTCCGTTGATCTCAATCCCATAGAGCATGCGTGGGATTTTCTCGGGAGAAGCACGTTCAGTGACCTTCCCCAAAATTTGAACATGGAAGAACACCTTTTTGCACACCTTTACAGAGTATGGAGCAATATTCCACAGGTGACAATAGACAACCTGATACTTAGCATGCCACGCCAATGTAGAGCCGCCGCGGATGTCTTGGGAGGTCCAACAGAGTATTAATAAAAAATTGCAAAGAATGTTTCATTTTATTTAATGTTATCTATCTGGGCGTTACTTTTTTTCGTTTTAAGTACCGTTTTAGATTTAATTTTTTTTTTTTCATATTCTTTTGATTTAAAAAATATTACATAAAAACTGTTAAATTAAAATAATTACTATGAATACTCTGCTCCCTGGACTTTGTTCAATAGTGTACTACTAAGAATAAGTAACTTGATTTCATAAATGCCAACCCTGGTTTATAACAGCTTTAATGGATATTATACTAACCTTATTATAGTTTCTCTTCCCTATCGTTATTGTTTTTGAACATGCTTTCAGTATAAATCATAGCATGGCTATCTATCTAATATGTTCAACAAATTTCTATAATATTATGAATTCGTAAATCTACTACATTTTATAATAATTTGCAAAAGTTCTTACAGATTTTATAATACTAATTCATAAACAAAAATAGAGAAAATTGCATTCCATCATCCTCGTCATATTCATTATTTTGTATGAAACTCTCAACAAAATGACTTCATGTGACACAGAAGAGTAAATTATATTCATAAAAATATGATCATGTTTTATTTTGTTATTATTCATTCATACCAAATTTGATCATATTTTTCATTTTCAAGTACATAAATCAATAAAATATCAAATATAATTTTTATAAAAGTCTTCTTTATTTAATTTTTACGAGGATCCATCGTAAAATAATAAATTAAAACATCGCAAGTTCGCAACATACAAACTGTTCACATTCTTCGCATTAAATACACATTGGTTTGTAATAAATATGACTCGAAACATACCCATACACATACAACAAAAAATTACTCAACAAAAATAACAAAATTGAAAATATTAAAGTAAATATATAAAATATCTTTGGAACTGAAAACTTAAAATAATAAAATCTACTATCATCCCTCTCATAGGAGGAAAGTGAAGTATACTTAAACATAATAAATAAAAATACTTATATACAATAAGAAAAGAGACTAATAATATCAGTCATAATGAAACTTAAAATCAAAATAGATATATACAGAAAAAAACCTAGCATGTGTACGAACGGTGGTCAAAATATATACAAGGAAGAAGAAAAAGATTTACGTAGAGATTAATAAGTTAACTTTACCTAGAATAAATAAATTGATAATTTAATCTCACGCCTGTTTGACGTGGGCGCCGTACGCCAGATTTTGGGCATCTTGGGACCTTCCCCAGCCACCGCTGTTTTCCCAGCCACCGCCGTGGCTCTCTTCATGAGCGGGTTCTGACCAACCACTGCTCTTCTTGGATTCAAGGAGTTTCTTGAGGGCTCCGAAGGCAGCGGCGATGAAAGCGATTTTACCGAGCAGGTAGGCCTTGAAGACTGCGAAAGCGATGATACCGAGGAACAGGGGAATGAGGGCAGCGAGCTTCAGCTTGATGAGGGCCAGGATGGGGAGGAGTTTCTTCAGCTTCTTCTTCTTCTTGCCACGACCTGGAATTGAGATATATAACTTTAAGTAAAAGGTTCTAAGTAGTAGCAAAAGATCTGGTGAAATCTGGAGGAATATTGGAGGCTAATCTTGAATGAAGGTAAAAAAAACTAAAATCGCATGTGAACAAAATGTTATTTAAAACAACCATACGTTTTCAAACATATTATAATCCCCAAGTTTACTAATATGAAACCTGTTTCACGGTCTTAATCCGTTAATATGAAAATAAACAGAAAATGATCTAAACAATACAATTGTCAGTTAGCTTAGATTTCAAGTGCAACTAGCTATGAAGTAAACAATCAATGATGGCTCTCTAATCCCGTTAAAGTCACACAAAAACCACTAATTACATCAAAAACAAATCCACCTAACAAAGGAATTACAGACCGTTTAATTTCACATAGCGAACTCAGAAGAATCTTGTTCACAAAAAACTTTTCCCACAACAGAGGCATACCTTTGTAAACGTACATACGACAATTAAAAGAAAGCTGGTTCAACTTTTGGCATTCATAGTTAAATAAAATTATAATTTTGAGAAAGTCACTGCATGTATGTCACGAACTAAAGGTCAAAAGTGAGAATCATTTCCATATTTTCAATGGTTCGCAAAAATTGGCAATAAGGTGAACGTTTTTGCAGGTACTCGTATTAATTGATTTACTTTTAAACTTCATAGCGATGTAAATACAGTACAAAAAGAGTATCGACAGCATCATTACATGATTAGTGACAGGCTTACACATATCAATGGTCTTAAGTTACACGCCGATTTGCAGATAGAAATCTAAAGACACTGAACTCATAAAGTACCTAGAAACTGGTCTGGCAGGCTCTTACATAAATAAACGGGTCGGAGTGAAAACGAAATCTGAGTGATCATTGTGTTATGTCATTCGATCTTTTCTTTAAGAATATGTTTAACTAGGTCTACCAGAATCTCATGTCAAAAAAAAAAAAACAAAAAAACTTTGTGGTTTTCATACATTTGACATTGTTAATGTTGTCAAATGTATGAAAACCATAAAGTTTTTTTGTTTTTTTTTTGCCATGAGGTTCTGGTAGACCTGTAGTAATAAAATGTTGTTGCAACATTCGAAATGATCTCTAGAATTTTGGATGTGACTATATTGATTATTGTACGATGATTATTTCTGTAGAAGACAAAATAATGCATTCAGAACAACATTGAAATCATAATACAATGTCATAACAATAAAGTGAAGACTAAATGGAAAGGATGAGTCTGTTGAACGGAAACCGAACATAAACGTTCTCAAAGTACGTACTTGTGAGCAAGCCAGGTCAGGGAGTGTCCGCAAATTTTTAGCTTATGTAAACCTTATCGACAAAGGAGATTTAATGCTTAACGTAAACTTGAAATCTTAAGTGAAAGTTTTAAAAGTCGAGTCTGACGGTTAAGTTTAACGATTATGAGATTAGAAATAAAAATTTGAAATTACTTTTGGCAAGACGCAACTTGACTTTTGAACTTTCGTAGATCATACAAATCTTTTTTTAAACCAGAACTTCTGTCTTGAAATGTTTAAAATTTGGATTTAAGATAAAATTCAAATTTCGGTTAATGCTAAGCACCATTAAAAAGGCATTTTAAAGAAAGTGCAAACAAAATATTGTTCAAGCATTTACTCGCGTCTAAGTGCAAATGAAAAGCTTCTATTGACAATGCACTAGACATACCATTCTGAGAAACATTTAAAGCTCAGCCAAATAAAGGAACTGGCTATTAATTTTATTTCATTCAGGTATGACTGTAAACTCGTGTGTCAATACTTTAAGATGTTCATTGTTATCTGTTTGCATTTCTGGTTATCCAGGAACAGAACAGTTAATGCTGTCTGTGTCTTGAAACACATGAAATTTTATTTTTGCCATTTTGTGATTTTTTCCTGGGAGCTTCCAATTTTGCTGAGAATTTTTTTATTGTTCTTCTGTTATAATGATCAAATTATGCGTGGTCATATATAAAAATATATATATATATATACGCGTCGACTTGAGAATCTCCTCCGTTTTTTCGTCGTTTAAAACTGGCGAAGAGCGTTAACCCTATTAGAATCATAAAGCTCGTTCTGGTCATCAACTTTGACATTAAAATAGCTTCAACTCTGCTGATCCCACTGTCGAAGAAATCCAATATGGTCTCAGGAAAGTGCAAAAACTACTGTATCAAATTAACACATTACTCGCTGATTCTATCTCGTTGCGTGGGAATAATTTCATATATTGTGCTTCATGTTGGATTTTGTATGCTTAATGCCGTAACTAATATTTTTATTGTTGGCATGCACTGTATCTATGATCTTGAAATTTTTCTGTGCGATTAAATATGTCTGAGTTCGTGTATTTGTTCACAGTTTAATTTTGTCAATCATCTCTAACATAATATTTATTTTTATTATCAATGTCTTGACTGACTTTGCCTATATTATTTTTATGCTTGCAAAGAAAATAAACTCATACTAAGTAACTAATGTTTATTTCTCTCTAACAGGTTAAGCACTTTTCTAACGAGTGCTACATGGCAATAATGGTCTGGGTTAAAAGCCTACAATAGTTTAATAATGGCTCATTTAGTCAGTTCACCATGCGCGTAAATACGCGCATGGTGAACTTTTACTACAAGCTAAAGCAGTTTTCACGTAAGTATTGATTACTTTACGAGACGTCTTATTAAAATTATCTTACTTTGCATTAAATTTACATTTTGAGTGGCATTGTAACCGCACAACTGTGAATGCCAAAATTGTTGAGAACTTTGCGGTCATATACATTTTCGTAAATATTTTTATGAACTGAATTGAATCCAAATTGTAGTCTGGCTCAAATGAAATCCTCTTCATATTTTTTTACTTAGCTGTGCCAGATAGAGTCCAAAAACACAGTTTATACTACTTATAATAAATATATTGAGCATTTAGTAAAGTTAAAAGAATGAGTTCTACATACCTTCCTCATCGAGGGTGTTGTCATCTTCCAAAGCTTTAGGCATTCTCAGCTGCAGGACATGGCTGTCAAGGAAGTCCAGGACGTTCTCCATGATCCTCTCTTCAACCTTCATCTCCCTGGCTTTAGGCTCATCGGGTAAAGGTTCATAGCTGCGAGCTGATCTGCTTCCACCGGTGTTCTTGAAGCTAACGCCATCGAGGACTTCCAGGCTTGAAGAGGCTGCTAGTTTGTCTGTGAATTTCATTGCCTTTTCCTGTGAAATAGAAGGATTACTTTAGTTTTATTGTTTTTATCTTTGGCCTAATTCTTGTATGTATAACAGAGTTTAATTGGAAAATGGGACTTGAATTGTTATTTTTGATGATAAATCATTGAAGTATGTTTGAAAAATAAATGAGTCATATTTTAAACTAGTAAACTCATAAAAGTCTAAACGCCTTTAAGTTTATATTTCAATTTAGCCAATTGGAGAATTAAGCCAGTAATTCAATTATCTAGTCACTCTAATCTATAAAAAGATCTCCAGCATTTTTTGCAAGCTCCAACACTAATAAAACCGCAATTATTTTTCAAAGTCCTTGACTTTTAACATCAAAACTAAACACTGCCAGACTTAAAGCCTGAAGAACCCCAGGGATCACAAAACACTGACACATTTTCACTTCACTGCACTTCAACACACCTTGAGACACAAAGAAGTATCTGTGTCCAGACAATCCTTTAGAGCCGAGATGAACCTTTCGGCTACTCCATCCTCCTTTGCCATGGGCAGTGCCCCAGCGACTGCCACAGCACACAATAGCACTACAACCTTCATCTTACTCGATGGCTAAACACAAATTGCTAAAGATCAGTGTATGAGCGTCAGTTTTATTTTGTGTTCCCCCTCCCTGTATTTCCATATGTCACGGCGTCTTCGTAGCGAGTGTGAGGCCTATGACGAAATACAAACATGCCTACTAAGGGGTAAACATTTTAGCAGGTTTGATGGGAATGTGTGTTATGGTGGCAGGTAATACGGTCAGAAATTTGGGTGTTAATTTCTTTTGATATTTGATTTTCTATCAATTGGTTTTAGAAACTGAAATTGTTAATTTTGCGCGGGAAAAGAAGTGAGCTGAAGTTGCTGTCAATGAAATTATTACAAAATATATTTATAATAGTTTGCAATTGTTTCTAATGTTTTATGATATTTTTAATGTTGTTCGTTTCTATGTCTTTGGTGTGATGATTTATTTACTTTAGAAACGGTGAAGGTTTTTTATTTTGCAAATTAGATTCTATTTTGATTTAACTTGAATCATATTATTATGTATTTAGTTTGTTTAATAAAAAAAAAGTTAACGTAACGGAAACCACGTGAGTAATTTCGCAACTTGCGAATAATTCGGAAATCCTTTTGAAATAATTACTCGGTCGGAAATATTTGGAATACCGCACTTATTTCCGGTTTTTTGACAGAGGGTTTCGCAAAATCGCTTTCTAAAACCCATCAATATACTTATATCATCGGCTGAATTTCTATATTTTTTGACCATTTGTATTCTAAAGTAAATTGTTTAATAGTCCATTTATAGGCATAGTTGTCTGTACACAGCGAAAGTTTCTGAGGTACTTAAATACAAAGGTGACATGTCTATTTGGAATTTAAAGTGCGGAATTATGTTGTTATATTCATAGTCGTTGCCAACCTACCTTTTGTTCGAAACACTTTTAATTTCATTTAGGTTGAACTTCGTGTCCATTGCGCAATGCGTAGACTTTCTTTGATTCATGAATAATTACGTCATTGGGATTTTTTTAATCATTACAAATTCGATCTTCCTTTCATTTTGGCACATACGAAGTTGAGACGTGTTGGCGACAACTACTATAGCTTTATTTTTGGAAGTAACCTTTGGATTGATTTTGATTCTTTAGTGATTACCTTATCATCGTGATATTTTTGTCTAAGCTCTGATTCGTTTTTTAAATACACCACGTATTTAAAAAACTAATCAGAGCTTGCGTTTTAGATTTAGATTTTTTTTTCTAAGTTGTATTCAAGTACACCTTTATTTATGTTATGTTTTTTAACGTGTAATTTCGTTATTTATGGTACCTAGTAATTTATCTACAATGATGTTCAAGTCGTGATATGGTTACTTTTTTATGATCTCAATTATAATTAACATCTTTAAACTAACATACACCAGTAATTCGTTTTGTAACTATCTTTATTCTTCATGTGTTAGAACATTGTACCTGCCACAATGCAATGTCGCATAATTATTCGCTCATTACCGCCTCACAAGGAACTATTGACAAACTATTCAATCACATTCAAATCGGAGAGAGTCTTTTGTCCCGATCCATTGAGACAGTAAAACATTCCAATCAAAATTGACTCTTATTTTGAGAAGGTTAAATTTCAAACTGAGGTTGGCTTATTTCTTAAAGGTTCTATGTTATCTAGGTACAATCTTGACTAGGACAATGAATGAGTTAATCGCTTCTGGTTGTATACTGAATGTGTAAAGGGAAATTTCTCCGGCGCTGTAGGTGACGTTAATGATGTATGAGCTTTTGTCGAACGGTGGGTCCTGTTCAAGTATTTTGTAGTCTGAACGTCAATCAATGTCTTTGCTAGCTTGTTGTGCGGTCGTGTCTAGTAATAGATAGACTTAACCACCTCGGTCACTAAAAATATTGAAAGAAATAAATACTTTTTGTTGGGTGTTGTGGAGCCTCACAGGAGAGGCTTTATTAGAAGAGAGGGTTTGTGATAAGCTGTGTTAATTTTCTGTAGCACTATCCAATTTTTTAAAAGAAAATGATGTTGATGCTTTTGACCTACAAAATCATCGTCATCTTGAATAGTCTAAATCCACTATATTTTTGTTGTTTCTCTGTATGATTTGCTGATCTCCATAAAATTAAACATATTTTAATAACTCAAGTACTAAATTTGATGTTTGTTTCAATTCAACCTGCAGTTTCAACAGTGACTCGAATCTCAAAGTCATATTATCTTGTAGTAAATGTCTACAAAAAAACGAAAGTGTATCAAATGCTTGTCATCCTACGCCTGTTGTAGTGTTCGTTATTAGACATACTTCATCATCCATTGACGCATTACTGAAGACTTCGATAGACCGACATAATAGAAACTAAGCAATGGTTCGTGAAGTGAGATTGTGTACAAGAGATATTAGAATTACTAAGAGAAACTTTGGGTACAAAATGATGACTTGACAGAATTTAAGAACAAGTGTTCTTTTAATCAAGTAGGTCATCAAGTGCATAATTATTATATTGCTCATTGTTATACTCACTTATATATTGTGACCTTTTCATTGTTTTATGTATACCTTCTGTTGTAGTGGTTTCTATGGTACAAAAATATATAGTGTCATTCGTTTTTTAGGGTTCCGTACCCAAAGGGTAAAAACGGGACCCTATTACTAAGACTCCACCGTCCGTCTGTTTGTCTGTCTGTCACCAGGCTGTATCTCATGAACCGTGATAGCTAGACAGTTGAAATTTTCACAGATGTATTTCTGTTGCCGCTATAACAACAAAAAATAAAAATAAAACAAAGTTAAAATTTAAAAGGGTATAAAAGAGACGTTTTTTCGGCGTTTTATGCCTTGTGGTACGATACCCTTCGTATGCGAGTCCGACTCCCACTTGGCCGGTTTTCTTTCTATCTTGCCACAAGTAGGTAGGTACTTAATATTTTTTTTCTTTTATGACTTTTTGTTTTCTCCAGAGACTTTTGTTAAGCCCTTCTAGATTATATTTATGTCATCATAATCTTATTTATGACCGTATCGTAAGGCGTCACATATATACCGTTACTTGTCTTTTCATTTTCAAAGTGCCATGGGTCATCATCATCATCATAATTTTTTGAAGCATCATTATTGTTTTCTTTGCAATCAAAATGTACCGTTTGACTAGAGGTGGTATTAATAATATAACTTCTGATTCAATGCTATGAACTTACTGTTTCTTGTGGGAACTGAACTGGTATCGAGCAAAAAGAGTTCTGAAGTGCATCTTAGTGTTCGAAGTAGTCTGGTTCCGTAGTTAGTGTTTTAAGTGTCATTTCTTTAATATTATGAAGAACATTTTTTTTTCTTTCTTTTTGGAGCATTTCGATTTTTTTTCGTATGCGATTCCTACATTTCATAGAATACAAAATGCAATAATCTCTTTCACTCACTATCATGTTTTATAACAGTTAAGTTCGTACAAATATATTATTGTTAGAAAAATGTGATCACTAGAAGGTTACTCATTGTAACCGAGGGGAAAACAATATAATTAAAAAAATATGAACCCCGTAATAATGCTGAATGGTACGCGCCATTGTCGTGCTATCCAATAGCATACAAATCAAATCAAAGAGAAATGAAATCACATCATGAAGTCAAAAGAAGCACTTGTTTCATTACCTTCCTACCGCCTTGGCGCCTCGCCAGCGAACATTTTGCTAAAACTGTCACATTTCTAGCTTGGCATATACATGGCTATGTGTGTTCACTATTCATGATGCGCCTAGCAAAGATACTCTATTGGGTTTTAACTACCTTTGGAAGTAAAAGTTAATAATTTATTAGGGTCTTGGAGCACGTAGTTAAGAATGTACCTTTTACAGAAGTAAAATTAATATGCACCACCTAAGATATATATCTTAGGTAGTGCATATCAATTTTACTTCTGTTTCAAGTAAGAAGCCAAGTCGCCAAGCCGAGAAGGTGGTCGCTGCAGGCACAACTTAGTCAGGTGGGGTACTCCGACATGCTACAGTGCGACTGTGGAGCTACATCCCTCACCTCTTGTCCTGCAATCTGTGCAAAAACGTCTGCACTATGAAAGACCTTTGCGAGGCCAAAGCTATCGCTGTCAAAGTGGAATTCTGGTCGAAGCTTATATAAAGCTAATAAAAAGGTATCATCGATACGACGAAGAAGACTTCTGTTCCTGAGCTTATGACATCTTCTTTGGCCTCTCCTTTTCCTGTTACGCATGGTCGGCTTTCCCAATTATGCGACGCGATTTATTTCGGTCTTGTCTCAGTAAGTCCCATCTCCCTCCTTCGTGATCCATGTGGTTTCAGCTCCTCCTCTTACCCTAACCTTATGACATCTAGTACATAATCTGCTGTATAGTTTCCTATGATCAGGGTTGGCTTCTAGTGTACTTAAACTATTCGGATAAATTTTAAATTTTTGGTAGCTGACCTCACCAACCAGTGATTAGTTTTATCACAAATACTGAATTTCCCTGAATACTGTCACAGGATTTAGATGAACCTATATTTTAAATGACTTCTGGAAACTCATTCATTTGTTTGTCGATTACTACGTCTGTTTTAGTTAAACTTATTTTTACGTATTTGACAGGCTTTACTATAATTTTTCCAACCTTATTATAGTTAAATTATCCTTGGAACGCGATCTTTACAAAATCTCCAAGCTCCCAATAATTATAAAAGGAAGAAAAATAGAATACTCTAAGTCTACTTACGGTATCACAAAAACTGAAAAAACTTTTCAGTCACATAACGAGTGGTCTTATGAGACAACCTTTCGATGGACGTGATAGAGAAGGCAAAACGATGCCCGTACATAGTCCGTGGTTTACTATTTACATATTATATACAATACATAACTGAACAATTCCATTATTCTTTATGCAACCACAAACACATAAAGACTAACATTCATTTCACTTGCGGGGCTCTAAAAAAGCAGTTTGTGTGAAAACCATGAATCTGCTAGACTAGTGTTTAGTTTCACACGTTATAAAAACATTTTCTCTTAAACTTTTTATTGCTGCAACCATTGTCTGTGATAAGTAGGTATTGAAGTTCCGTATAACGGACTGAGAACAAGGAAAGTCACTTAGTATTAATTTTATAGAAAATATAAAAGAAGAAAGAGATAAATAATAATTATATATATATATATATTTTTGAACGAAAGAAGATTTTATGTTAACTTCAGACGCTCATTCGTTTGACATCGAAACTTAAATTACGTAATGTTACTGGCCACTACGTCCACGTGACAGATACCCAACCCACTACTTGTATTACGTTAAAAAAACTTCATCATTCATTCATAAAAAATTTAGTTTGCTAACGACTTCAGCCCACGTGTTTCAAATCAAGTTTTTCCCAAACTTTCTTTCTAATCAATACTTGTATTTGCAATAAATTATATTAGTGCGTAAACCGGGCGATGCTGCGGGCATTTCTAGTCATAATCTAACGGTTATGCTGAATATTTGATAATTATTATACTACATATTATATAGGACCTGTTTTTTGAGCGGTCGTCGCAAGATAGATGTTGCATTTGCCGCCTGAATGTCTGGCAGTGTACTGTTACATAAACATTTGATGATGTTTCACGAGACATATTTTCCATAGACATTCATCGTAGGTAGACTTACTATATTGATTTGAAGTCATAGGTGATGTAACAGCAAGGGGTCTGAATTCCTCATCATTATTCATGCAGTAGTCTTATCTTAATCAATCATTGGAGTCTACTTCCCATCTGTTACCTACCACAAATTGAATTTCTGGGGGTACCTACTAAATAGAAGTTTATTTTTTCCTCAAAATACTATCTCAGACATTAACCTGCATGGTCCTCATTTATCCAGACCAAGACTTTTTCTGGTCTTTAAAAAACCATGACCTCTGAGTTTGTTTCGGGCTTTCTTCTTAGAAAAGTTCGATAGGATGTTTCCTATCGCATGTAGATAGATGTCTTCGATGTTTCCTATTCAACTTTTCTCGTAGAACTAAAATATTGTTTTAAAACTAGATAGTTTTAAAACAATATTTTAGTAAAAAAAAAGTGTAAGTTTCAATAAAAAAAAGTGTTAAAAACAACCACCAACCAACCAGTGTTGTGTGTGTGTAGTGGGTGTGTGTGTAAAAGTGTTTTTGAACCAGTTTACAGAAATGAATATCATTCATTAGACAGTGACACAATTCTGCAGATGCATTAATTATTACATTGACGTCATCACTGTCATGTAACTCAAAATCGACACGTCACACCTACTTCACGTCCAACTTCGCTTTCCTTCCCCATGCGCATAAATTAAATAAAAAACCATACTATTACGCAACAAAATTTACATTATTATGACAGTCAAGTATAAGTATTTATAATATAATATTATGTTGTATTGATACATCTTTAGAAATTTCTACTGTAATCGTTAAATTGTATTGTTTATGTAAGATGTTAATTTTCTCACGCGAATTATGGTGCATTGTTTGGGTTCATTGATTTTGCGTGTTCACTGTGTTTAGTTTATCAATATAGTTTCAATGTTAATGTCTGCGTTTCTTTCTTCGCTTCTCTCTTATTTTTATTTTATTCTTTTTGTTATGTTTGTAGGTGCATTTCAGTTAATAAATGTCTAACTTGATTTTTATATCTTTAGTTGGTTGATCATTTTAATCTATAGCCAACATTTGGACTTCTGTATCTTCTTATTCTTTTTCTATCAATAGTATCATCTATCACATCATCTTTTAATTAAGTCTATATTGTAATTTTGTAAAATCATGTTACGGACTAGTTTATTGTACTACCACCTTGTAATCCAAAACAATGCTTATAATGTATTCTGATTCGTTTTTCATACAGATAATAGTTTTGTTTAGTTGCTATTTTGCAACTCCATCTGCCTAGCCTTTCTCCAACTATGTCGGGGTTGGCTTCCAGTCTAACCAAATGCAGCTGAATACTAGTATTTTACACGACCCAGTAACTTAGTAACGCGATACCTCTTGGTTGTCAGACTTTCAGGCTTTACATGACTGCCTAAAATCTAAAGGAACAGACACTGGCGCCGATTCTGTTGTTTACAAGCTAAACTAAATTTAAGTTCAGGCATCTTTTTCATTCTGTTTCATTAAGACAAGGACAGAACATAAATATTAGTTTAGTCCTGTCAAATTAGTCAGCGCCTGGCGTAAATTGACGTATTTTTAGTAGCCATTTTTTTAATCTCGTCTAAAGTTGTCTATGGAGTATCTTAATTTGACAGGACTAAACCAATATTTATCTTCTGTCCCTTTCTTAATGAAATAGAAAGAATAAGATGCATGAATTTAAATTTAGTTTAGTTTGTGAACAACAGAATAGGCACCAGTTGCTGTTTTGCAGCTGTTTAGCAGCCGCTATCTTAAAATAAACGTTAAAAAATAAATTATAAAGGCGTTGTTTTTAAATGACTAATCGTACATAGTTTCTTTTTCACTTGAGCATACCTAATACAAAAATGGTGAGATAGACAGAATAATAATTGGCTTCAGTAAAAAACTATTATTGTTCTACAAGTCAGGATGATTTTTATTTGAATTGATGAGGCTTATCTTCTAGCAAATTCATCATCGTCACTAAGAGTAGACAATACTCAAAAAGAACCATGATTTGCAAGCCTGCTCTTTGAGTTTCTATTGAAGACTAGCTTCTGCCCGCGACATCGTCCGCGTGAAACTTTACCCTCCCCCAAAGTCAGCCTCTTAGGGGTGGAATTTCAAAAAACCTTTTCTTATTGGATACCTACTCTTCACAAAGAACACACACTCCAAGTTTCATATATTCAGGACCAGTGGTTTAGGCTGTGCGTTGATATATCAGTCAGTCAGTCAGGACGTTGAATTTTATATATATAGATAAGTAAAAGGTACACGTATTGTCTTATTCTAGGATAAGTAAACTAGAATTGTAATATTTGTATGTCGTAAGATATTTTGCATTGGTAAGTTTGATAAATTCAACAAATGATAAAGAAAACGTTTCAGATGAGTCTTCATGCACACAAAATTAGTGTGTAATAAATTTACATAATATAGAATATTGACTACACCTAATAATGACTACACCATTCAATTAGTTCCATTAGCTTTGGATAACTTCTAAAGGTTCTCATTGATAGTTTTGATCCATGCCTTAAATACAGTGAAATTCGGAGTTTACTACAAATTATGTGAAAGCAGAAAACTAGCTTAAGCATATATTATGAATAACGCCATGAATTTGGACACTAATATCAATCACACAGTTCAATAACGAAAAATTTGGTCTACGGCATCTTATTTAATTAAAAATATACCGTGACTCTAGGAAAAAGATCCCATTATTTGAGACACCAATCATGAATGAAATAATATCCTTCAAGAAACATTTAAACACGGTTCATCAGCCAAACTTTCGTCTTCAATATCTTACAACACTTACGCAACTATTAGAGAAAGTTTATATATTAAGTAATTTGTTACCAGCAACATGATATGGTGGAGTTGACCATAATCGTTATATTGTTTCGAAATACCCACTGTTATAAGTGATGATAATATCAATCATCACGATGATGGATTTAGAAAACGTTTCATTATTGAAGTTAACGGTAATGTTAATGATAATGGTGAAGTTAATATTGTGTTTAATGAAATTGAAATTAACGAGCTTTCTGATAGTGAGTTAGCGTGAGATTATTGGCTGGTTATCGGTAATTTCTCTTTTCATTTAAGAAGGTGTAAGTTGTTATGATATAACCTTATGATAAAAATAATTATGGGATAGGTCGAAGGTCGATCAATTGCTTCGCGAGAATTAGTTTCATTAGCCATTTTCTTTAGATATGTGTATTGTGGAATAAATTTAAAAAAATGGGCTATTTACACGTTTGTTCTTTTATTTCTAGAGGTCCTTCGTTTTAAGGAGCTGAAAACGAAAGAGTTACTTCTGTTCTTTTTCATCCTCAGGTCCAATTAACTTTTTTTTATTTATTTATTCACCAATGAATTAGTCTCTAGCCATTTCAATTGATCTGGATCGGAAATCGTAATACGAGTAATAGTGAAGTTCGTATTTTCCGAAACAAATAGGGAGGCATTCACATCACAGCTTGAAGTTAAATAAACAGAAACAATAATATTTTATGTTCTTTATTTGTACGAATCATATATGAAATAGTTAACATATAAATAATGTATATGAAAGTATTGAAATATAAATATATATATTATTTGTACTTCCAAAGCGGCACATAAATACATGTGATGATTATATTTGTGTAGCAGTAGATATAGTAAATAATATTAATAAATTAAATAATATTATAGGTGGTATATTCGATGATGAGTTACGTAGATATTATATTATTATGAAAATATTGGTGGAATATATATGAATGTGTGAGATAGATATATAAATACATAAATAAAGATTCATAGATAAGTAATAATAGCGTTAATATATAGTTAATTATATCACAAAATAAACGTATACATACATATTATGCATAAACGCATACACATAATAATAATATACAAATAAAACTACACAGTTAAAATAAGGACTTAGTAAGAAAGGACTAGATAACTAATCTATGAGAGTTAACAGTTAAATAAAAAATACAACATTTTGAAGTACAAAATACACAAATACGGATACCGTACAGGGTTATAAAATACTAATATAGTATAGTATGAAAGACCATACAAACTTAGAACAACATTTTATGGGAAAACAGTAACAAATCGCGTCTTCGGTAAAAATCCCTTACAAAGGGAAATTCTTTGTAGAATATTAAATAAATACGCCTTAAAACTACAATAAATAAACTCAGTACATTCCGTTTCACACTATGTTACAATAAGTAGAGGACTTAGATTAGCTCCTTGGGAACTCCATGGCTTTAATCGGTTTTGACGTGACCGGAGTAGGCTAGATCCTGTCCATCATCGATGGAACGTCCCCATCCGTGGCCGCTGCTGGCGTAATGCTCCTCATGATGAGGGTGTGCAACTACTTCGTAGCTGGTCTCATGGTGCTTGCTTGCCAAAAGCTTCTTCAAGGCAATGATACCGGCGACGAGGAGTGCAATCTTGGCAAGGAGGACGGCCTTGGCTGCGGCAAACGCGATGATTCCGAGGAAGAGAGGAATGAGGGCGGTAATCTTTAGCTTGGCCAGAGCAAGGAGGGGCAGGAGCTGCTTGATCTTCTTCTTCTTGCCACGGGCTGAAATCATTAGAGTGAGACATAAATATTGGTAAAAAATAAGACGTCAAAGTTCGTTCATAATCTATCAGATGTCTAGTGAAGTAGAACAAACTAAGTAAATTCATCGTTTCTAATCTATGGTTCACAAGTATAATAAAATAAAGTAAGAGTATATTTCGCATATTATTTTTCTAAGTAACGCGATTCAAATCTGATTCTGTACGTAAAGCTAAAGACTTCAAACCAATACATCATATTATATGTATAACAATACAGCTTTCACATTTGGTTTAAGAGAATTTTGTACGTAATTGTTGGCATCGTTTTTAAGGTCGATTACCTACAAACTATGGGTACAAGGTTTGTCAACATTGGCTGAGAATGCCTCCATCTCTACATTTAATGGATGGAATACTTTACGTGAGCTAGTTATCTTAAGATCTCCTCTGTTTATTTAAAACATACTACTTTATTCTTTGCACGATTATGTTCATTAAGGTGCTGTTGAGATTTTAATTAAGCGAGGACAGATTTTGATTAATTCGTTTTCTTAAAGATTATTTTAATAATTATTTTTACGAATTCTGTCTTTAACATGGCAATTATTTTATCTTGTTTGAGTTGTGTAGTACAACAGTACTATTTCGACGTGAATAACGATTTAAATGGTATGAAAAAATCTTTAAAAACTGACAACAAACTCATTTCATTAAAATTATTAATTTCTAAGTAAACCACTATAACAGTTATAATCTTGTGAACTTCAAACACCGTTATAAGTTCAAGGCGCTTATGAACTTGCGTCTTAAGCATCTCATTTCACTCGCCACCAGTGCAACCACAGCCTTGAGCAGTGCCGCCATCTATGACATTGACTGTGAACTACCAAGTCTCGTGCTTTCCTTGAACTTCACCGTTCAATAAAGTTTTGCTAGATTCTTGTTAGTGCTTTCAGTTTTAGATCATTTTAGGGTTAGACTGCTTATGGTAGGCTTATGAAATGAAGAGAGGTAAAGGTAAAAATAATTTTAACGTAGATTATTATGTAGGTGATACAATTATTAGATGCATGTTTGTGTTTCCTGAATTATTTGCAATTAAAGATTGCACAGAGATTGCGATTGTTTTGTGGTTTACTATTTTGTCTTGCAGTGAATGTTTTTTGGTTGATAACGATGATGAGGAGTCAGTCATATCTACATACACTTTGGTGGGCGCATGTTCTGCTAAGTTTTAATATCAACTCATTTAGCTTATAATTTAACATCGTTGAATTATGTGAATTTTGAATGTATATCCGTATATCGTAAAACAGGCCTTAAACGTCCAATGGTGATAGAGTGGAAAAAAAATAAAACCGATGTCAGACAGACAGGTACAAATAGACACCGTCCTAAAACTTGTTTATGATTGACATAGTGACATTGCTAGCCCATCGTCTACAAGCACCTATATGACATACTTCCCTCAATCACCGATGCAGGGCTAAGAAACATGATAGGACATGTTTGGTCGAAAGTAAAACTGTATACAGTTAATTATTATTGTATTGAGCATCTTAAGCCTCTGTATCGTTTTCTCTCAAGTTTTTGAACACTCAACTGCCCCCATTCGAACCTTTGATCTCCGAGAAATTCAGAATGACAAGCCGTTCTTAGTCATCATTTTATCATGCTCACTATTTTTATAAGGCTTTAGGTTCGTTATTATGATGACCTGCGAACTTATTATACTCAAACGTGCCTGTAGTACATTAATTGATCTTGACCCGAAGCATGATAAATCAACGGGTGATTAAAATTAGTAAATTTTAATCGCCCGTTGATTTATCATGGTTAACATTTTAATGAATGGAGATATTATCTGCCTATCACCTTTATTGAAAGAGAAACTAATACAAAATTAGAGACAGTACTTTAATTAAACATTGAACTTGGTTAATAGGTTGTTTGGCGTTCAGACACATACACATATACCTGTGTATATGTGTATGTTTGTTCGTTGTTTGTTCGATGTCCATGTATCTGTATACATGGACATCGAAAAAAATACCTAAACTTAAATGTCAAAGCCCAGCACTGCATAATATACAGACGCCCAACCTGTTACTATGGCTTTCAGTACATGCTTCTGAATCCTTAAGCGTTGAAATTTTTCGTCTCGTTTTGTTGTATTTTTTAATAATCCATTAAAACTTCACGGACAAAAAATCAAAATCATGTATGGTATCAGGTTGAGGGTCGATGTTGCCACCCTGTATTGTTCCTATACTATAATTATGTGAGAATAATAAACTTATCTTTTATATAACAAAAGGCTATTACTTCTACATCCTGTTGAACAATTTAAGTAAAAATCACTGTGCATAGTGAAAAGGTGTGATCCTAAATGCGCTTTACAATTATCGAAGAGATTTTCTCAATTCTGTCCCTGGCAGTGAAATTGCTAAATCATTGTCTTTCGAATTGGTCTCCAGTATTGGAATAGTAATGCCTATCAGTGTCTTAAAGTGTGAGATTGGCTATGAATGTTTTATTATTTTGAATGGTGTCAATAGAAATTATAGGAAAAGTGTCGATGTTTTGTTTAGTAGATGTTTTCTCAGAATATTCTGTGGGATAGCTTTTCACAGCAGCGTATTACAATATAAATTGATAGTGTTTTGTTAACTGATTCAAGTGATCTTGACCAACGTTTAGACAATGTTTGAAGTTCTGTGTAACCCAGAATGAAATTGAGAGTTCTGAAATTATTAGGTTGCATAACGACAACTTAAAGAATGTGTGATATTGTTCATTGGGATATTTTGATGTTCAAGGGTATGAATAGCCACGATCATGATCTTGATATAAACACGAATGAAAATAGCATTTTCCTTCTCCTTGATTTCTGTCTCCTTTAACCGCTATAGGTTCAACTATAGCGGTTAAAGGAGACAGAAATCAAAGTTCAGGTAGCTGGCTTAAACTTCTGATATGTAGTTTCCGCCATAAGGCTTAAAAATTCAGCAGCATCTAGTACAAGAGCTCAGGTGATGATGAAGTTATGGTTGTCTGTGATATGGTCATGAATGATGGAATGAACTAATACAGACCGAAGTATTTGAACCAAAACATAACCACGATAAAACGGAAAACGGATGCTTCATTTCCTAATAAAAATAAGATAATTAGAAATAATAGTCTGACTCATAACACCATAATTGGTATCAATCGAAGTTGTAACACGAACACATATCATAATATTGGAAAGGCAACTTTCTTCGGAGAAGAGTCGAGGAGTGCCGTTTACACGATTTCTCGATGACTTGTTAAACTGGTTTAGAGGCAGGACTCTGAACTAATGCCGTAGAGGGAATGTGCCGCTTTCGAGTTTCTACATGCTGTTGACAATCTCAATGTGAAGGCCTTTTTTGTGGAGTGACATTTTCGCAAGACGGAAGTGGTGGATAGAGATGTCCTAATTTCGTAATGAGTCTTCGAACCTAATACGTCATGATTTGAATTGCTATCATATGAAGATGTGTTTTCTATAGCAACAAGAGTTGGCACAGATGATTTACTGATCAAGGCAACAGTGGAAAACGGAAAACATCTCTCAAAGTTAAATTAGAAAGATGCGACACGGCCACTGCAATAATTTATAACAATTTAGAACAACAGAACAGACTATTAATGTTCATGAAATAAGAAATGTAGAAAATAAGATGACTAATTAGACATCCAAGAAGGAATCTAAATATACACAGGTCAATAAATCCATTAACTTCCTTAAAAAAAACTATAATAATTTATTAACTATTTATGTGTAACTCGTAAAGATTATGTAATACCTTTTGCCGAAAATCAAGACTTTTTCCAAAACCGGAATATAATCATGACGATTTGTTATAAGATGTGTAGGGAACTTAACGCTCACGTCCGTTTCAAGTTTCATTCATTAGAATAAGTAGCAAGCTAGCATTCATGTAACATCCGCGAAGGCCACTTGTAAGACTTTCCTATCTTCACGGCCTTTATACGTTTGAGAGTAGTCAGGTGTCAAGGGTCGTAGATATTTCTTTAGTAATAGATGGACTACTTTGTAGAAATCTAAATTATTTGTTTTGATGCCAGTGATAAAATACTCGTAAATAATTTTAAGCAAATTGGAGTTCTGGATGAAAATGTTAATGGAGTAAAAAAATATTACTATTTAATTATTGCAGAAACTGAAGGGAGCCTTGATGACGACAACACTTTACAAAAAAACATTTTTACAAAAAAAAACAACCGACTTCCAAAAAAATAACTACAAATTGAAAAATAACTTTAATTTCGGAAGTCGGTGTCAATAAACGAAAACGCGGAACCAAAGACACCGACTTCCGAATTTAAAGTTATTTTTCAATTTGTAGTTATTTTTTTGGAAGTCGGTTGTTTTTTTTTGTAAAAATGTTTTTATTTTTCACTTTTTAGTGGGTCAGTTTGTAATTTATCTAAGTTACAATAGCCTAATGCCAACTGTTCATCACCTTTTACAAAATATTGCTTTTCCCGATGCTGGGACGTTAATTGTTGAGCAGTTCTCCCGGTAAGAACCAGGAGATCCTCAACAATCACTCGCAATACGCATTGTGACGAGCATAAATTGCTTAGCAACCATATTAAAGTAATCGAATCGCAACCCGTGAAATATTTGTCAGTGAGTAGTTCCGATGGCCATCTGTGATCTTCATCATCAGGTCCACTTTACCAAGTGATGATTTTCGAGAGCAAATGCTCAAGTTACTTTAAAAAAATATCCAAATCGCTGTAGCTTTGCCTATAAAATTTGAGGGTTGCCCTCGATTTCCATGGAATCCTCTCATCAGATTCCAACTTGATGATAATGGGACCACCTCGAGAGTATACCCTTTCAAATAAAAAAGGAACTTTTGGAATCGGTCCAGCCGTCTTCGAGTAATCGGTGAACATACACAAGGTAGCTACTGTAAACTGTTGAGGAGTTCCCTTAACTGTCCTTTGTCTTCATCATCAGACCCCTAATGACAGTCGCAACCCATCTAGGTGTAAAGTTCACATCAATACAAATTAATCAAGCCCAAACACAAGGTAACTGCTGTAAATCGTTGAGGAGTCCCCTCGACTGTCTTTCGGCTCCATCATCAGATCGACTCCAGGCCTTCATCAAATTGTAGTGCTTTAAAATACTTAATGAAAAAATTAACAAACGCACTAGTCGCTCCTACGATTTTCGAAAGCTCCCCTCGATTTCACTGGGATGCCATCATCAGATCCTGGTTTTCTTATCATGGGACCTCCCTTGGCATATCCCCTTTCCAACAAAAAAAGAATAATCAAAATCGGTTCATAAACGACGAAGTTATCCGCGAACACACATAAAAAAAAAAAAAAAAAAAAATATATACGGTCGAATTGAGAAACCTCCTCCTTTTGAAGAAGTCGGTTAAAAA
Organism: Mesoligia furuncula; assembly: GCA_916614155.1. Lineage (NCBI taxonomy): Eukaryota > Metazoa > Arthropoda > Insecta > Lepidoptera > Noctuidae > Mesoligia > Mesoligia furuncula. The sequence continues at coordinate 2,211,949 of OU744813.1, read as the reverse complement.
GAAACTCTACGGAACGAAATGACTGGAAGTATAATTGACATCTTTTATACATGAAGTAACGTTACAATTACCGTACATGCATCTGACAACTAACACAGCAATAAACAAGGTCAGTTAGCCAAGATAACATCTCTGCAAGTGTTCTAACAGTTTCAAACATATTATCAAACAAACTGATCTTAATATTTATCTTGATAAATAAACCTAACGTGCTTGAAGAAAACATCATGAATTCACTCAACTGAATTCAGGAAGTGCTTCAGTACGAATGTTACTCTACTTACCTAATCAGGAATAACAATTACAATCGGAACCAAAGTAAGTAGAACATCTTTCGATATGGTTGGTATGTATATCAGGAAATCGCAGTATTGCATGTTTATAATTAAATAGATTTATTCAAGCGTAGAATTCAAAGCATGAAAATTGTACATCGCTAACTAATGGGGCAGTTAGGCTTTCTATATATATCAATAACTTAGATTAGCTGTGGTCTACAAAATTAACTGTTACATGCATACGGTTAGGGATGGCTATCTTTGATTTTGATGCTATTGCAATTATTTATTTTGTTTCCACTTTTTGCTCTTCATGTTTGTTTGCTCGTCAGTATCCACTTTGATATCGATAAAGTAAGTATCATTCAAATATATTACTTATGATATAACTAACATAGATTACTGCTACATCTAGTTGACGTGGATTACCTACACGAGCTAATTAAAATTTGTTTTACCATTGGGTGTTCGAAGTCTCACGTTTTTCTTTACGTATTTGCATTTGATAAATTAAAAAATAAAGGGCCTGTTTGTTTGCCTAGAAAAGCTCTAAATCAACTAGGCAAAATAAAAAATAATTTGCATAAAACTATGAGATAAATCTAACTACACTTATCACGGCTATATTATTAACCGTAACATAATTCAATGTATCCTTAATTTTGTATGTGACTAATCGATTTTTATTAGCCAAATCAGTTTCGTAATATCCCATCTTAGCAATTTATTTTTATTTTTACTTCATTGAAGACTACTGAAAAAATATTACTACTGGTATTAGAATACTATTATGTGCCAGCCCTGTCTCTTGTTTGTACCGCCACCTTGCATTTGTAATATGTAACGGTACAATCAAGCTATAACTTGGACAAGTATTAAGTAAAGTCGCCGTCATTTTGTGTACGGACACTTTGTATTCATGGGAATTTAAGCATTACTTCAAAACTTTCCAATATGATGTTGTGTTTTCACTAGACTAGAAGTGTTGGTGACTTATTTACCTACGTCTTCAAATGTTGCGTTATTTGCATTGGTTTTTTGTTTCTTCGAGAATGTGTAAATTTTTGTTTTCTGGCAATGTGGTGTGATGTTTGCGATCGCTTATGATGCCCGTTGTTTGTTCTTTAGTTGATTATTCTATTGTGTAGTGTTGCATAACAAACTAAACATGATTAGGTAGTCTAATCTACTTAATCTTAAAGCTTTTTACGTTTTTAGGGTTCCGTACCCAAAGAGTAAAAACGGGACCCTATTACCAAGACTCCACTGTCCGTCTGTCTGTCTATCTGTCACCAGGCTATGTCTCATGAACCGTGATGGCTAGACAGTTGAAATTTCCACAGATGATGTATTTCTGTTGCCGTTATAACAACAAATAAAAAAATAAAAAAAAGTTAAAATTTAAAGGGGTATAAAAGAAACGTTTTTTGGCGTTTTATGCCTTGTGGTATGGAACCTTTCGTGTGCGAGTCCGACTCGCACTTGGCCGGTTTTTTATAGCTCGTAATGTCGTTAATCAATTTTATTTAGTCTGGTAATATTTGTTTGCATTCCAGTTACCTTATTACAAATAATACTAGAATTAGAATACTTTTATATAATAGAAATCATAAGCATAACAGCGGAAAATACTAAAGAACAGCATAATATTCTACTGATGCTTATTACCCAGCTCACAGTTCAAGCTTAACCATGTATAAATTGGCTATGGTCATAACACTGCATAGCCACTTACAAATGGATACTGCTGTTTGCTTCTGTAATCGATTCTTAGCCATTTGGGTTTGAATTGACGGATGTGTCTCTCTATCTATTTTTAGATAGTTATTAAAATCACGTATATTTGTTTGACCTACATTAATGTCGTCAACACATTCGGCCAAATATTTTCTATAGAAGAATGCTGATTATTCATAATCATATCCTGTTTTATAATATTTTCTAAGTTCTTTGAAATAACTGATTAGTTCACGCTTTAAAATAGAAACAACTGTTAAGCGTTGCCGGAAAGCAAGATCAAAATTAATTAGTATGATAAAGCGGAAAAACTCAAACACAAACGTGACTAAAAGTTAAGTTCAGAAAACAATTGTTTTGCTCTATTTAATCATCATCTTAAAAACCGCAATCTTCTAGTACTTTAGTCACGGATCGATGACACACTTCATTTAAAACTCTTTTATTCATTTCATTTTCCTGTTTCTTAATATTCTTTTAAATTTGCATTTGTTTGAACTTTGCAAGTTCAAAGACTTTTGAAAACGAAAGCTGATTCGTAACTGGTTCGATTTACATCATTTTAATTTGCATAAGTTTCTATAATTTAATTACCAATCCATTTACATTTGATTTACGTTTGTACGTTATTTGTTTTTATTATTTACGTTTTGTTTGTTGAAAGCAGTTTATGTTGATTTGAATTTTATAATAATTGTTGCGTTGCGTTAATGTAACGTATAATTAAGCTATTACCACTCTATTAAATATGCTCACTTAATTTTACTACTTATTTGATTTAGAATAGAGTTTAATTTTGTGGAGACGATTTTAGGATGCTTACCTTCTTCAAGGGACCTCTTCATGCCTTCAATAGCAGATGAAGGCAATTTGAACTGGATTACATGGTTCTCCAAGAAGTCAGCTGCTGAATCCACCAGCCTGGACTCGATCTGAGCTTCCCTGGCCTTGGGCTCTTCAGACAATGGCTCCAAGGCTCTAGCAGACCTTGGGGAACCATTGCTAAGTATTGCCACACCATCAGCGAGGTCTAACTCCCGCGCAGTGTTCACAGCCTCCACATATTTCAACGTCTTCTCCTGCAACCAAAAGATAAGAACTTAGTAACACATCACTTAAGGCACTTCACGATTATCACTGATCACTGATCCCACCTTTATGCACAAGGACGTGTCTCCATCGACGCACTCTTTAACAACTCCTAATATGGACCCGAAAACTCCGATTTCGTTTGGCTCCTTGTCGAGCGCCGGCATCGAATGCGCCGCGGCGCAAAGAACTAGGACTGCGATGTATCGTATCATGGCGACGAATCAAACTACCCCTACAGAAAGCTTGGCACAAAGTGTAGCGACGTTGTATATGACGGCCTGTTTTAAGCATCTTACCCCACTACCTCGCGGCGGTCAAGAAAAGTGAACTCGATGTCGGTCGATTAAACTGGTACCTACGAAATTATTTTGTTGTGCCTACTGAGTTTTCGGGGAACGCACGTGGTTTTTTGTGGTTGTGTGGGTGTGGTTGTGGATCTTGGTGACAGTTGATAAGTGTGGTGCTTCTTATGAGGAGTTTGTGGTCTTGATACTTTTGTGGTCTGGAAATGTGTCAGGTTTGCCAAAACGCGGAATTTTGTTGAATTTTACTTGTGATAAAAATGTCCTGTATAGTTTTTTTTACGTTCTATCAAAAATTTTGATGATTTGTGTATTGAAAATCTTCTTCATAATATAGAAATAATATTTTTTAATTTATGGCGAAGATTTGATGCCGTTTAATTTTGTTTTTGTAAATTAGATCTTATCAATAATTCTTTCACTTCCATGTAGTCTTAAGTTAGCTTGTTGTTTTCGGTCAACAGGTGGGTTGTACTGACCACTTTCATAACAAGAACTATATTTTATAGAAAACAGCCTTAAAATTTAGTCGTCCTAATTTTATTAAAATTATCTGTATTGTATCATTAAATGTTTTACAACTAACCACTCACTATTATTTTGTACCATTTCCACTGCCCTACCAATTGTATAATTTTACGATCTCCGCTGATAAACCAGGTTTATGCTTCATGTTTTTGTGCTAATCCCAGTTACTGTGGAAGCATAGTTTTTCTCTTTATACCATGACAAAGACACAAATAACTTACCATTTTTATCACCACTGCAAATATTACTACGCTTTTCTCACGTTTTCCATAATCGTACTCCATATTTTCTTTCTCAGCTTCGTTTATCGTCATATCTTCAAGAAAATTAGTTGTTATTAAAACGAAAGAATGGTGGTAACCTAAAAACTTTTTCTTCCCACAAAATCTTGGAACAATGAACAGACGGCGATAACTATAAATGATTACTTACTTTCCCTTTTATAAAATTTCTTGAGTTTCAATGAGCTCATTATTTTGATAAATTGTCGAAAATATTATGTGACTTCGAATGAGTAAAACTGAGAATTTTGAGTTAATACCTGTTTTGAAATATGTGGGTATTAAAATCGTGTGTGTGGTTATTTTTTCGTATAAAAGAAGTGAATTTTCATTTTGTGTTTATTTTGGTATAACCACCTGCAACCTCAATCAAGATTTCTATTGAAGATGGTATCATCAGCCTATAAGCTTCCTACTGCTGAAACACAGACCTCCTCTTAGTGAGAGGGAAAAACGCATCCTTATTAATACTTTTGGAATTTGTCACAACTTTTCACTTCTCATAAACTGTAGCAATAATGCTCCCATTGTATTCCAAGGCAACAACAAGTTGATCACTATCGCCTGCAGATGATATAGTACCACTCTCAATTGACACTTATAACCTTTGCTGGGAGATATTTATATTATACCACAGTTTTCTCATGTTCAGATAAGATCAAAACAAAGAAAAAAAGAAAGAAATATTGTTTTATTGTCAATTGTGTGGTTTAAGGTTTGTATTCATATATTTAATGATTTCATTTCTTCTGATACAGACTGCTATTGTGCTTTAAGCTTCTTAGTGATAATGCCTTTACTTTTTATAGGCTACTTGAACTGATTACAAATTTTACTTCATAATTTGTAGGAAGGTTTGAGATTTCAGCTGCATTAAAGTCATAATTCTGAAGAAATGAGAAAATCCAGAATATCACAATTTTAAGCACAGCCATAATAATTGAAATATCCTGATGTCAATACAGAATCTCTAAACAATAAATAATTCTACAGATTGCACAAGCAACTTCAGAGGCCTCTACAAAGTGAGATACATTGATATCAACGACATCAGCGCAAACGATGATAGAAAAGTCAAAAATGTTTTGGGTTGACATAAGCTACCTATTGGCTATTTAGGGGAGGCTTATGTCCAGCAGTGGACATCTTTCGGCTGAAATGATGGTAATGATGATGAAGCTACCGAAAAGCTTATGTCAATCCTGCTGAAACCCATTGTAGAAATACGAAAAGCTTTGAAAGCGATTGCCACAAGTCTAGGCCCTCTAAATATAAATATTATAATGCACTTCATATGACCCATAAACTACAGCTATGTACTAGAGCTGTTTCAAATCCTTGTGATATCCTGATAACTCCTAAGGTGAAATCGACCCTAAAAATATACCTAATAGTCTACTAGAAGAACAGGTATTTTACCACAGGTATGTGCCAAAGTCACGTCATAGTATACATGGACAGTTTGGCAATGACCCTGATACAAATACTTTAAAGATGTGACTAGAGTTTCAATGCGTAGTGATTGTGTATGGAAATTGGGGAGTTTAGACTGCGTGTCTGTAGTCAGGTAGACATTTGAAAAATATAACTTCGATCTTTTTCAGGACCAGAGGATAATCGCTTTCAAAGCGTTTCTTATTACCACAACGACTTTCAACCGGATTGATATAAGTTTTTTTGTAGCTCATTATGTCAGTCCTATAAATTTTTAACTTTTATATCATCGTTATCGCTGATAGAATGTGACCTTTATCTAAGCCTTTTTGGGGGCTTTTTTGATTGCAATGAACGGTTTAATTTAATGATTTTAAGTTAGGCTGATTGTAATGTCTCTCAACTATGTTGGGGTCGGCTTCCAGTCTAACCGGATTCAGTTGAATACCAGTATTTTACATGGAGCGACTGTCTATACACAACCTAGTTACTGGGTAATACGGATACCCCTTGGTAAGACTGGTTGTCAGACATTGTTCCGTATTTATACATCGTGGTATAAAATTAGAAAATGGCCCCGAAACACCTTCTTTTCCAGTCAATACAACATTAAGACATCAATAAGTACAGACGTAGAATTAGAAACTACACAAAACCAGTTTTTGATAATCAGGGGTCGATCAAGCGGTATCGACCCCTTGGTAAGACTGGCTGTCAGACTTTCGGGCTTCTGACTACCCTACTAATGCCACTATTTTAATGTCTCATTAATTTGAAGCTCACATTCTGTAAATCAATCAATATATTCAGTATTGATTTGATTATCAAAAATCTAATTATCTAGCCTCTAAATCTAGTTATGGCTAGTTTATCCTTTGATACCGTTGCTGAATATATATGTGTAGATTTCAATAAGTATGGCACTTGTAATAGATCAACGAAAGGTAAATCGAAAGAAAGTAAGTAGATTCAAGTATAACCTGAATACAAATAGGAAATATGCGTTTAGGAATGGTAATTGAATTTTAATAGACGGATTATCTTTTAGCAAAAGAGGATACTAAAGCATTGGCTGTTAATAGGTTACTGTTGAGTTTCAGCGGGAGTGCTCGGAAAATATTAGGTAAAATTGTTTAATCAATCCTGATGTCTTGGGCTCAGAATGAAACTGAATTACATCACCTGAAAGAATATGAATATACGTTCTTCGGCATGGCTTGGTGTGGTGATATATTTAGTATGTATGTATTCGTGTATCTATCATAGTGTATTGAATCTATATACTTATTATTTTGCACCTACAACCAGACCATTTTTATGTCCACGCAAGCACTGTCCATTCCAAGGTTGCCTGGAAGAGATCGCAGAAACCGATACGACCTCCCATTGTATGTTTTGTAGGGTCAAATGAATGTTGTTGCTATGTATTTTCTGGTGTACAATAATCTATATATTACAAATAAATAACTACGGGGAAGCAAGGAGATGGCAGAATCTGATAAAAACTTCTGCAGTTTTTCAAAGGTTAAGTATAAAGGTGATGACAGCTAAATAGTGATGAAAATCAAAGTAAATCTTTCTTTTTTAAAAAAAAAACTTTATATTACAGTAACTTTACTTGTATTGAAGAAAGTTTGTTGTTTTGTAAGGAATTCGCAAATGTATATGTGAGTGAAGTTGGTTAGAGGTTTGTTAGGTCAGTTAGGATTATTAGTGGATGTCTGTGGATATATGAAACCTGTACCTCGTGCTGGAATTTCTCCAGTGTTCAGTTAGACCCATACCGATAGTATTGTCTGTGTGGTGCCGGACTTAAAGAATTGCACCACCCTTTACTTCCTGTGGGTGTCGTAAAAGGCGACTAAGGGTCTTACCGGAGAATGGGCAGCAGCGTTCTCTATTTATTCCACCATCATACCATACTGCGATTGCCAACCCGCCTGCCAAGCGTGGTGATTATGGCAAACCCCCCCAAAATTGGGGGAGGCCTATGTCCAGCAGTGGACGTCTATCGGCTGAAACGAGGAACGACGATACCGATAGTAAATTTAGGTGCTCTCACATCAAGAAATATTTTGGCGTCGAAATTTAACTAATAATAATGTTATTTAATACGAGTATTAAATTGTAAATTCTGTAAAATTTAACGGTGTGAACTTCTAGTTGTTGTTACACTTAGGTACATAATAATTTACTTGCATAGTAATCTGTGGAAACTGTTCCTGGATTTGAAATACATGTTTGTATACTACTGTTTGTTATTGCATATGTTTGTTTCCCAAATAACATAAAATAAATAAATTAAATAAACAAGTAACGCATCATTACCTTAAGTTTTGAATTGAGCTGCACGATTGCTGACAAATGCTTACACTGACTGAACAGGTCCACTCAATATCCGTGGTTCTTTCCTCAAAAGACCATTTCAGACCTCAATCTTCACATGATCTGACCAATATTATGTCTGGACTATAAATGATACGGTGACCTATGAGTGTGTTACGACCTTTCTTCTTGGAGTAGTTAGACAGGAAACGCCTACCTCATCTAGTTGTTAAAATATGATTGACGTGTAAAAGTGTTTGAGCAAATCTACTTACAAAAATAAAATCATTTATCATGGCATAATACTTGTGGCTAAGTAATAACAGCCGCACGGGTCGATTAATCAGGTTAAGCTACGCTTGCCGCGGTTGGTCCGTGGATGGGTGACCATCTTTACATACGAAGACCTCTCCGTGCCTCGGAAAGCACGTTAAGCCGTTGGTCCCGGCTGTCATTAGTGGATCTTTGACAGTCGTTACGGGTAGTCAGAAGCCCGAAAGACTGACAACAAGTCTCTCCAAGGGGTATCGTATTACCCAGTAACCGGGTTGTGGAGGTCAGATAGGCAGTCACTCCGTGTTAGGCTTCCAGTCTAACCGGATACAGCTGAATACCAGTAGGTATTCAGCTGTATCCGGTTAGACTGGAAGCCGACCCCAACATAGTTAGGAAAAGGCTACGCAGATGATGATCATGGCATAATCAACCTATAATGTTCCCATTGCTTGGATACAGGCCTCCTCTTGGTGAGAGGGAGTGGGCCGTTACACACCAAGCAGGCCCAATGCGGGTTGATAGATGTCAATGTCACGCTACCTCATTAGGAAATTCCTGTAATGGTGGTGGTGTTTGTGATAAATAAATAAATAAATTGTCTTCGAATTTTTGGCTCTGAGACATGCCGGTTTCCTCACGATATTTTCCTTCACCGATTTGAGAGCAGTGGTGAAGCTGTCACACAAACAGCTGTTACACAAACTAAAGCGCCTGTCTGGGTTCGAAACTACAACCTACAACTTGTAACTGGCGGCCATTACCACTGGGCCACCAATGCTCTGATATTTTACAGAAGACTTGAAATTGAATTCATGGTAAAAAAATCTGCTGTATCATAGAAAAGTGCAAAATGTACCTACACGGTCAAGATGTAAGGAACAGCAATTTTTTTTTTTAAATAAATAATCGTCGAAAAATTTCTTCGCAACGGGGCTCAGAATCATGAACCGAACCCATGGTACTCGGAACAAGTTACGCGTCCAGTTCCCTGCCATCCTGTACGTATATTCATCTGATAAAATTCGCAAAGAAGCAGATAAACAATAGGCCTGCACCTGTCACCACACGATTGTGATGTCAAACAACATAATCGTGCGTCTGTCACGCGTGACTTGTCGCAGTGTTTTTACGAGTGGCGTCGGCGCATAGCGTTAATCATTACAAATATGAACAAGGCAAACAATGCTATGTCGCTGTGAGTGATTTACAGTGGATTGTGGTGTAAGTCGGGACAGGCGTCTATTCACCAGTCGTGGTTCCAGTATATTTATTGGATGATAATTTTTCTTCAAAGTACCTACACTTTCGCCTATAGTAATATTATAAAGAAGTAAAGTTTGTAAGTTTGTATGTAGGGGGTAATCTCTGGAACTACCAGTCGGATTAAAAAAAATATTTTTGTATTTGATAGCCCAATTCTTGAGGAAGGCTATAGGCTATTTAACATCACGCTATGACCCTTCCTTCCCTTCCCTATCTGTGTGGTGCCGGACTTAAAGAATGGCACCACCCCATACTTCCCGTGGGTGTCGTAAAAGGCGACTAAGGGGCTTACCGGAGAATGGGCAGCAGCGTTCTCTATGCATTCCACTACCATACCAAACTGCGATCGCAAACCCGCCTGCCAAGCGTGGCGATTATGGCAAACCCCTCCCCTTTTGGGGGAGGCCTATGTCCAACAGAGAGGTTTTTCGGCTGAAATGATGATGATTGATGATGATGACCTTTAGGAGCCGGGCAAAAAGAGAAAAAGTCTGAAAGAACGCTAAGCAAAAACGAAGTAATAGCGCGGGCAGAATGAAATGCGTCGGGGTGGGTGGGGGTAATAAGAAATTTCACGCGGACGAAGTCGCGGGCAGTAGCTAGTTATCAAATAACGCGATAGAATCCGTTTTTACCCGACTGCGTCAGAAGGAGGGTTATGTTTTTCGAGTGTATGTATGTATGTATGCTTATATCAGTCTATATAATGTTCTCGTTGCTGGGAATCAGGCCTCCTCTCTATGAGAGAGTGGGCCATAATCCACCACGCGGGCACAGTGCGGGTTGGTAGATGTCACATGTCTTCGAATTTTTGGTTCCAGGGCTCCGGTTTCCTCATGGTGCTCTCCTTTACCGTTTTGAGGGCAATGGTGATGAAATTAAATACACAAAGTATTTATTTTCAAGCCTGCCAGGATTCAAACTCACGATCTACAACTCGTAAGTGGAGGCGGATACCACTGAGCCACCACTGATAAAGAGGTTACTGTCGGACTGCATAGAAAAGAAAGAGAAGCGCGATGACACAGCCCTGGTAATTTATTGCAAAATATGAAGCAATTATTTAATTACAAAGAATTTATTGTTAAGACGAAAAAATTAAAACACTAGTATTTTAATATGTTGCTTGTAGAATCATCTGACAAAGAAACAGAATGATTGTATGTATATTAGTATGGTTTTTATTGTAAAAAGAAAGTTTTTAGATGTCTTTCATGATTTTTTTCTATCGAATCAAATTAGTTGTATTATACAGTGAAACCTGGTTAAGTGAGACATCAAGGGACCTGCAATGTCGTTTCACTTATAGAGGTATTCCACTTACCCAGTGTCTCAGATATACAGGTATTAATAAATATCTGTCTCATTTACAGAGGGTTCCATTAATAGAAGTGAGAATACAGGTTATTTCTGTTATACAGGTGCGATCATTAAATAAAATAATTTGTGGGTAGAATAAGAATGAGTAAACAAACAATGTTATCTCAGTTACAGAGGTTTATGCATATAAAATTTACTTGCTGTCTCAGTTATAGAGGTAATTATGATGATAAATCGAAAGAACAAATCCCAGATATAGAGGCTTACCTCGTCCCACTAACAGAGGTAATTCAGTGCCAAAGTGTTGGGACCTCAGCATGAGTTCCAGTTATGGAGGTTTCTCACTTATCCAGGTCCCACTTAACCAAGTTTCACTGTATTTTTAACACACTATCTACCTAGGATATATACTGAAGAATATCATATATTTTTCTGATTTTATTTACTGTAGTCGATCATATACTTTTAATGTTTCTAAAACTTGCGTTTTTTGTATTTAGAAGCCCCGGAAGCCCCTGGAAGCCCCTTAAATAAGGACATCCCGCCATTTAGCGGATGTCTTGTTGGTGGTTAGGATGGCAAAATCACAAATTAGCAGTAAGAACATTTGCCCTTTTGGATCAATTAATTTTATTTATCATCATGATGTTTTTCTTTACGATCTTTATGAGGTATCTTTAAATAACATTTTGACATATCATGATGTTTTTCTTTAGAGGTATATTTAAATAACATCTTACTTCCTACTAGCATTATGATTGTGAAAGTTTGTGAAGATGTTTGGATGTTTGTTACTCAATCACGCAAAAACTACTGAACGGATTTGGATGAAATTTGGCACAGAGATAGTTTATAACCAGAATAACCAGGATTGACACATAGGATACATTTTATTCCGATATTCCCACAGGATCGAAACTTGTGCGGGTGAAACCGCGGGTTGCTGCTAGTTTTAACATAAAATCAAGCCTTTCCCTGAAGACTCAAGCAAAAATTAAGAACCCACATTTCGCCACTTTACTTAAAGACTATGCTTGAAAAGCGGTTCCGGCAATCTGATGCAATATTTAGCGTGTACGCATCATTTGAACGCAAAGTTAACCGCCAACAAGGTCCGACAGATGACGGGATAGCCTTATAAATTATAATAATAACAATTTTATTTATTTATCAGACAACAATGGTCCACTGTTAGTAACAATATTATTTAGCCTAAAAAAAGAAATTAACAAAATAAATAATGGATCAGGACCGCACCACTCGCACATGTAGCTTTGTCCAATGCTCCATGAACGAGCAATCCACACCCATTCTCCCTGCTATTGCAGGGAGTTGTAAGCTGCTGTGTATTACTTAGCATATCCCCAAATCAGTTATGAGGCAGTAACCTTCGGGACAGTTGTGAACTGGTGACCCAGCATTATCAGCCCTGACTGACGAGTTTGTAGGTCCTGAGTTCGACGCCAGACAGGCACTTTACATAGTGTATTTAATTTCATCACCACTGCTCTCAAAACTGTGAGGGAGAACATCGTGAGGAAACCGGCGTCCTAGAATAAATTATTAAAGTAATAAGAGCATATCCCAACATCAGTTACGAGGCAGTAACCTCCTGGACAGTGGTGGCTCAGTGGTATCGGCCTCCACTTACGAGTTGTAGATCGTGAGTTTGAGTCCAGGCAGGCTAGAAAATAAATACTTTGTGTATTTAATTTCATCACCATTGCTCTCAAAACGGTAAGGGAGAACACCGTGAGGAAACCGGCGTCCTAGAACCAACAATTCGAAGACATGTGATAATCCACTGGGCCCGCGTGGTGGATTATGGTCCGGTCGCTCGCATAATGAGGAGGCCTATGACCCAGCAAGGGGATAATCCCGTATATATTTCCCGCCTACACTATACCACTAAGGCCGAGGACATCGTGGAGTACGTGTGCCACAGGACCAAGTACAGGCCGAGAGTGCAGTTGCTTGAATCGCGCCGCAACGTCAACTTCAAGGCGTTCGTGGTGCGAGTTCCTACATGCTACCTGCACCTCGTCATGGCAGAGGACTTTTGGCCGCAAGGTGTAATGTTTCGTCACTTCCGTGGACAAGTGCCACACGAACGCACAAAGACAGTGCTCGAGTGAAGTGTTTTACTAACATAGGTTTAAGTTTATACACTAACACACATTGTACTTTATAATATATATGTTAGTCTAGCAGTAGCAAAGTAGCCTGAAAATAAAGGTTTTATTATTATTATTACAGGCTGATTATAAACCTGCTGAAGCCGAATACGTGACTGCTAAGTCAGCTACAAAAAAGTAACATAGCAACCGTCACGGATTGCCGTGAAATAAAAACAAAAGAAATCAACGAAAACAAAAACAGATCAATCAACGGCCAATTAGAGGACAAGTTTTCCAAAAGTGAAAGGATTTCCCAAATCGGTCCAGCGGTTCCCGAGAAATGCGTCGTGTGAACTTATAAACACATTCAAACAAAAAAGAAGTGCAGTAGTTTTAGATCGTACAATCCATACCAATATTATAAATACGAAAGTGTGTCTGTCTGTTACCTCTTCACGCTTAAACCGCTAAACCGATTTAGATGAAATTTGGTATAGAGATATTTTGAGTCCCGGGAAAGGACATAATATAGTTTTTATCCCGTAGTCCCACGGGATTGACACCTGTGTGGGTGAAATCGCGGGGCGCTGCTAGTTTGGAATAACAAGCAAGATCATTGGTACAGTAATAGTTTAAATAGTTCAAAAATATAGACTACTTGCTTTTATAACTATAATATTAATATGTAACTTTGTAATCATGTAACTTCTATGTAATTTATACTTATGTGAACTTAAGAATAGAAAAAAATATTATTATTATTATATTATAACAGTTCAGCTAAAACTAATTTGCTCTACCTTATCTCATGATTATTCATTTACTCGTATCACCTATAATTGAACTCTAATATTATGCTGGTAAATGGTAACAATATTGGTAATTAGTCATCATCATCTCTGCCTGCCTTTTCCCAACTGCGTTGGGGTCGGCTTCCAGTCTAACCGGATGCAGCTGAGTACTAGTATTGTACGGGTGACTGCCTATCTGACCTCCACAAACCAGTATCTGGGCAATACGATAGCCCTTGGTAAGATTTCGATCCATAACGACTGCCAATGACCCAATAATGACAGCTGGGACCAACAACCTTACGTGCTCTCGACATGTGAAGGTGGTCATCCATGCACGGACCGACCGCAGCAAGCGAAGCTTAACCTGATCGATCGACCTATGCGGCGGTTATTGCCAACCCCAACATCATCATCTAGCCTTTTCCCAAATATGTTTGGGGCGGCTTACAGTCTAACCAGATGCAGCTGAATACCAGTATTTTACATGGAGTGACTGCCTATCTGACCTCCACAACCCAGTTACTGAGTAATACGATAACCCTATGGTAAGACTTGTCGTCAGACTTTATTAGACTTTACGTACAAATCTTTTGTACGTAAAGTCTAATAATGGCGCCGATTCCGTTGTTCACAAACTAAACTAAATGTTAGTTCGGGCATATTTTTCTTTCTATTTCATTAAGAAAAGGACATAAGATAAATATTAGTTTAGTCCTGTCAAGTTAGTCAGCGCCTGATGTAAATTGACGTAATTTTAATAGCCTATTTTTTAATCTCGTCTAAATTGTCTATGGAGTATCTTAATTTGACAGGACTAAACTAATATTTATCTCCTGTCCTTTTTTTAATGAATAGAAAGAAAAAGATGCATGAACCTAAATTTAATTTAGTTTGTGAACAGCAGAATCGGCGCCAATATCTCCCGAGCTAAATAAAATCGATTCAATTTCCCTTCTGCACTTATTTATTCTGTGGCAGACACTACATCTGGTGCAACCGGTCAACCATCGCTTTCTTTTCCGAAAAAAAAAGCGAATCCGAATTACATTTTATGATGCAACGTTCTTTAACCGATTTTTTTTATTTTCTCAATTCTCCGTTGTGGTTTTATTTTTCCTTTTGACATTGCTCAACTATTAACTTTTTTGTCTGTTGAGTAATACGTTTTGTAGGTCAATACCAATGTTAGATATTTGGTGAAGTCAGTTTTTTTTGTTATTATGTAAGTTTTTAATGCTATGACGTGACGGTGCGGTATTCAGCTGAGTTTTTTGTTTTTGGTTTTGAAATAATAATAATGTGACTGTTTATGTGCGTTAGTTGTAGATGCTTTCTTTGTCCTTGTATGTGTTCATGTAAGGGCATCGGATGCTGATGAAATTACAGGCACAAATGTGATGTTTCATACATATATTTTAATAATTTTAAAAATTTAGTGAGCTGACAGTACTTTTAATTTACTAACAATCGGGGGCGATTTGGGGTATCTAATATTTAAGGAGGCAAGTTGATACACTTAGGCAATTAGGGGCAAGATCCAAGGGGTAAGCAGAGCCCACACCGTAGTAGAGGTTACCTTCTTCCTGTAAGGATATAACACTGACCTGTATTATACAAGTACATGTTTATCATGTAGGTCTGTGAATTTAGATATCACGATCAAATTTTACCAAGAAGTTAACAGTCAGCCTAAATCTATAACGTTATTTTTAGTAATATGCGAAACCTGAATATAGTTTGTTCAGAATAAGTAACTGAATCGATTCCAATAATTTTTACCCCACGGTATATTTTGTACCAAAAATATTTAAAAAAGGTTAAAAGTTGGACACCGAGCGACACTAAGTAGGTTATCCAATCTCTGCGCCGAACGGTTAGGTACCTAGGTACTATTGTCAGTGAGCGCAAGACGGCGCGGCGCGAGCGGTGCGGGTGAGCATGTTTTTGTACGGACAAACAGGCAACTTAACAAGCTTATAACTTTGTGATTTTTCATGATACAGTTTTGAAATTTTGTACATAGATTCTTTACATAAAAATACTAGACACATGTTTCGGGTTTCGCATAATACTAAAAATAATGTTGTATAAACTGGGGAAACACTGATTTAATTTTAGTCTACGCCTCTCACTTAATTCGACTATGATAATGTAATTAGTTACTCTAACATCCTATGCATTTCCACAACTCAACAATTTATAAATAATGTATAGTGCACCAAAACCTAATAAAACTGTGCTATAAAAATAAATGATCTGATTTGTTATGCTTTGATTATTATTATATGGAATTATATTCCTGCAACAATGAGAATAACTTAGCTCATTGTTCCTGTTTTATCCACTTTATGTGTGTTCAGGAAGCTTAAATACAGTGGCATAAATAATCCTCTGCACTTTGATAGACGTGATTACAAAACAAGTGATCTTAATGTAGCCGAGAACTTCAAATACATAATGACATTGACAGCTGTCAACATCGCTTAACATTGAACTTAAACTTGCATCTTCCAACAATGAACAAGCATAAAAAAAAAAAATCGACGCAAAAGAACAAAAAAGTTACCAGACAAATAAAATTGACCATAATAAAATTGTCGCGGTCAATGGCGTCATATCTTGATTTTACGGTTTGAACACGGCGTAAAGAACCAATTGGTTAGAAGAAAGGTTTGGGTGCTTTTAGTGATAAATAGCCTACTATAAACAGAAGGGTCAGTGGCTCGTTCTAGAGGCGGATTTATTGGAGTTGGAGTATACGCTTAGGGGCACTATGAGAAGCCAAGAAATCTAAAAAAAAAATTTGTGACAATTTTCTTAATTTTTTTTTCGGAAATCCATCAATTTTATTACAGTATTGGGTTAACCTTGACCATAGAAACCATTCACGTTCTGAGAAGCATGGCACTACGATGCACTATTTCAGAGCTAGATGTCGTTTCTTCTTTTATAAAACGTTCTTTATTATATCCAAAATGGTAGCTCGGATGAAAATCTTTTCTGCAAAGAAAATTTTGCTCGAATCCTCGCCCCATAGCGCCCCTAAGGCTACACGCTAACCGGAAAACTACTGAAGGGAGCTGTTGATAAAGTTAATAAGAGTCAGGAGAAGGTTATAACATAACATGTATGCGCATGTTTCCGCCAATCCTTTCTTATTCTTTTTTGTTTATGTATGTTCTTTACTAGCTGCGCCCCGCGGTTTCACCCGCGTAAATGTGGATCCCGCGGGAATATCGGGATAAAAAGTAGCCTATATGTTAATCCAGGCTACCTCTGCGTCCATGGCTAGTGCGGTCCATGGCCATATGTGCGGTCCATGGCCATATACGGGGCCCCGGTGTGGGCGCGTTCACTGCGGCGGCGAGCCGCCCACTACCTGAACGCGCCCCAGAAGGTGGTAGCCATAAGGGCTATCCGGGGCTACCGCACGATCTCTGGCGAGGCGGCAAGCCTTCTTGCCGGACTGCCGCCATGGGATCTGGAGGCGATAGTCCTCGCGCGCCTGTATGAGTGGCGCGCGGAGGCACTACGCCGGGGGGAGGATCCGCTTCCGCGGCAAATCGCTGCGGAGCGGACGGATCTCCGGCGCGATCTCATGGCGGCTTGGAAATAGAGACTGTCGCAACCCAGCGCAGGGCACGCCGCGATAGCGGCGATAAGACCCCTCTTAGAGGAGTGGCTAGAGAGGCGCCACGGCGCCCTCACCTACCGCCTGACGCAGGTCCTCACCGGACACGGAAGTTTCGGGAGGTTCCTGCACATCATCAGGCGGGAGGAAACGCCCGGGTGTCACCATTGCCAGGATCGCCCAGAGGACACGGTGGAGCACACGGTGGAGGTCTGCCCCGCTTGGGCGGAGCACCGCCGTGTCATCGTAGAGGCGATTGGCAGCGACGGCGACCTCTCGCGTCCGGCCCTGGTGCAAGCCATGGTCCGGGGCGAGAGGGAGTGGGAGGCAGTCACCTCCTTCTGCGAAGCAGTCATGCTAGCGAAGGAGGTGGCGGAACGGCTCAGGGAGAGAGCCTCCCGTCCCAGCCGCCGCGGGAGACGCTCCGGGCGTCGGGAGCCGCGTGACGACTCCCGGCCACCGTAGGCGCGGGCCTGCGGGCGGAGAGTAATGGGTAGCTCACCGCCCGATCAGGACCAGGCCCGTGCCGGACGGCGCGTACGTGTTCCACGCGCGCCTCAAAGAGATGTCAGCATCGAGGAGGGGCCCCTTAAGGCCGAAGCCTGCCGGGTCAGCGGGATTGTCCGAAAGGGTTACCGCTGGCCCGGAACATAAAGGGCTAAGGAAGGAACACGGGTGGGTTTTAGTCAGTAAGAGTCTGACACTCCCTTCCGCTCCACCCAGAGCGGGAGGAGTCATTTGATGATTTCCCATCCTCAAAAAAAAAAAAGGCTACCTCTATACAAAATTTTATCAAAATTGGTTCAGCCGTATGAGCGTGAAGAAGTAACAACCATATAAACACACCCCCACACCTCCACACACACATTCACAAACTTTCGCCTTTATAATATTAGTGTGATTGCGTAAAGTTTACCGCAAAAAAACGTATTTTCTTTCTTTCTTTTCTTTCTTTATAATATTCACGCTTGCAATCCCCGTAGCTTGCGTATAGCTTGTGCATTGCAGGCCAAGTAGTAATGACCGCGACTTATGAGTTGTAGGTCGTAGGTTCAAACCAAGAAAAGCACTTTAAATTGTGTAAATTAACCTATACCCACATTTTGCCAGTTATTATTTCATATTTAGGTCCCATGTCCATGAGAGCGAGCCTTTTGCCATCAACTGGGCTGAAGCTGTGGCGAGACAGTGCTTCCTTACCCAAACCGTTCTGCCCACCCGGAGAAGACCTCCCATCTGGACATGAGTTAGCTTGGGTAACCAGGAAGTCTTTAAACACTCAGAAAGCAGGCGGGACCCATACCATTTTTATTATATTTTCAAATTCAAATGGCTCCCGCTTGCTTCCAACTTTTATTTAATTTAAAATGGGCTTGTTTCAGTTTTTTTTAACTAAGTTTTTTACCGCAGTCGGGTTTTTTAATTTTTATGCGTCATGTTTACTGAAAATAAATGTATTTTCTTTCATAATCATAATCATAATCATTTATTTATTTGTCAGAATATTGTTACAGAGTTGTTACATATTTTTAAAAGTTCATAATATTCTGCCGTTTCCGGCGTACAAATACATATCTTAGGGTTTTGGTAATTTTGTTAGATTAACATTGAATTAAATAAATTAGAATAACATTCAAATTGGAAATTAGTCAAATATTAGGAATAGTAATGTCAAAAAGATTAAATTAAGTCAGAGCGATAATAAGAACAGAATAGGTATAATTATTCTAATATTTAAGTCAACTGTTCATTTCATTCATAAAATCATTAGTCGAGTAATAGCATTTACATAGGAGATAATTGAATAATTTAGATTTAAATGTCCTAAAGTTAAGTGTTTTAAAACAGTCTGGTAGTTTATTATAAACTTTGGTCGCCATACAAAATACGTTATTAGAAAATAATTTATTATTTCGTCTAGGTACACGAAGCATGTGGACTTTGCGGCTAGGTCTAGATACAAGATCATTATGCAGATTAAATTCATGCCTATTTTGGTACACAAAAATACAAATTTCAAAAATATATAGTGCTGGGAGTGGTAATATTTTTAATTTTTTGAATAATGGAACACAACTGTCCAGTGGGTGAGCTCCACATATCGACCGAATACATTTCTTTTGAGCTCGAAACACTCTGTTAAGTTCTACAGAATTACCCCATATTATAATGCCGTAACGCAAAATTGACGAGACATAGCCATGATATGCACATAGTGCCGCATCGACACTAGCTACACGTGTTAATCTGTATAGAACGAATACGAATCTATCTACCTTTGTGCAGAGTTCATCAATATGAGCTTTCCAGTTACAGTGTTTGTCTATTGTTATCCCTAGGAATTTGGTACTCTCAACTTCTTCAATTGCGTCATTATCGTGTTGTATTTTTAACTGTGGACGTTTACTGTTATAGGTTTGGAACTGTATCATTTTGGTTTTGCTCAAATTAATATGGAGATTGTTTTGATTGAGCCAAGTGATAATTTTATTTAGTGTCTCGTTTATTTCAATCTGGTATTCACCTTCGTCATAATTGTCGTTTTGAATGCTGAGGGTCGTGTCGTCAGCATATAATATGCAGTTGTGGGAGGTTACACTAGCTAAGTCATTAACATACAGCAAGAATAGAAGTGGCCCCACTATGGTTCCTTGAGGAACACCACAGTTATTTTCCCGATAGGCAGATCTACAGACGATTTTTTGATGCCCTGCTTGTCTCGAGATCTCGACACATTGTTGTCGATGGGTGAGGTAACTTTCGAGCCATTTCAATGCGTTTCCTCTAATGCCGTATCGATCTAATTTGAGAAGAAGCAATTTATGGTTGACGAAATCGAAAGCCTTGGACATATCTAAGAAAATAGAGGTAATTGGTATTTTATCATTAAGACTTTTGGTTATTAATTTTATTAAAGCAAAACAAGCTTTTCTCGTTAGTTTAGGATAAAATGGTACCCTTAAATCACTTTCTTCTTAGAGTTATCTAACTTAGCGCAATTAATATTATCGAATCTAATTTTAATATGGTGAGTCATGAATCTAGTAGATATAATTAGCATTAAGGGGTGGGCATTAGCATTTTTTTTTTCAAAATTGACTATGTAATATATCAAAGTCAAAGTTCCAAAATCTCATGTGTCTGTAATTTCATCGCACCTGCACGTTAACTCAAAAACAGCAATACTAATTGGCTGCACACAATATAAATATTTAGGACTGATTTTTCAATCGACAAATAACTTTTATTCGAGGAATAATAATAAAAAAAAAAGCCTTTCAGATGTACGGACTGGTTATGAGATTTTCAAGTAGCTTTGTGCGACCCTCTACATTCTTAATATTATATAAAACCCTGATTCGGACGCAATTGGAATACGCCGTCCAAATTTGGGATCCTCTATATGATCAGTACAAAGATAGGCTAGAAATTGTGCAGAGAAAATATTTACGTTCTATGAATTATAAATGTAATCGTCCTAAAATCTCTTATAAACAATTGCTGAAACGTAACAATATTCTTAGTTTGCAGTCTAGACGATTTCTTCCGGGTGTAATGATGCTGCATGGTATATGCAATAATAGGTTCGACTGCATTCCTTTAACAAATAGTCTACATTATATAGTACCTAGATCTGTCATGCTTCGTGGGGTACGTATGCCTCGACTATTTCACACGAATTCGTGCAGGACTTACGCTGGGGAGCGCGTACCTCTTCGTCGCCTTGTTGATGCGTACAACGCTCACTTCATGGAGCTTGACATATTTACTCTTTCCAAAGATCGTTTCAAGGCAAGAGCAATCGAGTTACTGAATTCATAAGAATTTTTTTTTCTCTCCTTTTTCTTATTAGGTTTTTACGATGCACACTATATTAATTGTCTGTTTTCTTTTAACTTTTTTTTTGTGAATCCGTGGACAATGTTGTGGGTTACATGTATAATAATATAAATATGCTATAGACTATTATGTATTTGTATAAATGTATTTTTAAGTTTTGTGCTATTTTAAGAATCTCTAGTTAAGCTTGGCATGTAACTGTTTTTTGTCCATAACAAATAAAATAAAATAAAAATAAAATTGACGTTTGACAGTTTTTGTATGAAATAACTGTCAAAATTTCAAAATTATTCCTTGAATAAAGTTATCAGATAATTGAAAAATCAGCCCTTAGTATTCTAGTACGTGACACACCGTCATGTGATTTTGAGGTTAAAATATTCAAACGATTATCCTGTAAAGATTTCACCATGAAAACTTCGGTGAAATGAGCTTGATGTACCCGAAACTGTCAAATTTTCCCATTCAACTTCGGACCTTATACTTTAGCGATAAAGTTGAAAATCTATTAAAGAAATTTGACAGGTTTTAGTAGCTTGATGTGCTGGCGTCAGTACACTACTGGCAGGTCACTTCAACTAACTTTGAGATTTTTACAGATACTCCTGGTCTTCTACCACAACTGTGGGTCGATGACCACATAACAGCCACAGCTTTCTTAACCGTCTTACAAGAGCATGTCATAATGATTATAGCACTGTCAACCGGCAATGAAACTTAAGACAAGAAAGTGTCCAAGAGGCGTTTTTTCAACTAATTTATTTAACACTACTGTCAGCGGCCATAATAAACTCTCGCTGGCTTCACTTATAAGTTGTAAGTGACATTGGAAAATCAGTTTTACTTGTTTTCTCTTTTTAAGTTGTTCCATGAGATGGGAAGAAAGGAAAATGTACTTGTTAATCCATACTAATCCATACTTAATATTATAAATTCGAAAGTAACTCTCTCTGTCTGTATGTTACCTTTTCACGCCTAAACCACTGAACGGATTTCGATAAAATTTGGCAAAGAGATAGATTGCATCCCGGGGAAGGACATACAATAGTTTTTATCGACATACCTCGCGGGCGAAGCCGCGGGTGGAATCTAGTAGTATTATAAATGCGAAAGTGTTTCTGTCTGTTATCTCTTCACGCGAACCGATTAAGATGAAATTTAGTATAGGGACGGAGATGGCGGGATGAGCTGGACTCCAACATGAACTGGATCTTGGCAGCTTTGAACAGAGAGAAGTGGAAAGAGAGTAGGGAGGCCTTTGCCCTGCAGTGGTACATCACAGGCTAATAATAATATATTGGTATAGAGATAGTTTGAGCCCTGGGAAAGGACAAAGGTTAGTTTTTATCCTGATATTCCCACGGGATCGACACTTATGCGGGTGAACCCGCGAGGCGCTGCTAGTCATAACATAACTTAAAATCACGCATTGTTTCCCTGAAGGGTCAGGCGACGGTGTATCCAAAGTATACAAGGTAAATTATCTTTGTATTGACACTTCACAATTAGTGGCATTAATTTTGCCTATAGTGCTCGAAACAAGAAGTAGCACCAGGCGGGGGCCCCAGTAATCCTCTTACGGTTTGTTTTTGTTTCTAAGTGGCTAAATAATAACAGCCGCACAGGTCGATCGAACAGGTTAAGCTACGCTTGCCGCGGTTGGTCTGTGGATGGGTGACCATCTTTACATACCAATACTCCTGCGTGTCTCGGGAAGCACGTTAAACCGTTGGTCCCGGCTGTCTTTCGTAGATCTTTGACAGTCGTTACGGGTTGTCACAAGCCCGAAAGTCTGACAACCTGAAAAGGCTAGGCAGATGATGATTTATATAAAATTCAAAGTCCTGATATATCAACGCACAGCCTAAACCGCTGGTCCTAGACACATGAAATTTGGAGAGTGTGTCCTTTGTGAAGAGTAGGTATCCACTAAGAAAGGGTTTTTAAAAATTTCACCCCTAAGAGGGTGAAAGGGTGAAATTTTACGCGGACGAAGTCGCGGGCAGAAGCTAGTACATAACATAAGGGTTTCGCCAGTTATGTTTAAGCCCTTTGTAATAGGGGAGAGCCTATTGTCATCAACTGGGCACAAATACAGACTACTCTCTAAAGCGATTCGTTCATGATAAATGATAAATGATTTCATTTTTGTAAGTAGGTTTGTACAAACACTTTTACACGTCAATCATGTTTTTTTAAAACTAGATGAGGTCGGCGTTTCCTATCTGACTACTCTGAGAAGGAAGGCCGAAACAAACTCAGAGGTCACAGTCTCTTTTAAAGTCCAGACATAATCTTGGTCAGGTTTTATGAAGACCATGTAGATCGATGTCTGAGATGGTCTTTTGAGGAAAGAACCACACAGATTGAGAGGACCTGTCCAGTCAGTGCACGCATTTGTCAGATAAAACTGTTGATTATCAAAAGGTTTACATACACCAATCATGATAAAGTCATACTTCTTTTTTATGTTTACGAGGAGATAGAGAATCGCATCACATCGCCTGCCCTTACCTACTTCGTTTTCGCTCAGCGAAAACTTCTGACTTTGTTTCTTCTTGCTGAACTCTTAAGGGTCTTAGCGTGATGTTTAATAGCCTATAAGCCTTCAGGGGCTAACAAATGCAAAACGATTTTTTTTAAATCCGACTATTCATCATCATTTCAGCCGAAAGACGTCCACTGCTGGACATAGGCCTCCCCCAAAAGGGGGGGGGGGGGGTTGCCATAATCGCCACGCTTGGCAGGCGGGTTGGCGATCGCAGTATAGTATCCGACTATTACTTTCTGAGATTAGCGCGTTCACACAAACTAAATCTTCAGCTTCATTATTAGTATTAAATTAAATATAATTGTTTTTATTACCATTCTCAGCACCAATTTGCATGACCTAAACAGGCAAGATAAACTGTACATTTAACCACCAACTTTTTTAATTATTTTTATTTGTTTCGTGAACATAGGTGATTACAGGTGTTTTTCAATATAAATGTCAAGTGCACAAACCATCTTCCGCCGATAGGCATACAAAATCCGAGTAAAAGTTATAGTAGAGTAAACTTATTTATAAAAATTAAAACAAAACGAATTCATGCTGTAGTTATAAACGAATTACTAATGTCAAAAAACATATTATTAGGCATGTCAATTTATAAAATTGTCATAATAATTTAAGGAAAATTTCATGAAAATTCACAATGTCAATAAATTTCAAAAACACAGATAAATATCGACGGCGAAGTGCCAATAACACCTAACTGACAAAGTCAAAAATTTACACAAACTGAAAAAAACGTTTAAAAATAAACAAGTTGGTTTAGTTGGGAGGGTACATAATAATATGTATTTCCAAATGTTAATTTAATGCTGTTGCAACTAAAAATACACTTAGGCGACTTCACTAAAACATGCGAATAACGCCTTTAAATTCAAAACGATAAAAAAGAGAATTTCTCAAATAAAAATACAGTTGACTGACGTCGACATATAAATTATAAAAAAAATCTTTAAAATTTGTCATCCATATTCTCCTTGACTGAATAATATACCTTGTCATTTAGTAGCTTAAAGAGCTGAGTTTTGAATTCATTATCATTCTTACAATTTCTAATATGACAAGGCAGTTTGTTATACAATTTTGGTGCCATTGCATAGACACTTTTATGAGCAAAAGCAGTTCTGGTGATTATTGTTTTCAACTTATCTGAGCGACGTTGACTTTCTACATGACTAAACAAGTGTATATTGGTTTTTACAAGCATCAGAACCTCATAGATATACAGTGAAGGTACTGTCAGAATATTTAAATCCCTAAAGTGTGGCTTACATTGTATCTCTTGTTCTTAATTTGCAGATGCATCTTTTTTGTGCCAAAAGCACGGAGGATATATTTGAAGCATTACCCCAGAATATAAGTCCATACCTCAGTGTGGAGGCTACATAACCGTGGTAGGCCGTTAAGAGGACTGTTTTGTTTGCAATTGTCATTGTCAATGTGTAGTCCTAAAAACGTTGTACTGTTTATTTCCAGTACTGCGTCTCTTTTGTACCTAATTTAGTATTGTGTTTGTTTTTTGTCGAAGTTTAAAGTCCATTATTTTGGTTTTTGTTAAATTAATTTTAAGGTTGTTAGAATTTATCCATTCTAAAATTGACACCAGGTTTGTGTTTATAACTAATTCAATTTCTTTAAAAATTACCCTGGTTGAAAACAATAGTGCTATCGTATGCAAATAAGCCCATCTGATGACTGCTTACTTTGGGGAAATCTTTTATGTAACAGATAAAAAGTAATGAACCTAGAACAGACCCTTGAGGCACCCCATACGAAATTGTCCTCGTACTTGATGTTTGCTTGGCTGATCTAAGTAAGCTGTTATCTACCTTCTAGATTTTACAACTAATAACACTGTATATATTTCTGCAAATAAATTATTCTTATTCTTAACTATTTAAATGGAATTTAAATAAAGAAACCTCGCTCTCTCCCACTTCCGACAGCGCCATCTTTAAAATAAAAACGCTCAATCAGCATTGATCGAGAATTTCCTTTAATTGGAATTCCATCCAGTTGCATCCCATCCCATAGAGAAGAAATGGACACAATTACTTCGAATGATCTATGTTCGTCAACTTTCTCTAAAGGGTCAATGCCCTGAGGGCTCGGAGATGACTTAAGATTTTATGTAGGTACGTATTATTTATTGCACGTGATTATGTGTTTGTTCTAAGTAGGTTCATTGTTTGGTGCGTATCAGAAAGTGCTTATTTGGGCCTATAATTTCGGGTATCATGGTGATTTAAGTGTTGTTTTGTACCAACTTGATTCGTTGTTTATTCTCACTTGTTTCGTAAAATTATTATGATTTATTAAGACAGCAATTTGCCATTTTTTTCATTTAATTTTATGGGAAAACTTTTTTTTCATTACTCTCACAACATTCTCATTGATCTCCTCAAAGAACAGGCTGGCTTAAAAGAAGGCGGAAGGTTAAAAAAATTCTCGAGAGTTTGAAACAGGAGTCATCACATCCAGCTGAGCAAGTCTGAACGATACCCATTTTCAATACTGGGAACGATTCAAAATCTCAGGAAATGCGCTGTGTTATGCGCTGGTTCCCCGGCATTTCGTAGTATAATAAGCCTTTTACTTTCCCACTGCTGGGATCCCTCTCTGTGAGAGGGAATGGTGTCCTTATGTATTGTTAAAATTTTGGAAAACAGTCGTCAACCCTTTGTGACATCAATTTGACGACTGATGAGCTTGTGTATGTGCCTAAAAAGGGCATTGTCGCCAAGAAAGTACTAGAAAATTCCTGCGAGACAATAAACCAGCTCGAAGATACATTTCTAATAATTATAGTTCGCAATGTCGATGCGAAGTTTGATAATCTTGTATCGAAAGTGAAACTTTACTGCGGGCGGAAATATTGAATCAATTTCACTACATCCACACAACGTCCTGCTTATAATATAGCCTCTTTGTCTGTGGTTGTCAATGAGTAACCATGTCAATTCTGTGAAATTGTTTGAATCGTGGACCCCGCCATCTGAAGTATAACAAAATGTAAGAACATAAAGCCTGTATAACCTGCAATCCGAAGGTAAGCAGAGATATACTACCACTTTTAACTATTATGTTGTCCTATGGAAGGAAGGGAACCAACAGGTTCATAAGTTATAAGTCATTTATTTCGAAGCAATATACATTGTGTAGAAATTTTGTAAAATAAAACACGTTCCCTTCCTTTTACAGCAGCCCGCAGCTCGATGTATGGATTTAAGCCATTTATATACATTTTTATAAATTTATTTAATTTATATAATATAAAGGGCTCAAATCCAGGCACCGGGCTGCTACTGAAAGAGGGGTATGAATTCTTTCCTACGAAAGCTGGCATAGTCACATCCCATTCAGATTTTTCAGCAAAGCTGGGACCCACCATGAAACTGGTATGGGTAGATGAATCTTTGTAATATCTGTACCCAGGATTTTGAAATATTTAGATTTAAAAGAGTCTATGGGGTTTTCTCAAGTGCACTGGCATGATGGTCAGACGCGATTAAGAAGGTTGTTGAAGGCAGCATGTACCGAGCGGTCCAAACTGGAGACGACCGCTTAACTTGGAGACGCGTCGTATGTGGTCGCTATCTTCAGCATTGAGGGAACGACGAAGAAGAAGAGATTGAGTTGATTGCCTGTTCTTCTCCATAGAGATCTACATACTTATTGAAACGAGCAACTAGCTTGAACTTTCTGACTAACGACCGACTCCTGGACAATTCAAAATTGTCAGTAAATGGTTTAATTTAAAAAAAATGGTTTCAGTTTGAAAAAAATATCCTGGGATATGCGTAGTCCCTTAAAGTATTACGTTACCGATATACTTGAAGGTAAAGGTCACACTTTGCTGGGTTTGTTTTATGCTCCCTTCAATAGTTCCAATAACATTTTGCCAGACCTGAGGATCTAACCATAAACACCAAGGATTGCAGAGGTCGGTCCTTCTAAAATATTTGCCCGCATATGGTAATCCAGACGACGATTAGACTCGCTAAGGTAGCCCAAGAATGGTCAGCTGACTTGTGTTATTTATAAAATCTGTTTGTTATAAGAGAGCTTTGAGGACCTCCTTCCTAAATTATTCGCATATTTCGTCCGCAAAAACTAACACGTATTGACACAATTTCCTTCACCATACTTCATATAAAGTTTGGCAGCCGCTCCTGTCTGCATTATGCATGATATGCCATTGTGTTCTTTGTGTCACATCGAACAGTACTGCATTAACTGTGCGATATTTACATGCGGCGAAAGTGAATGCCGTTTTGGCAGGTTCAGAGTTCGTTGTAAACTAGGTTAGTGTTACTCTACAGGGGTTCAGTATCATGTACTGCATTCACGGTAACAGGTTGCCCGTCAACCGTCCGTTGTCCCTGCCAGCTTGTATATTTTGTACTACTTCTTCGTATCGTAAGTGTTCATCATTCTCCAGCCCTGAGCAAACTAAAATTGTAATGTATTATATTATTTTATTTATTGTGATTGTCATTTTATTCTTTTTTTTATTCTCTCTGTTCTGTTAGTTTTTTTTTTCTAAATTTGCAAGTTTGAGTAATTTATGTGGCCTACCCAAATGTTCTTTCTTTGGTATTGTTCGTCGAATCGTTGAGCTCCTTAAGTCTTGAGTTGAGCTGCATGACTTCTGACAAATGCGTGCACTGACTGGACAGGTCCTCTCAATCTGTGTGGTTCTTTCCTCAAAAGACCATCTCAGTCATCGATCTACAGGTCTGCATATAACCTGACCAAGATTATGTTTGGACTTTAAAGAGACTGTGACCTCTGAGTTGGTTTTGGCCTTTCTTCTCATAGTAGTCAAATAGGAAACGCCGACCTCACCTAGTTTATAAAAAATATGATTGACGTGTAAAAGTGTTTGTGAAAACCTACTTATAATAATAAAATCATTTATCATTAAAACTTTACTGGGGGTGGTACATCTGCAATTCTGCATTTTGTTCTACGCATCTCTATTATGGTGTCTATGGTGTCCGCGAGTGCCCCAGGTGGTATGAAGCCTATGCCAGAAAAGGCACCGAACAAGGCTGTTGATGAAGGTTTCGTGACGGTGCAAAGGAGGAAGCGCCGATCGCGACCGAACAAGAACCGCTGCGGCAAAGCACCTATGGAGCCCGAAGTCAGCTTGCGTGACGCAAAGCCGAACACACCGGTGTACATCTCCCGCCTACTAGTGTATCACCACTAAGGTGGAAGACATCGTTGAGTATGTGCGCCAGAAGACGAGGTACACGCCGAGGGTGCAGTTACTGGAGTCGTACCGCGACGTCAACTTCAAGGCGTTCGTGGTGCGCGTGCCGAATTGTTATATGCCCGTCGTCATGGAAGAAGACTTTTGGCCGCAGGACGTGGTGTTCCGTCGCTTCCGCGGGCAAGTACCACAGAACAGCACAAGAACAAGCTAGTGAAGTGAAGTTCTATTTTTACCGACTTCACAAAAAGGAGGAGGTACTATGTTCGGATGTTTGTATGTTTTTTTTTTTTTTTTTTATTTTTTTTTTTTGTATGTTTGTTCATCGATTACTCCGCCAATTGTCGACGGATTTTCAAAATTATTTTTTTGTTCGAAAGTAGATAGTTCTGAGGTGGTCCCATTGTCACCAAGTTAGGATCTGATGATGGGATCTTAGAGAAATCGAGAGCAACCCTCAAATTTTATAGGCTCACTTATTGTTTTTCGCATATTTTATGAAGTATCTTGTGTATTTGCGTACGGTTGTCACCATCTCAGGTAGCTGGGCTGATGATGGAAGGTTCAACTCCTTAACAGTAAGAAGTTACTCGAACAGGCAAGGACTGTTTTAGTAAATTGTTTTGATGTTTGATAGGGCATTTGCCACATTTGGTCTCATGATCATCAAGTTATGACCTGATGCTGCAGACAGGATAGTCTGCAGAGTACCTAACTCCTCGACAACTAACAGCAGATATATCGTGTTTAGGCTCATTGAAAAGGGCTCGATGTGTGGATAAACGTACTGTTAATGAGGAACACCGAAGTACATAGAGACCTGATGCTGAAGCCAGTCGAGCATCAGAAAAAGTACAAACTTTGAAATTACAGCACCGTAGTCGTGTTTGGGCTCATTTTAAACAGGACTAAATTTTAAGTTCAATGCAATGTTGACATAAGTCTGGCCTGATGCTGCAGCCAGGATTATCAGCATCTAGTCTAAAAACTAATAAATACTTCTTAAAGTGAAATACTTTTGTGAGTTTTTCTTCTGTATAATTATCCTAACAAATGTTGCCGGTAGTGGCTAGATGAGAGAAGCGGAGGATCGCGAACGTTGGCGCAAACTTCGGGAGGTCTACGTCCAACAGTGAACTGCAATTGGCTGATGATGATTTATAAAAGCCTCAATCGTTGCATTTCACGCAATGCCTTTTCGTCATGTGGTCTATTTAGCAATTTGGTAGGCTCCAAGTCGCATAATACAATGTCATACAGCGTCTTTACACGACTAAGCGTAACATAAACTTGGCCCTTAGCAAAATTTTTCTTGCCTAAGTCTATTATTAAAGTAACTTGAGCATTTGCTCTCGGAAATTATGATTTGGTAAAGTGGAGCTGATGATGAAGACCACGAATGGCACTACTCAATGACAAATATTTCACGGGTTGCGATTCGATTACTTTAATATGGCTGCTAAGCAATTTATGCTCATTACAATGCGTATGGTGAAGTGGAGCTGATGGTGACTTCTCAATCAGCTCCAGTTCTCCTGGTTCTTACTAGGAGAACTCCTCAACAATTAACGTCCATGCATCGGGAAAAGCAATATTTTGTAAAAGGCGATAAGCAGTTGACATTAGGCTATTACAACTTAGATAAATTACAAACTGACCCGCTAAAAAGTGAAAAATAAAAACTTTTTTACAAAAAAAAACAACCGACTTCCAAAAACACTATAAATAAAGAGAAAAATAACTTTAATTTCGGAAGTCGGTGGCAAAAACTAAAATACAAATCCAAAGACACCGACTTCCGAAATTAAAGTTATTTTTCTCTTTATTTATAGTGTTTTTGGAAGTCGGTTGTATTATAATAAAATTATGTATGTTTAGGTTAAGGTATATATTTATGGGCCTGCGTCGCCTGAAACAAATGAATAAATAAATAATAAATAAATAGTGCCTAATTATGCGACTATCTAGGGGGGCCCGCCGCCCCTGTGCCGAGCCGATCAAGTGACCGGCAAAGCGGTTGTTTAACAAAAACTGCCGAATCGAATGTGCAGACCAGGGAGCCCAAAAAGGCCACTTTGGCAGAATCATAAAAGGATAACATTATAAATCATAATATGGCGAAGCCAGTCCGTGTTTTTCTTTTTATAGGTATGTATAATCAAAGAGATTGGGATTGGATTTGGATTGGATTGATTGGTATTTTAGCACAGACAAAAAAATTACTGAAAAATCCTTCACCAATGGGATTTGATACGATTTACTTAACAGTTAACTGTCCATTATGATTCATAATGTTATCCTTTTATGATTCTGCCAAAGTGGCCTTTTTTTGGCCCCTTTGTCACATGTGTGTAGCACCTCTTACAGGCAAGGTAGAACTTCCAGTTCCAGTTTCCACCTTGCTTGGCACCTGAGGGTCTACTCTATAAGCACGAAATCTGTAGTTTCGCCAGAAGTTTTCTACTCTGTATATCCTACGGGCATATTATGAGTAGTTCGGGGCCGGAACTAAGAATGAATGACAAAACAATTTGACAGTTGCCCTTATTTTCGCTATTATTATTATTTTTAAATATAATTTTCTCAGGTTAGTGCTTGGTATTTTCAGAATCTCACGGGTGTGAACCAAGGTGAGATTCTAGTTGTTATTTTAAGAAGGTAAATGCTCTGTATTGCAGTGAAATTATTGTCCAAGTCTAGTTGTAAAAAGTGTTTACTATAGTAGCTTTTGTAGTGTTATGTATGTGTATATAGATAGATTTAGTGCATTAAAACTATTGAATATTTGTTTCGGGATATCACCTGTTTTTGATATTCCTATTGGGACTATAGTGACTAATATTATTTATTTATTTTAGGATCTCCAACAAAAGATATACACTAAACATTAAATATAGTTAATGGACGACAAAGTATTTGGCAGGTGTACTCTTTCTTCTCTTAACAGGAGACCACAGCATGCACAATAAAATGAACAACTAAGCTAACAAATTATATACCTAATACAAATGTTAGTATGTTGCTATGTTTTGCCCGTCCGAAAAAGTTAATAGGAATTAGAGTTCATTCCAAAGAATCGAACTACTTTCAGAAGGGCCTGTATCTTCGTTGAAGGACTCAGAGACTAGGCCCGCTGCAATAGCGCCCCTGGTATTGCAGAAGTTAGGGAAAACTATGAAGGGGAATGCTAAATGTAAGCATAACATTGCCACGGCTGTAAAAAAATACATTTTATCAACAATAATAATGATTATACTAAAGCAATAGCAATAAAACAAATAATATCGAGTACCAAAAGTTTAATTAATAACATTTGACAATAAATTATTAAGTTAATTTAATAAATTAATGAACTGACTGGAACGTAATATTAAATCAATGAAAATAAATAAATAACGCTTCAATATTTACATTGCATTTAAATAAAATGAGCACCTTTTAATAGGAAAATATCAAAATAAATATGAGATCTGTAACCTAAGTAGATTAATAAATATATTTGTAAAATAATAATATTTGGCAATCCATAATACTTTCAATTTATAAATATAATGCAGAAAAAATATTAAATAAATGCAATAATTTATTTACATATGTACATGTGGATACTATATTCTTTTTATTATAATTATTATACATAGATATTGTCAGTCTTTGTATTATATAAAATGTTTCACAGCATATAAATAAATAAATAAATAAATATATATTCGTACAAAAATATGCCCATTCAATACACATAATACATATATTATATACGTTCAAAAATATATAAAACGAAGTTAAAAATATTAATATCGCTATTCTGCTGATCGATACATACATTAATTAAAGCACACTCCAAAGTCTTGTAATATATAAATAAAACATATAAATATATTAAAATATTTTTGGTTATAACTAAAAAAACATTGTAAATAGGACTATAAATTATGTAATTTATATTTAGTCTTTAAAGAGTATTTGAGGTACTTTAATAAAACGTTTAATGCTAAGAGAAAATAATGTTCTCTCACTCATTTTCCGCTTTTCTATAATAAAATTATTATAACCAAGACCTTCTATGATATCCCATAATAAAATAGCTACTACAGTTTACTGACCCTTGAAATAAAATAAATTATATTACACTCTAAAATATTCATTTTCAACCAGTTAAACCTTGAAGCAATAATGATTTACCGAAAACAATAAATAAATAAAAACAAAAAATAGATAAAAAAATATGACACACACATTATAGGAATTCGAATTTCGAACGTTCATCCAACAGTAGTGTTTTTCTGACTTTATTTACGGAATTCAATAAATATTTTATTATTTTTAATGATTATTTAGAGCGAATAAATAAATATTATTTTATATTTAGATTTTAGAATAAAACTTGCGACAGGCATTCTCCCTCAAATGTTGCATAACTATGTACTCTATAATTGTAAATAATTTAATTATATGTTGTCTATTTATATATTTATGTGAAACCGATTGGTCCTTAGATTCGCGTATTAATTAATGTTAATTAACGGTGGGTTCGCTGGCTATTGGGCGTAAGCGTTGTACGCTAAGTCTTGAGATTTCTCGAGCGACCTGGAATCAAGACAAAAGAAAACATAAAAATATTTATAAAGGTACCAACAATGCTGACATGCAAAAGTTCCATAAATTCCCTATCGAAACTGAGGCTTATTTATTGTAAGCAAGTAAAAAATACCCTGGATTTTACAATGAAAAATGTAGGCTCTAAAAATGCGCGAATTATGATCTACATAAAATGCATGCAATTTAAATCCCAAATGAACAAAATATTAATATTTATTTAGCCCATGTGCTAACCTACCACCCAGATAAAATATATTTTATGTAATTCAACGTAATTTATATTTAAAATGCTATCCAAAATAATAAAAATTTCCTAACCCTGGGTTGCCCCCGGCATTTCTCTCGAGGTGGTCACTTTGCGCAACGCTGGCAAATTAGAAAAAATAAATGTCAAAATTTCTGCAACAAACTATTTCATGAAAAAACATTTTTAAGTTCAAATACAATTAATAATCTTTTTGAAATGCATGCAAAAAAAAAAACCGAGCCGGGTCATTTAAAAAAAAAAGAAATTATGCTTTATTAAACACAAAAAAGGAACTATTTGTGACTGAAAATTGGTGCATCTCTATAGACGTTTGTGCTACCCGTTACTATGTTCTCCCCGTCAATGAGCAAGTTAATGTCTTAATTTCCTACTAAACTGATCAAGGCAACTACTTAAAAAAATCTGTTCAACCATTCCACAATAAGGAGTAATTCAGCCGTCGGTGATCAAACCCTTTGTTTATTCAAAGTGACTATAGGCCTCAACTGTACGGAAACCTACATTTCACTCCAGAATAATTAAACATTGGAAACTTAAAATGATATCAGTGCAAACATGATCTTACGTGAGATTTCGCACTTCATAAAAATATATAAATTTTATTATGCCTAAGCGGGCTAAATAATCTACATCTAATAATTTTCAGAAACATTCTCACCTGCTCCACCCAGAGCCACCATGTCCTGCCGAGACCACCACTTCATGAGCCTCATGTCCACCCCCGCTCGGAGACAATAGTTTCTTCAACCCAATGATACCAGCCAGTACCAGTGCCAACTTAGACACAATAAGTGCCTTTCCAGCCAATAGTGCCAACGCTCCGAAGGCCAATGGTACCATCATGCCTCCGATAAGCAGGGGGATTGCGAGAAGAGGCGCCAACTTCTTTCTTCTGCTGCGTCCCTGGTCCTCTGATAATTCTGAGCCATTTTCGGTGGGGAATTTGACCTGGAATTTAGAGAAGAGGTTCTGTCACGAACATATGAAATGGTATGTAACGGAAAACTTGATATTCATTATGAGAAATGTTATAAAACAAGTGTTAGCAATTCAAAGAATAATTTAAAGCCCATTATGAATATTATTGCTGTATGTCATAGCATCTTGCATTTCTTTGTGACTAGTGTGTTTTGTTTCTGACTCAAAGGATCAATCTCTGTAACGTTCAGATAGGGCCGGTTGTTTCAAACAGTTGGTTTGTGTTGGTAAGTCAAGACCATAATTTTGTAACTGTAATTTGAAACAACGCTTTTTTTTGGTTTGACGACAATTAGTGCCAATTTTGACGTATACGCATGCGTCAAGTGGACGTGAAACAACCCTAAACCTATTTGGCAAGATTATGTTGCCATACAAACCTTTCACTTCAAATAATTGGTGAAGCTCTAAAGAACAGTAAGCAATAAATCTGACATTCAATTCAAAATATTTCATTTCACATGAACCTACATGGGCACGTATGAAACATTAGAAGCTATGTGCACGGGCTAATTCCAATTCGCCGTTAATTGGATTTTTAAATGAGAACTGCAAATTTGGCTGATAATAGGAATGCGAGGAGAGTGTAGGCTTGTCAACAAGTACCAGGTACTTAACAAAATAGAAAATTGTCAACAACGAAATTAATAAGAGAAGTATAGTTTTTCAGAAGTCGACGCTCGAAAGCGGTTACATTTAAATAAATTCATGCCAGTATTTATTCCGTGTTTCCTACATACATCATTACAGTAACTAATTGCAACTAAAGCTACCATAAATACATCATTATAGTTACTAATTGCAACAAAAAAGTGAATTGATTCCTTGAACCGAATGAATGCATGTAATAACAATTTGTTACTCAGTTCAAACGTATAATTCAAGAAAATATTCAATAACTTCCTACAATAGAACACGCGATAAGAAAGTGCGGAAGATTTTAAATTATGAAACATGAAACAAACAAATGAAAAATATTAATTAGAGAAATGTTCGGGCCAATTTGTACATGTCTTTCTTATTGGTACCTTCAAAAGTAGCAAATTGAATCAGCAGTAGACGTAAGTTCGGAAACGTTTGGTATCCCAAACGTTTCGAAATTTCGAAAATTTCTAGAATAATAATAATGTAATATATTATTATTCTTTATTGATTCCTTACAAGTACATTACTAGTAAAAAAATATATTCCAATTCAATTTTTAATCAATTATATCAAAATCATAAAATGATCTTTTCCTTTAAGTATTTAATTAAATACTATATCACAGTTAATAGAGCGAATCAAAATGAATTCATTTCAAACTACATTCTTATAAAAATTTGAATAAATATTAGTTTAGGTGTGAAGAAAAATATCAGAAATAAATTAATTCAAAAATATTCTATTTCTAGGATGGTGACGAAGAACTGGTAAGTGAAAAATAGGGCAACCGTGCAACTATTGTGCCTTTGAAAACAACTTAAAATTGCTCAAAGGGAGAATCGTATTCAGCAGTGAAATTTTACGACCTGTTTATAGATGTTATTATGATGATTTGAGAGTTCTTCAAAATAAACTTCACTCTAAGCTGAAATAATCTACTCAATTTATCTCTTTCAAGAAGAAAGTTATGTTTAACGATACAACCCGTGGGTTGACGAACGCATAACCATTGCTGCAGCATGCGTATTTTTCGAGACTAAAACTAGCTTCTGCAATCAAGCATATAATCAGAACTGACATATGACCTACCAGAAAAGTAAAGCCGCAGAAGATACAAACAATGAAGGAACAAGCTTTTCAGGAAATGCAACGATGAATCGTTGGTGAACTTTGACCCCCCATAATTGAACAAAATCCGGAAATAGTAATTAGCCAAGCCATTACACCTTTGGCATAAACGATCATGAAATATTAAAGTGCAAATATTTAAACTGGTTATTATTTTAGGCTGAGCATCGTTACAATCATCGGTAAAATCTTAAATCATATTAACATCAAGACACGCGGTAACTCCAAAATTTAAGGTTCCTATTCACTAATTCAAGCAATTCTATGTTCAGCAGTGCACTGCACCAGCTGCAGAGTTTCTAACTGCTAACTACAATGAACGGTCAACAAACGCTTGACAGACCGAATCTATTCAACCAAGAACCAATCACGCACCTATCCCTAATGACATTACTAGAAACGACACGCACTGCCGTGCAAACCCCCCATTTAGCACACATTAGATTTTCTCTACGCATATCAATTATCACGCACGGACCAATTAGAAGACAGAGTTTAATAGAGTGTGGCCAGCAAAAAGTGAAGATGGACTAATTAAATGCAATTATGAGATGCATCGGGAAAGTTGTCACGCCGCGTTGGTGGGTGGTATGCTGTTTTTACACATTAACTGTAAGATTGAGCCGTCACGCTTTTACGGGGGTAGCCGGATCTAGATGCAGCCGGAACTGACTCATGTACGAAGTGATTTATTTTACAGCATCTTCAGTTTTTATATGGCAGATATTAATCTGATATTAATCTGTTTTGATTGCAAAATAAGCTGAATTAATAGAGGTTCATTTGAGTTGGTCAAAAAGCAGGTTAAAATAGGAATTAATGTTGCACCCTGAAACAATATTTACACAGATATATTGATGTGGCGACATTTCAGAAAAAAAAGGGATAAGGTGCGTTATACCTTGTGGTAAGCACTTTGCTAAACGAGAGGGTTTGATTGCAGATATAACATGCGCTAGGGTTGAAAAGGTATTAGAAATATTGGAGAAAGAACAAAAAGGGTGATGTCCAATGCAAAGCTCCAAAGTCATGTACACTGCAGCAGCGTATATGACATTGGAGAATAAATTTTGCCAGAGCACTCTAAAATGATCACAAAATTCCCTTACGCTTGTTATGATAAAATTATGATTGACTAGCTGCGCATCGCGGTTTCGCCCATATAAGTCTTGATCCCGTGAGAAAGTTGGGATAACGGCTCCTTCAAACAGGCTTCAGACAATCGCGCGCGACATAAAGGCACCGCAAGTCACGCAATGGGTGGTGCCTTTGTGACGTGCGCAATTATATCGCGTGTCGCGCCTGTTTTTAGGGGCCTTAAAAAGTATCCTATGTCCTAATCCAGATCATGATCATGACATTTTTTTTAAATTCGTTCAGCCGTTTTAGCGTGAAAGCGTAACAAGCAAACATACAAAAACTCAAATCCTGGTTTTTACCCTAAATCTTCACTACGAATTCCATTCACTTTACATTTTTTTTAAATTACTGTAATTTTTTTAAATTTTTTGTAATTTCTTAATTTTGTTATGTAGAAATTGCCCATATTTTTTACGAAGAGCCAAGTGATTGTTAATTATGGCTACTACGTCAATTTCATCCAATTGCAGCCCAGACAGAGAGTCAGAAAAATAGATCGGTTGATAACGAAGCTTAACCCGTTAAGAGCGACAAACGAGAACCAACTAAGCAACTACTAAGTTATACCCAATCAGTGGTTTGTTTAATTGTAGGTGCATACGTGCTTTATGAACGGTGGCTTCTTTTCTACTTTGCAGAGTTGGTTAATATTAGTGTCGGCTTGTTAATGCCTGTGATTACACAGGCATGGGTTAACTGGTTACCCTTCAGTGACTATACCATTGACAGCTTGAAGCGACCAGAGGGCATTAACTAAATACTCGTGAGAATGCATTTCAAATAGTGTTGCTATATCTTTACGTACTTGATAAAGCATTGTGCAATCTTCTGAGCCTATGGTGTCCTCTGAATAATTTTGCGAATGTGCTATTGTATTGCGAACTATGTCACTTAAACTCGAAGTTTTAGGGGTTTCTGAATGACCTCATAATGATTGCTACGATATTGGCCAAAAGGAAAGTCATCAAACATAACAACAAATGAATTTCAACCTAGTATTATACAATCTAAGTCAGGAGGTGAACCTCAACCTTTTGGTGTTTTAATTTTGCCCCTAAGATTCAGGTCATCTAATTTATGGATATGGTAACAGCTATATTCAAAACTGTGCACAGGAATATTACGTTAACAAACGAAACCATTTTTTCTGTGCATCTTATAAAATCTCTGCGGTTATAGATTATATACGTTATAGACATCGTGGAAGCTATTAAAGGCACACGCATTTTTGAGTTAGGTACAATTACTTCCTCAAAAATATCAGTTTGTAAAGTCATCCTCAATTCCAAGTCAAGTTATTTAATTCTAGTTTATATTGATCGTGTAACAATCTTAGAATTTAATATATATTTCCGCAGTCTGTATCAGCATGTATTTTTTAAAGGGTCAGAACAGACCTGTAAATGTCAGGAAAGGGATAAAAGGTCATTTATTAATTTACGCTTTACTGTTTTCAATAATAGCCCCACCACCGAGTTAGTAAGCTAAGAAATTAATGTCTTGCAATCAAACCTTTAATCCTATAAAGAAAAGCCCGGAAACAAACACTATTACCACTATCACTTACTAGGTGACTAAATGCATTCATAATACTCGTACCTACATGGATTACTTACAGTGTATCAAGAGCGCCGTATGAATAATAATTTCTTTATTATACCTCTGTATGGAAGTCGCATTATGTGTTATGTCACCCAAACAATGAGTATGTGAAGTAACTAGTTCATTCAGAGTCAAGTTTGATTGAATTTGTATGGTATATCAATCATTACCTGGTTTTTTATGGCTGTTATGAGCATCAACCAGGAAGGCCTTTTGGTATTACGTGTCATTTGACCTGACTTTACATTACTTAAATCTTCCGTGTTCTACTACAAAAAGTAGAGAGAGAAAGAGAGATAGAAGAAGAAGAAGAAGAGAGAGAGAAGGAGACAGAGAGAGAGAAAGTAGAGACTATGGTGAGATGCATTGATTGTGTGAAGGATGATATGAAAGATCTAGGAATTATTGATAGAGTGATGGCTGACAAGGGAGAATGGAACAAACAAACGTGTTACGCTGACCCCAAGTAACAGGAGACAAATACATTTAGATGATCGTAGCTACCACGTCAGGCACATGTACCTTGAGACGTAAGTACGATCGACGACACAAGATAACTATCCACCGAATCTAGGAGATGGGTGAATACTGGGTGAGGTGGATACAAAATGTTTTGTTACAACTATAACTATGATCAATCATTGCAATTAGATTAAACATCAGCAAAGCAGTGACTACTTTCAAAGGTCTTCCTGTTCAAACCACCAACACTGGCCATGCTGCTGTAAAACAAACACCGTTTCCAAAAAACAACTAAATTGTAGATGAGGAAACTAATTCTAAAGTGCAAAGAAGAAGCGATGGCCTTGAAGTATAGGATAGAAAAGAAAAAATTGAACAAGTCGGGTCTACTGATCTATGTGACAATGTACCAGATGAACACGTTTCATCATCATCATCTGCCTAGCCTTTTCCCAACTATGTTGGGGTCGGCTTCCAGTCTAACCGGATGCAGCTGAATACCAATATTACACGTTTGTTATGAACAAGTTGATATTGATTGGACGACAAATAACTTATTCAGAAAATGATAATCGATAAAACAAATGTTCGTGAAAATCCAAAACCATGTTGAAACCTGTCTTGAAGTGACCACGTGGCACTTCTTATAACCTAAAATTTCGCCATGAGCAATCACATTATATACCTTTTACGGTTTTCCTGTAAAAGTTCCTGAAACACTCTTTATCTTCTCTGTGTTAGTAAAAAATATATTATAATTATGTTTGTTTCACGTGACTAACATTACAATTAAACTCCTTATCCAGCATTTGCAATCACAGATTACCTACATTATAATATTATTTTTTAACAGTATATGCACACTATAAATCAATTTAAATTATTGCCAACGTCATTAATTTTAGTATCTTAATCAATTGAATAATCACTTAATTTTAGAATTCCAAGGCACTTCAAACTAAAATGAAGAT
Source organism: Mesoligia furuncula (assembly GCA_916614155.1). Lineage (NCBI taxonomy): Eukaryota > Metazoa > Arthropoda > Insecta > Lepidoptera > Noctuidae > Mesoligia > Mesoligia furuncula. The sequence continues at coordinate 2,171,166 of OU744813.1, read as the reverse complement.
TAAGTTAAAGTTAAATGATTCTTACCTGCAATGTATGGGACCTCATAAAGTTAACGACCTTGTCGAAAATGAGGTTATTGAGCGACCCCTCGTCCATTCCCCTGGGGATCGCTTCCTCCTTCTCCACAATATTCACATCCTTGTCCTTGGTTATCGTCACCCCATTCAGGATGTCCAACTCTTCAGTTTTCGTCAGCCTGCTCAAAGTCTTCGCCAATTTTCTTTTGAGGCAGTGCGAAATGTCGGACCCGCTGCAATCTTTGTAGGTCTCATACGCTAATTTTAGATCTCCTAGAACATTATCATCCGAGCTTCGAGCTTCTAGTTTGTTCTGTGTCGTGGTCGCCGTTCTGGCCGTGGCTGCGGCGACCAAGGTCAATATCAGGAGGTACTTTACCATGTTTGTTGTTTGCACTATGTTGGCTATATGGGCACTGTGTATAACTAGAGCAATGGTTGCGTTTATATGCGCTTAGTGTCACGGTACACTGGCTATCGCTGAGAGGGATGCAGCGATGCATTTATATGTTGTTGGGTACTGTCGGGAACTTATTTTGTAGAGTTGGGATTAACAAAATATTGAAACGATTATAAATCATAGTTTTTCTTATTTGTCTCCTTTTGATCCTTTGCAGATCATGCAATGTTCACCAGCAGCTAATAGATAATAAAATAAAATTGAACGAGGCTGGGATGTTCTGATTGTTCTAAACACCACAGAAATTATTATAAATTCACAAAAGCACAGCTTTTCTATATTATGTCCATGTCATGCTGCACTTTGTGCATAAGTGCAATGACGTGAAATAAGGAAGACCTGACAACAAACATGACTTATAATTGGCTATAACGTCATGCGTGGGAGGATGATTATATTTGCCTCAAACCTGCCGCCAATTCAGTTGTTGATGTATTAATTTGGATGTCGTGCACAAATCGAAAAGTTCATCAAATGTTTTTTTTTTTCGACCACAAGATTTGTTTTTCGGTAATATTGATAGCTTTAATATTGATGGACGCTAGTAATGGCACCAAACACGTAGCAGAATTCTGGGCCAAGACCGACTTACCAACTGAATTTCGACAAACCATAATACGGCAAGATTTTATTTCGACAATATGGAACTTCGACACGTCTTCATTTCGACAATATCTTAAGTCCGACACTACTGTACTCCGATAAAGCGTTTCTTCGACATTACTTAGCTAGGAAACGACGCGACTTCGAGGACATGCTTCTTCGACAACAATGGTAGATCGACACGCTAAGAAAAAGAAGAATAGTTATAGGTTCAATAAGGCTATTGGGTCGTGTCTTTAACTTATTTAAAAGAAGGGTTCTATCTTAGTATCTTAGTGAGTCTTCTTCTCCAGAATCTCGTATTCAGAGTGGCAGGGAATCCATGCTTACAGATTGCGCGTCCATGTCCCTGTCATCTTGTATATAAAAAAATATTTAAATATAAATATTGTCTCCACAACTGTACTTCACCGGACCTGCTCAATTTAAAACAGTTTGATATCATGACTTAACTGTTACGAGGTGCATCTTCGTCCACTGAGGATTGAAATTATTGAGATCATTTCGATCTGGTATCGATTTATATAACCAATCGCTGGTTACGGCTTAGGATCAGTTTTTATGGGATATTCCTTGGGGACAGTCGTCACAATTGAGAGTGGGAGTTTAAATTTTTTAAATATTGCTTTTTTAAGGGTTGTGGATACTATGGATTAGACTAGGGATTTCTTCATACCTGTAATACTAGCCTATTATTGTCCCAATGTAGGGCAAATACCTATGCTGATACAGAGAAGGTATATGCATTGATCATCATGCTTGCTCAAGGCAAGCAAGGCAAGTTTCTGGGTTGGCAATTTCAGACTTATATTAATTATAAGTCCAGGTTTCATCACAATGTCTTCCTTCTTCGAAGTTAGTGATGTCAAAGATAAACCTATAAAGTACATAACTAGGAATTGAAAAAGTAACATTGGTAGTTCCCGGATTTGAACCCACAACTTCGTGCATGAGAGACGAGGCCATATCCAGTGGGCCATCATAATTGCCATACTTACGTTCATCGTTTTCGTTATAATATCTTCAGTCCATACCAAAGAGATGCTTGGTTACTTCTTCCTCATGTCAATCTTCTCTGATCAGCTCCAACTCGTGCCCAGGACTTATAAGCAATCGATCGTCATCAAATCTACAGTCGTCTTCGTTTTAGATCAAATCATAGATTGAGTAAGATGAAGTCATTCATCTTACTCGATCTATGATTTGATCTAAAACGTTTTGCACGCATGCACAATTGGAGGACATTGTTCATTCATCTTTATCAATTCGTAGACTGCTAAACATAAATAAATAAATAAAATTTATTTAGCTCTCAAAGTACAACAAAAACTTAATCTATGTATAGTATAATTTATTAAGGTATTTATTGGTTGTACAGCAGCACATAACTGATGATGATGATCTAGCAACTCCCAAACTAAGTCAAACTTGTATTTTGGGTTAGTTAGAGTTAGTGGTTCGTAAGATGCAGGGCTTAGGTACATAGACACAACCTTGTAGCATAAGAATTGACTTAAAAAAAATGTACAGTATATAAACTTAATTAAAATTTTGAAACATTCAATGAAATTATAGCATCTAAATTAACTAAAAATACAAAATAAAAAGAAAGAAAGAAATATATACTTTCATATCGAAAAAAATTATGTTTTACTTTTTTATACTTGCAACCAATTGTCGATGTTGCATGAGGCAGTTTGGTAATCACTTCATCATTTCAGCCGAAAGACGTCCACTGCTGGACATAGGTCTCCCTCAATTTTGGGGTGGGGTTTGCCATAATCGCCACACTTGGCAGGCGGGTTGGCGATCGCAGTATGGTATGATGGTGTAATGCATAGAGAACGGTGCTGCCCATTCTCCGGTCTCCCTTAGTCGCCTTTCACGACACCCACGGGAAGTATGGGGGTAATCACTTACCTTGGGGAGATTAGTTACCGTTGGTGCCTATGACAGCTATCTTACCAGTGTAAGGTGAGGACAGAAAACTAAAACGTGTGATTAAAAATATTTTAAATCTAGTCACAATCTCCCTCAGCGACAATCAATTTCAAAAACTTGTTAAGAATGTACGAATAGAGGCATTTTTGACTGAGATTGAGACTGAATTCAGACTGTGAACATTTTTAAAATTACGTGAATTGCCCCTTTTTAGGGTTCCGTAACCAAAGGGTAAAAACGGAACCCTATTACTAAGACTTCGCTGTCTGTCCGTCTGGCCGTCTGTCCGTCTGTCTGTCACCAGGCTGTATCTCAAGAACCGCGATAACTAGACAGTTGAAATTTTCACAAATTATGTATTTCTGTTGCCGCTATAACAACACATACTAAAAACAAAATAAATTAAATATTTAAGGGGGGCTCCCATACAAGAAACGCGATTTGTTTGCCCTTTTTTGCTCGATATCAAAAATGGCAACAGGTAGGCACTTGAAATATTCACAAAATACTCAGTTGTATTTTAACTTTAATAATAAATAATAAAATTAAAATGAAATAAATATTTAAGGGGGGCTCCCGTACAACAAACATGTTTTTTTTTGGCGTTTTTGTGTTGTGGTACGGAACCCTTCGTGTGCGAGTCCGACTCGCTCTTGGCCAGTTTTTTTTGAAGATGGGGAAATATCAAATAACCCCTCCCGCTCTGGGTGGAGCGGAAGGGATTGTCAAACTCTTACTGACTAAAACCCACCCGTGTTCCTTCCTTAGCCCGTTATGGTCCGGGCCAGCGGTAACCCTTTCGGACAATCCCGCTGATTCGGCAGGCTTCGGCCCTGACGGGCCCGGTTCACTGGCTGACATCTCTTTGAGGCGCACGTGGATCACATGCGCGCCGTCCAGCACAGGCCTGGTCCTGATCAGACGGTGAGTTGAATTGCCCCTCTGATCTTTCTGCAAAAAGCTAAAAATTTCATAGGGTAAAAGTAATTAACTTTATCCTTTTCTTAGGTATTTGTATACTACAAAGAAGATTGTATTCTTGTGACAAAAATTCCATAGATATAAAATGACATCAAAATGTAACTTAATGATGAATGACAATTAAAAACTGTACAAATGATAAACTAAGCTAATTAATGTTGTAACATTACAGTTTTAATATTTTTTTTATAAATGGACGTTCCGACAAGTTAATTGGGGAACCTGCTTGGAACTGTACTCAAACACGAAAATATACAATTTGATGATTAACTAGCTTCGGCCCGCGACTTCGTCTGCGTAATATTCTTGTTACCCCCACACACCGATCCCGCCCCCGCTGAGACTTCACTTAGCGTTCTTTCTGACTTTACGCTTTTGTTTTTTTTTCAGCTCCTAAGGGTCCTAGCGTGATGTATAAATAGGCTATGGCCTTCCTCAAGAATTTGGCTATGAAAAGCAAAAATATTTTTTCAAATCCGACCGATAGTTTCAGAGATTAGCGCGTTCAAACAAACAAACAAACTTCATCATCTGCCTAGCCTTTTCCCAACTATGATGGGGTCGGCTTCCGGTCTAACCGGATGCAGTTGAATACCAGTATTTTACATGGAGCGACTGCCTATCTGACCTCCACAACCCACTTACTGGGTAATACGATACCCCCTGGTAAGACTGGTTATCAGACTTTCGGGCTTCTGACTGCCCGTAACGACTGTCAAAGATCCACGAATGACAGCCGGGACCAACGGCTTAAGTGCTTTCCGAGGCACGAAAGGGTCACGGTATGTAAAGATGGTAACCCATCCACAGATTAACCGCGGCAAGCGTAGCTTAACCTACCATCGATCGACGTGTGCGGCTGTTATTATTTAGCCACGAGCCCCTTGAACAAACAAACTCATCAGCTTTATTATTAGTAAAGAAGATGAACATTCAAATCGCAATTTGTTTATACAAGAAGCTGTATGTGTCTTGCCTCATTTGGTTACCGACTTTTTTGTCAGGACACTTGGATACCCTACGTACGCTTGTCATAAGCCGAACTATCACCGATTAAAGTTTACTTTAGTTAAGCTATTTAGCTTACTTAGCAGAAATTATTTATAGAATAGAAAAGCTGTCGATTGGGGAAGATGGCATTTATAAGAGGGTTGTCTACGCACCACAACTTGCCAAGCGGTAGGGTGATGCAGTAACAGTAAAAGAGACATTCGCACTTTTCGGGCGAGTAAATTCGTGCGAACCGACTTATAAGCCATTTGATTATGGGGCTTAAAAATGATGTTAGGTTGAGCAAAGCACAGCCCTTCGTGTTGAATTTGCGGACATTCGTTAAGCATCATCATCATCATTTCAGCCGAAAGACGTCCAGTGCTGGACATGCACCTCCACGGCAGGAGAACCAAGGTAGCCGACATAGCCCGAAGAATTGCCAAACTTACGTGGCAGTGGGCGGGGCACATTGCTCGCAGACCAGATGGCCGATGGAGCCGAAAGGTTCTGGAGTGGCGACCGCGTACCGGAAGACGTTGCGTTGGAAAGCCCCCAAAAGGTGGTCCAATGAACTTGTGAAAGCCGCAGGGACCCATTGGATGCAAGAAGCACAGAACCGGTGGAAGTGGAGGTGCTTGGGGGATTCCTTTTTCTTAAACATTTTCAATAAATCAATCTGCCTAGCCTTTTCCCAACTATGTTGGGGTCAGCTTCCAGTCCAACCAGATACAGCTGAATACCTGTATTTTACATAGAGCGACTGGATATCTGACCTGACCACAACACAGTTACTGGGTAATACTGGAAAGGCTTTTGGTAAGGCTGGTTGTCAGACTTTTGGGCTTCTGACGACCCGTAACGACTGTCAAAGATCTACGAATGACAGCCGGGACCAACTGCTTAACGAGCTTTCCGAGGCACGGAGGGTCTTAGTACGTAAAGATGCTTACCCATCCACGAACCAACCATGGCAAGCGTAGCTTAACCTGATCGATCGAATCGTGCGGCTGTTATTACTTAGTGGCTAAGTAAAATTGAGCGGCTTCAAAATTTTTGTATAAGGTTCATATTCGGTCTGCGCAAATATGACCACGTTTCCGAATTTCGTGTAAAGCTCAAGTGGTTACCAATTCGCCTTCGTCGGAATGCTCATATTCTTTCCCTTTTGTACAATGTGCTCTTTTCCCCTTCTACCCCTCTCTATCTCAAGAAACGTTTCCAGTTTCTTTGTGACTCCCACACGAAATTTTTAAGGTCATCAGATAACTTGAAGCTCAAAATGCCTATGCATTCCACAACTTTATTTGATAAATCCTTTACCGTCCAGGCTGCTCGTTTGTGGAATGCATTGCCAGTTGATATTAAACGCGCGCAGTCGTTACATTTGTTCAAAAGACTCGTGAAGGAACAGTACTTGTCGTTGTGATCATGTTGTCCTAACTGCAATGGACTACTGTCTTCTTTTATTTTCGTTGCTTATACAATTTAGTATGTATGTATTTATGTATCTATAATTTTGGATAATTATATATCTGTGTATCTATTTTAGTGTATTGTATACATAATATTTGCACCAACGACAGCCCCATTTTATGTCCTGGAAAATCACTGTCCATTCCAAGGTTGCCTGGAAGAGATCGCAGAAAGCGATAAGGCCGCCCATTGTATATTTTGTAGTGTTTGATGTATCTTTTTCATGTTATGTATTTTTGTGGTGTACAATAAAGTATATATAAATTAATAAATAAATAAAGCTCTTTTTCCCAATTTTCCTAGAAGAATTTGTTAATCACTGAAACCAGTAAACGATATGTGATCAATGGGATTAAAGATGCAACGTACAGACATACAGAAGAGCTCTTGAACTTCATTACATATGAAAAGCTCATTACAATAAATGTCATCACATGCAACGAACACATCTGTCACGCGAAATTTCAGCAGAACACAAAAACTCTCATTTTCATTGCGTTCGTAACTCTTCAATCGATTGTCGAACAAATTACATCATGATTAGTGACACGCAAATTACATGCATTCTTCATTTTCTATAATAATTGGTACAAACGTGAATCTTTCTATTATGATTATTCCTAACCTCCGTGTTTTCAACACACTATCAACCTAGCATATAACCCGAAGAATAAAAATATAAATATTTGGTCATCGAACAAAAAAAATTAAATTATCAATGTTAAATTATTCAAATCGTATACTCGATACAAACATTCCATGCATTTCGAGTTGAAATTCAGATGGCAGTATCGTTTCAGCATTATCATTAAGTTTCATTATTATTACTTTAAGTATAGTCATCTTCTCTTTTGTGCCATGCTTCTCTGCCTCATCCATGTCTTTCCTGCAACCTTTTGTAGGTCATCCATGCAATTGGCTATAGATCTGCCAACGTTTCGTCTACCATATTTCGGCAACCATTCCAGCATCACCTATAGCTTATTTCCATCAACATATAGGTAATAGAATTGACTCTCATTATCATCATCTTTACCCTTGCCTCGTGTTACTTGGATCAGCGCAATACCACTTTTCTTCCATTCCCCCAGTGTCAGCCGTCCTGCTATCCTTTACTCCTTTTTCATCATAGAAATATTGAAGTTACTCAATATCGTCGGTAGAATTGACAGTATTAAAAATTTTCAAAAGTTAGAGCTAAAATATCTAGTGCCTGTAAAAAATTTCAATTTGGAGCCTAGCTTCTGTGTCCAAGATTAGTAACGATCAATTGAAACAAAACGATACCTACGAATTGATCGACAAACGACTCGATTTAATTATTACTTTGTTCTCATTCTCATTGTAGATAACCTCCGAATGTGCAGCCAATTTGACATCCATTTTGTGTATGTTTTTTTTTCCAGCAAGAGCTATCATACAACAAAAAGATACGGTTGCCACGCGCTTGCATTTCTTGAAAATTATAATAAAGAACCAATGCCCACGAGGTATGGGAACGCCCATATCCAGAAGGCATAACATTACCGTTACAGAACATCTCAATGAAGTAAATCCAGGGTAAATTGAATTGAACGCACAATTTACTTTAAGAATAACGCGATCTGCGCCGTTCATCGGAAGTGGGGCGCGATCGTATTACCAAGTTATATGAGATGAGAGGAGCACGCAATCTGCTTGATTATGACTCGGCACAGTGTAACTGCTTCCAGTGGTTCATCGCCCATTCGACATTTGACAGGACCAGTTTTTTTTTTCCTTGGTCATCTTGCAATCGGTGGGAAACCTTTACCAGGCTTTTTGTGCGGGTATTTATTTATTTATTTAATACTTCAAGCACATAAATGTACAGAGGCGGACTTAATGCCATAGGCATTTTCTACCAGTCAACCTTTGGGTATTGACTGCGAATTTGAAAAAAAAAAATAACAAGTGTTTATAATATGTACGAAGGGTTCCGTACCACAAGGCAAAAACGCCAAAAAAAACATGTTTGTTGTATGGGAGCCCCCCTTAAATATTTATTTTATTTTAATTTTATTATTTATTATTAAAGTTAAAATACAACTGAGTTGAGTTGATTTTGTGAATATTTCAAGTGCCTACCTGTTGCCATTTTTGATATCGAGCAAAAAAGAGCAAAAAAATTGCGTTTGTTGTACGGGAGCCCCCCTTAAATATTTAATTTATTTTGTTTTTAGTATTTGTTGTTATAGCGGCAACAGAAATACATAATTTGTGAACATTTCAACTGTCTAGCTATCGCGGTTCTTGAGATACAGCCTGGTGACAGACAGACGGACAGACGGACAGACGGACAGACAGCGAAGTCTTAGTAATAGGGTTTCGTTTTTACCCTTTGGGTACGGAACCCTAAATAATGATGTGACGTTCCGTTCCTTGCAGTAACTTACCAAGTTCAGCGCCATCTATCCAGCGACTAGAAAAAGTTAAAAAAGAAAATCCCTCATTAGAATGTTCCAAGGACCTCTTTGGCGCTTGAATGACAGAGAAGCGTTGTTATTAAACATTTGTAAATTGTACTGAAAAACAAGATGGCGGCAATAGTTTCGATTTTTTCCACGCACCAAAAGATCTTTGTACAGTTATTAATTATATCTATAGTCCCAGACCTCGTCAGGTCTCAAGTCCTCCATACCGTATTTTGGCTATGGTGGTCGTCGATTTCAACGGAGACTAGCCTTCAGCGTGACAGATTTTATAGTGCACATGTGTGTGCAGACACATGTGCACTCTCATAAACCAATAGGACGGTAATCTGACACGACCGGAGACAGATCAGGCGCAGGAGCAACGGCTCAATGTGCTTTACGAGGCACAGTACCACTGTGCCTCGGTGGTATCAGACCGCAAACTTCCAAAATCCGAGCTGTTACTAAGAAATTCCTTATGGAAAAACCCAATAACACTTTGACCGATCTGAGAATCGAACCCAGAATCCCACGCTCAGCAGTCGTGCTTGCGACTACTAGACCAACGGGACAGTTGTTATTATACTTACTTATGTATCAAACAGCAGTATATTGCAGTGTCAGAATAGAATACTCTTTCACCATATACATTGCAGACAAAAATATATTAGAAACTTTACAAAGGGTGACACAATGGGCGGTCTTATCACTAAGAGAGAGATCGGGAAATAAGCTTTACCTAGTTACCCCCCCAACCCCGCACGATTGCTCTGATAAATCGCTCTCGTGGATCCGCTGTAAGTACTTATACTGTGGATTAGGTATGTACAGTCGGTATGATTTATTGGTGTATTATGCTGATTTGGGATTAAGAAACCAATTTAAATCGTTGTCGCGATTTATGAATTAAGGATGTGGTTTTTGCTGTCGTACCAGACAGAGCCAATACTCAATTTTCAGCATCGTGCACAGTTTGATATATATAAAGATGCAATTTTCTTGAGAAAATATTATTTGCCTTTAATAAGAGTAGGAAGAGAAAAGGTGGCGAGACGACCCAGACGCGTACCGCAAGGGTTAGATTGAGGTGGGTGTAGAAAAGGATGTCTGGAAGGATTTGGGGGAGGTCTTTGCTCAGCAGTGGGACAATGAAGGCTAACATAAAAAAAAACTATGAGTACGAGATGAAAGTAGGTTCATAAGTAGATCTCAACTAAATTGTGTTTTCATAGTGGTTATTCATAATAGGAATGATTAAAGATATTATAAATAAAATGTTTCCCCATCGGACAGATCACATTTAAATTGTTATTCATTCCAATTTAAAGTGCTGAATATTTATTGATCACAATAGCATAAATCTTTGAAATGTTCACTCTTCCCTAAAATAATCTTACACAATCCAATTGAACCTCATACTTCCGAATCAAACTGCGTCATTGGTTTCGCAATAACATTAGCAAACAGAGTGGTTCACGTAATGACACATCCTGAATATTATCATATGACACTTTCTCACTTTGTATACGATTTCATGTCCGTCTACTTTGAAGGTCAGACTTTGATGTTACATTCCTATCATATTCACTGTACATATCTAGGTCATCGGAAACCACATAGACCTTATTTTCTAAATTTACATCAGAATTGAACGGAAAGGAATAAGAGTGTGAGAGTACACAAGAATAGGACACAGGACGAATCACTATCAAATGAAACCACAGAAGAAGTGCAAAACATAAAAACTGAAAATGACTATTAATTTATTTGGATCAAAGAGCGTCAATAAATAGACTTAGCACATTCTGGTATTTTTAAAAGCAGGGATATTGAAGCATTAGACAACATTAACAAGGATTTAAATAAACCACCATTAAGAGAATTTCACTATGCACTGGTGCATAGTAAAAAAGGACATAAAATATGTGCCAAGGTGGCAGAAAAGAGGACACAGCCCGCCAATACCTGTAACAGTGCATAAATAATAAGAAGAAAAACTACAACCATCTTAATCACCAGCGTTACGGATGAAGCCATAACATTTGTAAACAGAGTAGTCCACGTAATGCCACATCCTGAATATTATCATAGGACACTGTGACTTTGCAGCATTATTATGATTTCATGTCCATCTGTCTAAAAGGTCAGACTTCGATGTTAAATTCCTAACATTATCATTAAATCTGAGTAGGTATTGAGAAAAAATCGCCTCAATATTCCTTAAAATATTTAGTAAAACAGAAGTGTATATCCATATAATATGTATATAAGAAAACGTTAACAAATCAATAGAATAAAGGTAAATAAAAAACATTAAAATAAATAAAAAGAAAACTCTTCATCAAACATCGTCACCGATGAGGCAAATATGCAAATAGCTTTACATAATGACACATCAAACCTCAGAGAAACTGAAGTGTTTTAGACGACAATCAGTTTTCTTTTTTTAATGAACCACTCCAAATACTTGGGATTGAAGATCGAGTACTAGATAAACAATAGGAAGAACAAACAAGTGTATATCCGAATCAACTAGCGTCACTGGTGTGGCCATAACATTAGCAAACAGAGTACTTTTCGTAATGGTAGGTACTTACATTATAATATGACACTTTCTCATTTTGCAGCATACAATTTCATGTCCATCTGTTTTGAAGATTTGAAGATTCATAACTTTATCTAGGTTATCACAAATCAAGCATTGACAGAATTTCGCCTTGATATTATTAAAAACACAGTAACTCAATAGAAAACAGTGATGAAGCAAACATCCAATCAAACAAAACATTTTAATCAACTATCGTCATTGATATGAGAAATAAGCAAAATATAGCTTTATTAAATGGCATATCAAACCGCATTTGTTTAATGCTTAAACATTAGAGACTCCAAAAACACGGTAACTTTATTACCGTGGCAAAAGCTTGAGTTTGAAGATTGAATACTAGATAAACAAAAGAAAGAACAAACAAGCTTAATAAAACATCTAAATCAAGTATCTGAATCAACCAGCGTCACGGATGAGGCAATACCATTAACAAACAGTGTTCACGTAATGCCACATCCTGAACACTTGACACTTTCTCGATTTGCTCACGATGTGTAGCTTCACGACTCTAAATGTGACGCTCGGCAGGTCATACTTTATGTTCATGCTAATAGCATGACTGTTATTATGTACCGATGCTTTGCTAATAATTAATTTTGTAGAACTTATATGGTTATTCGTCTCCTTCGTATGTTAGTGTGTGGTGTTTTACGTCAAATTATAATATATCAGTCAGTCAGGACTTTAAATTTTATATATAGTTCTACATAAAGGTCAGGCGCGTAGTATTCGCAACTGGCGTGCGTGTATGACCAGCATACGTAGTATGTAAGGATCATAACTGGTGGCTTTCTGTAGGTTCTGCATAGCCCCATGAGAAAAAGGCTTGAGTATATGTAAATATGTGTACTATTACAAAAATAAGTCATTTAAATTTTAAGGCGTCTATAAACAGTCTAACTACTATTTGAGTTTGATTTTCATTTGAGGTCTGATGAGTGTTTTCTTTGGAAACCATTGCAACTGCTTGTACATCTGTAAACCAATTGTAAACCATTAAAACTTAAACGGATTTAAAACAGATTTTATTGCTACTGCGATAAATAAGACGTTAAAACAAACTCGTGCGCCGCTTAACAAGTCAGCTTACAACCGTAAAACAACCAACATACCTACTTTAACATAAGTATGAATGAATGACAAACGCGAGTTAGTGCCAATTTGCAGTACATCGCAGTTTCTAAGCGGATCTCATTGTGTATTTAATTAGAACATGTTGTGTAAGACTTTTGGGTACACAATGGATAGCGAAAGTTTGAGGTGTGACTTTACGCACGCACTCGTATTTGGGACTGCTTCGAAATGGGGCATAAAACGTCTAAAGACCTTATCATCATCTGCCTAGCCTTTTCCCAACTATGTTGGGGTCGGCTTTCTATCTAACCGCATGCAGCTGAATACCTGTTATTAATTACCGAAATTAAAATGCGCTGGTTTTGGTAGAAAAACAAAGTATATATCTGTCAATCAAAAGTAAAACCAAAAGTTAGAAAAAGCAGAAACTAAAGGTAAAATATCAAACAGAAGAAAAGACTTGTACACCTGTATTTTACATGGAGCGACTGCCTATCTGACCTCCACATCCCAGTTACTGGGAAATCAATACCCCTTGGTAAGACTGGCTTAACTTTCGGGCATCTTACGACACGTAACTACTGTAAAAGATCCACGAATGACAGCCGGGAACAACGGCTTAACGAGATTTCCGAGGCTCGGTGGGTATGTAAAGATGATCACCAAACCACGGACCAACTGTGGCAAATGTCATAAGGCTTCGACATGAAATGATGGGACAGACTAACCTCCTGGTTAGATGTACCGATGACCTGGTGAATATTTAATCCGGTGGTTACGGGAAACTCAGGACCAAACTTCTGCAGATGCTAAGACCTTTGTCCAGCAGAGGATGTTTTCAGCTGAATGATAATGATGATAAAAATGCTGCGAAGTACGAAGGAATTTTCAATGTATTGGGATAACAAAAAGACGCATTTCATGAGTTAGAAAACCTGAAAGACGAGAGCTTAATTAAATTTTGGTAAAATTTATTGTTTGCGTTTAGTTTAGTATAATTCTAAAGTATTTTCTTCAAAATGAAACTCCTCCTGACCTAAGCAAAGTGGCAACCTCATACTAATGATATCATAATATGAACGTATATAATAATACAGCAACGACTGATCAATAACTAAATATAGTCAAGTGTAAAAGTAACGAAGCTGATCAGTACGCAAGACTAGAAAACAAACAAGCAATTAGTTTACTATAACAAACATAGCATTATTAACTAATAAACATAGCATTATTAACACTTTTACTAAGAAAATCGAGAGTCATAATCATCATCTGCCTAGCCAAAATCGAGAGTGTTACCCGAAAAAACTAAATTCTTGACCCCGTAATCCTTTATCAAATATATAAAGGCCAGAGCTATGACAAATACAAACCACATGGATGACATTAGAACCGCATTCTTTTAGTATACGTATATTTAAGTACGTCATCTAAAGATATTTGTGTCAGACGCACCTACGACATCCTTTTTCGAAAAGAGAGAGAAAAAAAGAAATTTCACTTCACACGCGTTCCTGTGTCCGGTTTACATCCAACGCTTTTCCTTCAAAGCAAACTACAAATCTAATTTTTCATCTAAAAACCTCCAATCGAACAATTTTGAACGTTATTCTGACGACGTTACGGGTGCTTGTAATCAAATTACGAATTTGATAGCGGTAAATTTAACTCTGTTTGATGGACAAGGCAAATACCTGTTTTCTGTATTATTTGATACACGATTTTGGACTTTACTGTATTGGCATAAGACTGTATGATTGTATTTGAAAAGAGCATGTTCGTAAAGGTGTGTGAACTCTAGACGTGGTTTACTCTGGCAAAGTTAACATGAATATCGAACGACTGACACTAAGCGATTTTGATTCTTATTTCGATAGGCATAAAGTAAGTAATGAGTGAAAGAGCAAGTAACAAGTGTAAGGCTATGTAAGTAAATAAAATGTGGAAGAATAAAGAGGGGGAGGTTACATAAAATACAAGAGATACAGAAAGCCGATGGGCCTCGGGCGACAGCAGCGAAAGCAACTTGTCGATGACTAATGTACGGAACTCTCATAGGTCATGAATGAGGTCGCAGACACCAAAAAATGTGCAACCCTAAAACACCGGACCGATTTGTTGTGATTCATTAGAACCCCAATGATACTATAACCTTTCATGATTGCGATCTTAGGTCTTAGTTAAAGCATAACAGATCAGGATTACTTACCTACCTACGACCTGTTATATATTTTAGTATACTTAATAATACGCAGGATCAGTATGTAAAGATATGGCATAAAAGGTAACGCCAGAACAGGTGCACAAGTCAAAACAAAAACTACAAAGCTATTAACAAAACTAAACGATTCGATGTTATCAAATCTTGAGACAGATAATGTAGAATTTTAAACTAATAATTGTCATTTAATCCTCAAAAAATGTTTGAACTCTCAAAGTAAAATAAAAAAATAACTAAAACAATGTTATTTTCACACCAAAAAAAAACGAAACCGCATTTTTTTTTAAATGTCATTAACGTTAAATAAAATTCATACCCATATATAGTAAACAGTCATAATAATTGCTAATAAAATTATAAAAAGGTTGTGAAATCTATCCGTACTGTCATTCAAAATTTGAAAACATTACATCAGAAACTTTTACTCCAAGAGACGGACATACAAGAAAAATATTACTTTCACTCTTTGACCACCTTAATTTTTAAACTGACATAACGACCTTCGTTTTTGCAGAGAAATATAGCCTTTATCATTGGGGTGACTAGAGTGTAAATCCTGTAAATATGGATGGTGTCTAAGATGTTTGAAATGAGTGGGAGTCTGTGAGACAATGACGGGTCAAAGGCTTCATGTGTATCGCTAAGTATTGGCGGTTGCTGTGTAATGTCATTTAAAAAGTAAAAGTTTGTGTTTACGTTTTATTTGACAGGATTGATATTAACCGTTGTTACTGTACTGTATATGCATTACGGAGTAGACAGATATTAATATATCTGTAGGGTTAAAATGGTAAGTAAGATTACTTACAATATTATAATGGGTAAGTAATTTTGATTATTATAAATCACCAATTGTAATTTCATCGAGCCATCAAATTGCTGATTCAGAGCAGTGAGTCACACAATTTGGAACCGAATGCTAACATAAGGTTTTCCTACTGTATTCAAATATCTTATTGAAATAATTATTCAAGAAAAACAAAACCAAACTTTAGTTCAAAAGATCACTAATAACTGCGCCAATCGTGCTGTCAATTAGAGTCAATGTCTAGGTTAGTAGACTACTATCAGACCTCTTACAAAACTTAAATAATCGCTACTTCCATTTCATTGATGAAACCTTGTGTAAGATGATGCAATCATTACACCCAATACAAACAACAAAATCGTATTTCCATTGAACTTTATACGCAACCCACCGTACGAAACATACGTAATTTCACCATATACCGCCAAAAATTACGCTTATTATGCAATTGCCGTAACAGAATTAGAGATTGTTCACAAAGATAGTTCGCAAATTATCCTCGGCGAATTTTCACCTATTGTCTGTGTGAGAAGTTGGCGTAACAACCAAAACAATGGCAAAGTTCACCGGAACAGAACATGGAAAGTCTATATAACCAACTGGGACTTGATATTGTTTTTAAAGTTACAATTGTAGCAACAAGGATAGTTGTGCCAGTGGAAACTGTAGCATGTGGTGATAATCATAGTCCCAAATTCAAAATGTGCCCAATGAAAAATTTGAGATGTGTGCTATTACTTATACTAGTTGTTGAAGTGATACCTATAGAGATAGATCTGCAAGAAGGTGAAGAAGTCAAAGGCAATAATGTCGATGATAGTCAGCTGAATGAATGTATTAGTGTGAGAAGAAGTACTGAAGTTGGAGTGTGTTTTGGAAAAGAGCTGTTGAATAAATTGAATAAGTATGACGAGGCTGATGCATTCAGTTTAGCTACTGGTGTTTCATTCGTGAGAGATGAAAAAACTCCGAGGGATATCGGCGCTTTCCTTGATAAAGATCCTATGGATTTCCGGTATACCTATTTTTAATTACTTGGTAACATTCATTAGCATATCTTAGAATGCAATCATAAAACTTAGTTTATTCGTCCAACACTAGAAATCTACTTAAAATATTAAACGTGAAAACGAAGGATTCCATTTCAATCAATACTGTCACTTTTTCCAACAAGCATTTTTGCTATGCTTTGTGCAGTATGTATTACACTAGACTTAAAAAAGTCCATTCAAATTCTATCTACGAGTATCTACTCGTAGATAGAATTTGAATGGACTTTTGAAAAAATTGAAATAAAGAACAAACAAGGTAAGTATCTACTTACCTTGTTTGTTCTTTATTTCAATTTTTTATGCCTTTCATAGAAGAAATACTGCGCCGACTCCAAATAAATTCGAATAAGGTCATGAAAATAATGAAAGTCATCATTTCATTCTTTAAAGTAAAGTAAATGAATGGTACCTATATTAACACTATCTATCTCAACATTATTCTAATTTACAGTTCAATTCTCGAAGATGCAGGTAACTTGATTTCAAAAAGGTCTCTTCATTGGGACCTCAGTAAATTGTATCCTGGGTTGGTCATGAGGATTGCCCCAACGTTGGCCAATGGAGTACTTGAGTTTGTTATGGATCCGAGGGTTAAGGATAGATCTTCATACCAACAGCCTGCTGAAGTATCTACAGGTACGTTGTGTCATTCCTTTTTATTTCAGTTTGATTTAAAAATAAACTTAATTTTTATTTTTTATTTTATTTTTATTATTGTGTGTACATACTTATGACATCGCTCCATGTAAATTAATACCAATATTCATCTGCATCTAGTTAAACTGGAATTTGACCCCAAAATAGTTGGGAAAAGCTAGGCAGACTGACTGATTTTCCATACCTTTAATAAACTGGGAAAACAAAACATATTTGCGTTATCTATAATTCATAAGTTGAAAAAATTATTTATAATAGAGCATAAATCTTCATTCAATTACCTACCTTAATATTTTGGCATTTTGGTATCATGTGATAATTTTGTAAGTATATAGCGCCATCTATCCATTTACCTTGAAACAAGCAAACTCAATGCCTTCAAGGTTGACTCGACACTGAACTTGATACAGCGCTGTCTATCGGCAGAACTGCTAACTTTTGTAAATTAACACATTGAAGGACACTGAACGAGACACAATAGAAGTTTTATTGTTATTACGTCTATAGGCGTTAAGTGTCCCGCAAAGAGTTAACGATCGTTCAGATTTTTGTATTATTTCATCTTGTCTCCATGGAATAGTATTTTTGTTTGGGACACATATTATGTTCAGTTTGTACTTAAAATAATTAAGTATTAAATTTAAGCGTTTTTAAGATGAGCTCCCATTATTTATTAAGGTACATGAGCATGGCAGTCGAAAAGTATTTGGCAAAAATAATAACATCAGTGTTCTATTTTTCATTTATAACAAAAATCTCATCATTTTCTTCTATTGCAGGTCGTCTCCTAGCGAGAAATCTGCTTGTCCCATTCCTTCTCGGCTTCAAATTCCAACTCACAACTTTACTGCCTTTATTACTGGGTCTACTATTGATTGCCAGTAAGAAGGCATTCCTCCTGGCAAAGTTAGCACTCCTAGCTATAACAGTATTCGGTAGTGGATTTGGAGGAAGTGGATCAGGGTCATTTGGAGGTTTTGGAGGACCTTCCCTCTCGTCTTATGCTTATGAGAACCCAGGACATTTTCACGAACATGATCATCACACTACTTCAGGTTGGTAATATTTATTTTGATATTATTCTGAGAAAGAAGAAGAATTGAAGAGAGTAACATTTTAGCTTAATTTTTTAACACTAACGGAGCAGTAACAGAGCCCAAGAAAATAACATGCACAAAATATTTGTAACGATATTGTCATATCAGCACTGCTTATGGGAATTTTACAGTAATCAATTAAGAAACATAATCTCGCACAACCCACTCGTGTATTTTCAACCCCACAAATCAGTCTGCTTTGTTTCTTTTCAACATTGATTGGTGCTAAAATATTTAACATTAAGGTTATTTCTAGAGGATAAATATGTAGAAACAAAGCAAATACATGCAAAACTTTTTTTTTAAATATTTAAATAAAAGTAGGAATAGTAAAGTTAGCGACATCTAGTTTGAACTCTCGGAGACATTTACAACGTGTCCGTTTCCGATAGGTACGCTCACCTCTTGCCGGTGCACTGTCAAAAAGCCTTCCAATGATATCTTTGGATTTAATTATTATGGACCTTAGTGCCTTAGAATTAAAGTTGAAAATGCCTCCGATTGGACTGTGTGAGTATTTTGTGTTGTTGCTTTAGCAAGGTGAGCAGTTCTGTTAGTGCTTGGCGAAGGCGATGAAAATATTATGTTTATATTTCGTAGATTTGCTATCTTCTATATAAGTAGACTTCTGTATATGACTTATCTATACTTTTTTAATGGATTACATTAATATAGTTCCTATTAGTTTCATGTTGTAGAATTATATCTTTAGTAGGTTTATTTTTTATTTTCTTGACATTAGATCAGCCAGTCCTACTGCTTAATATTTATGTAATAGTTTTTTCAAGTTGTGGGTACTTTAATATTTATTTGGTTTCAAAAATAATAAGCTTGGTTTAGTGGCCAATTTATCTGTGTACTCATTTCCCATTTTATCATCCTCATCATTATTTGTGCAGAATTAACAATTTTTCTTTCTTCTACTTTCTTACTTTCTTTCACCAGCATCCTCCGTCTCATGTTACTTGGGGTCGTCATTCCCTTTCATTTGTACCTGCTATTAATTATTATGACAAACAATCATAAACATGGAAATAATATCTTAAACAAAATCTCAAACGTCTGACTTGCCAATCGCACCTACTTAAAAAATCAATCCTCCATTTTCTTTCAGGTTACTATCGTCGTCAACCCCACCCAGACTACTACTACAGAGAGAAGTCAGCTGAACCCTCGACAGCATCTCCCATCACTCCTGACGAACTAAGAAGTAGACTAGAAAGACTATTCGTTACTAAGAAAGATCCTGTCAATGAAAGAGAAGATGTTAGCGCAAGGAATAGGAATTTTGCTTGGACACCTATTAATACCGGTTAGAGGGTTTTTAACTGCAATGACATGTAGATATAATTAATTGTATTAGGTAGTAGGTTTAATCTTGTAGTGATTTGGGTCTCATTACCAATATTGGATCCCAAAACATCGATACTATAGCTATCATTCAATTAGCCTGAAATGTACGGTCACCAAAGGAGATAAGTAACCAAGGTCGTCGGATATGGTTGAAGTTTAGTAGGAAACCGATAGATGTTTTCGAATAAAATTTAATTTAATTTATAGAAAGCAAACAGTTAATCAAATTAAATTTTATTCGAAAACATCCATCGGTTTCTTACTACTTAAATTACTTTGACCCTGGTTACTTATCTCTTTTGGTGATACTTTATCTAAAAGTAGTGAGATTTTTGTAATTTAAGTTACCATAGTTTTCCTGTTGCTTAGTAGTTTGCATTTACTTATATTAAAAGACAGCACTTAATTTATTTACTTCTAGTCATCACTTTTTCTATTGGTGCTTGTATCATTATTAGCTGTATTTACGTCACACTTCTATTAGGTATTTTAATTGAAAGTTTTTCAGTTGCCGATAAAATTTAAATATTCAACCATTTTCTTTGATTAGAGCACAGATTTATACAACACACTGTATCATCTTTTAAGACACTTTATTTATAAATTTGGTTACATAAATAGATATTTATAGATATTTGGAACTCCGAAATAAAAATGTATAAAAATATTCAATCAGTATTTTAATAATTTCTACTTAATTCTCATATGGACAACAGTACGTCTCGTCGCTTGCTCCCGCGTCACCAGTCCTGACTCTCTTAATATTTTGTGTACTGAGATCAACACTACAAACGTAGTATACACGGAGGTTTTATAAAATTGTGGCTGTTACTTGAGTGTTTTGTAGAAGCTAGTAATTACTTATAACCAATAAGTCAATTGATTCATTAACCATTAGCTATTGCAGTAGCTAAGTAATCAATACAAAACTTAGGCAAGTAACGGAAGAACATAGCACATTAATACCTTCCTCATTAACAGTAGTTAAAACTAATTAGGTTAAAGAAAATACGTTTTCCACCGTCTCCGGTCCACACCTATCTTTAGAAACATCCTCTACACGATTACACGCTCTGAATGTTAAGAAAATGGCCGCACAGGTAGGAAGAGTTTCCGATTCGGACCCAAATGGAAATAAATGTGGACGATATGTTCTAGCTGCATCCGTTACTATAATTGTTAGAGTATTAAAAGATATTAATTGTGCAGTAGCACGTTATTTTCTTGTAAGGAAGACTGTGGATCAAATGGTTAGTGGTAGGTTGATAACGATAGTGATTGATGCGATGTAAAAATTGTATAATATGATTGGCTTGTAGTAGGTGGAGTGTTAAATTGAACGCGTTACTCGCTGTAAAGTGCATCCTCACTTATAATATATTGAATGCATATTTTGTCTGTGTTCCGTATTGAGTATGTTGTTACGGATCAACAGACCGTCAAATTGATTTGAATTAAAATTTATTTTTAGCAAAGAGTTATACATATACATCCGAGCTTACTAATGAAAAGCAAATTGGCAATCCGCAGTCAATTTTAAGGTTAAAGAAAACATAGAATTATTCCTCCCGGAGTCTGACTTTGTATCTAAGTTAATAGCAAAGACATGTGTGACATCTACCAACCCGCACTGGGCCCGCGTGGTGGTTTACGGCCCAGTCCCACTCACAGATAGGAGGCCTGTGTCCCAGCAGTGGTAACATTATAGGCTGAGTATGTTATAATGGCAAAAGGCTCACCCCCAATTGATAGGATTGATAATTGAAACATACCTATTTGGCAAAAGGTATATAGACACCCCTGTATTTCTGTATTCCCCGAACTGATACGCCCCGATGAATACTGTTATGTTTTTGGTACTTTGGAACAGCATGACAAGAGCCACGCAGTAACACTGTGGTTCCCATATTAAAAGCGGTTACGCCGTACGGCATTTCATACAAACTTTCAAGCCCTTATTTTTCGAAACTAACGAACCGATTTTAATGAAACTTCCTACGCTTAAGCAGGATACAAAGGTCTAAAAAGTTAGTAGAGATCATTATCATTAAATTTTCCATAGAAACAGAGATTTCCAATTATCTTTTTTAAGACATTTCGAAAATATTTTAACTTTTCAGACCTTTGTATCCTGCTTGTGCGTATGGAGTTTCATTAAAATCGGTTCATTCATTTCGAAAAACAAGGACTTGAAAGTTTGTATGAAATACCGTACGGCGTAACCGCTCTTAAGCCTCAGACTGAAATGGGGCACCGAGACATTAGCGTAAGAACCAAAACAATACTTTACCTCCAAACAATCAAGCCTATAATAATATAAATCTGATGAGCACACTAATTTATAAACCACCTCTACTTGTGCTGCTTTCTTAATTTTTTATCTGAATGCCGGTGAGCCATGCGTTTGAATCGCGTGCGATACATTTTGCGTGTACACTCAAAGCTTTCTCGGTTTTCTTTGATAGAATTCTTGGGTTATATCTGGCGTTGGACTAGGTTTTGCTGTTGTATTTGCTTGGATTGTAGGGTTGAAAAATTCGTCGTCGCTTCCTAGTTCTTGTGGATTTTACAAATTCGTGAACAGTCAATTGGTCTTCTTTTAACATTCATATTTTTCGGCTAATAACATTAGATACTGAAATGGGACTGTGCGGGTCACACCAGGATGGCCCAGGATAGTCACATAGTGGATGCTTGAAGACAGGCATCGTCACCGAGGTAGGCCTAAGAAACGCTAGCGTGACGATTTGGACTCGTTGTTGATCGATTGGCTCGACAAGACAAAACACAAAAAAAAATTGGGAAACTATTGGGAGATCTTTGCCCAGCAGTGGAACATATGTTAAAAAAATAAAACATTAGATACATGTTTTGCTAGAACGTTTGGAATTTCACATTATTATGTCATCTCCATTGCAAGATTATGTTTCCAAATTTAGTGAAGAATCAACTGAAACTGTGATTAATTTCTTCGTAGAAATTGGTGAGTTACAAAAATTGTAACAGTATTTCTACTTTGTTATCCTACGTCAGCCGACAAAAGATGTAGTCTAATTTATGCTCAGAAGAGTTAATTTTAATTTCACTTCCGTTCCAAGTTTCACTAAAGCTATAAAAAAATTGGTTCCACAATTTCATGGATGGTCATCATCTGCCTGGCTTTTTCCCGACTATGTTGAGGTCGGCTTCCGGTCTGATCAGATGCAGCTGAGTACCTACTATATTTTACATGGAACGACTGCCTACCTAACCTCCACAATCCAGTTACTAGGTAATACTATACAATAATATAGCAAGATGGTAACCATATGCAATTTTTCCAAACACACGAACACACTATATCTCCACATCTATATGAGCAGACTGTTATATAGCGGTCCAGTCTTGCTCCAACTGTCTCTAGGATTGAATATAATTGATTATCAGCTGCTTCCGTTATACTAACACACAGTTTTTACTACTGACATCGTTAATTGTGAAGCTGTTAATGAGCTAGTTAGCTCTAGATCACAAGAAACACTAGACTTTTATTCAGATTTCGAGCTTTTCCGGCAACCAATGTTTTGACGAATAGTCATGCTATTTTTATTCGGGTTTTTAAATAATTTGCTTAGACCCATACTGTCTCCTTTAACGTAACTAGCCTATGAAATTTCCACTGTTGGGAGACAGGCCTTTTCTCTGCAAGTGAGAGGAAGTAAGCCATAGATACAACGTCTCTGAGCCAGTCTAGGTCTTCTTTCTTTCTTATCATAAAGAATCATGCCCACTTTCCATACATTGATTGACCTGTCACTTGATTTGTTTTACAGGTCGCGTCTATCTACAACTAGTGTTGTATAAAAACAATTATTGTTCATAATAACACAATAATTTATTATCATTTAATTTAGAGGCCAGGGAAAAATGTTATTAAGTGAATAAGATTTTGAGGTTATAGCAGCTGTCAGATAAGGTTTGACAGCTGCTATAACCTCAAAAACTGTACGATAATTAAAATCAAATTGTTTCTTAATCGCTGAGAGTTACAATCACTCAGAAATAAATCCCTCTTCAATGTAATAACATCAAATCATCATCATCAAATTGGCGCGCGGTCGCAAACAGCAGTTATTATTCTCGTAATAACCCGCCGATGCTGAGTTATAAAGACTTCGTGTGATGTTGTGCTATCCTTGTTTACTACACTTTGTGCAAGTTTGAGCAATTTAGGTACCTACTTACAGTTCATTGGAGTAGGTATCGGTCAAAATCTGTCGTCGCCGTCGAAGCGGACCAGACTCCAGGAGTCGGTCTGACAGACGACATAAATAGATAACGAAAAGAGCACAACATCACATGTTTTTGGCGAGGACAGGGAAATTAAATAAAAAAACAGGATTGATTTATTATCATTTATTCAATATCTTCTCGTACCACCACTTCATTTAAAAATGTCACTGCAGCCACAATGTTGGTTTCATGCCTGTGATCATGCATTAAGTTGATCATCCTTAGTGTGAGGCTTGATGGGTTTTCTTTGAGAATGTGGTCACTTTGACGATTGAGCAATGATCGACAACAAACGGGACACACTTGAGCATGACCACGTCGAGATGAACCAACAGATGGATCACACTCATTTTTTCCATGAATCTGAGCATTAATAGTCTGCATGGATACATCAAAGCACGCTTCACAAATGTAATCTTCCTCCGTTATCTGAAAAACAAATAAATTAAAAATAGTTTATTTCTTACCGTTAAAAGTTACAATTATACAAATAGGTACATTACAAGTAGGTACTTCAACATTTTGTGGTGATCATAATAAGGTGCACATAGTATTGACCCTTGCCCCTAAACTAGGCAGGAACCTGTATCTCAGGGGATAGTGTTCAGCTATTGACATTTTAATTTTTATCTTAGGACTACTAAATCACTATCACACTCACTATTAATTTATTAAATTATTCATCTTAGTAAGTACCATTAGAGAGTGCTAGGGTTTGTTAGTGAGTTTGAAGATATGAGGTATCGATGTGGGTATGTGTGTTAATATGAGTGGTGAAATAGAGGTATGTGTGTGAATGATGTAGTGGTGAAGTAAGTGAAGAAAGTGTGTTTGTGTGGTAGATAGGGTTATACACAAAGGGTCATTAGATTTTCAGTGTCTTCGTATATATATACAGCCTATAATGTTCCCACTGCTGGGACACAGGCCTCCTCTCGGTGAGAGGGAGTGGGCCGTAATCCACCACGCGGGCCCAGTGCGGATTGGCAGATGTCACATGTCTTCGAATTTTTGGTTCTAGGACATGCCGGTTTCCTCACGATGTTTTCCTTCACCGTTTTGAGAGCAGTGGTGATGAAATAATTTACACAAAGTAAAGCGCCTGTCTGGGTTCGAACCTACGACCTACAACTCGTAAGTCGCGGCCGTTACCACTTGGCCACCACTGCTCTCTTGGCCACCACTGCTCTAAAAGAACTCTATGTCTAAAAGAACCACTATAACTAAAACATGGGGAAAATCTAGATGTAACAAACACATTCGGTCAGTGGGTCGTCTTAGGGGCGTCACCTATTTCTAGTAGGTAGTACTAGTTATATTTTTCGTGTAACTTGAAAAATATACTTTACCACTTCTAAATATCAATTCTTTTTTATAAAACAATTAATATGCTAGCCTCCGTTGACTGAATACTAAATCGTTAGGTACTTGATTGTTATTATACTTACTATTACTGGAGATATCCAAGTGCTAATTAGCGAGATGACTCTGCTATCAAGCTGAAGTGCCCGATAACGCCGAAGCGTATTAACACTTTGTTGTAGTTTATACAAAGCCAATCTAGGCCCATCTCGTAGAAGGCTCCATAACACTTTCCAACAAGAGCGATTACGATAACTTAGATCCCAATCAAAAGCACTAAATCGGTGTCCGTATAACACAGGCCAAAGTAATCGAAGTCCATGGAAAATGCAAAAGTTGTAAGGGTATCAGAACATCCAAAATCGCACAGTACATTATGAAACGAACGACTGCAAAACGTCAAACAAATGACAGCGGTCACACTGTCATTCTCACAGCGGCAGCCTGTCATTCGTTGCGGCTAAAGAAGTCCGTTTTACGCGTAACCTGTCAACTGTACACTTAAAATGGAACGTGTGTAAAACACGTTCCGTTTCCAAAAGTATATTGAGAATGATAAACATAATATAAATTGTATTTTTTCCTGGCATCATTTGAAAATTCAATTAAGTGATACGAAATAAGCAAAAAAAATGCAATTTTTTAAGATATTTTACATCACTAGACGCGGTCGAAAATTTTCAGGTCAAGACTGGACATGATTCTTTAGTTTGTAAGCCTTTTTGTGACCATATCATTGATACTGCTTTTAGGTCAGTATTGTGATACAGTTTAATAAATATTAATTGATTTATAATAATTTTTTAGTCATTCCAATAGATGTGGTTGGATGCGAGAAGCACAGAACCGGTCAAAGTGCAGGTGCTTGGGGGAGGCCTATGTCCAGCAGTGGACGTATTTCGGTTGATGATGAGATAAACTACTATCTACTCAAAACTAAATTAAAATATTCAGCACACACTTTACTGAAGTATTTGTAGTTAAAATTCTGTCTAAGAGCCAAATCTAGAACATTTAACTTAACCAGTGACAGGCGTTACTAATTGGTCTCGTTCATTTTCTCAAATAGTACTTACTCGTTACTTCATTTATGATGATAACGAATTGTCAGCTCGTCACTTTAATCACTTGTATCATCATTTTAATAACATGTAGTTTGCTTATACAGATGACTTTATATCTTGCATGGTGTATCGTTTGACTGAACTGTGTACTTAGCTTTATCTTAAACCAACATGACTAATATTTAACAAATGAGTTACTATTATTATAACATTTGTTGAATTAAAAGTAATTTAGAGTTGCAGGGCAGAAGGCAATTACAATAAAATTAACAGCATTTTCTTTTCGTGAATACCTGAATAATAATGTATAGTAATTCTTATAAATTTTATTATATCACTTCTACTTGCTATGAAGTGTGTCTTAAATAATACACTTGGTACAAAAGAATGAAGGATTTAATCAAATTGTTAATAATACAAAAAGGGGCACCAAAATAATTACTGTGAATAGATGAATTTCCCAGATCTCATTTAGATGGGTCGATATGATGAAAATTACGTAAATTAAGCCTTGTGCTTTTATAACCATTTTTTTTTTAATTTTTCAACATCATTCATCATCATTCAACATCATCAACGTTAAGTACAATATACATTCTTCTTCCTGGCTTCATTCATTTTTGAATTTTCTACTTCCCTCAGTTTTATCGTTTTCATTTAGATAGATAAAAAAAATTCAAGATTTATAATCCAAATGTTATTAAATGTTACGCAAATCAATAAACATAGTTCTTCTAATGAAATGCAAGGAAAATCCGATCCAGTTGGAAATGGAAATACCAATTACAATGTTGCTGTGGTCAGTATTTATGAAAACGAACGATCTGTAGTTAGCGACAATGTTCATGCAAATGACAGCGGCCAGTCGACCGCGACAGTAGAAAATAATAAATTGCTATATTGATCGTTCCACCTGTAATTATATGACACGACAATTGTGGGTAATTTTGGATAAACGACTTGTTCGTTGACTTTTTAATGCTTTTCATTATCTGTTCGTCCTTCTGTATCTATAATACATGTTAAAATAATATCAACGTCACTTTTCGTCTGTTTGTGCACTTACTTTTTCTTAACTATACAATGGATTTGGATAAGGTTTTCATAATCATTTAGATATTCCAGAAGATTTATAGGTACATAGCTACTATGATTATTATTAGGTACTAAATCCATGGACTCAACGTTTTTGGTCTGAAATCTCGATGTTTTGTCACCACTTCAATAGATCACACCCGTGCCAAAGAGGGGCGAGTCGCTTGTGTTGTATAATAATTAAATCATTAAATCCTTGATCGGTTACTTCATTGATTTCATTAAATAATACTCACTCATTTCTTTGTTGAGTTTATTGAGCGGTGTGGCAGTTCTCGTCTAGACATATTTCTTCGTTTCCAGCGCCCGGAGAATTTTCTTCAGCATTTGATAGTTCCATATCACGCAACTTCATTCCGTTGTAAAGATTATTGGAAATCATTTCCTCGGTAAATTCATTTAATTAGCTTGGTGGTCCGTTTTTCTGCCTGTTGCTACGCTGTAAGAATTTCTTTGTAAGGTTGTAGCTTGAGATGTTTTTGCTCTTTTGGTATGAGAGAAAATATGTGGATTATTCGAAGTATGAGATATTTTTCATTTCATCATCATCAGGGTGAAATAACATACAGCCGTACCAAATTTCAAAATGAATTTATTTAACCTGTCGGCCCCAATCAATCTAAAAATAAAACAAACTTTCAGTTTCTATAATTTTCTTTAAGTCGTCATTCGTTGGTTTCTTTTAAGAATATTTTTCATCATCATTACAAACTTATAATTAAATATACTATTAATCTAACAATAACAGGGTTAATACAGTACGCAATTATTATTTCTGTTTTATAAATAAATAAATAAAAGGTACTCGCGTAACCACCGTGCCGATGATCGACATCAAGATGTTATTATATAAAGAATAGCCAATAAATAAATAAATTAACTACTTATTCTAAACAGCACCGTATAAATAAAATAACATAAATAACTTATTCCTTTAACTTATCCGCTATTTTTACAAAATTGGACAAACGTAGAACAGAAATGCACAGTACCCGTCGACTAGCCTAAAAAGTCTTATTTTAATTATGATTAATTCATGATTATAATTTATTATTTGTATAATTATATACTTATTAGCATTATTATTTATTATTTGGTGCGTCCGATTAAACAACTCTATCTAACTAATGTACTGAACATACATACACACATGCAAAAATCGCATACGCAATCTTATTTACATAATAAGTTATATCTTTTATATCATCATTATTATGCATTGAATAAATAATAATAAACATGGGACTAAACTAGCGAATAAATAATAAATTACTAATTAAATTAAATTAACTACCTAGTGTCGTTTGAATAAGCATAATAAATAATAATTTTTTGGTTATACATTATTCCTTTGCAAAAGGTCCAAAACGATGTTTGGGCTAATATAGTGCAAATAAAAAATGCCGTGTCGTTGTGAATTTTGTAAAATATGGAGTCGTAAGCCTGTTGTATTTTCTAAAACCTACTGCTTCTTGGCATAGGCTTTGTAGGCCCTGTCCTGTGCAGCGGCTTCGTCTTCCACGCTCCTCCTGTAGTGACCTCCAGGTCCTGTGGTGTCGAAGTCGCTGCCGTAGTGAGCTGACGAGTACGTATGACTCTGGGACACCTGAGGATGCTTCACAATCTCATACGTAGTCTTCTCATGAGACTCCCCACCAGATACCAACTTCTTCAATCCGATGATCGCCGACAAGAGCAGAGCTATCTTACCGATAAGTAGAGCCTTTCCAGCAATCAGCGCTATTGCGTGGAACGCCATCATCAGGAACCCACCTTTGATTGCGACACCGGCCATTATAGGCCCCATCATCTTCTTGAGCTTACTCCTAGCTTCGTTTAGTGACCGCCCAACATCTTCGCCGACATCCATAGGAGATATGAAGACTCGATGTGTCTGCATCAACTTTGTAGTTGCAAGCTGCAAGTATTTGTCGATTTTGTCCGATGGTAGTGATTCGAGGTCTTCATCTTCAGGGAGAGCATTCGGGGACGCTCTACCGGCTTCAGCCCGCTTCACTAACGCGATTCCATCGAGGATGGGTAGCGTGTCCATGCGCGCCGCCCTATCCGCTAACTTCGTCGCCTGGATCTTCAAACACTTAACTATCTCCTGGGACTTCTCACAGTTGTCGTACACCTTGCCCAACAGCCTCAGGCTGGCTCCAAAGGTGTCAGCCGAAGCCGAGAGCACACAAAAACACAAAAGGACAATACCGCGGCACTGCATCTTGTTGGAAAACCGCGGGCGTCCCCTCAATGTGGACCGATGTCCGGCTGATGCGGTTGCGTCTATTGAAATGTGCACTGTGTAAATGTGCACTGGCATTTATCTATTTTCACCGGGAACTACATTTATCTATAAATCTTTTAGAGCGTGCAATCGTTGCATCGTATGGCCGTGCACTGAGGCGTGCATGTGCACGTCGGGAGCACGCTTGTATGGGTCTCGACTTGTGTGTGTGGGTGACCAGTCATCGCTCTCATGCTGACGAAGCGGATTGTCAAAGTCAAGGTCACTGTCAAGGATTAGGATTTATGGGAAAATCCTACTTTTCTGGGTATTTAACCGAATTACTAAGATTCAATATATCTAACAGTCTAGCTAATGTTGGCAAACTCATTGGAGCATATATGGATCACGAGTCAGTTTTTGTTCAGTCTATAAATAGGCAGATTTTTAACGATAATGGCAAGTCGAACATTAATACTCTAGATAAAACTGGTGAAGAAAATTCTGGATAGGGCGGGAAACAGAGAAACTTGGACAATTTAGACATATTTGCTTAACTTTAGTAGTAGCTTACAAGTTAACAGAGGGGCAATTCTCGCAATTTTAAGAACGTTCACAGTCTGGTCGGATAATCAATCAGTCAACAATACCTGTAAGAGTAGACCCTATTAAGTACTACTGGCTTTCAAAGTCTATCTCGATGCAGTTCGTTTAGGACTGGTTAGTTAAACGGCTTAGTTTGAATAAATTATTAAATTTAATTATGCTTTTAGGGAAAGTAGACGCACACTAGTATTTTGTGTTTCATCTTCAAGGTTTACCATCTCTTCATCGCTAATCACTTCGATAGGACTTCAATTTTCAGTTATTAATACCATACTTTGCCTAAACCTTTGGGGAGATCAGCGTGATTTTATACAGATATAAATTTAATTTTGAAGTGTCCGTGGCTAAATAATAACAGCCGCACAGGTCGATCGATCAACTTAAGCTAGGTTTGCCGCGGTTGGTCTGCGGATGGGTGGCCATCTTTACATACCGACACCCCTCCGTGTCTCGGAAAGCGCTTTAATTCGTTGGTCCCTGCTGTCATTCGTGGATCTTTGACAGTCGTTACGGGTAGTCAGAAGCCCAAAAGTCTGACAACCAGTCTTACCCCTTGGTATTGTATTACCCATTAACTGGGTTGTGGAGGTCAGATAGTCAGTTGCTCCATGTAAAATACTGGTATTCGGCTGTATCAGGTTAGACTGGAAGTCGACCCCAACATAGTTGGGAAAAGGCAGGCAGATGATGATGATGATGGTGATAAATTTAATTAAGCATTGCGCAATATTGTATCCATGAATTCAGCATATTATGATTCTAAACCCTCAAGCATAGAAAATGGTCAGTTATAAAAAAAAAATATTGTTCCATACATTTCGACCGCGTTGCATTGCACTTTTCTATGAAAAAAAGTAATTTAAAAAAATAAACCGGCTTCAAAAAGAAATGAACACAAAATTATGAAATATCTTTAATTTCGGAAGTCGGTGTCTTGGGATCTGTATTTTAGCTTTTTGCCACTGACTTCCGAAATTAAAGTTATTTCATCATTTTGAGTTCATTTCTTTTTAAAGTCGGTTTATTTTTTTTAAATTACTTTTTATTTCGTAATTTTTAGTTTTAAGAATAAACTGGAGTATTTGTTTGAAAAAAATATGTAATAGTTTTGTTTTAAATATTGCACTAGAATTTGACCAAGGTTTTGAGACGTTTTCCCTTTGGCACTGCACCCGTTGCTCGTATCAAGCCAGGCCGTCACACTTACACGTATTAGTGTATATCTTGAAAATTACTGAATCGATTTTGATGAAACTTGCACTGTTCCCTAAGTTGAAGTAAATGTAAGCCAAAACAAAAAAAGGTCACGATCTGAGTAATAGTTGCGGAGAAATGCGTGGATAAACATACATGCATACGTCTAAACAATTTTGTATATTTGTTTGGCCCTAATAGATTGTCATATGTGAATATAATGCAATTCCAATAATATTACACACATACGTGTCGAATTGATAACCTCCTTTTTTTAGAAGTCAGTAAAAAACTGTTTTTTTTTAATAAGCGACAGAAATTTTTAATCTAGAATCATAATTATGCTGAATTCATGGCTACAGTTTACGCACTGGTATTTTTCTTCCTGTATTTATCGTGTTTAAGTCAATTTCGTAGTATTTTATGACATCCACTATATCCTCACTAAGTCTACAACATGAACGGGAGGCAATTTAATTCGATCTCAATTACGCTGCGATCAACTCAGTTCAAGCACAACCTACATCTGTTAACTGCTTCTGTGTAGAATTTGAACAATCATCCATATCCTGTCGATTTCTTAACATATTTACTGCTGCGGAGCACTTTCCCTATGAATTCGAGTTACACTTAAAATAATAAATGTTGTTTTCGTCACTGATATTTTCGTTTTTGTTATAAGATGCTTTTTAAAAGAGGGACTCTTGGCTAAATAATAACAGCCACTCAGGCCGATCGATCCGGTTCAGATACGTTTGCCACGGTTCGTCTGTGGATGGGTGATCATCTTTACCAAGACCTCTCCGTGCCTCGGAAAGCACGATAAGCCGTTGGTCCCGGCTGACATTCGTAGATCTTTGACAGAGGGCTGTCAAAGATCTACGAATACGAAACGAGTAGTCAGAAGCCCGGTAGTCAGACAACCAGTTTTACCAAGAAGTATCGTATTACCCAGTAACTGAGTTGTTGTTGTGAGTGGAGGTCAGATAGGCAGTCGCTCCACGTAAAATACTGGTATTCAGCTGCATCCGGTTAGACTGAAAGCTGAACCCAACATAGTTAGGAAAAGGCTAGGCAGATGAGATGAGACGATTCTTATAAAGATATCAAACGGTTTATTTTAAAAAAATACAGGGTGTTTTGTAGGAAGACCGACTCAATTTTCTTTGGGATAGCAAGTGTTATATTATCTTAGTTTTTACCCATATCACCTGTCTTAAGTGTTACAGTAATTGAGATAATAATATATGTTTCTTTTTAATGTCCCGAAATATCATCACAAGTTTTTTTATTTGAGGTTGTAATAGGATATAGAGCGCAATCAATTTTGGTGTTATCTGCAATGTACAGTCAACAAAAGAGATAAGTATGCAGGAGCGTCGGATAAAGTTGAAGTTTAGTAAGAAACCGATGGATATTGTCAACTGAAATTTAATTTGTTACATGAGCTGTTTGTTTTTCTATTTATAAAATAAAATTTTATTCGAGAACATCCATCGGTTTCTTACTAAACTTCAACTGTATCCGATGATCCTGAAAACTTATCTCTTTTGTTGACTTTACATTTATGTAAAATTGGTTCTAGAAAAAGCCTTGTGTGCTTTTAAAGTCGTAAAATTGTGCTATGGTACGAAAAATTTGAATTCAATAATTCATTAATAAAAATAAAACAATTTTGAGATAGCAAATGACATCCCCAATCCTTCAAAAAATTTAGTTGGTCCGAAAACACGAATAACCTCTTATGAGGTCATTGTACTCATTATTATGAACGTAGGGAACAGCTGATTTTTTTTCGTGATTTCAGATTTGGTCTCATAGTAAAAGTTGTTCATAATTATGAGTACAAGGACCTCTAAAGAGGTTTTTGGTGTTTTTCTAATTGACCCCGTATAATAAAGCACTTGCACTTGGGTGTGTAACGTTTGATATAATAACAAAAGTTCTAACGATCAAAAGACCTAATTTCATTTGAATTATTGACATAATTTCATTTTACCTAATTTCATATGATATAATTAACAGTTTATATAATGAACATTTGAAATAATATTCACATAATATCATATGAAATTATATCAGTTGCTATAATATTCAAAATCTATAAGTAACGTTTAATATAATTAGGAAATGTCTACTTTAATTTTTGCAAAACTTGATTAGATTTTAAACGCCTGTCACTTTTGTGCGTAATCGAATGTAAGTGAGGGACGTTGACGTTTGACAGTTGTCATTCGTCGTTTTAAATTATTTTTGTGGTTCCGATTACACTTCACACTAAACCAACATAATATACAAAAGTAACACATTTGTAATGACAACTTAGGATGCAAGAGCGAGCGAAGCGAGCTCGGGACTTGGGGCACCCCGACTCGGATAGGTTAGGTTCGAAGGGGATGACGGGGGCTCGAGTCAGCGAGCAAAGGGAGCGATCGAGCCCCCGTCTACCCCTTCGTGTTAGGTTCCTTTAAGCCCTGTAGACAGAAATAGGGGCCCCGCAAAGCGGGGCTCCGTCGACTACGCCTAACCACATATTTTTGTAGATAAAAAAAAAACTTTGGGATTGTTTTTCTCGGACACTATGATTTTGCGAACTTTGCGGTTTTCAAATTTACACAAATAAGGGTCTATTTTATTCAAAAAAAAATAGCTACTATCAAAAAGCGCCGGGTGTAGAAGTACAGTGGTTCCAAACCCTGTACACTGAAATACCGCGAAGCGGGGCTTCGTCGACATAGAATGCAAGAGCGAGCAAAAAGCACCCCGAGGTTAGGTTTGGTTAGGTTACTTTCCCCCCCGGTGTTGTGTATGTGTTCTGGTGCGCCGGTGATGGTGAGTACTCCCCAGAGGAGGGTCCGGTGACGGACAGCCGCGGCGGGTTCACGGATGAGTGCTAACGCGTGCCCGTGTTCCCGCCGTAAGCGGCAGAGGAGGACACCGTGGAGTTTTAGTGGGTTAGAGTCCCATATAACTGCTCTTAACCATATACCATATAACTCATATACCATATAACTGTTCTTCTCCATAGAGATCTACGTTTTGGAATGGCAACTAGCTTCAACTTTCTGACTAACTGACAGACTATTTAATTTTGACAATTCAAAAGTGCCTGTACAAGGTTTAATTGAAATAAATGCTTTGAGTTTGAGTTGAGTTTGAGTTTGACTGCACTATCTCCCCGTGGTAGTGTAGAATGCATGAGCATTTCTACACGTTAAAAAAAAATTGTTAGTTTACTTTAAGCCCTTTACACAGAAATAGCCCCGCGAAGCGGGGTCCGTCGACATAGAATGCAAGAGCGAGCGAAGGGCAGAAAATTAGTTAACATGAATGTTAGGTCAAATGAACATTATATAAAGGGAGCATTATACAACATGAAAATTATATGAAATGAACGTTATACTAAATGAAATTAGAGAAAAAGAAAATTATATATAACATTGGATCATATGAAATTAGGTTAAAGGTTTTTTATTTTATTTTATTTATTTGAGAAAATAAACGGTTACACATTACAATATTACATAAAACATGATCTAAGAGTGAGTAAATGTATAACCCACTACATTTTCCACATATTATAAAGAAAAGTTATAAAACTAATGCGATGTGCGCTTACAATGTGATAGTTACAATAGAATTACATAAGTGTTAATGATAAAACTAAACACTAAACAGGCATGCAAAAAAAAAATAAAAAAGGTAAAAAATAAATTATAAATACAGTCTAAGAGTTAAGAATGTTACGGAACAATATCCAAAATAGAGTCACGAACAAGGCCTCTGAATTTACTGGTTGGAAGAGCGAAGATGTCAATATTTTGAAATAGATTATTATATTGACTGGTAAGACGCCGTAGGGGTGCTCGTAAGCCTGCATTCGTACGACTAGAAGGTACTGCAAATAGGGGTCGTGCGCGCACCCCACGGCTTATGGTTGTTCTAGGTACCACGTAGCTAATCCTATAGTGATATCCATACAATCAAATTCGTTATTACACAGACCGAATAGAAACATTGTGTCTAAAATAATACGTCTGGCCTTATTCAGAAGATCACCATAAGATACATAAGTACGAAAACAACGGAAATGCATGGCTTTCAAAAACTTACTTTGAACTTTTTCAATCGCATCTGAGTATTTATTATAGAAGGGATTCCATACCGCAACAGCGTACTCTAACTGGGACCTGATTAACGATTTGTAAAGATATAAATATGTATATGGCCGGACAAACTCTGTGGTTGATCTCATCACAAAACCGTACATACGGAAGGCATTATTTATAATTTTACCAATATGAATGTCAAGATGTAATTTATCATCCAATAGAACTCCAAGATCGCGCACTAGTGTTTCTCTTGTTAAAATCACATTATTTAAAGAGTAAGAATGTGTGATAATATTTTTGTTTTTAGTAAAACTTATACAGCAACATTTAGATACGCTAAGTTGTAGTTTATTAATTGAACAGTATGAGGAGAACCTATCTAGGTCTTCCTGTAACAGCAGACAATCGTGCAAACTTTTAACAGGCCTAAAATTTTTTAGATCGTCTGCGTATAGTAATAATTTTGAATTCTGAAAGCATGTATTGATGTCATTAATAAATATGATGAATAAATAAAAGAGGTCCTAAAATGGAGCCCTGAGGCACTCCAGAGGTAACACTTAGGATCATATGAAATTAGGTTAAAGGTTTTTATAGGATATGAAAATTATATCATATGAAAGGTATGTCAAATGAAATTAGACTATCTGTTGTTATACTAAACATTACACACCCCTTGCACTTATGGTTTTAATGTAAACACTCTTGTAGGTGGAGCCTGTATGTTTGCATCTTTTATTGATTTTTTGCATACTTACGGATATTATACTGTTGGATACTACTACCCGGCCCAGGAGCGCAGGGGACGCGCTAACTGAAAGAAGGCTGCCACAGGCGGCACGCCAGGCTCTCTGGTCTTTGTTTGACGGTTTATGGTTTTTGACAGCGTTACGTGCAGGAGCGCTATCCGTCAGCCGTCAGCCGTTCGGTGTGATCTGGTTTTTCAATAATCTCTTGTAGATTTCTTTAATTTGATTAGTGATGATTTTGTTCCTCTGATTGTAATTTTGCTATGACTGATAATTATTTTTATAATTCATGTGATTAGTTTTGAGGATATCAAATAATTCTCCTATTTAATTGTGATTTCACTTCTGTCCTAACATCAGAAGTGGGATACCAATCCAACCCCAATTTAGGCCCCTTGACTTGACCAGTTTGAATTTCATAACAGAGGAACTTTGTCGTTACCTACGTCTGTGAGTTTTTCTTTTTGTTTGTTGTTTTGTGTATGTGGAACTTGTTTTGACTGGTGAACATGCCTAACATGCATAGTTCACGTAGCAGATCGCACCGACGGCATTGTAGGCGCGATCGGTCGCGAGATAGCTCACGAAAACCTCGAAATAGGTCACGTAGTCGTCGCGAACGGACTCCCTCTAGAGTACGATCATACGGGACGCCACCTCATGCATCATACATTGGCCAGACGCCGCGGTCTATCCCTACAGAATCGCGAACGCTAGACACAATCTGATCCCTTCTGGAAATGATCGAGAACAAATTCCGCAACCAAACCCAACCGCGCCGTCCGTGGCTCAAGCTATAGTAGATGCGATCCAGTCCATAAATCCGGGACGTTCCCATTATTTTGTATCAAACTTTGACCCGTCTATCTATGACGTGGACTCTTGCTATGATGAAGTGGATCGCGCACAAATAGCCAGTCGCTGGGGCGACAGAGAATGCCTGTCACGTGTAGCCGGATGTTTGAAAGGCGACGCGAGAACTTGGTTAAACGAACGGGTAACCTCTCCCCTCCGTGGAGTAGCTTTAAACGCGAAATCAAACCACTTTGCCCCCAAAATTTAGATTACGCGACGATACTTTTTGAAACGATGCATACGACGTCTAAACAGATTCTCGGCTTACGCCGAGTACGCGAGACGTATAACCCTGCTCCGCTTGCGCATTGTCAAAGGCCTTAGTGAGGAATTAATGACGCAAATAGTGGTCCGCGGCATAGACGATGCACAAGTGTGGGCAGCGGCTAAAAGGTCTAAACCGTCCGAGCCAGTGTCCAAAGTACGACCTAACGTTCCAACCTGCACGTTTTGTAAAAAGATAGGGCATACGGAGGACGTTTGTTTCGCCAAAGAAAGATCGTCTGGACCACAGGGTCAGCAGAACAAACGAAAAGTAAATTTTTGTCAGGACCCTGCGGAAGAAACAGCGACATAACCACCGCAGTAGTATACGGCATACTAGTCGATGTGTTAATAGACAGTGGCGCGCTTAATGTCTCCCTCATATCGTCCTGTGTGTTGAAGGGTATTACTAACCACGAAATTGTGTCCACGTCTTACGCACCCCTTACGGTTGAGTTTGCTAATGTTGAATTAGAGGCTGATTTCGTTGTAGTACCAGCCGCGTTTATGAGTACTTAAAAATGCCATACGGTCTGACAAATTCGCCCATTGTGTGTCAACGCATCATCAACAAAACGCTGCGCAAGTTCATTGACGCGGTACAAGTTCTGGTTTACATAGTCGACGTACTGTTGATGAGCGCCACAGTGGACGAAGGTTGAATATCTTAGCCGAATAATAAGTCAAGGTCAGGTTAGGCCGAGCCCTCACAAGTTCTAGGTCGAGAGGTACGGCCGCACCGTTCTGAACATTCTCCACAACGTGACCAAACAGATGACGACTCAGGCGTCGCCGTTAAATCTGCTGGTGGGCACCGACGCGGTGACCTCCGTCATCAGGTCAATCAGGTCACTGTTTCGTGATGTCGCCTTGGAAGGTGTACAGTCGAATTGTGAAGCACAAAGATAGTTACGCTAATCCGCGCAACTGATCTACTAAAACAAAAGCAGTCACGTCAGGACGATTATGTAAATCGTAACCGACGCATACCAAAAGTTATTAATGTGAATGATTTGGTTTTCGCAGGCAACTGGAAAGATGGACCACGGGATGCGAGGGCCTTACAGGGTCACACGCGCGCTGCCGAGTGGGCGGTGTGAGCAGCGCTTGTTGACCGGGCCTTACAGGGTCACACGCGCGCTGCCGAGTGGGTGGTGTGAGCTGCGCTTGTTGACCGGCTCCTGTGGCAAGACGACGCAAGCTGCTGCTCAGTACATGGTACTCTGGAAAGGCGAGTGGTGTCCTGAGACTTGCGCTGCATTCTTTGAGCGTGAGTATGCTTGCGTATCGTGAGAGGTCTGCATTGCCATAGAGGGTTCTGCAGATCTTGGGGTGAGACAGTAGACGGACTGCGAGACGTCTACGTCAGGTAAACTGCGAGGTACCTGACCGGTTTCACCCTACACGATAGGTCGTGTAGAGGACGGACTGCGAGACGTTCCTTTCGGTGATTTGGTAATCACCCTACACGATAGGCCGTGTAGAGGACGGACTGCGAGACGTTCCTTTCGGTGATTTGGTAATCACCCTACACGATGGGTCATGTAGAGGACGGACTGCGAGACGTTCCTTTCGGTGATTTGGTAATCACCCTACATGACCGTGAAGAACATCACCATCATCTTCATCATCATTGTCGTCTGACTTGCATGATGTATGAATGTCGATGACATGCGTTATGATGTTTCTATGTGATGAATGGTACTTTAAGGAGTAAAGATGACGTCTTGGTATCCACTAGACTGTTTAGCTAGTCAATTGATGTGTCTGATGAATGAAAGAAAAAGGCCACATAAGACGAATTGACTGCAAGCAAAAGAATAGGCAGATGTGTGTGCTCTCCGAGGGACGGTAGTCTTTCTTATTGGTTTCACAGAAGACACCACTTCCGCTCATCGTGCTGCAGAGCCAGTCGCTGGGCCTTCCCGTCCAGCTGACGAAACCCATGGAGCAGCCATGCAAAGCTTGCCGGACCTTTCTGATGCTGTCGAGGACGACGCATGATCAGGATGGCCGTGTTGGATACTACTACCCGGCCCAGGAGCGCAGGGGACGCGCTAACTGAAAGAAGGCTGCCACAGGCGGCACGCCAGGCTCTCTGGTCTTTGTTTGACGGTTTATGGTTTTTGACAGCGTTACGTGCAGGAGCGCTATCCGTCAGCCGTCAGCCGTTCGGTGTGATCTGGTTTTTCAATAATCTCTTGTAGATTTCTTTAATTTGATTAGTGATGATTTTGTTCCTCTGATTGTAATTTTGCTATGACTGATAATTATTTTTATAATTCATGTGATTAGTTTTGAGGATATCAAATAATTCTCCTATTTAATTGTGATTTCACTTCTGTCCTAACAATACAAACAATTTTAATTTTTCACCTCTTTATTAGTGGTTGTAAAGGCAATAATCATCATCATCATTATCATCATTTCAGCCAAAGACGTCCACTGCTGGACATAGGCCTCCCCCAAAAGGGGGAGGTTTGCCATAATCGGCACGCTTGGCAGGCGGGTTGGCGATCGCAGTATGGTATGGTGGTGGAATGCATAGAGAACGCTGCTGCCCATTCTCCGGTACGCCCCTTAGTCGCCTTTTACGACACCCACGGGAAGTATGGGGTGGTGCTATTCTTTAAGTCCGGCACCACACAGACAAGGCAATAATATCACTTGGTTTTAGTAGGTTTTTAGGGTTCCGTACCCAAAGGGTAAAAAACAGGACTCTATTACTAAGACTTCGCTGTCTGTCCGTCGATCTGTCTGTCACCAGGCTGTATCTCAAGAACCGCGATAGCTAGACAGTTGAAATTTTCACAAATTATGTATTTCTGTTGCCGCTATAACAACAAATACTAAAAACAAAATAAAATTAATATTTAAGGGGGGCGCCCATACAACAAACGTGTTTATTTCGGCGTTTTTCCTTGTGGTACGGAGCCTTTCGTGTGCAAGTCGGACTCGCACTTGGCCAGTTTTTATATTTTATTTGTCCTTTTGATAGATTCTTATTTTGTAAATGTGAGGACTTTGTATGCCTTGTAGACTTTAGATCTGGAGACCATTTTTAGGGTTCCGTAGCCAAATGGCAAAAACGGAACCCTTATAGATTCGTCATGTCTGTCTGTCTGTCTGTCTGTCTGTCTGTCCGTCTGTCTGTCTGTCTGTCTGTCCGTCCGTATGTCACAGCCACTTTTCTCCGAAACTATAAGAACTATACTGTTGAAACTTGGTAAATAGATGTATTCTGTGAACCGCATTAAGATATTCACACAAAAATAGAAAAAAAATAATAAATTTTAGGGTTCCCCATACTTAGAACCGAATCTCAATATTTTTTTTTCATCAAACCCATACGTGTGGGGTATCTATGGGTAGGTCTTCAAAAATGATATTGAGGTTCCTAATATAATTTTTTTCTAAACTGAATAGTTTGCGCGAGAGACAATTCCAAAGTGGTAAAATGTGTGTCCCCCCCCCCCTGTAACTTCTAAAATAAGAGAATGATAAAACTAAAAAAAATAGACGATGTACATTACCATGTAAACTACCACCGAAAATTGGATTGAACGAGATCTAGTAAGTAGTTTTTTTTTAATACGTCTTAAATCGTAAACCGCAATTTACCATTCATTCAATCAACTCAAAAATAAAAAAAACCATTTAATTTCATAAACATAAACCTTATGCATAAACCCGGATGTTACGGAACCCTCGGTGAGCGAGTCCGACTCGCTCTTGCCCGGTTTTTTATTTTATTTTATCAGGCCTACGCTGTCCTCCCATACCTACTGTAATTTGAAAACATTGTAAAAGTCAATTATTTTTAAAAAGAGTAACCACACAAAGGTGTTTCTTGCCGGCTCTTCTCAGATGGAAACGACCAATTGGAACCGTGCACCTAGCTTCTGACGTTTCATAAGCTTATATGAAATAAAATATTTTGATTTTTTGGTAACTTTTTTGGTGTTTTTTTTGGTTTTACTTTTTTTGGACTGTACCAGAGAAGTGAGCTGTAGGGACAAAATATAACATGGGGTATAAATTATTGGAATCGATTCAGTTACTTATTCTGGAGAAACTATATTCAGATTTCGCATTAAGGTTTCGATATCAGTTTCGCGGACAAAAAACAGAAAAATCAGTTTTTTCAGCGCATTTTTTTTTTTTAAATGCACAAGTATTTATCACCTATCTATCTAGTAAGTGTACGAAATTAAGTTTTGATAACTACTTAATATAAATTCCAAAAAAAAAACTAACACACGTTTTTACGTAATCACGAAACACCAAGTTTTTTGATTGCTTTCTTAGCTAACTGGTAGCAAATAACGATCTGAAAAAAATCCTAAATACTAGGCATATAGTATATTAGTAAGTGTACGATTTATTTTTTTTAAGTTTAATGAATTAGTACTTCTAAAAAAATGTTGACTACGCTGAAAAAACCCAATAAAGTCATGCGCAAAACCGTCGTCTACGCGTAAGAATTTATTGAAAATAACAAAAAGCGTTAAATATTTTAAAATTTGAGGTGTTTATCTACCAAACACAATTTAATTGTAGTAAAATATCTAAATAATGCCTCATAAACGAATTTTTTATTAAGTAGTTATCAAAACTTAAATTCGTAGACTTACTAGATAGATAGGTGATAAAAACTTATGTATTTAAAAAAAAACTAG
Organism: Mesoligia furuncula; assembly: GCA_916614155.1. Lineage (NCBI taxonomy): Eukaryota > Metazoa > Arthropoda > Insecta > Lepidoptera > Noctuidae > Mesoligia > Mesoligia furuncula. Next base: position 2,128,913 of record OU744813.1, on the reverse strand, counting down.
ATAACTTAAGGATATTGAGACATTTGCGCTGAAAAAAAATGATTTTTTCTGTTTTTTGTCCGCGAAACTGATAGGGACACTTAACTAAAAATTATGTTGTATATTAATGTTTTAAAGCAAATAAATGAATTCTATTCTATCCCATTCTATCAAAAAAACCTCCGCAAATGATCACGATTATGACGGTCCGACGCATCCTGTGCAGACACTCAGACAGCCCCCTTCATCTTCATCTGCCTAGCCTTTCCCAACAATGTTGGGGTCGACTTCCAGTCTAACAAGATGCAGCAGTATTTTACTTGGAGCGACTGCCTATCTGACCTCCACAACCCAGTCACTGGGTAATACGATACCCCTTGGTAAGACTGGTTGTCAGACTTTCGGGCTTCTGACTACCTTTAACGACTGTCAAAGATCCACGAATGACAGCTAGGACCAACGGCTTAACGTGCTTTCCGAGGCACGGTGGGGTCACGGTATGTAAAGATGGTCACCCATCCACAGACCAACCGTGGCAAGCGTAGCTTAACCTGATAGATCGACCTGTGCGGCTGTTATTATTTGACTTATACACAGACAGCCCCCTTATCATTAAAAATTGAGGTCACAGTTTTAACCTAACCTAACCTAAGCATTTTTTTTAAAACAATTAACCTCGTCTAACTAATTCGGTTCTCGATAACCTGCTAAAAATAATCTCTTTTTTCCATATTTTTTTTCTAAATAATCTAGTCGTTTCTGGCACTCGCCGGCCGCTGCCGCTACACCGCTCGCTTTGCTCGCTCGGCTCGTGCGTAGGAGGTCACAGTTTTAACCGAACCTAACCTAAGCATTTTTTAACCCCCGACGCAAAAACGACGGGGTGTTATAAGTTTGACGTGTCTGTGTGTGTGTGTGTGTGTGTGTGTGTGTGTGTGTGTGTGTCTGTCTGTGGCATCGTAGCTCCTGAATGGATGAACCGATTTTGATTTTGTTTTTTTTGCTTGAACGGTGAATTAGTCGGGAGTGTTCTTAGCTATGTTTGATGAAAATCGGTCCAAGATGGCCGCCGCCACAAAATGGCGGACTACATATTTTTTCACAACTCCCTTAATATGGGTATCAAATGAAAGGGCTTGAATAGTAGAATACTATACACTATGATAAATTTCAAATCCAAGATGGCCGCCACCACAAAGTGGCGAATTACATTTTTTTTTCACAACTCCTCAATATGGGTATCAAATGAAAGGGCTTGACTAGTAGAACACTATACGCTATTACAAATTTCAAATCCAAGTTGGCCGCCACCACAAAATGACGAATTATATTTTTTTTCACAACTCCTTCAATATAGGTATCAAATGTAAGGGCTTGACAAGTAGAATAATGTACACTATATTGAAAGGGAATGAGGAATATTAACAAATGAAATGAAAACTAAAAACTTGAAAAATTTTTTTGTCTGATCACTGCTCTAGAATGATGAGGAAACTGGAGTGATGACTGGTACCTACGACCACTAAGTTTGACTATTTTTATTACGAATGGAAATATTCTACTTAAAAAGGGTAGGTATTTCTACATCAGATAGTGTCGCAGTCCCATTTTATAAACTAGATCTGAAATACCTAATAGATATCTAATAGCTATGAAATACTTGTACGAAAGTTGAACAACTAAAGGAAGAACTAGAAAAAGGATATAATAAAACAAAAAAATCTGCTTAGTCTTAAAAATTATTCTTCAACTATAAATTAATAATTATTATTGACGGATAAAAAACCTGATTAAACACCAAATTACCTGAATCTTAAAACGCAAGACAAAAATTAAGGAGTCCTTACAAAAAGCATGAAATAAAAATTGAATTAAAAATTTAAAAAACCCCCGACACAAAAAATAATAAAATCAAATGTAAGTAATTGGAAAAGGATCAAATAATTTAAAAACCCCCAACTTAAAGAATCTAGGTAACGAGACTAAAACAGATAAATTCATATGGCAGTCGGGGGACCTCTTAGAATAGAAGGTGTTCCACAGAACGGTTATTATTTTTTGTGTCGGGGGTTTTTTAAATTTTTAATTTAATTTTTTGTGAATATTTCAAGTGTCTACCTGTTGCCATTTTTGATATCGAGCAAAAATAAAAATAAATATTTATTTTATTTTGTTTTTAGTATTTGTTGTTATAGCGGCAACAGAAATACATCATGTGTGAAAATTTCAACTAACTAGCTATCGCGGTTCTTAATTTTAATAATTAACCTCGTCTAACTAATTCGGTTTTCGATAACCTGCTAAAAATAATCTCTTTTTTCCATATTTTTTTTTCTATTCAATTTAGTCGTTTCTGGCACTCGCCGGCTGCTGCCGCGGCACCGCTCAACCTAACCTAAGCATTTTCTTAAAATAATTAACCTCGTCTAACTAATTCGGTTCTCGATAGCCTGCTAAAAATAATCTCTTTTTTTCCATATTTTTTTCTATATACTTAATATGGTCGTTTCTGGCCCGCCGGCAAAAAAAAAATGGACAAAGACTACAGAATTAATCGAATTCTGCAGCACAAGTCTGAATTCTCCGAAATAAAAGTGCTTATGTCCATTGCAAAAAATTTAAAATTGTAAGTTACAAATATTAACTTTTAAAATAAAATTGCATTTTTTAATTAGATAATTCCCAAAAAATCTTATTTTTGCCTGTATATTTTTTGTCATAACAAATCATTTGACCAAACGTTTATTGTCTAAAGATTGTTTGCTATAATAAATCATTTGATTAAAGACCAAATGCCTAAATGACACTATCCTTGTTAATATTCTGTCAAGTAAAAATTTGACCAAATGAAAATGTGCGTATTAAAATCATTCCAAACATTGCATTGGTATAAAAAAAAGGTTGCCAAAATTTGTTTGGGTAGTGAAATTTTGGCAAAATCTTTTTGGCAAAACGGCAGGATCCCGTCCGGCTGTCCTCGGGATGTACTCGGTTTTAATGTATATCCGATATGTATGTGAGTGTACGTGTTTTGTGTTCACTTCTAATGGCACTCCCGGAGTGGCACTGTTTTTTTATGGACGGACACTGGAGGCTTAGTAAAGTTCGTACCCAAAGGGTGCCAACTGAACCCCCGTTCCGTGTCCGTCCGTTTGTCAGCAAGCTATTCACATGAACCGTGAACCATCCATCCATGAACTGATTTTAGCTAGAGTTTTTGTTCTTTGTTGTTTTTGTTTTCTTTTGTTATTATTGGTTTAAATTTTCTTTTTGCTTTTGTAACGTGAATGCTGTGTTTTTACTTCTCTTTTGTTGTGAATGCTGTGCACGTCTGTAATTGACGTAAACACTAGTCCATGTCTCTGTTAATTGTAAATGTTTGTGTTTGTGTGGTTGATGTGCCTTAATAAATAAATAAATAAACCGTAATAGGTAGACAGTGCCTTGTGGTACAGAACCCTTCGTCTGTGACAGTGACCGAGTGTTGCGATTAAGGAAACCATCTTGACAATACATTGCCAAGTCCAAGTCGCAGTGGACGTTAACATGCAAATAAATATATCTACGAAGAAAAACACATCTCATTAACACAACGATGAAAGACAATAAATTATCCCGTAGTTAATATAATATCCATGTTAATCTGCTAAATCATTAGAAAACCAACACGTCTCGAATTGATTTATCTTCAGTAATTGGTAGCAACAACCTATCGCTCGACATCGAAGTAATTATCGAATAAATTACATAATAGTATGCACGCGAACACGAATGTTTGGTCGTAATCTGTCTTCTATGACAGTTTTCGCTTTTTGGGGTTAGCAGAAGTGTAAGTATTCACTGGCGCCGATTCTGTTGATCACAAACTAAACTAAATTTAAGTTCATGCAACTTTTTCTTTCTATTTCATTAAGAAAAGGACAGAAGATAAATATTAGTTTAGTCCTGTCAAATTAAGATACTCCATAGACAATTTAGACGAGATTAAAAAATTGGCTATTAAAAATACGTCAATTTACGTGAGGCGCTGACTAATTTGACAGGACTAAACTAATATTTATCTTCTGTCCTTTTCATAATGGATTAGAAAGAAAAAGATGCATGAACTTAAATTTAGTTTAGTTTGTGAATAACAGAATCGACGCCACTGTGGATTAAAAATGTGTAAGCTCTGATTTAGGTCTCAAAGTATTAACTATTTTAAAAGAGTAGTTTTTTGCCCGTTCTTCTCCATACGAAAACTACCTTTTGGAAGGGGCGACTAGAATCAATTCTATTTTATTGTAATTGTTGACGTTCTAAAGTGCCTTAATAATTTATTACGCCTCCTTCAGTACCACTGCAGCGCGAAGGCTTCTCACGCAGAGAACACAAATACACACACACAAACTTAACATTTTAATAAAGTTATTCAAATTTAACAGTAACCCATAATATGTTCAAAGATTTTAAGGTGCCTATCTGAAATAAATGATTTAACTTTGACTTTTCCCGATCACATTCAGAAACTTCACGCCTTTTTTCCCTGAAAGCATAGGCAGAATTGTACCTATACCTACCTACATAGTTCCATATTCCAGGTTATTAGGCCTACTAACAACGCTCTGGACGCTTTTAACGCGTACGTCTTTTTTACATCATTATAATTATAAATTCAACATTAATGATGTAACTAATATTTTTGTAAAAATATAATTTAAAAGAGTGTCCATGAAGTTTCTTGCCCGTTCTTCTCCATAGGTACCTACGCTTTGGAATGGGCAACTAGCTTCATATTTTCTGACTGATCGACTTCTTGACAATTCAAAAGTGCCTGTAAATGGTTTAATTGAAATAAATGCTTTGAGTTTGAGTTTGACTACTAACCGAGCACAAAGGATGTGCGGATAGAAAAAACCCAATACCTAACACTTTGTCCTAACCGCGGATTCGTCGTTTCAGCCGATAGACGTCCACTGCTGGACATAGGTGGTGGAATATATAGAGAACGCTGCTGCCCATTCTCCGGTACGAGCCTTAGTCGCCTTTTACGACACCCACGGGAAGTAAGGGGTGGTGGTATTCTTTAAGTCCGGCACCACACAAACCAATTACCTATACCTAAATGTTTCATAATAATATGTTAAGAGTGTCAGTGTTTTAGCTTAGTAATACACCACTTTGTAGCAGAAATACATTCTTTACATAAATATTGGTTTGGAAATGTTTAAAAATTTTAGGCTACTATTTTTCTCCAACTAGTTTCCGTTCATTCATTCATAAAAAAACACTTTTATTTTATGAACGTGCTAATGTAAATGTGAAACAGCGCCACCTATTCATAAATCGTTGAACTTACTACATCTAGCATGAAGGTTTCCCTCACGATGCGATATTGTTTGTGTCACGGGCACAGTTCGAATGTTTATGTTTACCTTGCTGTACTGCCGTTCGAAAAAAAAAAATTTTTTCAAAAATAGAATTTCCAGCAGCTCATTAGCAATTTCTCTGATATTTGTAAAATGGTAACACTTATTAATGGATTCGTACTTCATAACAGAATATTTTTTGTGAAAAAAAAAAATGGAGCATGAAAAAAATGAAGACCAACAATTTTACCGGATAATGTCTTTTCAGTATCTATTCATTGCATTAGTTCTATTTTTAATTAATTTTAAATGTGTCCTACCTACTCATTAGTCAAATTAACATAAATACCATCAAATTCTGAGATTTGGTAAAGGTGGATAAATGATTGTGTCTGTGTTAGGTTGTATCTAAGTTTGTATCATGTATACCCATTGCAAAAACCCAACAACATTTGCTTAGCATGAGGATTGAACCAAAGACATCAATGTCCAATTGACCAATGAGGCAGACAAGGCGTTTCATAAACTTTTTTAATATTGTTTTCAACAAAAATCTGTCATATTCTATGTAGGTATAAATAGTGCCTCAAATTCCTTCTACATATTTGCCTTTCATTCATTCTCTCAACCATTGCTATTATGTCTAACTATAATATCCTAAGCTCACAAGAATCCTCATTCCTCATAGATATAGTGCGTGTAGTTTGAGAGTGGTGCTTAATACGTGATGGGTCTTATATAGCTGTACGCACAGTTAGTAATAGTGGAGTACAGGCGCTGGTGGTGCTGGCTCGAGGTTAGTGTCATTCTACATTTGCTTATAATATTTTTCCATGATAAAGGTCGTTTTTCACGGTATAAAATTAAGCCGTATCCACAATTAAAATTGAAAAGAGTTTGTGTTATATGTATGACTTAACTGCCTGATAACTTAACCCAGAAATATACTTAGTATTTTTGTTGAACTGACTGACTTGACTTGAATTGACTGCCCCGTTGGTCTCGTAGTTGCAAGCGCGACTGCTGAGCGTGGGGTCCTGGGTTCGATTCCCGGGTAGGCCAAAGTGTTATTGGGTTTTCCATTAGGAATTTCTTAGTAACAGTCCGAAGTTTGGAAGTTGTCGGTTTAATAGTGCCTCGGAAAGCACGTAAAGCCGTTTGTCCTGCGCCTGATCTCTCCCCGGTCATGTCGGATTACAGTCCCATCGGACTATGACAGTAAAGGAACAAAGAGTGCACCTGTGTTTTCGCACACACTTGTGCACTATAATATCTCCTGCGTACCTGGCTAATCTCCATTGAGATTGGCCACCGTGACCGAAAACGGTCGGGGCTATTATTATTTTTGTTGAAACAAATTCTTTTTTTACAATTTCTTCCATCTAAACAGTAGATATGGAAAAAAATCATGACCCCTGCAAGTAAAAAGGATGGCACGTGAAAAGCGTTTTCCTTGGGTGTTCATGCTTTCAGAAAACTTTTGTGAAAAATCAAAACCGTAATGAGATGAAATCGTGAAATCTAGCGGAAAATAAAACAGCAGTTACTTCATTTATACGTTTATGCTCGTATCAAAGAAGTGACAAATTGACACAAGACCAGAATCAAAGTCGGTTTGTTTTCATCTGGAATTGCTTGCAAGCTTTGCTCAAGGTTTTTTCTCCGTGTTTCACGTGATGACTCGATGATTGACTGATAAGCTGTCCAGTATAGCCACCCAAATCCATAGCGTAATGTTTTGTTTCCATATTCTCCAATAGTTTTGCACCAACCAGGGCTGGATGTGGATGTGTGGTGATGTGTGGTGGTGAATGCACTTGCATAGTGCGTACAAGGATAGTCGTCGGTTGGTGGCTCATTTCAGTAAATTGTCTAATGGGCCTCTGCGAGTTGGCTTCGGCCCGTCGTACGCCTTAAAAGGTCCGTGACCCCAGGGTTCCGAGAAATGCCAAAGTCGAATAAAAAAATTCATAAATCCACTATCACCCGTACCTGTACCTCATAATTCCCATGAAAGTGGGTGAACCGTGTACTTGTTATTATCATGCACTTAGGAGCCATACGTAAAGTTTATTGTGTGGAAACTTCATTAAGCCACACTTTGTATGAGTAGTGTTTAAACTTAATGTGTAATTATGGTGTAGGAATGAAAGTGAATTAAATGAAATTAGTTATTTAGCATTGAATTGGATTGGAATTGAAGTAAGATTGCTACACAGGGCTTTCCCTTACTTATGTGGCAATTTTACTTCAACCGTCTTCGTCTTTACGAAGAAAAGAAAAATTGCTTATTCCGATTGTGAAAATGAATACTTTTGCTAGTCTCCTGTTACTCAAAGTAAAGCGCCGGTCTGCGTTCGAACCTACGACCTGCAGCTCGTAAGTCGCGACCGTTACCTACTGGGCCGCCGCTGCTCTCAAGGATATTGATGACTAAGCAAATTTTGACGTATTATAGCCATTTCATATGACTGTCAAAGAATGTCAGTTGTAATTTGAATATACGGACAATTTAAGTTGTATTACATGACGCTCATAACCTTACATCTTAAAGGCACCAGATGTGCGTACTTTACTCAAAACACATTAACAATAACATAAAGAAAGGTGAAAGCAAAAACACTTAAAAACTGTCATGGCGTGCGTGACTGATTTGAAGATGTTTTTTCCATTATTATAATATTTACTTAGTGAAGTCAGCTTCTGAATGTTATGTCGTCATGCTTGTTATCTTAAAAGGTCAGAATCTCAAATAAAGATGTCGGTACTATATCACCTTACTCCGTGTATAAAATATTATAGGGTATAAAATCATCATCATCATCATCATTTCAGCCGAAAGACGTCCACTGCTCGCCATAGGCCTCCCCCAAGCACCTCCACTTCGACCGCTACGCTTCTCGCATCCAACGGGTTCCTGAGGCCTTCACAAGGTCGTCGGATCACCTTGTGGGAGGCCTTCCAACGCTACGTCTTCCGGTACGCGGTCGCCACTCCAGAACCTTTCGGCTCCATCGGCCATCTGTTCTGCGAGCAATGTGCCCTGCCCACTGCCACTTAAGTTTGGCAATTCTTCTTGCTTTGTCTGTTTCTATGGGTATAAAATACTCGTATATATTCTACGAAGGGCTCGTGAATAAGTAACAACAGCCAAACGGGTCGATCAATCAGGTCAAGGTACGTTTGCCGCGGTTGGTCCGTCGATGGGTGACCAACTTTACCGAGACCTTCCTTGTCTCTGAAGACACAGGTGCACTAACTCTTATAGTCTGATGGGACGGCAATCCGACACGACCGGAGAGAGATCAGGAGCAGGACCAACGGCTAACCAGGCAAGGGGGTATCACATCGCCAACTTCGAACCTCCGGGCTGTTACTGAGAAATACTTAATGGAAAAACCCAATAACACTTTGTCCGACCTTGGAATCGAACTCAGTACCCCATGCTCAGCAGTCGCGCTTGCAACCACTAGACCAACGGGGCAGTTAAGCAGCTCACTAGCGAAAATTTAGTTTACCTCAACCATGATGCGTACAGTAACTTTAAAGATACTACACTTGCGTACAAAAAAATTAGCCCACCTCCATGCTCCCATTTCAGAGACGATATCTCAAATATCGTAATGAATTTAATTTTTTATTTAATTTAGTTTGATGTTAGTTATGGTACAGTTTATTTGTACATACATTATATTCTGATAAAAGCAATATTCTTCACAAGATCGACTGGATTCTTCAGATGACCTCATCACTCACTTTTGCTCGGAAAAAGTGCGTGACCATTTTTTGACATTGAAATTGAGAAACGTTTAATTTTGTTTATTTGCGTTTGTTTAATCAAAATTGAACTTGATTTTGTTAACGGACTTAAAAAAAAAACGATTTTCTTTATTTAACACCCTATTTGTAAGTTCGCGATTTTCTCAAAACTAATGAAATTGTTTTAATAATTCTTTCACTAATGTAATCTTCATACTTTCAGGAAGGTTTTAATATACAATACATTAGGTTATTGTTAGTGAAATTTGTTGAAATATATTGTTCCAAATCAAAGAGCATTGGGTGGGTCGATTTTTTTGCACGCAAGTGTATTTGTATCTTTTATGAGGCCCGTGGCTAAACAATAACAGCCGCACAGGTCGATAGATCAGGTTAAGCTACGCTTGCCGCGGTTGGTCTGTGTATGGGTGACCATCTTTACATACCGTGACCCTTCCGTACCTCGGAAAGCACGTTAAGCCGTCGGTCCCGGCTGTCAGTCGTGGATCTTTGACAGTCGTTACGGGTAGTCACAAGCCAGAAAGTCCGGTATCGTATTACCCAGTAATTGGATTGTGGTGGAGGTCATATAGGCAGTCGCTCCATGTAAAAATACTAGTATTCGGCTGCATCCGGTTAGACTGGAAGCCGACCACGACATAGTTGGGAAAAGGCTAGGCAGATGATGATCTTTTTAGGGTTCCGTACCCAAAGGGTAAAAACTGGCCAAGTGCGAGTCGGACTCGCACACGAAGGGTTCCGTACCACAAGGCAAAAACGCCGAAAAAAACATGTTTGTTGTATGGGAGCCCCCCTTAAATATTTATTTTATTTTATTATTATTATTTATTATTAAAGTTAAAATACAACTGAGTATTTCGTGAATATTTCAAGTGCCTACCTGTTGCCATTTTTGATATCGAGCAAAAAAGGGCAAAAAAATCGCGTTTGTTGTATGGGAGCCCCCCTTAAATATTAATTTTATTTTGTTTTTAGTATTTGTTGTTATAGCGGCAACAGAAATACATAATTTGTGAAAATTTCAACTGTCTAGCTATTGCGGTTCTTGAGATACAGCCTGGTGACAGACAGACGGACAGACGGACAGACGGACAGACGGACAGACGGACAGACGGACAGACAGCGAAGTCTTAGTAATAGGGTTCCGTACCCAAAGGGTAAAAACGGAACCCTATTACTAAGACTTCGCTGTCTGTCCGTCTGTCCGTCTGGCCGTCTGTACGTCTGTCCGTCTGGCCGTCTGTCCGTCTGTCCGTCTGTCCGTCTGTCCGTCTGTCCGTCTGTCTGTCACCAGGCTGTATCTCAAGAACCGCGATAGCTAGACAGTTGAAATTTTCACAAATTATGTATTTCTGTTGCCGCTATAACAACAAATACTAAAAACAAAATAAATTAAATATTTAAGGGGGCTCCCATACAACAAACGCGATTTTTTTGCCCTTTTTTGCTCGATATCAAAAATGCCAACAGCTAGGCACTTGAAATTTTCACTACATAGGTACTCAGTTGTATTTTAACTTTAATAATAAATAATAAAATTAAAATAAAATAAATATTTAAGCGGGGCTCCCATACAACAAACATGGTTTTTTTGGCGTTTTTGCCTTGTGGTACGGAACCCTTCGTATGCGAGTCCGACTCGCACTTGGCCAGTTTTTTGATATCCTATTATAGTTTTGTATAATTCAGAGGCATTTTTTAAATTTTGTATGTAAGAACCACAATAAAAGGATCCACTCCTTTTATTGTGATTTTTTTTATGTTCACTTTTTCAAGTGAACATAAAAAAAATACACACAACAGTAACACATACATAACAGTAACAGTAACTGCCATGCTCTTTCGAGCATGGCAGTTACTGTTGAGAATGTGTCATGTGATGGTGGCGCGTGTGTTGGATCATTCAATTCCCTACAAAATGGTTGATTTGAATGGTGCTGATCCACGCGTCATGTTCGTGAACGGGTGCCGTCTGTTGAGACTGGTCATCTCTTAACTGCCAAGGCTTATTTTGAATCTTATATTTTGAATTGTTTCTTCATTTGTGTTTTTTTTTTACATTGTTCTCACATTTATAGAAGCAACAAGAGTAATGTACCCAGGATTTTGTAATATCTTGATTTAAAAGAGTGTCCATGGAGTTTCTAGCCCGTTCTTCCCCATAGAGATGGAGAACTAGTTTTGGAATGGGCAAAGTTTGCTTCAACTTTCTGACTAACTGACTGACTATTTAATTTTGACCATTCAAAAGTGCCTGTAGGTTTAATTGAAATGATACTTTGAGTTTGAGTTGAGTTTGAATTACCGTGAAGCACTCAGTAACAGTTTTTATTGGGCTGTTTCCTATGTTGTGTGTGCAACACTGGCACAAGCGAAATGCTCAAAAATCTATTAAAAACACCTAGTACAGCACCAGTGTCCTCCCATAAAAATAATAATAATCAGTCGTGACAGACAATGTAATAGCCAAAAGCCTCGACCAACGCCTATGAAGGCTCTCGTTAAACAGCTGGGTGGCTTGATTCAGAAAGCGGGTACTTCTGGACGCGACTCTCATTGAAAGGAGGTTCCTCTATCTGAAGCCCTGACAGCCGGTAGCTTGGACCCTGTCCCCTATACCAGTGGGCTACAATTATTGAAGTAAAAAGTCCTATAGGCGCGTTTTGCATTCTTTGAGATGGGAAAAACCATTGAACTCGCGACACTGTTACCGTAATGGACACCGCGCGTGTTTTGTTTATAAGACGATTCAAAAATAGACACGCTTTTTTTCAAGTTTTCACTTCTGTTGGCTCTCCCGGAATGCCACTTTTTTATTTTTAATGTCTTTTATATGTTTTTGTTTTTAAAAATATTTAAAAATGTAATTGATGAGTACAGAAATAAAAGAGATAATAATGCCAGCCTATAAATTATTGTCCGCACTGCAGGGCAAAGACCTTTTCTCACACAGAGAAGATACGCGCAGGGATCATACCATAAGTCAAAGTATATTTCTATATTGAATTCCGTGAAAAGTTTACCACGATATCTCAACAGCTTTGAACTTACGACCTTATGTCATTCAACAGTCAACACGGCAAACTCGTTAGACTATTACCGTCATTATCATGACAAGAAAACTGCAGAACGAATTTCAATGGTTTACTCTCTCTATTTTATGTTTATTTTGGTAATAGTTGTATTATTATTTGTTTCCATATTGTAAGAGTCGGTAACTACCGAAAAGTTATGTAGACAGTGGTTTGGAAGCCTCGGTAGAAGGTGTCAAGTTAGAAGACAGTGTTTTGATTGCCTAGAAAGAACAGGTGTCAGTGTTTTTATGGGTCAAATGTTGAAGAGCTCTTAAACGGACTATAGTTCATTAAAAGAAGTATTAAGAAGCTCTTAAAATTTCTTTACTTATTGCAATTGCGAGCTGTGGTGGCCCAGTGGTAGCATCCGCGACTTACGAGTTGTAGGTCGTAGGTTCGAACCCAGACAGGCGCTTAAGTTTGTGTAAATTATTTCATCACCACTGCTCTCAAAATGGTGAAGGAAAACATCGTGAGGAAACTGACAAGTTCTAGAACCAAAAATTTGAATACATGTAACATCCACCAAACCGCACTGGGCCCGCGTGGTGGATTACGGCCCACTCCCTCTCACTGAGAGGAGCCCTGTGTCCCAGGAGTGGGAACTTTATAGACTGATTATTATTACTGCAAGTGTTGTCAACGGCTGATACTGCGGCTCTGGTGAACATTGCAATCTGATGATGTATCGTTTATTTATTTATTTATTTATACACTACAAATATATACCTTAACCTAAACATACATATTTTTATTATAATAAAATAGAACTTCACTTCACTAGCTTGTTCTTGTGCTGTTCTGTGGTACTTGTCCGCGGAAGCGACGGAACACCACGTCCTGCGGCCAGAAGTCTTCTTCCATGACGACGGGCAGATAACAATTCGGCACAGGCACCACGAACGCCTTGAAGTTGACGTTGCAGTACGACTCCAGTAACTGCACCCTCGGCGTGTACCTCATCTTCTGGCGGGTCTTTTAGCGGGAGGTTAAGTATTACACATGTACAACAGAATGCGTTTGTAATAGACAATTGAACTCTTTCTGCACAAAATCTTACAAGCAGCTTTTTGGTGCTTAGCTAGGACTATGACTCTGTGCTATAAGTTAAAATGGAACTTCCAAAGGTATAGGTTTTAAGATGCTATAATATATAAGTGGCGATTATTGATTAGCTGAGTCCACACAGGAAAAGTCTGTGCACTCCGATCGGGCGATCTGCTGATCCAGGATCTTTTGGCAAGGACCCAGCTAATCTTTATACAGCAATTCAGTGAACTTATTCCTATCATCAAAATTGACGACGGATTTTCGTTGACTAGATGAGCCTTGACCCTTCGTATACCTATGTATAGCGTGGATCCACGCGAGACACAATGATTTTTAGGGTTCCGTTACCAAATGGCAAAAAACGGAACCCTTATAGATTCGTCATGTCTGTCTGTCTGTCCGTCCGTATGTCACAGCCACTTTTCTCCGAAACTGTAAGAACCATACTGTTGAAACTTGGTAAGTAGATGTATTCTGTGAACCGCATTAAGATTTTCACACAAAAATAGAAAAAAAACAATAAATTTTGGGGTTCCCCATACTTAGAACCGAAACTAAATTTTTTTTTTCGTCAAACCTTTACGTGTGGGGTGGGGTATCTATGGATAGGTCTTCAAAAATGATATTGAGGTTTCGAATATAATTTTTTTTTTAAACTGAATAGTTTGCGCGAGAGACACTTCCAAAGTGGTAAAATGTGTGTCCCCCCCCCCAGTAACTTCTAAAATAAGAGAATGATAAAACTAAAAAAAATATATGATATACAATACCATGTAAACTTCCACCGAAAATTGGTTTGAACGAGATCTAGTAAGTAGTTTTTTTTTAATACGTCATAAATCGTAAACCGCAATTTACATTTTATTCAATCAACTCAAATATAAAAATAATAATAAAAACATTTAATTTCATAAACATAAACCTTATTCATAAACCCGGATGTTACGGAACCCTCGGTGCGCGAGTCCGACTCGCTCTTGCCCGGATTTTAATTCCTGTAATAACGGCATTCAACCGTTTAATAAAATAAAATGTAATAATGTTTAGTATAATGTAAATTGTAATAATTAGAATCAATATTATAGTTAATTACACTAATATTATAAAGGCGAAAGTTTGTGAGTGTGTGTGTTTATATGTTTGTTACTTCTTCACGCTCAAACTGCTAGACCAATTTTGATAAAATTTGGTAAGGAGGTAGCTGATACCCTGGAATAATATATAGGCTCCATTGTATCCCGATGTTCCCACGGTATCGAAACTTATACGGGTAAAACTGCGGGGCGTAACTAGTATTATATAATTCGATTTAAAAAAATTGCAGTGCCCTTACAGGGTACATGTCCTAGTACTGTGTCATGAAATTTGAATGCATGCCTACTAATCAGTGTTTTACATGTTAGCAAGTGCCCATGACTTTCGCCCTGGACTACTGCTCACTCCGCCATGCTTAAAGTCGTGAAGCTATCAACCCGTACTCGTAACTCACGCGTCGTGAAAGGTTGAACAAACATTATAGTAACCCATTTCCTAGAGCCGACATGCAATATCGGTGAATGCTAATTTCACTTCTTGAATAATAAAAAAATCCATGAAAATTATCTGATGAACATAATCAGCCTGAGGGGCACGTGGCTAAATAATAACAGCCGCACAGGTCGATCGATCAGGTTAAGCTACCCTTGCCGCGGTTGATCCGCGGATGGGTGATCATTTTTACATGTCCAGACCCCTCCGTTCCTCGGAAAGCACGTTAAGCCGTTGGTCCTGGCTGTCATTCGTGGATCTTTGACAGTTGTTACGGGTAGACAGAAGTCCGAAAGTCTGACAACCAGTCTTACCAAGGGGTATCGTATTACCCAGCTACTACTAAAAAAATGTGATAAATGTGGAATACGCGGTAAAGCAAATGCATGGTTAAAAAGTTACCTTACAAACAGATCGCAATTTGTAGAAATTACTATGGATAAACCAAATCAAAACGGTGAACTGAAATTTAAATATAAAATAGGTTACAATTGCACAGGCGTTCCACAGGGCAGTATTTTAGGCCCCCCACTTTTTCTGATATATATCAATGACCTGACAGATGTAACTGATCATCCCTGCATACTCTTTGCAGACGATGTGTCCGTAATTATCCCTAAAACTAAAGAAAATTATAATGAGGAAATAAATAGTACCGTAAGCAAAGTAATAACTTGGATGGAAAAGAATAACCTTAAACCTAACATAAGTAAAACCAAATATGTACAATTTCGTAATAAAAACTGGAATACAATGGATTTAAACATCACTTATAAAGATCAACAAATACAACAATCAGATAGTATGACTTTTCTTGGGATAGTTCTAGATGAGAGGTGTTCTTGGATTAATCATATTGATATGATATGTGGAAAACTCAGTAAGTTTGCTTATGTTCTATGGCGTTTATCTAACATAACAAGTAGACAAGCCACATTACAAGCTTATCATGCATATGTTGGTTCAATACTGCGCTATGGTATACTGGTATGGGGAAACTCGGTGCATCTCGGAAGAGCTTTCGTCGCACAAAAGAGATGTTTACGTGCGATTTGTAATGTAGACCCACTTACATCCTGTAAACCTCTATTTTAAAAACTTCGAATACTTACATTAACTGGTATGTATATTGAGGAAATATGTAAGTTTACCAAATCTCATCCTGAGATGTTTGAAAAACTGGGAGATAAATGTAATTTCAAAACTAGATACCCCAATAGATTAATTATTCCTGGAACGAAAACAGAGCTATATAGGCGAAGTTGCTATCCTATGTGTGCTCAGATTTATAACAAAATTCCTAACCAAATTAAAGAACTTCCAATGGTCCGCTTCAGAAGGGCATTACACAGGTGGTTAATTGAGAATCCCTTCTATACTATAAAAGAATTCCTTCAGTTTAAATTTATTTGATCTTATTGTACCTATACCAAAAATTTGCATGTCATTATGTTATGATTGAATATGTTAAGCTACTATTATACTACCATTGTAAGAACTTTTGTAACCATATTTATCTGCAAATAAATATTTGACTTTGACTTTGACTTTGACCAGTACCTGGGTTGTGGAGGTCAGATAGGCAGTCGCTCCATGTAAAATACTGGAAGCCGACCCCAACACGGTTGGGAAAAGGAGGCAGATGATGATGAACATAATCAGCCTATGTTGTTCCCGCTGCTGGGACACTGGCCTCCTCTCGGTGAGAGGGAGCGCCACCCGGGCCCAGTACAGGTTGGTAGATGACATTTCCTAGAATTTGGTTCTAGGACAAGTCGGATTCCTCACAATGTTTTCCTTCACCGTTTTGAGAGCAGTGGTAATGAAATAATTTACACAAAGTAAAGCACCTGGCTGGGTTTGGATATAGATTTAATCCCAGACAGGTATAGAGGTATGAGGAATAGGGTGTAAAGTTCACTCATACTCTATAGAAAAGGGAGGATCCTCCGACCAGACGGGTGTTGTGTCTGGCGGGCAACTGCCCGCTGATTCATGACGGGCCGTTGTATCTATGCTAGTTGCGCGGTAAACTCTGCTTGCGAGATGTAGGATTTTGCGTGGCGTCAATATGACGCGTTGTTTGCTTGGCGTTGTATATACTATAATAATGTGTATTCTGCTGAGCGTGGGGTCCTGGGTTCGATTCCCGGGTCGGGCAAAGTGTTCTCGAGTTTAACAGTCCGGAGTTTGGAAGTCGGCGGTGTGATACTCCCGTGCCTCGGAAAGCACGTCAAGCCGTTGGTCCTGCACCTGATCTCTCTCCGGTCATGTCGGATTGCCGTCCCATCGGACTATGAGAGTGAGGGAAGAGGGAGTGCACCTCCCGCGCCGAAGGCATGTCTCTGTTGAGATTGGCCGCCGTCGCTGAAACACGGTCTGGAGGACTTTTAACCTTCTGACATAACGAAAGATGCTTAATTTAACAATAAACTCGAGTGAAAGTATCCACAGCTCACCTAATGACCACTCTTCACCAACTTTTACTAACATTACATTAGATTCTAAACTGAATTACTGAAAGAGTTAGTTTATAACTAGCTTACGTTACCATAAACATGTCAAACCATAAACCAGCGAATTTTTAATGTTTTGTGGATGGAGATAAATCATATTGCTCACGTGTTTGTTAAAGAAAAAACGTTGTGGATTGGGTATCTGTTTGCAGGTTAACAAATTACACTGAGTTAAAAATCTGCACTAGTTTTGATATGACTTTGAATAATGTTAAAGCATATTTTTTACTGGAGTGAAAAAATATTCACCGATTGCTGACTGCTGCACTCGCAACAAAAAAATAATTGTACAGGCGCCAGCACATCAACATCATCATCTACTGCAATCTGTCAAATTTCTTTAATAGATTTTCAACTTTATCGCTAAAGAATAAGGTTCAAAGTTGATTGGGAAAATTTTACAGTTTCGGGTAGCTTGATGTGCTGGCGTCAATACGACTCGCTGCTAGATGTTACATACTGTCTCGGCTATATTCTCCAAAGGGTTAGGTAGAGGTGAACCAATAGTTTACCCAAACCTCAGTTATCTTTAAGTCCCATCAAACAGGGGGCGAGCCTATTGTATTGCCATCAACCGGGCATAGATATTGACTATTAGCTGTAGTTAAATGAAATACCATAAAAAGCTTGCCTTTGTCGCTAGCAGAAAAATTACGGACATGTGCATTGTAAACTCAAACTTAAAACTCAAAGCATTTATTTCAATTAATTTCAATTATTTCAATTAACTTTTGAATTGTCAAAATTAAAATTTAATAGTCTGTCAGTTAGTCAGCAAGTTGAAGCTAGTTGCCCATTCCAAAACGTAGATCGCGTTAGCGTAGTTAATTATTAGCAGATGTTGTGCATCCTTCCACTTTTGACCTATGGATCCCAGACTTGGTCTTTGATGAACACTCAAAGGTACAAACTCAAGGCTTGCCAATGTGCAATGGAGCGCAGTGTTCTAGGGGTCAAATTGACAGACCATATTCGGGACTCCACACTGCGCTCTAAAATACAGATTAATGACGTTGCTCAAAAAGCCGCTAAGCTGAAGTGAGCTGGCCACGTCGTATGCCCAGTGAGTTGTGGGTCAAAATAACCACTACGTCGAGCACTGACATAGCCAGACCCTAGAAGATGGTGGAACAAGCTGCAGAAAATAAACGACCAATGGTCCACATTAGCCTGGAACGAACAAGCTGGAAGTCATGGGGAGAAGCCTTTGCCCAGCTGTAGGATGATGCAGGATGACAGTAATAGTAAAACACTTGCAATTTCCTTTATAAATAAACTTTGCGTCATAGCATAACATAAGCTAAGCATGAATGTATACCAAGTTATAATAACAGATGAATATTTATATTAGGAATTAAGACTAAAAAAACATATGCAAAATTTACGTTTCTTTTGCATGAATAATGAATAGAATTAGTTCTTGTAACATGTGTAATGTATCTTGACGGGTATTTTACTTTTCAGGTACCTTTGGTGCTCAATGCATAGGTGCTCAAACGGGAATACTTCTTTCTAAGCTATGCCAAAACTATCTTTGAATTTTGAGCAACAAGACTATAATATTTATAGAAAAAGTCAAGAAATGTCGTGATACACCCGCTGGAAACGTTTGAGAGTAACTAACCGAAAATTAAATAAAAATAAAGGAAAAGTGTTGTGATGGTCAAAATGTTACGCTTTTATCGATTTAGCTCTCAGTCGCCAAGTGTACAGAGTATAATGTACAGACGCCAGCAGATGAAGCTACCCGAAACTGTCAAATTTTCCCAATCAACTTTGAACCTTATGCTTTAGCGATTAAATTGAAATTCTATTATAGAAATTTGACAGATTGTAGTAGCTTGATGTGCTGGCGTCTGTACGTTAAGGGACGTCGTTCCAAAATCATTATTTTGTTTTTCTCGATGGTTCAATTGGGCACATTTTCTTAATAATCTACAGTCATAAACCTGAGCAATATCATGGAGAGGGATTCGTTGAAGTCATAGATAATTTATTTGGCCTGGATACGACTGCACACGTAAGTGTCAATTGTGTCAATTTTCAATTTTGTGTTTTTACTAACATTAGGTTAAGATTTATTTACTAACAACATATTATTATTGTCACTATGGATTTTAATCTGAAATAAATTTATTATTATTATTATAACGTTCTCACTGCTGGGACACAGGCCTTTTCCCTTTAAGAGGGAGTCGGCCATAATCCACCATGCAGACCTAGTGAGGGTTGGTAAATGACACATGTTTATGTCTTCGATTTTTTTTTTTTAGATATGCCGGTTTCCTCACAATGTTTTCCTTCACCGTTTCAAGAGCAGTGGTGAAGAAATTAAATACACAAAGTAAAGCGCCTGTCTGGGTTCGAACTTCCGACCTACAACTCTTAAGACGCGGCTGTTACCACTGGGCCACCACTGCCCTTTAATAAACGAATAACACCTGCTTATATACAGGATATAAGCTTTCAATCTTAAATGAGATTGCAATCCACTGGCAAATGCCATAAAATAATGACGAACCAATTTCTAACAACCATTAAAAGGAAGGTTTTAACTAGCTGATACAAATAAAACGACCCTATAAATGTAGTGCAATGGGAACTCTTGTGTTTTGCATAAAGCGTAAAGTTTAATTCTTGCCAATAAATTGAAGAAAAACATAGTGAGGAAACCGGCATGTCCTAGGACCAAAAATTCGAAGACATGTGGCATCTACCAACCTGCATTGGGCCCGCGTGGAGGATTATGGCCCACTCCCTCTTAACGAGAGGAGACCTGTATCCCACCAGTGGGAACAAAATAGAGTGATTACTATTTCTGTAAAAATTCAAAGAAAAGGTGTCTTGACCTCTGAATAGTCTAGGACCTAGGTATCAATATTAAATCAAAATTACGCACAAAAGCACTTATAAAATTTTGGGGCACCCAAATCTTTTCCAAACAATCCTAATTTTCCTTCATAACAATTATTTATACAACAGCAGCCTTACAATAATATTCAGTTAGGTAACTAATTTCACTCAGAAAGCTCAAAACCTCCTTTTTACTTAACATCCCACCCTTGCAAACCATCCCTACACACAACTTTGCCCCATTTAAACTAAAAACGAAGCCGCACAATCTAGCCTCTCAAATGCCCCCGTAACATAGCATATAAATTGCGCGTCAAAGCCCATCCAACCACAGTCATAATCCCTCTACCGTGCGACCAACATCAAACAAAATGTACCAAAAAGTGTTGTTACTATCTCTTTTCCTAACTCTAAGCTTAGCCAGAGATGAACTTGGATTACGATACTTCAGCAGAGTATATGAAGACTGTCAAAATTCAAATGGATTCGTTCCTTGTTTGAAGAAAAAGGCTATACTATTCTTCGACCGAGCAGCAAGGATGGAGGTCATACCCTTAGTTGATGGAGTGGATGTGGTCATGACACCTGGAAGTAATTTACCAGCTATCAATGAGAATGATATAGATGCAGTTTTGCCAAGGAATTTGGGCAAAGATGAAGCGTTAACAGAGATGTTGTGGGATCGGATCGCGGCGTTTGCGAATTCTAGGACGGTGCAGCTGTCACTGCCGAAGGTTTCTGGTGAAGACCTGAATAAAGGAGTCGAGGAAGGTAATTATGTTGTTGTGTTGTTATTCGTTTCTAGTATGGAAGTTCTTTGGTTTTTGTTGGTGCAAGGTCAAAAGTTCATTGGTCTAAATCTTGATCTGTAGGGTTGTAAACAATTTTGTGGAATCAATCTATGTAATATTAAGTGCATAACAATAATGTTAAATACTGTAGAGCTTTTTTAGCTTCATTGCTAGGTAACTAATATAATGTAAAGCACTTTTGCAGATATATTATGATTGACAGATCATAAACTTGTGATCTGCAATAACCTAGTGACCTAGTTTTCTTCGTCACTATTAGTGAAACGGTATTAACATAGGACTTAGCGTACTACATTATCCTCTTGTTAATCTAGAGTATAAACTAATGGTATCGAAAGCTCTCTCTATACATAAAACTTGGCATACTAAGCTAAGACAGTCTTTGCTGAGTTTTATACGTTTTTATTCTCAATCGTTTCAACTTAAAATAGCAAAACAAATTGGACGAACATTAGAAAATATTGCAAATTATTATAGCGTCATAACATTTTGAGATTGACCATTGACCGCGTTTATGCTAAAACGCTGAGTTGACGAGACTTTTTTGTAATAATCTACAACTGACCTTGATGAGCTCCTAGCTAGACTCTCCGAGTAATGTTTAATACGGTAATTATAAGGAAATTACAAGCAATATCAATTTTAAATGTAATTGCAATAATTACTTTCACTCTAATCGGATAGACTTGATGTTCTATTTCTCGTAAAGAGTATTTCTTACTTCCTCTTGCCCGCGACTTTGTCTGCGATCCAGGATGCAAAGAAGCCTATGTCCTTCTCCAAATATCATCCAAATCCATTCAGCCGTTTCGTGAAAGCGTAATAAATAAACAAACTTACTTTCGCATTTATAATATTAGTTAGGATTTCATTCAAATCCTACATCATATCTTCAATCATATCTATAATGAACTTGTCACAAGCAATTGCGTGAATGCTATTAAGTCTCATTTACATTGGGAGATATTCATCATGTTCGATATCTACGAGTTGCATTTGCATTAGAAACGACATAGAAATGCTTTACATTTCTGTAGCATCATGATTGGAGACGTTTGATATGACATCTCTATTCTGCATTAGATATACAAAACGACGCATAATGCAATATTTTTTTCTTCCCTAAAGACATGGACAGAAGATGTCGATAGATATTATTGTATGAATTCCTCTCAACTGTTGATTTATATTTAAATCAAATCATTAGCCACAGTCGAGCTAATTTGTTTTGTAATCGTCCTTTCATGTTACTAGATTTAGTTGCATTGTAATTTTCCCACTACTGGGACACAAGCCTCCTCTCAGTGAGAGGGAGTGGGCCGTATTTCACCACGCGGGTCCAGTGCGGGTTGGTAGATGTCACATATCTTCGTTAAAATGTTCAGCATCTGTTTGAATACCAGCATATTTTGTAAGTGACATGCTCACGTCGCGTCGAAAATAATGGGTATCATTCTTCCTTGTAAGCACAAAATTATTAACCTGAGTAGAAAGTATGAAAGGTGACTCATTATAATTGCATTTATATTAACATCAAATCACCAGCACTAGAGATCAGCCCAGAAATGTTTTAGACAAAAACGTTGAGTATGCTACTCATTGACCTTTGACCTTGCCTGTTGATAAGCTGGCTCGTTGATGCCATGTTTAACAAGCAAACCAACTAGGCAGATAAACTTTTAATTAGAAAATCAAAGCAGACCAAATAGCCTAAGAAGCTTTTAAAACTCGACCAGTAAACTAGAGAAATTAAATTAATGAAGGTATTTTTTATAGTTTCTGGTTCAGAAAACATGAGAAATGTATTGTCGATAATCCAACCTATCAAATCAAACTAGGAACAGATTTCAGATCAGCAGTCCTGGTAGAATAACACTGCTAGGTTAGATTCATACAATGCATTACAAAGGGTCATACAAGAAAACGACCATATGACTAGATACATAGATTTGTATAAAGGCGTAACGAGCGATGATAAATAACGTTTCTATCTAGCCTTTTATAACTTTTCCTTTGGCCTTTATACGTGTTTCTTGAACATAACAAGCTGGCTTGAGAAAATCTTCATACTTATCTTTAGTATCTGAAGAAAAATAAAACATTATTAGAGATTATGTTAAGTATGTGAAATATTTATGGTTTGTTCAAGCTACTGCGAGAATGTGTGTGTAAGTCTGTAAACCTTTTGCTTTTAAAATTAGTTTGTAAAGATAAGTTCTAATTGTATCGTACAACATGCATAACACAGGATCTGGATATATTTTATGAATATTGATTTTATAAAAAGCATTTGAAGACATTGCACTTTTAATGATTTAAAGTGTAGAGTATTGTTTGTTAGATTATAGGCCTTATAAAGAAGAGAATTTTGAAGCTAGGCGTATAAAAGTAGCCGATGATAAAGGTGTTGGCACAAATAAGCATTTTCTAATTAACATTAGAAAGGGTCAGATGGATACAAATAACAGGAAACGCTTTGATATTATTCCGTTTCACCAATCAACGCTGGATAATATTGTGCCGGATCATCCCATTTATCACAATTCACTAGTTATCACTAACATAGTAATCATTAGAGAGTTTTTTAGTCTAAGCTTATAAATTTAGACCAAAAAATTATATAGTAATGCCAAAATCTCATTTATCATTCAAGGTAAATCTACGTCTGATGTTATTTTAATTTGATCTTACTTTGCCACGCTATAATATTGTTTGATGGACTAAAGCAGCATTTAAAGCTACAAAGCTTTCATAAGTTGTAAAACAAAAGCTACCTCTTTCACCGATATTAAACGTTGCCATCTCATTATTTTAAATCGCCATCGTTCGATATACGATGGCCATTACATTCGCTCATACGACAAATGTTAGGTGATTGTTGTAACTATATGGTTAGGTGTCAACCGGTGTGCACTGATTTCTAATAACAGTTATGAGCTTTGATATTGTGAGCATGACTCCATATGGATCTTCGCTAGGTTGTCTATAAAGTGACAAATGATATATGAACATAGAGTCATCCATCACTTATCACCGTTAAGTTGGATGATAGATCATGCAAGATTTCCTTATTATTCTAAGACATAAATTATGTCGCCTCCAATTAGTTAAATTAGCCATTTAACTGAACATAATAACCTCCCTAATGTTAAAATTATTATTCACCCTATTAGGTATATAAATGGCCTAAGCATCAGCCAGCCAGTTCATTAAATGTTGTATTAGACGCATTGGCTGAATATCGTTCAGGCCGCTAGTTAATTAAAAGGCTTGGCAGTCAACTGAAAAGCTGATTAAGCTAGTTAACTGCGACATATATGTACATGGTCAATTATTGAAACGCCACTGAACATGATAAATATTCGGGGATGATTTCAAGTCAACTATGCAATATAACTGGCAATTCTTCTTCTTCGCGTCGCTGGCACGGCTGTATTTTAAATGTTATAACAGGCATTAAGCACACGTGTGTATAAAAATTAAAGGTTTTGAACATTGGATGGATAAAATATTTTAACTTCCCAGCTAAACGTTGAACGGCAAAATGATTTTTAATTATTGATAGCATCTTCTGGATATAACATCAGATAAAATCACTAAAGAACTGTATTCAAAGGAATCCATTACTAGTTTAATCTCAATAAACCCTCTTCACTTGATGGTCTATCATCATCTGACTAGCATTTTCCCGACTATGTTGGGGTCGGCTTCCAGTCTAACCGGATGCAGCTGAATACCAGTATTTTACATGGAGCGACTGCCTATCTGACCTCCACAACCCAGTTACTCGGTAATACGATACCCCTTGGGAAGACTGGTTATCAGACTTTCGGGCTTCCTACCCGTAACGACTGTCAAAGATCCACGAATGACAACCGGGACCAACGGCGTAACATGCTTTCCGAGCCACGGAGAGGTCTTGGTATGTAAATATGGTCACCCATCCACAGATCAACCGCGTCAAGCGTAGCTTAACCTGATCGATCGACCTGTACCTACGGCTGTTTTAATTTATCCACGGGCCTCTCCATTCCTCCATTCCTCCTTTCCTCCATTTCTCCATTTCTCCTTTCCTCCATTCCTCCTTCTTCATTTGATGGTCTATCATAGCATAAAGGCATAACCAGCCGATAATTTTCCCATTGCTGGGACTCAGGAGGTCTATCATACATTCTCTTCCACAAAAGCCACTCATCAAAAGTTGAAGTTAAATGTTTAATTAGTATTTATAATTTATTTTACTGCACTCTCTCGCGTCCACAAGCTATCTAGCAATTGTTTAATAACCTCTTTGGACTAGACAATTACAATAATGACCACGATTTTTCTTTATTACCCCTATTTGCTCGTTTACTTTCTTTTTCCGCGTGATGTCCATTTACTTTTCATCATCGTGCAATTGCAGTACTGACCTTTTGTTGTTGCATGTAAATGAAATGGTAATGAGAGCATCTCCTTTCATTTCATTCCGGCACTTAGATTTATGTGAAATTGGTCGATTGTTCGTACTTATGTCTTTTTCAATGTCGTTCGACACAGTATTGTGCAATTATTCTATTAAACATTTTATATATGGATGAGTAATCCAGTATCATTTCAGTTTTGCAAAATATTTGTCATGTGCATTTGACATTTTAGTTTATGAAGGACGTCACCAAAAATCTAAATCAATTTGCACACTGACGAAAGTTCGAATCAATAAGATAATCCACGAAAGTTGAACTGCATCATCATTTTATACCATCTTAAATCAATCAAACATTATATAATGAAGGAAGTACAGTTTTAACTTAACAAGAAAGTGCGAGCTCAAACATAATTATCAGGAAATCCACTTCATTAATTAGTAGTTGAAATGTTAGAAATTCAGCGCTTTCCTTGTCGCTATGTTTGCGTGATTTACTTAAATTATTACCTATAGTTATGTTCATGCCATCCTTGTCAGGGTTGTGAATAGGAAGTGTTTGTTCTGAAGTCCAAATCGTGTTTCACGGATCATCAAATGATTTGATTATGAAATGAGTTTGTGACTATGTTTAGGAACTAAATTGTTTCATGTGTGGTCACGGTCAGTGTACATATTATTCAAATTTAGGTGACTAAATATTGATATCGATCGTGAAACTGATTCCACGGCCTAAAAAAAGCCTGCGGAAAAAAGCGGTGGAAAAAAGGCCTGCGCCTGAGCGCAGGTCTGAAGCCTATTAATACTCTCAGTCTCCCTTTCTTACTTATTAGACTGTCAAGTTATATTGGCATCTCTCCAGGTGGAGAGATCAAGATTGATAAGTTATATTAGTTTATTGTTAAGTTATCTTGAATATAACATTGATGTAGTAGAATATTAGCATCGTATAGTGCAGGTTACACCTACAGGTAGCCTCGATATTGGCGTTATTGACCTTGACATGAACTCACTGAGTTCATATTCAAGCTTCAACTGCCTCAATGAATAAACCAGGAGAGTCAACGTAAAATGTTATAAACTCATAAAATACAAAATACTCATAGCTAACCAAACTGATTCCAGGGCGAGGAAAGATGAAGAAGATGATGGGCATGATGATGATGGGAGCAGCAATGAAAATGGCAGCCATGATCCCGCTGGCGATAGCAGGCCTATTCGTGTTGGCAGGGAAGGCGCTCATAGTGGCAAAGGTACTATTTATACACACACACACATCACAATCCCCACTGCTGAGACACAGGCCTCAATCAAGATTTTATTAAACTTCACGTACGTTTTAGGAAATTTTGCAAGCTTGTTTTTGATGATTTTGTCTATCAAATTGCAAGTTTGAATTACGATGACAAAACAGTCATCGATTCATGATGCGATTTCTCTTCAGGCTGGCTAACTTTGATGGATTCAATTCAAACCTCGTAGGATTTAATTTGTATACTATCTTCATCTTGAATCGGTACTGAGGATACCTGAACTGAGGTTCGTGGTCACTGGAACCCTTTTAGCGGACAATCTGCCTCCATCGTTTCCGGTCCAAAGTCGCCATCACCACCTGCTGAAATTTGCTTAAAGACGTAGCTTTTAACTTGTACAATATAAGCAGTTCGAATGAATTCAATGAAGGATTTAATTGCTGCATATTTTGTTCCAAAAGAGAATTTGTACGTATAGATCTGCATTAACGATATCATTCTTAACTATTCTATTAGCACATCTATCTTGAAGTCTCCTACCAATTAACGATACTGCTTATTCATTACGCCCATATGCTCACAGATATATCACTTAATTAAGTGCTTGCGTATCTAGGATCGACAATTTGTCGATCCTTGATACGCAAGCACTGTTTAAAGAGACATTGTCTTCTCTTAATGACAAGTAATTATTAACTATTACGTATGCATCACATGTAGGAGAAAGTTTGTTAATAATTAAGCGTATATGGACAATTAAATCAGTATAGTCCATTATTTTGCAGTAGGCACGTATTTTGAAATATTAATGTCTTTTATTAACATGAGAAATGGGCTGAATGTCTTTAATGGTCGTGATTTTTTTAATAGACTCTTTCTAAGATTCATTCCGCTTTCATATACCAGCAGAATTAAAAAAATCTATTAATGGTTTATTTAAATGTAAAAATTATTGTCAATTAATAACGTATGCATTTATGAAGGGTATTAATTTTTATGCTCTGTTTCTCAGAATGTAGGGACACTATTAAAATAAATGTTTTTATGAATGAAAAGCTCGGTCTTGACGGCAATTGAAACAGTTTCATTGTGTTAATGACATTGCCACTTTATGCAAACCACACAATCTGAATAAATTGTGTGGTCAGTTACTTTTACGCTGATTTCGTCACAATCTATAACTATATTAAATAATTTATTGAAAAAAGAAGCAAACCATAGTTTTAGTAGCAAACTATAGTTCTGCTAGAACTGGTTATTGAAACGAAAAATTTGTAGTTTCACTTGGGTATTTAATTTTTCCCATGTCTATAAACTTTATTCCTATCTCTGATAAATATGGTCTCCTTCTTACAAGCAAAAGAGTTATTGCCATATTCCATGGGTAGTTTCACTTGGGTATTTAAATTTTCCCATGTCTATAAGCTTTGTTCCAATCTCTGATAAATCTGGTCTCCTTGTTGCAATCAAAAGAGTTATTGCCATATTCCATGCATCCGCCTATAAATCCACACGACAAAGCATCTCAACTTTCAATACTCTCAAACTCTCAATCCATTATTCACGTCACTTCCTATTTTGCGTATCGCCAACAGTTTTTGCAGCATCAATACAAGTAGAGAAAACGGATAATTAGAAGTAATTGTTTCTTTTTCCCACCCTGTTGTCGTTCAGTGTCGTGGGAATGAAGTGCCGTATGATCGTAATGTGAGAATAGGTAGTCGGTAATTGTGCTGTGGCCTACATTCTTTGGTGAATGAGGATTTAGTTTAAGCCCTTGAAAAGGGGGTCGTGAATAGCACGTCTTCTCGTATTAACAATGACTCTTAATCTTTCAACAAGTACTGACTTGCTCGAGAACGTCTACTTGTAGTTGTAGATTTGGATAAAGTTTATTATAAATAATGTTGACATAATGGGAAAGTCATGTTGCACCGACACCAAATAAATCGGGATAAGGGCAAGAGAATGATGTGATGATGACTGAAATAATTAATTACCATGTAATCTGCAGTCAGTGAGTCATCATTGAACAAAATGAATAACGATGTTAGAGATGACAAAATATTTTTTTTGTCAAATATGAAAATTGGTAAGCGTATTGTCATAGTATAAACACCTTCCAAGCTTGCAGTCTCCATTGGATCTAGTTTTATAACGAGATGTTATCGCAATTATCTTTAAAATCTGGAGTATTTAGCGCTTCATATAACTGTTGAGAGTTCTGCTCATTTCACTGAGAAAAGATTACATCAGTTCAAAAGAAAGCATTTTAATTCCATGTTTAAGCTCCTATGATAAATTCTTTTGAATGAGTTAAACATTCGCTTCAGTGTAAAATTTCCCTCGGTCTACTTTTAATTTTCTTTGTTTGTTATTAATGTTATCTTGACTTTGAAATTCCTGGCTAATTACAATAGCTACATTTCTATTTAATTTTTGTATTGTTTATTTTTTGTTGTTTGATAAAGAAACCCAGCACTTTTGATATCACGAAACTTTTTAACAATTTTAAAATAATGTGCATTCTTGTTACTTCACCATTAAAAGAGGAATGCTTCCATATTTCACACATCTTCTTCAAGATTATGAACGTTACCACCGCGTTTTCATGTTGCTTCCGCGCGAATGTATTTTACGGTTTGTGGTTTAGTACAAATTCTCAAATGATATTGAATAATATATCTAGGATTGCGTCGGACTCTTTTACATCATTATTACTATCTTGCCCTGCTTCTTTATTTCTTTTCCTGTAACGCATACTTCGCTATCTTATTTTCATACTTGGCTTCATATCTCATGGCCCACTTCATCCATTAACTAGTAAATGTACCTAATATTATATTCTAGATAATACATTTCTAAGTTACAATATTCAAGACCATTATATGAAACTAAAGTCAGATCCCGCGGCAGAGACCTTGTGACACGAATAGAGAATGATACTTCATTGTAGCCACAGGCGCTTACTTACACTTATAGCTTACTAGTTATTTGTGGTTGGCAAGTTAGCGGTCCCGTAAAGTTGGCAAAAAAGGTGTGGAATTTTGACTAAATCCAAAATCCAGCAAAATATCCAGGGAGGGTGAGGGTGAGAGTCTATGTCACAATGAAAACAACATTAAGGTGTGGTGTGGTAAGTCACAAAACATAATCTTTACATTAATACTAGCTTCCATCCTCGGCTTCGCCCGGGAGGTACGTCGATAAAAACTATCCTATGTTCTTCCCCGGGATGCAATCTATCTCTCTGGCAAATTTTATTGAAATCCGTTCAGTGGTGGTTTAGGCGTGAAAAGGTAACATACGGACAGACAGACAGACAATCAGACAGACAGAGTTACTTTCGAATTTATAATATTTGTATGGATTGCATACTCAACGTTTTTCTTAAAACATGCGCGCTATTTGATATAGTAAAATTAGTGTTCAAAACGAGAATAACTACTGTAATTCCGGCTTGGTTTGTAAGTTAAAACCCACCTGGGTGTCTCAAGTAAAACAATAAATTCTCAATCATGAGATAGCTCATCGAATTTTGCATGCCAATTCTCTGTAATGTCCCGACTAAATGTTGCTTGTAGCTACAGCCACACGGAAGCTTAGATATGAACAGTTATTTATAGGCAGTTGTACAGCTTACAAAATACAGCTCATATATCTATCGAGCTAAAAAAACGAGTGTGGAAATCATTAATAAACAAGTCTTTACACACTTCATTGCCTTCAGCTCAAATAAATTACTTTCAAATACATGAATTCATAACTTTTGCTTCTATCGGTACTGAGAAAATTCCTCGATAGTTAGAAAGGAACTCCATTTTGAAATATTTCTGGTACTTCGGAGTCACGATCTAGAGTTTATTTTCTTCATATATATTGTACGCAATTAAGAGACATAGGATATTTACGTTTTGTGTACTATCTATTGTTATCAATAGCATATCTTACAGCAAACCTTTAATAACTGTTCGCAAATTATTAATAGGGACACCTGCATTTCTATGTGTTGCATTTGTGCATACTCAATAGTTTTATTAAAGTTTGGCTTAACTGTTTTTAAGCTTGTGTTTGTCTCTTACTACTAGATCTATGTCGCAATAAAATGAGGCTTTTTTTTAGCATAAAATTATTTATCTTAAACTTATATATATATATTAAACTTTATTTTAGTTACTGTATAGTTTTAGATAAGTAAGGATTTGATTTAGTTATTTTTATTAATTAATTAGGTATTAGTTATTATTTGCTTAGGTACTTATCGTTTTAATTTGCAACAATAAATGTGTATGCTATCATCAATAGGATTATATGAGCTTAGAGGGTTTTATTGATTTTTTTATTGTAATCCTGTAAATACATGCTTGTTACGCTCGCGAATCATATTGTATTCAACATACCTGATACTGACCTGCAAATTGAAAAAAACGTCAGAAAATTTGAAATTCGCGGTCTACCTAGTGCATCTCTTTTAATGTTAAGGTCCAATGATCGTAACTCCTCAGATCTTCAAACATCTTCAACTCAACATTCATTAACATGCCTTCCAAGTTAGAACTTGGAGCTGATGAAGACAGCAAAGGTCAATAAGGAAATTGGAAAGGTCAATAAGGAAATTGGAGTGGTTTAGCCTACTAAACCACTCCAATTTCCTTATTGACCTTTGCTGTCTTCATCAGCTTGTCATATAAAAGGAATCAATCCATTCCATCAAACAGACTTCTCACATAACTATCTTCTTCACAAGAACGCATCAGATCGATTAAGTTCACATTATTATTGTTTCTTATATCATGTAAACTGTGTCGCGAATCAATGCCAGCGTCATTGAGGACGATCGATGTCGGCGTGATCATCGTGGTGAAGATCTCAATGATTACACGGAAGTATTGTTTGACATGGTTTTCTGTTTCTAGTTGAGCTTTGGTTAGTGTTAATGGACTATTTCTATACTTCTTGTGGTCTTTGAGTTTTGGTTTTCAAAGAGAGTATTTTGCCAGAGGAAACTGGGGTTAACCATTGTCTCTGACCGAGGATATGCCACGGTTCAGCATTGTCTAGTTTTTGGATGATGTTCTGTTATTGTCTTCTACGATTTCTTATTATTATCTCATACACTAGGAAAAGGCTAGGCAGATGATGATACACGTTGCTTATAACCGCGTGGTTTGCTTATTTTGAAGTTTAATTTTAAACTTTCATTGTGCAAAATGAAAATTGTAGTATTGATTCCTACTTACAATCTTTCCTTTTCGTCACTGTACTGTATGGTACTGCATGTCGCTACAACTACCCGTGAGAATTTAAATCGAAGACCTGTTTCAAGGTCCAAAACGTGCGACACCAAAGATCATTCGTGGAAAGTAATTACAGTACAAATGTCACGTCTAATGCCATCCAGTGACATTATCATCATCATCATCATAGAGTTACTCAGTTGGCACTTGCATGCTTTGTTGTTTCAAGTATTTTAGATAAAATCTTGCATTCTTAGGAGTCTATTGGACATAGTTTTACAGCAGATTATCTATAATTATGCTTAATTTTTCCAACTAATGATGCTTTCACTCTTAGTTTCAGTCTTGTTTGAGATCCTGATCAAATGTATCTCACTAGTATAATCACTAGTAAACATTTTGATGTATTTATCTTATTTAACATGTCACCAAATTCTATGTTATTATTTTGTTGCTATCTCTTCAGATCAAATTCTTCAACAGATCCATTAATGGACTTCTTTTGTTTCTCCTCATTTTCCTCTGCTTTAAACATATGGTTAAAAACTTTAGAACTACCCAAAAAGAATGGGAATTCTAAGCTAGTAGAATGTGCATAAAATTTTAATAACTTGGTTCATAAATTTTAATTGCAAGCAATGCCTACTGTATCTACATGCGTGACCCGCTAGCAATGTTTTTATTTTCAGATAAAAATCCTTGTTTTATGGTAATGGAAGCATAATTTCATGCTCTTATTTCTTTAGAGCAGTTAATTAGGACCGTTATAGACTTATTATGATACTTGTCTTAAATCTAAATGCATTTTAATGATCAAAAGTAGTGCGAGAAACTATTTGGGTTCAACTGCTGCTTTGAACATCAACTTACCATTTTATTTTCGTTAGCCTACATTGTGTCCCACTGCTGAGCAAGTACCTCACCTGTTTTACTCCAAACTGCTCTGTTTTATGTGACCTCTGGCCTTGTTGGCATTGTCGGCCCCGAAACACAGATTTGCAATTAAAGATAATTATTAAAATCAAGTACGTCACTTATTTCATCCTGACGCCTTTAATCCTCTACTCAGACTTCACCTCGCTCGTTTGCTTGTTCTACAATTTCAATGTCTATTTCACTAGCCTGATCGCTGCATGATATGGCAAGTTTTTGCACATAATAGTAGCAGTTATGTCTTCGAATAATTCTAACGTTTTCATAGCAATCAGTTCCCTTCACTTCGGAAAATGGTCATAAAGAAAATTTATAAATTAACTTTCTTTATTTTCCTTAACACTAAGTCATGGCATTACCTGGAGTATTGTTTTTGGAATAGAATACTCCTTATTATGTACACCATTTATATTACAGATACATAAATGTAGAAATTTTACAAAGGGTGACACAATTTATTTATAGTTAACTAGCAACGCCCCGCGTTCACCTGCAATAGTGTCAATCCCGTGGGAATATTAGAATAAAAAGTATCCTATATCCTTTCCCGGGATTCAAACTATCTTTATACCAAAACCGGTTCACAGACAGACAGACATACTTTCGCATTTATAATATTAGGACAGGACTAAACTAATATTTATCTTCTGTTCTTATCTTAATAAAATAGAAAGAAAAAGATGCACTTAACTTAAATTTAGTTTAGTTTGTGAACAAGGGAATCGGAGCCAATAGCAATTTATTTAAATTAATTATAGGCGTAGTTTTTTTTTTGCGCTGATTGAAAACTATAGTTCTTTTTTACCCGATTAGTAAAAAAAGTGCGTCGATTTTAAGCTTACGAGCCAACTGTAATGATTTGGCATCTACATCTATTTCAATGATCTGCACACTCATCATTGCTATCCTTTTCTGCTCCTCTAATACATGCAATCTTTAACATATCAAGAAGTTATTAAGTTTAAGATATTCCAGAATAAACTAGTCTAAACCAGAACATTTTCAGTCTGGGTCACGATCATAGAGTATGTAAAGAATGGAATGCGAATACGATCCTATTTACACATCGAATCATATAGGTCAATTATTTTTTGTAAAGCCAACTACTTACCAGGAATGGCCTAGGCTTTCACTAATATTTATAGGTGGGTGCAGAACTCTAATTATTAGGCTGATCACACTACAACGCGCCAGGATACGGGGCGCAGAAAACGATTTTTTACATACAAATTCAATAACATTTTGTGGATTTTGGATCCGCTCCGGCACCCCGTCGCCTGCGCGTAGTCATAAAGTAGCATGTGATAGGATTACTTTCATGCCAATGCGTCAGTTGAATACTCCATATTCCAAAGGTAAGCCCAAAAATAAAACGTGCAAGTCAAAAGCCCTCATCCATTCATCTATATATATAAAATTCAAAGTCCTGACTGACTGATATATCAACGTACAGCCTAAACCGCTGGTCCTAGAGACATGAAATTTGGAGGGTGTGTTCTTTGTGAAGAGATCTTCACAAAGAACACACCCTCCATTATGAAAGGGTCCAGAAGAATCCATTATGAAAGGGTTTTTCGAAATTCCACCCCTAAAAGTGTGAAAGGGGGGAGGGTGAAATTTCACGCGGACGAAGTCGAGGGCTAGTTTTACTATAAATTGATGTGAAAACAAACCTAGTTTTGTAGAAAAATCTTTAGGAGGCATTCTTAGTTATAATAGTAATGAGCACCTTACATACCCAAGTGTCTATCATACATAGTGTAACTAGAGACGTAAATTATTCCATGATATTTCTGTCACGTAAGTACTTCGACGACTCATCCATTAACCTAACATTGATGACTGACATTCATGACAACATTATTATACGCACAACTCACATAAATGTCGGTCGCGTCACTTTACAACACATTAGCACTCCATTTCTTACTGCATCCTTGTACACTCTCATACCGGAATACCTGGGCAATCAAGCTGTTAACTTTCTACACGATTAGGGCATTCTGAGGGCAATAACTTACATTCTAGTGCTCATTGAAAGTTATTAATGATGTAGTAATTACTTTGGCCTTACTGAGATGTAGATGAAATTGTACCTACAACTTCCTACAATTAGAATACTACCTACTTCTGGAATTAATAGTAATTTATATTACGTGATTTAAATTACTTTTAAATCCATTCGCATAGTAATTATTATTATGGACTGAATAAGCTGGATCACTTCAAATAAAAACCTACAATTTGGTATGTATTAATTAAGGTGAATGCGCAGTTGTAGCCCGCAAAATTCAATTTTTCTTACGTTTTTTGCAATTTTCAGGTGGTCAATTCAGAGCAATAATAATCCATTCGCGACTAGTACAACTGCAACATCCTAAATTCATTGATCTACATGTAAGTAATCAATCCTTGAGCCCAGTAGTTCCTTCCCATTAGTTCACAATCTCAATACAAATGATTCTATCATATGTCGCTAACCAAGAAACTGCAGGAATTGTAAGGCATCATATAGTTAATTACTCCATTAATGATAGTAATTGATGGGAAACAATAATTAAAGTTTTCGAACGATCAGGTAAATCACTTACCGTAGAAAGTCTATTTAAAGGCCTGAGTTTGAACTCACGAAGCTTAGGTCGGGTCAGTGAAAGCAGATGCATGATGATATGTCATTACGTTGTTATGTGAGCAGATGTACCCTTGTGGGAACCATGGGGGACTTGATGAATGGGGGAGGAATGTGTGTCATGATATCCCGTGGGTCTGTTGGGCTCAAGGTTTGATTAGTTGCATGTAGATTGATGAATTGGAAGTTGGGAGACGGTAGTACTTAGTTTGTTTCGTCTGTGTGGTGCCGGACTTAAAGAATAGCACCACCCTATACTTCCGGTGGGTGTCGTAAAAGGCGACTAAGGGTCTAACCGGAGAATGGGCAGCAGCGTTCTCTATGCATTCCACCACCATACCATGCTGCGATCGCCAACCCGCCTGCCAAGCGTGGCGATTATGGCAAACCCTCCCCCTTTTGGGAGAGGCCTATGTCCAGCAGTGGACCTCTTTCGGCTGAAATGATGATGATGATGATGAGTACTTAGTTGTGTTGACTGCGTCGTTGGTTTAGAGGTCACAAACGCTACTGCCAAGTAAATTCACCCTGTATAATCTGTTTCTATGAACATTTGAAGTTTGTTGGTCAGTCAGCAGACTTCTAATGATCTCTCATTAGAAGTCTGCTGACTGTCCAACAAACTTCAAATGTTCATAGAAATTCATGTTCATAGTCGTCCAACGATAGAATATTTCGACGACACAGTGACGATAAACAGTCGATGTAATGGGAACGGCTAGAGACGACAGTCGTCCAACGATAAATTAATCGTCACGACATAGTGGGAACGCGCCCTTACGCAATTCATCATCATCGTCATCATTTCAGCCGAAAGACGTCCACTGCTGGACATAGGCCTCCCCCAAAAGGCGGAATTTGCCATAATCGCCACGCTTGGCAAGCGGGTTGGCGATCGCAGTATGGTATGGTGGTGGAATGCATACAGAACGCTGCTGCCCATTCTCCGGTACGCCCCTTAGTCGCCTTTTAGGACACCCAAACCCCGGGTCTACTGTTCACGGCAGTCGCCTTGTCGTTTGCACATTAATCGTGAATGAACGTGGGTACGTATGTGTGATACATGGCTATGATAGATAGTCGCGTCGCAATAACGACACATGATTTGTCGTAACCATAAGTCGTGACGTTTTTTTATCGTTTTACGACTGTCGTGCTAGCCGTTCCCATCGACTTGACAATCTGATGTCACTGTCGTCGTTAATCTTGTAGACCTATAAGTGAACATCATCATTCATCATTTCAGCCGAAAAACTTCCACTGCTGGACATTGACCTCCCCCAAAAGGGGGGGTTTGCCATAATCGCCACGCTTGGCAGGCGGGTTGGCGATCGCAGTATAGTATGGTGGTGGAATGCATAGAGAACGCTGCTGCCCATTCTCTGGTACGACCCTTAGTCGCCTTTTACGACACCCACGGGAAGTATAAGTGAACACCTCCATTTAAATACACAAGCCACGACGCTTTAAACGACACGATAATCTGTAGCCACGGCATAGTGAGAACGGGGCCTTACACTCTTACAGTAGCCATGGTTTTCATTTTGACACTTCAACAACATTCATTGCGGTATTTACGTTGTTGAGCAGACAATTCTTTCGAACATATGAAGCAATGGATTACGAATATCTTTCAAAATTATTCAGATTGAGATTTATAATGTGTTACGCAATTAGGATGCATTGTATAGTTTCGGAGCTGGTATTAAGAAACTCCATGTTCAAGTTTTAGCTGATATTAGTAATTAGTCACTACTGATAATTGTTGGGAACGAGCCGAAAATATCTCATTGTTGATTTACAAATTTAAAAAAGTTTTTACAATTGTTTTGTGAATAGAAATTTTCTGTTTTTCTAATAAAATTGTAATGTTATTTCCGAAGTGGCAAAGATGACAACCCGAGTCTCTTCAAAGGAAGAGTGAACAGGCTTCTTTTGGGTAAGTTCACTCCATCGTCGACTTTGTCTCTGTCACCTCTGACCTAGACTAGAGTCAAGGGCAAACCTTTGAGCCTTTTTGGCGCAGCCGTGGGGCACACATTCCTGCTGATTTCTTACATCGGACTTTGCACTTTTTATTTTTATCTTTTTTTTGTTTTCGTCTGATGTACGACTACTATCTGAGTATCTGGTGTATTGCGTGTCTTTTACTCTGTACTAAATAAATATATTTTGTTTCTTTCTTTTTCTTATTACAAATAAAATTAAATTAAAAAAGGTGAAATTCCTGTGAAGGTGAAAAAATCAGAAATCTCACTATAACTATGCTTAACCCAGGAATTGAACCCAAGTTCTCATGCTCACCATTCAGCCACTTTTACTCGTAAAGATAACATCAACTTAATCACAGCATGGCGTGGTTTGAACCTCATTCAAACATTACTACGCAAATGCGACATGAAACTAAATACAAAAGCAGAATTCACATAATATAATTTATAGCTCATTCGTTATCAACAGCGATAAGGAAGTAGGGCAGACTATTTTTAAATATATAATCGCGTGTGTAGTAAAATGGTTTACCTAAAGTTTATTTAAGAAACGTAAGGCGTAGTTGTAGAATAATAAGTTAGTCAATAATAAGTTAGTACTGTCCTCATAGTCTATAGTACCTCGTTGGTGTCGCACCTCCTACGCTGAGCATGAGTTCCCGGGTCGGATTCCCAGGTCGAGTATAGTAGTATTGGGTTATTCCATCAAAGTTTTCTCAATAGCGGCTTGCAGTTTGGATTTGTGGGTCCGGTTTATGGGATATTTATATTGTCTTCACCACTGCTCTCAAAACGGTGAAGGAAAACATCGTGCGGAAACCGGCATGTCCAAGGACCAAAAATTCTAAGACATGGGACATCTACCAACCCGTACAGGGCCCGCGTGGTAGATTATAGCCCACTCCCTCTCGAAGAGAGGAGACCTGTGTTCGCATTGGGTACATTATAGGCAGATATGCATATGTTAGAAATACACAATGTGTTTAAAAACTTAAACATCCATTCTTGGTCGCTGGATTTGCCAGATGTCCATTACATGTAGTTCCCAAAATAACATGTAGGTAAGTGATATAGTGTAGAATAAATTAAGTAACTCATGAATATTGAATGTGTTGCAGATAGTTTGTACGATCAGGGGGCCTAAAAAGGCCACTTTGGCAGAATCATAAAATGATTACATTACGAATCGTAATATGGCGAAGACAGTCCGTGTTTTTCTTTTTTCGCTGCACTTTTTAGGTATAATCAAAGAGATTGGGATTGGATTTGGATATATAATAAGTGTATTATATATATTTATATAGGTAGTGACCTGTAATGCCCTATTACGAGCGAAATGTCACCTACATTACGCTCGTAATAGGGCGCGAACCTATTGCCATCAATTGGGCACGAATCCAGACTCTGGGCTGCTACTAAAAAAATCATTTAAAAAATCCTAATAGAAACCCAACAACTCAGTCAAATACCTGGGAATCGAACCTAGGATCTTATGCTAATGCTCATGTACTGTAGTAAATAATAATTAAAAAAACATTGATCTGAACTGTTTCACACAGTTCCATATGAGCCTAACGTTCAAAACAGTATTTTTTACTGTTCCGCAAAATCTTAACGTCATGACAAAATTAAATATTTTATTCATTTGGTGATATCGTTCAAACCACTGAAATTTACTTACATTACAGTAATGGTGGTTTTCCTTTTTTTTTGTTGTTTTTTTTTTCAGTAAATAGTATGTTCAATCATTAAAAGTTACTGTTTTGTCTTTTACCGTTTTCCAAACATTTAATTTTCTTCTTACTGTATAAAGTCAGTAAGTCCTAATGAAATCGCTAGTAAGAAATATTTTTTTTCAGTGTGAAAAGCCAAACACAGCAAACATTTTGCTAAACCACCTTATTTTCAATCTAGCAACAACTGAGTCACCAAGACATGCAAAGGTGTTTGACCCCGTTATCCCGCAGTTAAGCGTAAGCACGTGGATATACTAACAAGGGGTTACGTCATACATCGTAACTTAGTATTCGCAGCCGTGCGGTATTGGAGCGAGATATCACCGGTTCGATGTACGAGTATTGCTATTTTTGGAAAAGGTACCTAATAAAGACAAAGGGATGGGAAAAAATTGTATGCTCATTTTTATCTGCATTACGTAACAAATTATCAGTAGGAATTGCTTTTGTTTTGACAGTTGAAATGAATGAAGTGTCATTCATTGCTTTATTTAAGCTGTCGGACATACAAATTTTTCGGGCAATGGAACTTCACGGACGCTTTTTCCGGGCCCTACGTAGACCCGATGTCGATCCACTAGCGTCCGTAGCCTGGCTGCGTTTCGGTGACCTCTTTGGAGAAACCGAAGGTTTTGTCTGTGCAATTATGGACAAAGTTATGATGACGAACAATTACCGGAGATTTATTGTGAAAGACGGCACGGTTAGGCTGAGAACGAGCACTTTTCGAACGTCAAAATTACAAAAGACAGTCCCTCAAAACGCCCGCCATTCACCACCTAGTCCTTTCGCTGAGGAGAAGAAGTGGCGTAACAAGCTTTCCAGCAGCACAGCTGTCTGTTCATCTAGAAGATACTAGATATGCAAAGTAATTAACATCACAGGACACAGAACATTAAATTAAATTATTTGCCATATGTTAGCTAGCCACGCCAAATTTCCCAACAATAAAATCTATACGTACTCAAGCAAAAAAATAAAAAATCTGCCGGGCATGCCACCGGCCGGGAGAATCAATCAGGCATATATATAAGGTATATCTCCGGGTGTTCTCGTCTAGCTAACGGAGAGTCCTTGCATAGACACAACCTTGTAGCCAGGATAATCCATCAGCAGCTTGCTCTGAAATCCAGCCTTGTGGAATCGGAGGTGCCGTACTATAGTTATATGCCCGACCCAGTTCTCGAAATTGGAAATATCACATTATATTGGGATCGATCCATCATCACTGACAGGACTATTGTTGCCAATAAGCCTGATGTAGTGGTGGTGGATCGATTAGAGCGGCGCGCAATGATTGTTGACATAACCATCCCGCATGATGAAAACCTCGTGAAAGCCGAGAAAGATAAACAAATCAAGTATCTTGACTTGGATCAAGGGCTTGATCCAAAAGCGGTACTTCTGGACGCGGCCCGCATGGTTCCTCTCTCTGGAGCCCTGACCGATGATGAGTAGCTTGGACCCTGTTCCCCACACCGGTGGGCTACAATTTTTAAATGTTTTTATATTTTTATATTCTAATATTTAAAAATATAATTTATATGTATTTAGTTAAATATAGCAAATAATCATACCAAATATTTTAATAGTAACAAGTGTTTTATCGGCAACTTACCATATCTTAAACGTTATGTTTCACTTTCAACCTTAACACCGTTCGCAAAGAGTCTAAAATACCGTGTTCCATTCACCACGTGAAAGAAATTTACACTCATGACATTGTGAATCTTATTTTTACACTAATAAAGTCTACAATGGCTCGTGTTGTGATGCATGAAGGAATTTAATATGTTCTGAAGGCATACGTCACCGACCTTCGGTGTTCCATTCTAGTTCCATTTGCTTCGGTTGCGCGCATTTTAATATAAGCCAGTGTTGCTAGTGTAAGGGAGAAATGCCGGGAAAATGGGAAAGTTCTTAAAAATGGCTTTTAACTTTTTCAAGTTTTTTATAGATATAGAGTGATTATATTATTAGAAAATGAATTAATTTTTTCTAGTTATTTGTTTGTTTTCTGTGCAAATATTGTGTTTGTATAATACCTAGTCATAGGTATACTTTTACAAAATTTGGTATTCTTATCGTCGGAAGTAATTATCATGATCTTGGTAAATAGTAGACGATCATAATTAAAAATTACTATTTTGATTGTCACTTCAAAATAAGATTTA
Source organism: Mesoligia furuncula (assembly GCA_916614155.1). Taxonomy (NCBI): domain Eukaryota; kingdom Metazoa; phylum Arthropoda; class Insecta; order Lepidoptera; family Noctuidae; genus Mesoligia; species Mesoligia furuncula. Next base: position 2,087,616 of record OU744813.1, on the reverse strand, counting down.
TGTTAATAATTTCAGTTCAAAGACTTTCATTATGGCATGAAAAAGACTAAATGGAACTTAAACAGATAAAATATTCTAAAATACCCTTTCAACGAAAATAATAAAAACATATTCAGAGTAAAATCAATTCCCTACCCTAGCAACACAAGCCAACGACTGGCAGTCATCTCACTGCAGCGCGGCACAACACCCGCTTACGTTTCGAAATTCGAAGTCGCCGCCAAAAATCGAAGTCGCAAATTCAAAACTCGAAGTCACCAACAAAATGCTACTGTCGTTTCAAGTAAATCTCGTGCGGCTTGTTTTGATTCAAGCCGTTCGAGATTTACTTATATCGATAGTAGATATTCCCTTCATTTTACCGGCTCCGGAACTTCAGACCACGTGGTAAATGTATTTTTGTTTATTTTCTTTACGTCACGTGTTTTAAATCGACTTTTTTATTGCATTTGTTAGATTTGTTGGTCGTTATTTTTTTTTTATTTGTTGTTATTTATTAGGCGTTGTTGTATCGAAAGGAGTTTTTGTTCGGTTGTTTTCCTTGATCCCGTTTTGTAATTTTATGTGCTTCTTTTTAAAGGTCTGCGTGGCATGTTTTTTCGTTGCGAATATAGTCATAATTAGCCTATAATGTACCTACTGCTGGGAAACAGGCCCCCTCTCGGTGAGAGGGAGGCCATAATTCACCGCGCTAAAAATAGTATCGTTTCGTAATGATCCTTATACTTTTAATATAACAATTAAATAGCCATTTACTCTGTAATATCAACACTACACGCTTCAACGGTGTAACAAAAAAACGTTTGTAAAACCTCGAGGATTTTTGTTCAATATCCGTGTCTAAGCCGCACAGGTCGATCGATCAGGTTAAGCTACGCTTGCCGCGGTTGGTCTGTGGATGGGTGACCATCTTTACATACCGTGACCCCTCCGTGCCTCGGAAAGCACGTTAAGCCATTGGTCCCGGCTGTCAATCGTGCATCTTTGACAGTCGTTACGGTTAGTCAGAAGCCCGAAAGTCTGAAAACCAGTCTTTCCAAGGGACCAGTAACTGGAGGTCGCTCCACGTAAAATACTGGTGTTCAGCTGCATCCGGTTAGACTGGAAGCCGACCCCAACATAATTAGGAAAAGGCTAGGCAGATGTTGATCCGTGTCTTGCATGAGAATCATAATATTAGATCATTATGAGATATAAACAATCATCACCCTTCTAACCTCGTCCTAATTTACTTTTTGGTAGGTACAGTCACCAAATAAGATGAGTAACCAAGTTAGTCGGATATACTTAGTTGAAGTTTAGTAAGAAACCGATGGATAAAATTTAATTCATAGAAAAAAAAACAGTTCATTTGTCAAATTAAATTTCATTCGACAACATCCATCGGTTCCTAACTAAACTTTAACTATATCCGATGAACCTGGTTACTTATCTCCTACAGCATGACGCCTTCTTACACATTCTTACACTTCTGTTACCATAATTATTACCATCTTAGTATTCACCCTCTTCTAACCATACCTACTTATCATAATTCTTACAAACTAGGTATTTATCATTTATTTCTCACAATTTTATTGGTGTTATCTGCAGGTATTAAGTTATTTGAAACGTAACTGGCAACTATCAATGAAATAGTACATATTGCTTTTATTTAATTCTTTACATGTAATAATATTATTTTATAATTATTATTGGTGCCTCAACCCTCACTTAAAATTAACTAAGGGGCCGCTGCGAGTTGGCTTTGGCCCCTTGTACGCTTACCAAAGGTCAGGAACCCCAGGGCCGAGATTATGTCAAAGACATTCATAATGTTTTTTTTTTTCTTTTGGTGACATTCATAATTATAATTTATAATTATATTCTACAGACTTATTGTTTTTTCCATTGTTAATAATTATCCATAGTAAAAGTTTATTCGTAAGGGTATAGTTTGCATGTTTATGTTAGAAAACAAGTTGGCGGAACCAATTACTCAGACATGAATTGTTGACTACATCTCCATCAAGGTATTTTTATCTCTCTTGACTTTGCTATATTTTATTTATATGTACGTACTAGCGGCATCCCGCGGTTTCACCCGCATAAGTTTCGATCCCGTGAGAATAACGGGATAAAAAGTATCGTATGTGTTAATCCTAGTTAAATACTATCTGTATGTCAAATTTCATCCAAATCCGTGCAGTAGTTTTTACGTGAAAGAGTACCAAATATCCTCACAAACTTTTGCGTTTATAATATTAGTAGGATTATAATATTAGTAGAATCTATGTATTTTCTGCAAACACTTCAATTGTATTTATTTATATAGATTGCAAACAGACACTTCAATGTTATTTATTTATATAGGAGATAGCTTTCGTCCGTTTGGATTTCAGACTATACTATACAAACTCCAACACCCCATTTGACCTCTTAAATAGTAATGTATAAGCTTATGGCCTTCCTCTGGGTTCAAGCCTTCACAGCCTGGCTTATCGGCGTAAATGTTGCTTGCCTGGTCGTCTACAGACTGTAGTTCGGAGACTGTACGCAGGAGCCCCATGACCTGATCCTACCATCGCCCTTTTACTACCAGACTTACTGCAGAGTACCATCTGCATTTGGTTGATATCCCAACCAGTCGTACTAGGCGCTTCTCCTCCACATTTATTATGCACACAGCCAAGGTGTGGAAGTCTCTGCCAGCGACTGTGTTCCCTTCCTTATATAACCCATTTGCTTTCAAAGCAAGAGTGAACAGGCATCTTCAGGGCACGGTCGTTCCGTCATAAAACTCATCCATCGCGCGCTTTCCAACAGGCGTGATCGAGATCAAGAGCAGGACCATTTAGCGATACAAAAAAACAACTTCATTACAAGCGGTTTGGCCGTTTAGCCATGAAACGTAACACACAGAAAGATACACTTTCGCATTTGTAATAAGCATTGGTATCAATAATCTCGTCGTGTCTCAAGACGAAAGTCTTTCACCAGTGCGTGTGATGACTTAAAGCACTGAAACATGGTCGCTCACAATGGGTTGTATAAGAAGGCTGAAAGTCACCCAAAGGGCAATGAAGAGGGCTTTTTTTTTTTTTTGCGGATGGGAAATCATCAAATGACTCCTCCCGCTCTGGGTGGAGCGGAAGGGAGTGTCAGACTCTTACTGACTAAAACCCACCCGTGTTCCTTCCTTAGCCCTTTATGTTCCGGGCCAGCGGTAACCCTTTCGGACAATCCCGCTGACCCGGCAGGCTTCGGCCCTAAGGAGCCCCTCCCCGATGCTGACATCTCTTTAAGGCGCTCGTGGAACACGTACGCGCCGTCCGGCACGGGCCTGGTCCTGATCGGGCGGTGAGCTACCCATTACTCTCCGCCCGCAGGCCCGCGCCTACAGTGGCCGGGAGTCGTCACGCGGCTCCCGACGCCCGGAGCGTCTCCCGCGGCGGCTGGGACGGGAGGCTCTCTCCCTGAGCCGTCCCGCCACCTCCTTCGCTAGCATGACTGCTTCGCAGAAGGAGGTGACTGCCTCCCACTCCCTCTCGCCCCGGACCATGGCTTGCACCAGGGCCGGACGCGAGAGGTCGCCGTCGCTGCCAATCGCCTCTACGAGGACACGGCGGTGCTCCGCCCAAGCGGGGCAGACCTCCACCGTGTGCTCCACCGTGTCCTCTGGGCGATCCTGACAATGGTGACACCCGGGCGTTTCCTCCCGCCTGATGATGTGCAGGAACCTCCCGAAACTTCCGTGTCCGGTGAGGACCTGCGTCAGGCGGTAGGTGAGGGCGCCGTGGCGCCTCTCTAGCCACTCCTCAAAGAGGGGTCTTATCGCCGCTATCGCGGCGTGCCCTGCGCTGGGTTGCGAAATGAAGAGGGCTATGCTTGGAGTTTCCTTGCGTGGTCGTTCAGAAATGAGGAGATCCGCAGGAGAAATAAGGTAACCGACATAGCCCGAAGAATCGCCAAACTTAAGTAGCAGTGGGCAGGGCACATTGCTCGTAGAACAAATGGCCGATGGGGCTGAAAGGTTCTAGAGTGGCGACCGTGTACCTGAAGACGTAGCTTAGAAAGGCCTCCCACAAGGTGGTCCGACGACCTTATGAAGGCCGCAGGAACCCGTTGCATGCAAAAACCACAGAACCGGTCGAAGTGGGGTGTTTGGGGGAGGCCTATGTTTAGCAGTGGACGTCTTTCGGCTGAAATGATGATCAATAACCTTATCAAACGTGCCTATATGTAACTTTGTTCAGTCCTTTTGCCTAGTTATAGCAGTCTTATTCAGACGAGATAAAAAGGAAACTGCGAGACTCAAATAAACCACTATGTCAATAACGGCAATCTTGTGATGTTCATGGAACGAACAATTAAAGTCTTATTTCCACACGATAAGATAAAACTTCTGGAGTGTGGAGTTGTGGAAGACTTGCATCACTTACTGATGGACTGTGTTTGATATGAGTGTCATAGAAGTGATCTGCTAGGGGTCTTAAAGTTTAACCGATTTGAGATGACATACCATAAAATTCTGTGTCAACCAAATGGTGATGATGCGAAGAATCTGTTCAAGTTCATGGCTCAAATGTAATCCCTAGTAGTATTTATTTAGGGTACGATGGGACTGTCATACGCATTATGGTCATAAAAGTCCCTAAATTTAAAAAAATTATAAAATTTCAAGTGACTCATTTGAAACGTGTATACTCTTGTACTATAAAAACTTATCAGGCTATTTATAATCATATACTAAATAAATAGCTTAGATGTGATTGCTTAGTGCATAGTGGCTTCTATTTATAGTTACATTTTTTATTTGCTAATGACCCCAGCCCGCTAGTGTTACCATCGCTTTTTTCATGTTATTTGTTTTCCTGCTAACGAGAGGTTATCTAACTGAAACTTAATCACATCACACTAATATTATAAAGGCGAAAGTTTGTGAGTGTGTGTGTGAGTGTGTGTGAGTGTGTGTGTGTGTTTATATGTTTGTTACTTGTTCACGCTCAAACGGCTGGACCAATTTTGATAAAATTTTGTATGGAGGTAGCTGACACCCTGAATTAACATATAGGCTACTTTTTATCCCGATATTCCCACGGGATCGACAATTACGCGGGTGAAACCGCGGGGCGCAGCTAGTAATTTATATGTTTTTGCTAGGAATATACAATTGTAGATATACGGGTAACCATTTACGCTACGAAATTTAATCTCACTAATGAGGGAGGCAGGGTTAGACAGATATTATGTACGTCAGTACATCCACATTTCGCCAGTTATATTTATTTCCCATGTAATAGGGAGCGAGCCTATTGCCATCAACAGAGCCAATATTTAGACTACTTACTGAAAAATTTAGGTATAATTTATACCGAGTGATATGCGTATATAGTCACTACAAAAATATATATGTATGTGTAATATAATATATGTATGAAAATAAAAGTTCAATTAGGTGCCAAAGTACTCCTCCACATTGCCACGCAGTTAGAAACATAATTTACGTCGATAATGCAACGTTTAGGCTTCAAAACGCTACCATATATGGAGTGATAAATCTGTACAGATGAATCTGTGCCTATTTTCATAGTTGCATGCACAACTGCACATACAGTCATGCAACAGTGGGAGTGTTTAGTGTTGATGATTTTTAAGTGGTAATTGTAGCTCCGTTGGAGGAATTCGATCTTGAGGTTGTCACAGCCACAAACAATACAAATTTTCGTCAGATCAGACTTATCTGAAGGTAGAACTGACCATGTATAATTTGGGCTCTAAATATCTCTTATCCGCTAGTTGTAACTCATTGCTAACTTATTGCCCCTGCTTCGCACGGTTTTTGCGACTTGACAAAACATCGAGGCTTGTGTAATATACAGGTGTTTGGTAGAAGAACCGACACCATTTTCTTAGGAATAAGATGTGTCATGTTATCCTAGTTTTCACCTACCCTGTCTTAAGTATCAGGGTAGGTAATTGAGATACTTAATCATATATTTCTTTTTAATCACCTGAAATATCGTCGCCACTTTTTTGTTTGTGTATTATATTTTTTGGTATTATCTGCAATGTATGTATGTTATCTACAACTAGCTGCGCCCCGCGGTTTTACCTGTATAAGTTTCGATACCGTCGGAAAATCGGGATATAAAGGAGCCTATATATTAATCCAGGGTGTCAGCTACCTCCACACAAAATTTTATCAAAATTGTTCCAGCCGTTTGAGCGTGAAGAAGTAACAAACATATAAATAAACACACACACATACTCACTTTTCGCCTTTATAATATTAGTGTGATTGGTTCTAGAAAATGCTTTGGATGCTTCCAAAGTCATAAAATAAAATTGTGATTTCAATTTGAAAATCCTTATAAAATTATTATTATAAATGTGAAATTTTGTGAAGATGTTTGGATGTTTGTTACTCCATCACGCGTAAACCGTTGTACAGATTTGGATGAAAATTGGCACATAGATAGACCATTTCCTGTATTAACACATAGAATACTTTTATCTCGATATTCTCACGGGATCGAAACGTATGCGGGAAACCGCGGGGCGCTGGTAGTTCATAATAAAAAAGAAAAATAAAACAATTTTGTGTCAGCAAATGACATCCCCAATCCCTCAAAAATTGTGTCGGTCCTTCTACCAAACACCCTGTATACGTAACTTTAATATTGATTATAAATGTGCGTGTGGTGTGAGGGCCACTTTGTTAAAACTCTTTGAAAATGTGCTTAGGATTTAGTGAACATTCCCAAAGAATTGTGAAAGTTGGTATGAGATTTTGTGAAAGTCTAATAACCGAGTTATAGACTGTAAAGTCGGGCCCTCAGTTCTCACATAGAGGATTGAGGGCCCACCTAAAACTGATAAACTATGGACACTACAGAAAAAGTCTTTATGCTAAAATCTAAGCTAATGACAAACAAAATTTGTGAAAACAAGATATTATCGCAAAACACTGTCCTACTTTGTATATCTTCGTACAAAATGGGCCCTCAATTCTCATACACGTAAAAGTTTATTACGCAATTATAATGAAATCATTAGCTTACAGCTACTGTTTGAAATCCTATATGCTACTAAATAAATTGTGAAAATTTACAAAAGCAAGAACAGGTCACCACTTTTTGTTGTTTGAAAGTTATCCCTCAGTCCTCCATTTCTTTTGTTTTCGATTTATTACGCTTATCGTATGAAAGATAAGAGAAATACAAAATTGTCTCTTTTTGTGTCAAAATTGTGCAACAAATTCGATACCAGAAAGAAATTAAAAGACCATTTATTATATAAGAAAATCGAGTTTTATTTTTATCATCTGAATTTGCAAATAGGGTGACCACAATTTCTTTTGGATTGCAGTAAAGATTAGTAAATGTAGAGTATAAGTTTTAATAAACTTTCTTCAATTTTTCGCTTATTATCGTCATAGCATTATTTTGTACTCAAGTTTCATGATAAAAAAAAAATACAAAAAAAAAATACTGTTACCCAAATCATTTTTGCTTGAAATATCGTTCGTTCTGATGACAATAATCAAATAATTTATTTATTATTTTTATAAAGGCTTTTGCCCAGCCATGGGACAATGTAGGCTAAATATAATCCTAACTAATATTATAAATAAAACTAATAACTAGCTAATATTATATTAAAAATATTGTTACATGTATTATATAATTATTGTTTACATATATGCACAATAGTTGTAATATTTAGTGACATTACTAAACAATAGTTTATGATAGTGCAGCGGAAGTTGTAGGTAATAAAGCATTAAGGCGAGTTTTATGAAACAGTTGTAGTGAAGAATAAAAATAATAATAATTTTTTAATACGCAAACACATCTTCGGTCAAGACACTCAATCATCTTCGGTCAAGATATCAAACATTCAAGATAAGTTTGTTTTGATACCTAGGTGCTCATAATTTTATAAGTTCGTAATATTTTACTAAATAGTACTTAAATAGTCACTCTAAGAATTGTTTAGGTAATTCAATTTCACCTATTTATAAATTGTAATTTTTTTAAAATAAAATACAATTATTTAATACTCCAGAGAACATCTTTGTTATTGTGCAAGTACCTACCTAGGAATAAAAAAAACATCCAGGAACGCACTGCTTTATTAGGTACTAGCTTCTGCCGCGACTTCGTCCGCGTGAAATTCGAAAGTCATATGGCTCCATCTATTATCATAATAACGTTATTATTGTTTTCCTCGGGAACAGCACTTTTTTCGGGATGAAAGGTACAGTGGTTTAGGCGTGAAAAGCTAAGAAACAAATTTACTTTCGTATTTATAATATTAGTTAGGATTATATTTAGCCTACATTGTCCCATTGCTGGGCAAAAGCCTTTATAAAAATAATAAATAAATTATTTGATTATTGTCATTAGTTTTTTCGGAACAAACGATTTTTCAAGCAAAAATGATTTGGGGAACAGTATTTTTTCTGTGATCGTTCAATTTCCGAAATTATTTTTTTTATCACGAAACTTGAGTACAAATGCTATGACGATAATAAGCGAAAGTTCATTAAAACCTATGACTCTACATTTACTAATCTTTACTGCAATCTAAAAGAAATTGTGGTCACCCTATTTCCTAAGACAGAGAATAAAAATAAAACTCGATTTACTTATACAATAAAGGGTCTTTTAATTTCTTTCTGGTATCGCATTTGTTGCACATTTTTTTTCACAAAAAGAGACAATTTTGTATTTGTCTTATCTTTCATACGATAAGCGTAATAAATCGAAAACAAAATAAAATGGAGGACTGAGGGCCCTGAATTTTATCAAGGTCATAACTTTTAAACAACAAAAGGTGGTGACCTGTTCTTGCTTTCATAAATTTTCACAATTTATTTAGTAGCATATAGAATTTCAAACAGTAGCTGTAAGTTAATGATTTCATTATAATTGCGTGATAAACTTTTACGTGTATGAGAATTGAGGGCCCATTTTGTACGAAGATATACAAAGTAGGACAGTGTTTTGCGATAATATCTTGTTTTCACAAATTTTGTTTGGCATTAGCTTAGATTTTGGCATTAAGACTTTTTCGGTAGTGTCCATAGTTTATCAGTTTTAGGTGGGCCCTCAATCCTCTATGTGAGAACTGAGGGCCCAACTTTACAGTCTATAACTTGGTTATTAGACTTTCACAAAATCTGATACCAACTTTCACAATTCTTTGGGAATGTTCACTAAATCCTAAGCACATTTTCAAAGAGTTTTAACAAAGTGGCCCTCACACCACACGCACATGATTATAACTACACATAAACTTTGCAAAATAAATTCTCTAACTCATGTTGAATACCGCATCAAAATTCGTTGCGTAGTTTAGGAGAGCCAAGCGGTCACACAGATCATCCCACTGTTGAGCAACGGCCTCTCCCCATGACTCCCAGTGCTTGCGATCCATTGCTAATGTGAAAAGCGTGTTACCTAAGCAGAATCATGCTCACTTAAATGTCTCACCGACGATGGTGGCGCGTGTATTGGATCATTCGGTTCCCTACAAAATGGTTGAGCTGGATAGTGCTAATCCACGCGTCATGTTCGTGAACGGGCGCCGTCGGTTGAGACTGGTCATCGCTTAACTACCAATGCTTATTTTTAATCTTATATTTTGAATTGTTTCTTCATTTGTGTCTTTTTTTTACATTGTTCTCACATAAAGAAGCAACAAGAATAATCTACCCAGGATTTTGTAATATCTTGATTTAAAAGAGTGTCCATGGAGTTTCTTGCCCGTTCTTCTCCATAGAGATCTACGTTTTGGAATGGGCAACTTCAACTTTCTGACTAACTGACAGACTATTTAATTTTGACAATTCAAGTGCCTGTACAAGGTTTAGTTGAAACAAATGCTTTGAGTTTGAGTTTGAGAATCGTAGCATGAAAAAAACAAAAGCTTAATAAACAAAAGTTTGATATGCAACCCTCTCCGTGGCAACAATGTTTTCTAGAACAGTGTGCATATAAAATGGCGGCTGAACTAACCCGTACAAGTGTCGCTGTAAGTCGGTCGGGGGTATAGATTATTGAGTTATGTATGCACAGTGAAGGGTGCATACCCCTTTAACACGATAAGTGTATTGTAGCTATTCTTAGCCTGTCATAATAATAACATTATGTCACTACGGAAAAAAGGCTTCGCTTAAGAGCGTTTATGACATACGGCATTTTATACAAACTTTGAAGCCCTTGTTTTTCGAAATGAATTAACCGATTTTAATGAAACTTCATACGCATAGGCAAGGTACAAAGGTCTAAAAGTTACTTAAGAATATTTTCGAAAAATAGTGTTACAGCCAAATTAGACCGATTTTAAATTTTCCATAGAAATAGAGATTTCCAGTTATTTTTTATAAATTAAATATGATATTTCGAAAATGTTCTTAAGTAACTTTTTAGACCTTTGTATCCTTCTTTTGTGTATAAAGTTTCATTAATCCACTAAGAAAGGGTTTTTCAAAATTCCACCCCTAAGAGGGTGAATGTCGTGAGGGTGAAATTTCACCTTCGAGTTTCAGTATTTCAAGTTCCAATCTTCGCAGTCTTATACACTTTCTAACATGCTTTTTTCTCAATTTCAGATCGCCCTTCTGCTCTCCGGCATCATGCTGCTAAAGAAGTTGATGTCAGCGAAGAGTGGCGGCGGCGGCGGCGGCGGTGGTGGTCACGAGAGCCATGGCTGGTCGTCTGGTGGTAGCAGTGGGGGCTGGGACAGGCGCGCGTATGATGACTTGCCTTACTCCGCGTATAAGAGGGAATAGAGGATAGAGGATTGAGGATGGTATAGCTGATGATGGGTACTGGTTGAGAGAAATATCTTGAATTATTGTATTATAAGTTCGACACTGTAACTCGCACTGTTATTAGCACATGAAAAGGTAGCCATTCTGGAACTTGGTGTTTAGCCCGTTTTATGTGCCAATAATGGGCCCGTTAATGATCGGATAAATTTAAGAAGTGTGAACTTATGCAATTCATGTTTGTGCTTTGATGGGGTTTCAAAATCGAGTGGTCCTTTAAACTGTATTTTGAAATAGTCTGAAAACTATAGTTATACTTACTTATTTTTTGCTGATTACTGATCTACCTTAGTTATAAACCTCAGGTCAATCACGTGATTAAAATAATTCAATTCTCCTGAACTGTAAGCTCTGTCATGTTTCGTAAGCTCGACTCATTTCGTATCCACAACCTTGAGTTTAAATGTAATTGGCTTGAATCGTCAAAATGCAGAAAAGATACTAAAATATTGAAGCTTGATATCCAAGAGTCACACAAGTTATCGTGACACGAAGCTTTCAATAAATTAAGTTTATTGTAGTATTCAGCATTTCTACACAGTTAATGCTGGGGTCAATAAAAGGGAAACTCTTCGCTATCATTGCTATCAAACAGATTTGTTCAATGATTTTTTTTATCCATTAATACTCATCATCAATTACTACTATTATTGAATCCTACGTCAAAATACTAGACAGAAATTGTAGGTTTATTTAAATTTATACTCTTAAAAAAACGATCGAATTTATTAACGCGACACGTGTTTTGTTTTTAAATCTTTTAAATTGTGCTAGTTACGAAAATGCTTGTTTTATTTTTGTATGCCCACCTTTTTAGAACATGTGTCTCGTTTTTAAATACTATTACTTTAATAATTTATTATTTTATTTATTAAATAGACTTTAAAAGAGGTGCTTTTGTATAAATAATAATCGTTTCAAAAACGATGTTTGGTACTTTTTATTAAAAGTTTTATTTATTTTTAGTCTGTAAGTTACGACTGTTTATTTAATTTATTTATTGCTAATTATTTGTGCCTGAATACTCAATAATAATAATTTATTTTACATTAGTTATGATCATAATAAAAATAAATATTTTATGGTGATGTGAAACATGACAATAGATTTGTAAATGTTGATGTAAACTTTTTATACAGGTAAATAAACAAAAATATACAACAGAAATGGATTTATTTATTTTCCGTCTGGCAAAAATATGGGTATACCTCATAAGTTCCAAGACGTTCCTATCTAGTCAATAAACTCCCTTCTAACAGCTTGCTATGGCTTTCTGCCGTGGTGACCCTGAGGCTTAAGGACCTATCATTCAAGAGGTTGTGGGTGGCAAGTACAAACGCCAGCACTTCAAGCTACCCGAAACTGTCAAATTTTCCCAATCAACTTTGAACCTTATGATTTAGCGATAAAGTTGAAAATCTATTAAATAAATTTGACAGATTGTAGTAGCTTGATGTGCTGGCGTCTGAACCAATGTGACTTTTTCAGTAGACACATAATGTACTTCTGAGTTTATCTTGGACATTACTAACACCGTTGAAGGAAAAACATCGTGAGGAAACCTTAACTTGTAGTTATCAGCCCTTAGGGCTCCCCACACATGCCAGTAGCTTGCACAAAAGTATGCAAGTGGCTGGCATGCCAGTATGGTATTCACCAATCAGGAGTTGTAATAGCACACGGTTGCAAGCTGATGGGTGAATGCCATGAGGACGTGCAGGCTACTTGCATTATTTTGTGCCAGTTACTGGCATGTGTATCCTTAGCATAAGTATCAAATAGTCAACCCGTCTTGAGCAAGCATTGTGATCAATGCTCATGCCTTCTCTGTGTAGAAAAGATCTTTGCCCTAAAGGACATTATGTCATGGCTTTCATCAAGATCATCAAATACAGTATGCCTAAGAATTTATATTATAGATATCAACATGCATTGCTGCAAACAAAGAAACCTTCAACTTTATGCCCCGGTGAAAGGGTAATGAATGACGTGTCCGTGACACTCACTGTGTGTGTACAGAGTACAACCTACCTAAGGCTGCGTTTCCACCAGAGATGAGCGAGGATGCGTAGCGAGGAATGTGGGTAAAACTAACCAATAACAACGCTAACTTAGTTCAAGCTATGAAAATGAAGCGATGTTATTGATCTATTCAACACACATCCCCCGCTACGCATCCTCGCACATCTCTGGTGGAAACGCAGCCTAAGGCTACACTGCTACTAACCAAACTATTCTGTAAAATTAAATGTAAGTAATTGGAAAAGGATCAAATAATTTAAAAACCCCTAACTTAAAGAATCTAGGTAACGAGACTAAAACAGATAAATTCATATGGCAGTCGGGGGACCTCTGAGCATAGAAGGTGTTCCACAGAACGGTCCCCCGACTTCCATATGAATTTATCTGTTTTAGTCTCGTTACCTAGATTCTTTAAGTTGGGGGTTTTTAAATTATTTGATCCTTTTCCAATTACTTACATTTAATTTTAATATTTTTTTGTGTCGGGAGTTTTTTAAATTTTTAATTTAATTTTTTATTTCATGCTTTTTGTAGGGATTCCTTAGTTTTTGTATTTTATTTCTTTTATTTTCTTGCGTTTTAAGATTCAGGTAATTTGGTGTTTAATCAGGTTTTTTATCCGTCAAATAATAATTATTCATTTATAGTCGAAGAATAATTTTTAAGACTAAACAGATTTTTTTGTTATATTTTATCCTTTTTCTAGTTCTTCATTTAGTTATTCAACTTTCGTACAAGCATTTCATAGCTATTAGATATCTTAGATATTTCAGTTCTAGTTTATAAAATGGGACTGCGACACTATCTGATGTAGAAATACCTACGCTTTTTATGTAGGATAATTCCATTTGTAATAAAAATAGTCAAACTCAGTGGTCGTAGGTCATCACTCCACTTTCCTCATCATTCTAGAGCATTGATCAGACAAAAAAATATTTTCAAGTTTTTAGTTTTCATTTCGTTAGTTAATATTCCTCTTTCCCTTTCAATATAGTGTACATTATTCTATTTGTCAAGCCCTTGCATATGATAGGATAGGCCCTTGCATTGTGAAAAAAATATATTCGCCATTTTGTGGTGGCAGCCATCTTGGATTTGAAATTTGTAATAGCGTATAGTATTCTACTAGTCAAGCCCTTTCATTTGATACCCATATTGAGGGAGTTGTGGAAAAAAAAAATTAATTCGCCATTTTGTGGTGGCGGCCATCTTGGATTTGAAATGTATCATAGTGTATAGTATTCTACTAGTCAAGCCCTTTCATTTGATACCCATATTAAGGGAGTTGTGAAAAAATATGTAATCGGCCATTTTGTGGCGGCGGCCATCTTGGACCGATATTCATCAAACATAGCTAAGAACACTCCCAACTAATTCACCTTTCAAACAAAAAAAACAAAATCAAAATAGGTTCATCCGTTCGGGAGCTACGATGCCACAGACAGACACACACACACACACACACACACACCCCGAGTCCCCGACACGTCAAACTTATAACACCCCGTCGTTTTTGCGTCGGGGGTTAAAAATCAACACTTGAACGCTCAACGTCACTTAGCCTAAGTTTAAACGGTGGGATTTTTATAAAATTGACCGCAAGGATATGGTGCGGGAAAGATTTGTGAAAAAACAAAATGGCGGAACTAGTTCGCGCCATAAGAACTTTGCAGTGCTATGAGTATGTAATTAAGTGATCAGCAATTTTGAATTTTCAAAGTTGTTTTAGTTGTGTTTTTTTTTGTAATTTAGATTTTCTAAGAATGACAAACAATGTTTTTAAGATGATTGTTAGCATGCCAAGGCAATGGTTATGCCAGTTTAATTATGTCATAAAAAGTATTCAAATAAAGTAAGTATTAAACAATACTTACATAATTATTGATTTTATCAACCATGAAAAGGCCAAAGAAAAAATAATGGAATTGTGTAGGTATAATTTTTTTTGTGTGTAATTTGTCACACACAAAACAAACATTTTTCGTTATACAATTCTATTTATTTTCATATTGTACATTTTGACTCACAAAAGTAACGTTAACGCAAGCATCCAACTTATAAACAGCGCCATCTAACTAAATAGGTAGGAACTTAGCAGAAAATTTCAGTACCTACTAACTTCAGACGTGATGTGGGTGAAAACAACCATTGGAACAATCTCACATTGTAAATAAAAACGGAAAGCATTTCATTCGGGATAAAAACTGTCAGCAAAAATTTAACCGGCAGATTATCGTCAGACTGGAGTCTTGCTATGACTGCCTGTGACAACTGTCATAATAATTTGTTTGTACATGTGAAACAGGGACCAAGAATTACTTCCTCAAGGAAAAATAAGAAGCCCTGACAAGTGGCAATCGCTTTCAAAGCGTTTTGTATTTCTAAAAAGCTGGTGTCCATAATTCCACGTCGGTAAGGATGTGAAATCGATTATTTGATCCATCCCAGCTCCTCAAGGAAGGCCAGCAACGATTTGACTTTACTTATTATCTCACGGAGGGTACCTGGGTTACCGAAGTTTCGTCAGAGGTTCGTCAGAGGCAGTTTAGAAGCACATGAGCTGCTGTCTCGTCGTTCTCCATGCAGGCGCTGCACAGGGGACTGTCTGTCACTCCTATCACAAACAAGTGTTTATTAAATTTGACGGCATAGTTGGCACAGTGGTTAAGTGATTGACTGCTGCGCCGCTTGTCGCGGGTTCGATTCCTGGATGGAACAAATATTTGTATGAGCTACAAGTAGTTGTTTCGGGTCTGGCTGTTTGTTTGAGAGTTTAAATGTTACACCCACAATACAAGAGAAATTCCTATTGTGGGGCAAAGTTTAAAAAAAAAGAAAAAGATAAATGACATGTGGCTAGTTAAAGCTGCTGTAACTTTCAATAGTATTGACAGGTGGGTAGGCTTCTGGTGTGGGACGCAACGTGTGTCGATACTCGATACCCTTGCGCCATCTCATGTTCCTAGCACGGCGGGCTATGCTGACGCCACTGCTGCGGCTGCTGAGACCCTCAAGCGGCGCAATTACTGTAAGCTTATTATATAACTACAGCTTTGAGCCGTTTCGGGTTGAAGCTTTCGGGACATGGGGCATTTTGCGTAGGATGCGCGATTCCGGAGATGTGCAAACCAATTAACTAATATCTAATTGATTTCCGGTGCTACTGCACCCTAATTAGCGTTTCATTGTTCGCCTAATCCTCTTATCTATTCTACCGCGGACACCGTCATTGCGTTTGCATTCATTGGCGTTCTTATCTATTACTCATTGGTAACCCTCGTTATGAGTGCTTTTCTGAATCATCAATAAAAAACATTCCTTCATTTTATTTCTACATTTTATTACTTATTTTCTACAAAATATGAGCGGAACATCTCATCCACTAAAATATCATTGTACAGTGTGTTCCCCGTAAATATGTTCGTAAAACTATGCATTGATGTTCAATGCATAGTTTTACGAACATATTTATAAGGAAATTACAACCGATTGATATTTTTTTTGAAGTGGTACCAAAAATAAAAAAAGAAGAAACTGTTATCGTCAACCGTGGCACGAGCCGCTAGAGATGGTGTATCATACATTTCTACTAATTCTGACGACGGAGCCCAAGCGACGCATCTCATAAAAAATTAAATGTACGATATGAAGAAGCTATGTAAAATTCTTTAAATCCAAAAAGTTTAATTACTATAGTAATTAAACTTTTTGGATTTAAAGAATTTTTGTACATCTTTGAAACAAATTCTGTACCTTTATCAGATTGTATGTGAGTAGGTATTGAATTACTTTCAGTAAATAATATACTGTCAAAGCATTTTTTAGTTGTTTCTGAGTTTTTTTTTTATCATTGATCTTGCAAAAGCATATTTACTAAATACATCACTAGCACAAAGTATGTAGTTGAAACCATCATTATATTGAGAATAAGTTCGCATATCACTTAAATCAGCTTACCACAGTTCATTCATATTTGATAGAATGTACCTATTACGCGGGAATTTTTTCCGAATAGGTTTATGTAATGTGTATGTTTCTTGTGATTGTAACCATTCCTTTACTTGGTTTTTATCCCTTTTACCCTTCATGGCTTTTGATAATTTATCAATACTACTAAAACCAGCGGGGTTAGATGGATCATCGATCATAATAAATTCTATTAATTTCTTCTAGTACGGGGTCCATTTTTCCCAATCGATCTTTTTACGTATTTTATTTATACATTTTTTATCTCCACTGTTCGGTGTAGGAAACTCTTGATCTTCAATCTCAGAGGTTTTGTTCAGATCTTTTGCTTGAAGCTGATTAATAAACTCACATCTCTTTGGGTTTCCGATATAAGTGAGTGGTACTTTAATATCTTTTAATGCTTTAGCAAATCTATCCCACCCAATTGGATCACTTCTTTTTAAGGGTCTTAGTGAATCATTTATTAAATCAACAATATTACTTCCAGGAATTTTTTCATTATCAATTATGACTGTGCCTTCATTATCCCAATGCATTTTACTTTTATTTGTTCCAACTAAGTTTAATAATAACTCACCTTTTTTATTATAACTTTTTGGTATTAAACTGAGTATTTGAGTTGGTGTGTAAAGTGGATCTGTGTTATTTTCTTTAATTTTCATGGATCCAATCTTCTCCGACAAAGAATCAGCATCAACTATACTTTTTAGTTCTCTATCTTTATTTTAAAAATCAAGTTTGACTCATTTAGATCTTCATTAGATGTATCAGAATAAATTGGTAATATGAGTGGTTGTCGATCCTCTTCGGTAAAGTGAAGGTATCTTTGTAGAGTTTGTAAATATAACATCCACTTCCTACGGTCTTCGGTCTTACTATTCATAATATTTTGCATTTCAATATCTAATCGAGACAAATTACTATTAACTTTATTTTCTTGTTTTAATTTTTCTATCAATCCAGGCACTCATAATGAGGGTTAACAATGAGTAATAGATAAGAACGCCAATGAATGCAACCGCAATGACGGTGTCCGAGGTAGAATAGATAAGAGGATTAGGCGAACAATGAAACGCTAATGAGGGTGCAGTAGCACCGGAAATCAATTAGTATTAGTTAATTGATTTGCACATCTCCGGATCCGCGCATCCTACGCAAAAACGGACCACAGAGACGTGATCAGAGCACCCCAGAACCAGCGAATCACTACTACTCTTGGGAAGGCCGCAGGAACCCGTTGGATGCGAGAAACTCAAAACCGGTCGACGTGGAGGTGCGTGGGGGAGGCCTATGTCCAGCAGTGGACGTCTTTCGGCTGAAATGATGATGATGATAAAGTAGGCACTTGAAATTTTCACAGTATGCGTCACGTAAGTAATACACACACTGTGAAAATTTCCTATTTTTTGATGGACAGCGGAGCCTTAGTACCCGTTGAGTGTGGGTAGTAGCCATTGTACCCTCGTAGCCGTTGTAGCACCCTTTGGGTACATAACCCTTAAAACGAGGTGGCGGAGTTAGCTCCGGATTCGGCCGCGCGTTTAAAGATTCTTGTACAGCTACAGACCCTGTGGTGTTTCTCCTTCTGCAATCAAGAGATAAAAGTTTTTTTCTTCAGTAAAATCGAACACAGACTGACAATCGTCTTTCGTCATCGTCGTCAGTTTTATAAGTTAAGTAGTAAAATATAATTATTGTAATAAAATACTCGTAATTGTGCCGCTATCAAGTAATAATCACAAAATGTTTATACCTGCGATGAAAATCAAAGAAACAAGAAATAATTTACTGCGACAATGTGACTATCAAAAAGAGTTATTGTTCATTACTTTTTGACTAAATGACAGTGAGTGCCAAACGAATAATACAATTCATGATACACGATACTTTGGAAATATACGGGAGGTTATTGTGTGGCGACCGGTTCTGTGCTTCCCGTATCCAGCAGATATCTACGGCCTTCACAATGGTTTCTTCAGGCATCCTCTGCGGTTAAAGCCATTGTTTGCAATGCGCTCTTAGGTTAAAACTTTTTTCCAAATAATGACTTGTTGTTGAAACAGGTTAGGCTTTTGCCCAACAGTGGGACACAATAGAGGCTTACAAAAAAAAGTAGGAACTATTTCCGCAAACATCACAATCCATACTAATAATATCAATTCGAAAATAACTCTGTCTGTCTGTTTGTCTTTCTGTCTGTCTGTATGTTACCTTTTCACGCCTAAACCACTGAACGGATTTCGATAAAATTTGGCAGAGAGGTAGATTGCATCACGAAAAAGGACATAGGATAGTTTTTATTGACATACCTCGCGAGCGAAGCCGCGGGCGGGAACTAGTATGATCAATAATAACACTGTTTTGAGGTGAATTTAGCAAGAGTGTTTCCCAGATAGAATTGCTTAGAGCAACTGGGGAAATCATTCAGGGTGGAAAACTAACAATAGATAAAATTCCTGTCAATGAAGCCTCATTGACAGGAGTTTTATCTGTAGTTAGTTTTAAAAGTTAGAACAATTTATTATTCTGCGCATAAAAGAGTTTGTCAAATAGATCTTTGCATTTGCATATAATGTTAAGAAGAGTGTGGTCATGGTCTTTGGGGCCAGAGGTAAATACCCGGAAACAGTACCTCCGGTTAAGCTGAACGGTACACCCCTCGTGAGGGTAGATCGATTTAAATATCTGGGTCACTTATTGACCTCTGGCCTCAAAGACGATGAGGATATTGACAGGGAGCGAAGGGCGCTGTGTGTGAGAGCTAACATGATTGCCCGCAGATTCAGGCGTGCCTCTAAAGAGGTCAAGCGCACTATATTTAGTGCTTACTGTACGTCTTTTTACACTTGCAGTCTGTGGGTTCATTATACTCAAAAATCATACGGCGCCCTTCGCGTTCAATACAATAATGCATTCAGGGTGTTGATGGGGTTGCCCCGGTACTGCAACGCATCAGGGATGTTCGCTGAAGCTCACGTGGACTGTTTCTACGCGGTGATGCGGAAGCGGTGTGCGTCCTTGGTCCGTAGGGTGCGGGGCAGCGCCAACAGCATCCTGTCTATGATAGCAAGTAGGCTTGATTGTGCGTTTGTAAACCATTGCTGCAAGGTTTCGGCTGGGCCTGTCACCGTGCAGCAGTGATGTCACAATCTGTTTTTGTGTTTTTGTTTTTGTATGTGTATTACTAACATAGTTTGTAAGTATATTGTTACTAACACTATGAGTCTTGTTGCTCGAAATAAAAAAAATATTATTATTATTATTAAGAGCGTTTACGCCGTACGGCATTTCATACAAACTTTCAAGCCCTTATTTTTCGAAATGAATGAACCGATTTTAATGAAACTTCATGTCCATAAGCAGGATAAAAAGGTCTAAAAAGTTAGTAGAGAACATTTTCGAAATGTCTTATTTAAAAAAAGATAACTGGAAATCTCTGTTTCTATGGAAAATTTAAATTTGGTCTAATTTGGCTGTAACACAATTTTTCGAAAATGTTCTCCACTAACTTTTTAGACCTTTGTATCCTGCTTATGCTTAAGAAGTTTAATTCATTTCGAAAAATAAGGGCTTGAAAGTTTGTATGAAATACCGTACGGCGTAAATGCTCTTAAGGTTGCTGGCTGGGTAGACTATTCTAAGATGGAACTTATAGTCTTTCCTTTTTCTGTTTCACACCACAATTCCATGGTTTAACGCAAAAGCCTTTTTTACATCTGGCATTGGTGATAGTTGTAAGATGCCGAAAATATTGATGGGCCTTGCTACCCGTTACTTCATATTATGAGCTTTTCGTTTAAAGGTATAGCACACGTATCAACTTGAGCCATTCAGTATTCTTTGTATGAAACTCCGTATTGCAACGCACACTAATCGGAATCATAACGTAATCGCCTCGCCTCGGGACAAGCTCACGAACCGCGGTGCGGTGCGTGGTGGTCAACTTGCAGTTCCCGAGCCTCCGGCTCGTCGTCCCCAAGCTTACGTCTTTCCGTATCCGAGCTTACGTCTCTTCATCCACCCTTGCCCCTCTCACCATTCCCGCGGCCTGCCTGCAGCACCATCAACCAGCGGTCGGCGAGTCGTAAGCGCGGCGTCGCCTAACCGTAGCCGAGTCGACGTATCCAAGCTTCTGATCCGCTTTGGTTACCTACGTGCTTACGATAGGTTGACGCCTCTTTGACGGCGAGGCGAAAGGCGATACGGTGATGATCCCTTTCCGATTTGATATGATATGACCTTAATATAAATTAGTATCATCATAACTTCTCTCTCCTTCCCAGTTCCATTGCGCCCCTCATACAGGTGTTTCCTACGACTCTGACGATACCGATAACCCAGTTAATATACAACATTATTTTTAGTATATGCGAAACCCGAAACACGTGTCTAATATTTTTATGTAAAGAATCTATGTACGAAATTTCAAAACTGTATCATGAAAAATCACAAAGTTATAAGCTTGTGTTACCTGTTTGTCCATACAAAAACATGCTCACCCGCGCCGCTCTCGCCGTGCTGTCTTGCGCTCATTGATAATAGTACCTAATGTTGCTCGGTGTCCAATTGTTAAAACTTTTTTTAAATTTTTTGGGCAAGATATAACATGGGGTAAAAATTATTGGAATCGATTCAGTTACTTATTCTGAACAAACTATATATTCAGGTTTCGCTTGTACTAAAAATAACGTTGTATATATTAGTGTAATACGACATTACTTGTAAATCAGGAGTCAACGTAAACGCACGTGCCTTTTCCAATTTTCCACCCCTGTCTTCCTAATCAAATACACGTTCACTTTCCTAAATCCATACTAACACGTCGCGTAATTAGCAAATAACTATGGAAGTATAACGGCTTCCGTCCCCGGCGTGCGTTTTGCACGAATAATTATGTTCTACGCACGATTGTACGATGCTAACATAGTTTTGTGTATACTTGCGTTGGAAAACGTCGGAGGATTGGGTCGGTGTTTCCGCGTTTGAGGTACGGTGACAGGTTTAAATGTGCTTAGAACATGCAGAAGAATGGCATGCATCAAAGGTAGAGCCAGAGGAGAGGAGGTAGCCCAAAGTATGGTTGACCTGGTGCAAGCCATGGTCCGGGGCAAGAGGGAGTGGGAGGCAGTCACCTCCTTCTGCGAAGCAGTCATGCTAGCGAAGGAGGTGGCGGGACGGTTCAGGGAGAGAGCCTCCCGTCTCAGCCGCCGCGGGGGACGCCCCCGGCGTCGGGAGCCGCGTGACGACTCCCGGCCACCGTAGGCGCGGGCCTGCGGGCGGAGAGTAATGGGTAGTTCACCGTCCGATCAGGACCAGGCCCGTGCCGGACGGCGCGTACGTGTTCCACGCGCGCCTCAAAGAGATGTCAGCATCGAGGAGGAGCCCCTTAGGGCCGAAGCCTGCCGGGTCAGCGGGATTGTCCGAAAGGGTTACCGCTGGCCCGGAACATAAAGGGCTAAGGAAGGAACACGGGTGGGTTTTAGTCAGTAAGAGTCTGACACTCCCTTCCGCTCCACCCAGAGCGGGAGGAGTCATTTGATGATTTCCCATCCGCAAAAAAAAAAAAAAAAGTGCTGGAAAACTTGGCACTCCATGAACGCAATCATCTGCAATTGGAATGTGGAAGTCCAGATGGCCTAGATTAGTGGCAATTGTTTTTGCATTGTATTGTATTGATATTATTATTTATCATTGCGTTTCGTATTTCTACAAGGATTTTTAGCTGGATTGACGTAAGCTGTTTTGTAGTCTATGTCAGTCCCATTCATTTTTGACTTTTTCTTCATCGTTATCTAAACTACCTTATCACACTAATATTAAAAAGGCGAAAGTTTGTGAATGTGTGTGTTTATTATGTTTGTTACTTCTTCACACTCAAACGGCTGGACCAATTAATGTTGTATAGAGTAGCTGACACCCTGGATTAACATATAGGCTTTTAATCCCGATATTCCTACGAGATCGACACTTATGCGGGTGAAAATATGGGGCGCACCTAGTAATATTATAAAGAGAAAATATTAGATTTTTTGTATGTTTATTTGTTACGCTTTCACGTTAAAACGGCTGAACGGATTTGGATGAAATTCGGCACATGCGTAAACCATGACCTGTACAAGGACATAGGCTATTTTTAATCCCGGGTCGCAGACGTAGTCGCGGGCAACAGCTAGTCGTGATACATGTCACCTTGTCTAGGCCCTCAGGTATCCACTCATGTAGTGAGAAATAACAATACTCAATATTTTAAAAATTACGGTCATAGCACACGTATCAAATCGGAAAGGGATCGGCGCCGTATCGCCTTTCGCCTCGCCGTCAAACAGGCGTCAACCTAACGTAAGCACGTAACCAAAGCGGATCAGAAGCTCCGATACGTCGACTCGGCTACGGCTAGGCGACGCGACGCCGCGCTTACGGCTCTCCGACCGCTGGTTGATTGTGCAGCAGGCAGGTCGGAGGGGTGAAACTGGGTTGGGTACGGAGAGACGTAAGCGCGGGGACGACGAGCCGTAACGCAACGCGCGGTTCGTGAGCTTGTCCCGAGGCGAGACGATTACGTTACGATTCCGATTAGTGTGCGTTGCAGTAGGGAGTTTCATACAAATAATACTGAACGGCTCGAGTTGATACGGTGCCGATCCCTCGGTTTGATACGTATGCTATAACCTGAACAACGACATGCACCACAGTTGTGATGTTGAGAGTTTTCCATACAATAAGTTTTTACCAATATTTTTTTTACTAACTTTTTTGTTAAATACCTACATTCTATGCGAATAAATGATTTGATTTTAAACTCATTCTAATCTGCGATGATAATAGCAAACAAAATTAACGGGCTGAGGTCAGCATTTTTGTAGAATAGTGGTTCTGCATTGTTCTCACATGAAAGAAAGAAACAAGAAGAAAGAAAAAGTTTATTTGGACACAGTTCGTGAAACACAAAATACAAAATTAACAAAAAATAAAAAAAACAACAATAGCACCTATGTGCCTCACGTAATGTGGGTCTGTGTGGTGCCGGACTTAAAGAATACCACCACCCCTTACTTCCCGTGGGTGTCGTAAAAGGCGACTAAGGATTGTACCGGAGAATGGGCAGCAGCGTTCTCTATGTATTCCACCACCATACCATACTGCGATCGCCAACCCGCCTGCCAAGCGTGGCGATTATGGCAAACCCTCCCAAAATTGGGGGAGGCCTATGTCCAGCAGTGGACGTCTATCGGCTGAAACGACGACGAACGACGATGTGCCTCTCGGCTGCGCCAAAAAGGTTCATTTCAGCATTAATGCCAGACAGATACTGTCTGACGCTGGTTTTCTAATGAACCTTTAAGAAAAAGGGACATGCCATGAATGATGTAAACAAGACTTTGTAACCATATTATTTTGATTTAAAAGAGTGTCCATGGAGTTTCTTGCCCGTTCTTCTCCATAGGTACCTACGCTTTGGAATGGGCAACTAGCTTTGGTTTAATTGAAATAAATGCTTTGAGTTTGAGTTCCCTTTAATTGCTAAAAGGCCCGGAGCCTTTTCGGATAAAACAGTAAAAGATCATACGGAAAAATGTTCTGTTTGAAATCCCTTCTTGCATTCAATATCAGCACATTTTTCATAATTAAATACCGTAACGACATACAGTTATAATGGCAAATATGGCAATTATACTGATTAACGAGTGTTACTGATCTTTAACTAAATAATACAAACATTTCTTCACTGTTTATACAGCCTGATTTGTGAGGCATGGATTGAGGGTTCTGTAGCAAAAGTAAATAGTATTTTATCTCTTTTGTTATGACATTATGAATTGGTCTTGAATTGACATTAATGTACTAATAGATCATACTGAGATGTGCGAAGTGACATTTCGACTGACATAACTAAATGGTAATTTTATTGCCGTTGTCTAAGGAACCCTAAAAAGTTATTTTTATGGCTCTTTATTTCGTACCGCGTTATTATTTTATAGGTTTTTAAGCGTTCATGAAGTGCTGTATTTTATATATCTACAAGGTGAGTATCTGACACGATCTTAGCACAGCTGACTGCCTAGGGTGCTTTAAACGAACGCTTAGTAGGTACCGTCACTCTTGAAAGTCTTACCTTCATATCATTCGAAAAAGCCAATGTAATTTCTATAAATAATAATAATGTGTTTCATCTATATGACATCAAACCAACTTTGCCCTGGAATTAGTTGCTGTTCGTTAGCCTCTACCAAGTGGAATCCTTCTGAATCTCCATATTTCACAGCTAGTCTTACCATCTCCTTCATGACGTCGTTGCTTTAACTTTTGCTTCCACTTCTTCGCAGCTGAAACATTAGGAAGTGGGAAGGGTGCTTTTAGGGGGGGGGGGAGATTCAAGGCTCCCTCCACCCCCCCCCCCCTCCTCAATCCCGTGCTAGTTCATCTTCTGTTTTAATCTCTGTCTTATCCACTTTCACGTGGCTGCGCATTGTGAGCTGCATTGCCAGTGTAATGGGGTGACTCTTTAGTCTCTCCCTTTATCTTGTACTTATACTCTGGACTTCCTTCTTCACCGTTGCAATCTTAGCATGCTTATAGAGTTCCGTGACTCAGCCTAATTTGACTAAACAATTTTAGATTTTGATTCACATTACTATCAGCCATCACATCAGTATCAAAAGAAGAGCGTCATCAGTATTAGAAGAACCCTACAAAATGGTTGAGCTGGATGGTGCTGATCCACGCGGCATGTTCGTGAACGGGCGCCGTCTGTTGAGACTGGTCATCTCTTAACTGCCAAGACTTGTTTTTAATCTTATATTTTGAATTGTTTCTTTATTTGTGTCTTCTTTTACATTGTTCTTACTTAAAGAAGCAACAAGAATAATGCACCCAAGATTTTGTAATATCTTGATTTAAAAGTGTCCATGGAGTTTCTTGCCCGTTCTTCTCTTTACAGATCTACGTCTTGGAATGGGCAACTAGCTTCAACTTTCTGACAAACTGACAGATTATTTAATTTTGACAATTCAAAAGTGCCTGTACAAGGTTTAATTGAAATAAATGCTTTTAGTTGGAGTTTGAGCGAGATATAGAAGAGCGGTTATTGGCGCAAGTGTAACATCGAACACTTTAAAGAAAGATTTTTGCTGTCGGACTATTAATTAGTGTACGATCGAGCATGTGCACAGGGACGTGGTATTTGAGAACTCACGGAAATGTACATAATATTCAAATACTGTACACATAAGTATGCAATAATCGTGTTCTATACTAACTGGTAGCTATTTATAATGTAGTTTCCTAGTAAGACATATTTTACACGCTCATTGTCTGGCTTGATCATGTTGTATAAGATAAAATGATATTATGTTATTACATACTGATATGGTTAGGTGCCCGTGGATACAGGTCGATCGATCAGGTTAAGCTACGCTTGCTGCGGTTGGTCTGCAGATGGGTGACCATCTTTACATACCGTTACTTCTCCGTGCCTCGGAAAGTGCGTTAAGCCGTTGGTCCCGGCTGTCATTTGTGGATCTTTGACAGTCGTTACGGGTAGTCAGAACCCCGAAAGTCTGACAACCAGTCTTATCAAGGGGTATCGTATTACCCAGTAATTGGGTTGTGGAGGTCAGATAGGCAGTCGCTCGCCAAAATAGTTAGGAAAAGGCTAGGCAGATGATGACATACTGACATGGGTAGAAATTGATGATAATATGTTTAGAAAGGGGGTGACTACCGAGATTACGACTAATAGAGAGGTATGGAAGAAAGACATGTTGTGCCGAGCCCAAATAAATTGGGATAAGGGCAGGAGAATTACGATGACGTACGCACAGGATCGGGGTGGATGAGGATCCTGTGTCGAGGTTCGTTCCGCACAGGAAGATGCCCTTAGCTTACAGTCGCTTCATCATTTCAGCCGAAAGACGTCCACTGCTGGACATGGGCCTCCCCCAAGCACCTACACTTCGACCGGTTTTGTGCTTCTCGCATCCAACGAGTTCCTGCGGCCTTCACAAGGTCGTCGGTCCACCTTATGAGGGGCCTTCCATCGCTACATCTTCAGGTACCTACGCGGTCGCCACTCCAGAACCTTTCGGTCCCATCGGCCATTTGCCATTTGTGTATAGTCGCTTAGAGTGTCAATTTTATGCCCTGGCTGGAGGTCTTAATTTATTAAGGCACCGCAGGATAGTCGGGTTAAGCAGCCCACAACCTCTTTGGTTGACCTGCGTGATGACATTCATTTAAATGGGATCAGTTCTTAAGATGCGGAAGCTGATGCGGATGCTGGATGTGGGAAGCACAGAACCGGTTGAAGTGGAGGTGCTTGGGGAGGCCTATGTCCAGCAATGGACTGAAATGATGATGATATAGTTCTTACGAGGACGAGTGAGAAAATAGAGGCTGAACATATCGATACTTGTTAAACATTTATTGCTGGAATACAATTAATTTTAGTAACCATCCATTTCATACAATTTCGATAATTCATAAATTTTAGGTTTAAGAAAGAAAGGTTTAAGAAAACATAAAGACAAAAAAAAAATAAGAAAGTGATGGTGGAAACATGTGTCACATCCACGCAAAACGGCTATCGCTCAGCATTATGCTGCGACCCTATGCAAGACAGAGCCCCAGCCCTGGTTTTCAGCGACAGACGGCGCCGACGTAATGACGTTGTGGTTTGTCAAAAGCATCCTTCGCAGACTTGTTGACTTGCTGTCCGAGGAGAGAGGAGGTTTTGAACGTTATCCAGAACTGTCACCAATCCTCAGCCTAAAGCTAGCCTTACCAAAATAGCAGAAAGATCGATCCAGCTAAGTTAGCCTCGTAATAATTTTAACTTGCCGACTTTATTTCCTGTGAGTAATTATTTGCTTCAATTTGATTGCAGCTAATCGCTGATAATTTTCAATGCTTCATTGGGCAGCGGCTAATGCGGATGGCAACACCGTTGACCCAGAGAATGTCTGCCATTGACCTAGTTTGTTATTTAGACCGGAATTTAAATCAGACACTGAAGAATATTTGGATTGTAGCAGTGGGTGAGAGTAGCCGAAGATCAAGTTGAGTGGTGTGCTATTATAAAGTTCTACGTCGACTGTGGTCTGCTATAATGACAAGCTCCTTCATGTCAAAAAATATAAACCGTTATGTATCTGTTTTTTTTTTTCATTTTGACAACTGTGAGAAACATTATTAAATTTTATGACATTAAAAAGACGTTAATGATTAATGTGGTATAATGAGCCAGTTTTCTTAGAGAGCAGTCTGTGGTGGCCCAGTGGTAATAGCCGTGACATATGATTAGTACGTCGTTGGTTCAAACCTAGGCAGGTACTTTACTTTGTGTAAATAATTTCTTCACCACTGCTCTCAAAACGGTGAAGGAAAACATCGTGGGGAAACTGGCATGTGACATTTGTAACCAAAAAATTCGAAGTCATGTGACATCTACCAACCCGCACTGGGCCCGCGTGGTGGATTACGGCCCACTCCGTCTTACCGAGAGGAGGCCTGTGTCCCAGCAGTGAGAATATGATAGGCAGATTATGTATCTCAGTGACATTACATTTAAATAGATGTTAGTGATTAAGGTGGTTTAATAAGCCGGTTATGTCATGATGATCACAAAGACCACCGTTCGCAAATATTAGAATAATTTTATTTTCAACACACTTGCTCGTAAAGTGGCTCTTATTGAACCGCTTTTAGGTCCATAATGCAGTGTATTAAAAACGCGTGCTTTTTTTTTACTTTAATCCACAAGTGCTTTATTTCCACAGATAACTACTTATTTACTAGTCGGAGATGCGCGCTTTTTTAATCTCATCAATTCACCGTATAGTTTCCGTTAGAATGGACCCGAACACACGAACCTCCGCCGGTTCGGTACTGGGTCCCATTGGACCCAGGAATTACGACATACGACACCCTACATTGATTTTGTAAATATTTGTTATGCTACCCATCCAATCTTATGAATGTGCGTTAACTAAGAGAGTTGGATAAAAAAACTCTTAAGTTAACGCCATTAAATATTTCATATTTAGCGTACAAGCATATTAATTTACCTTTATTAAATTCAAGTCTTTAAATGCGATAATCGCCATTTTGTTGACAGTGGTAGTGGTTTAGTCGAGGCTAAAAAACATAAAAATTGGGGATTTCGAACATCCAAACTCCACCACAGGGGCAGTGAATAATACATAATTTAATTGTTTGACGAATTCATCCATTGTTCAAGTTAAATAAGTAGCGGTAATGAAGTTTTTTGATATTTAATGTCGAGTTTCGCGCCAATCTGTTATACATTTAACTTTTCACAAATATCACGCACACACATGTAGGTAAGATTTAAAATGTGACAAAATATTATAGATAATATATTATAAACAACACGAAAATGCCCAAATGTTAACGTAATATTGAAGCACAGTTACCGCTACTCAATTTGTGTTCAAAATCGCCGTCCATTATTGTTTTTTTTATAGTAATAATGTGCGAAAGCGATTTTGCTAAACGATTTTTTTAAAATTCTCTACTACTTTTAAATTGATACTCGGAAAGTGAAATAAAATTATTTTAAGCATTAAATACGATAAGCATTGTTTATACTAATGATTTATGCTTTTGTAATGTTATTTTTAGTTTTTTGGACACTATATTGAAACTGAATCAATAGGTAACTGAGGACCTTTGACCATAGTCATTAATTATTGAATTTCGCGCCGAAGTGTTTCTATATTTGAATTTATCTTCGGAATGCGCTCGCCGTGCAAAATTATTTTTATTTATTGTACTTACTACATATTTATTTTTGATATTTTCTAATAGTTTGCTACAGAATGCCCGGTATATATTTTTTAGATAGGCTTAGCAAAAGTGCGGGAATGATGGTCAGGTTTGTATCTTGATCAAAATATGATTTGCGACTCTAACAGGTACCTACATCTTTACAGAATTATAATCATTCGAATCATTAATACATCTTTCTTATGGAAAAGTTCTTAGGGAAAAAATCTAACTAGAAAGATTCTATTCTAATGACTATAATTCTGTAAATACATATACAGAGCGTTAGGTTAAACGAGGGACATACTTTGAGGGGAGTTAGTAATCATGAAAATGAGCAACTTTTACTATGGGGCCGAACCTGAAATCGCAAAAAAAAATCAGCTGTTCAGTACATTTCGACGAGCTATGCGAACATAAATGTAGGAAACGGCTGATTTTTTTTCGCGATTTCAGGGTTCCATCCCATATTAAAAGTTGTTAATTTTCATGAGTACTAACTCCACTCAAAGTATGTCCCTCGTTTAATCTAACGCTCTGTATATTATAGTCGCGAATCATATTTGATCAAGATGCAACCTGATACTGACCTGCAAATTACAAAAAACGTAAGAAAATTTTAATTATCCACCTAAAATTGTCCGTGGTCCCTACCCGAAACCAATCGGAAAAGACCCTGACTGGCGTTCTATCATTGCGGATTCTCACTGAACGAATATAGGTATATTTCTCTATGCCAATAGTACTTTCTAATTCCATACTAACTAAACTACAATTGTTTTTACATGCTCTGTGGTCAGTGCTTTTATTTACACTTGCGCGCGCATTGCTAGTGCTGGCTATGCGGAAAGACAACCAGAGCGCCATTTTCCATACAAGTTAATATTTAACAATACAAGTCTGTTTTTTTCCTCACAAGTGTGTTGAAAAACGTCGTATGAAACGCGTGTGCATCGATCATTAGACTCTCGGCTTTCTTATCGCACTCGCCTGCGGCTCGCGCGAATAATACCGCCTCGAGCATAATGATCAACATAGCACACATGTATCATAATGTACTATTTCAACACACTTGCTCGTAAAGTGGCTCTTATTGAACCGCTTTTAGGTCCATAATGCAGTGTATTAAAAACGCGTGCTTTTTCTTTACTTTAATCCACTAGAGCTTTATTTCCACAGATAACTATTAACTAGTCGGAGATTCGCGCTTTTTAATCTCATCAATTCACTTTTTTTTTAAATAGTCTGTATTGTCCTTGGTCCCAAAATGAACTAATATTTATTTACCTTAAGGTGAATGCGCAGGGACTACGGACAATTTAAGGTGAATGCGCTGGTAGACCGCGAAATTCAAATTTTCTTTTGCAATTTTCAGATCAGTGTCAGGTTGTATCTTGATCAAAATATGATTTGCGACTATAACAGGTACGTCTTTATAGAATTATAATCATTCGAAACATTAATACATCTTTCTTATGGAAAAGTTCTTAGGGAAAAAATCTAACTTAAAGATTCTATTCAAATGACAATTCTGTAAATACATCTAAATTATAGTCGCTAATCATATTTGATCAAGATACTACCTGACACTGACTTGCAAATTACAAAAAACGTAAGAAATTTTTTATTATCCATCCAAATTAAAAAAAATTGTCCGTGGTCCCTTCCGAAACCAAACGGAAAAGACCCTGACTGGCGTTCTATTATTGCGGATTCTCACTGAACTAATGTATATTTCTTTATGCCAATAGTGCTTGCCGCGGTTGGTCTGTGGATGGGTGACCATCTTTACATACCGTGACCCCTCCGTGACTCGGAAAGCACGTTAAGCCGTTGGTCCCGGCTGTCATTTGTGGATCTTTGACAGTCGTAACGGGTAGTCAGAAGCCCGAAAGTCTGACAACCAGTCTTACCAAGGGATATCGTATTACCCAGTAACTGGGTTGTGGAGGTCAGATAGGCAGTCGCTCCATGTAAAATACTGGTATTCAGCTGAATCCGGTTAGACTGGAAGCCGACCCCAACATAGTTGGGAAAAAGGCTAGGCAGATGATGAGTACTTTCTAATTCCATACTAACTAAACTACAATTTTTTTTTTTTTTTATATAGTGGTCTGTTGTCAGTGCCTACATGCTCTGTGGTCAGTGCTTTTATTTACACTTGCGCGCGCATTGCTAGTGCTGGCTATGCGGAACGACCCGAAAGACAAAACCAGCGCGCCATTTTCCATACAAGTTAATATTTAACAATACAAGTCTGTTTTTTTCCTCGCAAGTGTGTTGAAAAACGTCGTATGAAACGCGTGTGCATTGATCATTATATACGCTCGGCTTCCTTATCGCACTCGCCTGCGGCTCGCGCGAATAATATCGCCTCGAGTATAATGATCAACATAGCACACATGTATCATAATGTACTATTACAGTACAGACGGCAGCACATCAAGCTACTACAATCTGTCAAATTTATTTAATAGATTTTCAACTTTATCGCTAAAGTATAAGGTTCAAAGTTGATTGGGAAAATTTGACAGTTTCGGGTAGCTTAATGTGCTGGCGTCTGTATAACAGACTACCAAAAAAACTTATCTTCGATTAGTACTTGTTCGATTGGCAACAGCGGCACTCCGGGAGTCCCGACAGAAGTGAAAACAAAACGCAAACAGAATACTTTGCCATCACTCACTGACATATCTGATATACATTAAAACCGAGTACATCCCGAGGACAGCCAAACACATCCGAAGCGGGTATTTTTTTAATCGTCTTATAAACAAAACACGCGCGGTGTCGCTTACGGTAACAATGGCGCGAGTTCAATGGTTTTTCCCATCTCAAAAAATGCCCAACGCGCCTAAAGAAGTTTTCACTTCAAAAACTTAATTTTAAATAACTTTTTTTTTTTTTTTAACAAACCTTATTTTATTTCGCATAAAAGTACCAACATAACGCACTTATGACACGTTAAAACTAGGTGCATGGTTCCAGTTGGTCGTTTCCTATGGTTCTCCATAGGAAAGGAACCGGCAAGAAACTTCATTAATCTCTGTAATAAATTTTTCTGTTCTCTATATTTTTAATTAGTTTATTTTTATTTATTTTTTTAATAACATGATAATATTTACATAATCTATGCTAATATTTAAAATAATAATAATACGAGTATGTACAGTTGCCAGCACATCAACTTACCCCACTTTGACCTTGAACGCTTTATGAGCAACAACAGCGAGAATCGTGCGAAAGAGATATATAGCTTTTTGTCTGTCCTTACTTGTAATGTTTCGTGCTGCAGTCGGTGACCAACATTGTCTTAGTCAAGTCGGCATATCTTGTTAAGCCATTTTAATCATTATCTTCTTGTCGTTAAAGTTGAAAAGCTTTTAAGTAACACGGCAAAAACAAGTGGGTAAATTAAAAAAAACTGTAAGTCCTCAAATGAGTAGGTCGAAGTAAAAGTTTACTTCGTGGGGTAGATGGATATTAAATTGGTCTAAGTGACAAAAGTCAGTCTACCTACGCCTAAACAGCGACTGCGGCGCACAAACATTTCTAAAACGTTTGAAGTAAATCGTGAAAAGCATTTTTAATGAATTTGGTGAAATCAAAGCGTCATGTCGCAACTTATAACTATACAAAACATTGCTGGCTGGATGTTGTCTATAATATTAGTCACTATTTGGAGATTCTGCGTGACGTCATGCTGCCGGCTGTGCGAATTGCTTATCTATCCTAACACTGATATTTACTTCGTGCAAGATAACTGCCCGATCCACCGTGCAGGCATTGTGAAGAATTGGTTAGCTGCTCAAGAAGGTTTAACTATTATTTACTGGCCATCTAAAACTCCCGATTTGAACCATACTTATAGAAAACCTGTGGGGTCAAATCTTTTTAAATTGGGAGAAATCCGAAGTGCGAAATAAAAACAATTTGGCTGAGGTCGTGTCATCGACATGGGAGCGAAGGAAAAGATTTGTGTTGGAACATGGTGTGCGGTATGCGTAGCCGCTTACACAAGCTAAAGAAGAAGACGGTGCGCCACTCCGCTACTAACTAATCTACTTATAAGTATTTTAAAACACACTATGTAAGTAAATGCTCAATTGAATGAATGCTAAACCATTAATGGCTAATGTTGCAGATTATGTGGTGATGTTATTGTTATAAATGGAAATGCATTTTTCTATTTAAATAACATGTTGATTCACTACACATAATTATACTTAGCTATAAATCCGTAAAACATAACAACAACAACAATCGATAACAAACTTCCAAGCATTAGCAATGACTTTTTTTAAATGTTTATAAATGGTTAGGTTTGGATATGATATTATAAAATGTAATAATTTTGAACTATGAGCATTTAGTTACTTTATCTTACTTTAATGAAATAATAAACATTTTTATTGCTTGCAATGATTTTGTTTCATTTCTATACAAACTACCCATTTAAAAAGATATTTCCCGACTTCGTTCGTTAAAAAAAAAAGAAAAAAAAAAAACATAATATTTAATTAAAAACAAAACATTGCTTACAAAAAGCTGTATTATGTTTCTCCTGGTTTCGAACGCAGATAACAATGATTATCGAGCTGCCTTAGTGACCATGAGACCAACCCAACTCTTGTAATATGTTTTGAAATTCGACCTTAGTTGGGATGATACGCGCAATATTCTAAAGAATTTAAACCATATGGCACATTTTCATAAAGTTCATTATCGCACAATCACAACCAGCTATTTAGATAATGAATCATGTAATTTAGATATTAACAGTAGACAACTTTAAAATGTTACTGATGCGCGATATTTCTTTTTATTCATCCACCCTCGCCTTGGTTTTTTTTTTAGTAGTCGTGAACATGATAATTGGCTGCCAATTATTAGTATGGCTGCGATTGGGTGATTTTAGAAACGTTGAAAACTCCACCAATCATACCAAGGATACTTTCTTTCTAACACTATACAGCGCGTCGTAGTTATAGATATGTATAGAGTTTACATTGATGTGCTGCAGTCTATACATTTATATGAAAAAAATAAGCAAAATAATCATAGACATCAAAAAATTCGTCCACATCGCTGTCAACAGGAACAGTGCCCAAAAGGCTGGCAGCATTGCCACGTTGTATTGTATGGCGATGCTAATTCTTTGGCCAAGAAATAGGCCAGCCCTCTGGTCACGTGAAGAGTCGACTAACCGCTTGGTGAAATCTCGAAAAACCAAGTGGGCACTCGGAACCCATGGCCCTAGTGTTTCAACCACAAACGGCTCGAACATATAACTCCCTATCAGGTTAGAATATTTTCGCCGTTTGAGTTTTTCTGCACCTGCAGTAGCCGCCCCAGCACAGCCCCCGTGCTAGGAAGATGGGATGGCGCAAGGATGTCGACACATGTTGCATGCCACACCAAAGGTTTGCCTTTTTTTTTAACTCAAGTCACTGTAATTTAAAGAAAGGCCTCATCTACCAGCATGTTTTTCTTTCAAAGCACAACTGACCTACTACGAGCATCAGTAATAACTGTAGTCTTAGTACTTTCCCAGGCAAACTCTTCCACAAAAAGCTCTCCTTCACTAAAACAACTTGCAACATCCACGCGAATGATCCGACAAGTTTTCCATAAATTATATAAAGTGCTAACGTCCCATAATGATCGAAGACGCGTCCATCAATCATATTTAGAAAATCCCATTGAAATCGATTCAGCAGTTTTCGATATTACCCCATCACTTACATTACTTTAGAGGGGCTCGTGGCTAAGCAATAACAGCTGCATGGGTTGATCGATCAAGCTAAGCTAGGCTTGCCTAGGTAGGTATTTAGATGGACCATCTTAACTTATCGAGAGCCCTCCTCTCTTCCTCTCTGCTAGCTGACATATTTTTTTTTTGTTCTTTCTGTTTTTGTCGTTTAAAACTACGTTGGGGTCGGCTTCCAGTCTAATCAGATGCAGCTGAATACCAGTATTTTACACGGAGCGACTGCCTCTCTGAACCCCACAACCCAGTTACTGGGTAATACGATACCCCTTGATTTTGGACTGGTTGTCAGATTTTCGGGCTTCTGACTCCCCGTAACGACTGTCAAAGATCCACGAATGACAGCAGTAATATTAATTACTTGCTATTGTATAGAATTAAGTTCTTCTAACTAAACAGCGGTGCTATTCTGTAAAAATCTCACCGTGAAAACATAGCCTCTTCATTGCCCTTTGGGTGACTTTTAGCCTTCTTATAAGGCCCATTGTCAGCGACCACGTTTCAGTGCCATATGTCATTACTGGCAACACCCACTGGTCAAAGACTTTCGTCTTGAGACACTGCGGTATGTGAGACGAGAAGATATTGAGTAGCTTCCCGAAGGCTGCCCAGCCGAGTCGGATTCAACGATTGACCTCTTTCTCGAGGTATCATAAACATGTTTATTGCAAAATAATATTATGATCATAATATATGACACTAAGAGATAGATGAAGAGAGCGTGGAGGGAGCTGTCAATAGTGTCAATTCCTAGCAAAAACAAACTCGTCACCTAAGTTTTCACGGTGAGATTTTTACAGAATTGACCGGCAGACACTGCTAGGGAAATTGTTGTGACACTCTTCTTCCCAGCATAAGGAAGTGGTGAAGGGCATTTTGGGGCCATGTCTTATGTAATTTTGACATTAAAAAAGTGCTGATTCTCAGCCTAGATTGAATAAATGACTTTTGCTTCAGAAGCACGTTAATCCATTGGTCCCGGCTGTCATGCATGAATTATTGAGAGTCGTTACGGATAGTCAGAAGCCCGAAAGTCTGACAACGAGTATTCGAGTCCAAGGGATGTCGTTTACCCAGTAACTGGGTTGTGTAGGTCATAAAGACAGTTGCTCTATTTTAGATACTGGTATTCAGACTCAGGTTAGACTGGGAGCCGATCCCAACAATATTGGGAAAAGCCTAGGCAGATGACTTTCATTGCTTGAACATTAGTACTTAATACCAACTTCGTGAGTCACAAGAAATGTTAATAGTTTTTAATTACTATCATAGTGTTAGTAATAACACGAGATAAGCAGTAACAGTAGTCGTTCAAATAATTGTACAGTGCATGCGTCATTATGTACACGATTTACTCGATTGTTTGAAAAAAGAGGGTAATGATTTTCTGATACTTGTTGTGCAGTATGGTTGGCATAAAAATATTGAAAACGTGTTTAAAAAACATCAAAATAAACTCTTTCCGTATTTGATAGCTAAAACTGCTTGTACACATTGCTCGTAGATCGAATGCCCCAAGAGTTCACTGGGATATTGACCAGCTGCCGAAGGACCACTGGCCTGGTGAACCAATGACCTTTTCTTTTTTTGTTTTTGCGGGGGTAAACCTCCAAAAGGCATCCGACCTCCGGAGAGGACCTAGTGGAAGTTGCGTGTATCTTTAGATATCTTCTATCTGAAAAGATGATGTTAATGATTTTAGAACTTAAAAAGTGTTTTGTAAATAATAAGCGACTTATCCATGAGTTCTGGTAATCATCTACCAACCCAAATTGGTGGTTTATGGCCCTCTTCCTTACCCAGAGAGGTGGCCTGTGTCCCAGCAGTGGGAACAAGCTACTTATAATATGATGAGTGACTTAATCTTGCTAACCATACTAGAACACACAACAATGTTAGAATGGTAGACATTGAAAGTACAAACATATTAACTATAACGCAAGAATAGAAAGATACTTGCGCCTTTGTTTACCTTAGAACCTAGTCAGATATTGATCTAGGTCGTCAAGGGTACTGAAATCCATTTTATATGGAAATAAGGAACAAATGAATGAATACACAATTGTTTATTCCACAGGAAATTTATTGTTACAATTTCGTTAGAAATAATAATAGACTAATGTATCTAATTTTACCAATTTTATTTATCTAATACTAGCTAAATATTAATCTCGTGGGAATATCGGAATAAAAAGTAGTCTATATTTTAATCCAGGGTGTCAGCTACTTCCATCAAAAATTTTATCAAAATTGGTCCAGCCATTTGAGCGTGAAGAAGTAACAAAGATATAAACACACACACTCACAAACTTTCGCCTTTATAATATTAGTGGGATTATCTTTTTTTGTCTCATCATCATCATCAACCTACAACAGCAGTCCACTGCTGGACACAGGCCTCTCCTATTGCACGCCATTCCACTCGATTTTCAGCAACTCTCATCCAGCTGCTATCAGCGACCCCGCGAAGATCGTCGCTCCAACAAGCAAA
Source organism: Mesoligia furuncula (assembly GCA_916614155.1). Taxonomy (NCBI): domain Eukaryota; kingdom Metazoa; phylum Arthropoda; class Insecta; order Lepidoptera; family Noctuidae; genus Mesoligia; species Mesoligia furuncula. The sequence continues at coordinate 2,049,762 of OU744813.1, read as the reverse complement.
AATAAAATTTTTTTTTCAAGTTTAGTCTAATTTTGTTCAATTTCATTTAATTTCATCTTTCATCATTTCATCATCATTTGTTACTAAGATTGACCGATAATTTCTGTGTGGTGAAAAATGTAAATATAAGAGGGCTGGTTTTTCCAACGCAAGATCATTTTATCGGAGGAATAATTTTGAATGTTTGACATGTTCCATGCAAAATCTGCTGTAAGACGTCAATTTTATTCTAGGAATAAAAATTACCTGTCGATTGAAAAATTTGCCCTTAGTCGGTTATTAATAAATAAATAAATAAAATAAAAATTATGATATCAGAGTAAGCAAACTGAAGTGGCAGTGGGCTGGCCATGTCTGTCGAAGGACCGATGGCCGGTGGCGCAGACGAGTCCTGGAGTGGAGACCGCATATCGGCAAGCGTTGTGTGGAACGCCACCCAGCTAGACGGACGACCTAAAGAAGGTGGCTGGGGCAGACTGGATGTAGAAGGCGGAGGCCAGGGTGCTGTGGCACAGTCTGGGTGAGGCCTATGTCCAGCAGTGGACTGACTGGCTGTGAGTGGCTGAGTTGATTGATATGATATCAGATACAGTGTCGGTGTGTGTGGAGAAGGGAAAGGGTGGCTTTTGCCTAGCATTGGAATTTTATGAGCTTCATAGATAGATACATACTAATACCAACCTGTTACTGTCTCACTGCTGGGCAAAGTCCTCTTCTCGTACAGAGAAGGCACGAGCATTGATCACCACGCATGCTCAAGACGAGTTGGCGATTTCAGACTTATATTATCTGTAAGTCCAGGTTTCCTCACGATGTTTTACTTCACCGATGTCAGTGATGTCCAAGATAAACTCGGAAAGTACAGACGCCAGTACATCAAGCTACCCGAAACTGGCAAATTTTCCCAATCAACTTTGAACCTTATGCTTTAGCGATAAAGTTGAAAATCTATTAAATACATTTGACAGATTGTAGTAGCTTGATGTGCGTCTGTACATATAAATAGAAAAAATAAAGCACATTGGTACTTGCCCGGATTTGAATCACGAGGCCTGGCACAGGCCACAGGCAACTGAAGGAACACGGGTGGGTTTTAGTCAGTAAGAGTCTGACACTCCCTTCCGCTCCGCCCAGAGAGAGAGGGGTGATTTGATGATTTCCCACCCAAAAAAAAAAAAACAAAAAAAGGTGGATCTTGTGCTTGAGAGGTGAAGCCTTAACCACAGTTATCAAAGAAAGGCTAAAGAGTACTTTTCAGCTGCAATGGTCAGTTTATCATATTTGGGCACACTCGCCAACCCTAAGCTGCTTATATTCATTTTCTCACGGAACAACCCTTTTACCTATACTTTTTCTTCTCCCTAAGGGGAATTCCATCAATTTTTTATGTCTAAAATGTTTTCTCTATATATTTTATTCTATGTAGGTACACCAGAAAATACGTACCTAACAAAAAATACGATTATACAAAACATACAATGGGCGGCCTTATTGCTTTCTGCGATATCGAATGAATGAGTCTTATCCTAGAATGAGTCATATCCTGAGAATAAATTTTGAATTTTTGACAGTTTTTCCATACTAGAGCTGTCAGACGTCAATTATTCCACGGATAAAAGATGTCTGACTTTGGTGGAATCAGCCCTTAATCTCCCTTAGCTTGGTGTTCTCGCTTATAAACAATCAATGAGGCGGTTAATGGAAAAAATAATCGCTCAAAATAGCTGTTCTTGAAAGCTTTACCATGGTCTAGTGGGTTGATGACCACAAAGCCTCTACTCCTGCATCTGTCAGTTGTTTGAAAAATATCAACCAGTAAGTACTTCGATTGTGATCGCACTTTTACTCAAAAAATATCCAAAAATTTTCTGAACTAGGTTTTCATAAGTGCTTCGGCACTTTAATATAGGTTTTTTTTTGTATCCATAGTTGTTTTTAGGAATTTTAACATTAAATCTGTTTAAAAAAATGCTCTAAGCTGTAGGTTCAGGGCAAAAGTAGTTAAATACTGAGAAGAAAAAAACAACGACAAGACTTTTCATTTCTTTGCCTACAAACTCTGAAGTGAATGAGCACAAACCATGATTACTAATACAGATGTTCACTCAACATCTCAATTTTAGACAAGATGACAGCTTTTTACTGTCTCAACATATCAGAGCATCTCCTGCCATCTAATAACACGATAACAAGTACAAATTGCACCACAATCAATCGGAGAAACTGTCCCTAACTATTAACGGAAGAAGCCACGCGAAAACGGACAAGTTTTTCATTTCGAACACATTTCGTTCATATCGGAATTGAAACCAAAGGAAGCCCGAAGGCCCGTCCGACCGTGAACTGACTGGAAAAACGCAACTTTATACTTACACATGTATAAATATACCGTCTAGCAGCGACAGTAATTCAGTTTTGCGCGACCGCTTGATGCAAAATGGTGGTACACAGGGTGACGGTCTAAGGAAAGTGAAGTGGTCTGTGTTGTGTAATAAGTGACATTAATTAACTATCAATATGTACTACCAGACTTTAGTGCTCTGTTGTGTGGCCTTAGTTTCAGCCAACGAGTACCAGGACGCTTTGAAGAAGCTTTGGAACAAAGACAGTGATTCCGTGATTGATGTCACTAGTGCTTCAATAGTTATCAAACCTACGAGATTTGAATCGAGGGAGTCTAGGCTCCCTTATACCTACCAACGGTATGCCTTCAAGCCTCGTTCTATCCCTCTAAGACCGGAAGAGCCCCAAGTAGAAAGAAACGTGTATTACGCAGATGTGAAGAATAACTCCAAGGTTCTTTTCCCTGGTAATTATATCCCAATTGCCAAAGAGAAAAGAAATTTGACAGATGATGGCCAGTTCCAAGTTAGAGCTATACCCTTGATCAGGAGAGAAGAGTACGAGAAAAGGTCTTTGGATGTTGAGGAACCAATTATTGAGAAGCCTGAGGGGTTCTCAGAACCTTCTGTCTCACGGAGATCATTATCATGTAAGTATTTGATTGATGACAATTACAATAATATTATTTAAACTAAATTATTACATAAGATTCAGTAGGTACTGATTTGAATAATAAGTCATCAAGGTTTATCTGGATATAAGACTAGCTATTTGGGATTAATTTATTGACTACTTTTCAGAACAAATTTATTGAGATATTCTGCTAGTTGAGCCTTCCTAACTATCGTGAATCATTATCAACATATCTATGATCCAAAAAAGCCTTCACTTTAACTTAATTTATCTAATCAAAACCACTAACACATTCACACTAATCTATTACGAGAATTATCAGCTCGTTGTGCCACATTCCAGGTTATCCCACCATGTTTTTCTTCACTACAACCTATTTTATTTCGACACAAGATTACTATTCATGCATGCAGACGCATTCATCATCACCATTGTAATTATCATCCCACAAATCAACACATTCTACCTAATTTGAATCAATTATTTTTTCATTCGATTCTTCTCATGAATTTACGATAAATCGAATGATTTAGAAACAATTGATTTATGTACGAAACTATCGAATGTGCTCGTGTACGTTCAACCAATGAAATCACGCAATCCTTCATAGATAAATTATGTATTTAGTATCATTGAACTTGCGTTGCATGTTGACAAACAAATGGACAAAGGAGTTATAATAGGTGTTTCTTTAATGTTCTAGAAATTATTGAAATATGGACTTGTACATGATTTAGTTGACATGTAACATGAAACAACTGAATATTGATCGATGGATTTAGTGAACGCTATGGTAAGATTTATCCTTCGTAGCACTGGACAGAGAAAAGTGGAAAAAGTAGGGAGGTTTTGTCCAGCAGTGGGATGTTAGCGGCAAAAAAATAAAATATGGTTATTAAAGTCACGGATTACCATTTAATAGGAGTTGGTACAGACGTAGGTATGTATACATAACTGTGTTACCTACTTCTTTATATGCACGTTTTTGTAGGAAGAGCCCAATTACATTTGAGGAACTAATTGCTTATTAGGAAATGTTTAAATTAGTTCCTACATCCATTAGGAAGTTCTTGGTACGACTTTTTTTTCGACATATGCAATTCTAGGTGAATAATATATTATGCTGAATCGATGTTTAAATAATAGAGGCCTCAGTATCTTGTATTTACTCCAGTCATGCCCTTTAATTACAGAATCTGGCTTTTGATTTTTTTTTTTTTGAATTTAGTCATAAAGCATTATTAGATAAAGATACAATTGGATAATTGCAACATCTAGAGTAATAATTTGCATAATAATAATAGGTCCAGTGACTTGATCAATTTAAACCGTATAATTTGTATTCAAAAGTTCACGTTCCTTGGAATCGTAGGTCATCCCATATTTAGAAACTACAAATCTTGACATCTCATAAAATGATCATCCTCTATTACAAAACGTATAATGTTTTTAATCTATTCCATTTCATACTTTATCTTTCTTCTAATACACTTCATTGACATTTTCATTAATTAAAACAAAGCAAGCCCTTTAAATATAATGACCATACATAATTTGTAAAGAAAATGGAAATGCTTCTAATCCAATTATTTAAATCTATAAAAGAATTTTCTTACCATGACTTGGTTTTCTATAGAGATAACCATTAAACTTATAAATATAATATTTATCTCATAATACATTAAACAATTTATCGGATGTTTCATAATCATAATTTCTAAAAAGATTCCTTTTGTATTCAAGTACCAGTAATTCTCTCAACTTTATCATATTTCTAATCATTATCATGTTTACGCTCTATTTATTTTAGAGAATCATCTTGTTAGTTATCATCATCATCATTGACATTGCGTTTGAATCCCTTATTAATGTTAATTTAAGCTTCCTTTCTTTTGTTTCAATTATTTTAGCTAGAACTTTATAGGTTTTTTTAACGTCATCAACCAACAGCCTAACACACTAACAATGGCAAGGCATTGCAATTTGACAATTCAACGATATTCATTGCTTTATTTACGTTGTCAAACAGAGGAATTTTTCAAACAATATGAAGCAATGTATTATGAATTTACTTCAAAATCCTTCAGATAGTGTCATAACACAATCTGAAATGCGTACAATAGGCATGACGAATGATTTTCATATCCTCTTCCGTAATGTACGTACACATTTACTATTTACGAAAACACCTATATTTCGGTAATAAACTAAAGTTTAACGAAGTTTAAAGCCATTTTTCTAATATTTTTTCAATAGGGCGCGAAAACAGCTCACAGTGTCATGGCGTCGGATCTGATGTCACGCCTAGGTAAAAATCAAATGTTGTCAGCATACTATCTATAGTGTACTCTGTGAACCACAGTGATGTTTACATACCCGTGACGTCATGCGCTGTGATTGGTGTTTCAGTCAAAATGGCCGATTGCAGTATTTTAATCTTTTATTTTTGTGAAAATCCGATTAATCTCAAGTTTTTAAATTAAACTAAATCACTGTTTTAAATCCTTTTAATATGTATTTTCCCCTAACATCATTAAATTTTTGATTATTTGATACTGTCGTCACGCCTATTGGGGTGCTGCCTGGCTGTCACCGTCCATAATTTGTACAGTAAATTTTTATTTTGACTAAGAAACCTACAAGACAGCAGTCTTAATTATGTTGTTTATGTCAAGTATACAATTTTCTATGTCAAAAAAATTGACATAGAAAATTGTATACTTGATATACAATTTTCTATATCAATTTCACCATTCAACGAACAATCATTCTATTTGCTCATGCATACAAGTTGAACTCATTAAAAATTTGAAAAAGTACTTGATTTACTACAAAAAAAACAAACATAACTATCATTACCATGTCAATACTTTTCTTTTTTTTTCTTGATATGCTTCTGGCAGCATGTAGCGATAACCGTAACGTAACGTATCGGTATATACAGTTATAATATACATTAACGTACATTGCAGTCAACAAGCGGAAACGATTGCCAGTTACAATATTGATGAAATTCAGTTCAGCGAGAGTTATTGCTAGTTTGTTGTGACATATGTTAGTTAGGTGCAGAAGGACCATTTCATAATGCGGGACTTAGCTCAAAGATAAATTAAGCTCAATTTGAAGTCAGGTCCAAAAAATGTTGACGTCTTCTTACTACCTATATTTAATTTTATTTAGCTTAATTTATTTTTGAGCTAAGTCCCGCATTATGAAATGGTCCTTCTGCACCTAACAATTGATCTGAATTAGATGAATTTTACTTTATTTTATAACGTAGTTTGTGAAATAGTCCCATTTGTTTTTATTATGTGACTAGTTTTATAATTACCCGTTTCCACCCGTGGTGATGGAAATAAATCTGAAAATACTGTTATTCTGTTCAGAATTTTTTCTATAAGCTCTAGCTGTTGTTGTTCATTAGTAAATGAAGGATGACAAGCACAGGGAGTTGATAATGGTAGCAATGACATAAAGTTAATACGAGCAAATAAGTGCGAGCAAATGTTCATGTCTCGTTAGGCTTTTCAGTACCAATGTATTTGTGTGAAGTAGATTTTCTGTTCCAAAGTTTTAAGTTTGCATTCAGTCGACGGTGAATTTGTAACGGCTGGTAATGATAGTGGTATGACTGCGACCGTTTCTCTATTATTGGGTGAGCAGGGCGGTAAGTGCAGTGGACTGATAGAAAGGGATCAATTCTCGGGGGTGTTAGATGTTGGGACTAAGTTCTATTGATTTTAAATGGTTATGAGCTGTAATAATCATCTCGCTTAGTAAAAGATTTCGTTAATTTTGAAATATTATTTGGCTTATAGCAAAAGCCTTTACTTTTTACGTATGCTTTTTGAGCATCCATAATGAACCCAAGCAAAAAGTATAAGCTTAGTATGAATGACACGATTCTGCTGCAATAGTTAAGGTGACCTATTTTTATCCATAAATCACTCCGTTAAATAGGTCATACAGCGTGTTAGACATTGTAAATAATCAGAATGATGACACATGAACATACATTTAACTTACCGCTCAGAATACCAATATTTCACTATTTAAAACCTGATCCATTTCAAACCAAGATCTTCAATGGATCATTACACAATGCTATATCAGTATTTAATTTTGATCGAGTATTTGTATGTATCCATACATCTTCTATACTATTAATAGTTTTTGCTTCACCGGGTTTTTGATGGATAGATAGTGAAACCGATTGAAATGATCGAGTATCGATAAAGTGAAATAAATTAATCTGAAAATATCTATGTAGTTAAATACCGATGAGGTAAGTGACCAATCCTTGGTATACATCAGCCAAAAAAGTGAATACAAAAACAAATAGAAAGTGATAACTAACAAAAAAACGTGAAAAGTGGCAGTTCCAAAATGAAATATGAAAGTCAAAATCGCAAACAAAGAAATTGAAAGTTGGTAACTAATCATTACAAAAAAGTACCTTAAGAAGACCGCATTATAGATACCTTATAAAAATATCAATTAAGGAATTATATCCGAAGCAAGTTTCTAAATAATTAATCCACTTTGGTTGCATCGTCTGGTATTTAAACATAACACATTTATAAAATTAAAAAAAAAATGTTTCTCTAGCACGGTTTATACGTTAGCTTGGACTATTTTCGTTATTGGCTATCTCAAAGAAACGCATTTTTATAATAACTATTTGTGAGGATAAGTAAGATAATTATTAGGGAGTAACTACTGAACAAGAAGTATGAAAGAAACAGACAATATGTTGCGCTGACCCCACAATAAATTCAGATAAGGACAGGAAAATGATGATTAAAGATGACAATTATTATACATTTCAATAAAATTTAAAACATCAAAGACATTTCTATGTCAACATAAAAACATATAAACGGAGCAGATACACATAATCCAGAAAAATTCTAAATATTTTCACATGGGTAGAAAATTGGTCACAGCTGTAAATGTCAATCAACAAAATGATCTTCCTCTGTATCCAACTGTAGGTACTAATCCTTATCAAGGATTACAAAGTCATTGTCAACATAGCCGTAACACTTTCGTGACAAGAATGTGCATCCATTTAGTGTGATAACGACAATAATTAAAGTGTAATTGCAAACGTTTAAAGTGCCAACAATTACGCTGTTCATAAAGACACGCATACTACACGTAATCGGATCTCATCAGATGTTTCACGGTAAAGCAATCGTAACAGGTTGTTAGCCTATCAGGCTATCGGACTGTTCTTGTGGGTATAATGATTGTGTTTCTGTCAGGTGATAATTATTGACTAACTACTGAGACTGATGATATAAACACCACTGTTTCTTTCGTAGAAAAGTAGAAAACGAGGATTTTACCACAAAAACTTTGACGTCTTGTTTAAACTGTCAGTGTAACGTCAAACTCCATACATTTATGTCCATATCTATATACAATCTTAACAACAGACAAATAGGAAGAGGTATCGTATTACCCAGTAACTGGGTTGTGGAGGTCAGATAGGCAGTCGCTCTATGTAAAATGCTGTTAGTCAGCTGCATCCGGTTAGACTAGAAGCCGACCCCAACATAGTTGGGAAAAAGGCTAGGCAGATGATGATGAACAGACAAATACGGTTTAGCTGGAGTAAGATGAATGTTTTTGCACTTTAGAAAGAAATTTGTGTTTGATGAAGTTATTTTAAGTTAAGTCTAGGATAACTCTTAGTATCATTCATCCTATAAGTTACAGCCAGTAATTAACTTCTGCCCAAACAGTTATTTCTTATATTCCATTACCATAGACACATTAATTTATTTAATTATCAATATAATTAATATACCCTTCTCTCTTATTTCAGACATAATGGGTGAAGACGACGACGATGAGGACGAATTCGAAGATGATGACGGAGAATATGAGGAGGAAGACATCGGCAGCATCAAGGGGCACGAAGAGGAAAGGCACAAGAACAAAAGGAAGAAAAAGATCAAGCCAAAGAAGCTCAAAAAATACATGCTGCCGCTACTCCTGGCTTACAAGATGAAATACTTCGCTCTAGTACCGGTTATGATTGCAGGATTGGTCCTACTGATCGGAGCCACTGGTCTAGCAGGATTCTTCTTTGCATTGTTTGCAGCGGTAATGGGATTACAGAAAGGAGGATATTAGAAAAAGACCAAGGACACCGGCTTCAAATTTCTGGAAGGATCGACTGTAGCGTACAGACAGACGAACTAAATTCGATTGGGATTCCGCACCGAAATGCTACTAACAGAGTTGTACTTTTTTTGGAACGGAATCTCAAATTACACGAACTCGACATTTTAGATTAGAGAAATGATGTTGATGAGAAGAAAAAAGACCAGTTTTTGAAGTCGGTAATGAAGATGAAGTTTAAAATAAAGTCGACGACTCGCAGTTGCCATTCAGTCTAAGTAAGCGTCCATCCGGAGTACACCCTGCTAGTCTGAAGTCGAAAACAAAGAAAATCCACCGATAGTTGATTGGCAGATTTTTCTGTTCCGTTTTTATTTTCTGTTTTTCGTACAAAACTTGGACTATGTTTATCTGTATTTATTTTTGTAATACAATCAACGCTATTTTTAAGCTAGCGCAAATGTAAATATAATTAAGTGCTAGTAATAAGTTATTTATTTATTTATTGTTAATTCGAATAGATAATGTAGTTACCAATTATAACGTAGACAAATGTATCGCTAACAATGATAATATAATTATACGCAAGTGCTTTGATTTTTGTCATTTTTATTCAATAGGAATACGTTTATTTTAGAAAACCAGTTTGTACGTATCATGAAAACATTATCTACTTTGGGATAGAAAACTATATAAATGACATCAGAACAAAATAATAAATATTAGCTGCAAAATTGATGGCTTTCTCATGATCAGCCTGAACAGTGCTAGATTCAATTATGCTGAAATAGGTACTGACCTCAATAGTCAACAAAAGTTCTTACATCTATGTCCATGTGTTTTTTCATTCATCCTAATTCCTACTAATTTATAAATGTGAAAGTTTGTGAAGATGTTTGGAACTCAATCACGCGTAAACCGTTGAACAAATTTGAATGAAAATTGGCACATAGATAGACCAATTCCTGCATTACATATAGGATACTTTTTATCCCGATATTCCCACAGGATCAAAACTTACGCGGGTAAAACCGCGGGGCGCTGCTAGTCATCCATATTTGTATGTTAACAAATTCTGAGTAATTTTTGACAGCGTCCAGTGGTTGCCCAGTCGTAATGGCCCCCACTTACGAGTTGTAGTTTGTGGGTTCGAACCCAGACAGGCGCTTTAATTTCATTACCACTGCTCTCAAACCGGTGAAGGAAAACATCGTGAGGCCACCGGCATGTCCTAAAACCAAAAATTCAAAAACATGTGACATCTATCAACCTGCACTGGGCCCGCGTGGTGGATTATGGCCCACTGCCTCTCACCGAGAAGAGGCCTGTGTCTTAGCTGCACATTATAGGCTAATTACGCTACTTTCAGATAGTCTGAGTAATACTGAGTATTTAATTAAAACCTATGAAGGAATTAGGTTTAATAGCACACCTGAACATTTTCCTACGGACCTAAGCATAGTTTCAGAATTTAAGATTATTACATAATAATCAGTATGAAATGTAAACCACCAGTCTGGGTTGGCAGATGTCACATGTCTTCGAATATTTGGTTCTCGGATATGCCGGTTTTTTCACAATGTATTCCTTCACCGTTTTGAGAGCAGTAGAGATGAAAATAAATTACACTACGAAAAGTGCCTGTTTAGGTTCGAACCTACGACCTACAACTCGTAGGTCGCGGACGATACCACTGGGCTACCACTGCTCTCAGTTTAAGAGATATTATACTCTGGTCTGATCCCCGGAACCCCCCTCCAGGGGTTCAGGGGATCAGACCGGAATAAAACCTTCCCACCCCCCTCCTCGATACCCTGCTAGTACGCCTTCTGTTTTAATCTCTGTCTTATCCACTTTACTACTTACTCTTTTTGACAGGTAAGTACAGTCAAGAGAAAATAAACATTTATTATTGGAATCCGATATAATGATACTGTTTCTTACTTTAAAAAGGAAAATCCCTTGATACAAGAATAAATGGCTGCAGAAACGACCACAGGCAATGACTTAGGTGTTATGCTCCATTTACGGACTCATAATTTTCTAGCTCATTTTTTGTGGTCGCTTAAATTGAAGCACTTCATAAATAAAGAAAATATAAATGAAGTCCAGACCGACGATATTGTTAACGATGAAGAAGAGCAGGTATTAATTTCCCTCAAATTATAATATAATTATTCAGCTGCATCCGGTTAGACCGGAAGCCGACCCCAACAAAGTTGGGAAAAGGCTAGGCAGATGATGATGATATTAGATAGAATCAAATCACACTTAATATTATAGGGGCGAAAGTTTGTGAGTGTGAGTGTATGTGTGTGTGTTCATATATTTCTTACTTCTTCACGCTCAAACGGCTGGACCAATTTTGATAAAATTTTGTATGGAGGTAGCTGACATCCTGGATTAGCATAAGTCATTCATCCTAATTCCTAATAATTTATAAATGTGAAAGTTTGTTAAGATGTTTGGAACTCAATCACGCGTAAACCGTTGAACAGATTTGAATGAAAATTGGCACATAGATAGACCATTTCCTGTATTACATATAGGCTACTTTTTATCCCGATATTTCCACGGGATTGCTACTAATGCGGGTAAAACTGCGGGGCACAGCTAGTTTCTTGCATAAAACTAGTCAAGCAAGTTCCGTTTTCAAGCAACATCATTACTAAACAAAGTCTGCCGCCGCGGTCTGTCTGTCTGAATGCGCTAATATCTGGAAGTACCATTCTGATTTACAAAATTATTTTTGCAATAAATAGCTTAATTCTTGAGGAAGGTTATATATAGGTCGAGCGAAAAGCCATGTAATCTCTTCACCACCCTTGGTTGACTGGTAGAGAATGCATAAGGTCGCCTTTGTACCTTTTTTGTGGGCGAAAAGTTTAAATAAATAAATGAAAAAAAAAAAGACGGAATGCTAAGCGAAAATGAAATAAAAGCGCGGGCGGGTAATGCTCAGTGACTTGCAGTCACCCATTGAATGCAATAAATATAGTAGATTTCCGAAGAAAAAACAATTTTTCTTTACGCTTGTTTTTTTTTTTTCTTTGTTGCTGCTCATAGTGCCCCTAAGCGTATACCACAACTCCACCCCGAAGACGACACAGACCGTCGGTTGCCAAAATATCACGTGGACGAAGTCTGGGGTAGAAACTAGTGTAAAATAAATAAAGCATAGAAAAACACATATCACAGCAAGGCACAGCAATAAGAAAACTTGCTTGAACATCGATCAGCGCCACCTGTAACATTGATCATGAACTAGGTGCGTTTCAAAGGAACCATCAACGATAGTAGCCTTGTATTGATAACAGTCTGTAGGCCATCATCATTTGCCTAGCCTTTTCCCAACTATGTTGGGGTCGGCTTCCAGTCTAACCGGATTCAGCTGAATACCAGTATTTTACATGGAGCGACTGCCTATCTGACCTCCACAACCCAGTTACTGGGTAATACGATACCCCTTGGTAAGACTTGTTGTCAGACTTTCGGGCTTCTGACTACCAGTAACGACTGTCAAAGATCCACGAATGACAGCCGGGACCAACGGCTTAACGTGCTTTCTGAGGCACGGAGGGTCACGGTATGTAAAAACGGTTACCCATCCACAGACCAACCGCGGCAAGCGTAGCTTAACATGATCGATTGACCTGTGCGGCTGTTATTATTTAGCCACGGGCCCCTCAACAGTCTGTAGGCCAACGTTTAAAATTTAGTGACAATCTCCTAACAGCGACAATTAATGTCAAAGACTTGTCAAAAATGTATGGAAATTAGAGGTATTTTTGACAGATTGAGACTGAGATCAGACTGTAAACGTTCTAAAAATTACGAGAATTGTCTCTCTGATGTGACGTATATGACAAAATCTTACAATTTCTAAACGTATTGAAAGAAAAAATTACGATTAACTAAAAGAAATCAGCCTTAGATGTTACCGCCACGTAATGAGAAGAGATAACAGTTTCTCAGTAAGTACAGTCTTGAATGTCCCTACAAAACGCCTGGAAAGAAGCAGACCCACCGCTACATGGTGGTCCAGTATCGAGAGGGAGATGAAACAGCCCTTAACTCGTATGAAAAGCCTGGATAGATCGTCCTGGCGCCACTGTACAAGAAGGCCCGACCCCGCAAGAAACTGGGATTAAGAGCGTTTACGCCGTACGGCAAAAAGTAGAGCGAGCGACACTTAGTAGGTTATCCAATCTCCGCGCCGAACAGTTAGGTACCTAGGTATCAATGAGCGCCAGGCGGCGCGGTGCGAGCGGCGCGGGTGAGCATGTTTTTGTACGGACAAACAGGTAATTTAACAAGCTTATAACTTTGTGATTTTTCATGATACAGTTTTGAAATTTTGTACATAGATTCTTTACATAAAAATACTAGACACGTGTTTCGGGTTTCGCAAATACTAAAAATAATGTTGTATACAAATCTCGTGTCACAGTGTTTGTTAACGAGCTCCTCCGAAACGGCTTGACAGATTTTTATAAAATTTTTTGTGTTACATATTTGGTAGGTCTAAGAATAGGTCGTAGGCTGTATTTTATTTTTGCCAGTCAACATTTGCGGGGTCAGCTAGTTAGTATTTCATATACATTCTGGCAGGTATTTCGAATTTTTTGGTAGTAAAATAGGTACTTTTCTGGTAGGCGTTTAAACACAAGCCATTTAATTTGACCCCGTCTATTGAAGTTTTTCGTCCTATATACGAATAAAGATCACGGCACCAAATCAGTACCTAGCTACTCCAAAAAGGAAACTAGACACAACGTCAAAGCTTTCCCCAACACTAAAATTAACGTCTAATTACTAAGAAGACGTATGGAGTCATTAAAACGTACCGCATGATAGGCCATAATGTTCCCATTTTGACGCTATAAAACTCGGTGACAACTGATGGACACACCACTTCATTAACGCTAGTCAAAGAGAACGAATTTCCAAAAAAATAATATGCGAAAATTAAACAAAATTGAACTTTAATACGTAGGCAAAAGAGTAGTGATCAGTGATCAAAATGCTTCCCTACTCCCGTGGTTTGATACTGGATAACGCAAATAACTATGGTATAGTGAAAACTGAGACGTTGTTTGGATTTGGACCAAGCAGTCATGATAAGTATGTGGATGGAGACTTCAATTCAACTGAACCTTTGGAGTGGATTATAGCTAGCAGTAACTTCGCACCTCGGTCTTTGCAAGGTAATGATTCGTTGTTTGATTTAGATTGGTAGTTTTCTAATTCTCAAAGACCGACACCCGTAAACATTAAATTAATATAGGTGCCACTTACTTTTCGCCTTAGAAAACAATAAATGCAAAGTTCATTACTTCTTGCCTAAGGAAATCCGTACTTAAAATATTATAAATGCGAAAGTAGCTCTGTCTCTTTGTCAGTCTGTTAATTTTGCATGCCTTAATTTATGAACCGATCGTTAAAAAATTTGTCAGATATGTAGCCGAGGATCTAGTAGTCTACGAATTGTCTAGTAGTTGCGAGCAATTGCTAATAAATAGTAAGTCAATCGATACAGAAGATGCTACCATCCTTCCAATGATATCTAAACTGAATCCCATTTCTTTTCCAAGGACAAAAGAGGAATAAATATTGCCTTTATTTCTCAAAAGTTTCAGATACGGAATCACGAGACCTGAAACCCCTACCAAAAGCAGAACCGAAGGCTAGAAAATCTTCTAAAAAGAACAAGAAAAAGCATATTTTAGACAATGGTAAGAAGCGCAAAGGTAAAGGTAAAAAAAGTAAAGGTAAAGGCCAGAAGTGCATCTTCAAGGTCTTCAAGAAGAACAAGAAGAACAGAGGAGGGGGGAATAGGTTTCCGAAGATGCATCGGAAATATATGATGCCGTTGATTCTTGGATTGCTGGCGGCTAAGAGTCTGCTGATTCCTATAGCTTTGAAGGCTTTGGCGTTCCTGTCAGCTAAAGGTAAGGTTGTTTCTACTACAAAATTGTGTTTTCGGGGAAAGGAACTGTCGTTTTACCGTAATTTGGGTCGATGATGGCTATGCAGTTTTCAATTGCCTCCTACGAAATCTAAGGTGCTAAAAAGCCTTAAACCATGCATTTTGCACAAACAACAATAAATTAATGAATTACAATTAGTGGATCTAAAAAAATCATCATTATTGCTACCATAGTTATGAAGACAAGGTACAGACGCCAGCACATCAAGCTACTTTAATCTGTCAAATTTATTTAACAGATTTTCAACTTTATCGCTAAAGCATACGGTTCAAAGTAGATTGGGAAAATTTGACAGTTTCGGGTAGCTTGATGTGCTGGCGTCTGTACAATCAATGTAAAGTTGTTACGATGTAAATGTATTTGACTGTATTGGCAAACAGCAATAATTATGACCACCATTAAAAGCAATGGTGGTCCAGTGTTAACGGTCGCGACTTACGAGTTGTAGGTCGTAGGTTCGAATCTAGACAGCCGCTTTATTTGTGTAAATTATTTCATTAACACTACTCGCAAAACGTGAACACAAAGATCGTAAGGAAACTGGCATGTCCTAGAATCGAAAATTCGAATACATGACTGTGACATCCACCAACCCACACTGGGCCCTCGTGGTGGATTACGGCCCACTCCCTCTCACCGAGAGGAGACCTGTGTCCCAGCAGTGGGTACATTGTACGTTGATTATGCTAAATAATAGTTGCAGAAAACTACGTATTGTAATATTGTAATGTATTGTAATGTATTTTGCCTAAAACAATGAGTTTGTTTTAGGCAAAATACATAATATTTCTAGCAATATAAGCTTAGGGCTTACATGACCTAAAGCGCGGTCACTGTCGGACTGCATAGAAAAAAAAAACCGGGCAAGAGCGAGTCAGACTCGCGCACCGAGGGTTCTGTAATATCCGGGTTTATGCATAAGGTTTATGAAGTTAAATGTTTTTTTTTAATTTTTATATTTGAGTTAAAGGTTTACGATTTATGACGTATTAAAAAAACTACTAACTAGATCTCGTTCAAACCAATTTTCGGTGCAAGTTTACATGGCATATATTTTTTTTAGTTTTATCATTCTCTTATTTTAGAAGTTACAGGGGGGGGGGGGCACACATTTTACCACTTTGGAAGTGTCTCTCCCGCAAACTATTCAGTTTAGAAAAAAAATGATATTAGAAACCTCAATATCATTTTTGAAGACCTATCCATAGAGATACCCCACACGTATGGATTTGATGAACAAAAAAAAAAAATTGAGTTTGGGTTCTAAGTATGGGGAACCCTAAAATTTGTTGTTTTTTTTTTCTATTTTTGTGTGAAAATCTTAATGCGGTTCACAGAATACATCTACTTACCTAGTTTCAACAGTATAGTTTTTATAGTTTCGGAGAAAAGTGGCTGTGAGATAAGGACGGACAGACAGACAGACAGACATGACGAAACTATAAGGGTTCCGTTTTTTGCCATTTGGCTACGGAACCCTAAAAAGAGAAGCGCGATGCCACAACGCTGGTAATTTATTGCAAAATATGAAGCAAATATTTAATTACAAAAAATCTATTGTTTGGACTAAAAAATCAAAACACTAGTATTTTCAAATGCCTGTAGAATAATCTGACAAAAAATCAGAATGATTGTATGTATATTAGTATTAGTAGTTTTTATTGAAAAAAAGAAAGTTTTTAGAGGTATATTCATGATTTTTTTCTATCGTATCAAATAAGTTGTTGTATGTTTTCAACACACTATCTACCTAGCATATATTCTGAAGAATATCATAAATTTTTCTGACTTTGTTTACTGTAGTCGATCATATACTTTTATTGTTTCTTTTTTAACTTGCGTTTTTTGTGTTTAGGTCCTGTAAGCCCCTTATGTACTCTAGTTAGCAACAGCAAATTACGGTAAGGTTTCTCTGCAGGACTTATGATGGGATTCTTCTCAACCGTGATGGCATCCGTCCTCAGCCTCAAAGCCTCCTTTGATCACAACCACAGCTACCAGAATCGGAAGGATGACACCAAGACCCAGGTTGAGATCATCCAGGTGCCTTCGAAGAGCGAGGATCATGTGTATTATGATGAGCATTATAAAAGAGGTGATTATATACCTGTACCTGTTATGGTACACTGATGGAGTTGAAAATAAAAGAACATCATAACAGCACGCGTGTTTTCCCCAAGCCCAAGACATAGAGGGGGAGGGAGGGGGGGGGGGGGGAGGTATATCTACATACCCATATTTCGTCAGATGTTTAAGTCCCATGTAATTAGGGGGCGAAAATAATGGATAAAAAAACATGTAGCTTAATAGGTATTTATTTAAATTATAAGTAGTTCTAGATTTTAGTGTGATTATTGTATTTGTGACTAGCAGTGCCCCGCGGTTTCACCCGCATAAGTGTCTATTCCGTAGGAATATCGAGATAAAAACTATCCTATGTCCTTTTCCGGGACTCAAACTATCTCTATACCAAATTTCATCTAAATCTGTTTAGTGGTTTAAGCGTGTAGAGGTAACAGACAGACAGACACACTTTCACATTTATAATATTAGTATGGATTACGTAGATAATGATATAGAAAAATGCATTTACCTTTGACTTATAGTGAAGCTTATTTCGTGTAGATACACGGTTGTATAAGTTTTGTGTATTTTTATTTAACCAAAGAATTATTTTTAGGACATAATAAAGTTACGGAATGAACTCATTTAATTATTGTTTTATTTTAATTTCTATACCAATACTAATGTATGTGTGGTGCCGGACTTAAAGAATTGCACCACCCCTTACTTCCCGTGGGTGTCGTAAAAGGCGACTAAGGGTCTTACCGGAGAATGGGCAGCAGCGTTCTCTATCTATTCCACCATCATACCATACTGCGATCGCCAACCCGCCTGCCAAGCGTGGCGATTATGGCAAACCCCCCCCCCGAAATTGGGGGAGGCCTATGTCCAGTAGTGGACGTCTATCGGCTGAAACGACGACCAATACTAATCAATCGGCCTAGTCTTGTTCCAACTATATTGGGGTCGACTTCCAGTCTATCCAGATGCAGCTGAATACCAGCGACTGCCTATTTGACCTTCACAAACCAGGTATTAGGTAACACGATACGATCTTTTTTTTTAATAGCCCTTTATGTTCCGGGCCAGCGGTAACCCTTTTGGACAATCCCGCTGGCCCGGCAGGCTTCGGCCCTAAGGGGGCCCCTCCTCGATGCTGACATCTCTTTGAGGCGCGCGTGGAACACGTACGCGCCGTCCGGCACGGGCTTGGTCCTGATCGGACGGTGAGCTACCCATTACGACCCTTAGTCGACCCTTAGTAAGTTACTAAGGGTCAAACTTTTGGGCTTCTGGCTTTAAGTGCTTTCCGAGGCACGGAGGGGCCTCGATATGTAATGAATGGTCGCCCATCCACAAACCGACTGCGGCAAGCGCAGCTTAACCTTCGATTGACCTGTGCAGCTGATATTATTTAGCCATGAGCCCCTTATTTTAATTTCTTTACCAAGAATCATAATAATATTTGAAGTCCAATACTTTACGGTTACCAAACTTTTCTTCTGTCTTGTTAAAAAGTATTTATTACAGAACGAATTATTAAAGAAAGCAAAAAAGCTGGCAAATAAACAAAAGCAGTCACAAATCTCAAACATGACAGTAGCATATCTGACAACCAAAAAAACATTACAATGGCAGAATGTAAAAACTAAAAGAAACACATTTTTAACACAATCCAACAAAAACCAAAACCACACATGGAAAATAATGTTATCAGATAACCACGGGTGAGCTGGGTGACATATCAAAATCATGGGAAAGAGAAGAAGACGTATTTTCCCGAAAAAGAAGCGCTCCGTCTTCAGCAGACCACACCCGATGAGACGAAAAATGGCGTTGCGACACAGAAAAATGAAGGCGTTCTTCCACAAGCACAACCCAAGGATGTTTATCTCGAAGAATATGAGGAAAGTTGTAGGAAGAATATACACTGTGTCGGATAAAGTCAGAGACAAAATAGCTGAAAGCACTATGGCATTGGACAACCCCTTCAGTGCGCAGTTTTATGAAGACCGTTGTTCAATCCAGTAGAAAAAAAATGTGTCGTCACAAAATGATTTGGGTTCGGAATAAACTTGATGTGTTTGGCCCAATTTACTGGTGTTAACATTGATACAAGTTACTTTAGTGAATTTATTTTGTACCTTATAAAAACCTAGTGAAACCTAGTGTGGATTACTTGTTCAAGGAAACTTCTAAGTAGTGTGATGACTGGCTTTCTACTGTACATCTGCTAATTTTAATCTGCCTCGCCGCATATTGTCAACACCAGTTGGTTACTACTATTTTATTATGTTTCATTTTTCAAGCAAGTTAACAATATTAAAATATTTTACAGGCTAACAATTTAGTTTTAATTGATTTCTTTTTCTGGTTCTAAAATTCAATTATTTACATTCTACTTTCAATTAGTTTTACAGGATAGTTAAAATGAACAAGCACTTGCGAAAATTTGTCTATTTGTCATATAATTAATTTAGTATGGAGTCTGACATATTCATAAATTAATTATTATTTATACAGTCATCCTCATATCTATTTATGAATTTATGCATTTGGCCAAATAAAGCAGGCATTTTTGAGAAGAAAGAAAAAAAGCAAGGTAATTTAGTTAAGAATTCAATACATACAAAGCAATACATACATAAAACTTGAATTCAACAGAAGATAAAGCTTTCGCTCTAGACTGATCATATTACAAAAAATCACGTCTGTATTCTCCAAAGGATTAGCTCAGAAGTGTACCTATATAGTCCTTGCAACCCACATTTGGCCCGTTATGTACGAGTATAAGTCCCATAATTATACATAACTAGCAGCGCCCAACGGTTTCACCCGTATAAGTGTCGCTCCCGTGGGAATATCGAGATAAAAACTATCCTATGTCCTTCCCCGGGAAGCAATCTATCTCCTTGCCAATTTTTATCGATATCCGTTGAGTGGTTTAGGCGTGCTAAGGTAACATACAAACAGACAGACAGAGTTACATTCGAATTTATAGTATTAGTATGGATAAGGGGCGCGGCGGCGCACTAATTGCCAGCAACCGGGCATAAATCCAGACTCCCCGGCTGACTGAGAAATTCCTGACTGAAAAACGCAATAACACTTTGCCCAACCAGGGAATCCAATCCAGGACTTCAGGCTCAGCAGTAGCGCTTGCCACCACTAGACACCAACGAGGCAGTCAGGATTACATATTTCTGTCATAATAATTCCCTAAAAAATGCAACAATCACCCTCTGCAGTGTAACTTATTATCCCCAATTTAATAAATCCCCACTTACTACTATAAAAATATCTCTGTAATAAATAATAATTTGTTCATCTCATAACACTGACCGAGGCTTGGTATAAATACATGTTATACAACGTGAAGTGTGCCAACGCACTCAGATCGTTGCGTAACGCTCACCCATTGCATCTTACTGGGGATAGTATATGTGAGAATTGTAGATAAACTGACACCCTACTTAATATTATAAATGTGAAAGTTTGTGAAGATGTTTGTTACTCAATCACGCGTAAACCGTTGAACAGATTTGGATGAAAATTGAGACATAGATAAACCATTTCATGGATTAACATATAGGATACTTTTTATCCC
Source organism: Mesoligia furuncula (assembly GCA_916614155.1). NCBI lineage: Eukaryota > Metazoa > Arthropoda > Insecta > Lepidoptera > Noctuidae > Mesoligia > Mesoligia furuncula. The sequence goes on along the minus strand of OU744813.1, from coordinate 2,028,993 downwards.
AATATTCCTACGGGATCGAAATTTACGCGGGTGAAACCGCGGGGCACTGCTAGTACTTTAATATTAAGTAACTTACGACATGAATGAACTGAATCATGAGCTGTTGATAGCGTTCATGACTCCTCTGAATCTGTTGCATGGGCAACTCTGGACAAGAAGTTTGTTGAAGTGGAAGTTTTGTCCGAAGACTTTTCTCAATTAGCAGTTTGGTGCATCCACAGCAGAACCGATCTCTTCGGATTCAGTACACTAGCTGCAGGTAAATATGCTACACTGGATGGTATGTCAGGGTTTGGATAGATTATGGTTTACGTAAATTTATATATACAGAATATTTTTATTTATAAAGAAAGAAAGAAAACCTGTTTATTCTGCACAAACAAAACGCACATTGCAAATAAAAAAAATAATAAAGACAAAATATACACACACAACGAAGTCAAAAGCTTAAAAAAAGATTGACAATGTTGTTCATTGCTTGAAATCCGGGCCAGCGACCAAAGACAACACACATTATTTATTAATTGACATTGACAATTTGAGATTGACATTTGACAATCCAAATCAATCCGTTATGCGCCCGCGTCATCGCTTTTATATGACAACAAAACAAAGTGAAAACAACAACAATCAAAACAAATATATCATGACATCATGCCTGCAATCCCAGAAGGGTAAGGCAGAGATGTACTTATAGTATTCCCACATTTCGCCAGTTATGTTAAAGTCTCAAGTAATAGGGAGCGAGCCTATTGCCATCAACCGCATCAAATCCAAACTCCGGGCTGCTATTGAGTAATTCCTGATGGAAAAACCTAATAACACTAACGCCGGACCTGGGAATCGAACCCAGGACCTCATGCTCAGCAGTAGCGCTTGCGACCACTGGACCAACAAGGCACTGTGCAGTATATGCTGGAATGTAAGATAAGTATTTTAATGGGAGTAATGGCTACTGTTCTATGTACTGTATACATTGTACTGTATTGGACCCGGCCTATCGTCATCATTTCAGCTGAAAGACGTCCACTGCTGGACATAGGCCTCCCCAAAACATCGTCAATTCTTGTGACCTAGCGTATTACGACAGACAATAGCTCTCCTCCCATCATGCACCACATGCCCGTCAGCGACGGTATTCGCGTTGCTGAATTTTGAGCTAAACAAATTCAAAAAACTATAACATTTTTCCGTATTATTTTTGTCATCAACACGCTTGGAAAAATAAGCGTAGTACGGGTTATTTCAAAAGAATAAGAAGCCAGTTTACCAGGTTTCCTCTGACGTACGATTTACGTACGCAATAGTACGTATTTACTTCCGAGCTGGTAATACATTGGACTAAGGGCGTTTGTGCACAACAAGGAATTTTACTGTCCGGCAGTCCGATTTTATTTTTTTATTATGGCGTGCTATATGGGACCGTAAAAAATCGGACTGCCGGACAGTAAAATTCCTTGTAGTGCACAAACGCCCTAACGCACTAGTGAGAACACTAATAAGGTTGAAAATAAAACCACAGTTGTGTCCTGATCTAAGTTAAAATTGCAAGTCCCTAACCAAATCGTGGTAACGAAACCATAGCGACATCTATTTCGTCGTCAACGCCATCTATCGAGCTTAACCTCAATCCTTTGAACTTTTACATTCATCATGAACAGTATACATTGCTTTAATTGAAACACTTTTATCTCACATCCTAGCATATACTAGGCGCAGTTCAAATAGAAAGTAAGCAACTATACAAGTTCATTGTCGCGACCTTGAGCGAGTGATGCAACTGACATAAAACTAACGCTCAACGCACATGTGGTCACTTGTCTTTTATTTTATCATTCAGTGAACATAAACCAGAAAGCTTCTGCAGTTACTATGCAAAAGGAAATGGGAGAATCTACGATATTTTAGATGTAGTGGATGTGGTTTAGAGAAAAAGAAAAGAAGGAAAGAAATTAAAGTAAGATAATTTTCAAGTTAATCTTTACTGCCCTTTTTTAGGGTTCCGTAGCTCCTACAAGGAACCTTTATAGTTTCGTCATGTCCGTCTGTCTGTCTGTCCGAGGTTTTGCTAAGAGACCGTTAGTACTAGAAAGCTGTAATTTTGTAGGAGTGCGTATATCAATTACGCCGACAAAGTGGTAAAATAAAATTTCGGAAAATATTTTTTTAGGGGAACTTCCCTTACATGTGAAGTGGAGATGAATATTTTTTTCGTCGTCTACCCCATCGTGTGGGGTATCGTTGAATAGGTCTTATAAAATGACTTGGGGGTTGCTAAAATAATTTAGATTTAATGCTCCATTTACGAAATATTAAACTTTAAAGTGCAAATTTTTGTTCCAGTAGCCCCCCCCCCCCCCCCTCTAAAACCAAAATTGCTGGCTTGAAAATCTGGAAAAATTCACGATGATAGTGCATTTCATGAACTTTAAAGGAAAACTATAGCGGATAAGATAACTTCAGAATCGTACTGCATTGTGATAATGGGCTACTACGGAACCCTACACTGTGCGTGGCCCGACAAGCACTTGGCCGGTTTTTATATTTTTCGTTTCGTCCTACAATAGTATAAATAGAACTAAAAACGATTTTATATCCCTTACAACCAAGAAGCTGACTTGGATGCCTTCAATTATTTTTGCAACAGTGAAAATATTTGATTAATTCCAATTCCAAACAATTTACCCACGCGCAATTGGCTTGGTGTGCGCTCAACCTTAGGGGACTATCCTATGGACTATTGGAGAAAGTCTCCAGTAGCATCCTTGACCTGTTTAGAAGATTAGAACCCGTGCTTGGGAGATAGCATTTCTAATTCAAAGAGATTTGAAATGATTTGGAATATTTTGAAGTCACGCAGTTGTATTTTTGTAACTTCGGAAATGAGAATATTTTTTACCTTTTGAGAATAAGTGTGTGAGTGGCAATCATTCCAGTGTATAGTTTATTTTTCACTTCAAGGTAACCCTTTTCTCATAAAATATGGATAAAACATTAATTACTATGTTTGCTCACAGCAGGTTTCTAGCAAGGACTAAGCCAGCTCTTCCGAACTGATTGGCATCCCTGATCATCATCTATGTATTTGGTGATATTAAGAGGATTAGGCTTAATTCAGCAGCACCATTTTTCTGTCACCATAATTAGCCTATAATGTGTGGCCTGTGGCTAAATGATAACAGCCGGACAGGTCGATCAATGAGGTTAAGCTACGCTTGCCGTGGTTGGTCTGTAGATGGGTGACCATCTTTACACACCGAGACCCTTCCGTGCCTCGGAAAGCATGTTAAGCCGTTGGTCCCGGTTGTCATTCGTGGATATTTGACAGTCGTTACGGGTAGTCAGAAGCCCGAAAGTCTGACAACCAGTCTTACCAAGGGGTATCGTATTACCCAGTAAGTGTATTGTGGAGGTCAGATAGGCAGTGGCTCCATGTAAAATACTAGTATTCATCTGCATCCGGTTAGACTGGAAGCCGACCCCAACATAGTTGGGAAAAGGCAGGCAGATGGTGATGATGAATCAGCCCACTACTGGGACACAGGCCTTCTCTCTGTGAGAGGGACTGGGCCGTAATCCACCACGTGGGCCCAGTGCGGATTGGTAAATGTCACATCCCTTTGAATTTTCAGTTATAGGACATACCGGTTTCCTCACGATGTTTTCCTTCACCGTTTTGAGAGCCATGTTTGCCATCATGTTCCATTTTTTTTTGGTACGCCCCCGGCTAGATAGACCGACGACCTTGAAAAGGTGACTGGTACAGACTGAATGCGGAAGGTGGAGGACAGGGTATTGTGGAGCAGTCTGGGAGAGGCCTTTGTGCAGCAGTGGACTTCGATAGGCTGACATGATTGATAGATTGATTTTCACCGATTGATTCACTACGTTTGGTGATTATGATGCTATCTCCTCACAACTATCAGCATTGCTCTCATTCAAGATAATCACCTTTAGCAGTAGCCATTCTACAGCAGATAGACCCTAAGCAGCCACCTCATTTACATTAAAAAACTGACTCATCTAGTATTCTACTTAAAATTCATCCAACAACAGAAGAAAAACATGCCACAATTGCGTAAACTTAAAACGTCATAAACCATCAGATCCGGACACAGAGTGTCCTTTAGAAAGTACAGTTTTGACAGCAAATGGAAAAAGAATGCAACAATAACATGTGCTCTGCCAAGTGATACAGGACATAAAATAATTTCTCTTGAAGTACGGTACCTACTTGCTGGGCAGCAAGTACCGTGGTCGTATTTTGAAGGTTTGGCTTTGAAACGTCATCCTTTTTCTTTTCATAAGCATAGCCAGAGTGTGATGTTCCCACTGCTGGGACTCACGCCACTTCTCTTTGAAAAGGAATGGACCGTAATCCACCACGCGGACCCAGTGCCGCTTAGTAGATGGCACATGTCGATTTTTTGGTTCTAGGACATGCCGGTTTCCTTACGATGTTTTCATTCACCGTTTTGAAAGCCGTGGTGATAAATAAATTACAAAGTTCGCCTGACTGGGTTCGAACCTACGACCTACAACTCGTAAGTCGCGGCCGTTACCACCATTCCACCACTGGTTTATTCTTTCTTACACGTTGTTGGATCAGTGAAGCAAGATTATGACATGTTATGGATTTATTTTGTAACAATTTTACAACAAGATATTTTTTGTCTCATTTCAATACTACGGTAGTAATATCTGCTATTGTTTATCGCTTGTTGAGAACACGGCGTGTGCGCGAGTTAATATATGAATGAATGTCAGCTCCCATGTGTGAGAGATCTTGATACTTGTTGTACATTGATTTTATTTTTAGCTCCAGTCGTCAGTATGGCTCAAAACTGGAAAGTTGAATAGAGATGTAGCAAGGTCTTAGGCATCTTCTTCTTCTTCTTCATCAGGCGTGATCGAGGTCAAGAGTGGGCCCTTTCAGCAATAAAAAAATTAAATAACAAGTAATCACAGTATGAACAAAGTTAAATATGTTATTCTTTGTTTTCTCTGGTTCATGGGATTCCTGAAAATCCGTCTTCAAAGTTACAGTAGTGTTCTACAGTTCCATGGTTTTCATTGGCTTAATTCCTTTACTGTAAGGATAAAGTATTGATATTTAATCTATATATATAAAACAAAGTCAGGTTAGTTACACCATTTATAACTCAAAAACAGCTGGACCGATTTTTATATTTTTTTATTTGTTGGATTTGTTTTCGCCCCGAATAGCAGAATAATTATTAAAACGTGGGAAACAATAACAAAAAAAATCTGTTGCAGTACGAGGTTCGCCGGGTCAGCTAGTTTGCAATAAAAATATTAACTTAGTTTTATTGTAAAAGTAAGTGTATAGTAAGTAAGGTGAACATTCAACAAGTTTAGGAGGGATTTTCTTTTAACTTTTTAAACTATGGTCATAAGATATAACCTCCCCCCCTAAATCCCAAACCCCTTCCCCAAACCCCTTCTAAACCCTTCCCCTAATCCCTAATCCTTTCTAAGCTTCTAGTCTTTTCCAATACAAATCCAAGCAACGATCAAAACTGCTCACCGCAGTACAGAATATTCGGTAACAGCCATCCTTACCGTACACATAACGACCTGAGTCAACTGATTGTATATAAAAGCGAGCGGCATCCCGAACCCATCTCACTTTATCCTAAACCTTCGTCCACTGAGGACTTACCAACCAAGGCCTTTAAAGCCTGTCTATTTTTTGGGTAATTTTTACCCTTAGGCCAATATTTTTTTGGGATTTTGGCCCTATATCCTAAAGTTTTTGGGTATATTTTTCTTCAAAATGCGAGTGCTGTGTTTAGTTTTGGTGGTAGCTGTCGTGGCCTGCAGTGCTGCCCCAGGAGGTGCCAATGAAGTAGATGGAAAAATTGAGCTGTTCTCTGGAGTGGCTATTGAGAAGTAAGTGGTGCCTACTTTTTTAAGGGGGGAAAAAGGGTGGGGCTTTGGTGGCGGTGGTGATGCTTATAAGGTTTTGTTTTCTATGTGAATCGGGGCACTGAATAAAAAAATATTATATTAAATAATAGGATTTCAGTAAAGTCTGGATTTTAAAAGAGACTTTGACCTCTGAGGTATCGCCATGTTTTCTCAGCGACTCTTTTTAAATGACATGTAAAGTGATTCTGTTAATCTCTTTAGATAATAAACAATATCATTTCATTTCATTTCTCTATTGGTATTTTGATGTGAAATAATGGCCGACCTAGTTTTGGTATAAATAATGTATGAACGAGTGCTTTTCTTAAAAACATGTTTATATAGTTATGTATTTATTTTCTGTTGTAAGTACCTTTACAGATCTTAGATCTAAATCGATAGTGTGTGTGTCTATCAGCTATTATGACCTAACATTATTTATATCAGATAATTACCTATATTTATCACGAAATAAATGCACATTATGAATCTACTACTTACTTAAACATCAATATCACGTCGGGGTCACCAATTGTAGCGGTAGGTAGTTGCTGTATATTTTGCGGGATAGCGTAAGAGAAGAAATCGATTAAAACGCACGGAATACCGAACAAGACGCAGTTATTTATTTTACACGTTGCTTATAAATAACTTATGCTGACCTACCCTATGTACACTTATGTTGCTAACCTACATACAGTTCACATACGTCAGCACCTACAACCATACCTACTCAACTAAAATTAAACAAAAAAATAGAATAGAATATTCTATATTTAAATATGTACACCATAAATTATTACAGAATATAAATGTAGAATCTACCTAACTACTAAAAGTTTAATCTTCTAAACTTGAAGTCCAGTTCTGCTGAAGCTAGATCACTTGAGAATTGTTCCAAATACGGTACTATCCAGTCATTTGACGAGTTCCCTACAAACGAAATAGGCGGAAAAGTCAATAAAGGGCATTCTTCTGTCCCTCAAAAATCAAAAACAAACAACTTTCCAAAGCCTGTTTTTAAAGTGAAAATAAAAAAACAATGGGTTTGACGCTAATTCGCCTTAACATGTGACATGCACGACACTTTGTCATGCGTAGTTTGGTAACTGAGTGACTTTAAAAACAACTTCTCTCTGTTTACTTTAAAAATAGTGTGGTCGATAGTGCGGGGAAGATTGACACTTGAAGCTCGTTGTTATTACTGTACAAAAAAGATTTTCCAACGTTTTTCAGACTGTAAGAAACGAATAGGCTCCAAAGTGTAGCATAAGCATAATATTCCCACTGCTGGGATACAGGCCTCCCTTTTCGAGAGGGAGTGAGCTATAATCCAAAACGCGGGCCCAGAGCGGGTTGGTGACATGTCGGTTTCCTCACGATGTTTTCCTTCACCGTTTTGAAAGCAGGATGATGAAATGATGTTCAAAAAATAAAGCGCCTGTCTGGGTTCGAACCAACGACGACCTACAACTCGTGAGTCGGGGCCGTTACCAATGGGCTACCACAGCTCCAAAAACTGTAGCAAATCACAAACTAGGATTTTCATGAGTATCTTCAAAAGCAAGACTACGAAATGGCCACTAACTAAGGCATCGGCATTGTCCGAAAGGGTTACCGCTGGCCCGGAACATAAAGGGCTAAGGAAGGAACACGGGTTGGTTTTAGTCAGTAAGAGTCTGACACTCCCTTCCGCTCCACCTAGTGCTAGAGGAGTCATTTGATGATTTCCCATCCGCAAAAAAAAGGCATCTTATTTCTAATGAAAATGATCTAGAATCTAGACAAAGATGCACTAGGTCTTTTGTGTACAAAAAAATGTGACTAAAACTAAGGTTATTGTGCCTAAATGTAGATCAAAGGTAAAGAAAAACCCTCCAATTCAATTCAATTCTCAATCCTTTATTGCGTACCATAATGTTTATAGTTAGTAGGGAAATAATTATATTAGTCACAAGTATGGACCCTGGCGGGCACAGCATAGATTCAGTAGATTTTTATATTAGTTAATTAGTGTAGTTATCCTTAGTGTTAGTACACTTAAATTCGTCTTGATTATTGTCTAGCACCCTTACCTTGCCAATCCGCACTGGGCCCGCGTGGTGGATTACGGCCGACTCCCTCTCACAGAAAGAAGGCCTGTATCCCAGCAGTGGGAACATTATAGGCTAATTATTGCCCAATACAGCCGTTTGATTCTATGTCAAATCTCACCGTGAAAACTTAGGTGAAGTGAGTTTGTTTTTGCTAGGAATTGACACTATTGACATCTCACTCCACGCTCACTTCACCTAAGTTTTCACGGTGAGATTTTTACAGAATAGCACTGCAGCTTACAATTTTGCTTACAACTCTGACCCTTGAGTACCTTTAGTTTCGATACACGAAACAAAAGAGAAACAAATTATAATCTTATGACAACTAATTCAAATCAGAGATAACTCCGCCCCTTAATCCATACAATACTGATCGGATGAGATTTACATACAAACACTTTCACGGTATTGTTCAAAGTTTTCACTTTTAACTTTGTAAGGGTTAAGATTTGGTAATAGAAGTGAAATTGTTGCACAATTGCACTTGAAATTAAATTGTTTTTTCTATAAATAGGATGTCGGAATTACCTTTACACTTCGTAATATCATAAAAAATAAGCAAGATGGAGTCGACATTTTCTAACTACCCCTTAGAAGAAATGGCAAAACAAACTCAATGGTCAGTCTCTTTTAAAGTTCAGACCGAATCTTGGTCAGATCATGTGAGTACAATGTAGCTTAGTGCCTGAAATGGTCTGTTGATGAAAGAACTACACACATTTGATTTAACCAGTCCAGTCACGGTAGCTCTGGCAATAAAGGAAGTACATAAATACTGAGATGAATACGGGGGGCCTAAAAACTACAACATGGACTACAACTATCGACTACATGGACGAGGTGAGCATCCTGCAAATATGCCGGTCGAATTACAAGGAAGACGAGATCAGCAGCGGAAAACGGTTACTGTTCCAGTCACTTGGAAAACTCGACCAGATGCCGTCTCGCCGCAGAGATGGAACCGAGAAGAGCGTTCAAGATATCGTTGATATGTTGAAGAAGACTGACCCGGACGACGTGCCAGATTTCGTGGCGAGGGAGCTAAGTAAACTGCCCCCCGTCACGTTCGATCACGTCGACGTTACGCGGCTGCTAAAGGACATCACTTCCTTGAAGGCGGAGATGACCAAGATGCAGTCCAGAATGGAGGCATCAGAAAAAACCAATACCGAACTACGTGCAGAAATAGCATCATTGCGCAACATTGGTTCGGTAATTGGGTCACCTGAGGCCTCAAAGGTGAACACACGGCGAGGGGCGCAAAATGCATCCGTCGGCAGTTTTGAATCGGCGAACACAAGTGCGTCACCAGCTGCCGATAACGCTGAACAAGCGCCGCCCGCCGCCGCCGTCGCCCGCGCCACAACATCGGCTGCGGAAACGTCACGCGTAGGTACGTCGACCCCTAAACGTGCCTACGCTGCTATTGTCACCAGCGGCAAATCAGATGCGTCGCAGCCTAACCGACAAACCAGAAAAGGGGAAAAACTGGTAAAGGGTGCTCAACCTGCCCTGACTGCGGTCCGTTGCTCTTTGCCAAGAGCCAGACAGGTTGATGAGGAGGGTTTCACGAAAGTAGAAAGGAAGAAGAAGAAGCCCTGTTCTCGTAACCTGTGTGGCACCGCACCGAGTGGACCCAACATGCTGCTGCGCCCTGCTGTGCCTACGACGCAGCTGTACCTTTCGCGTCTGCATCACTCCACGACAACTGAGGAAGTCGTGCAGTATTTGAAGGTGAAGACCAACTGGACTCTGAGGGTCGAAAGGTTGGAATCGCGCCACAACATCAACTTTAAGTCATTCGTGGTACGAGTTCCAACCCAACATCTACAGACCTGTCTGAAAGAGGACTTTTGGCCGAAAGGTGTCGTATATCGACGTTTCCGAGGAAGGTTACGCGACACCACGCAGCGAAACACGACGCCGTCAACGTTACGTGTATAGTTAATAGTTTTAAGGTTTTTAATATGTATTAGTTTATTATTTTATAAGATTATTTTGTGTATTTTATTTATGGGCCTTATAGTTGCCTGATAATAAAATTATTATTATTATTATTATTATTATTATTATTAAAAAGGCCACTTTTTCAGAATCATAAAAGGATAACATTATGAATTATAATATGGCAAAGACAGTCCGTGTTTTTCTTTTTTTCGCTGCACTACGTAGGTATAATCAAAGAGATTGGGATTGGATTTGGATTGGATTGAATGGTATTTTAGCACAGACAAAAAAATAACTGAAAAATCCTTCACCAATGGGATTTGACACGATTAACTTAACAGTTAACTGTCCATTATGATTCATAATGTTATCCTTTTACGATTCCGCCAAAGTGGCCTTTTTAGGCCCCTAGGTAGGAAGTTACTGACGTCTGTGTACTTATACTTCAGGATACTGTAATTTCCAAATAAAAAAGTATCAGAAGACTAAGAGGGCTTCACCACCATAATTTTGAATTAGGGGCCATAGTAGCACGTCCTAGAATAAAAAATGCGAGACATGTGACATTCACCAACTCACTCTGGGCTCGTGTGGTAGATTACGGCCCACTTCCTCTCACAGACAGGAGGCCTGTGACTCAGCAGTGGCAACATTTTAGGCTGGTTATGTGGTGGTGCCGTTGGATGCGAGAAGCACAGACTCGGTCGAAGTGGAGGTGCTTGGGGGAGACCTATGTCCAGCAGTAGACGTCTTTCGGCTGAAATTATGATGATGATGTAGTGGTCAAGCAAAAATTCGCCAACTACATCACAGGATCAGACTACAAAAAATGTAACTGAGATGATCGTACGAATCTGTCATACTCATATTTGGGTAAAATAATCATTATTGCTGAGCAAATGAGCAAATTTATTTATTTCAGGCGATGCAGGCCCATACATAAATACCTTAACCTAAACATACATAATTATTTTTATTATAAAACAATACTTCACTAGCTAACTCTTGAGCAGCCGGTCGATTCTGTCAAATCTCACCGTGAAAACTTAGGTGAAGTGAGTTTGTTTTTGCTAGGAATTGACACTAAATTAAGACAGCTCACTCCACGCTCACTTCACCTAAGTTTTCACGGTGAGATTTTTACAGAATAGCACCGCTGTTCTGTGGTTCTGTGGCATAGCCCTCTCTTTTCTTATGCTAATCCTCTCGATGGGCCAGACTCATCCAGGCCAACTATGGCAAAAATGTTTTCCGACCATCTCGCCGCCGGACGACCGACATTTCGTCTTCCAATCCTTAATTAATCCTGAACGCAGCCTTACTGCACCTGTCTTCACTGGGCCGTGCCAGTATGGGTATTTTGAGTTAAATGATATTCAATGATTACATGTGTTATGTATTAATAACTCTCGTGGTACACTAACATTTACTAACTCCAGCATTCATTGTAATGTAAATGAAGTGAAATGCGTGCTAAATCGTATTGTTTCAGTTCAGTTATGGATTAACTTGGGTTTTAAAGGAAAATCTTTTCTACTGTATGTAATGTGTTTACGTAAGTTTTGTTTTGCTGCTGGGTTATTTACATAAGTATGTAGAATGTTTGGAGTTTTGTTTTGTTTAAACCATTGAGCTCGCGACACTGTTGCCGTAACCGACACCTCTGTTTTAAGTTTTGGCCATTATAAAGACATCAACGCGCGGTACATTTTCTTTGGGAAGAATGACCTTCAAACATATTTATAAAATTAGTATGCTTTTTCAAGTTTTCACTTGTGTCGGCACTCCTACAGTTTTTTTTTTTTAATATTATTGCCTTCTGTGATGATAAGTATCAAGACTTACTTTAGTTTGTCGGGCTGTTGGTCGCACAAAACGAGAGATTGGTTTGTGAGCAGAGTTCAAAATAGTGTCAAATTGACAATATCCGTTATAAACAAGTGTAAAATTGAAACTAAATTCGGAACGAATTCGTTTTAATCCAAACAGAGAGTAGATAGTCTACCAAAAGGCAGACAGGTGCTCGTATTACAAAAATAAATCCATACTAATATTATAAATTCGAAAATAACTCAGTATGTATTTTACCTTTTCATGCCTAAACCACTGATTAGATTTCGATAAAACTTGACAAGAAGATAGACGACATCCTAGGAAAGGACATAGGCTAATTTTTGATCCAGAAGCACATTCCCGTGGGATGTAATTAATTATCTAATCATTTCTGACATCTATGCAGACAGAAGCTAATAGAACATACATTATGCCTCTATTTCCCAAAGAGTGAGGCAGAGGTTATCCTTTCACCAGATATGTTTAAGTCTTATACGTCTAGTATAACTGGGGGCACGCCTCTTACCATCAACCGGGCAGAAATCTAAACTACTGACTGGTACTGAAAAATTCTAGATGGAAAAACTCAATAACACTTTGTCCGATCCGGGAATTGAACCCTGGACCTCAGCAGTAGTGCTTGCGATCGCTAGACCAATAAGTCAGTCAAAAATAAACACTAACTTATTCAAGTGAAAACTTCTTCAGGTACGTTGGGCATTTTTTGAAATGGGAAAAAGCCATTGAATTCGCGACACTGTTACCGTAACCGACACCTCTGTTTAAGTTTTGGCCATTATGGAGACATCAACGCGCGGTACATTTTCTTTGGAAAGAATGACCTTCAAACATATTTATAAAATTACTATGCTTTTTCAAGATTGCACTTCTGTCGGCACTCCTGAAGTGACACATTTAAAAAAATATATTGAATATATTAAAAATATATATAAAAATAATATTAATAATAAATATATTAAATATAATATATATAAAATATATTATAATATATTTTGTTTGCAGGGACGCGACAGGTGAAGAAAAGCTAAACGTCAAGTTTGAACCTGGTGAATTGAGGGAAGCTGCTAGAACGTTTGAAGAAGGTTCGTACATTTTTATCATTATCAACATGAAATAACTTTACTACTAACAGCGCCCTGCGGTTTCAACCGCATAAGTGTCGATCCCGTGGGAATATCGGGAAAAAAATTGATACCTGAAAACATTATAAATATTTTGACAGACCAAAAACGTCCATTACCACCATCCATCACCATCTTCATCTAAACAATTTCCTATCGAAAAACGATCATTACTACACTCGTAAGAAAATAGAGAAAACAAAGAGATTTAAAATAATTGAATGTCTTCGAGAGAAATGAAAGTTGTGGAGTGGGTCAGTGCACTGTTACGTGAGCGCATTGGCCGCGCGGTCAAGGTTACGTCAGCCGGGTCTGTTTGTAGTACAAGCGAGCACATGTTACCACTTCTAGCACAGAATAAAGATCTACTGCACGACTAAGAGCCAGTTGTTTCAAACGGTTGGTTAACGTAACTGGCAAGGCCATAATTTTGTAATTGTGATTTGAAACGTTTTTTTTTTGGTTTGACTATAGTTAACGCCATTTTTGACGTATACGCGTGCATCAAGTAGACGTGTAACGACCCGTAAAGTAACCCGGGGTAAGGCGCGGTAAGAAGCAATGTTCTAGGTAAACGACAATAGCGCAACAAATAAGGTTCAAAACAGCGATGCTTTTGATGTTAGTTGAATCGAATGACCACCAAAATAAAAGTAATTTCGCAGTTTTAATTAAATTAATAAATAAATAATTTCTTCAGTTAATTGAATTCTCTTTATTACCATTACATAAAATATGATAGTGTACGATTGAAATTTTGAGAATAAATCAAATTCAAATTTTAAATTATTTATTTTGGGACATTAGATCCACCGGTTAGTGTTTAAAAACTTAGAAACTGTTGTTATACTATAACAAAGGACAACACTCACATAAACATCACAAATCACAAATGTGCCGAGACATCCCGCCCCGTTAAGATAACCAACTGGGAGATACCTCCCTAAAAGATCACCAGTCGAACGAAATGCCTCGACACAGGTGCACGCATATCTTCAGCTATAGTTTTCAGGATGCTGTGGTGACTCCCCCGCACCCTCCTCATAAGTGAACTGACTTTTTTCCGAATGACGGCATGAAAACCGTCAGAATAATGCGCCGAAAAATATTTTTTGAGCTATGTTTTATATTTTTATGTTAGGATGTGACTCTGGAAGAACAATTTCCACGAAAAGACTTCGTGGAAATTTACCTACCAGAATCATATCGCACCGTCGACGCGTCACGCCTGTGTGCGCTTTTAGTGAAAACGGGCATTTTATTATTAATTCCGTGGAAAAACTGACAGGTCAGCTGTCACTTAGTAAAAAATATTATGGTCTTAATTGTTGTTGATTTAACATTATATTAAATCCACTAAACGATAGTCTTCAAAGTGACATCTAAAAAAAAATTCTAGTAAATTGAAAATCCAACCATAGTAAAGTCGTGTTTCTAAGTTGATATTATTACGGAAACAAAACATGATGGCGTGTTTTAAGCTATTATAATTAATACTAACTATAATAATGAAAGTATGGTGTGTGAACGAACTGTTACGTGAGAGAGCGGCCGCGTGGTCAAGGTTACGTCGTGCGGTTAAGAGTAAACTAGTCGCGAGCTCGAACTCACTGGTGGTCATGGCCAAAACGCACGCAGTCTCACCTGGCTTCGTGTCTGACAGAGCTAGTGTCAGTGATGAGCAGTTAGACGCTAGTCTACACGCACAACGTCTAGTTCTCAAGCACAGAAATACCGTTCCGAACTGATAGGCACGTAAAAAAATTCGAAAAGTGCTTTGGAAAATTTAGTTTTATGAAAAAACCACTACATAAATCAATTATAAATAAAGTTTATTGAACTAATCGATAACTGAGCTTTGTCGGTACGAAATTGGTTTTGAAGATTTCACAGTTTTTTTATTACTTATTTACACTTGGGTGTAAATAAGTTACGTTAAAATAGCAATAAAAACGAATCTTTGTTGGCTCATAACTTTTTAATGGCTTTTTATTTTACTATTCTGTTCCCGTACAGACAAAATGAATAATAAGTCAAAACGATATCATGTTTAACTTTGGATGCACAATGTCAAACAGTGGAGTAATACTTACCCGAAATTTGTATGGAAAAAATATTGACTAGTAGCACCTTAAGAATTAGGGCTGTCGGTCGGGTTGTGAATTAATTTTGTTGTTAAATAATAACAGTGGTTTGACTGCCTCATTGGTCTCGTGGTTGCAAGCGCGACTGCTAAGCGTGGGGTCCTGGGTTCGATTCCCTGGTCTGACAGTGTTATTGGGTTTTTCATTAGGAATTTCTTAGAAACAGTTCGGAGTTTGGAAGTTGTGTGCCTCGGAAAGCACGTAAAGCCGTTGGTCCTGCGCCTGATCTCGCCCGGGTCGTGTCGCATTGCCGTCCCATCGGACTATGAGATTAAAGGAACAGAGAGTGCACCTGTGCTTACGCACACACTTGTGCACTATAATATCTCCTGCGTACCTGGCTAATCTCCGACGAGATTGGCCACATTAACCAAAATCGGTCGGGAGGCTATTATTATTATTATTAGAGTGGAATTCAGGTGTACAAAAAATATCAGTCGAAAAAAATAACAGATAAAAAAATTATGTATATCGGAAGAAACCAGAAATCAGTAAGAATCGTTGAGTATGCCAATGAACTATTACATGAGCCAACGTAATAATACCTCGCGGTCGAAATTACGCGATTAAGTTGTAGCATGTGGGATTGCGGTGACGTAGATATACGTAACACTAGTGGTATTAGGTTACATTACGTCGAGTGTAATGCCTGCTCTTGAACCCGCGGTTAACAGTCTACAAAGTTATTTTTAGTAAATGCGAAACCTGAATATAGTTTGTTCAGAATAAGTAACTGAATCGATTCTAATAATTTTTACCCCATGTTATATTTTGTCCCAAAAATATTTTAACAAGTGCGGGTCGGACTCGCACACGAAGGGTTTCGTACGGCAAAATACGTCGAAAAAAACACGTTTGTTGTATGGGAGCCCCCCTTAAATATTTATTATATTTTGTTTTTAGTATTTGTTGTTATAGCGGCAACAGAAATATATAATTTGTGAAAATTTCAACTGTCTAGCTATCGTGGTTCTTGAGATACAGCCTGGTGACAGACAGACGGACGGACAGACGGACAGACAGCGAAGTCTTAGTAATAGGGTTCCGTTTGTACCCTTTGGGTACGGAACCCTAAAAAAGTTAGTTAGACACCGAGCGACACTAAGTAGGTTATCCAATCTCCGCGCTGAACGGTTAGGTACCTAGGTACTATTCAATGAGCGCAACCTACCGCGGCGCGAGTGGTGCGGGTGAGCATGTTTTTGTATGGACAAACAGGTAACTTAACAAGCTTCTAACTTTGTGATTTTTCATGATACAGTTTTGAAATTTTGGACATAGATTCTTTACATAAAAATACTAGACACGTGTTTCGGGTTTCGCATATACTAAAAAGAATGTTGTATAAGGTTCTCACTGCTATACACACACCTTCTCTCTATGAGAAGAATGTGCCACAATTCACCTAAGACCTAAGATTTAGGTAACATTATGTCACGACATAGATTTCACCAGTTGTGGCCCAGTGGTACCTAATGGTCATGACTTAGGAGTTGAAGATCGTGGGTCCGAACCCAGGCAGACGCTTTAATTTGTGTGAATAATTTCATCACCACTGCTCTCAAAATGGTGAAGAAAACATCCTGAGGTAACCAGCTGGTCCTAGAACCAAAAGTTTGTAGACATGTCATCATCATCATCATCATTTCAGCCGAAAGACGTCCACTGCTGGACATAGGCCTCCCCCAAAAGGGGGGGGTTTGCCATAATCGCCACGCTTGACAGGCGGGGAACGCTGCTGCCCATTCTCCGGTACGCCCCTTAGTCGCCAACCTTAGTCGCTTAGTGTTGAAGACATATGACATCTACCAACCCGCTCTCCCGCCCGTGTGGTAGATTATAGCCCACTGCCTCTCGAAGAGGAGGTCTGTCTCCCAGCTGTGGGAACATTAGGTATATTTATTTTTATTTTATTTTATAGGCTAATAATGCTTACATATTTCACCACTACGAACGAAAACAATGATCTAAAAGCGATCAGAACCCCACATCGATCTGAAGACAAATAAATAGTTTTTGGATGGGTTACCAAATTAGTCTATCTAGACTACGCGTTACACCCTTGGAACTACAGGGTTATGAACAACTTTTACTATGGGACCAAACTGAAACCGAGAAAAAAATCAGCTGTTCCCTAAATTTTGAGAGTTATACGAACACAAATGTAGGGAACACCTGTTTTTTTTTCGCGATTTCAGGTTTGCTCCCATAGTAAAAGTTGTTCATAATGATGAGTACAATGGCCTCTTAAGAGGTTGTTAATGTTTTACCAATAACCCTGTATATGCCCTGGATTTTTTCCTCCATTTTGATGTTCCTACGGCCAGTTCAATGATGATCTTCTTTTGTTTCAGCACGAGGTAAAATCAAGAAATACTCACCACTCCTAGCAGGCATCGGAGTCAAGGTCCTTGCAATAGCTGGTCTACTGTTCGGTGGTCTGACTCTCCTGGTTACAAAGGCCCTGGTGGTAGCTAAGTTGGCATTTGTGGTGGCTGCGGCCTTGGGCATCCAGAAGCTGCTGAGTGGTGGAGGACTCAACAATATAAGTGGAAAGGTGAGCGATTATGTAAGGATTTTTGGACTTTATTCTTTTGAGTTTAGGGATCTATTTTGATTGCAAACCGGATCTTTATTGAACTTGACTGCGTACTTGCAAATATTACCCCTTTGCTTTAGAATTCAGAATCTGAATATTTTCTTGCCAGAGTTGTTCTTTCTATTCTTCAATTTCTTTAAAAAATCATACCACGCCAAGCTTTTTGGATTTTATCACGATACCTACTTCTGTTAAGGCGGGGTAGAAAGCAAAATAGCCTAACTTCAATATGATTTTTCATGAAATTGATAAGACTTAGGTATAAAATAAAAATAACATGAGTAACTACATGATATTTCCACACTTATTGTGTAACAGAAACACAAAAAAATAAACTTTTCTAGATAAAAAACATCACGATGTTACCTCCAAATTTCACGACTTTTCGATTTGTACATAATATGCTTATGACTACTAGAATAAAAATTTGATGATTAATGTAATAACACAAGGCGACAAAAATTGTGGAAGCATTTTTTTTTTATTCCTTTTATTTGTGGTTTTATTACGATGATAAGCTTATAGCACTTACGACGTTCTTAGTTCGTGGAAGAAATCATCTTCCGTCTCACATTGCGGGAACTGTTTTCGTCGTGTTTGATGAGAGGGGGCACGGGTGAAATTTGATTTTATGCGCCCCCTTAAGGCAGTTGAATTGCAGTTTAATGTTATTAGTTATTACTGTACAAGTAGAAACAGCTACAAAAAAAAATAGTATCTAATATTAAGAGGAAATGCGGGTCTATTCTCCATAGAAACGCTCTCCCCTGTTTTCTTTCTAGTTAATGACCATAAAGCAATGGTTTTTTTTTTGCGGAATAATAAATATTAACTACTTATATGTCCCTATGTCTTCCTTTTTGATGATACATTAATTTTATAAGCACTAAAGAACCCTCAAAAATGCCGACTTAAACCGCTGTCAACAGAGGCCTAGTGTACGAATTTGACCACTATTAATGCAAAAATAAAAACATAGAGACACAGTATATATCCTTCTTATTCAGTTTATGAAATATCTTTTAAATTATTCCAATATAGAATGAGGAAATGGGCGAAAGCCAAACCTCGAAATATGACTTTTTACTTAGGCTTTTTCAAAAGTTTCTCCGACGGCAGTTCCTCTCAACCTTTATGATTTCGTGTCCTCCGTTTTCTCTGTGAACATACTGAGGCGGTCATCAAGAGTTCCAATTGTAGAAGTAAATATTTGTTGGTCCTATGGTAATTAAAAGAATTAAACATCAAATAAGATATCCGATTTTTCCTCAGCTCGCCGGCTTCCAGTCATCCCAGCAGTGGGCGACCCCCACAGCATCAGCAGCCACCTACCCTTACGCCAGGTCTTCAAATATCGCGAATGACGCCAATGATCTAGCTTACAAGGCTCAAATTAGCTCATAAGTGTAGATGAAAATTATTCGTGCTTAAATATTTTGACTACGTGATAAAAATATGAATAGGGTTGACGGCAAGCCATATTAGGACTTATAGCTGTTAAAATTATGCTGAGTCCAGAATATAATTTTTAAATTAATATTAAGAATGTGTTCCATGTCCAGGCTGATCTTATTTTTATTTTTATCGAATAGTATTTGCAGTAGGTACTTTTGCTGCATATTTATTTTCATTTTTATAATTTTAACAGATTCAAAATTTAATATTAAATTATAAAGTATAATCCGATATAAAATTATAATCATAGGCTTATTATTTTTTGTAAAATTTCAAAATAAGAACAGATTTCCAATGATCTTGTTAATTTTAGGTGAATGTTAAAAAATTATTGATTAACTATTAATTTTAAGTTATTTAACTAATTTCATGGTGCGTTTGTAAGCTTTAAATTTTAAAGTATTTATTTTAAAAGCTGAATGAAATGGTGCATGGTTCGTTATGAATTTTAAAGTATTTATATTATTATAAATTTTATGGGGAAAATCTGTACAAATTTAAAACAAAAGTTTGGATGGTGCAGGGTAAGAGCAATAAATAATAATAAAAAAAAACATTTTTATTTTTGAGTTATTGTATAAAGCGGACTTTGGATCCGAAATTATTTAAAAATAATAACTAGTTTTTATATTAAATATTACGGGTTTTGTGTAACCAAACTTACTTAAATATAAGAATAATTATTATTCAATAATAAGACTGTCCAATTACTTTTAAGAGATAAAATAAACTGAATTCTTATTGACGTGTCATTGTTTTCTTTTCCTTTGTCCACAAAGGCATTTGTCAATACAAATAGTCTTCCACTCCTCTTCCTAAATTTCCTAAAGATTAGTGGTTATCGCCACTTAATTCCGCTAGTTTAGTCGTAGTTTTTTCGGTATAGGCGCAGAATGCCCACTTCTCAAAATGGCAACTGAGTCTCTAATGGACTAATTCTCAAAATGGCTAATTCTATAAATGACTAATTCTCAAAATGCTTAATTCTTTAAATGACTAATGCGCGAAACGGCCACTTCTATAAATACCTAATTCTCAAAAGTAGATTGTAGAGTTGTATGTTTATTATTTATTATTACGATGAAATTCTATTTCAATAATTGTCCTTTTTAACCGACTTCAAAAAAGGAGGGGGTTTTATTCCGACCGTATATATATATTTTTTTAATGTGTGTTCGCGGATAACTTCGTCGTTTATGAACCGATTTTGATTTTTTTTTTTATTGGATAGGAGATATGCCAAGGGTGGTACCATGATAAGGAAACCAGGATCTGATGATGGCGTCCCAGTGAAATCGAGGGGAACATTCGAAAATCGTAGGAGCGACTAGTGCGTTTGTTAAGTTTTCATTAAGTATTTTAAAGCACTACAATTTAATGAAGGCACGGAGTCGATCTGATGATGGAGTCGAAAGACAGTCGAGGGGACTCCTCAACGATTTACAGCAGTTACCTTGTGTTTGGGCTTGTTTAATTTGTTATGAACTTTACACCTAGATGGGTTGTGATTGTCATTAGGGGTCTGATGATGAAGACGAAGGACAGTAAAGGGAACTTCTCAACAGTTTTCAGGAGCTACCTTGTGTATGTTCACCGATTATTCAAAGACGGCTGGACCGATTCCAAAAATTCTTTTTTTATTTGAAAGGTGGAAACTCTCGAGGTGGTCCCATTATCATCAAGTTGGAAATTGATGAGAGAATCCCATGGAAATCGAGGGAAACCCTCAAGTTTTATAGGCAAATTTATAGCGATTTGGGTATTTTTTAAAGTAACTTGAGCGTTTGCTCTCGGAAATCATCATTTGGTAAAGTGGAGCTGATGATGAAGACCACAGATGGCCATCGGAACTACTCAAGGACAAATATTTCACGGGTTGCGATTCGATTACTTTAATATGGTTGCTAAGCAATTTATGCTCATCACAATGCGTATGGTGAGTGATTGTTTAGGAGTTCTACTGGTTCTTACCGGGAGAACTCCTCAACAATTAACGTCCCAGCATCGGGAAAAGCAATATTTTGTAAAAGGTGATGAACAGTTGGCATTAGGCTATTGTAACTTAGATAAATTACAAACTGACCCACTAAAAAGTGAAAAATAAAAACATTTTTACAAAAAAAAAAACAACCGACTTCCAAAAAAACCACTACAAATTGAAAAATAACTTTAATTTCGGAAGTCGGTGTCTTTGGTTCCGCATTTTCGTTTATCGACACCAACTTCCGAAATAAAACTAAAACTATTACCGCAAATAAAACTATTTTCTTTCTTTCTAAAATTATTAACAATGCAACAACAATGAAATACCAGTATTTGACATGACGCAATTCCACAACCCAGATAATGGGTAATACAATAACTGGGTAAGAGTAGTTGTCAGACTTTTAGACTTCTGACTACCCATGACGACTGTCATTCGTAGATATTTGACCTCAAAAAGCACGTTAAGCAACGGCTTAACCCCTCCATGCGTCAAGAAGCACGTTATGCAACGGCTTAACCCCCCCATGCCTCAGAGAGCACGTTCAGCAACGGCTTAACCCCTCCATGCCTCAAAAAGCACATGAAGCAACGGCTTAACCCCTCCATGCCTCGCGTGACGACTCCTGGCCACCGTAGGCGCGGGCCTGCGGACGGAGAGTAATGGGTAGCTCACCGTCCGATCAAGACCAGGCCCGTGCCGGATGGCGCGAACGTGTTCCACGCGCGCCTCAAAGAGATGTAAGCATCAGAGAAGGGGCCCGTTAGGGCCGAAGCCTGCCGCGTTAGCGGGATTGTCCGAAAGTTACCGCTGCCCCGGAACATAAAGGGCTAAGGAAAGATCACGAACCCCTCCCGCACCGCGCTGCTACTTCAGGCAACGTCTCAGTTAAACGGTCAGCCTATAGATGCAGCTGAATACCAGTATTTTACATGGAGCGACTGCCTATCTGACCTCCACAGTACAGTTACAAGGTATGACGATAGTCACAATACACATTGGTAAAACTTGTTATCAAACTTTTGGGCTCAAATATCATCGACTGACAGGGGACCAACAGCTTAACGTGCTTTCCGAGGCACGGAGGGGTCTCGGTATGTAAAGATGAACACCCATCCACAGATCAACCGCGGCAAGCGTAGCTTAACCTGATCGATCTACCTGTGCGGCTGTTATCATTTAGCCACTGGCTACTCCTCCGGGTTGTCGCAGTATGCTATTGCTGAATAAAACCCTATAATTGCCCTTTTCAAAACTTCAAACAGAGAATACCTGTTTTCTTTACGTATAATTCCAATCGCATTCAGCTGATTAATCAATCATTGATTATAGTGTTCCTGCTGTAGATATTTCTATATTTACGCATTACTTCTTCAATATTATGTCATGTTGGTCTGTGTGGTGCCGGACTTAAAGACTACCACCACCCCTTACTTCCCGTGGGTGTCGTAAAAGGCGACTAAGGATCGTACCGGAGAATGGGCAGCAGCGTTCTTTATGTATTCCACCATCATACCATACTGCGATCGCCAACCCGCCTGCCAAGCGTGGCGATTATGGCAAACCCTCCCAAAATTGGGGGAGGCCTATGTCCAGCAGTGGACGTCTATCGGCTGAAACGACGACGACGACGATTATGTCATTATGGCCTAGTGAATAAGCCGTGACCATGCACTAGGTTGTGGGTTCAAATCCTGGTACGTACCAATATGACTTTTTAAATTTATATAAATTTTCCGAGTTTATCTTGAACATTACTCACACCGGTTAAGAAACACATCGTGATGAGACATGGGGGCCTAAAAAGGCCACTTTGGCAGAATCATAAAAGGATAACATAATGGACAGTTAACTGTTAAGTTAATAGTATCAAATCCCATTGGTGAAGCATTTTTCAGTTATTTTTTTTTGTCTGTGCTAAAACTAGCACAGACAAAAAAAAATAACTGAAAAATTTGAATTGAATTGAATTGATTGGTATTTACCGATCAATCCAATCCAAATCCAATCCCAATCTCTTTGATTGTACCTACGTAGTGAAGCGAAAAAAAGAAAAACACGGACTGTCTTCGCCATTTTATAATTCATAATGTTATCATTTTAAGATTTTCCAAAGTGGCCCTTTCAGGCCCCCTGATGAGCAATTCTCGTTGAAACGTCACTCCAGACTTTATAAATAGTATCATGGTATTTTTGTCTGTCAAGTCTTCGGT
This sequence comes from Mesoligia furuncula, assembly GCA_916614155.1. Classification (NCBI taxonomy): domain Eukaryota; kingdom Metazoa; phylum Arthropoda; class Insecta; order Lepidoptera; family Noctuidae; genus Mesoligia; species Mesoligia furuncula. Next base: position 2,005,649 of record OU744813.1, on the reverse strand, counting down.
TCTAGAAACATCGACTTGAAAGCCTACTTATTTCTACGGGTAGTAAGTACAGTCTTACGGTGTGTATATACAACTAACATAACGGTCGAAAGTCGACGAAGCGTCAAACTTTATTATAGTGTTCATGAAGAACTGGTAGCGCCATCTCTTGGTAACTTTAAGTAACTATTACTTCTTAAGTAGTTTTGAGTAATGATAAGTTCGAAGTGATGAAAAACATATCTTAATCAGACTTGTTGTAGATTTCTTTAAAAAATACCACAAATTATTTTTTATTCTCAAATTGGGACCTAAATCTAAATCGATGTTGCATCAATATCGGCTAATTATTGCACCTTATTCATTGCCGTGAAGAAAAAATATGGGTGGAGTTCATAATATTTTATTAATATACGTTATCAAATTATTTTTATCCAGCCTGAATTGTTGTAGATGCAACGAATACATTGCAAAGACATTACTTTCATTAAACTTTTCTAAGATTGAACCAACTGGAAATAAATATTAGTGTTCCTTTAACTATTTATTATCTGTATTAACTACAATATACTATTTTATAAGTTTTGGCTTTACTCAGTACTGTAGTGTATTAGTTTTGAAGTTTAATTAAATTATATACTGATAGTGAATTTAATTTAAGTTGAAAACTTTCATAATTTATTTTATCCATCCATCCATATTTTTCCATGTCCATTCGTGTCGTGTCCACTGTGTCACCCTTTGTACAGTTTCTATATTTATGTCTGTAATTTATTTGGTGTACATAATAAAGAGTATTCTATTCTATTCTACATTACTACTTTTGTTAGAATTTAATAAAATATCAATTGAATTGTTTAATTCGTTTTCAATTCTCATTCTGACTCTTTTAATCTAACGTTTATTTGGAGAAAGTTTCCAAAAAACGTCATGTTTCATTGGAAAATCATGAAATATTAGATATTTACATCAAGAAAAATATCTACAAAAATGACTATTAAAAATACAATTTTCATAATCATAACCAAAAAATCTCCTTCAGCATTTCCTAAAAATCATAAACAAGACATTCTCCCATCTCAAGCCGTTTAGAAACTAAACTGTGTAAACGGACGAACCCACTTTTATACTAGTTTTTAATATAGATAGAATGTGAAAAAAGAACATGCCATCTTCACGCACACATAGACAGCGGTGCGTGGGTACGAGCGTGTACGTACACGCCTTTCACTCACACACATAGATGGGAAAATGATTGGATAGAGAGATGAATGGAGTAGACATGAAAAAAAAAATTTTCAGTGGTTGGAAGACAAAAATCTTGAGTATCAATACTTAGTAAATGTGTGAACTGCACCCTAATTACGTAACACACTATCAATCGGAATCTAAATCATTTTGAAGCAAATTGCTAATTCATTGCTTCATAAGTTCGAAAGATTTTACTGCTCAACATGTAAATAAAGCAATGAATGTTGTTGAACTGTCAAAGTGAAACCGGTGTTACGCAACTCCTCCGCTGTTTGCAGTACCATTCATAAATTTATATTTAATATAATATGTATACATACTAGTTTTGGAGATAGTTATAGGAAATCGTTATTAAACCTGCAATTTGCAAAGCTTTTCAGTTTAATCTGGTAATAACTAATAACGTGTATAAATAATTTACATTTTATGGTCTTTGCATATTTTTATGACATTTTTACTCTAGAACAGTAGTTCTAGAGTAATTTGCATATTTTTTATGGCATTTTTACTCTAGAACTACTGTCCTAGAATAAAAATGCCATAAAAAATATGCAAAGACATATGCAAAGACCATGAAATGTCGTCTGTACTTATGCCAGCACATCAAGCTACTACAATCTGTCGAATTTCTTTAATAGATTCTCAACTTTATCCCTAAAGTATAAGGTTCAATGTTGATTGGAAAAATTGGACAGTTTCGGGTAGCTTGATGTGCTAACGTCTGTACATTATTGATTGATACAGTTACTCTATTTCTATTAATTTTATGTATTTACCGTTGCAATGATTGGGTCTGTGTTCGAGACGATTGTACATTAACAGTTCAGTCAGGCGTTGGAGTTTTTATATAGAAAAACGAGATTCTATAAAAGGTTTGAACTTTAGGGATTCTGGCTCAAAGACAACATCAAAACTACTGCTTCAAAAAAATATTATGATCATTTTCGACTCCATTCCCTCCACAACATTTATTATGTAGGCGGGAAACTTTCTCCACTACAACAAAGACGTTATGCCTGTGTATGAGTGGCACTTTCACTTCAACACATTTTTGTTGTATTTTGTTCCGTTTTCTCACATTTATAAGTATGATTGTGAGTTACAATAAATTAAACATAATGATTTTATTTATTTTTCATACTTATTGAAATTGTTTCACTGCTTTCTAATGTTTGATTTTAACAAATCAATCAATCAACTCAGCCTATCAAAGTCCACTGCTGGACATAGGCCTCTCCCAGGCTGCGCCACAACACCTGACCTCCGCCTTACGCATCCAGTCTCCTCCATCTCCATCCTCTTAAGGAAAATTGAAAACTGTTTTAAACTTTTAAAGATTTCTCTATTGGTCTTTTAAAAGATAAAGAAAACTTTGACGTAGTAATCTAAAACTTGAGATAAGGACCTTTTGGTTTTAAATTCAATGACCAAAATGTTTCATTGAATTTCTGTTCAATCATAAAGATCTTGTTGCTATCAACGAAAGGGTTTCCATTGCATTCTTGCCAGAGCATTCCATGGCTACAACTCGACAGTATGGTGATATTGATGCTAAGATACCTAATCTATACATAGCAATGTTACTCGTTTTTATTATTTCATAAAAATGAACTATAGAAAATACAATTTGTGCTCCATTGATGACAATAGGCTTGTGGCGTATGACATAGGACTTAAACGCAACTGGCAAAATATGGCTGTACGAAAGGTACACCTCTGCTCTAACCCTTTGGGTAAACCAGGCGTAATATTATGGCATGTATAGAAAATACAAAAAATATTTCACAAAGTTCTGAACGTAGTACTATTTTCACAGTTCCCTCGGATTATTACTACCTTTAATACCTATTTAGTGATTAAAGACTAATTACGTAATTGTTAGTAAACTGTTCGATATTTACTTACATTTTCTCCAAAGTTTTGAGAACTGCAACTATTGAAAATGTAATCACATCACCACACTAATATTATAAAGGCGAAAGTTTGTGAGGGTGTGTGTGTGTTTATATATTTATATGTTTGTTATTTCTTCACGCCCAAACGGCTGGATCAATTTTGATAAAATTTTGTGTGGAGGTAGCCGACACCCCGGATTAACATACAGGCTAGTTCTTATCCCGATGTTCCTACAGGATCGACATTTACGTGGGTAAAACCGCGGGGCGCATGATAAGTGATTCATGAAATGCATCAATCGTTACCATTTAACTCTGAAAGTTTTACTAGATCTTATTATTTGACTCAACTACTTCTTTTAGAATATTACATAACATCACGCATGTTATCCTCGAAAGGTAAGGTAGAAGCCCACCCACATTTCGCCAGTTAAGTTTAAGTCAACATGTAATATTTGTCCTACTGAACAACTTTTCTTCACAACTAAAAATCATCACCATCAATACTCAATACAAGAAAATTCAACCCATCTCATAGGCTTTAAGGCTAATAAAAAGAAAAAAATCTCTTTCACCGACGAAGGAATTTGGGGCCTCGCGACGTCCGCTACAACACCTTTCTCTCGCTTTCACACAGTGAGATCGGGTAAACACAGTGCCCTCAATGGTTTTATTAACCCCATGACATAACACCATAACTCCTCAAAACTTTATTCAATAAACAACTTTAGTTACTAAGTTGTAAGGTTCAAAATTAATTGGGTTTGGGTTACGAGTTAGGTCGAAAGTGTGGTGGTCTAGGAGTAAAAACAAGTGGGTATGTCGTTTCCACTTTTTTTTATTTCATTGTGAGATTAGGCGCCCACCCGTGTGATAACTCTATAATTCATATGGTGTTTTCTATGGGTTATATTAGGGTTATGTTTGATGGGATTGAGGCTGTGTGCTTCGATGGCTTGTTGAGCAATAGCGTGTTCACTTCTTGAGCAAGAAAAGAAAATTCTGTTTTAATTTATACTACTTTTAGTTGACTGTCAAGATGTATAAATAGTTACAGTACTTTATTTTGTATGTGCACCATTTAAATTACAATAGAATTGAAAAATATATATTGGGACAAGCTAATTATCAAATCAGAAACTGTTGTAGATTTATTGTATTCTAGCTGTTACCCACCACTTCGTCTGCGATCAGGATAAAAAGTAGCTTATGTTCTTCTCCGGGTCCTGGTGTATCCATGGGTTAAATTTCATCCAAATCCGTTCAGTCGTTTTGGCGTCAAAGCGTAATAAACAAACATACTCATTTTTGCATTTATAACATTAGTAAGGATTCCACTAAATAGCACTTAGTCTGTTCAAACACAGAGAGGACAGTAGTATTCAGGGGGAAGCGCAGGGTAGTCCATGTACCAGGGGGATGAGACCGAAAACTTACAGTAAATAGAGGAGACCAAAGCCCGATAGAAATATTTTCTTTATCATCATCCGCCTAGCCTTTTCCCAACTATGTTGGGGTCGGCTTCCAGCAGTAACCGGATGCATCTGAATACCAGTATTTTACATGGAGCGACTGCCTATCTGACCTCCACAACCCAGTTACTGGGTAATACGATACCCCTTGGTAAGACTGGTTGTCATTATTTCGGGCTTCTGATGACCCGTAACGACGGTCAAAGATCCAAGAATGACAGCCGGGGCAAACCAGCTTAACATGCTTGATTGTGTTAAAATTAATATTCTGTTAAAGATTTTACTGATTCAACTTTCAAGATGAGTCTAAAATATTGATAACGAAAACCGAAAAACTTTAATACTATAAAACCTGCAGATTTCAAAAGATTCTGGCAGTATTAAAGTGAATGTTGTTCATTATTAAACGATTCTTATCAGTATTTAAATAGAAAGGAGAAACTGCTTTTTTTTTGTTTGAAATTCAAGGCAAAACTGAAATAATAATGTTATAATAATGAACATAGTACCTTTCTTAATTATGTGTATGTAATGTCATGAATGGATTATAAAATTCAGTTCTAAACTTCAAGACATAAAGAAAATCTCTGAAATAAAGATCTGAAATCAGTAAGATTAAATTTTTGGGAGTCTTCGGTAAAATAATAATTATGATTTTTTAATCAATGTGCAAGTTTCTTTATCTAATCTTTTTCTGTTATGGATAGTTTTAAATACTGTCAACATTGAAAGCTATCTTCAACAGAAATATTATTTTATTCATGTAACAAAATTCCACTATTCTGTAAGATGTTCTGTCTTGTACTTTAAGAATGGAGACTTTACAAAACCAGATATTCTTTCCTTAGAAAAAGCACAGACATCAAAATGACATCAGTTCCATGATCCATTATGATTTCTTATTACACAGCTCCAACCAAACCCAACATACCGCAGGTGTACCGGTTCACTTACTACCAAAAAATCCACCACACCTTCGCATCAGGTGGTACATTTCGCAACAGCCATTCGCGAGCCGGATGTGGCATTTTTCTCTTGAAGGTGAAAGTGTACGATGTAGCACACACAGTCGAAAGTGACGTGAAAGTAAACTCGCGGATATGTTTTGGTAATTTACGAGAGACGAAAGCGTGAGGAAGGAAGGATGGGCGAATGGTGTGGGCGAAATTTTTGGTAGGAATCCGCTTGATGAAGAGTTACCGACGGAGTAAAGATTACGAGTATATTCTACCAGTCGTTCACACTACCTACCTATTTCTATCATGCAGTTTTTATTGGCTAACTTTTCTTTGATGATAGATGGACATTCTAGATCCGGATGCTGTCTCTTTAAAGAAAGATCTACTATGCAACATTGTAAAGACTGACTTAACTACTGTGCAAAAGAAATCTTCGTACCAAAGCTATAATTATAGGAAAGAAATCTCTGAACGACATTTTATTCATTGATGAGACTAAATTAAATTAAATATGGTTCTTTCAATTACCACGTAGTAATTTGTAAAGGCCATATTTCATTTATAGGTAATCGTTCAAAGTATTTTCTCAAACATAATTATATGACACATTACTTATAAGAGACAATTGGTTTAAAAAGTATCGACAAAGTAAATTTTAATTAATTCAGTTACTTTTATTAATATTGTTGTGCAACTTTTAAGGTGTAAGCTTGAAATAGTTTTCGATGGATAAAATCAAATTTCAAACGACTCCGTTTTCATTCTTATGAATTTACAATAGTGAAAAAAGGAAGCAGTTTGAAATAATTTTGCATCAATTTGTCTGTCCCTGAAACAAAATTTTTACAACAAAATTATTAGGTATTAAGAACACTTTTTTACAATTTAATCCTATAAAGTACTATTTGACATAAAAACTCAAAACACCTAACTTTACAAACCAACCTTCATACTATTTAACTCAATACTTCTCTCTCAAAAATATTCTACTCACACCACACAAAATATTACCTAACATTACCCAAATACAAAAACAAAAAAAAAAGTTATTCAACTCAAACTTTCATTTCGGGTGACATCAGTACAGCATCCTTGTTACGTCACTCTCCAAGATGGCCGCCGTAGAAAGTCGGCCGTTGAACCCGACACACTTCCAACGTACTCGAGCATTCGAGAGTAGTCGAGTACTAACTACTCGTATAGTATTGAATGGTTATGTAATATTGGAAATTTTGAAAAGAATGGTCACGACCATTCGTGTAAGATGATTCTTGATACGGTACACTAAGTTGTGTCTTTTTAGACACTATTTTGGGATTTTTGTGGTACGATGAAGGAAATCATATTGTGAAAACGTTTTAGAAAAAGATATTTTTTGTTTTGCTTACATGTTTACTATTATGATATTTTCATGGAGTTTCATGCCCTTTTTTCTTCATATGTACCTTCTACGCTTTGGAATGGGCATCTGCATCTTTCTGACTAACCAACTTCTTGAAAATTCAAATGTACCTATATAATTGGTTTAACCCCTTGTATGTCGTAATTAAAGACACAATTAAAAAGCCATTGTGTCTCGTGTAGATCTTAGTTCCGGCATTCTAAGGTTGCTTGAAACAAATGCTTTGAGTTTCAAGTCTGACTTTGATTTAAGAACTGCTCCGTAATTAAGGGAATTAGATCTATTTACTATAGATTATTCTAATTTGCAAGTTTAACTGCGGTTTCCTTTGAAAAAAATGTTGCCTATAGCATTATAATACTAACCTATTTCCTAGGTAGGTCCGGTTTTTTAATAGATACAGTAATTATGTACATTTCCTGGCCTGCAGCTGCATTTCGTTCAAAAGAAATAGTCGTTTACGCATCAGTACCTATGCGCTTACAAAACATTTTCTTTTTTGGTCAGTTCCTGGTCTTAATTACATCAGTCTCCCCATGTTATTAGTTCCTATTTTTATGGCAACTTACTGCTACTTAATGTTCTTAAAACTTTATAGAAAGTCTTTAAACCTGAGATTTTAAGTCCTATCTAAAATTCTACTGCGTTTTTCCTTGTGTCCTTTAGCTTTTCAATCAGTAAAGACTACAATATCACCTGAAATCTATCCCAGAAGATACAACAGTAGGTACTCTTAAGTCTTCTCCTTATTGTAGATATACTCATCAAGCAATAAGTAAAAGCTAAGCACAGATTTATTATAAACTAGCTGACCCAGCAAACTACGTACCACCTCAGATTTTTTTATTTCGTGAATTTTTCCCATATTTTAATAGTTATTCTGCTATTCGGAGCGGAGGCAAATCCAACAAACTATAAATCTAAAAAGTTATAAATCTATCCAAGCTTTATTTTATTTATATAGAATTTCTAGTCTCTTTAAAAACTCTCAACCCACGCTTTCTTCTCACTGGGGTAAGCAGAAACTACAGAACGCTTTTGCTTGACAATAAACAATTTTCTATTTTTTCTGTTTCTCGTATATCCCTGCACACCATTAATACCCATTTCCACCCATTCAAGCAGGTGCTATGGATGCTATGCTAGGTGGTAGGTATCTGCAGTGTACTCACACTTTCACACTGTGTATGTGTGTGTGCCATTGGCATTCACTCACACAGACGCACACATCCGTGTACCTGACCCCCTTCTGTAACGTCGGGTGAGATTATGTATTTGGGGTATACACAGGAATGCAACATTTATGTGTGTTGTATGTGAAATGTGGTACTAAAATGTATGGGATTTTGTATGAGGTGGGATTTTGTATGAGGTGGGATTTTAATGGGGGTTTGGCACGTGATAATGGTGTTAGCAATAATTATAAGAAAATAAATGGAGGAAGTAAGTTTTCTAATAAGATTTATTTGCCACGCGACGATAAATCAACACAGTACAAGCAATAACAAAGATATGTTTTTATCGAGGGGATTGGATGAGAAAAATTTTAATTACATACATATTTAATGGGTAAAACTGCTACAAAAACTTATCTTCGTTGATGCGGAGGTGAATGCCAGCTCCACGCTGAAGTTTTATTGTATGTGTTAGTCTGTGTCTGTAATCTATCAACACTAGAAGTTAAGTAAACTCCTGTCTGAAATAAGAATTTTCTATTCTAGTCTAAAACGTAAATAATTACTTTTATAATAACAGAATTTAAATCGGTATCTCATAAAACGCGTTGCTTGTGTGAGTGCGTTGATGTCTTTTGTACTACAAACTGCGATAGTTGACACAAAGATTAGATCTGGGTAGTAAATAATGTAGGTTGTATTAATTAGTTCAAGCATTTCTTTTGTAATAATTCTAAACTTAAAAGAAAAATAATTAAAAACTATGTTTTGTTGATTTCGTACTAAGTTATCAATACTATTAACTTAAAATCCTACGCATCATTTTACTCTGGCGCACCTCACGCCTTACAACCGTGACATTCACACATACATACATACTCACAAACACATACCCAGTTATATAACTCATGACACAGGTGCTAACTTTCACGAACTTTCATTTTTCCACCAACAACTTACACTTGAAACTCTACCTTATTTTCTTTGTGATACACTCCAATTTTCAATAACAAACTTTTCATATTTCAATTTACTATACGTTACAGAAAATGCTACCTTATGTGAAACAAGATAAGGTTTAATTTAGAATGGTCTAAAAGTTTATTAGTCAGGTAACGAACGATGAATGAGCCTTTCAGTGTTGCATAACGATTTTGTGTGTAAGGACATTGACCTTACATTGAAGAAAGCGAATGATTTTTAAAGGAGTTATGTATTTATAGAATTATACTTTAAGGTTTTGTTATTTATTATAATTCAGGCATTTTCTGTCTAGGGTAGTTTCTAAGGCATCATCTTTGTACCTATTTTTCTGTTCTGTTTTTTTTCTTGTCTGTTTAGAAGTGTGTACATAAATGGTAAATTAAATAAATAAGGTAATGAAAAGTAGGCATAGGTAAACATTATTTAAAACTTCTTTCTATAAGTAGGTACCTTTTTGGTGTACAAATGTTGTTACCCGTAAGAACTTGTGATTGTCTCTGCGTTTGTAATCCAACCATTGTCCATGTATTAGGTGTAGTTGCAGGTTATCCACATAAATATATAAATTAATTAATTGACGCCATATAGTCTGTTCTACTCTTGCAAATGTCATAAAAAGCAACAAAAAAAATGTATCAAGAGAACGGGTAACAGCGTCATTCTGTCTGCTAAAATCTATCTGATAAAAAAAAACCTATTAGATTTCACACTGGTTCAAGGTATTATAAACACAGAAGTATTTAATTTTATTCTAATACTAGCAGCGCCCGCAGTTTCAACCACATGAGTTCCGATCCTGTGGGAATATCGAGTTAAAAAGTATCCTATGTATTAATCCTGGTTACAAACTATCTGTGTGTAAAATTTTATCGAAATCCGTTGAGTAGTTTTTGCGTGAAAGAGTAACAAACATCCATCCGTCAATCCATCCATCCTCACAAACTTTCACGTTTATTACGTAGTTTTATATGGATTATAGGCTGTAATAATGATGACTGTATCATAGAATTAATCATCATCCATAGCCTGACTTCACCCAACACTGAGCTTAAGACTTCTTTTCATGTGCTAATCCCCTCGCTCCCGTCATAAAAAAACCTCAAAAAATTAATAAAATTTTATCCAATACAAAATTTGACGAATTTGATTATGCCATTCATGTCATGTTGCTTGGTGGTAGGAAGAGATTCTACCTTTACTCAAATATAAAGACTTGAAAGTCAGGAATAAAATGTTTCATCTTCTATTCTTGGTCATGATTCTCCATAAGTTGAAAGTAGGCCTACAGTATAGTACATATAAGTGTCATAAAGAAAGCCAATACAAACCCCTGTTTCCGGAAATAATTGACACAGAACTGCATTCTTAGCGAGAAAGTTAGATCATGCAGCTGCATTATTTACTAAGTAAATCGTATGAAGTGGCAAAGTAATTATCGTTTCTAGTCCAAAATTGGTTTATCTCTTACGTATTGGAGTAAAACCTACAAGATTTAAAAACTATACTGGTAATACTTAATTTATGTCATCATAATGAGGCCACCTGTTTCAAAATTCAAAAGATAATGACACCAACCAATTGTAGGTAAATCATAAAATACATTTACAAAACACTATTACAAAATAAATAAAGACGTTACCACTATTATCTCAATACAGAACCAAATCAAACAATATCACAAAAAGTCACTACTATAAAGGAAACCTTATTGTTCTTTTTTACCTCATACGCATACACCTAACGCCACCTATTGGCGACGAGGCGACATCTTCACGAAGCACATCTAGCGCCATCTCTTGAATACTTTTGCGAATTAAGATGACAGTTGTTTGGCTACAAAACAAAAAGTACAAAAAGTTGAAAGCAACCATCGTCCGTCGCTAGAGAGAGTTGTTTTCAATGTTTTATTCTTTTTGTATTACGAAGCGTTTTGATAGAAACTAGTGAGAAAAAGAAATTGTTCTGTACTGAATAATGTATGTAGGCAGCTGAAATATAACTGGTTTACTGATTGTAATTAGATGGTAATTAGTTAAACTTGTTTGAAGAGATTATTTTTGGAGCTGGCTTAAACCAGTGTTCGTAATTTATTCTTTTTTATTAAAATATCTAGTTAGGGTTATACAGTACAGTAAAGATTATACCATATCTGGGGGCCCAAAAAGGCCACTTTGGCAGAATCATAAAATGATAACATAATGGAAAGTTAACTGTTAAGTTAGTCGTATCAAATCCCATTGGCGGAGCATTTTTCAGTTTTTTTTGTCTGTGCTAAAATACCAATCAATCCAATCCAAATTCAATCCCAATCTCTTTGATTATACCTACGTAGTGCAGCGAAAAAAAGAAAAACACGGACTGTCTTCGCCATATTATAATTCATAATGTTATCCTTTTATGATTCTCCAAAGTGGCCTTTTTAGGCCCCCTGGTACATGCAACTTCTGCGATTCCGTTAAAAGGTATTGCCAAACGTTAATTTAGTTTTAAAATAAGAATATAAAACAAGTAGGGGTCTGTCTAGCTGACAAGTGTGAAGATAGAAAAAGCTAAAAAAAAATCCAGGTAAAAATATAAATCAATTAATTATTAATGATCACTTAGATAGTCGAATTATTTTGCAATAATTTATTGCAGACGAAAAACCTACTGCTGACTTAAAACATGAATCGTGAACTAGACATCAAACCCAGTACCCACTTGAAGATGAGTAACCGGTACCTAACTACAACCACGTAGTAAATGTGAAATGCGAAAGTATACCGTATTCTTATGTACATACAACTCAAACCAAATCAGCAACCGCCGTACGGTCCGACAAACGTCTCTACATGTTCATGGAACTTGATTTCTATATTCGTTGTATTAAGGTGTATTCTTCGTTGTTTTGAAGTTTCTGTACCAGGCATTGGTGATTTCATTCTATGGTCAAATATGAAGTTCAAATGAAAAAGTGGAACCTGTGGTTTTTCTCAATTATTTTTGGGGCAGCTTCTAGTCTAACCGGACGCAGCTGAAAACTAGCATTTTACGTGGAGCGACTGCCTATCTGACCTCCACAAAGACTAAACACACACACACACTAACACTATCACACTCCTTGGTAAGACTGGTTGTCAGACTTTCGGTCTTCTGGCGACCCGTAACGACTGTCAAAGATCCACGAATGATTGACCATCACCTTAACGTGCTTTCCGAGCGATGGAGGGGTCTTTCTTTGTATGTAAAGATGGTCACGATTAGTTACGGTAAGTTAGGGTAAGTTAGGGTTCCGTGTCCCCGTAGAGGCGATCGGCAGCGGCGGTGACCTCTCGCGTCCGACCCTAGTGCAAGCCATGGTACGGAGCGAGAGGGAGTGGGAGGCAGGCACCTCCTTCTACGGAGCAGTCATGCTAGCAAAGGAGGTGGCGGGACGGATGAAGATGCTCCGGGCGTCGGGAGTAAGAGTCTGACACGGCCTTCCGCTCCACCCAGAGCGGGCAAATGACCCCTTCATTTGATGACTTCCCATCCAAAAAAAAAAAAGATGGATCCACGAACCGACCACAGCAAGCGCAGCTTAACCTGATCAATCGATCCATGCCACGAGCCCTTACAACTTTTTCACAGCTACATAATATTATCATGTTGTCTACAAGCCTAGATAACATAGGCGATTAGTCATACTCGGGTGATCTGGCGCCCATATGCTGGTTTGGTCCCTGGGGTGGTCACGGCGTGCTATGTGTTCTGGTGCGCCAGAGATGGGAAGTACTCCTAAGAGGAGGGTCCGGTGACGGACAGCCGCGGCAGGTTCACGGATGAGTGCTTACGCGTGCCCGTGTTCCCGCCGTAAGCGGCAGAGGAGGACACCATGTAGTTTTAGTTTTATTATTTTAGTTTTTTTTTTTAGTTTTTTTTTTAGTCCCACTTAACTGCACTGTCTACCTGTGATAGTGCAGAATACTTGAGCATTTCTCCAAGATAAAAGAAGGAAAAAAAAAGCCCTTTCAGCTTTTTCACAGTTGGGAAAAAGCTGAAAGGGCTAGAGCGTAGACAACATCATAATATTATGTAACTACATAATATTATGATGTTGTCTGCAAGCCCTTAGATAGCATACCTAGGCGATTAGCCATACTACCTATTTGGTACTTTTATGTCAAGTTCAAAGAAAGTTTTATCTTCAACTAAGTTCGGCCTGCGGTTTCACCCGCATAAGTTTCGATCCCGTGGGAGTATTGGGAAAAAAGTTGCATATATGTTAATCCAGAGTGTCAGCTACTTCCATACCAAATTTTATCAAAATTGGTCCAGCCGTTTGAGCGTGACGAACATAATATAAACACACACACATTCACACTCACAAACTTTCGCCTTTAGTGTGATTTCTTTTAAAAATGCTCTGTATTTTACCCTATTTGTTGAGTTCCAGTACAGTTCTGATTAAAGGGTAACTTCAAATAATTACCTAGTTAGGTACGGTGGAAAAGGAAAAGAATTTTGAAGTAAACTGATCATTACTTCATATTATGGATCATGCCCACGAGCTGGTTCGCGTTGCTGACGCTTGATTTGACCAGCAAGCTTTATAAGTTTTTTTAAATTCAATAGAAAAAGACAAAAATATTGGCTTTGAAAATGTTATCGATTTAGTAACCTGAATATACTTAATTTTAATGAGCTTTGTGATTTTTTCCTCATTATCTATGTAGGTATGTTTATGTGCTTTTTATCTTTAAGTCTTCAGTCATTATCAGCTTACATTCGATTGATCTAGTGAGAAAATAAAAAAAACAAACCTAGTACTGACAAAATTACTGGACAATATCTTTGTTCTAAACTAAGACCATTTGTCAGACTTTTTGTGCTGCGGACTTTCAGTTACGTCAGTCATAGATATTCGTTACTCGCCTTGGTAAATGGGGCCCCATTTGTAAAGAATACATACAACATAGATTTAAATATTTTAAATCTGAATAAAAGCAACTTGCGATTCTACTCAGTATCTAACGCGCCGGGCACCTTATTCATAGTACTACCACTATTTCATTGAAGCTGTCCACCCACGTCCAATAATAATCAGTGACCGTTTTTTGTAGGAGAAAAATTGAACGTACTAAAAGGCAACAGTGCAATGCACACGTCCTACAAAAAGTCGGTCAGAAATAAAATCGGTGCATCCCGTCCGTCCGATTATCGGTCAATATTGGTACGTTCGGAAATATGCGTCAACGCACAATACTCACTGATAGTCGGCTGCATGCACTTGCTAGGGAAGGACGTTTTTTTGAAGACAAAGTGAGGGACGTGTACTCGGTCGGTCACAAAATCGGTCATAAGAATCGGAGGAATAATCGGTTGGATTATCGGTGCTACAAAAAGTCTGACGTGGGCGGGCAGCCTTATCAAAAGTCACCGCCCCATGCCGGTGGCACCTGACAGGCGGTGATTAGACACACACTGCCGCACACTTTCTGGTGCCGAGACCATGACACTTTATATAAACTGTAGTAATTATATGGCTTGAAAGTGAGAGTTTATTTTAGGATTGGTAGAAGCAGTGTTTTGTTTCTGGGTATCTACTCGTATTTATTGGGTATTCCTCGAAACGCACCAACTTTGATACGCACCAAAAGTTTTCCTGGAAAAAAATGAAATAAAAATAAAAATATTATAATTTTATTCCTCGAAATACAACAACGATGAAACTTAGAGAAGAGCATGAAGGATTCTTAATAAATGATATCGATAGACGTTGGTGCGTTACAAAGTTGGTGGGTTTCGAGGAATACCCCGTATTTATCTATACGCGCTCAAGGCAGAGCACCAGCAAGATGGACGCGATCAAGAAGGTTGTTGGAGGTATCATTTACCAAGCGGTGCGAAGACCGCATAACTTGGAGACGCGTCGTGTGTAATCGCGATCGAATGAGAAAGAAGGGAGACGTATCTCCCAAGATCCTACAGATCATCATCATTATCATTTCAGCCGAAAGATGTCCACTGCTGGACAAAAGCAAGCAAGCACCTCCACTTCGACCGGTTCTGTGCTTCTCGCATCCAACGGGTTCCTGCGGCCTTCACAAGGTCGTCGGACTACCTTCTGGGAGGCCTTCCAACGCTACGTCTTCCGGTTCGCGGTCGCCACTCCAGAAACTTTCTGCCCCATCGGCCATCTGTTCTGCGAGCAATGTGCCCTGCCCACTGCCACTTAAGTTTTGCAATTCCTCGGGCTATGTCGGTTACCTTGGTTCTCCTGCGGATCTCCTCATTCCTGATTCAATCACGCATGGAAACTCCAACCATAGCCCTCTCCATTGCCCTTTGGGTGACTTTCAGCCTTTATCATCTATAGATAGATAGAATATACTTTATTGTACACATAAATTGTAATAGCTCTTTTACAATAGGTGTTGCTAACTAGCTGGGCCCGCGACTACGATAATTATGCAAACAAACAACTTGGGAGATGCATTTGTGCAGCAGTCGACTAAAGCTGTAGGCTTCTTTGAATGCAATAGCTAATTGAGTAAACAACAAACTGCAATCACTACACCGTTGTCCAGACTTAGTGATGCTAGCAATTTCTACTATTAAAACCACAAACACACAATGTCATAATGTTACATCAAACGTGTGCGAAGTACCTATTATATCAATGTTGAAATGGATTTATATCCGTTTTCTAGTGAAAACGGGTATTCATTTAGTTGTAGGTACACTAGACGACATCTAAATGAATGCCTAAATAAAAGCCAACTGTTGCATTTTCAACATTCTACGTTGAGGTGAGCGTTGAAATTCCTACAGCTCGCTTTTATTTAGGAATTTATCTTGGTAAATGATGATTGGTTTTATTTATGTAATTAAGTCTAGACAAACTTTTACACGTCAATCTTGTTTTAAAAACTAGATGATGTCGCAGACCGGAATAACTCGGCGTTTCCTGTCTACTCTGAGAAGAAAGGCCGAAACAAACTCAGAGGTCACAGTCTCTTTTAAAGTCCAGACATAATCTTAGCCAGATCATGAGAAGACCATGATGAGGGACTTGTGGCTAAATAATAACAGCCGCACGAGTCGATCGATCAGGTTAAGCTACGCTTGCCGCAATTGGTCCGTGGATGGGTGACCATCTTTATATACAAAAACCCCTCCGTGCCTCGGAAAGTTAAGCCGTGGGTCCCGGCTGTCGTTCATAGATCTTTGACAGTCGTTCCGGGTCGTCAGAAGCCCGAAATTCTGACAACCAGTCTTACCGTGGTATTTCATATTACCCTGTAACTGGATTGTGGAGGTCAGATAGGCAGTCGCTCCATGTAAAATACTGGTACTCAGCTGCATCCGGTTAGACTGGAAGCCGCCCCCGACATAGTTAGGAAAAGGCTAGGCAAATGATGATGATCATGTGAAGACCATGTAAATTAGTGGCTGAAATGGTCTTTTCAGGAAAGAACTACACAGATTAAATGGACCTGTCCAGTCAGTGCACGCATTTGTAATCATGCAACTCAACATGGTAGATGTCGCCTATAGTCCGCACGAAACTATAGTAAAAGTTAAGCTTTAGTGTTACTTAAATGACTTAAATTGGCGTCTTTTTGTTTTTTCGCGGCCATCAACCAAATCTAGTTTTTCTAGATAGTGTAACAAACGAAACTTATTTGACATGCATATCTCTAAACTCAGTCCGAAATGAGTTATTAAGAAGTGTAATTTTACTGTAGCTAATTAAAAGTCGGACTATAGATGGCCGCGCCTTGGGTGGGGATGGGGGTGAGGGCGGCGGGGTTGCCTATTGTTCGCAAAACACGTACTCGTCGTCGTCGTCTTCGTCGTCGTCGTTTCAGCCGATAGACGTCCACTGCTGGACATAGGCCTCCCCCAATTTTGGAAGGGTTTGCCATAATCGCCACGCTTGGCAGGCGGGTTGGCGATCGCAGTATGGTATGGTGGTGGAATACATAGAGAACGCTGCTGCCCATTCTCCGGTACGATCCTTAGTCGCCTTTTACGACACCCACGGGAAGTAAGGGGTGGTGGTATTCTCCACACAGACACGTACTGAGTAATGACAAAAGCACCCCCTCCATCTAACCGCTCACATACCTAAGGCGCGACCAACTAGTTCCGCGCGGACTATATCTATCTATGAAGCTCGTAATGTTCCAATGCTAAGCAAAAGCCACTCTTTCCCTTGTCCACACACACTGACACCATATCTGATAACATAATTTTATTAATTACCGACTTATATTTACACTAGCTTTTGCCCGCGGCTTCGCTCGCGTTAAGTATTATAAAAAAAAAAAAATACATTTACATCCTCCATCATCCCTTATTTTATCCCCATGGGGGTTGAATTTATCAAAATCCTTTCTTAGGGGATGCCTACGTCATAGTAGCTACATGCATGCGAAGTCTCAGCCCGATCGGTCTAAAATTGACAAAGTTTCATACAAACTTTCATCCCCTATTTTATCCCCTTGGGGGTAGAATTTGTCAAAATCATTTCTTAGCGGATGCCTACGTCATAACATCTACCTGCATGCCAAGTTTCAGCCCGATCCCTCCAGTGGTTTGGGCTGTGCGTTGATAGATCACTATGTCAGTCAGTCATCTTTGAGTTTTATATATTTAGATTTTTCACCACACATACAAATTATCGGTAAATAATAATAAGGCATTAATCTATGGTAGCAAAAAGTGTAGGTACCCAGACCCAAAGCTGCGGCTTTTGCTTTTTTATCTGACATCGCAAACCGTGAAAGGCCGAAGTCCGAGTTATCGAATCTTTCATCATTGGAAGGAATAGGAAAGCAATACGTATACTCGCTGTTACTTTTACTGATACTTTTTAAAAGTAATTCAAACCACAGACCACTTTTAAGGCCGCAACACACTTGTCTGTGTGGTGCCGGATTTAAAGAATAGTACCACCCCTTACTTCCCGTGGGTGTCGTAAAGGCGACTAAGGGTCGTACCGGAGAATGGGCAGCAGCGTTCTATATGCATTCCACCATCATACCATACGGCGATCGCCAATCCGCCTGCCAAGCGTGGCGATTATGGCAACCCCCTCCCCCAAATTGGCGGAGGCCTATGTCCAGCAGTGGACGTCTATCGGCTGAAACGACGAACACACTTGTAACACCCGACGCCATCCCACGCTTACTTATTTTCCAAATGACGAAAATGGCTCAACGAGATGAAAATTGTGGCTAATGAGCAAGCTTGATTGATGTCGCGTAACGTGGTATGTTATAAGTCTGTTTCCGCCTTTATTCTGTCCCACCGCCAGAGAAGCGAGTAGAGCAACTAAACCAGTTACCGAGCAGCGAGTGCGCCACGGTGTCGAGCTATTATTAGCTGGTCAAGCAATCAACTTTGAACCTTATGCCTTAGGGATAAAGTTGAAAATCTATTAAAGAAATTTGACAGATTGGAGTGGCTTGATGTGCTGGCGTCTGTACCAAACGAGTGTCGCTGAGCGAGTAGTCTCTTTGATAGCTCTCGTCGCTGCAACAAAGAGTACTCGTCGGCGGTGTGAACAGACGGATGAATTATTAAAGATAAATAATTATATATTTATTTGTAAACATGTGTATCATTCATTATACATAATTATAAATGTAAATGTGGCTGTAAAAGTGAAAATCTGTGAGTTCCAACATGTTATGCCACCATTGGCGTACAAAATAAATTATAACCACTTGAAATATATTATAACACATTTATGAAAGATAAAAAAGCAAAACAAAATTAAAATGTAACAGAAATAGATTAGAAACTGTCTTTTAAAAAATCTTTAACGTAACATTATTAATAGATTTTTTTTTTAAACGTTGCCCCACATTAGGAGTTTCTCCTATATTGTGGGTGCGTTTACAAACATGTAAACTCACATACACAAACAGCCAGACCCGGAACAACTGCTTGTAGGTCATACAAATATTTGTTCCGTGTGGGAATCGAACCCACGACACGCAGCGCAGCAGTCAATCGCTTAAGAGCGTTTACGCCGTACGGAATTTCATACAAACTTCCAAGCCCTTATTTTTCGAAATGAATGAACCGATTTTAATGAAACTTCATATGCATAAGCAGGATACAAAGGTCTAAAAAGTAAGTAGAGAACATTTTCGAAAAATAGTGTTACAGCCAAATTAGACCGATTTTAAATTTTCCATAGAAACAGAGATTTCCAGTTATCTTTTTTTAAATAGGACATTTCGAAAAGGTTCTCTACTAACTTTTTAGACGTTTTTATCCTGCTTGCGCGTATGAAGTTTCATTAAAATCGGTCCATTAATTTCGGAAAATAAGGGTTTGAAAGTTTGTATGAAATGCCGTACGGCGTAAACGCTCTTAACCACTGCGCCAACCATGCCGTCTTTATTTATTTATTTATTGGATCGCCAACAGAGGCTACACAATAACTTGCGCGTTTAACATGAATAGGGACAAATACAAGTGTGCGCTTCCAATTATAGGCGACCATATCATCCACTTAACATCTAGGTAGGTACAATAAGTTTGACATAAATTACAATACAATAAGTACACAAAAATTATAGAAAAGATAACAAAATTAAAAGCTTTAGCAAAAAGTAAGTACGGGTACAAATTAAAACAATAATAATAATAAGTACAAACTAATTTCAAACAAATTCAAATAAAATTAACCAATAATTGAACAAAGAATAATCAAAATCGGTTCATAAACGACGAAGTTATCCGCGAACACACATAAAAAAAAAAACATATATATGTACGGTCGAATTGAGAAACCTCCTCCTTTTTTGAAGTCGGTTTAAAATAACCATAGATCAACAGAAAAAGAAAATATATTACACTAATATTAAAAAGGCGAAAGTTTGTGAGTGTGTGTGTTAATATATTTGTTACTTCTTCATGCTCAAACGGCTGGACCAATTTTGATAAAATTTTATGTGGAGGTAGCTGACACCCTTTTTTTTTTTTGAGGATGGGAAATCATCAAATGACTCCTCCCGCTCTGGGTGGAGCGGAAGGGAGTGTCAGACTCTTACTGACTAAAACCCACCCGTGTTCCTTCCTTAGCCCTTTATGTTCCGGGCCAGCGGTAACCCTTTCGGACAATCCCGCTGACCCGGCAGGCTTCGGCCCTAAGGGGCCCCTCCTCGATGCTGACATCTCTTTGAGGCGCGCGTGGAACACGTACGCGCCGTCCGGCACGGGCCTGGTCCTGATCGGGCGGTGAGCTACCCATTACTCTCCGCCCGCAGGCCCGCGCCTACGGTGGCCGGGAGTCGTCACGCGGCTCCCGACGCCCGGAGCGTCTCCCGCGGCGGCTGGGACGGGAGGCTCTCTCCCTGAGCCGTTCCGCCACCTCCTTCGCTAGCATGACTGCTTCGCAGAAGGAGGTGACTGCCTCCCACTCCCTCTCGCCCCGGACCATGGCTTGCACCAGGGCCGGGTAGCTGACACCCTGGATTGACATATAGGCTACTTTTTATCCCGATATTCCCACGGGATCGAAACTTATGCGGGTGAAACCGCGGGGCACAGCTAGTATATATATATATATCTAGAAGGAGTCTTATGTATCCCTTGAACTTACAAGGAACCTTCAATCTTTCGTACGTTTCTTGAGCTAGAAAATCGTCGATAGGTAGTCTCTTCATCGTCGTTGGTGAGTCT
This sequence comes from Mesoligia furuncula, assembly GCA_916614155.1. Classification (NCBI taxonomy): domain Eukaryota; kingdom Metazoa; phylum Arthropoda; class Insecta; order Lepidoptera; family Noctuidae; genus Mesoligia; species Mesoligia furuncula. The sequence continues at coordinate 1,984,868 of OU744813.1, read as the reverse complement.
GGTGCCGTAGGCCGGAAAAAAAAAATTATATAAGAAATATTTTGGCATCGAAATTTAAATAATAATAATATTATAAATGTTAAATACTATTAAATTGTAAGTTCTGTAAACTTTAACGGTGTGAACTTCTGGTTGTTGTTACACTTAGGTACAGTCAACAAAGGAGATAAGTATACAGGAGCGTCGGATATAGTTGAAGTTTACTTAGAAACCGATGGATGTTTTTGAATAAAACTTAATTTTAATAATAGAAAACAAACAGCTCATTTATTCAATTAAACTTCAGTCCAGAACATCCATCGGTTTCTTAGTAAACTTCAACTATATCCGACGCTCCTGTATACTTATCTCCTTTGTTGCCTGTACATATTATAATTTACTTGTATTAGTAATCTATTGAAACTGTTTCTGGATTGTGTTGAACTATTTGTATACATATGTTGTTTGTTTCCCAAATTAAAAAATTTAAAAAAAACTGTTGGCTGTCATTTATCGCCCGCGTGGACACACCTCCAATACCAAAGGGCCTAGATAAGTCACAATAGCTGTCAAAGCATTTCGTATTTCTACAACGACTTTCAACAGTTTTGACGTGGCGGGAATTAGCTATTCTCTTCTTCAATTTTGCAGTAGAACAGTAGAGAAAAACAGAGTGTATAAATCGGGCATAAACGAGCCGTTTAAAAATGGCTTATTTTACGTACTAGTTGTACAATCTACTACTGCAGAATAGAACACGCTTTTCACAGACGTCATAACTGCCTTATTATTACTACACTGTGAATTTCTTTTTAAAGATGTTCTTTTTTAGCTGTTGGACATAGAGTTAAATAACGTAACGTAACATCCTCCCTGTAATCCCGGAAGCGTTAAGCAAAGGTGTACTTTTTGTAAGTATGTGCCACCCACATTTCGCCAGCATGTAAGTAATAGAAGACGAGCCTATTACCATAAACCAGGCAAAAAAACAGTTTACAGGCCGTGAAATTTATGAAAGAAAAACCCATTAACACTTTACGCGAGAAATAAATAAATAATGATAAAAACTGTCCAAGTGCGAGTTGGACTCGCACACGAACGGTTAAGTACCACAAGGCAAAAACGCCGAAATAAACACGTTTGTTGTATGGGAGCCCCCCTTAAATATTTATTTTATTCTTTTTTTAGTCGTTGTTGTTATAGCGGCAACAGAAATACATCATCTGTGAAAATTTCAACTGTCTTGCTATAATGGTTCATGAGATACAGCCTGGTGACAAACAGACAGACAGACGAACAGTGGAGTCTTAATAATAGGGTCCCGTTTTTACACTTTGGGTACGGAACCCTAAAAACGAACTAAATGCATAAAAAGTAACAAATTCAGTATTAATGAGTTACACTCATCAAATTAGAACCTTAACAACGTCGATATAAGGTTCAGTTTTCCTATGAAACGAAGGTGTTATGTATGAGCATAATAAAAAACTTTAACTGCCTGCTTTAATTTCATCATTAACATTAATAATGAGTTAAATACGGTGAACTTAATTATTTATTGGTCTAAAGTACACAGTCTTTACCGAATTTTATGTTTCTAATTGCTCTTTTTTGCTAGGCTTACATAATCCAAATAATAGTTATTACACAGGGTTGGTACATATTGGCTACTAGCAGCGGCCCGCAGTTTTACCCGCATAAGTGTCGTTCCCGTGGGAATATCAGGATATAAACTATCCTATGTCCTTTCCCGGGACTCAAACTATCTCTATACAAAATTTCATCTAAATCGGTTCAGCGGTTTAAGCGTCAAGAGGTAACAGACAGACAGACACAGTTTCGAATTTATAATATTAGTATGGATGGATAGGGGTTGATCGTAAATATCGTACCTATTGCATCATTTGCATCCCATCATTGGTTTTTACAAAAGAGGTTACTTTTTGATATAAGATCGTAAACTCAAACAATAACTGTCTTAAATGGTTGTCTTAAAAAATACTCACTCTGACCTCTGATTGTCTGTGTGGTGCCGGACTTAAAGAATAGCACCACCCCTTACTTCCCGTGGGTGTCGTAAAAGGCGACTAAGGATCGTACCGGAGAATGGGCAGCAGCATTCTATGTATTCCACCATCATATCATACTTCGATCGCCAACCCGCCTGCCAAGCGTGGCGATTATGGCAAACCCTCCCAAAATTGGGGGAGGCCTATGTCCAGCAGTGGACGTCTATCAGCTGAACGACGACGACGACCTCTGATTTTGTTTCGGCCTTTCTTCTTAGAGTAATCAGACCTCATCTAGTATTCAATTAAAATATTATTAACGTGTAAAAGTTTCTACAAACCTACTTACAGAAATAAAATCATTTATCATTAAGAGGGGACGGGAACTGCAATGAATTTGAAAAATAGGTATTTGAAGAATCTATTACCGTCGCCTTACCTCAAGTCTGCCCCCGTAGTGTGTAATAGGGACAGCTGCAGCTCAGACCCAAATTATCACAAAAATTTTGACTAGATGGACGTTTCGTATTCTCTTTTTTCTCCTCGAAAACTGAGCCGTTCCAATTATTTTTTACATTAAAAAAGGGCATTTTTTGTAATTTTTGGAGGGTCATATTTTCTTTACTAAATATTTGGTGATAAAAAGAAAATAACAGGGACGTGTTTAAAGCAGACCTTGATATGATGAAAAAAAAAATTGTTCTAGAGGCATTATTCAGGAAGAAAAAAGGGGAATACAAATGTATTCCCCTTTTTTCTCCATACAAATGTATGGAGAATCGCGCCCTGTTCCCTACTAAGAAAAATGCCATAGACTGAACAATACGCAAAATTACCATTAGTATCAACAATTGCCCCACAAAAAGTTCAATGTTTGATATAGGCCTCCCCTAACGCCCGTCCTGCGCTATCCCCATAGTTAAGTGGACTGACTAAAGACTGAATTTTTAATAATGTTGCCTCGAATGGGGCAGGTAGACCACTCTTTCGCAAGCAAGCAAGCTGGCCTTAGAGTACATACCTGATGCAGTTCAAAAGCGAGGCAACCCTAACAGCATCCTAAAACTATTATTGCATAAGAACCCGTAAGGCATTGAAAAATCTACGAGTTTAACGGAACCGCAGGCTCATCATCAACAGCCTAGCCTTTTCCCAACTATGTTGGTGTCGGCTTCCAGTCTAACCGGATGCAGCTGAATACCAGTATTATACATGGAGCGGCTGCCAATCTGACCCCCACAACCCAGTTACTGGGTAATACGATACCCCTTGGTAAAACTGGTCGTCAGACTTTTGGGCTTCTGACTACCCGTAACGACTGTCAAAGATCCGCGACTGACAGCCGGGACCAACGGCTTAACGTGCTTTGATGGTCACCCAACCACAGACCAACCGCGGCAAGCGTAGCTTAACCTGATCGATCGACCTGTGCGGCTGTTATTATTTAGCCAAGGGCCCGGAACCACAGGATGCAGGCATAAATTAAAAAGATAATTATTGAAAGAGATAGACTCACTAGATTGACTCTCTCCCCATACTTTCCGTGGGTGTCGTTAAAGGCGTCTAAGGGTCGTACCGGAGAATGGGCAGCAGCGTCCTCTATGCATTCCACCACCATACTATACTGCGATCGCCAACCCGCCTGCTAAGCGTGGCGATTATGGCGTCCTTTTGGGGGAGGCCTATGTCCAGCAGTGGACGTCTTTCGGCTGAAATGATGATGATGACGATAGACTCACTATTTACTACACCCATGTAATCTAGACTAAATTGGATAATACTTACAGGAAGTAAAAAAAAATACAAGAAACTTACTTTCGTTTTCGTGACATTTGACTTTTGTATGCTGTCTATTACGTGGTTTTTATTTTTATTATTTACTATTTCCAAAATAATATTTAAATAATTTAAAAAGCTCAATTTGAATAATATGTACAAGTATACAGGGTTACAGGTAAAACATTAACAAACTCTTAACTCTTGTTGCTCATTATGACCAACTTTTACTATGGGACCAAACCTGTAATCGCGAAAAAAAATCAGCTGTTATACGAACATAAATGTAGGAACAGCTGAATTTTTTTTCGCGATTTCAGATTTGGTCGCATAGTAAAAGTTGTTCATAATGATGAGTACAATGACCCCTTAAGAGGTTGTTAATGTTTTATCAATAACGCTGTATGAATAAAAACTTTTTACAAAAAAAAAACAACCGACTTCCAAAAATAATACTAAAAATTGAAAAATAACTTTAATTTCGGAAGTCGGTGTCTTTGGTTCCGCATTTTCGTTTATTGACACCGACTTCCGAAATTAAAGTTATTTTTCAATTTTTAGTATTATTTTTGGAAGTCGGTTGTTTTTTTTTTGTAAAAAGTTTTTATTTTTCACTTTTTAGTGGGTCCGTTTGTAATTTATCTAAGTTACAATAGCCTAATGTCAACTGCTCATCACTTGTTACAAAATATTGCTTTTCCCGATGTTGGGACGTCCACCGACCCGGAGAACTCCTCAACAACCACTCACCATACGCATTGTGACGAGCATAAATTGCTTAGCAACCATATTAAAGTAATCGAATCTGAACCCGTGAAATATTTGTCATTGAGTAGTTCCAATGGCCATCTGTGGTCTTCATCAGCTCCACTTTACCAAATGATGATTTCCGAGAGCAAATGCTCAAGTTATTTAAAAAAATACCCAAATCGTTATAGCTTTGCCTATAAAATTTGAGGGTTTCCCTCGATTTCCATGGGATCCTCTCATCAGATTCCAACTTAATGATAATGGGACCACCTCGAGAGTATACCCTTTCAAATAAAAAAAGAATTTTGAAAATCGGTCCACAATTGGGGGAATAATCGCGTAACAAACACACAAAAAAAAAAAAAAAAAACATACCGTCGAATTGAGAACCTCCTCCTTTTTGAAGTCGGTTAAAAAGGAGGAAAAATAATCAAAGGACATCAAAAAATTCACCAACAGGAAAAGAGTCCATAAGGCAGCATTGAGGGTTTTGAAGGTTGAATTGCTATTAGAATAATTATTCAAGCAAAACCTGAAGTATAACACGTATCTTTCACGTACACCATTGAATCTATTACTAACTACTTTTCTTCAAATACACATCACACGGAGGCATGTGAAATTAAATTCTGACAAATCAAAATGCAGAGATTACTCTTTAAAAAAGCATTATGCATAGCTAGAAATTATAAATTATAATCTAGACTGATTCATAACAAAATAAAACAAAATTAACGTTGCGCACACTAAGCTATTCGCCAGTGTATTTTTTTGCATTCACTCTTACGTCAGGTCAAATGATAGAATGCGTCTGCAAAAAATCTTTAAGCAAAAACCGACCATCGTTCTAATGCATAAAGAGCTAATCCCCATCAAACATATTTAGCTAACGAGCAAACTTTTGCTAACCGCTCTACCCAAAACTGACAAATACCAACTTACTTTTGCGACTAGTTAAGCTAAAATTGATAGCAGTGCAATTGGAAATGAAACTTCTGTCTTTTGTAATAAGGTTGAAAAACAAATTAAAGATGATTTTTGACTGCAAAAAAAACTTCAAGATGCAGAGTCAGAACCACACGCAAACTGGGAGCAATCATTCGGCTGACCACAAACATCAAATATAAAAGGGTGACAATATACCAGATGAACACAGTTTTAGTGTGCACTGACCAAAGTGGACGTGTTATCCAGTAAAATGTTCAAGTACATCATTTTAATCACCATCGCTAGTGCAGTGGCTCTTCCGAACCCTGACGAAAGCAAATCAGTGGATAGTTTACGTGGTATTAAAAAGGACTGTGCAAATGGACTATTAAATTCAGGGTGTTTAAAAATGGGAGCAATCACGTTATTGGAGAAACTGAACAACAAGGATGAAGTGTCTTTAATTCCTGGTGTTAGTCTAGTGAAAGATGGTGGTAAATCCAACTATGAAGCGGTTGCTGCCGACCTGGCGAGGTCATTCTCCGGTGATTCTGATGACAGACTGGACAAGTCACTCCTGTACCATGTTGGGAGTTTCCTGGACAACCACTCAGTGAAGCTGAGGCTCCTTGATGACAATGCTGTGGAAGAAGCGAAGACTGCGATGGCGGAAGGCAGAGCAAAGGGCGGCTCAGGTCTTGGTGGGGGGGGCAAGAAGGGGGGAATGGGCGGTCTTCTTGCTATGGCGATGATGATGAAAGGTATGATGTATATCATTTTAATTCAATTATAGATTTAATACGCTGAAGAAGAGCCCCATTTATGTTCAACTGGAAGTACACGTAACAGTTGCAGGATGGACTTAAAGATTTTGATTGTCCCAAACTGATAACGCCGACAGCTTAACACAAGCCTACTAATTACTGCTAATTATTAGTTTTTCCTTATTGGCCTCAAAGAGATGTCAGTAACAGTGAAGGGGCCCGTTAGGGTTGAAGCCTGTCGGGTCAGCGGGATCGTCCGAAAGGGTTACCGCTACCCCGGAACATAAAGGGCTAAGGAAGGAACACGGGTGGGTTTTAGTCAGTAAGAGTCTGACACTTCCTTCCGCTCCACCCAGAGCGGGAGGCGTCATTTGATGATTTCCCACCCTCAAAAAAAAGCCTACTAATTACTTCTAATTATTAGTTTGTCCTCATTGGTGATCGCAGTATGTTTTAACATGTCGACAGGAGGATTCATCGACTAATCAAATTGTCTAAATTGACGCTGAGAATAAAGCTTTGATTTTATTTAGATCAAAATGATCCAATTCATAATACAACATGAATATCGTAGTCTGCTATAGCTAACTGTACTTAGATAATTGCCACTATGCGAATGATAACGTCAAGATGTTACCATTCACTGAAATAATTTTGTATTTTACTAAAATTTATTTGCCATCTTTATGAAAATCATCTCGCTTAACGAGTATCATTATATTTTCCACTCTAACGCTTCCATAATTTATAGAAGTTAATTTTAATAATCTCTGTTGTTTATTGAAGAAAGTTCACCAGGTAATCTTAATAAAATTGCCCTTTATGATATTTTGTATTTATTTTGTAAATTATTAAAGCTTATAAAACGGTCGGTATGTCAGCAAATTTACGATTGACAAGAGTAACCCCTGACCAGTGATCATAACAACACGCCTGTACTGACCTTAGGGGTAGGGCCAGGTGGAAAGTCCGCCCACAGTCAGCCCCATGAAATGGCTAGTACCATAAACCGGGCAAAGCCGGATGGAATCGAACCGAGAACCATGCTCAGCAGTTGCGATGGCGACCACTGGACCAACGAAGCGGTCTACAATCATATCTGTTTAGTGGTAAATATTTCATTTCCTGGTAATGCCACAAAGTCAAAAAATTAGTTTACCAGCTCTTGAGATTTCTGTCATTGCTTCAAGGACGAATAGGGAAGATCACATGTGTATCTAAATACATAATTAACGAGATAGGTAACTTTAGGAACCCAAAATACAGTACAGCTTTAAAATGTCATGGTTTATCAATTTGATACCACCGAATAGTGAAAAGTTTTCTTCCTCTTTTGTCCCATCATCATTGACCTTGTTATCCAAAACATTATTAAAAAACAATCTTTTTAATTTTCCATTGTCTTCGTAATACATCGAAATTAAATTGAGATAGTCCAATTTTGATGAATGAAAAGTTTGTAACTGGTGCGATTTCATTGTCTTTTCTTTGGTTGTTTGGTGATTCATATAATACTCATAATCAGGAGAGTAAACAACAATTGAGCAAGTCAATGTAAAGTCAGGAAAGCAATTTGACTACCAACTTAATTTATTCGTATCTATATTTAAATTACAACTCTTATTCTTGAACAATTGTATAACATGGCAAATTGATGTAGGATATCAATTTGCTTACTTAACAATTAATTTCTGATTGACTGTACAATAATCCACCAGTTAGTTTTGTTTCTTTGGAAGGATGACATGTAGCCTACAATTGATCAGGCTAACACTGAGCCTAAAGTTGTGTGGTAACTAAATTTTGGTACAACCAAGTTTTATAGAGAATCAGATGGTGTGTTTTTCTTAGAGATAAGCCAACAGCTGGGCACACGACCGTGAGGAAACTATAACAGTTTCTGATGTTATCTGGCCAAATAACTTTATTCAGTCTGATTGTTTGTGCCTAAATGAAAAGAAAATAAAATGCGAATCATCATTAAATTTAGAAAGGACAAGGAAAGTAAAGAAAAAGTTGCGGAATGCTAACCTGAAAATTACCAATGAAGATAATTTCTTCAATGAATTTCTTAGTCATCTTGACACCACCTAATTCATCATCATCTGCCTAGCCTTTTCCCAACTATGTTGGGGTCGGCTTCCAGTCTAACCGGATGTAGCTGAATACCAGTATTTTACATGCAGCGACTGCCTATCTGACCTCCACAACCCAGTTACTGGGTAATACGATACCCCTTTAGGTAAGACTGGTTGTCAGACTTTCGGGCTTCTGACTATCCGTAACGACTGTCAAAGATCCACAAATGACAGCCGGGACCAACGGCTTAACGTGCTTTCCGAGGCACGGAGGGGTCTCGGAATGTAAAGATGGTCACCCATCCACAGACCAACCGCAGCAAGCGTAGCTTAACCTGATCGATCGACACCACCTAATTACGATGAAGAAATCATCATGAGCATATTTGGTTTTAATATTTATTATAGTCGCTAACATGAAGTGCGTAATATAGGTACATGTATTAGAAGACATTTTATAGCGGATTCAAAGGAACTGAACAATGAGATAACTGATAGAGACGAATTGAGGAAGAAAAAAATTTGTGCTATGTTGACCCTTAATGAATTGGGATAAGGAGGAGAATGAAGCAATAGGTTGAAAAAAAAAATTAAATTAAAAATTTAAAAAACCCCCGACACAAAAAAATAATAAAATTAAATGTAAGTAATTGGAAAAGGATCAAATAATTTAAAAACCCCCAACTTAAAGAATCTAGGTAACGAGACTAAAACAGATAAATTCATATGGCAGTCGGGGGACCTCTTAGCATAGAAGGTGTTCCACAGAACGGTCCCCATATTGAGGGGGTTGTGAAAAAAAAATGTAAATCGCCACTTTGTGGTGGCGGCCATCTTGGATTTGAAATTTATTATAGTGTATTAGTATTCTACTATTCAAGCCCTTTCATTTGATACCCATATTAAGAGATTTGTGAAAAAATATGTATTCGGCCATTTTGTGGCGGCGGCCATCTTGGACCGATTTTCACCAAACATAGCTAAGAACACTCCCGACTAATTCACCTTTCAAACAAAAAAAACAAAGTCAAAATCGGTTCATCCGTTCGGGAGCTACGATGCCACAGACAGACACACACACACACACACACACACACACACACACACACACACAGACACGTCAAACTTATAACACCCCGTCGTTTTTGCGTCGGGGGTTAAAAATGACGCTAATTAAAAATAAAAGATTTGCTGTGATTCATGGAAGATGCGCATTTGGTTCAATTCGCCAAATTACAATCGTTGCTAATTTTCACGCGATGGTTATCTAGTCTAAAAAAAAACGTCTAGACTAACTTTCAGTAAAATTTTTGATACTTTTTAGAATTAATTGGTATAGGATATGTTATTTATTGTTTAGCAAACTTCGTCTTTTTACAATATTTTGATAGCTCACAAACAAGTAAGTAAACAATGGCGGCCCAGCATCACTGCCATTCAATATACATTTTTAAAAGGTCGAATACTTTACATTTCTTTTGTAAAATATCTACTGTGACTACCTGTACCCGACATAATTACGAAAATCATAAAAATGATTGTAGTTTTGGAGACTAAAATTAAAACTACTAGATTTTAAAATTAATTTTACCTTTTTCTTTCGAAAAGTCCAAATAAAAGAAAAGTGTAAGGTGTAATATAGTGGTTAGTATATTAAAAACCCATAAAATTACTATACATTTACATCGGTCGCCTACTCCAATGACTGCATGCGATAATAAACGAAAACCTTACGCTAGCAAAAACTGCAAACCAAAACCAACCTTAGCTGAAGTTTGTAACGTTGATTTCACTTTGACAAAACAGAACTTTTTGCAGTCAGCCTTCTATGAAAATATAATGGATATAAGAGTACTTCGTACTAATCATACATCTATGTGAGACATATAAAAGGTGGACGAAACAATTGCTTATCAAAGTGTACCAGCATTCGTTTCGATACAGACGTCCAACATGTATCTCATATCGATATTATTTTTTATAACGGCAGTGTATTCACTGCCGAACCCAGAAATAGGAGGATCACCTAAAAATTTAGTGGAACATAATGTTGAAAGTGCGGCCAGAGCAATGAAAAAGGATTGTACGAACGGGATTTTTAGTCCAACGTGCTTGAAGATTGAAGCTATATCGATGTTAGAAAAGCTTAGTGCAAAAGAAGAATTACAACTTCTACCAGGAGTGAGTGTAGTCAAGGAAGCCACTAAAGAAAATGGAAGTAAAGTTGAAGAATTTGCTGCTGAACTGGCAAGGTCATTCCCATCAAAACCTGATGAGAGATTAGACAAATACCTTCTCTACAGACTTGGCAACTACTTGGACACTCACACCGTGAAGCTAAAGTTGTTGGATGAGAATGCAGCTGAAGAAGCCAGGGCTTTGGTTGGGGAGGCGAGGGCTAAAGGGGGACTTGGGGGTGGTGGAAAGAAAGGCGGCATGGGAGGTTTGCTAGCTGCTGGACTTTTGATGAAAGGTATGTTTGTAGTGAAGTGATTACGTGATAACGTTGGGGCCAAGCTTTTAAAGTTTGGAGTAACAAGCGATGAGGATTAAGAATTTGATGATGGACTTCATCCAATAGGAGAATTAGTAACTTGTTCATTAAAATATTCAAGTAGTTCAAAACTAGGACAATCAAGGCGAAGAACGAGCTTAGATTCAGTAGAATAATATTGAATAATTTTGTGCGACGCCATATAAAATTATTAGAATTACGGACAAACTTAGCTTGCAATATTTGGAAGAAAGTTTTTGGTGCCAGCATTATTGATCGAAGATATTATTAATAGCAATGTTTCTTAGAACTAGGTCAACGGTATATTTTGATAAAAGCTAGATTGAAGCAGCAGTTGTAGAAAATATCCATTAGCACTTTTTACAATCTAGATAAAGGCAGATGCGGTTTAACACATTCAAGTGAAAGCCGAAGGGAAATAGAAACTAGATCAAAAAGTAATTGTCTTTGTTTCAATCATATCAATGTCTTAGTTTGTCGTGTAATTCAGTACGTTTGTAGAAAAAAGTAAACCGACAAAGCGCTCGGTCAACTGTAGTTAATAGAATAGATACAGATATTATATACTATCATAGTATCATTTTATAAAAGATTTTCTACCTAATAATATTTACTAAGTATGAAGACGTTAATTACTTCATCCAATAACTGGGTTGAATAATAGACAGTCACTTCAAATACTAAATTATATTAGGGTATTCACCCTATCATAGTTAAAGGATAGGCAGATGTTATAATCTTAACGATCCTCCCTTATCCAAATTTCTAGACAAATTTTTTTTTTAATTCTGATGACGACTTTGCGGCTTATTTTTTAATAACTTTACCTAGTAGGTATAACAAGCGTGGCGATTATGGCAAACCCCCCCCAAAATTGGGGGAGGCCTATGTCGACGTCTATCGGCTGAAACGACGACCTAGTAGGTATAACCCACGCGCACTCAAGAATTTTGTTCAGAATATTACTCAATAGCCATAGATTTACTATAAATGTCCAAAAACATATATTTTAAAACTAGCAAAAAGTCAATCCATACCTTTGGTTGGAAGTCGTGACAGTTGTATCATGAAAATGAATACATTCCAACTCATTGATAGTCTGTTACTGTCCATTGTGAACTGTATATTATGTGTCAAACAATTTAAGCGTGACTACTATAAAGTTTGCGTAACGTCTTTCTCAGCAGGTAACAAAAAAAAGTTACTATCAATCTTTACAAGCAAATAATTACGCATGATTACTTTCAACTGTTGCAAAAACTTCAAGTTTATTACATCCAATTGATCTACTAAATTCGTTTTATTCCTAGCTTTTTCATTACACTATCAAAATGCTGATCAGTTTTACGTAACACACATACATAACCACCCGTGGTATTGCTATCTCCTCGTAAAATGCTACTGTGTGATCTTGGAAGGATAGTGCAGTCATAACCACTACTTTGTTGAAGATGTTCTTGATCATAGTATGTCATCTGTGTTCAGACGGATGCTGTAGCCATAAAAGCGACCCTGTTATTACTGGCATCGGCTGGATGACCAGCAAAGATCGTTTCTGTCTTATTTTTGGGAAGCGTCTGAAATTGGGGCATCCTGAATCGGATAGATAAGGTCCGAAGTGGATAGCGGGGAATTGTGAGCTAGCAAAGAGTCCCTTTAACTTCTGGAGACTAGAATACTTCCGACTCACCAACTACAATGTATCAAGCGAATCACAGATTCGAATCACGCAACCCGTATCAAATGGGCACTGTATACCGATATGAGTTTGATTACCCAGGCTTTTGTCATTCACTGGTGGTCAATGTCCAAAAGTTCCTTACACTATGGGAATGCAACCGTGACCACCGTTTTAACAAAGAAAGTGTCGCAGCCAATACTAGGCTACCATGACCACTTAAGAGGTTACAGTTTTGGTCATCGAGGGTGATTTAAAAGGGCTGTAGGACTTTCAAATTACCTTCACCATACAAAGCAAGAAAGAAATAAAGTTTTTTTTTTATATCTTAAGATAAGACTTCCTCGTCAGTGGTCGCAAGCGCCATTGGTAAACATGAGGTCCTGGGTACGATTCCTAGGTCGGGAAATATGAATATACTATAACCCCAAACCCTTCAGGGAAACAAGGCATGAAATTGTTAATCTTAATTAAATTCCTTTTCATTTTTATCTACAATCAATTCATACATAATTACTTGAAAGCACCGTCGGGAACTTAGTTCTTCAAATTGTTCTGCTGTTGACAATCAGAGCATGCCATACTAAGAAAATTGTTGGTTGTCATTTGAGATATACCGCTTTTTTACTTTTACTTGTAATCTAAGTAAAAAGTTGCGAGTAATTTGTGTAATGAGCATGCGTAGTAATTGGATTTTAAGTCTTTTTACTCAAGAAGAAACAAATACAATTAAAATCGTTGAATAATGTACGGTTTAAAATTTAAAAATAACAAGTTGTTGGACTACGAAGCTCAAAAATATACATTAATTTGTACATGCTTATTAAGAGTCGTACTTTTGACAACATTAGCTGCAACTGGTAAGACTGTAGCCGATCCCAACATAGTTCGGAAAAGGCTAGGCAGATAATGACTTAACAACATTCGATGTTTTGTTTTTTGGCACAATTTTTTCAACCTTCTCATAATATTGAAACAGCACCACTTACTGCAGTAAGATTGAATCCGTAACGGAAATAGGCACATAAGCCTATTATAATTTCCTACGTCATCATCGTACCATTGCGATCTATGTGCTCAACCCTCGTCGATGGCTGCAATTGCCTCCGCCGTTACTTGGAGAACTTGGACATCTCTGCCGAAATTAACTTTTTTATGATTATGTAAAAACTAACCATGTTTTTGTTTCACAGGAACCCTCATGTCAGTCGGACTAGGAGCCCTAGCCCTGCTCGCCGGCAAAGCCCTGATGACTGCTATGATGTCCCTTCTTCTATCAGCCATCATCGGTATCAAATCTCTCTCCGGAGGCCAGAAGTCTACCACATATGAGATTGTCTCTAAACCAGTGTATTCCCACTCTCATTCACATTCTACTGCTCATGAAGATGTGGGTGGAGGGTATGGGCATTCGGGATACGGAAGGAATTTGAATGTTAGGAGACGTTAAGAGTTAGAAGGAGTTAATTTATTTTTTGAGTATGGTTTGATTGAGTAGTATTGTTGTTTCATTATTTATTTTTTTGGTAATTTTATGTTATAACTTATTACTTTTTATTTATTGTTATTTGTAGTTCTTTCTGAATGTTTTTTTTTAATTCTGTCATTCTACTAACTAAGAGTATTTTATTTATTCTTTTTATTTTATTTTATATTTGATTTTATTTCATCATTTCGTATTTATTATCTACTACATTATGTATAATGCGACGATTATATTTTCTCAAAAAACCTGTAAATTAGGATAATTTACACTTACAAAGGCTGTAAATTAACGAAATGTATCGAAAATACTCACTATTTATTGAAACTATTTATTGTTAGGTTAAGTTCACAATTTTCTTAGCTGAATCATTTCTCATTATTATTATTGTATAGAATCATTGTTATATTTTATTCGTTTTTATTATTTATCAGTTGTTTATTTATTTTGTTCTCAGTATTAATTAATTATTTATTTTCTTTTATTCATATTTTATTTTTCATTTTGTATTGTTTATGTATCGTTATTATAAGAGGTTCATAGTATGATATTATTTTGTGAATTATTAATTATACTATTTTATTTATGATATTTTTCTGGTACGTCTACCCGCCTATTTTATACTACTTTATTTATTTATATTGTGTCATTAGAATAAAATTATATTGTTATAATATTTATTTTATATTTCATAATATCTACTATTTATTTGTTTCTATTTTATATACTGCCAATAATTATGATTTATTTTATGATAATATGTAAATATGTATGTAAATATTATTTTTGTAATATTGTGATAAAATTCATTTATGTTTATGATAATGTATTATTTGTATGTATACTATTGTTATACTGTCTGCGTGTAGGTACTTCAGCACTAAAAGAAAATAAAAATGTTTGTTATAAAATATGTTTTATTAATTTATAACCTGATGACATTACCAACACAAGATAGAAACATCATGATTTGGTTAAATAAATTATTTTAAAAGATTTCTATTAAACCCTCTAGGAACACAAAAGTAAAAAGGTATTTTTCAAAATCATTATCCTCTTTACACATAGTAGGTTTGATCATACAGAGTTATTGGTAAAACATTAAAAACCTTTTAAGAGGTCATTGTACTCATCATTATGAACAACTTTTACTATGGGATCAAACCTGAAATCGCGAAAAAAAATCAGCTGTACCCTACATTTTGACGAGATATACGAACATAAATGTAGGGAACAGCTGTTTTTTTTTTCGCGATTTCAGATTTGGTCTCATAGTAAAAGTTGTTCATAATGATGAGTACAATGACCTCTTATGAGGTTGTTAATGTTTTACCAATAACCCTGTATAACAATCAAAGGTATTAGTGTGAAAAAAATTACCCTAACCAAGCATTTTCATCAGTTTTAATAAAGACTTTTAAGGATGAATTAAGTTGACTTATAGACTAGAGATGTTATAAAGTCAAATCAAGTGTTAGAAGTATTTTCTTACAATAAAAAAAATCATATTAAGAGTTAGGTTTTCTAAACTAAGATGGCTACCGAATTAAAACACAAATTATACACATATTTTTTATTTTCTCTCCACGTGTGTGAAATAGTTATGCTCTTTTGCATACACATCCTAATTGTTTGCTACTAGATAGGATCTGTTTGAAATTAGCTTGATTTGTGCTACTGCATAGCATGTGTATTCTAGGCTTTAAGCTTGTAAGATGCCACGTAATGAAAACTTACATAGGATGCTAGAAAGTCATGTGTCGTATATAAAAATTTAAAATTCAACAGTCACTCCACTAGTAAAGAAAGAAAGAAAAGAAGAAAGGGGGGACATAGTAAAACCACTACTATGTACCCCCGTGCCTCGGAAAGCACGTTAAGCCGTTGATCCTGCACCTGATCTCTCTCCGGTCGTGTCGGATTGCCGTCCCGTCGGGCTTTGAGAGTGAAGGAAGAGGGAAATGCACTTGTGTCTGCGCGCACACTTGTGCACTATAATATCTCCCGCACCTAAGATTGGCCGTCGTGGCCAAATTATGGTCTGGAGGACTTTAAATTTTTTACCACACGTACCTACATAATTTTGTCACCAACTCATTAAGACACACTCTAAAGAACACCTTCAATTCCCTTCACGGACGGAAAAAAAATGAAACAAAAGAAAAAAACAAACTGCAACTTTCATTCACTGATGAACTTCACCGCATTTTGTCTTTTTGTAACAAAACTACTGCAGAGAAAGCTGAGGTCTTTTATTTTCAATATTATAGATCTGCTAGGTGAACAGTAGAACGCCCATTACTTCATTTTGCAAAGAAAAAGGTTCTTTATCTCCGTGATCATAATCCCTCGTAATAGAAAGCTTATATATGTATTGCAGTCTTTGCTTAGCCGTAAGTGATGGAAAGAGTTCGGTAAAGAAGTGAAGCACTGTTTTTGAAACAATCAATTTGTATTATTTATGGATCGAGAACAGTTCCTATTATAAAAACTAATTATTGTCATTATATTCATTTATCATTATTTCGGTCAAGAACTTAAGATTGTGTGTTTGAACCAACCACAGAAGCAGTAAAAAGCTCAATATTTGAAAGAAAGAGATCATCCAGAAAAATACCACCAATAACCATTTTCCATCAATAGCCGATCTCTATAATTTACGGAGAGTTATTGATTAAAATTAAGACTCTTGTATCTTTACCAATAATAAAGCAAAGATCTTCATAGCTTTGCATAGTGCCCTCTCATATGGAACTAGGTAGTCTGTTATCACAGGTAAAAATAGCTTACGAATATATTTATACATATGCCCAGATTGGCAATAAAAAAAGCTTCCATTGGTAAGCAAAACGATTCGTTTTTGTTTATAGAAACCGAGCACTAAAGAGCCACCTACTCGTACTTTAAAACTTATAGAATTGGAATAATAAATATGGCAACCAGTTAATACATCAGGATGGCAACCAGTCGCTTATCTTTTAAAGTGAAGGCACGTGAACATATCCGTCAAAAGTTAGCCGTAACATCTCAGCGCTGATTTGCTGGATTCGTTTTCTCCTCTACCGATAATTTGTTCTCTTCACAGATTTTGTTTATATGTAAAAGTATTTATTCATGTATTTTATAGTCATTTCCTAGCTATTTATCCCTTTTGTTGCACCTGCCATGTTCTGTCACTGCATCACCCTAAGGTTGACTGGTAGAAAATGCCTCAGGCAATAAGTCCGCCTTTGTACAGTATTTTTTTTACTAGTGCATAAAGTTTTAATAAATAAAATAAATGAGTTTGAATAAAAGTTTTATTCATAACGTAAACACACGCCACAAAAACAGATTACATCTTCCACCCTCTCGGATCAAAATGCTTTACCATAGCCCATATTACATGGCAATAAAAATATTCAACAAATTACCGGAACAAATAAAAGAAGAAAACCAAATTTAATAAATTTAACAGAAAACTAAAAGAATATCTAATACAAAAATGCTTTTACTCGGTCGCAGAACAAAATAATTAGTAGTTATAATTAAATAATTAGTAGAACTTCGTACCGGCAATTAAAGTTGTTGCTACTACTTTCATTTGCAATTTTTTTTTAATATATTTTCTCACCTTTTAAGCCGTGTTTGTACTTCTACAAATATTTCAAAATCAAAATTAGGTAAATCGGTTCAGCCCTTCTCGAGTTTTTGTGAAAATTCATTTTTATATAATATATAGGTTAATAGATAGATTATGTTTAAAATTATTATTATGTTGCCGTGCCCTAATCGGGTGTCATGTTGGGACTTAATATGTATATTGTAACAACGAAATGTACACATGAATGCAATAAAGAGTTTGAGTTTGAATTTGTTTTCACTTCTGACGGCACTCCCGGAGTGGCACTGTTTTTTTTTTTAATAGTGCCCATTTTCTTAAATATATTTTGATAATTTCAGTCATTTTTATTTCATTTTCTTTTCTTTTTTTTTATTTCAATCATATTATAGGTATCAGCAATATTTTCTTCGCATTTCATAATAGTTGATTTAACCGTTGGAACATAGTACATTTGTGATATTTTTAGTTCCACTCTTAGTTTCATTATATTGAAACTGGAGCAAATAAACTAGTTATCTGACACTGATACGATCGATCGCTTTGAGTCCGGAACTACACTCGAGAGCAATGAATTAGGGTACACATAAAGATACCTGAAAATCTCGGAAACTAAGATTGCTTGCTTAGTAAAATATAGACAATTAAATGTTCCTTATATGAAAGTAATAAAACTTCTTAGCTATGTAAAGTTATGCTAGGTATCAAAAATGATAAAATAAAAAAATGGGACTTTTGTAAATGGAACTATGAATTTTCTGCATCTGTTTTTGTTTTCGTTTCTATTCTGTCGACCACAATGTTTGCTTGACTACAATGTTAATAAGTACGGTTTAGATTGAAGTCAACTCGGCATTGGTCAAATGTGTATGCTATTATCATCTTTGTTCTGAATTCATTAAATTGTTTTCTACGCAAGAGACTGCTCAACTTTAAAATGTGCCATGACTTGATAAAGGAAAGAATTTGAAAATTGGCAAAGATATAAAAGACATGACTGTATAATATAGTCGGTCTATGAAAACTTTGTCATTATACGATGACAATGACAATGTCAAAGATGACATATTACTCAATTGATAAAGACAGCGGTATCGATATTGTGAAGTAACTACAGTGAGGCTGCTGATACAATACGTTCTTGATACCTGTCAGTTTCATACAAATGAATACGTGTTTTGCGAATTTGATTATTACTAGAGATGTCGTTGTCAGGAATGCATTCTCTCGACGGCCGGACTTTAGTTTAATCTGACAAAAATCAAAAGTAACCAACCTCTACTTATGCTACCGTACTGTTGGAAGCTTGGAGGAGTCTCGGTATGTAAAAATACTCACCCATCTACGAATCGACCGTAGCAAGCATAGCTTAACCTGATAGATCCACGAGCCCCCGTGCGCTACCTACCTTCTTTTATAATGAATGCAATACCTACTTTTGTGGATCGATTAAAAAAGTTAATTACGGATCTATTGTTATAGGAGACCAGTAAGTAAGTACAAAAAATGTATTGTGTCTGTAAATGTATCAGTAATAGTAGGTAGTTGATGAGATCTTGATGAACGAATAGTTCTAAAAGTTTAATATCATAGAGCAGTTTTTTCTACTTTTTTTTTCTTCTCGTGTATGTAATATTCATATTACACATTATATGCATGCGTAAACTCACACCATGGGGTAGGCAGAAATTACAGAACACCACCTGTTACGATCTTTACCGTTTGCGAAATTTTAGTTTCGATCTTGTTCTGCGATTTATATGTTTGTGGTTTAAATCAGTTCAGAAGATTTTAAATAAATTGAAGCGAGTGTGACGACTCGCACAAAAAGAAGACAAAAAAGTTATAATATTACAGTTCGATATTTACTAATAATTCAAAGAAATAAATCAAATCAAATCAAACGTTTATTTGCTAGAAATACATTGTTTTGGTAAAGGTAAGATCTTATAACTGAAGTGTCATTGTATTCTGCCTGCAAATTCTACAGATACCTATTTTTAGTCGCTTATCAAATCAAATTTATTATAATACCTACTTGCTGATTATAATGCCTTTATATAACCAACTCTAATCCAATACCTACGAGAAGAGTTAACTAGTTACTGCATTAACTACATCAACAATTAACATGCAATATTATTATTATTTTGTCATGCTTATCCAAATGAATTTGGACATGAAGTTTTAAGTCTACTATTTCAATGTCACCATCACCATACAATGATGTTTCACAGTGTTTGTATGGGTGTGCTGCCAATTTTCTCAAAATTATTAACTAGATAAAGATAGTGTTGGAAAAATCAGCCCTTTGTCTGATCCACAGTGAGGTATACATGATTGTTTATCAGCATTGCCATTATTCAAATAAGTTACGAAATCAATTATAACATTTCAGCCATCATCCAATTTAGTTAAAAGCAACCGATTATCGATTGGAAACCGAATATCGGCGATCCACTTTCGACTTTTCCATTATAACAATCTTTTATTTACAGAACGAAAGTGCTGCTACAATAACGTTCAAAAAGCAACGACTTTGATCTTTTTAACGCTTTTCTTGTACTTTTTGTGATCACGGTCGGTATAAAATAAATTGCAATCGGATTAAATCTATCAGTCCACAGCGGTCCCCCAAAGAAATGTGTCAGTAATTGACAGGAACAGTGCAGTGAAAACGTGAATAAAAATGTATCTTAAAAGTGTATCCATTGCTGTTTTAGTGATTCTAAGTATAGTGATTGGTTCTCAAGGAGCGATCGATGGATCTGAACCGAACGCAATCATTGATACTGTCAAAATAGTGCCAAATAAAACGGAGCGAGCTGGAAGAACTCTTCATAAGGAGTGCAACAGTTTGCTGAATTCAAAATGTTTGAAGATCCATGCCCTGTCATTTTTGGAAGACTTGAGCTCTCGCGATGAGCTAAACCTTCTGCCGGGACTGAGTATAGTGAAGGAGAATCAGACTGGGAGTACTCCAAGTCCGGAAGAGATAGCTGCGGAGTTATCTCGGCAGTTTCCTGGGAAGTCAGAGGAGAAATTGAACAGGTTTCTCCTGTACCGTCTTCAGGACTACTTGGACGGGCATTCCTTGAGGTACCGGCTGCTGGATCCTCAGACTACGAAGGAGGCGATGGATATGGCGAAAGGAGACAAGGATTCTGTTGGAAGGAAATCTGGAGGTGGAGGTGGCGGTGGAGGAGGATTCGGAGGTGGCAAGGGAGGTGGCGGTGGCGCTGTGCTGGCTGCCGCGTTGATGTTGAAAGGTAATCATTTTTTGATCGCGCAAAAGTAATATTGATTGTATCATAACGTTCCCACTGCTGGGACACAGGCCTCCTCTCGGTGAGAGGAAGTGGGCCATAATCCACCACGTGGGCCTAGTTTGGGTTAGTGGATGTGTGATATTGATTGTATGGTTGTTGTTTAACCAAAATTCACTTCAAACCAAAATCGACATAATTACTTTTGGTAAGGAATTTATTTAAGTTCCCATGCCTAGTATGCCATGTAACAATATTTTTTTTGCAGTTTGTTATGTATTATGAAAAACTGAAATTATATAATTTCTTTCACGAAGTGTTGAGACTGAAGTTGAAGATTTCATTATTTCTTACCTAAATAAGAGTAGTGAACACAATCAATTTCAAATAAAGTATCAGCAATTCTACATGGACCTCTTAATTTTTTTCCGTTGAAAAATTCTAAAATTTCTAATCTATTGTGAATTAACCACTATATTGGCACAACTTTGCTATGTTGGTAATTGGTGTTGTACAGTGTACGCATCAATAAAGTGTTATTCTTGTCCTAAACCAATTTCTGCTTCTCTTTACTCACCACCTTCTTCTCTAATTTCAGGAACACTAGCAGCAGCAGCCCTCGGAGCTTTAGCCTTGTTAGCTGGCAAAGCATTGATGACAGCCCTCATGTCTCTTCTACTCTCAGCCTTGGTAGGACTCAAGGGTCATGGCGAGCACAAGTCTACTACCTACGAAATCATCACCAAGCCTGAGGTCTCCCATCATCATTCTCATTCGCATGAGGAACATCACGAGCATGAACATGGTGGTCATCATGGAGGATACAGGAGGGCGTATGACCCGAACAGTTATAATAGCTATATGCCCTATGATACTACTACTAGTTAAGTTTTGAATGGTTCGTAGATTAGTATTTGGTGTTTGATTTTAGGTGATTCTTTGTTTGTTGGTCTATGTGAAATGCAGAATTTACCAGATGACTTTAATCGTGACAATGCAATGAGCATGAGCATATGGGTCATAGTGGCATATACAAATATTTATATTATTATGATCTGATGATTGTACTTTACTTATAGTCAAGTTTGGGGTATGATTTTAAGCTGGAATGAGGTCATCGTGGGGGACTGTCTGTGGCATTTATTTTATTATTAGTTTTATTACTATACCAGCCAAACTTTGAGGATAATATAAAATGAAAATACTAGATATTATTGACAAACTATTTGTTTAATACTAACTTATTTTTATCGCAATTAACTAATTTATTCGAAAGATTTCATAATGAAATAGGTGTAAGTTTATTTATTTGCTTAGTTTTGATATCATCGTTGTTTTCAAATTGTTTATTTATTGCAGTTTCAACGTTAGGCGTGTTAAAGATTCTTATTATCTCTATTTATTTAATTTAAGTTTTTCTATTTTCATTATTCTTGTTATTTTCTCCCACCGTTTAAAAATAACACTTCTTTTTATTTATTTATTTAACTTTTTTGTTTATTTATTTTATTTATGTTCTTATCATGATATATTTAATATTCTATTTTCTTAAAATAATATCTTACTTATTTATGTTTATTTAAATGTATTATATACG
Organism: Mesoligia furuncula; assembly: GCA_916614155.1. NCBI lineage: Eukaryota > Metazoa > Arthropoda > Insecta > Lepidoptera > Noctuidae > Mesoligia > Mesoligia furuncula. The sequence goes on along the minus strand of OU744813.1, from coordinate 1,962,445 downwards.
GTTTATTTAAGCAGTATATTTAACTGTGATATTTATTCTAATTTATTCTTCTAATCTAAGCTTTCATTATACCAAATATTATGTTTGTCATTATTTTATTTATTCGCATTTTATAATTATAACTTTTTTCATAATGTCATATCTCTTTAAACTTTTTATTTATGTGTATTTATTTAAAATTATATCGAAACAATGCATTTTCTCAAATAAAAGGTTTGAAGTTATGGTTGATTTTATTTTACCTTCTTGAGCATCTTCTAGCAGTTATCTTAGTGAAAATAGCATCGTCATCAGCTCCTGCGTAACATTTAGGTATGTTGTTATAATAATTAGAGCTTCGTATAAAAATATTATCAAATCATGATCATTTAAAATATTTTCTTTTAATAAAGAGTCAGTATTTTTATCAGACCAATTTATAGTTTCATACCAAAAACAAGTAGCTCTATTAGTAAATATTTTAAAATAAATCAGATTGGGCACATACGTTGTCAAATTATTGAAAATCCATACTAATATTATAAATCCGAAAGTAACTCTCTCTGTCTGTCTGTCTGTATGTTACCTTTTCACGTCTAAACCACTGAACGGATCAGAAAGATAGATTTCATCCCGTGGAAGGACATAGAATAATTTTTATCCCCTTATTCCCACGGGATCGACACTTAAGCGGGTGAAACCGGGGGGCGCTGCGAGTAAGCTGTAAACGTGGCTCTAGCCATAAGAAAAGTGTTAACTAAACTGCTGTATTAGGTACTAGGTATTATGTTCTTTGCTTACACTGCAAATTGCCGATTCCTATAATTTACAGACTGTCATTGGTTAAAATTAAGACTCTTGTGAAGTCTTGTGTCTTTACCAATAATGATGTAAAGACCCCATAGCTTTATATAGTAAACCCTCCCATTGTGGAAGTAGCTATCACAAGTAAAATTAGCTTAAGAATCTATTCTATGTTCTATGTTATGGGTTTGGTTTCCGCACTTAGTCCTTCAGTGGACCATTGTGCGTGGGCCATGGCGGCCGTCTGTGGTTATTCCAACCAGCCCTACTCCCTCCAGAAGCTGATCAAACTCCTGGACTGTTAAGAACATCTGTGTACGATCTGGGTGTCCCGAGGGTTTCTGATCTTATCTGGGTGACGCCTGTGCACTTAAAGAGCACATGCGCAATGGTTTCATCAGCCTCCATGGAAGCCTGTCTGTTATGCCTAACATGATGGTCCCCGTCACCAGGCGCAGGCCTTTCCTGTCCAGTCGTAGTAAGCGCCTGGTCAGCCTGCCATTCAATAACGGCATGGCTTCTTTAGACTGCCTGCAGCCTGCTGACGACGTCCACCAGCTTTCTGCTTGTATGTGGGTGTGCTCCTGTACCACCTGCGTAGTTGGTGAAGGGGATGGGCACGATAGGTTCCGGTCCACAGACTGAAGAATCTATTTATACATATGTTTGGCAATTGATACTACAAACATTTGTATAGAAGCATGAAACATTTGTATCTAAGGACCGTTGCAGGTGGTGTTCTGTAGTTTCTGCCTATCCTCATGGGAAGAAGGCATAAGTATATGTGTATATACAAACGCGTGTGTGTAGTTTACAAAGTTTCACTATTACCAGCAACATTGTAATAATAATGATTGTTATAAAAGTGTTTTCTAATGTACTCCTGTACACTTGGAAAAACTGCTGTTTTATCTATTTCATGCACAATTTAATCTTTCAGATTTGATAAAATGTTGTGTATCTACATCTTTGCTGTCGTTTTCTTTTGCGCAGTGAGATGGTTTTTTAACAGAAAGCATGTTTTATTAAGATCTTCAGTTTTTCAACTGTTGCTTTCATCATCTGCCTAGCCTTTTCCCAACTATTTTGACACAGAGAGGTCTGGTAAAGATATGTAAAGATGGTCACCCGTCCACGGAACAACCGCTGCAAGCATAGCTTAACCTGATCGATCGACCCACACGGCTGTTATTACTTTGCCACAAGCCCCTCTACTTCAACTGTAGCTTTTCCTTCTTCAATAACCTACTGTATTACTATTTTGTTGGACTTGATCCATAATATAATAAGTATTCATATTTGTATCTTCATCATTCATCAGCCGAAAGACGTCCACTGCTAGACATAGGTCTCCCCCAAGTTAGGGGGGGGTTTGCCATAATCGCCACGCTTGGCAGGCGGGTTGGCGATCGCAGTATGGTATGGTGGTGGAATGCATAGAGAACGCTGCTGCCCATTCTCCGGTACGACCCTTAGTCGCCTTTTACGACACCCATGGGAAGTATGGGGAAGTATCTTCATCGACAGTACGTAATCAACTTTTATAATTTGGGAATCGATAATATTATTATTTGTTATCAAATCATTTGTATAATCGAAACCCATAGACGCTTCTTGTATAGTAGTTTCGTCTATAACTGACTGTGATCTCAAAAATACTGTTGCTAAACTGTTGTTTAAACCCAAACGAATCTTATCACTTACAAAATAAGAATTCTCCAAACCAAAATCAACAGCACAGACCTCTATTTACACAGCCTTTTCTAATCCCTTAACCACAACATTATTTAAATAAATAGTAAGTTAACAACAAAATTATATGTTTTCACGCTAACACTATGGCACTTGACCTTATATCCTATAAACAAAGAAAATAAATAATATGAGCCCGTTACCGCGTTTTCCATTTGTGAACCAACAATGGAACTTAGAACAGTGATCCTAGAGCTTATTTGTATTGTTATAGTTAATACTAAAGTTGTCAAAGTTGAACACGGTGTCAAAGATGTCATAGATGAAGAAATAAAGGATCCAGATGCTAATTTCAATGGTGTATACGCTGATTGCTTCCTTCACATGTCATTTCCATGTGTGCAAAGAAAAACGTTAATGTATTTGAAACAGTTGAATAATTTGAGTGAGGTATCCGTGATCGGGGATTATGTTAAGTTTGGTAAGTGTTTATTCAGTTTTATTAATGAAAATGTTGTACATGAAATTAAATATATAGATTGAGAGAAAAGGCTAGAGGAGGATAGCGACATTTATTACTTTTATTTATTGTTAGTGATCAACAAATTAGAAGCATTGTGAATAATAATAATCTTATCATAGGTACTTTAATCGATCTTCACGCCTAAACATTTTGTGGCAGCAACATGTTCACTAGCAACAAATTAAAAACTATCGTCAGGCTGCAAAACAAGTAACTACCTAAATTATGTTTTCAGTGAAATTAAACACCAGTAAATTTGAAGAAAACAATGATACAGAAGACCATTTTACCAAGCAGAACTCTGAAGAACTAACCCATATGATCGATAGAGCAATCGACCATTTTTTTGACAACCATATCATCAGATTCAGTGCTTTAGGAAGAGAAACATCGCTACCGATTCCGAATAACGGTAAGATATAAATTATTTTGCTATTAAGGTGCCACTGGTCGATATTTTTTCCATACAAATTTCGGAAGAGTATTACAGATTACTCCACTCTTTGACATTGTGCATCCAAAGTTAAACATGATAACGTTTTGACTTATTATTATTTTTTGTCTGTACGGAAACAGAATACTAAAATAAAAATCCATTAAAAAGTTATGAGCCAACAAAGATTAGTTTTTCTTGCTATTTTTAACGTAACTTTGGGTGTAAATAAGTAATAAAAGAACTGAAAAATCTTCAAAACCAAGTCCGTACCGATAAAGCCCAGTTATCGAAGAGTTCAATAAACTTTATTTGTAATTGATTTATGCAGTGGTTTTTTCATTAAACTCGATTTTCCGAAGCACTTTTCAAATTTTTTTACACGCCTATCAGTTCGGAACGCTATTTCTGTGCGTGAGAACTAAACTTTGTTGGTGTAGACTAGCATCTAACTGCTCATCATTGATACTAGCTCTGTCGGACACGAAGCCAGGTGAGATAGTGTGCTTTTTGGCCATGATCACCAGTGAGTTCGAGCTCACGACTAGTTTACTCTTAAGGCAATGACTGCCTGACTGCCACCGGGGTCAACGGTGACCGGGAACAATAGATTTTCTATTGTGTCCTTTGTCTGGCAGACATCGTGTACCTTTTTGGTTAATTTTGCGGCAAAGCATCTATTAAAGGATTATGTTATCAGTTCTGAAACAACATAAGCTAAAATTTATAAAAAAAATATATTTTTGTCGTCCACAAGGACAAACTTAGCAAAATAACTCAGCAATCAGAAGTTTTTCGTCATCTGATTGCTATTTTTAATTTAATAGTAAGAAATGCAAACGCCCTCACAGACAGTCTTAATGTAGAAGAAGACGGGGCAAACTGGAACTGGAAACTTCCAGTTCCGTCTTCTTCTTAGCCAAGAACCAAGTATTATGTTGGTTGCAACATAGTAGAAGCCTATTAATCTACTGACTAGCAAAGGACTGCGATAGATTTCATTGATTGGGTTAAAGCCTGTACTGCTAAATATACTTATTATGATTGATGTCATAATACAGTATCTAACTTAACCGTCATTTGTTTTTGATGTCCTGAAAACATAATTAACTCATTACAATGTTACAGTAGAAGAATTTGTCGGTAGAAAGAAGCGTAAAGGGGGAGGTGGGGGCGATGGGGGCGGCGGTGGTGGTGGACACGACGGAGGAGATGGGTTCGGGAAGAAGAAGATGATGATGATGGCCATGATGTGTATGAAGATGAAGCTTATGATGGTAAGTCTCCATGAGCAGATACAAGGGTTCATTGGTGAGAATAATGATGAATCACTGACTGATTGCATACGTACTAAACTTTCCACTCTTTACCTCGTACATCTACAGCTCAATTTGATTTTTTTTTTATAATTGTGTTAGTGCATTTTTATTGTAATTCAAAAGTTTTGACATTCATTTGTATTTGGTATTATTATTATTTCTTCACATATTTTTTGTTATTGAATATAGTAATATGCATTCCCATGTGAAGGTAGAACATGGAGGATTTTGTTACAAAAAGACAGCCATGAACGAATTAGCCATAAGTAATAAATGATTTTATTTGATTTCATTTAAAGACGTTGGAGATGACAAGATAAGGGACATAATCATATGGTATAACTATGTATGTAAACTAATTGCTTAGACAAAAAATAAAACTATATGGTACAATAACATTAAAAATACAATAATAGGGTTTGTTTTTACAAAGATAGTCGGAGTTTATACTGAAGTGTAATAATATTGTTTATCTTACAGATGGTTCCAGCGATGATGGGCATGATGGGAATGATGTCTTTCAAAGGGATGATGTTTAGTATGATGTCGTTTATGTTGGCTAAGGTAATATACATTTGCCGTAACAAGTACCTGTTTATGATTTAGTTAACAAACAAAATTGGACTTGGATTATATATATAAATCCATCACTTGATTTGAATGCCTATGAGAAACAATGTATCAAACGAAGAGACCGCGACTTTGCTTTAAATTTTCACAAGGCACTTCTAGTTAAGATAGAGGACACTCTATCTTAACTAGAAGTGCCTTGTGAAAGTTTCAATGACAATTGAAACTCAAACTCAAATAGATTACTCAATACGGGATGGTGTCCGCAACTCCACGATAAAGCACATATTTTGCGTAGAAAAACTAAAAATAGTTTTGATGAATTCAGATGATGCTGTTAATGAAGATACTGGAGAAGAAGGGAGGAGGTGGTGGCGGTGGCAGTGGAGGTGGAGGTGGGGGTGATGGAGTAAGTATTAATATAGGAAATAGCTTATCTGATTATATGTCAATTACTATCTATGTTGTACATCCCGTACTGGAAACAATATAGACTATTCATAGTTATGAATAGTCTATAGAGCGCCTTTCAAAAATCTGCTAGCAATAACATGCTCTAAGACAGCTACACTGCAACGCAAAAGATGGTAGAACCTTATCGGTAGCCCTAAACTATAAAAAACATAGATATTATTTCAGTTTCATATAACAAATTATGAATTCCACAGGGATGGGCAGCCGGCGGCGGTGGAGGCGGCGCCTGGATGCCAGCAGGTATTATCCCAGTATAACCAAAACTATTACATCAAATCCAGCATAGAATGAAAATTCACCTTTTGACATCCAGGTGGACCAGATTATGGAGGAGGCGGTGGTGGCGGCGGCGGAGGGGGCGGGGGATATGACGCAAACGGACAATGGCAAAGCAGATCCATACTAGATCTTGGAGACAAAGAAGAAATTATAGAGAATAGACCCATCATTTCCTATGTAGCACCTACTGTAAGATACAACAACAATAAAATCGATAAAAAGACAGCACTTTATGGTAATGAAGAAGTTGTTAAAGTAAACAAAAATGGGACTACAGCCAAATCACGACGAAAAAGAGGCATAATCGACATTATCCAAAATTCCTACTTATACTGGATGAACCAGCTTTTAGGCATCAACAATAACAGAAGAACATCAACCAACTATCCGAAATACAAGATTGTGAATGGCGTGAAGTATGTTTTCTATCCTTATCGACAACAAAAAGTAAAGTTGCCTAAAGAAATACAAAGTAACAGAATCAAAAGTGTCGATGAAGGTTTTAAGCCTATTATAACTGCAGAGGATTTTAATAAAGGGGAGATAGTTGAAGGTGCAGTCGAAAGCAGAATGAACAGAAAGAAGATGAACAAGATGAAAGAGACAGTGAATGATACTATTGATGAAAATCCGTGGGAATGACTATTTTATTTGATGAAGTTCTACGTACTTGATAATTTAGTGGAACCAGAGTTTAAATCGTTTATATTTTTGTAGACAAGTGTATGATTGTATCAATTAATTTATATGAGCATAATGTTATTTGAAAGAGATTTGTTATGTAATAGATAAGTATTTATTTGTGCCTGATAATAATAAACGTTTTTAGTCAAATATTACCAAGAAGTTTTCATTACTCAACTGATTATTTATGGTATAAACATAGATAAAATATTACTTCCTAACTATACCTAAGTATAGAAAGAAAATGCCTAAATGTTGCGATGAATGAGATGACTCAGATCCCATTACCTACTTACATTTTCTGTAGATGTAAAAATCCTTGGAAAGGAAATTCTAATTCAATCTTCATTACACCAAGAGGACTGTGCATAGACATAATTGAACCCCTATTTTTTTTATTAAAGATGTCAAACAAAACTAACCAAACCAATCAAGTCTTAAAACTGAATACTCGAAATCTTTATAACAGCGCCATCTATGATTTTACTAAAGTAGCAAGAACAGACGAAGGTCGACTGTTCAGTTGACACACACTGGAAACAGCAGCTGTCAGTTCTGACAGCTGCTGTTTCCAGTGTGTAGAGAAGTGACGATAAAATCAATGTCAATAGTAACCACTAGATGGCGTGCACCAAGAAATTGATAAAATAATTAACTGTATTGTAGGCTAAAAACTTCCTGATATATTTTTATCTTTTCTATATTCGTTTTAAAAATAACAGTTATAAATTAAACTAATTATTGGTTTTCAATATGTTAACATATATTTCGGCAGTACTTTCAATATCCGATATGGTCTAGTGGCTAGGATACCTGGCTCTCACCCAGGAGGCTCGGGTTCGATTCCCGGTATCGGAAAATCTTTTTGCTCATATTTTGCTTCAAATTATTGTAGTTTTACTTACTTCAATGAGTTGGTAGTTACCGTTTTCAATAGGTAGAGAATCAAAATGATAATTATGTTTATAATTTTTAGAGTTCTGTTGACGTACTAAGAGGCTTACAATATTCCTAGGACAAGTTATGGCCGGTTCCTATAATATTTAGTAAGTATTTACGGACCGTTATTGATTAAAATTATGACTTGTATCTTTACCAATAATGAAGCAAAAACCTCATAGTTTTGTATAGTAGTACCCTCCCATATGGAAGCGTTGCAAATTCAAAGCATAGTAGGTATAGGTATCTATGGAGAAATACGGGTAAGAAACTCCATGGACAATCTTTTAAATTAGGTATATTGTTACAAAAATATAGGTGTTAGTTATGGCAGCTTCTTTAAAATGTCATTCTCGTCTTCAAATTATATTTAGTTGTCTAATGAATTGGCCAGCGACGAACTTGCGTCCAAAAAAAGCTTTTCAAGCGACCATTTGTAAAACAAGCAACTGTTAATATGACGCAGCGGTTAAAATCAGGGGCCCTAAAAAGGCCACTTTGGGAGAATCATAAAAGGAATTCATTATGAATGATATTAAAAGTCGTAAAATGGTCACAATCTGACAATTCATAATATTGTTTGTGTACAATTCGTAACACGCAATTCATCTATTTGACAATTTTGTATGGAGATTCGTAAAATGGTCCACAAAATAGGAATTGCTTTAATGTCAAATAATGGAATCGTAAGAAGTTAGTCAAAAGCAACATTTCACAAATCGGATTGGAGGCTTTGTGAAGAAATAATGTTATAATAGCAGATTTAGCCCTATATGAAAACTTTCTGGAGCACGCGCGGGTTACGACGACCCTTCTAGATCGCCGACAAAATGCATCTCTTCGGAAAATGGACATAGCGTTCGAAATGCCGGATCTCGAATTTGTTGGCATAGACGGCTAAATAAGTGTGTCGCGACCTCATCTATGAGCTGGAGGCGTACACAATGTACCCGCCGCGATGGCATAAGTACCTACTATCCCCAAGGCAAGTAAAAGCATTGTGTTGTGATAAAAGTAAGTAGGGTGTTTTTCAACACTTTTAACTAAGTAGTTCCAGATAGACACTATCATCTATTATTATAGAGGTTCAGGTACTTACTCAGTACCCCCTCCGTGAAATGCATACAATCTTCTATTCATATTTTAGGTGTACAATAGGTACACCTCTGCCTAACCCTTCAGGGATATATATGTGTGATATTGTTATAGTATCATACTTTACTTCAATTTAATTAAGTAGTATATATAAGAGGACCCTTAGAAGAGTATACCATATTATACCTTTTACTAAAATAAAACAATAGTCATATGAAAAATATTTTATTAAATTATTAACAATTCTCATCTTAAATTATTAAAAAACTAATACAAACATAATAATTAATTAGGCTTTTTTTCATTCATTTAGGTTTGCGACTCTGATTATTGTCGATGCTAGCTGCGAAGGGGCACACTGTGTGTTTATGGAATCACCAGACCCACTTGGAACAACTCTGCCAGGCTGAAAAGGAAAATTTGTGGTTTTTAGTAAGTCAAATCATCATCATCATCTGTCTAGCCTTCTCTCAACTATGTACTATGTTGGGGTTTGCTTCCAGTCTAACCGGATGCAGCTGAATACCAGTATTTTACATGGAGCGACTGCCTATCTGAACTCCACAACCCAGTTACTGGGTAATACAATACCACTTGGTAAGACTGGTTGTCAGACTTTAGGGCTTCTGACACCCCGTCATTGTTTAATTTGAGTGCTATTATAATAATAAAACAATTATGTTTCAGGTGACGCAGGCTATCCCTTAAAATCAACATTGAAGACACCACAAGTGGACACAGAGCCCGATACCTTTTTCCCTTTATGCAAAGTTTTTGTGTTATTTAAATGTTATAATACAGTATGTTTTCCTTTTTTATTTCTTTATAATTATATTATATGAATGACTTAATTTTTTTATTGCATACATGTACAAAAAATTCATACTTTACCTATAAGGGACACCAATAAAAAATAGGGTACGACTTTGGTATCTCTGACAACGATTTAAGGGGTGAGGGGGGGTGGGGGGGCGGGGGGAGGGGGGGTACTACCCCCCCTGTGAAGGAAAAGTTGCGGAACCCCCCCCTTTTTGAGATATGACCTTTTTAATATTCTAACCTCATTTTCGAATTTTCATGTATTGACATCTATTTAAAGGTCAGAAAAGCTGGAGGATGACAAATAAAATGAAGAGGGAAGTACCAGCCCCCTCACCCCCCCCCTTTTTTTTCATTTTCGATATTTACAAAAATGTACCTATGTGCTTAGGCTTAGTCGACGGAGCCCCGCTACGCGGGGCTCCTACTTCTGGGTGGTTTAAAAAAAAACAACCACGAAGGGGATGGCGGGGTCTTTCAGACCCCGCCATCCCCTTCTAACCTAACCTGTCCGAGTCGGGGTGCCCCAAGTCCCGAGCTCGCTTCGCTCGCTCTTGCATCCTATGTTGTCAATGCAACTGTGTTATTTTTCTTCGTTCGCTCTGGGCGTAGTCGACGGAGCCCCGCTTCGCGGGGCTCCTACTTCTGGGTGGTTTAAAAAAAAACAACCACGAAGGGGATGGCGGGGTCTTTCAGACCCCGCCATCCCCTTCTAACCTAACCTGTCCGAGTCGGGGTGCCCCAAGTCCCGAGCTCGCTTCGCTCGCTCTTGCATCCTATGTTGTCTAACCTGACCGTGTCAGGTCTGCCCTAGAAGAATTCAGTGACAGCACAAAATGGCGTCGTTTTACGTTTCGTTTCACATATCGGCAATAGTCGGTAAATTATTATAAGTGTTTATAATTTAATAACACTGATTTAAATCAGCGAAATATAAATAATATAATGAAATATGCATAAAAACTCATAACTCACTAATTATACATATTTATTTCATCATTATTATGAAGTTAAACATTTTAGTGCGTTGACCTTACATAAAACGAAACGTTCAATGGTGAGACCAAATGTCAAAAGTAACAAAACATTCCTTAATTTCTACGTTTTTGATTATTTTTTTTCTCGTAAACCATTTATCTCCGCAAGTTAAAACTTTGCGTGGAGGCTTCTGATAATAAGATCTATCTGTGAAAAAAATATGGACCCTCAACTCGTTGGCAGAGATACCAAAACTTAGCCAAAAATAGTCTCGTCTGCATCAGCAAGCCTCCCAAGGTTCTGCACTATTAATTTACTATATCAGCTGTAGCATGTTGCATCTCCACCTGAGGTAAAACTCTCCGAGCTTCATCTAGTGCAGCCAGAGGGCGACCTAAAAAACGTAATAAAAATACCATATAATCATTATCAATAGTCATCATGTCTTAGTCGCAATATGAATAGCTGTAGGGTTAGAAAAATCCACTCACTGCGGTATCTTGCTTGCCGAGTTCGACGAGGCAGAGGCACTGTTGTAGCATCGGCAGGGCTAGGGTTTGGTGCTGACGCACGAGTCTGGACAAGACATAGGGCTGCAGTGATCTCGAAAAGGAGCTCAAAACCGACAGCGCTTCCACGTTCACTGTAGAAAATCGAGCAGATTGTTCCATTGTATCTCAGACACTAGCTGCACGTCTTTCCATTCCTACAAAAAATTACGTACATTTGAATACATTTGCACAGCATTTTATTTAAGTAATGATTTAAGTCAAACAATTATACACTTACTTTGTATTAAAAACGATCTTACTCGCACGAAATACTAGTTTTAAACTACACACATTATGATTGTTTGTTGATGTTTGATTCAGTTTGACGTTGAGGCGGGAGAAACGAAGGGTGCGTTCCGAGTTGGGATGTAATCCATTTGAGCGGGCTTAAAAACTAAAGACTAACAACTCGCTCTAAATCGTAGCGATGCGATTAAACTCACCTAAATCGTAAACAATTTAGAAATTAGTGCGGTCGGGACCTTCCAATCGCACTAAATCGGAATCTAACTGTTCTAACTTCAATTACATCTTTCGGTTTCCTACAAATAGTTTACTTAACGCTTAATTCGGAATGCGGCCTAAAAATACGCGTTGCCAGTTTATTGTTTCTAACTTCCCTTTTCAGGGCTTATTTGCGGACTTTTTAACAGTTATGAGTATGTTATAACGTAATAACATTTAAACTGTAGAAATAAAAAATAAAAACTTATTTGATCAATAAAAACTGTAAACCAAAGGACATTGCTCGGCTTCCATACATTATTTGCCTAAGAACCGTTGAAGCCGTGAAATTATTTTATGTGTTCTAAATAATGCATATTTTGGATTGAAACTTAATTTAAGTCACGGACACTTTTGCGAATTGTGAAAAATCTAAATTCTTTCTGATTTTGAGGTTATAACTAGCCAACACAAATAAAGACACGGTAAATAATATCTTCGGGTTTATCCTCCTTTAGTCCTTTGTTCACGCCAAGTTGTTAGATAAAATCAGAATACAAAAATAACACAAACGAAAACACACAACCAACAATCCGTATGCGAACACAGAATGCGCGCGAGTACGTAGGTAGATATCAACGTACGTAAAGTGTCAACTAAATGTCATCCGTCAATTCATCAACTGTCAATCATAGACTTTAGTCTATGGTGTCAATACTGCTCGATAAACATAAAATCGTAATCAATAATCTGTTTGTAAAACTAATACCTAACCTTATTTTATAGATGAAACGCTGAGGGTAATTATAATTAATTGTTTTGTATAATTACGATACACACTGCTAATGGATCATTTTCACAAAGTGTTTATATAAACTACTCTGTAGTGTACATGAAGATGTGGCTGTATGAGCTTAAAACCTTTGCATAATCAAAACGTGAAGTGAAACAGAAAAAACATGGGAAAATATATTGAATTACTATTTAAATTGTTTTTGAAATCAAAGAGTGTCCGTGTTATTCTAACAATTGTAAAGTAATTAAAAAAATAAAATATGAATTATTGTAAAGTTTGAATACGTGACGATTCTTAGGCCATTTCTATACATCTCCTTTACCGATAAAATTACGGTCTTTATTTTTTTCATGCGGTAATATTTACGCCAAATATGAATCTGTTTGAAATTGAATTCTATAGGATTCAGCTATTATGTGTCACCATTTTACGAAAAATAGAGGAATTGCTACTGATCTACTGGGAATTCAGGAAATTACTCGTTTTTTGAGGAATTGCTTAAAGTGGCCTTTTTAGGCCCCCAGTGCTCTGAATGGAATACATCATTTCAATTCCATTCAATCTTTCAATTCTCAATTCTCAAGCAACAAATTTTGTGATTTATGTCTATGTTTTGTCAGCTCCTAATAAGTGTACCAACTGCATCTTTAAAATAATTTCAACGTAGGTACTCTAATTTCATATAGTCACCTATATTTTTATACGTTAGCATAAGTAATTGATGTGTGGGTCTACTATAATTAAACATAAAATTACCTTATTAATTTAGTTGTTGAATAAAAAAGTTTGATGGCTAATTTTGAGGCTGGAACTTGATTTTATTAGCAGATAGATGTTGAATCTCTAAAATATTTTATAAATTTACCCACTATACATACTATTTTATATAGGTAGTAACCCACTTACAACATTAGTCGCTGAGTTATCAATTCAAAAGTAAATATATATAACGGTAGCTCTGTGTCATATTAATTTACGTTCGTAAATTGACGCTGGTTTTTCAATATTCTATTGGAATAGTAAATATGATGAATTAATATAATAGAAGCTGTTTTATTAACTCGTTGTCTGCATACAAAAAAAACCGGCCAAGTGCGTGTTGGGCCACGCACAGTGTAGGGTTCCCTAGTAGCCCGTTATCACTATGTAGTACGATTCTGTTGTTCTTTATTCTGAATAGGTAAAAAAAAAAAACATATTTTGGTTTTCAATGCAAGTCTTTACCCATTATAAACAAGCAACTACTTCATCTTAGTCACTTTAAAGGATTAATGCTAAGGATTTTGTATTTGGTACAAAATTATCCAACACCCAAGTTCAACGACTATTACTGCTAAACTAATAAAGTTATCTTAACCGCTATACTTTTCCTTTAAAGTTCATGAAATGCACTTTCATCGAGAATTTTTCCAGATTTTTCAAGCTAGTAGTTTAGCTTTTAGAGGGGGGGGGACGCCCTACTGGAACAAAAATTTGCACTTTAAACTTTAATATTTTGTAAATGGAGCATTATGTCGAAAAATAATTTTAGCAACCACTAAGCCATTTTAGAAGACCTATTCAACGATACCCCACACGATGGGGTAGATGATGAAAAAAATATTCATCCCCACTTCACATGTAGGGGAGCTACCCTAAAAAAAAATATTTTCCAAAATTTTATTTTACCACTTTGTCGGCGTAACCGATATACGTACTTCTACAAAATTTCAGCTTTCTAGTTCTAAACGGTCACAGAGATTAAGCGAGGACGGACAGACAGACAGGCGGACGGACAGACAGACATGGCGAAACTATAAGGGTTCCTAGTTGACTACGGAACCCTAAAAAGACGTTACATTGCAGGTGCTAAAGAAAACTCTTGTTGCTGCACTTATAATTTCCCTAAAAATAGTGGTAAATAAATAGTTGTCATTAATATTGAAGTTATAATTTTAAGTCTGATATTATTTTATTCCAATTCTAACTATAAACCAACAACCAAATAACACCTTTGCCTGTCATCTCATCATGAACGCGTAATTATATACCATTACGACCACAACTGAACAATACCCACGGGCCGCAACCTTTAGTTTAATACTGCGATGAGCGTTGACATGCTCTGGTTTTCAGTTCTAGAACTGTGAGAATTGGTTTCTTTTTTTTTGTAGTAAATAAATCACTGACATAATCCCAAAGAGCTTGTTGTTTAATATAGTCCATACTAATCCCTGCCCGGCCCCGTTGGTCTCGTGGTTGCAGGCACGACTGCTTAGCGTGGGGTCCTGGGTTCGATTCCCGGGTCGGACAAAGTGTTATTGGATTTTCCATTAGAAATTTCTTAGTAACGGTCCGGAGTTTGGAAGTTGGCGGTTTAATACCCCCGTGCCTCGGAGAGCACGTAAAGCCGTTGGTCCTGCACCTGAACTCTCCCCGGTCGTGTCGGATTGCCGTCCCATCGGACTATGACAGTAAAGGAACAGAGAGTGCACCTTGTCTGTGTGGTGCCGGACTTAAAGAATAGCACCACCCCATACTTCCCGTGGGTGTCGTAAAACGCGACTAAGGGGCGTACCGGAGAATGGGCAGTAGCGTTCTCTATGCATTCCACCACCATACCATACTGCGATCGCCAACCCGCCTGCCAAACGTGGCGATTATGGCAACCCCCCCCCCCCTTTGAGGGAGGCCTATGTCCAGCAGTGGACGTCTTTCGGCTGAAATGATGATGATGATGATCCCATATTTTTTCCATATTCAAATCCTTGTTTCCCTTCGAGAGGGAGTGGGCTAATAATCAACCACGCGGGCTCATTGCGGGTTGGTAGATGTCACATGTCTTCGAATTTTTTCCTTCACCGTTTTGAGAGCAGTGGTGATGAAATTAAATACAGAATGTAAAGTGCCTGCCTGGTTTCGAACTCACGACCTCGTCGACTCGTAAGTCGGGGCCGATGCGACTGGGACACCACTGCTGTGTTACTTAAATGGTGTGAATTTTATGTCTATAATAGTCTTTAATTAATCATACCGTTCTTAATAGAAAGTTAAAATAATATTATCTAAGTATGCTGATCATCTTCTTCACATGATCTGACCAAGATTTTGTCTGGACTTTAAAAGAGACTGTTCTGAGTTTGTTTCGGCCTTTCTTCTCAGAGTAGTCAGTTAAGAAACGTCGACTTAATCTAGCAATTGTTTTTAAAGTGAAAACTTCTAGGCGTGTTGGGCAATTTTTGAGGTGGGAAAAAACCATTGAACTCGCGCCACTGTTACCGTAAGCGACACCGCGCGTGTTTTGTTTATAAGACGATTCAAAAAATAAAAAAGTAGCCGCTTCGGATGTGTTCGGCTGTCCTCGGGATGTACTCGCTTTTAATGTATATCCGATATGTCCATAGGTAGATATCCGTGGATATGTCAGTGAGTGATGGCAAAGTATTCTGTTTGTTTTGTTTTCACTTCTATCGGCACTCCCGGAGTGCCACTGTTTAAGTGATTCCGATAACCTATTTAACTATTTCATTTCATTTCATAATAACTGATATTTTTATTAGATATTAGTACCTACAGTTGATTTGTCCATTCAAAATAAACAGGGTCTGGTACAGATAGTGCCATCCACGAAGGCGCGCCGCACTCTTGCCTACAGTTATAAAAGTGTGCAAGTTTTACACTTTTTTATGTTTTTATTTTTTTAATACTTTTTTTATAAATTAAAAAATAAATATTATCAATAAAAATAAGTACTTAATTAAGCATAAGTCTAATTACCCACATATTTGTTACTGTTGTAATTATTTTGGTATGGAAGAGCGGGGCCTCCTAACACAGGCAAAAATTTCTTAAAAGGAGTCCCCAAACACAACCACCCATCCTTGTAACAAATTTCTTGAATAAAACATTTTGTATTTTGTATTTGTATTGTTTTAGTTTCGTCGATACACTAGTTGGTAATTACCTAGTGTGTATCGAAAAAACTAAAACACTAGCGAAATTAACTAACGATAACCACTAGCGATTAGGAAGAAAAGTGGGGCGTGTCTTCGTAAATGGCACTCAAACTCTCAAACTCAAACTATTTATTTCAATTAAACCATTAACAGGCACTTTTGAATTGTCAAGAAGTCGGTCAGTCAGAAAATATGAAGCTAGTTGCCCATTCCAAAGCGTAGGTACCTATGGATAAGAACGGGCAAGAAACTCCATGGACACTCTTTTTAAATTACATTTTACAAAAATATTTGTTACATCATTACTTTTGAATTTATGATTATACTAGCTGTGCCCGCGACTTCTTCCGCGTGGAATAGTGACTTTTCGGGCAGCATATTTTAAATTACATATACCGTCTACAGACCGGGCATTTGCTGTCCGAACCCTCTGAGAACTCAGGCGAATTTCAGTGAAATTCTCAGACTCTAGTGCTTGAGCTTCACGATCGGCAGTGAGACGTATTTCTCGTTCTTCCTGTGTTTCCTGAGACCGAACATTTGCTGTCCGAACCCTCTGAGCACTCAGACGAATTTCCCTAACAGTGAAAGTCTCAGACTCACGCGATAGTGTATGAGCTTCACGATCGGCAGTGAGACGTATTTCCCGTTCGTCCTGTGTCTCCTGGGATCGAGCATTTGTTGTCCGTACTCTCTGGGAGCTCAGGCGGGTTTCCCTGACAGCAAAAGTCTCAGACTCACGCGATAGCGCGTGAGCATCGCGATCGACAGATAAACGGGCCTTTCGTTGTTCGCCGTTTTCCCTATTTCGAGTTGTCATCATTCGAGAACGATTTGAACTCAGTCGAGATTCTCGCTGAGTCGAAGTTTCTGCAGCACGAAACCTAGCCTGGTGCAGAGAGCCTTTTGCCTCACGACCTTCCTCAGATTCCTGTGATCGAACTAATCTCATCCTTTTAGCATTTCTGCTACATTGGGAGAGGTTGGATCTTCTTCGAGGCATTCTTACAATAAAATAGTACTTACTACTTAACACACAGTTATTTAGTAACCACGTACTATCGTAAACAATTAAATTATAAATACTTACAGATTATTATACAGTCTGAAATTATCACAGTTTAAGTAATAAGTGTTAAGACGTGTAAACCAAACGTCATTATCATCATCATTTCAGCCGATAGACGTCCACTGCTGGACATAGGCCTCCCCCAATTTTGGGGGGGTTTGCCATAATCGCCACGCTTGGTAGGCGGGTTGGCGATCGCAGTATGGTATGGTGGTGGAATGCATAGAGAACGCTGCTGCCCATTCTCCGGCGAGACCCTTAGTCGCCTTTTACGACACCCACGGGAAGTAAGGGGTGGTGCTATTCTTCTACACAGACAAACGTAATAACTTTATAAAACAAAAGAATTGCTAGAAAAAATAATTACTAACCTAAGCTAATGAACTTATACTTAATAAAGAAAATCAAGAAAAGAAATGCCTAACCTATACCAAATACTTATAATATTTATATACAAACCCTAAATACAAATTAAGATAAGTATACCGAAAATCAGGGAAAGAAATGCCTAACCAATAATAAATGCTTACAATATTTATTTACAAAACCCTAAATAAAAATTAAGATAAGTAAATACCCAAAAATCAAGGAAAGAACCGCCTAACCTATACCAAATACTTACAAAATTTTAAATAAAATTAAGAAAAAGAACCTAACCTACAAACCCTAAAATATAAAAAAATGAAATATGCAAACAGTCAGTATTCAAGTGAATCGCAATAATCGAATCCAACTATTCGCCTATACCCTCCAGGACACGTGCGTTCGCTACGAATAACTGAATCCTTATGGCAGCGGCGCGTTTTCTTTTGAAATGGTCATCTCGCAGTTCAACCTGAGGGGTTGTCGACTGCTTAACCTGGCTTTCCTGTGGATGCCTCAATAAATTAAGGCCTCCAGCCAGGGCATAATACACAACTTAACTACACAATATAAACTTAAAAACTAAGCGACTACACGCTAAGGGCACCCCCTGTGGGGTACGGACCTCGGCTTAGGGCGTCGCTGGGAGAGGGCAGCAAGGGACAGGCTGGATCGGAATTATGGCAGCGGCGCGGCTATCAGCGCGCTTTATACAAGGTGTAACGGAAAGGGGGTATCAACCCTGAAGGAGGTGAATGTGCTCATGAAACTGAACAAATTTCCCCAAAGAACATAGGTCGAAATATGAAAAAAATTTTGGACCTCCCGTAGTAATAGTAAATCATTGATGTGCTATTACTATGGGAGGTCCAAATTTTTTTTTTCATCTTCATTCACCTCCTTCAGGGTTGATACCCCCTTTCCGTTACACCTTGTATATATAGCCACGGACGCGCAGGCGCGAGGCGTTTACGTACTCTGATAGAATACCTTAACAAATGTTCGCCGTGATTCTTTAAATTGACATAACTTTTTTATTTATGAACCGATTGACATGAAATAAACACTAAATGTTAAGTGAAGCTTACTACAATATATTAGTGAAAACCGCATCTAAATCGAATAAGCCGTTTCTGATATTAGCGTGCACAAACACAGCAGACAAACAGACAAACAGATAAACAGACAAACAGACAAAAAAAAATTAATTACAATTTCGGGTTCGGCATCGATATAATAACAACCCCTGCTACTTTTTTTTAATATATTTCCATTGTACAGACACCACTTTTCTACAATTTTATTATATGTATAGATATAGATGATGTGAGAACGATGTAAAAAATAAAAAAGACGCGTTAAAAGCGTCCGGAATACAACAAATAGTAATAAAACAACAATCCAAAATTAAAACAATTAAAATAAGCCCAGGCAGCTAAGTGATGACCAGCCCCTACTGACGGCGCCCGTACACGAACATGACGTATATATCTGTATTGGTAAACGTGTGTTATCATTGCAAAAATTTATCGATTCAGAAGCCAATAGAACATTTCACCAGCAGGTATATTCTGTAAGAAAAATCTCATCGTGGAAACTTAGGTGAAGTGAGCTTGCAGTGAGTCTGTCCACCAGGGGGCCTAAAAAGGCCACTTTGGCAGAATCATAAAAGGATAACATAACGGACAGTTAACCGTTAAGTTAATCGTATCAAATCCCATTGGTGAAACATTTTTCAGTTATTTCTTTGTCTGTGCAATCAATCCGATCCAAATCCAATCCTAATCTCTTTGATTATACCTACGTAGTGCAGCGAAAACAAGAAAAACACGGACTGTCTTCGCCATATTACGATTCGTATTATTATCCTTTTATGATTCTCCAAAGTGGCCTTTTTAGTCCCCCTGATGCTAGAGCTTGACATTATTGGCAGCTTACTTGAAGCTCAAGTCACCAAGTGTTTCCCGGTGAGATTTTTACCGAATAGATTGATTATTGTTTCTTACAAAAGTAGTTCTTTTTCTGCTCTGCAATAAAATTGGAATTTTGTTTTTGTTTTGGTTGTTTTGTTGCCATCTGTCAGTGTCACGGGCGCATCACGGATTAATTTGTATTGTCAATGTCAATTTAATGTGTGTTGTCTTTGGTCCCTGGCCCTGACATCAAGATGCATATACATAAAAGAGGCAACACTTTATATACCTAAGTGAAGACGACTGTGGTCTGACACACTCTTTCTACGTACACACATAAGAACGAAACATGATAATTATATAATATGTTTTTTTTTAATTTGAAATGGGTTTGCTCTTGAATCTAATGTAGGTCAAAGATGACAGAGACAACGTCGATATGTATTTTCTTTGTAATATGCATATATTTAGAAAGAGAGGTCCGACCACAGTAGTCTTCACTTAGGTATTTAGAGTAGAGCAGTGGTGGCCAAGTAGTAACGGCTGCGACTTACGAGTTGTAGGTCGTAGGTTCAAACCCAGACAGGCGCTTTACTTTGTGTACATTGTTTCATCACCACTGCTCTCAAAACAGTGAAGGAAAACATCGTGAGGAAACCGGCATGTCCTAGAACCAAAAATTCTAAGATAATATGTGACATCTGCCAATCCGCACTGGGCCCGCGTGGTGGATTACGGCCCACTCCCTCATCGAGAGGAGCCCTGTGTCCCAGCAGTGGGAACATTATAGGCTGATTATGGAAGGTATTTAGAGTGTTGCCTCCAAATTTATCTATGAACTTCTTGCCTGACATCAAGCAATCAATGGACGATATTGACCACTTTTTATATGCTTGAGTACGAGGCTTTTGACTGTGTTGTGTTTTGAGAGTATGCGTATCGTCGTCGTTTCAGCCGATAGACGTCCACTGCTGGACATAGGCCTCCCCCAATTTTGGGAGGGTTTGCCATAATCGCCACGCTTGGCAGGCGGGTTGGCGATCGCAGTATGGTATGGTGGTGAAATACACAGAGAACGCTGCTGCCCATTCTCCGGTGCGATCCTTAGTCGCCTTTTACGATACCCACGGGAAGTAAGGGGTGGTGGTATTCTTTAAGTCCGGCACCACACAGACCTGCGTATACTTTACGTCTTTTTAGGGTTCCGTACCCAAAGGGTAAAAACCCTATTACTAAGACCTCGCTGTCTGTCCGTCTGTCCGTCTGTCTGTCACCAGGCTGTATCTCAAGAACCGCGATAGCTAGACAGTTGAAATTTTCACAAATTATGTATTTCTGTTGCCGCTATAACATCAAATACTAAAAACAAAATAAAATGAATATTTAAGGGGAGCTCCCATACAACAAACGTGTTTTTTTTCGGCGTTTTCGCCTTGTGGTACGGAACCCTTCGTGTGCGAGTCCGACTCGCACTTGGCCAGTTTTTGTTTGTAATGTGCGTTCTGTTTGTGCAGAATAAACAATTTTTCTTTTTTTTTTTTTCTTTCTTGGATCGGCTGATAGTGTTACCCTTGCCTTTGTGATACCAACAAAAATACAGACGATGCTTTATCCCTAGTTATATTTTAAGTCCCATGTAACCGAGGGCGAGCCTATTGCCACCAACAAGGCACAAATCCAGTCTCCGGGCCGCTACTGCAAAATTCCAGATGGGAAAAATCCAATGGCACTTTGCCCGACCCGAGAATCTACCCAGAACCTCATGCTCAGAGATTACTAGATCAACGAGGCAGACTCCTTAGCAACAATTTAATTATTAACAGACACATTGTAAACCTAATACAAATTGTATTTAAGTAAGTAAGTAGTCATTTGTATTCAGTGAGTGATTAAGACGCACCGGCACCCAACGTGCCTGTCGCTTTCGAAAGCAAATGGCACGGTTGTACCATGTTTAACTGTTGTTAGTGACTTTGAAATAATTTGAAGATTAACAAAATACATACAACTTGGAAAATGTGTGGGTTTTATGAACAAGATAAAAATATTAAGTTACAGTTATGGAACTCTGCAAAAATTATAGTAGGAATGCCTTAAGGACTATGTTTAGGTTCAACTTTAAAAAAAAAATTAATGCTATGTAATTTGGTTTCAAGGTCGGAAATTATGCGGGAAGTATTTTTATTATGAGTCACTTTAGGAATGCATAATATTATGAACTTTATTAATAATTATAATTAATTTATTTACTAATGAAATACACTGTGTCGTTTATATAGTAGTATAGTAATGATAAATAAAATAAAACATTACATTCGGCCTCTCGTACTTTTCCGAAAATCTTAACGAAAGTAAAACATGTAAGATATAATGACTACAAATTATTTTGTGAAACTTGAAAAGTTTAAAATGTTACTTCTTATCTTAACTAAAAGTTAGCAGTCAGTTACCGAGTTGGTAGAGTCGGCCGTTTGCAATCGGCCACTGCATGCGGTCAAAGACCCAGATCTTCACCTTGCTCTTGGGACTTGGTTTGACGTTTGTAGTGATGTGCCTGTTGCGGATATCAATGTCGACTAAATTGTACTACGAAGTGTCGCTAAAACAATTTGCTGACGTTATTTTTTAAAGATACAGTCATTTGCGAATCTTTCTTGCCAAGATTCTAATTTATCTTTCTCTGTTATTTGATTATCTTTTAAAGATTATTTGCTACAAACCGTGTGCCCGATGGTATTTCTCATCGGCATTAACGACGAACTTCAATACAAATAAAATTATCATCCAATATTTAACCCTTTTAAAGTATGTTTTTTTTTAAATCCTGCCTTAGTGCTCAATTTCGTAATATGAGGAACTCTTGTGCAAAAATGCATGCTCCTAGACCCAGCGGCTTAAGCTGTGCGTTGTCTGTCAGTAAATTTAAGATTTCTACTAAGTACACAGTTAATAGGCTCCAAATTAAAATCTTCTCCTGAAGTACTGTAAGTTCTTATTATTATTAATTAAGAAACTTAACATTTGTGCTGCTGTGGGATGTGTTTCATGACATTCCGTTTAATTTTTTACTTTGCGTTGAAATTAAATTCGCAATACAACATTTTCAATGAATCTATCAGCTTCATATTGGAGGACAGTCATCTACCTTGAGGGATCTATTTGGAAGAAGAAGAAGACTTATGTTTATACTTTTGACAGTACTATCGAAAGTATAAGCTCATCGACATCCGCCCACCACTATACAACAGTGCGAAAGAGACTCACCAATTTCTCCCACTCGCCGTTCAGCCGAGATGAATTTAGTAAGCCAAGCGATAGCCGTCGGTTCGCGCGCTTTTCTAGTACACATGACCTGTTTATGAACGTAAACATTAACGTAAACGTGATTGTTTTGTGTAACGGATTCATAATTATGGGATTCAGGTAAACTGACTTTATTTTCTTAATTTTTATTTTCATTTTTTTCTACAGCTACCGGTTTTTCCGGCTCGTTTTTATTCGAAAGTTTCACAAAAACGTTGTGCTTGCAAAACGGTTTTTTTTTGTTTTTTGTCCGGATCTTGGTGGCTGCATGAGAAAATATGGTGATTTAAAATCAATGTCTGACATTGATATAAATATTATTTGAATAGACTCTCTGAATTATCATCAACCGTATTCATAGAATTTATCTACTACTCAATTTGAACGATGGTGTCTTCAGTACACTACTACTAATAACAAAATTGTAGTAACATTACTCTATTATTTTGCAAAGGCGTGTTTCTTGTCTACGTGACGTCAAGCATGTGCCAACTTGTTCAGCAAACACTATTATCATCATGTGAAGCGCAGACTCATCTTCACTTTCTATTTGTTTATCACCCGGAATTTGCACAGTTGTGACCTTGGACATGATCAAGATTGAGGATGGCTGGCTTTATCTACGTCAATCTGAAGAGGCACCATACTTAATAGGAATTTCTTCATTCTTCTTTTACAGAAGAACTTCCATAAGTTCAGAATAAACGTCTCTTCATACAGTCCTAGGTATGGACCTAGGACTGTATGAAGAGGCGATTATTCTTAATATTCGTTTTTGCTTCGGCTCATTTTCCTATCCCCCTCTAAATTCTTCGTCTCTTCGTCGTTTGCATAGCTGCATCTTCCAAGGTCATTGTAAAGAGGTCCAGAACAAATTGCATATTCAGACATGCATGCATGCTTTGCATGCATAGTAACAGCCAATTTAATAAGACTTGTATGGCGCTCTTCCCTTTATGAGTCTGTCATTAGTAAGTAGATGGGTTACATTACACCACAGTCGCTATCCATCGATCAAAGAAACCATGGATAAGTCATTAGTCATAATCTCACTACAGATCTATTTATACGACCGCCACTTCCAGTTTCAACAAAAACTGGTCACAATAACAAAGATTCGTTCATCTGGAAATGCAGCATAGCTTCACGCCATACCTCATTGGGTAGATTCAATTATGATATTATAGTTTCTCTGTCGAAGCAACTTTCTTTCGCATGTCCACTTGCATTCCTAGTCATCTTACGTTTGACTTTTCAGTATTTTGTCATTCGGGTGTGAAAGAGATGAAGAGATGTGGAATAGAACGTGTTGTCGTCTTTTTGTTTGTATTCAAATGCAAACTTCAAGTACGCTTCAATGTTGTGGACTATAGGATTCTTGTAGACCTTTCAGTAACAGTAACGGTTGCTGAAGACTGCTCCCACTCTATAATGTTTCAAGCTTTCATACATCACTCCGTCTCATTAGACAGAGATCATATTTAAGAGAATGCGACTCTTCAGCTTTGTTTTTGGGGTTAAGTTGTCTTTGGATTCAAAGAATAAATATAAAAGTTCATTACTTCTCCCGAGATTAGTAACGGTTATCTGTACGCATGTAAATGATTTCGAGCCTATTAGTCTGATAGTTATAGCACGTTTACTATCAAATTCAATTATTTCTCTTCGTGTCGCTGGCACTACAGTTATTCAAATTTTGTTGGGCCAAAATTTCGACATTTCTACGGTGTTATCGGTGGCAGCTTAAAGGTAACTTTAACTGCATGTTTTGAGGCACAGCGGGCAGGATAGGAGGTGCTAAATGTTTCACACATTCAATTCAATAACACTTCACGACCTGGTAATAGAAACCATGATCTCTTGATCATCATCGATAGCAACCGTACCATGATGACCAAATTCTCGGAAACAGTCAAACCAATTCATTTCTTATAGTCTACACGACATGAGTCATTTATGCTAACAATAAGCAATTTAGAAACTGCTACAAAATATTAGTTTTCACCGAATCACTTTAGTTTCCATATGCAAGCTGCTGAACATTGTGTCATAGAAAGTTTCACATCATTTGTTTACGTTCTGCGTCTAAACCTACTAGTGGATAAAGAATACCTAGAAAACTCACTAGTGGGTGAAGGCACTTAGTAACTTACTAAATATCCTTAAGTAACGCCTCCTAGTCCTGGTAGCCTGTTTGGTCTCTATTACGTATCCGCCGGTTTCCTCACGATGTTTTCCTTCTCAGTTTTGAGAGCTGTGGTGATGAAATTATTTACACAAAGTAAAGCTCTTGTCTGAGTTCGAACCAACGACCTGCAACTCGTAAGTCGGGGCTATTTATTGCCACTGGGCCATCACTTCTCTTTATAGGCGTAATACTGCAATAATTTGTAGGGCACAGTACTATACAATAAATAAGCCCATCTCTTAAGAGTAAACTAGTCGCGTGTTCGAACTCATTGGTGGTTATGGCAAAAAAGCGCGCTGTCTAACCTGGCTTCGTGTCCGACAGAGCTAGTACCAATGATGAGCAGTTAAACGCTACTTAGTCTATACGAACAACGTCTAGTTCTCACGCACAGAAACACCGTTCCTAACTGATAAGCGAGTAAAAAAATTCGAAAAGTGTTTCAGAAAATCGAATTTTATGAAAAAACCACTGCATAAATCAGTTACAAATAAAGTTTTTTGAAATCTTCGATAACTGAGCTTTGTCGGTACGGACTTGGTTTTGAAGATTTTACAGTTCTTTTATTACTTATTTACACCCAAAGAAAGAAGTTAAAGAAGAAGTTAAAAATAGCAAGAAAAACGAATCTTTGTTGGCTCATAACTTTTTAATGGCTTTTTATTTTACTATTCTGTTTCCGTATAGACAAAATGAATAATAAGTCAAAACGATATAATGATTACCTTTGGATGCACAATGTCAAACAGTGGAGTAATAATCAATAATAATAATAATCAATACTCTTCCGAAATTTGCATGGAAAAAATATCGACTAGTGGCACCTTAAGCCAAGCTCTTTATCATTATTACGAACACTCGTAGACAGTCCACATTGAGCAAAGAATCACTACAAAAAACGATCAAAGAGATAGTTTCCATCAAAGTGCTATGATCAAGTGCTTCTAAGTGCTTTGCTTTGCCATTTAACGTGGTAATGCTGCCAGTCTGATGGGCACGTTTCCGGATGACAGCGATGCGGATGAGTACTTCGATGCCTTAGTGTCCTCTTGTTTCACGTCGTCTAGTAGCACAACATATTGAATTTTTAAGATTTCCGATTGCTATTTAGGAAATGTATAAGTAGATTTCCTAGTAAAAGTGCATATTAAAAAATATATCATAGATTTCCTATCTATTTTAGGAATACACATTTCCTATGTATTGTATAGAATGACGGATTGCACACTTTTCCGTTAACATAAATACAAACTTCAACAATCAATCAACTCAACCTATGGGAGTTCACTACTGGATATAGGCTTCTCCCGGGCTGCGCCATAACACCCTGTCCTCCGCCTTTCGCATCCAGTCTGTCTCAGCTACTTTCTCAAGGTCATCAGTCCAGAGTCAGAGTCAGTCAGAGCTGGCGCTGTCCCATGCTACGCTTACCAATCCGAGGTCTTCACGCCAGGACTCGTCTGCTCCACCGGCCATCGGTCCTTCGATAAACATGGCCAACCCACTGCCACTTCAGGTTGCTTACTCTGCAAGCTATGTCAGTAACTCCAGTTCTTTTCCGGATAATTTAATTTCTGATTTTATCCCTCAAAGAAACTCCGGACATAGGGCGCTGCGCGACACTGCATTTGTGGACCAAACCGACTCGACTCTCAGTTTCCACGTTTTGGCACCGAAAACAAAATACATTGTAATTAAACTTATGGTTCAGTGTTAAAATCCAATTAACCAAGAAAAAGTTTTCGGTGAAGCATTTTCTTGTTCCAGTTCTCTTATGTCGCACTGTACCTTATTCGTACGTGTTAAAATTCATTTTCTAATGGCGTTAGTAAACAATGTGTCGGTCAATCACAGGATAGGGTTATGAACATGAATATTTATTGATTTTCTAACAACCATTTAAATATTGTGCTAATTTTCACCCATTGTTTAAATAAGGAAAGTGTACAAACACACTTCTATGTGCTTTTTCATATTGGCTAGGTAACCTACATACCTTGTTTCTAAGAGGTCGCTGTTACACTGGATATATAGTTTGCTGTGGCTGGGGAGTTGGTTGCGCACTAATTCTTCTTTCCAGCTAAAGCATCATCAGGTCCTAGTAAAGCACTAGGAACTGATGATGGGCGGGCGTTTTGGGGATCTGTCTCATGAAATTTTGACGTTTAAAAAGGGCTAATCCTCAGCCCAATTTGAATAACTGACTATTGATTTTTAATCCCCGACAGAAACAGAGGTGTGTTATATGATTTTATAGTCAAGGTTTTTTTTCCTATGCTGTTAACTTCTACTTGAAGGGCGAGCGTTTTGGGGGACTGTCTTTTGTAATGTAGACGTTCAAAAAGTGCTGATTCTCAGCCTGCTTTGAATAAATGACTTTTGATTTGATTGACCTATGGCTGATTTTTCAATCAACGGATAATTTTTATTCGTGGAAAAAAATTACGTCTGACAGATTTTGTATAGAAGAACTGTCAAATATTCAAAATTATTCCTCGGATAAAATTATCTGGCGTTGGAAAAATCAGCCCTGAATGAAATTATATATAAGGTCCCATTAAAATAGATGGACAAACTTTTAGAAGTCATTCAGACCACCAAAATAAAGACGATGGTAAAAAAATATATAAGAAAATCGCATAGATACTTACAAGAAAAATAATCAGCTAACGAAAATACACTAATGTGCCGGGAATTTATTATTTTAGGCCAAAAAAAATCACTTTATTCAGTGTTTTTTTTTTACTTGGATATCTCTAGTTAGACGTACTGAGCGCCGTGTTAAAATTTGTCCATCTATTTTAATGGGACCCTGTATTTTGCAGGTGCCAGCCGTCCCTCTAACCAGTTACTGAGCAATACTAATGTAACAGGCAGTATATCCTAAAGCTAGATGTTTTCTGGTTTCAGTGGTGAATTTTTATTGGTTTCTGGTATGACAACCGGGCCTGACTATTCTGAGTATTATTTTCAGAGGGCCCGGTTCTCGACTAATTAGCTTTCTATAAATTCCTGCCATCTATCTATCTTGCAATCGATATCCTTACGGCCTGGCCACAACCTTGCCGCTACCAGCGGCAGCATCGCGCGGGGGGCGCGCGGCGAGCGGTGAAAACAAATATACAAAAATGTATCAACCATGCCACGGCGCTCCGCATGCAGCGTCAAAGCTAGCATAAGACACCGCGCCGCTTCTCGCTAAGCCAAAAGTCGTCTTAATCAGGGATTTACTATTTTTGCCATTACTACAAAAAGGCTAGGCAGATGATGACTACAACTAGCCAAGTATTCTTCCTACCACCTTCCTACATCCATAACATCGTCGTCGTCGTTTCAGCCGATAGACGTCCACTGCTGGACATAGGCCTCCCCCAATTTTGGGGGGGGTTTCCCATAATCGCCACGCTTGGCAGGCGGGTTGGCGATCGCAGTATGGTATGATGGTGGAATAAATAGAGAACGCTGCTGCCCATTCTCCGGTAAGACCCTTAGTCGCCTTTTACGAAACCCACGGGAAGTAAGGGGTGGTGCAATAACATACAACCATTTAAATATGAACGCATCCCTGTTAAGCACCACATTCTTCATTCCAATGTCACACCTGACGAGCTGAACTATACGTCAATACGTCGGAGTTGGTAAAAGTGTGTTAATGTGTGTGACATTGTCCAAGCGAGCGTCCGGACGATACCGGTATAATTTTAGAGTTTTTATAAGCAGATTTTGTTGATGACTGTTTCTTTTCGAGAAGAGAAATAATTGAAATCTAGGCTAAAATTTTATTATTAAGTATTCAAAATCAAGGCAAATTAGGGCTGATTTTTCCAACACCAGATAACTTTATCGGAGGAATAATTTTGATTTTTTGACAGTTCCGTCATACAAAATCTGTCAAACGTCAAGTTTACTCCACGAATAAAAATTATTTGTCGACTGAAAAATTAGCCTTAAATCTAATACTAGATACATTTACCACTATTGTGGCAAATAAATAATTTTCCTCTTAGAGGTGGCGAGACTAATTTTCGTCTTTGAGGTGGCGAGACGCGTACCGTAAGGGTTGAATCGAGGTGGCTATAGAGAAGGATGTCATGCCAGCAGTGGGCCAGTGTAGGCTAACCTAAAAAAATTCTTCATTCTTTCTATTTTAATTTCTTCATTAATTATTTATAATCATTAATTATTTTTAATGGTGTCACATCACAATACACCACTTGGATGATAGTTGTCTCTCGTCATCCAATTTATCAACGAGCCTATAAACAAAATGACTTTTTCACTAAAGATCGGCAAAAGGAATAGGTACCAATACTTCCTCTCACAGCCATTTCTTTAACACGCTTTTATTAGCTTTCATGGATTGCTTACTACAAAGGCTCTATACTCGAAACATGTTGTTTTCCTATCCATACTAGTATTATAAATTCGAAAGTAACTCTGTCTGTCTGTTTGTCTGTATGTTACCTTTTCACGCCTAAACCACTGAACGGATTTGATAAAATTTGGCAGAGATATAGATTGCATCCCGGGAAAAACTATCCTATGTCCTTCGACATAGGATAGTTTTTATCGACAAACCTCGCGGGCGACGCCGCTAGTTACCTATAAATTCTTTTGCGACATCCATCACTAAGCTTGATTTATTGGTTTCCTTCCAAATCTGAACTCAAATAACATCCATTTGTCCTACCTGACAGTTTTTAGACCCAAACCACGTGGAATCAATACTTCAAATGTTTGCATGTAATTAAGTGCGTGCCATTCCACTATCTCTACACAAACTTTGTAGTATAACATAATTAACCTACTCACTAAGATTTTTGTGGAAGCTGAATATTTACATTATTTTTCGATGCAAATACCTCATTTGCATTTGTAAATACTCGTGTCGTCAGGTCAAATGGAAGATAAAAATTGATTCAGTAGATTACACTCACAGATTAACGGGTTTCATTTATAGCCCGATTTAATTTGTATGGTGGCTATGAAGTGTGCTGCTCGCTGCGCAGAACTTCACCCCTCATCCCCGCTGACAGGTGTTTTTTTTTTAATGAAAACTTCTTTAGCGGCGTTGTACACTTTTTTGTAATGGGTAAAAAATGTTAAACTCGCGTCAGGACACGTGACCCTGATCGTAAGATTCGTAAGATGACACGTGACCCTGATCGAAAAATCGTAAGATTTCAAAAAAACAAAAATTGAAAACAAGTATACAGGATCAAATTACAGACAGACAGACAGACAGACAGATAGACAGGCAGACAGGCACAGACAGGGACAGACAGGCACAGACAGGCACAGACAGGCACAGACAGGCAGACAGACAGACAGGCAGATGTGAAAGACGGCACGGTTGACATCTGTCATCTTTCAACACGTTAAAATAAAATAAAAAAAATTAAAGGAGATTGACCCAAAGTCGTACCAAAAAGTCTCATGCATCAAGATCAAAATATTGTAGTACCTAATTATTTTCATACTTTTTAGGACATTGCGCGTCGGGGATTTAATTTTTGAAGTGAAAACTTCTTTAGCGGCTTTGTACACTTTTTTTGAAATGGGTAAAAAATGTTAAATTCGCGTCAGGACACGTGACCTGATCGAAAATTCGGAAGATTCCAAAATATCAAAAATGCACAACGTTATTATTTAAGTTTTCACTTCCGCCGGCACTCCCGGAGTGCAACCCGTCGTTTTTTTTTCTTTGTTTCTTAGCCGCCATAAAGTTTTAATCGAGCTGTAGCTTGGCATTAAAAAACTGATAAGTTACTAAGAGATTCTCCAGAACTTTGAGTTCAGGTAATCTTGAATGATTCATGCCTATGTCCAGCATGGACGTCTTTCGGCTGAAATGAAAAAAAAAAATTATGATTTTGCATGGTGCGACCTTCGAACACACTCCTAAGCACGATTATTTCCAAAACGCTTTACCTCTTAAACGAAGGTTTTCAGACTGCCCAATCTCTGGTTCTGATCTGAAGGGGGTTCATACCATGCGAATTGGTACAGCTGGATTAGCCCGCATGCTGATTGAATGAATAGCTCCAATTCTGCAAAGTGATTAAAGTCAAAGTCATTTATTTCTAATAGGCACATAAAAGGCATAAATTGAACGTCAAAATTTACAATAAAATATAATCTATTCTTGGCGCCCCTTCCAAAAGTTTCATACAGAGAAGAATGTGCTCTTTAAAAATGTTTTAAAATATTTTGTATACATTGATAAAGTAATAAATGCAACAAACATACTTAAAGATTATCTTAAAATACCACATATCGTTATAATATAATACCTCAAAAAAAAGATCTGTAGGCCTTAATTATTTGAACCACAATCATGCACTATTTAACGATCAAATTCCAGTCAGCTATTCACTTGTCAAAGTTAATATAACCAGCTGGGCATCACTTATAAAACGTAATCGAAAGTTCGACCGTGTTCCATTTGGACATCGGACCACACGTTTCATAATTTACCGGTTGTGGAGAAAGTGCTTCAAAAATGCGCCCTTACACAGGAAATTAAGTGAAACTCTTATTTATGGTTAAATTGGTGTGTGAAGGTTGAGTTTCAGATAGTATCTTAGTAAGACTGGTTTGATTTAACCGCGCCCTTGAGAAGAATCTTTGCCATGTCCAGAATATTTGTATTACTCAGAATGTTTTGTTTCCTTGAGATATCTACGTGCCTTCTCTCGGTGATATTAGTATTAAGAAAATTTCCGTTCTTTCTTTTTTCATTAATAATAGGTTCTTAAGTTCAAATAATACTTCTATCTTTCTTACTGTATGATCAATAATTTCTTAAACGGTATTAAGATAACTTTCATTCAATGTATTCAATTCAGGATTCCGCTCAGCATTCATTTCAACTTTACGTCATCGACCACAAGAGCTTCAATTTCTCCTTGAATCACTCTTCCTCGTGTACGATTGAATCACACTAGCCAGTGCACTACGTCTTCAAACTCTATTACTTTATCATGGATATGGCTTTGGTCAATTGTAATTGTGTATTGTTTGTACAATTTGCCAAAACCATGGTTTCTTTTATTTTCAAATCCAAGACTTTTCTCCATCACCACCACCTCCACCATTTCAGCCGAAAGACGTCCACTGCTGGACTTAGGCCTCCCCCAAAGGGGGGGGGGGGGGGGGTGTTGCCATAATCGCCACGCCTGGCAGGCGGGTTGGCCATTCTCCGGTACGACCCTTAGTCGCCTTTTACGACACCCACGGGAAGTATGGGGTGGTGTTATTCTTTAAGTCCGGCACCACACAGACTTTTCTCCATAATGGTACTTTATCCATCAATGGACGGTGAAGTAATGATATTATCGTCTAGACCATTTTGAAAGGGAAAGTTTAAAACTACTAATTGTTTTTTTTCTTTTCGGCGGGGTTATTATAAAAGAAAGCTTATTTACAAACGCGAACAGTTTTCATTGTTGTGTGTTTATTTACAAGTGTTCAGAACGTTTTTCTCTTTTATGTTTTGTATGTGGGGCGAAAAACAAAAACTTTTTTACAAAAAAAATAAAAACAACCGACTTCCAAATAAGACTACAAAGTGAAAAATAAGTTAAATTTCGGAAGTCGGTGGCAAACAACGATTTACGATAGGGTCTGTATTTTACTTTCACAGTTAATTTACCTCTGATTTAGCATCACTGTCTTGTGTGGTCTTTATACTACTCCACATGATAAGTTTGCTGTTAGATTGCTGCTACTAACAGCAAACTTATCATGTGGACAAGTCTTTAAATATCACAATGATCTTTATTCTCGTTTTTATAAAGTTGCTGTTCAGTTGCTGCTGAATGGACTGTAAGTCTCTATTATTTTTCTATCTTCTGTATTCCAAAATATTGTTAGTCTTGTAATCTTATGGCATCAACATATAAAATACTCGCAGAAGTTGCACGTAAACGCCATGCATGCTAGAGTCTCAACCCTCCTATTACCAAGTTATTTGACTTACCCGAATTTGTGTTAATAATACAGGCTGGGTATAATGATGTTATAGCGTCTATCATTAATCAAAATTCAAAAGAAGTACAACATGAATGTCGAAACTAATTTACAACTTAATCTTCTTATAGAGAGTATCGATAACAAAAAGTTCGAACATCTTTAGCCCAATAGCTGTACTTTTTACAAATATTCGTAGGCAAAACGAATTGGTAAATTGATAGCGTCATATACACAAATTCGGTAATGGAAAACCTCCATCCAAATAATTTGATCATCTACCAAGCACTTTACAACTTTCAGAACTAAATATTACTTTAAAGGCACAATCGACCTAATTATAATATTCCTGTGATGCAAATGAAGTTTCATTATCAGTCACCATTGTATTGGGTATTCCAAACTTTGAGATAAAATCACTAAGCTTAGTTATAACTGTCAACATTAAACCAAAATCAATATGTCAATACAATCCAAACCTGTATTTAGTGAAATTTTATTTTCACTATTCACTAAATTATTTGAAAGTGTATCAAGTTTTAAATTGTGTCAAATGCATTCCTCCAACTAATTAATATTCTGTAGTAGACCGTCGAACCACAGTTGAACTGTTAATCAAATAGCACTTTTACCAAACACGCAGGTGTAGTGGTGGCCCAGTGCAGGTATCGGCCTTGACTTACGAGTTGTAGGTCGTGAGTTCAAACCCAGACAGGCACTTTAATTTGTGTAAATTATTTCATCACCACTGCTCTCAAAACGGTGAACGAAAACATCGTGAGTAAACCGAAAATCAAAACCAAAAATTCGAAGATATGACTGTGTCATCTACTAACCCGCACTGGGCCCGAGTGGTGGATTAGGGCCCATTCGCTCTAATCGCGAGGAGACGTGTGTCCCAGCAGTGGGAACATTAAAGGCTACTTGTACTATGTACTACACCAACTAGCTGGCGACTTAAAATCAACCAAATAATGTGTGTTTATGACAAAATTAAATGGTTAATTGATTCTTCCGACTCATTACGAGTATGTTTCTACAAAGAAACATTATCTTGATTCTTGACTTTCCTTTCGTTTTTAGTTTGTATGTATATACCTAATACATATAATTATATTACACATGATACCACTGACTAACCTTAAAACAATAATAATCTGCGACTAAAAGTTTTTTTTTTTGTTTTTTACCTTTATGTCATATTTTTAGAATTTTCTCCTCAAGCCCTTTATTTTGTTAACCCACACTGGCACATGGCATTATTTTGTTTTAGTTTTCAACACTTTACTTATTGAAGTCTAAAATCCTTGATTTTGATATTAAGACAAAACCTAGACCAATCCAACCTATAACAATCGGGCGACGCAGACGAGCGGTAGACATCTCGAGTTCTAAAATGTATTTAGCCGTTACTACGCTTCGAGGGTATAAAGAATCACACATACAAACATATACAGATACGCATGAAAAACATAACCCTTTAAATTAATTGATATTACTCATAGTAATCGAATTGCCCTCCCAAAATTGGGGGAGGCCTGTGTCCAGCAGTGGATGTCTATCGGCTGAAACGACGAATCGAATAGCCTATAACACCAAGTCACCCAACTAATCTTCTCTTACATCTACACAAAAATAAAGCCGTTTTGGCGGCTTCGTTTCTAGACTATATTATTATTGTATCTATCTGTACTTTAAGTCTGATCTGGATCAAGGCACTTTCACCTTTTCACAATCTACTACAAATGTTTCTGAACCAACACTTAGATTAACGTTCATTTCTTCCTGCAATTTGGGACTCCAATCAATAACAACGTTTCTTTAACGCCATATACTTTAAGCTTAAACTTCTAATAGTTTTTTTTTCGATACACCACTTGATGAGTATTTTCAAATATTTAGATGTCATTATTTTGCAGTTCTTGATTCTTACCAAGCGATTCTATATAGAATCATTATCTTCCTTTGAGTAGGCGTTACAAGTTTTTGTCTTCTATTCTCTCCTGTCACGAGTACTATCATTCACTTTCGTTTCTTTTATATCTTCCATCACACAATCAATCTTTTATTTGGTCTTCCTCACCCTCTTTATGCATTTGTGGTCTATCACTCCATTTTTTAAACGTAGTATTTTCTAGAATGCTGTTTAATCAAAAACGATTATTATTAGTGTCAATATCATCAGTTACTGTATCTGGATGTACAGACGCCAGCACATCAAGCTACTTTATGCTTTAGCGATAGTCAAAGTCAAAGCATTTATTTCAATTAAACCATTAACAGGCACTTTTGAATTGTCAAGAAGTCGGTCAGTCAGAAATATGAAGCTAGTTGCCCATTCCAAAGCGTAGGTACCTATGGAGAAGAACGGGCAAGAAACTCCATGGACACTCTTTTTAAATGATTTAAACCGAGGCAGCTAAGAGATGACCAGCCCCAACTGACGGCGCCCTTTCACGAACATGACGCATAGATCAGCACCATTCAGTTCAACCATTTTGAAGGGAGCTAAATGATCCAACACACACGCTACCGTCAGCGAGACAATTGAGTGAGCATGACATACTATCAGCCGCCAGGGCACATTCAAGTCAATGAAAGACATATTAATACTCGGTAAATGGTAGCTATAGGGTACATAGAACTCACATCTGTGCTATGCAATTATACATTGCAAAGGAAATTGAGTCTAACCAATGCAAAGATAGTCTTACAATCTTCGACAGCTCCAACAGTATTTTCAAGTGTTAATCAATTAGTTGTGGTTGTGGAGCAGGACCAGCATTCAAAAAGAAAAGATAAAGTTCAAAATCTATTAAACAAATTTGACAGATTGTAGTAGCTTAATGTGCTGGCGTCTGTACAAGCTTTGCTATTCGTGTATTCATTTTAGTAATGGAAAGCTCACATCATCATTCGTCCACTTCCTTTTATCCTTATTTATTTAAGATCAATGCAGCATGTTTTCTTCTTCCATATAGCTCTTTTAGCAGTCATTTCTAAAGTTTATCTCTATCCCTTTCTTGCTTTTATTGTTTTTGTTAGTCTTTCCCTACTTATAACGCCACCCACATTCATCACAAATCTTTAGTTACAAGTCACGACATGTTGCTCATTCAAAGCATATTAATATCAGTTACTGTATCCGTACCTACATAACAAGAATTGCAATTCATGTCTCTTCGTCATCGACACCTCACGTATTATTAACTTTACTCTTATTTTCTTTCGTCCGTTGTACCGATTTGGATACTTTCACTAACTGATGTTGTAACCGTTATCTGGTATAAGTTTATTGTTATGTGGTATTTTAGTAACCGCTATAGCTACACTCAAGTGGTTAAGTAAAATTAATCGCCTGAAGAGTTGTTATTATTTACTTATAAATTATTTTCCGCTTTTATTGGCTTTATTACGTGTGAATGCTGTTATGGATACAATTCATTATTGTTCGAATTCTTTTTATAGGGTCAAGGCGATGTCAAATTTCAAATATCTGCTTTACATTATATTTTCCTATAATAGCAATTCAAAACATAAGTATCACTATCAAAGTAAATGCCTTTAATATTGAAATAATAAAAACATTTGATTTTTCGGTATTTTAATTACATTAATTTACGGGAAGTATTTAAAGATCGCTTTCCAAAATCAAATTTCTCAATGAATAATTCATCAATAAATCAGTTTAAAAAAATATATTATTAAAATTAAGAACAAGCCATTAGTATAGCTTCATGGCTTGGAAATTACGATATAATATATATAAATAATATATTAATTCACAGGCGAATATTTTCTAACTTTCTCGAGTGCAGCAAGATATGACGGTTTTATTAAATATGTACCGGTTATACAAGATTTAATTTTGTTGACTGTTGATACAATTTTTATCTTAAGTATCTCTTTTCACTTTCGTGTGTGAGTAAAATGTTAATCACTCCCTAATTTTTCATTATAATTTGAATTATTTCAATATTTATACATAATTATTACATAATTCTCTTCACAAAATTTAGAGCTTTATCATGAGTTACGCAATGCTATTTCAGTGGTATACATATCATAAGTTGAAGCAACAATTATAATTGCACTGTCTAAACAGTGTTGAGACGATGCAAGTCATTTTCGTTGCTTCAATTTGATTGTGAGCGACAGGCAAGAAACTTGTATTGTGTGAATGGACTAAAGGTTTGAATGACATTCATTTTGTCAGTGTTATCATTGCGTTACCCCAATTGTGAAGGCTAAGTTTGGTAAAACATGCTTTCCAGTTTTTACCTTATCTTGTAAGCATCTACGTACACAACAGCCATAATCATTTAAACATCATATAATTAAATATGTACCTATACCTAAGTAATGAACTGCTAAACTTGGATCTCTGGATTTAGGAAGAGCATTAAACGCGTTTTAATGGAGACCGGTCACGTTTCATACAAAGTTGGGCCGAAAACCCAAAGTGAGTTGAGATAAGAATCCGGCCAGCAAAAAAACAATTTTTACCCTGGTCGGGAAGTCCTCCTTATAATTTTTTACTATTTCTTTAGCTGTTTTTCAAAGGTTGAAAAATAGAGTTTTATACATTTTAATAAAATATAAAACTACCGATTGGTGAAAATAAAAGAAAGGTGACCTTAAACAAGTATTACCTATTATGACAACATACCTCTGCGAGTGTTACTATAACTATTATTTTGTATATTTAGTTCTAAAATCAGGTTTTTTTAATGTATATAACTTGATTTTTCAACTTTCAACAAAACAGCTTAAGGAATGGTCGTAGAGATTCGGCGCATGATAAGGAGGACTTTCCCGGCCAGAGTAATAAATTATTTTCGTTGGCCGGCAATTATGGATTTCGGGCCCAATATGGTTGATCACTTTTGCTCCATTCACACGGTTCAAGCTTCTTGCCTGTTGCATGCAATAAAATTGAAGAAACAAATGATCTGAACATTATTTATTTATTTTATTTATTTTACCATTTATGTACACACATTGTATAAACAAACAAGAAAAAAATGGAACAGAAAAATAGATACAAAGGTGATGCTTATTTCATAGAATAGAATAGCATTTATTTGCAAATATGGGTAATACATAAGTAGATAGTAGTAGGTATAAATCAGAGTTCTGCCATATTTCACCATTCGGCATGCAAACATTTTCATTAAACAAAATTGTTAAAAATTAAAATTCTCATTAAAACATTAAATTAATTATTACATTTCAATAAATAAAACTATTAAAATTCGTATTGTCATTAAAACATTAACTTAATTAGGTATAACAATATACCTACATTAAATAAAATGGTTTAAAATTTAAATTATCATTAACAGTATAATTATAAGAAGAAAAATCGTGGTCGAACATAAATAAACAAACATACATTAAAATTCCAGGTCGTAGATAATATGTAACATTCCTTAAGTAAATTAATAACTAATTATTTAAAAATTACCGGTATTCAGAAAAAGTTTTGTCCGTTAAAAACTCAGTTACACTATAGTACGTTTTATCTATTAATAATTTTCGAGGTCTACTTTTGAATTGCACCGTTTTCAATATTTTCATAAGAAATCTCTTCCAGCATACCTGCGATAGGACAATAAATAGAGAGATGTAGACAGCGTGCGAAAGAGTAAAGGAGACAAAAAAAGAATACATAAAATCTAAAAACAATTCAGTTAATAAAACTAAACAAGTATTATGAGAATATACTTACTAACATACATACAAATAAACATATATACTTCCAAAATAAATATCACCAGAAATTTAATAAATTTATCGCAATCAAAATAATAAATACATACACAACTATGATAAAGTGGAAAGATAGTGTTCTTTAAGATTGTTTAGACGGGGCAAGTTTTATTGCACCATGTAAATCCGGCGATCAGATTTAATAATATAAAAATACCGATAAGAAAGCAGTTCCTCCTTACAATTTCGATTTCGCTTAAAAACCTAAACTTCAACGAAGATGAGACGTACAATTTTATTACCGATGGTCGAAACAGTTTGACCGCTATTTTCATTCTTTATACACTTTATGGCATTTACGGAGTGTACAGCTTTCTTTTGGCTTTCACAGGTGCCATAGGTTTTTACTCAATTTCTGATGTGTACGTGAGAGTCAAAACATTTTTCATTTTACTTGATTGTGGTCAGTAGTTAAAAGTTTGACACTTGTCTTGTACTTACCACACAATTGGACTCATTGGAGCAGTTATAAATCTCTAACAGCTGTGAGTATGGGTCCTGAGTGATGGCACACCGCGTATGGCGGATTGCGGAGCGGATTTACATGTAGATACCTGTCCTTAGTGCACGCGGGAAAGTTGATGCGTAAGAGCGTGTTTAGTGTTGCTTTTATTAGGGTTCCGTACCAAAATGGTAAAAACGGAACCCTTATGGTGAGACTCAGTCTGTCTGTCTGTCTGTCACAGCTGGATATCTCAAGAACTACTAATGCTATCAACTTGAAATTTGGAATAGTTTTAGATGACAACTATTTTGCAAATAACAAAGAAATAAAAATATAGCACACTTTTTCAGAAATCATCAGCAAAAAATACATTAATTCCACTATCGTTCAAGAGATGGCGCTGACATTAAACTGCAATATTTTTTACCACAGTGCACAGTGTCAGCTACCTCCATAGAAAATTTTATCAAAATTAGTCGAGCCGTTTGAGCGTGAAGAAGTAACAAACATATAAACACACACACTTACAAACTTTCGCCTTTGTAATATTAGTGTGATTCATCACCACTATTTTCGAAACGGTTAAGGAAAACGTCGTGAGAAAACCGGTATGTTATGAACCA
Source organism: Mesoligia furuncula (assembly GCA_916614155.1). Taxonomy (NCBI): domain Eukaryota; kingdom Metazoa; phylum Arthropoda; class Insecta; order Lepidoptera; family Noctuidae; genus Mesoligia; species Mesoligia furuncula. The sequence goes on along the minus strand of OU744813.1, from coordinate 1,922,484 downwards.
AAAATTCGAAGACATGTAACATCTACCGCACTGGGCCCGCGTGGGGGATTAGAGCCTACTCCCTCTTGAAGAGAGGAGACCTGTGTCCCAGTAATGGAAACATTAGGTTGATTATGAATAACAATAAAGCAACAATTCTGCATAAGTTCGATTTAAGTTCTGCAATTGCAAAACCTATGTAGGTATATATTCAGCTCCTCATAGATAGAATTCCATACGATAAATTAAAGTGTCGTAAATGACATACTCGGTCGTGACCTTTGTTTTATAATATCTAATGGCATATGATGAGATAGGTACTTATGACAGTATCTCATCATTCCCATAAAGCCTTTCTTTAAGTCCGATGAAAGCTTAGCCTTTGAATAATCACAAACTTTTGCTTTCAACATTAACTCCATTGAGATAAGTAAAGTGAAGTCAAAACTTATTGCAACGTTTCTTTAGTAACATCAGCATAAAAATTGCGCTTGACATTACTCAAGAAAGTGGCTTTCATTATTCACACTTTTAGATACCAAACATTGAAGTACCAAATTTTGAGTCGTCATTGATAATATCTGAATGATTAATTTGGTGGATCTTGATTTGCAGTTTTAAAGGATGTTTCAACCATTTGATTGACAGGTTTTTGAATAAGTGTAACGACAAATTTTTCTTCATTAACAAATCTAAAGTTTAATGGATTAGTTTCTTTTATTGAACATACAACCTAAATTTTGAAGCAATTATCTCATACTTTTGACTTCATGACATACTTCAAATCTACATTTTTTATTCGAAATTCTCAAACGATTACGTTTGCCAAAAGAACACTGCGTTGGAAAGGTTTTAATATGTCATTTTTTCTGTTAACAAAACCAGCAACAATGCAAATAAGTAAACGAGTACAGTCGCATTGACATCAGGGTCAAATTGATCATCACTTTTACTTTTCCTAACTACTTATGCATACATAAGCTAGACAGTTACATTATGAGTTGAGAAAATAAGCTTATCAATTTCTAAAACTGATAATTTATCAATTCCTTAATAGCATTGACTTTAGTGGTCATGGTCAATTTGGCCTTGTCAAAATTGACAAAACGAATGGCCTTTTATGCTTGAAATTGTTTTACGCATAATTTCACTACGTTTTTATTATGTCATATTGAACTGTTTAATGGCATTTCCAAGTATAAAAAAGCCGGTCAAGAGCAAGTCGGACTCGCTCACCGAGGGTTTCGTACCATCATGTTTTTAATTTTTCATCGGCGAGACCTATATTCGTCAAAGAATTTTAACACTGCAGTGCGGTGTAGAATATTGCAGTTTTATGTCAGCGCCATCTCCTGCCCAGTAATTGAACTAATGTAACTTTTGTTGATGATTTCTTAAAAAGTGTGCTATTTAGTGACAGATAGACAGACAGACTGAGTCTCACCATAAGGGTTCCGTTTTACCATTTCGGTACGGAACCCTAAAAAGGGCTGATGTTACAAATACACAGGAAGTTATAAGTTAAAATAATAATTCCCCAAGTGAAGGAAAATATTACATGACCACGCAACATGAATTGACGATGAAAGACAAATTCCCGATAACAACAAAAGACGTACCTAAATGTAAATACAAGGCTTTATTTATAAAAAGTAAATCTTTTAATTATGAACACATTCAATGACCAACACCAAATGAAGAAGACTATAGAATAAGAGTGAACTTTACACCCTGCTCCTCATACATCTATATTCCTAAAAACGCTGATAGCAGTATAATGGCCTAGAATCATAATCAGCCTATAATATTCCCATTGCTGGGTCACAGGCCTCCTCTCAGTGAGAGGGTGTGGACCATAATCCACCACGTGGGCACGTGGGTAGATGTCACGTCTTTGAATTATTGGTCCTAGTACATGCCGGTTTCTTCACGATGTTTTCCTTCACCGTTATGAGAACATTGATGGCCTAAATTAGCCGATAAAAATATCCATCTTAATAAAGGTATAAACTAGGATTTGCATTCAAACAAATGCTTTTAACACTGAAGATATAATATATAGCTACTTCAAAACCAGGATCTGACATACTAAAACCTCAATAGCAGAGTCTGGTGATAATAACTGAACACACAGTTCTAATGAATGTTTGTCCACTGACTTTCCTAGTGAAAGTTAAAGTGCACATGTCGAAGCTGGACCTTACAGAGTTTTGTGAATGGTTGCTCTTTACAATATTGTCTTTTCGAAGTATGAATAATGTGCTAAGTAAGGTAGTTGCAGTACCGTGCTAATGTTATGGGGTTTGCATTTTCATCGCTTACAACTTTCAACATTAATGTGAAAAAAATCTTGTCTTTAATTAAATTTTTGATGATAAATATATAATTTTGGGCTCGACACATATGACCAGTAGATTAGTTTGGAAAGGAAAAAGATATGTTGCGCTGACCCCAAATAAATTGTGATAAGGGCAGGAAAATGATGATGATGAGGTCCGACAGACTGAGGTACTTCATGATGTGAACGAGTGAACGTCATGTGGCAATGAAATCACTTTTAATGTGAGATCCAGTTTCTATCTTATCAACCATTAGAATTTATTACTTTTGTTTTTGCTCGTTCTCCTTTAAGCGTTTCTCGTCATCATCTCATCGTTCAAGATCTGCATTATGCTCTGTATCAATGACCATAGCTTATTCAATAGCATCTCTTACAATAAATTCTTAATTGATTGCTACAGCGTGTATAAGAAAAGTATGGTTATATTTAAGGGTTTGGTACAAAACATCAAACCGAACCACGTTCTCTATGGGTCTGACCCCGTAATCGCGAAAAAAAGAGTTATTCCGTTCTGATCCCCTAAAAATATCAGTTGTCCCATTTATTTGCGTCGAGAAGGTATTGATGTTTTGTATACGACAGATTTTGTTTTCGCGATTACAATGGTGGTCCCATAGAGAAAGTTACCAAACCCTATATGACCACACATTTCTGATACATGCTGTGTAATAGCTAACAAACGACCACTGTTTAATCTGACCCTTTACACAGACGATGATAATGCAAGGTCGTGAGAAAATATTTCCATAGTTGCCGCACTATCTACATAATGTTTCATATCATATTCATTCTAAATAGTTTTGCCAAAATTATGCCAAGAGCCAATTTATTTATTTAAAGTAAGTTTCACTTTCAATCATTCATTTGATTTCTATCACACTCATTAGTAAATTCAATCAGCAAAATTTTGAATGCGAATCATTTATTATGTTGACCATGAAATATATTATTTTATTTATTGTGAATGTGAAGACGATGTGGGTCATCTTTTTTTTTTAATATTCTCTCTGTTCTGTTAGTTTTTTTTTTCATGGCCTGGCAGTTTGAGTAATTTATGTGGCATACCCAAATGTCCTTTCTTTGGTATTGTTCGTCGAATCGTTGAGCTCCTTAAGTACTGAGTTGAGCTGCACGAGTTCTGACAAATGCGTGCACTGACTGGACAGGTCCTCTCAATCTGTGTGGTTTTCTGCTCAAAAGACCATCTAGACATCGATCTACATGGTCTTCATATAACCTGGCCAAGATTATCTTTGATGACTTTAAAAGAGACTGTGACCTCTGAGTTTGTTTCGGCCATTTTTTTCAGAGTAGTCAGATAGGAAACGCCGACCTTACCTAGTTTAAAAAAAACATTATTGACGTGTAAGTGTTTGTACAAACCTACTTACCAAAATAAAATCATTTATCATTTTTATCAATTTGTTTCCCAAGACGTGGCTACAATATAATAATTTTTGGTTGTAATTTCGATGAAATTAGTGAGAGATATTAGAGAAGAATAATATCTATTAAGCAAGCCACGGTTTTAGTCAATTATCTTTTACAAGACTTGTGCCCAAAAAGTGCGAGCTTCCGTACAAACTTTTAGAGGTTGAATTTTCAAAAATCCTTCCTTAGTATTTACTTTCGCTTTTATAAGGAGCTCTTGTGCAAAATTTTAATGCTTCTAGATCCAGCAGTTTGGGCTGTACGTTGTCTGTCAGTTTTTTATTATTTTTTTATTACTAAATGAACCTGCTCTTGACCCTGATCACGCCTGATGGAAAGCGATAGATGAGGTCTATGATGGAACGATCGTGTCTAGAAGATGCTTGTTCAGTAAAAGAATTAAAGATTTTTATATACCTAGAAAAAAAACCAATAAAACACTCTCATACACAGTTATGTACATAATAACAATTAAACAACAATCAGAGCAGAACAATATCAATACATAGCTCATGCCCCATCCGGAGTTAAGTAAATCTTCGTAGTTGAGCACGCGTTGAAAGCGTAACGGATGACAGACGCGAATCGCGCCAGATTCTGTGACCACTCTAGCATTTTATTGGTCTGAGAATAATGTGATCTGTGTAGTGATAGTGTGATGTATTAAAATCTAAATAAAAATATTTAATTTCACATAAGCCTACATGGGCACTTATGAAACACCAGAAGCTAGGTGCACGATTCGGTCGTTTCCTATGGAGAAGAGCCGGCAAGAAACTCCACGGTTTCTTTTTTAGAATAGAATAAGAATAGATTATAATATTTGCCAGAAACATGGTATTTACAAAGGTGTTCATAACATTGCATAGTGTTACATGTCTCACCGTTTTAACGTTATGCAAAAACAAATTAAAATTATAAATTAAACGCAGTTCTTACAAAAAATTACAATTAAGTGCATTATTTACATTACATTAATTTTAAATTTTAAATATTATTTCAATTATTATATTATATACCAATATACTACACACTTCCATTTTTACTATATTATTATTAATAAATAAAACAATACATAAAACAATTATTATAACTTAACTTAAATAATTACTTATGCCTATATTTTGATGCCAGATCGAGAGAAAATAAATTACAGGGACATTTTACAAAAAACTCGTGAATTGAATAAAAACATTCCTGCAACAACCACTTCCGTAGTGCCAAACAAAATTTTTTGAAGGGTAGTTGGGTAATTGACTTCGGCAACCATTATAAATTAAGGGAGCCATGTAGATACAACTCTTCCGGAAGAGTTGCAACTTAGAAACAGGTATCTCGAAATCTAAATGTGCAGCTTTCCTCTGAGTTTTATTATCCCTTTGTTCGAATAATACAAGATTGGATCTCAGAGACTTGGTAACATCGAAGATATATTATATGCTGGGTACAGTCAAAAGGTTATGTGACTTAAATATATGCCTACATGAGTCAGACCATTCCACATTAAAAATTGCGCGGATACACTTTTTTTGAGCAATGAAAATTCGATCTATTTCTGAGGAGTTTCCCCATACAACTATGCCGTAGCGAATGACTGAATAGACGTAGGCATGATACACCATTATGAATGTTTCTCTCGACGTTACATTTTTGACCTTTCTGAGAGCAAAAACAAATTGGTTGATTTTCTTGCAGAGTATCTCGATATGGTTCTTCCATGTTCATCAAGTGTTACGCCTAGAAACCTTGTGTTGTGTACCTGCTTTACGCAAATATTACTATACGCAACATGAAGATGAACGGGTTTACTTTTCCATGTTTTAAAGTGGAGTACGTTCGTTTAAGCAATGTTTTTACTTTAGTTTGTTATTATCTAACCATTTTATAATATCATTCAATGTTTGATTAATTTCATTGTCATAGTTTTGTTGATCTTTACATTTAATAATAATTGTGGTGTCATCAGCAAACAGAACACACTGATATATTATTGATTTTGGCAAGTTGTTTATATAGAGAAGGAACAATAACGGTGTGGATGCTTCCCTGAGGGACACCGCAATGGTTAATTCGTGGTTCGGATTCGAAATTATCCATACTATTTGCCTTATGGTCCAACTTTGCTATTCTTGTTATCTGCTTCCTGTCACGTAAATACGACTGAAACCATTTTATAGCTGGACCCCTTATTCCGTATCTTTCCATTTTATTCAATAGCCTAACATGGTCAACGAGGTCAAACGCTTTGCTTAAATCTAAAAACAGTGCACAGGAAGAGTTTTTTTATTTATATTGTTCATGATTTGTTTCATTAACGTATAAATTGCTAAGGTAGTGGATTTATTTTGTCTAAATCCATATTGTTGACTAACTAGCTAGAATATTATATTTATCTAGGAACCTTGTACATAGCCTCGCTCACAGACATTATACACAATTATAGTAATTAATTATAAGAATGTGCATGCGTCAAAATGTTATGACTTAAATAATTAGACTTAATCCTACTTAATGATGGAAGGTAATTATGAATTTCATTGTGTCGTTATAGTTTAAATGTTTGCTAGTTAGCCCTCAAGTTTGCGATGCCTGGAAAAGGCCGCTAAGTTGTAAGTACCTGCATTTGTAAACAACACCAAAATGTACACTTAGTATGCAAATAAATCTTTGACTTTGACTTACATTACTCTTTCAAATATTTTTGAAAGTATGGGAAAGTTTCAATCTGTCAGGAAAATAGCCCTGTTCTAAGGATAGGTTAATAATGTATGCTAACGGCGATGATATATATTTAGATATACTTTTAAGAAGTGCAGTTGTGATATTATCATAGCCTGCCGATTTTTTTAAAATAATTAGCTTTTACAATGTTTTCAAATAAAGTACCTTAATAAAAGTGTGTTGTAAAGTCATTATCTGTTTTTACCCGACTGCGTCAGAAGGAGGGTTATGTTTTTCGAGTGTATGTATGTATGTATGTATATTTCTTTGGCACGCTTTGTAGCCTAAACGGCTTGATCGATTTCAGCTTGAGAGGTGCCGTTAGATTCGTCTTAATTGTGAGAGTGACACTGGGTATATCAAAATTGAAAAAAAATTAAAATGGCCGATTTGTGGCGCAATATGTATTCAAAAAAAAATTGTTTTTTCTCGAAACCTATCGAGTGGGGTATCAAAATAAAGGGTTTTAAAATGTGATTACAAAAATATATATAACTTATATGATTAAAAGTAATTCGAAGTGACAAAACGTAAAAAACAAGTACCAAGAACTAAATCGTTTGCGAAATCTTTCACATTTGTAAACTAAAAAGCTGGAAATTTTAAAAATAATTTAAAAAATAAAAAAACCCGACTGCGAAACTGAAAAGCTACGGGACCCATTTGAATTTCAAAATATGATAAAAATGGTATGGGTCCCGCCTGCTTCCAACTTTTAATTAATTTAAAATGGGCTTGTTTGTAGTTTTTCAGTTTCGCAGTCGGGTTTTTTTATTTTTTAAATTAATTTTTGTTAAAATGTTTTGCAAATACTTATAACATACTTTGTATGGAAATTGTTACTAACGCTACGGGTCCATATATATGTTACTCCAAAATAAATGTTTTTTTATTTACTTATTCAGTTCAAGTCGCATTTTGCTTTGGTATAGGTGTATTTTTACTAGTAATATTATTTGCATAAAAAAATATAACACATTGTTAGTTATGTTGTTAGCACTGTCTGCTAGTGCTAGATAACTTAACCGGAACCTATCCGGAAGTAGTGAATCAGACCATTACTTTAAACTAAATCATAGTTCGAGGAACAGCTTATAGAAAGGTAGATTATATGCATAACTATTACACACATATCCGGTAAAAATTTCTAATAACTAAACGATCGCCTAAGGTCATAGGTTATAAGAAATCTATAAATTTAATGAACAGGACAATTATAACAATAAAATAATTAAAAAAAATTAAATTGACTTCAAAAAGAAATTCTTCATCATTTTGAGTTAATTTCTTTTTGAAGTCGATTTAATTTTTAAAATTACTTTTTTATTTCGTAATTTTTAGTTTTAAGTAAAAACATTTGTAAAAAATTAAAATATTTGTTTGTAATAAGCAGATAATAGTTTTGTTGTAAATATTGTACTAGAATCTGACCAAGGTTTTGAGATGTTTTCCCTTTGACATTACATCCGTAGCTCGTATCAATAAGCCAGGCCGTCACAATTTACACGTAATTAGTCGATGTCTTGAAAATTACTAAATTGATTTTGATAAAACTTGCACTGTTCCCTAAGTTGAAGTAAATGTAAGCAAATAAAAAAATGGTTACGATCTGATAATTAGTTGCGGAGAAATGCGTGGACAAACACATACATACATCTATAACAGTTTGTATATTTGTTTGGAAGCCATACTAGATTGTCATATGTGAATATAATGCAGAACTTCCAATAATATTACATACAGTACTACAATAATATTACATACGGTACCTATGGTACGTGTCGAATTGATAACCTCCTTTTTTTTGAAGTCGGTAAAAATGTGTATATTTTACGCTGCCAAAACTAAACGGTAATTAAATAAATACATTTTTTGTACTACCTACAACAGTTACTAATAACATTAATTTTTGACTATGTAATTACTTTTCTTAAAAAAAGTAGCCAAGTGCGAGCTGGACTCTTATTTCAATTTTAATTTATTTTAATTATTTGTTGATAGTTTTATACTAGTACACACTCTCTGAAAAGTTCAAGTGTCTACTCATTACGGTCCAAAAGCTAGACAGAAATACGGACGAACGGACAGCGGAACCGGCTTGCACTGTCCTCCCATACCTGTTAACACTGTAATTTGAAAACATTGTAAAGGCCAATTGTTTTTAAAAGAGTAGGTAACCGTGGAGTTTCTTGCCGGCTCTTCTCCATAGGAAACGACCAATTGGAATCGTGCAGCTAGCTTCTGACGTTTCATAAGTGCCCATGTCGGTTTATGTGCAATAAAATATTTTGATTTCGATTATGGGCTGATTTTACCAAAGTCAGATATATTTTATTCATGGAACAAAATTGACTTCTGACAGTTCTAGTATGGAAAAACTGTCAAAAATTCAAAATTTATTCTCAGGATAATACTCTAGACTCTCAGGATATTCTAGGTACAAAAGTTTGGTGGAATGCGCCCTAAACAGAACAAATAGCTAATAAAGGCAAAACGAAGGTAGACATTTTATGGGCCGAGAGAACCGGTGCAATTCTTTTTAAAAGTGTGTCTGTTGGCCGTATAGGCGACTAGTTTGTAGATAATATTCCTACTCGCACGTATGAAGATACGGGATATGGATCTGCCATTGTAAGTCATTGTGAACATTGTACAGGGTGGCGCAAAAGTAAAATCATAATTTGAGTTGGCTGCCATTTTGTTAGAAATGAAAAAAATTGGATTCCGTTTTCATGAAAAGTTTATTTGAAAGTGTAAAATTGATGATATTAATTGTATCGCTCAAATGGCCACCTCTCGGGTTGATGCAAAATTGTGCTCGTTTTAAGGCATTTTGAATTGTCGCTAGCAAGAAGTGGCCAATTTGGAGGTGGAGATGGTTTCCAGCTAAAAATTGGCCTCTTCTTGTTAGATCTGTAGTGAACCCAGTTTGCATGAGGCGCTTGGCCAAACGCTTAATTGTTCGAGCACATGGAACACCACGACGAGGAAACCGACGACGATATTCACGCTGAGTTAAAACAACACATTGAAAATTTGTCAAATAAACAGTAACAATAATTCCACGTTCTTGAGGTGTGTATCCATGGCTTATTGATAACTAATTCTCTATGGCCGCTTTCCGAATTTAAATAAAATCGCTCACAGCGCTCACATCATCTCACATGCGTTCCGATTTAGATATTACGATTATGACAGCTGAATTCGGAACACTCGTGAACGCGCTCCCAGTGCTTAATCAATGTAAAAACGATATTATTACAGTATTTCTTTGTATAAACACCACATTACTTCTTCAGTTCTTCTTCTTTGGTTAAGTGGCGTCTGTCAGCCAGAAGCACAATTTCGAAAATGCCTAGATGCAACTCAAAACAAAACACACAGTGACACATCCTCACACACACTGTCATTTTTGACAGCGCTCACGGTGATATTATTCTAAGGCATGGTCGGCGTTATCGCAACATGGCGCCTGTCATGACGTCATCTATGACGATTCACGGGAGATCGTTATCGCGCTCACGCTAATTCGGTACGGGTTTAAGCACGCTCAAATCGATTATTTCCCTAACTCGGAACGCAGGGTTTATGTCTACAACATAAATGTAAAAGCACAGTGACATTTGGCGCCATCTGGCAAAATAAGGCACATTCACATTGTGACATTACTTTGCACCACCCGTTAGTTACGTTTGATTTATGATTTGGATTTATTCATTGTGCCTTTAAATAGGTATATTTTTTTTACTATGGTTTGGTTTGGTCATGAGAGGATGATTGAAAGTTAAACTTGTTTTTTTAGTGTTTAGGGTTCCGTACCAAATTGGTAAAATGGAACCCTATGACTTCGCTGTCTGTCCGCCTGTCCGTCTGTCTGTCACCAGGCTGTATCTCAAGAACCGCGATAGCTAGACAGTTGAAATTTTCACAAATTATGTACCTATTTCTGTTGCCGCTATAACAACAAATACTAAAAACAAAATAAAATAAATATTTAAGGGGGGCTCCCATACAACAAACGCGATTTTTTCGGCGTTTTTGCCTTGTGGTACGGAACCATTCGTGTGCGAGTCCGACTCGCACTTGGCCAGTTTTTTTTTTTCACTAACATAATTACAACAGGCTCCAGTTAATTTTTTACTTGAATAATAAACGCATTATAATTTCCAAACTCACCAGACTATAAAATGACGAATTAAGACAACTTGTTCTTAAATTGTAATTTTATTTAAATACCAAAATTCAGAAATGTTGTCCTAGATTCTGATGAAAAATATACAGTATTCATGAAGTTTCACTTTTGAAAAGTTTTTTCAAAACGCAGGTAAATTTTCATATTTTTTTTTGGCATGTAGGTACAGTCACGAGCAATAACATGTCGACACTTGGCAACTTTCAATTGCGATTTTTTCACGGAATAACAACACTTTACATAAACCTATGGGTTAGAAAATACTATGTTCGTAATAATATCAAGTTTCATTAAAAAATAAAGGAGAAAATCGCCTTTGAATCAAGCCAAGTGTATACATACTTATGCTCGTGACTGTACTGTAAAGATTAAACATAATTAGTTAATTAAGGTATTTGGGTGAGGCCTATGTCCAGCAGTGTACGTCTTTCGCTGAAATGATGAGTTAATTAAATGCAGTTTCATAAAGTCTTGATTTTATAGTCTGTTGATCTGATTTTAATCAAGTAAAATTAAAGCATTTTGAGGTTTATAACTGATGGTTTTGCATCATTATCTTCATGCACGCTACTTAACTAATATTTAATTTATCTTTATTTCAGACATACGTCCATACATTTTTACAAAGAAAGCGTTAGTTGGGTTGTTAATAGTACAGGCGCCAGCACATCAAGCTACCCGAAACTGTCAAATTTTCCCAATCAACTTTGAACTTTATACTTTAGCGGTAAAGTTGAAAATCTATTAAAGAAATTCGTCAGATTGTAGCAGCTTGATGTGCTGGCGTCTGTTCATAGTACTACCAAAACACATATTTAGTTCACAACTGACACAAACACAGACCCTGCTGCTTCACCATGGCATTCAAATGCTATACCAACTTAGCAAACACAAGTCAAACGACAATAATCTACTTCAACACATCAAAATTTTCCATAAGCAGAATTTACTTTCTCCACCTACAAAACAACAACATAACAGCCATAAACAGACCCCATTGGTTCGACATCATCATTTAATTAGAATGCAAGACGGTCGTAGTTAAAAGAGGTTACACGTGATGAGATTTAAGGAATGGTGTTAGACTAGCAAGTAGTTCCGGGCTTACCTGAGTTGCTAGAACAATAATTATGGTGTACTTGTAGATAATTTAGAGCGACCATTGAATTTGTGAAAGTTAACAAGGTAAATAGCACCTATCTTATTTTATATTCATACGTTTTCGATGAGATAATAATAGATTAGGAATAACTAAAACCAATAAACAAAAATGAAGAGAATTCGACATCAAACGAAAGGCTTCCTGACAACAGTAGTTACAGCAATAGATTCTAAAAACTAAAAATATATTTGTGGTCCCACTGTTAGATTTCTGACAATTATGAATATGAATAATGCTAATTTCAATAATTTATAACCTTAATAAAAGAGAAAGATAGAATTTAATTTTTTATGTACACCATATCATCATCTGCCTAGCCTTTTGCCAACTATGTTGGGGTCGGCTTCCAGTCTAACCAGATGCAGCTGAATACCAGTATCTTACATGGAGCGACTGCCTATCTGACCTCTACGACCCAGTTATTGGGTAATACGATACCCCTTGGTAAGTCTGGTTGTCAGACTTTCGGGCTTCTGACTACCTGTAACGACTGTCAAAGATCTACGAATGACAGCCGGGACCAACGGCTTAACGTGCTTTCCGAGGCACGAAGGTTTTTATGTACACCATATTTATACAAATAAAATTCAAAGTCCTGACTGACTAACTTATATATCAACGCACAGCCTAAACCACTGGTCCTAGAGACATGAAATTTGGAGTGTGTTCTTTGTGAAGAGTAGGTATCCACTAAGAAAGGGTTTTTCGAAATTCCGCCCCTAAGAGGGTGAATAGGGGGAGGATGAAATTTCAAGCGGACGAAGTCGCGGGCAGAAGCTAGAAAATGTATATAATTACAGGAATTCTATCTTAGGTGATACAAAGGGTGATCTTATAGCTAAAAACAATCTTTCAAGGACAACCTTTGGATGGATTAACAAAGGAGGAGTCACTGTACTGCAAGTAGTAACAGAATAAAGCACAACCACAAAGCATAAAGCATAATCAGCCTATATTCCCACTGCTGGGACATAGGCCTCCTCTCTGTGAGAGAGAGTGAGCCGTAATCCACCACGCGGGGCCAGTGCGGATTGGTAGATGTCACATGCTTTCTAATTTTGGTTCTATGACATTCCGGTTTCCTCACGATGTTTTCTTTTGCCTTTTTTGTGAGCAGTGGTGATGAAATAATGTACACAAAGTAATGTGCCTGTCTGGGTAAGTCGCCTGCGTTACCATTGAACCACCAGTGCTCACCACTGCTGACAACTGCTAACTACAAAAGATCTAACAAATCAGAAACAACGGCAGCTGATAATGTAATTGATTAACCTATTTACGCCTCAACTGTCTTACCAATTAACACATAACAAACAGTCTGTCCCACTTTATATCATAAATAAACATGGATATAATTATTATCAACAGTTATGGCAGAATTAATGAAAATTCAATACTTTTTCCTATCGTTGCATGATTTATATCTGAAGAAGAATTTACGGTAAAATTGATACTAGTTTGATCGCTCGGTTCTGATCTATTAATTACTATTGCTGAAGTAGTAGCATTACTCATTAAAGCTGTAGAAGTAAGATCCATTCAAAGCTGGTTTAATGAGTTTTACCATCCGCAATATTCAGCTCCATTTCTGTCTAATTTTAACACACTTAAGTGAGATAAAAATCAGGATTTGAAATAAATTTGGTTTCACATTTTTACATAGTTCCAAGAAACTAATAAAATCATTACGATAATGCTATGCTATTTGTGTGAATAGCATGCGTGCAAATTACTTGATAAGCTTGTTGAGTGTGTCTGTAATTTCGAGAACACAATTTTGTGGTATCAACATCTATATTTCTTAGCTTTGCTTTACTTTACTTCTATACAACTCTTCTCTGATTTCTGCGAATTCTTCTGCTTAGTCATTTCCTAATGTAAGTCCGACATCTTTATCTAGCTGTTCTTTTATATTTTGTGTCGTTATTATAAATTTTATTCTATTATTAATTCGATTGTATAAAAGCAAGCCACATCCAAACATTTAAACAGCTCCGGTTCATTACGTTTATGGACAGAAGTCTCATTCATACAGACTTGTTTCAATACCTTGTAAGAACTAGTATTTCTCGTTTAAAGCAAAAGGGTTATAAAATTTTATCCCGGACCTCGTTTTATCAATGTTCAAGTGACCCTTCAGAACACTTTGCTTTCTTACATCACGTTAAAATTGTAAGCTCTCTCTGGTTTTTGAATACCTGTTTGTTTTAGGCCTGTCCAAAGTTAAGTATGCTTACAAAACAGAATGATCTTCACCAATCATCTTGCGTCTTTCGCCTATCATCATCATGATTAATCATTCTACTCTTATTCTTATTTATTTAGGGTAGGTGCAGCACGCCTTTTTCTTCTATGTGTCTCTCCTAACTGTCATTTTTCAGAATTCAATTGTTAAAAAAACTAAACATTGTTCCACCAGATTCTTCTTGTATCATTCATAGCTCATTTAATATAACTTGCTGCTCCAATGAATCGATAACTATAATCTTATAGAAACCATGAAGCCATCAGAACATCGTTAGTGTCATAAACAATACCTACATTTTTTGGCTAACAAGCCATGACCAATTTACGGGGATGAAAAAAATCATCATATATTTCCAATGATGACATCTTGTCACTTTCACTTTAGTACTTCTACAGTCCGACTGCTTTCGAAAGTGTGGTGTGAATTTAAAGTACTTTTAACTTATGAGTACCAAAAATACGAATCTTGATCAACACTAGTAGAATTATAAACATAGTTACAAATAGAAACATCATAGTAGCTTTCAATTTTCTAAATCAAGGTTGGTCAATCAGTTTGGACTTTTTACCCGACTGCGTCAGAAGGAGGGTTATGTTTTTCGAGTGTATGTATGTATGTATGTATATTTCTTTGGCACGCTCTGTAGCCTAAACGGCTTGATCGATTTCAGCTTGAGAGGTGCCGTTAGATTTGTCTTAATTGTGAGAGTGACACTGAGTATATCAAAATTGAAAAAAAATTAAAATGGCCGATTTTTGGCGCAATATATTAAAAAAAAAAAAATGTTTTTTCTCGAAACCTATCGAGTGGGGTATCAAAATAAAGGATTTTAAAAGGTGATTACAAAAATATATATAACTTATATGGTTAAAAGTAATTCGAAGTGACAAATCGTAAAAAACACGTACCGAGAACTAAATCGTTTGCGAATTCTTTCACATTTGTAAACTAAAAAGCTGGAAATAAAAAAAGTAATTTAAAAAATAAAAAAACCCGACTGCGAAACCGAAAAGCTACAAACAATCCCATTTTAAATTAAATAAAAGTTGGAAGCAGGCGGGACCCATTCCATTTTTATTATATTTTCAAATTCAAATGGGTCCCGCCTATTAGCTTTTTTCTTGGCTGCCATGGCTGCCATTTTTTAAAATACTATATATACTAATCGCCAAAATGGTTTTGAATCGTTTGATCTCGTGATCTTTTTATTTTGGGTAAGATGATTATTTAAGCATCGTTAAATTTGTACGTATCGACTTTAATAAAAATCATTCAACATACCACTAAAGCGCAGTAAAAAAAATATCGGAACCTCTGTTTTTATTTTTCGGCAAGTTAACATGTCAGTCACACACTGTCAACTGATATAATTTTCTTGTTACAGATGAAATATCAAGATATATCCGGATCAACACAGCAGATAATACTCTAACCTGTCAACAAGAGACTGATGACCATACTTTCCAAAATTAGAATACACAAAACTTCAAGAGAATGGAATCATTACGCGTAGACGCACGCGGATATACCACGAGACCAAACGTGTGTGCAAAATAAAACTATCTGTGATAAAAAGATAGAAACCAGTGATGATCTGACAATGGCGGAACGCTATAAAGAGAGAAATAAGAACAAAATGGGAATCGACACTATAGCCAAATTTTTAGTTATACTATTAGTTAGTGCTAAACAGATTCAGTGCAGTGACAATGACGACATAGCGAAACGAATGAAGATAATCGAGAGTGTGTCTGGTAGATATTTTAGTGACGTTTATCAAAATGGTACATTTCGGACTGGTAATGTGTTGTGGGACAATATTTTGAATAAGTGTGCGGCGACCCCGTCAGTGAGTTGTTTGCAGAAGAATGTTTATTCTTACCTAGATGATAGGTTGGGGATGAATGGTGATATGGAAGTGTCTAGTGGAGTGTGTTTCAAGAAGAATAGTGTGGATATCAACAAGTTTAGTAAGGAAGCTAATACTATCTACCTCACTGGAAGCGATAATGATGAAGAGAAGGAGAGGTATTTGGATGAAGAAAACGAAATCGAAGATAGTGAACCGGGTAAGCGCATTTTTTATTTGTTAAAGTCTGGTCAATCTTATGTGTTTTTTTCACATGTTTTTATGTAACAGTATTATAAAATACGAAGTGGATTAAGAAGTTCTCTTGCAGTTATATTATTTTCATCTTTGGTTTTAACTTTTTTCACTCGGCATGTAATTTGAGTGTTTAATGTCCGACCTCGACCTCCTTACTAGTAGCAGTACCATATATTTTAATAACCATACTAAACTTATTAATTTAATATAAGTAATTATTATTCGTTTATTCTCACGTTTTATGATTTTGACAACAAAAAGAAAAAGCGTATAATCTGAAATATTTTTATTCATAAAAACCTGTTGCCTCAAAATTTAGGAAACAGTATTCAAGTACAATTTACTTAGACATCGCGAAACAGGATACACTTAGGCAATTAGGGGCAAGATCCAAGGTGCGAGCGGAGCCCAAACCGTTATCTGGATTACAAATAATCTACGTACGTTACGAAACAAAAGTTGGACATTTTCAATACTTTTATTTTTAGTTGTATCAAACTCAAACTCAAAGCATTTATTTCAATTAAACCTTGTACAGGCACTTTTGAATTGTCTAAATTAAATAGTCTGTCAGTTAGTCAGAAAGTTGAAGCTAGTTGTATTTAATGCATATTAAGTTTATTGTGTTATAGAGTTGATTTCATCGTTCATTAATTGAGTAATTTCGAATGATATAATGCCCTCGTTGCTTCATATTATAACATAGTTATGATATGAAGCCACTTAGTGACTTAACAATGTTAGAGAGGTAACTAATTGTAAGTATCAAGAACATAATTATAGCAGTAGCAACCACTGTTTTGTCGTTTGACATCAAATTACAGGCAGCAATATTATTACAGACAAAGGAATTTGATTTGCGTTTAGAACTTAGCTTTAGTTATAGCAAACTGGTGACCTGCCCCTGATTCGCACGGGTGCGACATGTCAAAACATAGAAATTTCTGCAGTAAATCGAAGTTATACACCATTTTTAAGGCAAATATATGTCCAGAGGATAGAGTGATCTCGTTATCTCCAGAGAATACATAAATAGCCGTGAAAACTTAGCTTACGATAATAGATTGGCATCGAAAACATTGTCCACAACCAGATATGGGCCGTAATTCTCTATGACACAATGAACAAAACCGCGTGAAATCGGTTGGCGGGATCGTTAAGTTAAGGTCATAGTGAATTAGGGCCCTTAGTAGCAGACTCCTCGCAACCCATGACCTTCCCCGGTATGGCTATTACCATAAATACTAATGTGTTATACACATAAACCTTCCGAAATCGTTTTATAAATAACTGGCTTCATACCCGCGACTTCGTGCGCGTGAAATTTTACCCTCCCCAATTCACTCTCTTTGAGGTGGAATTTCGAAAAACTCTTTCTTATTGGATACTCTTCACAAAAAACACACCCTCCAAATTTTATGTCTGTAGGAATAGCGGTTTAGGCTGTGCGTTGATATATCAGTCAGTCAGGACTTTGAATCTTATATAAATAGATGGTGAAACCCAAATTAAATGTATTGGGTAGTTTAGAACATCCAAGCGGTCACATAGACAGACAAAATTCTATTCTATGTATAGAATTCTATTCTATGTAAATTCGTATTCTATGTATAGATTATGAATATAGAACCACATATAGATTGGCGAGTCAAATAGGGCAGATCAATAAAATCCTCACTGCGTTTACACAGAGTGCCCAAAACAAACACACAAATACAATTAGACCAAAGAAAGCTTGAACACAACAAACACTACCAACACCGAACAAATGAACACAGCAGCAGCACATCAGAACACAGTACCAACAAAGATTTCTCTAAGCAACATACGGACATAATATTGCAGACATCATTGAGACTTCATCCACATTCAAGGTGAAAACGCATTTGTTTATTCAAACAATGAGCAATTCATGTCGCATCTAGTAGTCAGTCATTGTTGGCCAGTTTATCTTGAACTCTGGCCGTGAACAAAATGATCTAGAGTGTAAACTGGTTCGCCATACTTTCGTTCCGGTTTTTGGGTAACATTTTATGTATTTTGATTGATTAAAAGTTGTTAAGATTGTGTGTTTTAGTGCGCTTTGTGATTTGAGAAAATAGGTACTGTAAATTTATTTGTGGAAACATTGAAACCTTATAGACCACGCCCGATCTATCAAAGACCTCATTCATCGCTTACCATCAGGCGTAACCGAGTTCAAGAGCAGGATCATTCAGCAATAAAAAATGAAGCCTAAATCATGCAGGAAAAAAATTTTGTAGATAAAGATTGCTTTATTTTTACCCGACTGCGTC
Source organism: Mesoligia furuncula (assembly GCA_916614155.1). Classification (NCBI taxonomy): domain Eukaryota; kingdom Metazoa; phylum Arthropoda; class Insecta; order Lepidoptera; family Noctuidae; genus Mesoligia; species Mesoligia furuncula. Next base: position 1,904,006 of record OU744813.1, on the reverse strand, counting down.
AGAAGGAGGGTTATGTTTTTCGAGTGTATGTATGTATGTATGTATGTATGTATGTATGTATGTATGTATGTATGTATGTATATTTCTTTGGCACGCTCTGTAGCCTAAACGGCTTGATCGATTTCAGCTTGAGAGGTGCCGTTAGATTCGTCTTAATTGTGAGAGTGCTACTGGGTATATTAAAATTGAAAAAAAAATAAAATGGCCGATTTATGGCGCAATATGTTTTCAAAAAAAAAAAAAATATTCTCGAAACCTATCGAGTGGGGTATCAAAATAAAGGGTTTTAAAAGGTGATTACAAAAATATATATAACTTATATGGTTAAAAGTAATTCGAAGTGACAAAACGTAAAAAACAAGTACCAAGAACTAAATCGTTTGCGAAATCTTTCACATTTGTAAACTAAAAAACTGGAAATAAAAAAATTAATTTAAAAAATAAAAAAACCCGACTGCGAAACTGAAAAGCTACAAACAAGCCCATTTTAAATTAAATAAAAGTTGGAAGCAGGCGGGACCCATACCATTTTTATCATATCTTCAAATTCAAATGGGTCCCGCCTGCTTCCAACTTTTATTTAATTTAAAATGGGCTTGTTTGTAGCTTTTCAGTTTCGCAGTCGGGTTTTTTTATTTTTTAAATTAATTTTTTTTATACAGCCTTTTCTGTACGTTTCTAAAGACAGGCAGATTCTTTACCAGAATCGTGCCCTTGTATATGTGTCTTTTTGTCTTATGTGTTTTTTTTGTCTCGACTGTATCCACGGGTAGCTTAAACAATAGATGTTCTTCTAAGTTTGAATGTGGGTCCAGTTATCCAATAAAAAAACAGAAAATAAAAATGATGTGGTCAACTGGTCCCGCGGGTCGTGAAGCAACCGGGTCCAGCTGACCGAAGACTCTTCTCTTGATATTTTCTATGTACGTGTTAAGGTTTCATACCTTGCACTCTTCAATATTTTACGCGAAACGTAGCACACTGTCACGTACTGCGGAGCTATTCTGTAAAAATGTCACCGTAAAACCTTAGGTGAAGGGAGCATGGAGTGAGCTGTCAATAGTGTCAATTCCTAGCAAAAACACCACCTAACTAAGTTTTCAAGATTTTTACAGAATCGACCGGCTGTACCTAGTGACACATCATCTGTGCTACGTTTGGACCATTATTTGGTACCTACTACATATCATGCGTTTGACTTCCGCACGAAACAAAATATTTGTATGCGCTACATATATTTCTGTGTCTGAGTTTACACATATTCAATTTGTATGTTGAAGTACTGAATATGCAAGAGAAATTCCTGGAGTAGAACGAAGAATTTGTTAAAAAACATGCTTCACGGTGCAGTGCCTCAGAAGAGTGCTAAGATCAAAAAGATGATGATGACGAAGAACAAAAGTGGTCAAAATGATTTTAACGTATGATCCTGATGGTTAGAATATGATGACAGACATGAACCTATGGAAGAAAGCGGCATGCTGCGCCAACCCATGGATGAGGACATAAAGACTGATGTACCAACGCATATGACACTATTGACTTATGTTTCAATCAACTCAGCCTATCCCAGTCCACTGCTGGACAGAGGTGTATCCCATGCTGCACCACTATAGCTTGTCCTCCGCCTTCCGCAATCAGTCTGTCCCAGCCACCTTTTTGAGGTCACCAGTCACCTTTTTGAGGACTTATGTTTAGTATTTTAATATTCTCATTTATGTAAATAAATTATTGGTGCTGATTCCCTTGTTCACAAAATAAACTAAATTTAAGGTCAGTGCATCTTTTTCTTTCTATTTTATTAAGAAAGGACAGAAGATAAAATGTTGTTTATTCCTGTCAAATTAATCGGCGCCTGACGTAAATTGACGTAATTTTAGCAGGCAAGTTTTTAATCACGTTTAAACTTGTAGTGCTTGAGTAGTTCCAGGCGCTGATTAATTTGACAGAATCGGCACCATTGTATTCTTATAATAATAAAGTTAACTCAAACCTCATCTTGTTAGACTGCATGATGAGGCAAATAAAATTGGACTAAGCAAACTCTCTTACTATACAAACAAAACAAGAATGTACAAAAAAATCCTATAATATTAATCTTAGTAGGTACAGTGTCCAATCACCCCAGAACTTGAACTTTCTGTTTCCGTCTCAAACATTGTGACGGTGTCAATGACATCGTTACGTAAAGCCTTGATCTTGAAGACGTGAATAAAAATTATTGGACCATTCACTGTAGAGTTATCTATTATGCAGATTTTATGAAATTTGAAAGTTTTATAAAGAAAATCAGCATAGAATAATACTCAATTTTTGTATTATCATAATGGTCAAATACATTAGGGTGTAGAGAGCTTTCAGACGTCATTAGAATGGTAACTATACAGAAGCGTCTTTAATCTGAAATTCTGCAGGATTTAAAGATTTACTTTAGGTATATTGGTTACCGAATTCCACCAGAAAGGTTGCTATACCTCCCATATTTTGGCTTAATAGACATTGGACTTATTCGCGAAATGACCTGTAGTCGTTTATGGACTTATTTGCGATTTTACAATAGCCAACAATGCAATTAAATAAAAACAAAAGAAGAATAGCCAAGAATGACATTAAATCAAAGGAAGAAATAGGAATAAAAACAAAGTATTATGGGATTTTCAATTTAAATACACACAATGTACGCACGATGACATTTCAAGCTATACTACGAGAATTCCAGCAATGCGAGGTCAGCTAAAACTGAAAATGTAAAGCTTGATATTTTATTTTATATGTCGTCAGGTGTACATAAAACTGTCGAAATGACTAAATAGGCATTTGGGATATTCATCAATCTTTATCAAAAAAGTAAATTTCATAGGAAATATAGCTTAAACTTTATAACCTTGGGCCAAATCTTGAATAAAAATACTGTTTATACTTTTTATAAGCTAAGATTATCTAGAATTAAAATTTACTGTTACAGCTAACACTGCTATTACATATAATAACAGTCATCTAATCCAACCAAACATACCATTTCTTTAATAATAGTAATAATTCAAACAAACAATTACCCATTGTGGTGCGAACCTACAAAAACGTGAGTGGGTATGTGTGCCATGCATCTCAGAAACAAGTGCCATGCATGTGCCACCGACCGTGGCAATGTGGCTGGATGCCAACGAAAGTGGTGGCACGTGGACACTTGACTTGCCTTAAGGTCAAGAACGATGATTACGAAAAGTTCAAGCTACCTTCAATTGCCTTCACACAGAAGAAGGAGAGAGAGAGAAAGGAGGGGAGGAGGGGCAGAGGTTTCCTTTTTAAGATACAGGAAACTGTAGAACTGGACGTGTATTGAGAAGAGTAACTTGTAAAATAAGACACGATCTAGAATGCAGATGATAAAGATTTAGTAACAAGATTGTTATTTACAAAATGTGTACAGAACTTAGAACTTAGCTGTCAACCATGGCCATGATTCTCTCAGGGATTTGTTATCGTTTAGTCCTGATTGTTTTCGAGTTGGAGGTTAAATTCGAAACTATCATCATCAATTGGATAATAACTAGGATATAGATTTTATAGTCAGTTGTCTAAATGCTGACAACTTTTTGTATTGCGTATTTGTTTCATAATCTTCTTCTCTATCGTCTGTGTTCATTATAAGACAGATTAAGTTAACAAGAGGCTGATCATGCAATAAATCACGAATCTCTAAACAAATATTTTCGAATGTTGTCTATACACGAATTTTCTTTTTGGTTCCGCCTTCTTCTTACTATGGTGAATCTTTGTCATTGTTCGCTAAATGTGATGTCATCACAATGTTTGGCATTACATCATATTAACAAAATATTAACGCCTCAATTACCACCAGGAGTATTATTCAATTACCACAGTTTTTTTTCTTTTTGACCACTTTCATTTTTTTACCACCGACCATCTGCGAATGAATTCATCGCAAACGTGATTTCGAAAGCATTTTGCATTCCTTAGTGAAAGCAAAATAGACTAATAAATACAGTTAACAATTTTATTCTACTCCTATTCCTTAGAAAATAAGGTTCGAAATTGAATGGCTTTTCCTCGTATCGTTTCTTCGTGTCCGGCGGCAAAGTGTTTGCGGCTGTTGTAATTCTTATTGCATGTGAAATAAGGGTTACATTTGATTGTGTAACTGTTGTTATAACATTGTTACGATGGTGGCATGACTCGCGTTTGTAGAAAAAGTTAGCTATGTTCTAATATTCTTTTTAGGTGCTGCAATTTCTATGAGCTAAGAATGGATCGAAATCGGCGTCTGTATTTTGCTGATAATTATCTGAAATGATCTTTCTTGAAACAAAGATAATGGTAGTATTGTGACCGTTGTAGGAATTCAAAGGTGCTTCGAGGAATGATTGTTATCTTAGAGAATGTCAACAATTTACGTACCAAACCCTAGGTCTTTTTTTTCAACGGGATTGTCCGGAAGGGTTACCGCTGGCCCGGAACATAAGGGGCTAAGGAAAAAACACGGGTGGGTTTTAGCCAGTAAGAGTCTGACGCTCCCTTCTGCTCCACCCAGCGGCGAGCGGGAGGGGTCATTTGATGATTTCCCTTCCGAAAAAAGGGTTTTTTTTTTGTTTGAACGTAAAGATTATTATTTATTTTTGTTTGTTTCTAAACTTTATTTTATTGCTTTATTTTCTTATTTGTTAGCCCACTGGTGGGATTTATAGATGTCCGCAGATGTCTCCGTGGTACCACAGTGGGCCCTGTCAGAATACCGGCGCTGCAGTACTAAAATTTTTAAATATCGCAACTTTATCCTGAGATAGGAGCCTTTTGGCCTCGCACTGGTCTTTTTTTCTTGTTTTTTGAAGTGAAAACTTCTTTAGCGGCGTTGTTCACTTTTTTTTGTAGTGCGTAAAAAATGTTAAACTCGCGTCAGGACACGTGACCCTGATCGAAAATTCGTAAGGTTCCAAAATATCAAAAATTTAAAACAAGTATACAGAATCAAATTAAATTAGCTAGCGAAACTTAGCCACAAGTATACAGGATCAAATTAAATTAGCTAGCGAAACTTAGCCACAAGTATACAGGATCAAATTAAATTAGCTAGCGAAACTTAGGCACAAGTATACAGGATCAAATTAAATTAGCTAGCGAAACTTAGCCACAAGTATACAGGATCAAATTAAATTAGCTAGCGAAACTTAGCCACAAGTATACAGGATCAAATTAAATTAGCTAGCGAAACTATGCAGACGTTATGGGTATTGATATTATTTGAACACGGTAAAATAAAATAAAAAAATTAAAGGAGATTGACCCAAAGTCTTACCAAAAAGTCTCGTGCATCAAGATCAAAATATTGTAGTACCTAATTATTTTCATATTTTTAACGACATTAGGTACGCGTCGGGGATTTAATTTTTGAAGTGAAAACTTCTTTAGCGGCGTTGTACACTTTTTTTGTAATGGGTAAAAAATGTTAAACTCGCGTCAGGACACGCGACCAGATCGAAAATTCGTAAGATTCCAAAATATCAAAATGCACAACGTTAATATTCAAGTTTTCACTTCTGCCGCCACTCCCGGAGAGCAACCCGTCGTTTTTTTTTCTAACAAAGTACCTTTACACTCTCACCGCCATGCGGTCCACCAGCGAGTCGTAAGTTTTCGAGTAGAAAAACGTATAGGTACTTAACGTACGTGTACCTATGCGTTTTCCTATAACAGAAGACCGCGCTCTCAAAAAACTACATGAATATGCGAGATGGTAAAGGGCCGCACGGGCTGCTTATAAGAACAATTAGTAAGTCCGCCTGTACGGCACTGTTTATAAAATTTTCACCGCGACTTGTGCGAATGGGTCATGATGCGTCCGCCGGCGGCCCGCATTGCTTGCTGGAATTGTAAATTCCTATATATATGAGTGGCGGTGAGAGTGTAATCCAAACTGGTAAAGACAAGTTTAGGTTTGAATCATAGTGAGACTTATATATGAGGACTTAGGAACGTTTTCTGAAGACCGGAAATACCCGGCCCTGGTGCAAACCATGGTCCGGGGCGAGAGGGAGTGGGAGGCAGTCACCTCCTTTTGCGAAGCAGTCATGCTAGCGAAGGAGGTGGCGGGACGGTTCAGGGAGAGAGCCTCCTGTCTCAGCCGCCGCGGGGGACGCCCCCGGCGTCGGGAGCCACGTGACGACTCCCGGCCACCGTAGGCGCGGGCCTGCGGGCGCATAGTAATGGGTAGCTCACCGTCCGATCAGGACCAGGCCCGTGCCGGACGGCGCGTACGTGTTCCACGCGTGCCTCAAAGAGATGTCAGCATCGAGGAGGAGCCCCTTAGGGCCGAAGCCTGCTGGTCCAGCGGGATTGTCTGAAAGGGTTACCGCTGGAACATAAAGAGCTAAGGAAGGAACAATGGTGGGTTTAGGAGTCATTTGCTGATTTCCCATCCCAAAAAAAAAAAAAAAAGAAAGACCGGAAATACCCGAGGATTTACTTTAGTCAACTCAGCCTATTGCAGTCCACTGCTGAACTTAAGCCTCTCCCAGGCTACGCCACAACACTCTGTCCTCCGCCTTCCGCATTCAGTCTGTCTGGTCTTCGGTCCATCTAGCTGGGGGGCGTCCCTCACTACGCTTGCCGATATACAGTCTCATCTCCAGGACTCGTCTGCTTCACCGGCCATCCTTCGACAAACATGGCCAGAACACTGCCACTTCAGATTTACTTTAGTAATTAGTCACTGATAGTACCTATTATATTACTTTTTCCTACATGAGATATAAAAAAACAAGTGACTTTCTGAATGGAACTTCCCAATACTTTCTCCAGTTAACAGCACCTATTTGACGTAATAAATTACCACATGTCATGGGCAAGCTGAATGGTGAAGATGGTTTTTCTTTGTTCGAGACCTAGGGTCATGTTGGCTATTCAAATAATCGTGTATGTTTTCCAAATTACTTAAGGCGCTGCCCGAACGTAAAACGCTCAGTTTTTTGTCGCACAGTTAGGCGTATTGGTGCATATTACAAGCCAGAAATGCCACCAAATTGAGTGTATTGTCAAATGTTCAAAGAAAAGACTTATTCAAAAATATTCCATAAAAATAAAATGCTTAATCACACTAATATTATAAAGGCGAAAGTTTGTGAGTGTGTGTGTGTTTATATGTTTGTTACTACTTCACGCTTAAACGGCTGGACCGATTTTGATACAATTTTGTATGAAGTAGCTGACACACTGGATTAAGATATAGGATACTTTTTATCCCGATATTCCCACGGGATCGAGACTTATGCGGGTGAAACCGCGGGGCGCAGCAGCTAGTATTTATAAGTGTGAAATAGTTTACCCACCTTGAACAAGCGTTGTAACCAATGCTTTTTTTTTGCGGATGGGAAATCATCAAATGACTCATCCCGCTCTGGGTAGAGCGGAAGGGAGTGTCAGACTCTTACTGACTAAAACCCACCCGTGTTCCTTCCTTAGCCCTTTATGTTCCGGGCCAGCGGTAACCCTTTCGGACAATCCCGCTGACCCGGCAGGCTTCGGCCCTAAGGGGCCCCTCCTCGATGCTGACATCTCTTTGAGGCCCGCGTGGAACACGTACGCGCCGTCCGGCACGGGCCTGGTCCTGGTCGGACGGTGAGCTACCCATTACTCTCAGCCCGCAGGCCCGCGCCAACGGTGGCCGGGAGTCGTCACGCGGCTCCCGACGCCTGGGGCGTCCCCCGCGGCGGCTGAGACGGGAGGCTCTCTCCCTGAACCGTCCCGCCACCTCCTTCGCTAGCATGACTGCTTCGCAGAAGGAGGTGACTGCCTCCCACTCCCTCTCGCTCCCCCCTCAGGTTGGGCAAGAGCCGCTTGAAGGCGGCCCCGGCCCGTTCCAGTTTGGGGGTCAAACGTCGGAAATGCTCCACGAAGTTCCACCGGCTGTCGAGGACGAGACCCAGGTATTTCATCGTAATCCCGACGCCGATGTGAACCCCTCCTACCGTTAGTTGGGATCCCGATGGCGGCGCGTTCCGGGGCCCATGAAACGACATGGCCTCGGACTTGTGCAATGCCACCTCGAGACCCAACTGCCGGATCCTCTCCACGACTATCGCAACCCCGCGTGTCATCGCGTCGGCCGCCGCCTGATGCGACCTCCCCTGCGCCAGGACCAGCGTGTCGTCAGCGTAGCAAACCACGCTGACGCCATCAGGGAGGTCGGCGCGCAGCACCCAGCCGTACCCGATGTTCCACAGAGGCGGCCCCAGGACCGATCCCTGTGGGACACCGCACGACATCTCTCGCCGGTTCCACTCCCCATCGCGACCGGGGTAGCTGACGGCTCTTTCCGTCAGATACGCCTCGACTATTCGACGGAGGTAGGGCGGCACCCGGTGATACCGGAGTGCCTCCACAATGGTGCTCCAGGGGAGGGTGTTGAACGCGTTGGCGATGTCGAGTGACACCGCCACGACGACCCCACCCTGGGACACCGCGTCCCCCGTCGTGAGGGCTCTCACGCGCATGATGGCGTCTACCGTCGAGCGCCCCTTGCGGAAACCAAACTGGCTGTCCGCAAGATCCGGCCCCGTCCTCACCAGGTGCCCGACGAGGCGGCCCGCAATCACTCTCTCAAAGAGCTTGCCGACCTCGTCGAGCAGCACGATGGGCCGGTATGCGGACGGAGAGTCCGCAGGGCGCCCTGGCTTCCGAATGAGGACCAGCTTCCCCGTCTTCCAACGGAGTGGAAACTGAAGCCTTTGCCCCGCAGTGGAACAACAATAACCTGGTATCAGCTTTTCAAAAAAAAATTGCAGATCTCACTTTTTTCAATCAATGCAAATATTGAAACGAGCATTCGCATTGGATGAAAAGTCGATTTTGTTTTTATTAGAAACTTTGTATTTGCATAGACCATAGACCATTTGATCATAAAATAAATATGGTATGTATCCACCTTCCTACTTGTACTGTATATCTACAAAGTCTATTCCCCACTAGGTCAGTAGCCCATAAAGCGTAGGACTTGTTCTGTGGTCAACCACAAAGGGTCCGTCACTTGTCATGGCGACTGACAAACTCCTGTAAGCTACATAAATGCTGCGGTTACAGAAGAAAGGCACAAATTGCATGTATTTTGTTGCAAGAATAAGATGTATTTTGCATTTGAACAGGATCGGGTTCCGATTGCTAGTGATACAGTATTTTGTATTGTTGCGCATGATTGAGAATAGGTGTGAATCACCTATCTAATCGACGGCACGGATGGCGCAGTGGTTAAGCAATTGGCTGCTGCGTTGCGTGTTGCGGGTTCGATTGCCGCTCGGAACAAATATTTGTATGACCTACAAGTAGTTGTTCCGGGTCTGGCTGTTTGTGTATAACAGTTTAAATATTTGTAAACGCACCCACAACACAGGGGAAATTCCAAGTGTGGTGTAACGTTCTAAAAAAAAAGTTTAAAAAAATTCAAACATAAGGTCCCATAGGCTGTCAAGATCGCCCATGTTAAGCTGTAAAAAAGTACAGAAAGAATTCTGTTTTGAGTTTTTTAAATCATGCTCCATCACCTTATGACAAAAACTACTAGATCAATCTTGTATTGTTCGAAGCAGATGTCTTCTACAAAAACGTTTTTTAAAGTTTGTAAGCAGTTATACTCTTACTTATCCACAGCCTGTGTCCGCTGGCCAATATGGTCTCAATATCTGTAAATGCCCGCGATTACATGTCATTTCATACTTTTCTATGATAAGCCTAGTGAAGACCACACAGCATAAACACAAAGCAATCAATCAATCAACTCAGCCTATCACAGTCCACTGGTGGACATAGGCCTCTCCCAGACTTCGCCACAACAACCTGTCCTCCCTGTCCTCCGCCTTCTGCGTCCAGTCTACCCCAGCCACCTTCACTAGTCGTCCGTCCATCTAGCTGGGGGGCGTTCCACACTACGCATAACACTAATAAATGGAATAAAAAGCCAAAAACTCTAGACAAATTACAGGGTATTAAAGTCGGATTACACTCTATCGTGTCCAATTTATTAAGCGTAACCACACAATTACATACACACGATAGTATTTTGTTATGGAAAACTGGCATGAGAGAAGCTGAGGGACTGTTCTCATTTGATCGTTTACTGATTACTGGCAAATCAAAAATTTAATAAAAAATTAGGTACCGTACGATTGTAAAGTAGGTACGATTGTAAAAGTAGGTACGATTGTCAAAGCTACTTCTGAACTTTTTCAAAAAACTTTTAAATTAAGACATCGGTACCACCACCGCCAGTTTAACGATTTAGAGCTAACCACTAAAACCGAATTGGCGAGCAACGAGCAGCGAGTGCGCGATGGCGACGTGCGAGTACCTACTCGCTGATATGCGTATATGTATACTGTAGAGATAGGTTCTACGGGCTGGTGTCCGCAACTCCACGTCAATGCGCGTATTTTGCGTATGGTACTGTAGAGATTATGATCTGCTAGTATCAAGTGACGATTATGTTCGTGAATTGAACGATATATGAGAAAGTTTATAGTGGATAAGACAAAGATTAAAACAGAAGACGAACAAGCAGGGGATTGATTGGTGGAGGGGGGGGGGGGGGGGTTCAGGGGATCAGAACGGAATAACTCTAATTAGGGTTAGGTGAAGGCGTATTAAATTTTCAAATCTGGGTCTCTCATTGAGTGTTCTGCTCGCCAAGCGAGCGTCGAGCGTCGCTAAGAAAATACTCTCTTCGATTACTCTTCTTGCTGCGATAAACGAGTACTCGCAGTCGCGGGGTTGTGACAGTCAACATTCGACATGTTGTATCTCTTTTACTTACACGGGACCTACAATCTTTTGTACGTTTCTTGAACGACGTAATGATAGCTAGTCGCTCTCCCGTCGGCGATAGGACCGGTGTCTAACACTGAACCAATGTTATTGGATTTATAAACCTCGTTTACACTTACAGCAGATTGTACAACTAGTAGATAATTAAGTCGACGGGTAAAATGGCTATTTTATGCCCGAGTTTTATACACTCTGCTTTTCACTTTGATTGCGAGACAATAAAACAGGCATAAAGTATATAACAGTATTTTCACTGTTCAAAAATGTTGCAAAATTGAAGAAGAGAATAGCTAATTCCCGCCACGAAACTTTTTACAAGTTTTTCTTTAAATATTCAACACGTGTCATTCGACTTGGGTACTTTATACTGGCAAGTAAGTTGTAGAGGAAACTAGAGATTCTAACTTTGACATCAATTTATATTCTAGAAATCTGTAAATTCGTTATGCAATATCCCAACTTCTATATTAAAATTACTGACCAACCTCGCAGATATGCACCGCGTTCACGATTTGAAAACACGCTCGTAATACCACAATCTAGGCTAAAATTATACAGTACAAGTCCTCATGTAACATCAATTAAAATATATAATAAAATACCTAACGACATATAAATTGAAAAAACGTTAAAATGTTTATTACACGTCTCAGAAAACTACTTGTCGATAAATGTTATACCGACTTATTACACATTAAATGATTTTTTTAATGATGACCTAATGGGATGACTTTATGAATTTATTAATTTTTGAGACATTTTATTTTATCACTTTTTTATTGTGACTTTTGTTTAATTTGACTTTTATTATTATTATTTTTTTATAATTTAATTTCTTGTATCATTTTAATCTGTCACAATATTATTATTATTTTATTTTTATGAATTGAATTTTAATGAGCTTTCATTGTTATGTTATATATTTATTTCAATTATTAATTAATACATGCTACTTGTCTTATTATACAAAATTGTTGTGCCCGATAGGGTGCATGTCAAACATTTAACATTTATTAAGATATTTTATAAATTATAATATACATGTGAATGCAATAAAGATTTGAATTTGAAATTGAAGTCATAAAATTGTTTCTTTGTGTTTTTAAATAATTAATGACAACTATTTTATCTGGTTTTATTAAATTAACGATAGAAAATACGAAAATAATCTGCGACGTTTTATTATTGTGCGTGTGGCTGTTGGGCCTGGTTATCTTAGTCTTAGAAAAAAAAAACTTTATGCACTAGAGCATAAAAAGCGACTTTATGTCGCCTATAAAGACGAACATTTAGAGCATGAGAAGTGAAAACTATATTTGTAATACCAACGAATTGTAAATTAAGGTGATAAACTATATGCTAAAATTTAATAGTTTAAAAAACACTAGAAAAACACGCCTTGCCTTTCTCACAAGTGCAAACACGACTATGATACGATTTTCCATCATGAAGTTCCAGTTCATATCTTCCGGCTCCATCATCAGATCAGTTCGACAGTACCATATCATTGTATTGTCATCAGAACTACATACAGCTGCCAATTTTCATTACGCTACGACCCTTGGAAGATGGTTAAATTAGTTACCTTAGATTCCATTACATAGTTAGTTACATACAGGTCGAACTAATAAAAGCGTGTTAAAAATGACGTGAATGTTAAGTAAAAACTTTGTATCTTGCCAAACAATGAACAAATTAATAAGCATTGTTTCACGGCTGTCTTATGAATAGCTAAGCAAGTATAAAACTTGAAAAGATTTAATAAATTGATGTCAATTGCATTAACTTTCATGCTTGCCGTTAAATAGCCAATGATTATGCATTTTCCGGTTCTTGTTAAAACCGCGTTCACCTTTGACTAAAGGTGAATGAGAGAAACAGCGTTTGTAAGAATAGATATGTTATGGATAATACTATGAGATATAGGTTTGAAGGCCTGTGGCATACGTACTGTCGGGCCATTTTTATTTTTTTTATTTTTGTTATTGTTCCGAGGTATTATAACGTTCAAAGTTTAAGCAAGGTCAAAAAATATAGATGAAAAAAAACAGAGGCACTCCGGTAGTGCCGACATGAGTGAAAACAAAACACAAACAGAACACTTTGTCATCACTCACTGGCATATCGGATATACATTAAAACCGAGTAGGTACATCCCGAGGACACATCCGAAGCGGGTATTTTTTGAATCACCTTATTTAAAACTAAACATGAGTGATGTCGCTTACGGTAACAGTGGCGCGAGTTCAATGGTTTTTCCCATTTCAAAAATGCCCAACTCGCTGAAAGAAGTTTTCACTTCAAACACTTTAAACATCCAGAATGATTATTTCAAACATCTATACAGCAAGCTTACGCAATTTAAAAAAAATATGGATGTCAAGTTATCGACTTTGGAAGTAAATATCTCGGAAACATGACACTTTACGGGGTTGTGTCTTAATATGTTTTTATTTGCATTGATGTCAGCTATCGAGTTATACAGGTTTCATGCGTGACTGACATATTGAAAAAAAAAAACAAATTGTGCGGCAGTAGGTATCAATCTTCAATCCTCTTTAGGAAGTCATAGAGTTCATAATAACAGGATTAGGACACTGCATCTGCAGGAGGAATTATTCGTTCTAGTTTTGTTACTATCTTAGCTGAGAAAGTTGTACACAATAATGGAAATGGAGTAATGACAAAAGAAACAAGGGCTGGCTTAGATAGACAACGTGATTCATTAACTATAACATTTGTAATAAATTTAGCATAGAGCTTTGCTTTCTATTACTTGATTATGCAAATTGAGGTTAATAAGCTAAGTACTTAAATAAAGCAGATCATGTTGAAACACACGATCTTCCAGCAAAGCCTGACAGGATATCAACAAGTCCATAGAAGAAAGAAACAAAATATCTGACGGGCACGGCCCGTATATTTAAGAATGCGCTATTCTAAATAATGATATAATTTTCAAAAATGTAGGTAAACTAGTATAAACTAGTAACTAGTTATTTTTGAGAACTTAAAATAATAATTGAGATTATAATAGGTTGCATTCTAATCTCAATTTTGATTTATCAAAAATAACTACTAGTTTACCTACATTTTTTAAAAGCTTTTTAGCATTGATTTTCACTGAGTTGAGATTGTGACCAACGACCATCTTAGGCAAAATCGACAATCTTCGTCAGCCTATCTAGTCCCTAATCGACTGCAAATCTAGAGCGTGTAGCATACCGGAAGAAAGTATCGAAGCTCACAATACAAGAGAAATTAAAACTCTCGGGGAAATTGATATTGTATCATAACGTCGAGAAACAAATTAATACTATTGTGAAGACTAGGAAAAGTTTGATAGAGAAATGAGACATGTATGGGAAGACATTATGTTATGAAACTTGGTTTTCTATACATTGTAAGTGTCTTGTAACCTCACAATTCGAATAAGTCGTTTTTTGCCTATGTGACGGTGATGTGTGAACAGATTCATTAACAGAAACTACTGTTTATAAGTTGCTGTTGTCACGGCAATGAAATTCACTTTGGTTGCAGACTTGTAAAATATATAATTGGAGCAAATCGAGTAATGGATACACCTAGCGCAATATTTCTGACGTTTTTTTTTATGTCTGCATGAATTAATGATTTACTGCTTTTTTTTAAAATGAAAATTGTATCAAAAGATATTCACACCTGTTTGTTTTCATTATAAGTTGTTATAAGGATAGTCTTATGCTATACACAGGTCTGAGTTACTTTTACACCATCATCATCATCATTTCAGCCGAAAGACGTCCACTGTTGGACATAGGCCCCAAGCACCGCCACTTCGACTTCTTGACTGGTTTTGCACTTCCCGCATCCAGCGGATTCCTGCGGCATATTATAAATTTACATAGCACGATATTTTTGTGTAAATAAAACAAATTGATTTGTTTTAATTTTCTAAAACCAATCAACAAAATTAAATAATACTTTATTAACTAATAATTTTGTTACAGAATCGCCATTAGAAGAAATAACAGACGCCCTTTACGACAAGAGCGTCAAATTCCTAGTAACTCACGACATGAAGCTGACGTTACCAGAGATGTTTTTCCAAGGAGCGACGCTGAGGGTGTCTCCTAGGGCACTGACGAAGACTGGCGCGTTAGTGCACATAGACCTGGAACCACAGGAAAATAATGGCGTGGGGAGATTGTTTTTTAAGAAAATAAGTAAGTTATTTCACTGAGTCTTATTATATCCCCTAAGTTTAAACCCAATTGAGTCGATACAAATGCAGAAGTTAAAGCTAATAACAAAATATACGAGTAGAACGTATCTACACTATTGATGCACTCATAGATCAGATTTCTGTCATCATCCCAATTTCTTTACCTTTACTTTCTTTCACCATGAATAAAGTTTATTTGATAAACAGCCTAACACACTAAAACGATTTCTTTTTTTACAGAAAAATACATTAAGAAAAAACTAATAACAGCGGCCATAGCAATCATCTTAGTCGTCAAACTCATAGCCTTAAAGTTAGTCTTCGTGCTACCTTTGATCATGGGAGTGACGACAGCCAAGAAGATGTTCTTGAAACTTCTGTTGTTCGTGTTCCCTGCCTTGAGCCATATCTTCAAGCTTTGCTCTTGGTATCACCAGAATTATCACACGACGAAGTACCATCATCATCATCATTTGATAACTCATCATCACAAGGTTTGTTTTTGTTATGTGATTTTTTATCATTGCGTTTAGTATTGCATTATTGGCCTATGTCCAGCAGTGGACGTCTTTCGGCTGAAATGATGACGGAATTATTTGCTGATTTGATAATTTCAATTACTTGTTCTTTATTAATTTACATGAGTGGCTTATCGTTGTTTCGTTTTAAATGATGTTTCATATTCCAACTTCCGTTCTTCTTTGTCCTGATCGTATTTAATGTTTTCCTATTTGCTTTTCTTTAAATAATACCTATCGGTTTTAGCTTCCGCATATTAGTCACTGAATTTGATATATTATCATGTTATAACTTAAACAAATTCTTTAACAGCAAAAATACCACACTGCTTACTATCTGAATCATAAATCAATTAATATGCACCGAACGATTCTACCGTGTTTTTTACATAAGTTCGTGCACCATCATACTTTTTATCGTGACAATCAAAACTTGCGTGCACATTGTCTTTCGTTTTCGCGATAACGCCAATTATGACTGTATTGCTACAATTCATACGATTGAAAGTATTCGCTATATAGTATCTTTAAATTCTCCAAAAAGTCAATGCACGGATAAAACTTCTCTTCAATCATCATCAGCCAATCGTGCGCCGATAAAAAATGTTCGGGGAAATTTATATGCGACGTCACTTGGTCATGCTTGAGTAGATACGGACGAATGAGGAAAATGTCGTGAGGAAAGTTTTGAGTATGAGTGTCGATGGCTATAAGAGTAGGGAAAGACAAAAAAAAAAGGATGGATGGACTGCGTGAATGATGATATGGTTAGAAAGGGGGTGATTACCGAGATGACAACTTATAGAGAAGCATGGAAGAAAAAGCCATGTTGCGCTGACCCCAAATAAATTAGGTTATGGGCAGGAGAATGATGATTCTGTTATGCATGTAATTCATTCAATTAGTATATTATCAACAGTTTTAAGTTCGAAATTAAATGTCCAGAAGACATGTCTTAGCATCATAAAAAATAACTTAAATATAGTCATCATTCTGAATTACTAGCTTGTTCAAATGATTAGTTACAATTACGAGGTAATTCTAACCAATTCAAACTTAAGCTACACTGACACGCAACAGTTTTGCGGTCAAAGCATTGCGATTGAACAACATGGACATCTTACAGTTTCCTTTCTTAAAAATCACCTAGCTTCAAAAGTCATGAGGAACGACAAATTGTGCAACCTTCTTTTTAGCGTATCGATGGCAAAAATAGAAAAAATAAACATAGTTTTTTAAATATGTTTGGTCAAAAATTCAGCAACGCGGATACCATTCGCTGACGCGGTCATTAGGTCCTCACGTGTAACAGGGCCACCTCCCTCTCAAATCTCAGCCATTATTATGCTGACAACGCCCTGAACATGGCCTTGAAATCTACACTTACTATGATGATCATCATTATAATTAGCAGATTAGTTCCACCCATTGTTTAGTATAGGCACATGACCTTCTTTTTAGCGTACCGTTGGCAAAAATAGAAAAAATAAACATAGTTTTTTAAATTTGTTTGGCCCAAAATTCTGCAACGCGAATACCATTCGCCGACGCGGCCATTAGGTCCTCACGTGTGACAGGGCCACCGCCCTCTCAGATCTCAGCCATTATTATGCTGACAACGCCCTGAACATGACCTTGAAATCTGCAGTTACTATGATGATCATCATTGTCATTAGCAGCAGACTAGTTCCACCCACTTTTTTAGTATAGGCCTATTCTTCTTGTGCCATGTTACCTGGTCTGTGCGAGTGTCTCACCCAGGCCTTCCCCGCGATAACTACATAGGTATTATGATAATCTACATAAATTCTCAAAGGTCCTAACTTTGATAATGTAATACGAATTGATACGTACGATTATTAATAACGAAGCCCTGATTGAAAGTCAAACAAAACATAATTATTATCACCCCCGGAGAAATGACTCAAACATAAACTAGAAAATTCTAGCTCTCTTACTCTCCATTATCGATATCTTCATCTCTATTTCTTCTCACTGTTTCTAATTTTCTCTTATAATTAAATAAACACTACTTTGTATTTTAGAATCCACATGGGCATCAATCAGCATACGCAGGCCATGCACCGCATCCATCTACAGTGGTGGTACGACCTCACAGTCAGGGTCCACCACCTTCCTCGGAACATTATGATAATGAAAACTGGCCTCTTTCTGGGGCCCCACTTGGCACTGAGTAAGTACCTTTGAGGTTACTTCTACATTTTTAGTATGCTTGGTGGCTAATACCTATTAAAAAGCTCAACTTAGATTTAGGAACAAATTCAAGAGAATTTTCAGATGCAGATTTTAATTATTTGAATTTTTAACCAATCAGAGGCAATGGCGTCAAAAAAATATATATATTACTCATTTTCTGGCATGTTCATATTTTTGCAAATAGGAAAGTTGTATTTTATATTTAGTAAATCAATTCACTTAAAATAAATATATTCGATCAACATTTCTCCAATAACTATTAACATACCTTTTGTAGAAATGCAATAAAATTAAACATCACCTTTTCTTTTGGTCATTAATAAAGCATTTAGATCACACCATCACACATCGATACATCGTAATTATTGAGTGAAAGTTGAAGGTGTGAGCACCCTGACAACTAGCCCCCTAGTTGTCTAAATATATTTTAATTGAGCAATCGCCAATAAAAGACCAAACTCATAATATTTTACTACTGAGAAAGGAAATAAATAATATCACAGCAGTTGTACGCAAAGCAAATTATGTATCTACCCAGATAAAACCTAGGCCTATTTCATTACAAACTGCAGCAAACTTATTCTAGATGAAACAGAAGGCTGTTCACATAGGTCATTTATTGGGGGTGAGGTGAATGTACTAGTATCACCCGAACCTCCGACTCGTAGTACTGGAGTAAATCCTCCGTTTCTCCCAGATGGATGGTATCCATTATAGATTTCCCTAGGAGAAAAAAAAGGTCAACCATTGAAAACGGGTACCAAGATAACAAAGGATGATGATGAACTGGCTATACATAATAATAATTTAATTGTTTTCCACAGTTACATCATAGGTGACATCCATCGCAATGCGATATCTAGCTTCAAGCCGACTCTGGGTGATGCTAACGATATCAAGGCTTGGGGACTCGGCATGCCACCAGGTAAGGACTACAGACCTATCTATAGATTAACTGTCATTAGCTTGCATAACATTAATTTTTACTCAAGTCGGAAAGTCTTTAAACGCAGTCTTACCTACTAAACTAGTCCTGACGATAGTACTAGAATTTGTTAATGTGAATCCGTTTATAGATCGTTCTGTGTCAATCCGAATAAATGGCTGTGTTTGCAGTTCAATTGAAAGGCATTACACACAAAAAAAAACTGCAGTATTAACTTTGTCTATCAAAATCATTCCTTAAGATATGGATAAGGTTTCTAATAAGTAATTAATATTTCAGGACCATCAATGAACGTAGGAGAATACGCAGCAAGTAACAACGTACCCCAAAGTGTGGCAGCATCGGCTAATATACCACAGAGAGTAGCGGTCAACAATGTTGGAAGGTAAGCATTCGTTTCAAACTCAAAGCATTTACTTCAATTAAACCTTGTACAGGCACTTTTGAATTGTCAAAATTAAATAGTCTATCAGCTAGTCAGAAAGTTGACGCTAGTTGCCCATTCCAAAGCGCAGATCTCTATGGAGAAGAACGGGCAAGAAACTTTTAAATCTTGATATTACAAAAACCTGGGTACATTATTCTTGTTGCTTCTATATGTGAGAATAATGTAAAAAAAAGACAAATGAAGAAACAATTCAAAATATAAGATTAAAAATAAGCCTTGGCAGTTAAGAGATGACCAGTCTCAACCGTTTGATCTGTAATTACGACATAAAATATGGCCGATGACTTTACAGCCAATAAACCTAATAAGTTAAAAGATACCTTTCAACGTCAGAATTTACAAGAAAATAGAATTGATTCTACAGCCCATTCAACTGGTAGTATTGTATAGAGAAGAATTGACAGGGAACTCCATACTTACGGTTTTAAAAGGTTTTGGACTATGTTAGTGGACTAACCCTAACTAATATTATGAAGGCGAAAGTGAGTTTGTTTGTTTGTTACGCTTTCACGCTAAAATGGCTGAACTGATTTGGATGAAATTTGGTACATGGGGTCTGGAAAAGGATATAGGCATCATACAAGGATATTTATATACTAGATCTCAAATGAAGTCGCGAGCAACAGCTAGTACCTAAATGATTCTTTATGATTTATTGAGAGCTGAATACCTTACTTTCATACCGGACAAAGGTCGTTAAAATCCAAGAATGGGAAATACAACGTTCATGTTAATAGAAAACATGACTCATTGAGCTAGTAAGCTTTCTGGCCTGTGGACCTACTTAACCCACAAAAGGAAAAACAATAAAACGCTTTTAAGGCAAAACCCTCCCACGTCAATTTTGATCTAGGTTGACGATGAATAATATTTATGGTAATGATGAAAGTTAAGATAGTTCTGATGTTTTGTTCTGTGGATATTTTGTCCTAAAATAGAATTTAATTTGTTTGTAAACAGCTAATGATGGTCTTGTACATTGCAGAAGCCAATTATTTAAAAAAGTGACCGTTGAGTTTCTTGTCAGCTCTTCGTCATACAAAACAACCAATTGGAATTCTAATTGGTGCACTTAGCTCGTTGTTTCATAAGTGCCCATTTAGGTTTATGTGAAATAAAATATTTGGAATTGGACTGAGCTGAATTATAATCATTCTGTATATTTTTCAGACCCGTGGGACCTCCGAATCCGTACTATCGAAATAACAAAAAGACAACGCCGAAAGATCCCCTGTCAGCAGAAAAGGAAGCTTTGGTAAGTTAATAACAATTAAAACACAACACACATTTTCTCAACTATTTGCAATCAACAATCATAATCCAGGCATTTAAGAGCGTTTACGCCGTACGGCATTTCATACAAACTTTCAAGCTATTATTTTTCGAAATGAATGAACCGATTTTAATGAAACTTCATACGCATAAGCAGGATACAAAGGTCTAAAAATTTAGTAGAGAACATTTTCGAAATGCCTTATTCAAAAAAAGATAACTGGAAATCTCTGTTTCTATGGAAAATTTAAAATCGGTCTAATTTAGCTGTAACACTATTTTTCGAAAATGTTCTCTACTTACTTTTTAGACCTTTGTATCCTGCTTATGCTTACAAAGTTTCATTAAAATCGGTTCATTCATTTCGGAAAATAAGGGCTTGAAAGTTTGTATGAAATGCCGTACGGCGTAAACGCTCTTAAGTATTGATGGGATATGCGAAGAGGAAGCTATGCATAAAGATATTGATAGTAATATTTTTGATGATGTTTAGTTGTTCAAATAGTAGTGAGTCAGCTTTTCGAAAGATCAAAATTTCGAAGCCAAGCGAGACGACATAATTATGAGAAAATTCACAAACTACAAGCCCTTCATATATTTCTCGCAGCCATGCTCTTTAAGTAACCAAGATAACAGGTTCATTTATTTAACATTCTAGGCCATCCACGATCATACCAGTTTTAACGTGTTCCACTGATAAATCTATACCTTCACGCTCATTAGCATTAATTGGGTGAACAGAGACGTTTAATGTAAACGTTATTTCACCAAGTTATATATATATATATATATATATAATTAAAATGTTTTTGCATAAGTTCTTTCCTGTTTGCTTAGAAAGTCGATGTTTCGATGATCATTAAGGTGAATAATGTGAACATATTGAAGACTTTTTTTTAGTGTTGGTAGAGTTACGTAATAATTTAGTGAATGCTATATGGATGAAAGGCATACTTTCTATTCCTATGAGTGGCAATAAAGTACATGGCTAATTTTTATTGCTAAATTTCGCAGCACCTTCTTCACACCTTTATACAAATAAATAAAATTTAAGTATCTCAAAATAACGGCTATTGACTAAATGCATATGAAAGTGTACTTATAACAAAAAATCTAGTTTTAAAAATGTTGTCTGTCCATCTGTTTGTTCCAGCTCAGAAATTCTAGTGCCATCTAGTTTTAAAATATTGACGAAAGAGTATAAAAGTGTCTTAAAAGATTTATTTTAAGAAATAAAATAACATTTAATTTACATTTCACTTAATTTTTAAACGTTTCAATAATTAGGAAGATTTCTCACCCTCAATATCTCCATATTTCCAGATTCGAGCAGCATCGATAGCGGCTCGGGCGCCGCCTTCTCCAGTCAGGGACGAGATACTGAGGGTATCTGCAGTCAAGCTGAAGGAGACAAACCGGATCAAGGCAGAAACGGAACTAGTGAAACAGCAGCAGCAGATTATGTCTGCGTCAGATCCAGTAAGTTATAGACAGACTCTTTGGCACCGGGCTTTCATCATTCTCTTGTCTTTCAATTTATAATTTGGGGTCGACGCAACACATATTTTTTTCCAAATTAGTATCTCGTATTTGTCGTCATCTCGGTAGTCACCCCTTTCTAGCCATATCATCTTTCTCACAGTCTAGCCATCGATTCTTTGGCCTTTCTCTAGTCGTATAGCCATGCACATTCATACCTTTTTATTCTTTTCGGTGGGAAATTATGAAATAACTTCTCCCGCTCTGGGCGGAGCGAGAGGGCGTGTCAGACTTTCACTGACTAAAATCCACCCGTGTTCCTTAATTTGCTTGTGCGAGGGGCCACGGTATCTCTTTCGAACAACCCGTGACCCTGGCAGGCATCGGCCCTTTTTTTTTTTTTTTTTCGGTAGAGAAAATGCTTATCGCATACTACGTCGTCCGGGGAGACGACGTGGTTATGTGGGAATTGCACCCACTAAAAACTCCGCCTGTGCACCTACTTTCGCCTTGATGGGTGGGCCGCGAGAACTGCTACGTATGACATTCGCGACCCATCCAGCGTGGCCCACTTCGGGGATCCCTCTTCTTGGCCCGCGTCATGGCTCTATCTTCCTTCGGCGAAGTCCGGATGCACCGGGACATTACCACAACTCCAGGGACTGTGCAGCGTAGACGATAGAATCTGCGTATCACCCTGATAGCCATGACTCTTTGTGGTCGCCGCAACTGTACCTTGTACTGGGCAGTCAGGGAGTCCGCCCACACTGGGGCGCCGTACAGCGCCATCGAGCACACCACCCCCGTGTAGAGCAGTCGGCAGCTCACACTCGGAGGCATCGGCCCTAGCGGAACCCGTCAGTTAGTGCTGACATCTCTTTGAGACGCGCGTGAAAAATAAACACGCCGTCGACCAGGGTCTGGTCCTTACCGGACGGCGAGCTGCCCATTGCTCGCAATTGCATCGGCTGTCGATTCTTACGCCCAAGGCGTCTCCTGCGGCGACTAAGGCCGTGAAGGCGCAAAGATTGCCTCTCCCTCACGCACTCCGCCGCCCCTTGTGAGCATCACTGCTTCGCAGAAGGAGGTACTGGAGGAGGTAAAAAAAAGGTAAAAAATTCATATCAAAGATGCCTTTACTAAGGGGCTTTGCCCTTAGTAAAGGCATCTTAGATATAAATTTTCACCTAACATTATATAGTTATACTAGCTTCTGCCCGCGACTTCGTCCGCGTGAAATTTCACCCTCCCCCCATTCACCCTCTTAGGGGTGGAATTTCGAAAAACCCTTTCTTAGTGGATACCTACTCTTCACAAAAAACACACACTCCAAATTTCATGTCTCTAGGACCAGTGGTATAGGCTGTGCGTTGATATATCAGTCAGTCAGTCAGGACTTTGAGTTTTTTAGGTATAGATTTACAACTTAATAATTAACTTTTCAGGAAACGATAGCAGCAGAGAAGTTCTACGGGACGCTGGTTGAGACCGTGGATGGGTTGCTAAGTCAGATGGGAGCTAACGACCTTGGCTGTCGTGAGAGGGCCGTGTGCGCTCTATATGGAGACCCCTTCAAGCATACGCCGTACAGTAACCTAGTCTCAGGACATCTTAGCAAGTAAGTAGAGTACTAAATTATTAGCTAATCACAAGTACATTATTATGAGAGGGGTCCGTGGCTAAATAATAACAGCCGCACAGGTTGATCGATCAGGTTAAGCTACGCTTGCCGCGGTTGGTCTCTCCGTGCCCCGAAAGCACGTTAAGCCGTTGGTCCCGGCTGTCATTCGTGGACCTTTGACAGTCGTTACGGGTAGTCAGAAGCCCGAAAATCTGACTACCAGTCTTACCAAGGGGTAAGACGGCAGTCAGACGGGTCGGGAGGTCGGGGGGTATTTATATGGTGTACATAATAGAGAGTATTCTATTCTATTCTATCGTATTACTCAGTAATTTGGTTGTGGAGGTCAGCAGGCAGTCGCTCCATGTAAAATACTGGTATTCAGCTGCATCCGGTTAGACTGGAAGCTGACCCCAACATACTTGGGAAAAGGCTATGAAGTATGCATCGCTTCATATTATACACAGGGTGCAATGGAAATCTACGCGCAAACTGTTACGATAAGTTCAATACAAGATTTTAGATCCACCAGCGTAATTTTAAAAAATGGCTGCTCCATACATTTTTCCAGTGTAGGTTTTGTATGAATCTTGTACTGAATGTATGGTAACACTTTGCGGGACGATGTTCTTTACAACGTGTATAATATGAAACGATGCATACTATCTTGGAGGTCAGAGGAGCAATTCACTTACTTTTAAGGGGCTTACAGGACGCAAAAAAAGCAAGTTTTAGAAACAATGACAGTATATGATCAACTACAGTAAACAAAATCAGAAAAATATATGATCATCAGGATATATTTCTACGTAGATAGTGTGCTGAAAACATAATACAACTAATTTGATACGATAGATTAAAATCATGAAGATACCTCTAAAAACTTTCTTTTTAAAATAAAAACCATACTAATATACATACAATCATTCGGATTTTTTGTCAGATTATTCTACAAGTAACATACTAAAACACTAGTGTTTTATTTTTTTAGTCCAAACAATAGATTTTGGTAATTAAATAACTGCTTCATATTTTGCAATAAATTACCAGCGTTTTGTCATCGCGCCTCTCTTTCTTTTCTATGCAGTCCGACAGTGACCGCGCTTTAGGTCATGTAAGCCCTTAAGAACGTTCACAGTCTGATCTCACTCGATCTGTCAAAAAATTACCTTTAACTTTCCTACGTTTTTGACAAGTTTTTGACAAATTTTTGACATTTGTTTGCCACCGAGATAAGATTGCGACTAGATTTTGAATGTTTTAAATCACGAGAAAAAGCCCTCAGGTTTAGGTTGATTGAACATAATATTGTTTTACTAATAACTAAGAGGAAACCACCTTTCTGCAAAATCATTTCTGGTCAAGACTTCGTCGTACGTCTTATATTTCCAACTTTTGACCAGCGGTCCATTGTTTTTAAAATCCGGTCACGTACTTAAAAAATTCCTAGCGTACCCTAGTCTTATTTGACTTAAATTATTACGCTACATACTCACATCATTTTTGCCACAAAAAGTGTCACAAGTCACCAACGTTCCTCCCTTTTTGATCACGATTGCCCCATGTGGCGTGAAATGACGGTATTTGTGCAAAATGACAGTAATCCCCGCGGCACGTGTCATTACCATTCGTCATTCGTCATGGGGTGTAGTCATTACAAGGTTTAGTGCCTTACTGATGGCCATGAATGTTTTGATGCCAAACGATGCGTTCAATTGGATTACTTTGACATTTTGTGTTCATGAACTTGAATTTTAAGTTAGTAGTTGTTACCTACTTCTGCACAAAAAAAAAATAAAGTCAAAGTCAGTAAATTTATTTTAAAATAGGCACATTAAAGACACTTTTGAACGTAAAACTTTACAACTAAATAGAATTGATTCTAGTCGCCCATTCCAAAAGGTAGTTTTGTATGGAGAAGAATGGGCAAGAAACTTCATCGTTACTCTTTTAAAATGTTTTACAAGGTCTTGTATACATAATATAATTATATGTGAAGACGATGCACCTAGAATAAAATTAGTCTACCATAAAAGGTAAAAAGAATTATTAGGTGGAACTGTTATGTTAAATGTGATTGAAACAAACTGTTAAACTGAATAATCAGGCCTGTATTTCCACTGCTGGGACACAGGCCGCCTCACGGTAAGAGGGAGTGGGCCGTAATCCACCACGCGGGCCCAGTGCCGGTTGGTAGATGTCACAAATCTACGAATTAGAAATATAAATGAATGAATGAATTTCGAATGGCAAATACTGATTACTGTGGTATTGTATATTTTTTAAGCGAAACAATAAACAAACTAACAAATGTCAGAGGAAGAAATTCTACTAAGTAATTAATAAAACATGTATGGATAAATTATAATAATAATAATAATAATAATAATATTTTATTGACATAAAAGTATGTTACATTAATATATGGAAACTCTGACTCCTGTGCTAGGTTGTAACCTGTGTTACAGGAATCAGTGTCTTCTCTCAGTTTCAGTTTTACACAGATTTTATGCAATAAAATTTAAACAATTTTAAATCATACAATATCTGCTTGAGGCGTATGAATGAGGGTGGGTGTGTATCAATGTGTTTGTATGTGTGGGCTTGAGTGAGTGGGGTGTGTGTGTGTGTGTGTGTGTGTGTGTGGGTATGTGTGTGTGTGTGTGTGTGTTTATCGGGCATGTTTATAATGGGACCTGCCAATTGCATGGTTTATGTTATTAATTTTTCTGTCTGTATGTAATCCAGTGTTTGTAGCCAGGTGTTTATTTTCTTTTTAATTTCTTTTTTAGTGAATAGGTTTATATGTAGGGCCTTGTTTATTTTATTATAGATGTGCGTAGCAAGAAAAAGATGTTGCCGTCTAGCTGAGGCAGTCTTACATTTCACGTATTTACAAACGTTAGTGATTGTGCGTTTAACTTTGTAGCTGTTGTTTATCGGTGTTATCAGATGTTGCTTCAATGTGATATTGAGAATATATAGCTGTCGAACTGTGAGCACTGTACAGTTTTGGTACAACGATGTAGTCGGGAACCGATACGGTTTGAAGGTCAGGACTTTGAGCAATGATCTTTGAGCTCTTTCAAGGTGGATCATAATTGTTTTACAGGCTCCTCCCCACACCGTGATACAGTAACCAATTATCGACTGGGCTAGAGAAAAGTATAAAGTGCGAAGAAGGTTGAGATCAGCCACATGCCGGAGTTTCTTAAAGGCCCAAATAAGTTTTCTAACTCGAGAGGCAGTTAGTTCGACTTGGGGCCGCCAGCTTAGTTTTTCGTCCACTAATACACCTAAGTATTTTATATTTGGTTTCTGTGATATAGTAAGACATGGGCATTGGAGCCTATTTTCAGGGAAATCGCAAGAGTGCACCTTAAGGGTTATTGCTATTGGTTTGGTTTTAGCGAACCTGAACTGTACGTATGATGTTTTGGCAATGTTAAGGGTAAGTAGGTTTTCTTCCAACCAGTTACTGACTTTACAAAGTCCCAGCTCAGCCATGCGCTGCGCCTCCTCCCAAGTCTCTCCGTGAAATATCAGCGCGGTGTCATCAGCGTAGCTAAAAATTCTACCCTTAATAAGTTGTTGCTCACACAGATCATTTACATATATCAGGAAGAGACTCGGGGAGAGGGCACTACCCTGCGGCACACCATAGGTGACGCTGGCTTCGCCACTGACACTTCCACCTATCTTTACGCTTTGTGTCCGATCACTCAGAAACTCAGTAAATATACTGAGAGCTTCTCCTCTAATTCCTATGTGGTCTAGTTTGGTCACAAGAGTGGGAATAGAGACGGTGTCAAAGGCCTTCGCTAGGTCGAGAAAGACCCCTATGCATTTCTGTTTAGCATCGACCTTCTCAGCAACGTGATCAACGAGTTTACCAACTGCCTCTTCTGTGCTTTTCCCAGATCTAAAGCCGAATTGACCATCAGATAAGATTTTGTTTTTTTCTAAATAGCTAATGAGTCTAGTATTCAAAAGCTTTTCTAGTATTTTTGACAGCGCCGGTAAAACTGATATTGGTCTGTAGTTCTTAACTTCGTCACGATTCCCACCCTTGTGAACTGGCGTGATAAGAGATTTTTTAAATACTTTGGGGAAGACTCCCTGCTCAAAACAAATCCCAATGAGTTTTGTGATCGGCGGTATAAAAATTGCCTTGCCAGTTTTAAGTAATTTTGCCGAGATAGTGTCCCATCCTGTGGCGCAGTCTGTTTTTAGATTGTTAACTACAGATTCAACTTCAGTCTCATCAGGAGAAAGTAGAACAAATGAATTAAGTGCTGACGGAGAGTTAAACTTATATGACACAGGTTGGGATCTTCGGTTTTGACTGACATTATCTGCAAGTTGTTTGCCTATATCAGCAAAATACTTATTTATAGTCTCAATTTCTTTCGATGCATCCTTTGTAGCAGGCAGTAGTTCAGTCGCCACTGTTTTTTTTTCAACTTGGTTAGTAATGGATTTCACTATGCTCCATGTTTCTTTGCTGGTTTGTGAAGATTTTAAAGCAGCTTTTTCATGATTTATTCTTAACTTTCGAAGTAGTAAATTGCAGTAGTTGCGATATCGCCTATAGGAGATCTCCATAGTGGTGTTTTTGGGGTTTTTCAAAACCTCTTTATGGAGATTATCCCTATGTCGGATGCACCGCAATAGACCTGGAGTTATCCATGGTTTGATAATTACCTTACGGTTAGGCACAGTAATAACTTTTGAGTGTAACGAAATTGCAGTCATCAAACAATCTACAAAGAGTGTAGCCGCCTCATTTGCGTTTGCGTCATTCTTTATAAATGAGAAATCAGCATTTTTTAGGTATTCAACAGTAGCTTCAATATTTACCTTTGTAGTAGATCTGTTCTTATTGGTTTTACAAGGTTCATTATTTAAACATAATAATACAGAGGCGTGGTCACTTACCGTAGAATCCATCACCACAACTGTCGAACCATTTGAGGCATTTATCATGAAGTGATCAAGGCAGTTGTGCAGTCTTGTTGGGTATGTGTGACCTGGTAGGAGACCCAGTTCTGCGGTTAGGTTGAGGTAGGATGCACTATTCCTGTCTGAGTTATTCGGTTTTATATCTATATTTATGTCTCCAGTTAGAATAATAGTTTTTCTGTTTAGACTGCCAATTATATTTTCAAGGGAGTTAAGGAAGCTGTCAATACAGTACATCGAGGGGGACCTATAGGCTGCTAGTATACATATATTTGTGCCTACTTTTAATAAAAGAAAGTTAGCACCCTCTGTATCTGGCTCTTCAACCGTACATTGAATGTGAGTCTTTGTGTATATTACAATACCGTCATTTTGATTGCGACATTTTTTAGAAGAATGGGTGACGTAATTTTCTATGGCGGGAATAGGTTTTTCGTTACTAAGCCAGCACTCCGTAAGAATTATAATATCTATTTCGAATGCTAGCCTAGCTAGTTGTGCCTGGAAGCCATCTAAGTTTTTATAGATGCTTCGAATGTTCTGTGTTATTATTTTAAGGGACTCATTAGGATTTTTAATAACTGTGTTACAGGTGTCTGTATCACAATGATAAGATGTTGCCATTGTGATGTCATCTATATGTGTTAAGATATTGCTATTTGTATTAGCCATTTGTAGTCGTTTCGATTTTACTGCTGCCAATAAATTTCTCTACTTTTAATCTATTTCCCTTTAGATAGTCGGCTAAAATTTCAGTCTTTACCAATACCATGCAGAGCCCAAATGTGTGTGAGCGAATGTAGGTATGTGTTTGTAGGACCAGATGTCGTTGTACTGTGTGTTTGTATTCCGTGTTGTTTTTTATGTAATGTAATAAGTGGAGTTTTATGTGTTTAATTGTGTTATGTGTATACATTTTAAGAACAGAGAGTAACTGCAGATATAAAAATAATAAAATTAACGAACATTTATAAGAAAAGTATTTAGCTTTGCCTAGTCATTGTGCTAGGTTTATCTTAAGGTCGGCTTCACTTTTTACAAGTATGTGTTTCTGCCCTTCAGATTGACGTAGGAAAATTTTCCCATTTGAAGTCCAGCAGAACTTAAAGCCGTTGTCGGTAGCAAATTTGCGAGCCAGGTAGAACAAACGCTGTGATTTCAGTGTCAGGCACTCAGATAGATATATTGGTTTTGTCTCACCTTTTATTTTGATATGAGCGGTGTTCAGCTTGTGTTGGTTATTCTTGCGATTGTACTGGCGGACTTTATTCAGCATATTTTCTTTTGTAGTGACTGAGCCGAAGTCGACGATAATAGATGGAGTTCCATCCTTTTTATAAACTCGGAAAATATCTTTAATATCCTGGCGCTCCAGTGAGACTTGGAGAACACTTGCTGTCTCCGTAATAATCTGACGAAGATCTTCTTTATTTTCTCCTTCTTCCTTTGGTATGTTTCTCACTTCCATTTTTGTAAGACAAAGCATTCGCTCTAGATTTTCTACCTTGTCTTCAAGCTGATTTATATATTTTTTTTCGGCTTTACGTTCTATTTCAAGGTCATTCATTTTAATCTTTAACTCATCGTATTGCTGAGAGACGAAATTTAAAGAATTTTTTATTTCGGCGTTCTGTGCTATTATTTCTTTCATTGAATTTTGCAGTGCCAGATACTTAGTTTCAGATTGAGCAGTAGACGACTGCAATAAATCTCTCATCTCCTGCATAAAAGAGGATAAGTCGTCCTCGCGTTTTCGTTTCCGCGTATTGACGTTCTCTGTCTCAATATGGCTTAGGTTAGGCGCAGAACCAGATAGCGTGATAGCTGAGACAACCTCACTAGGTGTGTCAGGTTCATTAGGTTCGCTAGCAGCAGGCGATGCTGGCAACTGCAACCGCGGCGGCGTTCGTCGGAGGGGCATACTATTTAGTTGTAAGTTGAAATTTAGTAGATTGGAGAATACCTTGCGTGTCGGCCTGGTGTGTGCTGAGCTCCGAATACTAGGCGCACAGGCAACGAGTGGAGTAGTGGCGACGGCCCTCGTCACTGTGGCTCACAGCACTGCGTAGTGACGCTGACTTGGGCGGAGCCTGGCGTGACTGAGATAGCACGACAGATTGATGTAGCGGGTACTAGGAGCGCAGGCAGTCAGCGACGATGCGTGGTGTGTGAGTGAGTTAGCAGAGCACTACGTACCCGGGGCTGCTCACACAGGCTCGTGACTCAACTTTGTTTGGCGTTAGCGCGCGTACTACTTTGCGTTATGCACTCCTATTTTTGAGATCGATTTAATTTAGTTAAATTACTTCAAATTGTATTTAAAATAAAACTGTACAAATTCCATGGCACGTCTACTCGTGTTCGAGGTCCGGAGGGAAGGGGTTTTAATTATGTTAATAATTTAATGATACAGTTTTCTTCTGGGTCGATGTTTAAGTCCTCTTCCTCATTAACCGTTAAAATTGCGAGTATCCATATTCTGCATGACCCTAATAAGCGTGTGCATTATAAAAGCATTATTTTTAATGTTTATGATCTACCTTGACATACATTCTAACTGATCCACAAATCGATGTGGTGTACCTAATGTGTATTCTTCCATGAGTCAAGTGCACGGAGCTCTATTAGAATACCTAGAAGATTATTTTTAGGTTGTTATATTTACAAGGTCTTAAATGTAGCCCTCGTCTAGCTAAAATACTTTTAGATTTTTGAAGTGAAAACTTTACTTTACTTTGTTAAAGAGGTTGCTACAAAAATATTTTTTAAGAAATTGTAATAAGTAATAATAATAAATTGATTACAGATTTAAATAAATAATAATATGTTGTTAGTAAAAGTCTGAACCCAATGTTAGTAAAAACACAAAATTGAAATGATTATTGACACCTACGTGAGCAGCCGTATCCAGTGCGCCAGCATGGCCTGTCCCACCTATCACACAATACACTCAGGGTGCTGTGGGAGCTAGCACGCATTCTACCGAGAATAGAAGCGCACCGTTTCCGTATAATGGCATGAATACTATTAACCCTGGCGTCGATGAACATTCCGGAGCGCTACAAAAGCGCGGTAGGCCCAACAGCATCCTGAATACATTGTTATACTGGACACGCAGGGCGTTGTATGCCCTCAGCGTACACCTGACCTGCATGTGTAAGAAGACTGGCAGTATGTAATAATAATATTGTAACTTTTTCTTTTTCAGAGATTCCAACGAACTCATCCCAGCAGCCGACAGCACAATGGCTATACACTATTACAGATACGTCCAAGCGGCTCGCGAAGGTCAAGAGCAGAAAGACTGTCTAACAGCATACCCGAACTGCAATATAGATTTCAATAGGAATAGAAAATGAAAACGTTGATTTCTTTTATTGCAACTCACATTTCAACTTTTGCAAATTAGAATGCATTTCAGTTTTTGCAATTCATACTTAATGCATTTCAGTTTTTGCAAATACTGAGCTAAGTGGAATAGATTAATGTAAAAATTGTTGCAATGACATAATGTTCATGTAACATTTCTTAGCAAATCTTTCATTTCCACAATTTGGCAGGTTTGATCATTTCTGATGTTATCACAATAACAATAGTCAACAAATTTAAATTGATACTATTAATTTAATTTCTTATAAAACGGTTGACTTAAATATGTATAATAGTTATTTATTTTAGAACCTTAACAATAACGACGAAACTGTTGAGTCTAAATTAAGTTACTTAACCCTTGAAACTACATTAAGATTACTTATTTAAAAACAAATACACACAAAATAAAGTTGTTAGATTATCTTTTTACGGGCTAGATCCAATACTTTACAAAATTTTGTCTGAATTTGTATGTTATCGATCAAACTATTTGGATATGAATTCACATAATACGCATTAAATCTAACATAACATACATAACATCACGCCTATACTACTCAAAGGGTAAAACAGAGGTGTAAATGTAAATTATTGTAATTATGTGTGAAAGAGCCATGTTTTCTATTTGTACCTTAGTAATACTATTAGTATACATAATACGTACTTTTATGGTCATTTAATTGAGCCTGCGAAGGACAACGAAAGTTCTGTAATATTTTCCGATTGGCATTAGCTGTCCTTCTCTTACACTTCTATTTAGAAAAGGACAGCGAATACCGATCTTCGACGAAATACATTCGGACTCCTCGTAGCATTTTTTTGTATAGTCGACCTCGTAATTGCTTTACCACACTAAGGTTAAATGTCACTAACAGGTCAAAAAACGGCAAGGTCTTTTTGTCTATTGTGACAGTTCAATAGTTCCAACCTTAGTCAAACTTAAACTCAAGCCGTCGTATTACAAAACGAGATGTAATTTTAGACCTAGCCTAAACCTTCCAGCCAGTTATTCTATTTTGAACTTTATTCCGACAAACGTAAAGTTCTTAAGAGCGTTTACGCCGTACAGCATTTCATACAAACTTTCAAGCCCTTGTTTTTCGAAATTAATGAACCGATTTTAATGAAATTTCATACGCATAAGCAGGATACAAAGGTCTAAAAAGTTAGTAGAAAACATTTTCGTATTGTCTAATTTAAAAAAAGATAACTGGAAATCTCTGTTTCTATGGAAAATTTAAAATCGGTCTAATTTGGCTGTAACACTATTTTTCGAAAATGTTCTCTACTAACTTTTTAGACCTTGGTCCAGTCAGTCAGTCTTTTCTTAAAAGACCATCTCAGACATCAATCTACATGGTCTTCATATAACCTGACCAAGATTATGTCTGGGCTTTAAAAGAGACTGTGACCTCTGAGTTTGTTTCGGCCTTTTCTCTCAGAGTAGTCAGATAGGAATCACCGACCTCATCTAGTTTTAAAAAAATGTGATTGACGTGTAAAAGTGTTTGTGCAAACCTACATATAAAATAAAATCCTTTATCATTATCGTCAAAAGTGGTCAAGCGAGTACGAGGTTGGCTATACCTATTGTTATGTTACTACATGAGTTTTTATTGTTAGTAATTTCCTACATTTTGCATTTACTAAGAGATTTAGTTATGACAGCGACGTCCAAAACATAGTTTTAGTAGCAAGACGTTATTTATTCTTAATTTTTAAGTATTTATTAACTGAAGACTGGCTTTGATTCGATTCATATGGGAATATTGATTATATTTTTAATTTCTTATGATACTTTTTAGTTTATTATGGCCGCTATCTTGACAATAATGTCTTTGTCACAAAAACTAAAAACTAGAAACATAATCATAAATCTTTATTTATCTAAACATCATAATTAAAGGCACTGATTAATATAATGCACAATCCTAAATGGATCAAAAGAAACAATGATTCATTAAATAAAACGGAACTTGGGATGTTTTTTTTTTTAACCAATAGCAAAAAAAAAGAAGGAAGCAAGCAAAATAATAACTATTTTAAATTCTCCATCGCCAAAATGATGATGGACAAAATAACATATTTTAGTCAAAAATATTTGAACTTTCTCTCTATGAATCACTCGAAGTTAGTCGGTTTGAATCAATTAATTTATTTCTTTAGTTTTAGTACCACCAAGTCACTAGGACATTAGTATTTATTTATTTAACTTAAAGAAAAATTGCTCAATTCATTGAAAAATAAAAAAAATAACACAATTATTTTTGTAATGATTATTGTAGATAATTGTATTTATATTTTTTGTTAAATATACTATAACAAATTTTTATACTGTTTTCTTTTACTTGTAAAACAATACCTTAACCTTATCGCTTTTTATCACTTTTACCAGCACCCTTTATTGCGTAACACACCATCAATTTCAATCTGAATCAAATTAAAGGATATTGCTAATCCATTGCTTCAGATGTTCGAAAAATGTGTCTGCTCAACAACGTGAATAACGCAATGAATGTTGTTGAACTGTCAAAATGACACATGACACTGACAAAAATCAGCTGATTTTTTTTTCGCGATTTCAGGTTTAATCCCATAGTAAAAGTTGTTCATAATGATGAGTACAATTACCTCTTAAGAGGTTGTTAAAGTTTTACCAATAACCCTGCACATTAGAGATAAGAGAAGCATCTCCCTGCAGGGTGTAACCTTTCGTGGTCCACTTGGAAGTCCCTAAACCGTCTTCGGACACAAGTGGGCAGATGTAAGTCTACTATCCAACCTGGAAAAGTGGGGCTACCTTGACGGAACAGCAGTAGGGTGTGATTGTGGAGCCATGTCGCTCCATGCTCCGCCTCCTATTCTGCCCTCTGTGTCCCAAACATGTTTAAAAAGTTGTTTTTTTTTTTTTCTAAGTGATCTCTGCGCTACCACTGACAACGCCGTGGAAGTGGCAAAATTTTGGGCCAACAAGATATAAAAAATACCTCAAATTCACTTAAAAGACAATGCAACTTTTCCCTAGAAGTTTGACCCAAATTTTTAAACATGTTGACCAATGTTGTAACTTATGGTATTTAATAGATTTTATCGTCTAAAGTAATTTTGGGCTGAGGCAACAAATGCGAAAGGCGAAAGTTTGTGAGTGTGTGTGTTTGTTGTATGTTTGTTACTTCTTCACTCTCAAACGACTGGACCAATTTTGATAAAATTTTGTATGGAGGTACCTAGCTGACACCCTGGATTAACATATAGGCTACTTTTTATCCCGAGCCTATATGACTTGGATCGACAACGATTAACTATTTGCCTAACCAAAACATTCAAATTTATTTCCGGAAGGACTACTCGGATTTGAACACACAACCCTGTGCTCCATGTTTCTTATGCATATATTTTTTGTAAATTTTGCAGATCTATGAATGAATTAAAATATTGAAGTGCGTAAACCGTACCATTTTCTAGATTTAAAAATAATTTGACGAGGTTTTTAATTGAAAAATGCTTTTATAGTGTACATGAATTTTTGGATTATAAATTGTAAGTTTTGTAAATTGCACGGACATTTTAATTTAATATGGTTATTATTATTGTGTGCCGAATCCCTCCCTGTATCTCCTCTCCGATTATCTGTTTACTGACTGCATGATTATGATCAATAATTAATTTCAATAAAATATGTAGCCTTATTTTTTATATTTGCACGCCGAAATTAAAGTCAGAATAAGAGAACAATTCTGTATATTTTACCAACCTTTTGTACCTTATTTATGCAAATAAATGACTTTTGACTTAAAAAACAGAATAAAAATCAAGACATGTATTTGCAAAAAAAAAAAATTAACGTTATGTGACTGTTCCTAATCTACCCTAGGCTGATATTTTTGTTTTTCCTAATTATGTTACTTATTAGTGTTTAGGTCGGTTCCCCCTAAGGGGGAAGAGCCGCACCCCGCCACCGTGCGGCTCTGTAGAGCTCGTCTCCAGACTGGATACTCTTCCACCTATTGAAATGAATTCCAAATATAAAGAAGTACAATGCCTTGTTTCATCAATAGGCCAAGGAAAAGATTGAAAGTAATGCTAAGTAAGACTTAGGAATTCATAATTATGAACATAGATTGAATGTGGTTTTAGAAAGTTAGTAGTAATAGAGGGATCCAAGGTATATAATTATTACGAAGTTGTGAGTAACCCGTACGCTAGCGTAACAGGTATTTGATCAGTCATTACTCACACGATACCTCACATCTACACCTGGAGTACTCAGAGCAACACTTCCATATAGTGACGCAAGCGGCTTTTCAGCGGCATTGCGTCGGCATCATGCTCTTTTGGAGCATAAAAAAACTGCTAGGGACCATGTGGTCCCTAGCAGTTTTTTCGAACTGATAAACGTGATTGATGCGACTTTTCCTGCGGCACCGAGCGACCGTCCTTGTCTGACTACGGAGCGGCTAGTTCCAGCGGCATTGCGTCGGCATCATGCTCATAAGGAGACATGGTCCCTATCAGTCCTTGGACTGGATATGATATGGTCAACCTAACTTCTGGAAGTTCACCCTTTGCACAACAAGCATATCTGCAAGACACGTGTTCATGTCAGTCTGACCGAATTATTGGTCTCAGATAAAGAATACTACATTCAAGAATTACTAGATAATTGAGTTGAGATTCGAAACTCACGAATCATTATTTAATAGAGTTTTGAATAATCTCTCTTATAGCACTGTTATTGGCCGGAGGCAATGAATATAATGTTCAGGAATTATAGTAATAGAATTTACTAGTTAATAGAGTAGAGAATCACAAATTATGAATTACTAATTAATAGAGTCGTGGACCAACTCTCTTGAAGGTCTATAGACAGCCCCAAAGTGCTCTCCCTTCACCACTTCCTAGTGTTTGGGCTGGGGAGAAGAAGTGGCGCAACAAACTCCCCAGCAACACGTCTCTGTCTGATTGTTATATAACTTTAATAACTCTATCAGCCTAGGATAGTTATTATAATGAAGGACTCACCCAGTCACACCAGCAAACACACACACCCATCACTCTTACAAGATTAGTCTATAGAAGGTTTTTTCCGAGTCCCTAAAACCAAACGCATGTCGACGGCGAAGTGCCAATACCTCCTAACTGACATTCTTTGAGAAATTCACTTTTTTATCGTTTTGAATTTAAAAGCGTTATTCGAATGTTTGACTGAATCACCTAAGTGTATTTTTAGTTGCAACAGCATTCAACTAAAATGTAGAAATATGTAAACAAACGCAACATGTCTATTTTTGAGCGTTTTTTTTCAGGTTGTGTAAATTTTTGACTTTGTCAGTTAGGAGGTATTGGCACTTCGCCGTCGATGTGTAGGATACCTCGAATTAGTCATTAAGAGCCACAAGGATGAATAAAATATGCACACAACACTCACCCAATCCAATCGTTCAAAACACTCTCTGAGATTCACGCGCCTTTCACGCTTCTTACATCATAGTAGACTAATATATCCTTGTCTAAAACAACAAATATTATTTAACGTATTAAATGAAAAAATAACTAAAATAATCATAGGGCATCAAAAAATTCGTCCGCATCGCTGTCAACAGGAACAGTGCCCAAAAGGCTAGCAGCATTGCCACGTTGAATGCCAATGCTAATTCTTTGACCAAGAAATAGGCCAGCCCTCTGGTCACGTGAAGAGTCGACTAACCGCTTGGCGATATCTCGAAAAACGAAGTGAGCACTCGCACCCCATGGCCCTAGTGTTTCCACCCCAAACGGCTCGAACATATAACTCCCAATCAGGTTGAAATATTTTCGCCGTTTGAGGTTTTCTGCATCTGCAGCAGCCGCCCCAGCACAGCCCATCGTGCTAGGAAGATGTGATGACGCAAGGGTGTCGACACATGTTGCATCCCACACCAAAGGTCTGCCTAACTTCCAGGGCATTATGGTCATCCCGTCTGGTCTCTTCCCATCGTCGCGCGCCAGGCCGTTGGCTTCCAAAACAGCTGGCACCCCGGCGGTGACAAGAGCACGACTGATGATGTCATTAATGCTGGCGTGCCGTGCTATCCGGCCTGCGCTCCTACTGCAAGATAGTCCATGGTGTCCGAGACAGTCGACAGCTTTACTGCACTGACAGCGATGCGGAGCCCCGCAAGGAGCGCCCAAACGCAGACAGGTAGCGAGCCGGAAGGTGGTGTCACCCAGCATAGTGTCTATGTTGGGTGACGGGAGTGCTTGAAGCCAGAGCCCCGACTCCCACTCACCCACAGCCAGCAGGCGGGCACGCTCAGCAGAATTCGTGGACGTATTAATAAGATTATTCCGTACCAACCTGCAGAGCGGCTCATCCCACTGTCTCTGGGAAGATGGGTTTACGGGCCGATCTGTATCCGGGCAAGCCGCTTTCCAGGCGTTCACCGCGTCGGTGAAACACGGCACTTCAGAGTCAACCAGGCAGGGGGCTAACATTTTCCTGGACAACTTTTCAGTGCTGTGGACAGAAGACAGAAACGCTGGTAAGCTAATACTGGTAATTTTGCGGACGCCGAGGCCACCAAAACGGATGGGTAGTGTGGCTTGAAGCCACGCTCGGTCGTCCATGGCCACATTTAGAATGGATGTTAGTGTGCTGCGAATAATTTGGTCAATTTTGTCAAAGAGGTGTGGCTGCTTCCATAAAGGGGAAGAGCGTAGGAAATACATAAAATTTGGGCCAAAACAACAGTATCTAATCAGGGTGAATGCCGAATGTAAATTAATTTTGGAGAGTCTGTCCGAAATCTCGTTGATATTTTTAATTTTTTCGTCGATGAAAGGAGTAAAACTATCTTCTAAAATCGGGGAACCTAGGAGGTGCAGTGAACTTTTGTCTAAAATTTTGATTTGTGGGGCTATTGTATTAAATTTATCTAGAGTCAATTGTCTGTCAGTAATTTCAGAAAGGTAAAGTTCACATTTTGAAGGGTTAAGGTCCAAGCCAATAGATTGAAATTCCTGTTTGAGGAGTTGTAGATCTTTCAAAACAGTGTCTACGTCACCTCCTAGCGTTCCGTCGTCTAAATACCATACGTTAAATTTTGAATTTAGTTTCTGTATTTAGTTTATGTATGTTTCTGGATGAATAGCCAAACTGAAAATGACTGGCCCGAGAGGGTCACCTTGTTGGCAACCAACTGCAGATTCCAAAACATTGTCCTTGTTTGTCCTATTTTAAATATTAGCATAGATTATGTAAATAAATATGGTTACGTATTAAATAATACTCTCGCTCTCACGATCTCTCGCTATCACGAGGTCTAACTCTGCTCGTCTAGCCTACGTCAACCACTCACTCTCGTGGTCTCCTAGTGTTCACTCAATTTCCTAACTTAACTTAGCCTGGACTCGCAAGTCCGTCTCCTAAAGCGGGTTGACCCTGACTGCCCCTCCGTCTTCGTTACTATTTCTCACATCCACCACCATCACCACCACCATCATCACCATCATCACCATCACCACCACCATCATCACCATGCTCACAGCCCAAATTCCCACACTTTCGCAGCATCTGTTTATCGCCCTTTTTTTATACAATTTCTCAATTGTTTCAAGGGTCCGTTTTGGGTTTGGTCCTTCTTAGAATTCGTACAAGTGCCGGTTTTAAAATAAATATAATATTTAGTTATTAAATATGTGTAAGTGACAGACGGTCACAGTTACATTAGGTATTTTGCCAATTTACATGATGTGAAACAAGAATACACTATGTATCCATACAATTTGACTAACTACGTTAAAATAGAATTTCGTAAAATGAGAAATGTTAATAATTAAATACTTCGATAAATTCTTTGAGATGATATAGCCAGAAAGGGGGTGACTACCGAGATGATGACTACTAGAGAAAAATGAAAGAAAAAGACAACTATTGCGCCAACCCAAATAAATTGGGATAAGGGTAGGAGTTTGACGAGGATGATGATAAAAGAAAAGAAAGAAAGAAAATACGTTTATTTGCGGCAAACATAATAATATTGATAAATGATAAATTATTTATTTCTGTAAGTAGGTTTGTACAGACGCCAGCACATCAAGCTACCCGAAACTGTCAAATTTTCCCAATCAACTTTGAATCTCATACTTTAGCGATAAAGTTGAAAATCTATTAAAGATGTTTGACAGATTGTAGTAGCTTGATGTGCTGGCGTCTGTACAAACACTTGGTCAGATCGTGTGAAGACCATGTAGATTGGTGTCTGAAATGGTCTTTTGAGGAAAGAACCACACAGATTGAGTTGACCTGTCCAATCAGTGCACGCATTTGTCAAAAATCGTGCAGCTTAACTCAGAACTTGTCGGTACTACCAACAAAGTCCGAATTAATGATAATTCCGAAATTCTAGCTTAACTGTAGCCAATCTCAACTTTACTATACTTATTTTGTCCAAAATTATGAAATTTATCAAAATGTTGTACCTATGTAATGGTGCCCAAGACACAGGCCGTGCCTAGTTTGGGACCAACGATACCTCCATATTATAATTTTTAATTAAGAAATAAACGATTAATTATCTATCTATCTATCTTCTGTCTATATTTATATACATATAATAAAATTGTAGAAAAGTGGTGTCTGTACAATGGAAATATATAAAAAAAAAGTAGCAGTGGTTGTTATTATATCGATGCCGAACCCGAAATTGTAATTAAATATTTTTTTGTCTGTTTGTCTGTGTGTTTGTGCACGCTAATATCAGAAACGGCTCATTCGATTTAGATGCAGTTTTCACTAATATATTGTAGTAAGCTTCACTTAACATTTTGTGTTTATTTAATGTCAATCGGTTCATAAATAAAAAAGTTATGTCAATTTAAAGAATCACGGCGAACATTTGATAAGGTATTCTATCAGAGTGCCACGGACGCGCAGGCGCGAGGCGTGTACGTACACGCCTCGCGCCTGCGCTTCCGTGGCTACATAAAACGCGCTGAGAGCCACGCCGCTGCCGCCCTGGCTGGAGGCCTCAATTTATTGTGGCAGGAAAGCCTGGTTAAGCAGTAGACAACCTCACAGGTTGAACTGCGAGATGCCATACCCAAAAAAAAACGAACGCACGTATCCTGCAGAGTATAGACGAATAGTTGCATTCGTTTATTGCGATTCACTTGAATACTGACTGTTTGCATATTTCATTTATTTATATTTTAGGGTTTGTAGGTTAGGTTCTTTTTCTTAATTTTCTTTAAAATTTTGTAAATAAATATTGTAAGTATTTGGTATAGGTTAAGCGGTTCTTTCCTTGATTTTTGGGTATTTACTTATCTTAATTTTTATTTATGGTTTGTAAATAAATATTGTAAGCATTTATTATAGGCTAGGCATTTCTTTCCCTGATTTTCGGTATACTTATCTTAATTCGTATTTAGGGTTTGTATATAAATATTATAAGTATTTGGTATAGGTTAGGCATTTTTTTTTCTTGATTTTCTTTTTTAAGTATAAGTAAGTTCATTAGCTCAGGTTAGTAATTAATTTTTCTAGCAATTCTTTTGTTTTATAAAGTTAGTATGTTTGGTTTACACGTCATAAGAGATTTACAATTATCAGGATCTAAAGCAGAGCTTCTTGGTTCCAGCTTACAACAATGGAACTTATTAACACCAGAAACAAAAGTTACATTTTTCAGAAACAGAAGTAAAGTTTACTCAGATTTTTTCAAAAGAGAAGGTGAATATTGTTATTGTACTGATATTCCGGGACTTTTTGAAGCAATGAATCAAAACTATTATAAATAAAACAGAGTGGCGCTTATTCATAGACTCTTCGAAATATAGTCTAAAGGCTGTTTTATTACATAACGGAAATAAGAAGTCGTTCATACCAATAGGACTCGCAGTGAATTGTAGAGCTACGAAACGATGCGTATTTTAATGAATTTAATATGTGGCTTGCAGGGTGGTTACACAAAATACTCTTGTTTCCTTTGTTTGTGGGTCAGTAGACCGAAACAACATCATTATGTAAGAAAAGAAAGGCCTATTCGGAATATGTATATACCGGGTAAAATGAATATTAAACACGAGCAGTTGGTAGATGCAAATAACATCACTCTGCCCCCTTTACATATCAAATTGGGATTCATGAAAAATTTTGTGAAGGCGCTTGACAAAAACAGTGATGCTTTCCGTTACTTACAAAAAATCTTTCCAAACATTACAGAGGGAAAACTGAAAGAGGGTATATTTAGTGGCCCACAAATCCGTAAACTTATGAAAGATTCGCAGTTTGAAAGCCTTTTATCTGTTAATGAAAAATCTGCTTGGAACTCATTCAAAATGATTGTGGAAGAATTTTTGGAAAATAAAAATAGTGAAAATTACAAAGAAATTGTTACCGATTTACTGGAAAATTTTCAAAAGATGGGAGTACACATGTCATGGACGATTTATTTTTTGCACTCCCATCTGATTTTTATACCTGAAAACTTAGGAAGTATGAGTGACGAACAAGGGAAACGTTTCCACCAAGATTTAAAAGTTTTTTTTTAAAAACGAAATCAAGGATTTTGGAATCAAAACATGTTAGGAGATTACTGTTGGTCCTTTATAAGAGGAACTGATTCAAACAACTATAAAAAGAAGGCAAAAATTAGTAATTTTTAGTTTTTTTAGTATTAATAAAACGGTGGGCCCAAATGTAATGAATTGAGATATGTTCAAAAAAATTTGTCATATTTTTTCCGCAATCCGCAATCTGGAAGCCGAGAAATATGAGAAAGATAGTTTTCGTGAGATTGTCGATTGAATAATCGATTACACAGTTACGGAAATAAAACCTTTGCACTAAATAATTAACTCAAAGTAATGAAATGCACTATTATATGCTATTGCATATAATTCGTCATATTAATAAATAAAATATCAATTAATTACTGAAAAACTAAAATTAGTGATTATCAATCGATAATCACACACATAATTATATTAAAAATAGAACACTGATTTTAATCGATATGAAATCTCATATCGATTAAAATCAGTGTTCTATTTTTAATATATGTATTTATGTCACTGGCACACTGACCTGT
The DNA here is from genome assembly GCA_916614155.1 of Mesoligia furuncula. Classification (NCBI taxonomy): domain Eukaryota; kingdom Metazoa; phylum Arthropoda; class Insecta; order Lepidoptera; family Noctuidae; genus Mesoligia; species Mesoligia furuncula. The sequence continues at coordinate 1,861,068 of OU744813.1, read as the reverse complement.
ATCAGGTCAATACCTCAGAATTATCGATTTCATATCGATTAAAATCAGTGTTCTATTTTTAACTATGTATTTATGTCACTGGCACACTGACCTGTAGAACCTCTTGTAGAACAATATATTGTTCTGAGGTCAATACGCTGGCATGACAGCTGACTGGCATTACAGACAGTTGCTTTCAGTCTATCAAAAAGTACTCTGTGTCTTGTTGTACATTTAGTATTTTTAACACGCTTTTATTAGGTTGACCTTTATGTAACTATGTAATGGAATCTAAGGTAACTAATTTAACCATCTTCCAAGGGTTGTAGCGTAATGAAAATTGGCAGCTGTATGTAGTTCTGATGACAATACAATAATGTGGTACTGTCAAACTGATCTGATGATGGAGCCGGAAGATATGAACTGGATCTTCATGATGGAAAATAGTATCATAGTTGTTTTGGATATCTTAGAAAAGTCTTGTAATGAACTTTGACCACGATTAGGTTTCAAGGTCTGATGATGAAGCCAGAAGATAGGCACTGGCATTCCATGATAGAATATCGTATTATAGTCGTGTTTGCACTTGTGAGAAAGGCCACGTAATAGACTTTGTACACGATCAGGTTTTCAGGTTATAACAAACCTATTATATATATTGAATAGCGTGTTTTTCTAGTGTTTTTTAAACTATTAATTTATTATCTATGGTGTCTTGTTTGCTCACTCGTTTCGAGTTTTCAGATGCGTTTTAAGTACTTTCCCAATTATTCTTCATTTTTCGCGACCACTGCTTTGTATTTTACGGATTCCGACCCTGACTACCTTGTACGACCCTTGCTTTCACACTGGACACCGAAGATCACTCACGCCGCCGGCTTGTGGATTGGATATTGTTCAAACTATGGATCGCTGTGTGCGGTTGTGGGATAACAACTGGTCACTGCAATGCACTGGGCCGACGACCCTTACACCATGAAACAATTCTTGGATTACTGCGCTCATAGAGTGCATTATATGGTACCTTAGCTGGGCTAGGTACCAAGATCATATAGTACCACCTGCACAGTTCCTAGACGACATTTTAATTATAATAGAAGAATAAAACACTATACTAAATGATTTTTTATTTCATTTTAGCAAACAATCATCCTTTCCTTAATCCCATACCTGTTACCTACTTATGACTTGAAGTCATTGACGTTCATGCGTATGATTTTTCAAACATTTTCTACAAAATATAATAACTATTAGTGCAAAAGAACATATTTTCACTTCAGGAATCAGCTGTTAGTTAAATATTGTAACTTAACCTTACTTTTACTTAATCTCTTATATCTCTGTTCTCAGATTGACATAAAAACATTTTTACAAAAAAAAAAAAACAACCGACTTCCAAAAAAAACACTACAAATTGAAAAATATCTTTAATTTCGGAAGTCGGTGTTTATAAACGAAAATGCGGAACCAAATACACCGATTTCCGAATTTAAAGTTATTAAAAATAAAAAAAATCCGTAGTTTTCAGTGAAAGGTTGATAATATAATTATAAGCTATTAATTGACACTACTTTCATCTTTTTACACCCAGGCCCAAGATTGTATGTAATCGTTTCAGTCTCCATTATGTATTCTAGTTACGTAAATAAATATTTCTTAGACCAGACGTGCTATAATTTTTTTTTATTATTTTTAACCGACTTCAAAAAAGGCGGAGGTTTCTCAATTCGACCGTATATCGACTTTCCTCTAAAAAACTGTCGTAACATAAGAAAAAGTAGAAACACAGATTTAAATACAGTCTTATTAAGTTTTTCTTTCTCTATGCAAATAGCTAAATAAATACTTTGTTAGTTAAAACAGTAAACAGGCAAAAATTTGTAACCTAAAAGTCACAATAGCATTAATTTATCGAAAAATAATTTAAATCGTTTTTTTCTCAAAACTAGCTGTCCCCGTCTTACGACAGTTTTTCAGAGGAAAGTCGATATATATTTTTTTTTAAAGTTTGTTCGTGGATAACTTCGTTGTTTATGAAGGAACCGATTTTGATTATTCTTTTTTTGATGCCAAGGGTGGTCTCATGATAAGGAAACCAGGATCTGATGATGGCATCCCAGTGAAGTCGAGGGGAACATTCGAAAATCGTAGGAGCGACTAGTGCGTTTGTTAATTTTTTCATTAAGTATTTTAAAGTACTACAATTTAGATCGATTGATCTAAATTGATCGATTCTCGATTTTTTTTCGGCTCCTTCATCAGATCGACCTGGAGTCGATCTGATGAAGGAGCCGAAAGATAGTCCAGGGGACTCCTCAACGATTTACAGCAGTTACCTTGTGTTTGGGCTTGATTAATTTGTTGTGAACTTTACACCTAGATGGGTTGTGATTGTCATTAGGGGTCTGATGATGAAGACGAAGGACAGTTAAGGGAACTCCTCAACAGTTTACAGTAGCTACCTTGTGTATGTTCACCGATTTCTCGAAGACGGCTGGACCGATTTAAAAAGAACTTATTTTTATTTGAAAGGTTATACTCTCGAGGTGGTCCCATTATCATCAAGTTGGAATCTGATGAGAAGATCCCATGGAAATCGAGGGAAACCCTCAAATTTTATAGGCAAATTTATAGCGATTTGGGTATTTTTTAAAGTAACTTGAGCATCTGCTCTCGGAAATCATCATTTGGTAAAGTGGAGCTGATGATGAAGACCACAGATGGCCATCGGAACTACTCAACGACAAATATTTCACGGGTTGCGATTCGATTACTTTAATATGGTTGCTAAGCAATTTATGCTCGGCACAATGCGTATGGTGGGTGATTGTTGAAGAGTTCTCCTGGTTCTTACCGGGAGAATTACTCAACAACTAACGTCCCAGCATCATTTTGTAAAAGGTGATGAACAGTTGGCATTAGGCTATTGTAACTTAGATAAATTACAAACCGACCCACTAAAAAATGAAAAATAAAAACATTTTTACAAATAAAAAGCAACCGACTTCCAAAAAAAACACTACAAATTGGAAAATAACTTTAATTTCGGAAGTCGTTGTCGATAAACGAAAATGCGGAACCAAAAACACCGACTTCCGCAATTAAAGTTATTATTCAATCTCCGCTCTGGGTGGAGCGGAAGGGAGTGTCAGACTCTTGCTGACTAAAACCCACCCGTGTTCCTTCCTTAGCCCTTTATGTTCCGGGCCAGCGGTTTTAAAGTCCAGACATAATCTTGGTCAGGTTATATGAAGACCATGTAGATCGATGTCTGAGATGGTCTTTTGAGGAAAGAACCACACAGATTGAGAGGACCTGTCCAGTCAGTGCACGCATTTGTCAGAAATCGTGCAGCTCAACTCAAGACTTAAGGAGCTCAACGATTCGACGAACAATACCAAAGAAAGGACATTTGGGTAGGCCACATAAATTACTCAAACTGCCAGACCATGAGAGAAAAAAAAAACAAGTAATAGAACAGAGAGAAAAATAAAACATAAAAAATTAATAAAATGACCCACATCGTCTTCACATTCACAAAATCACGATGAAAAAAAATATATATATAATACTTTACAAAGTAAGCAAATGTCATTGTTTATAAAAAAATCATTAATGTCAATGTGTATATAAAAAAAAAGTCATTCAAAATGCAGAAATTTGAAGCAGCTCAATCCCAAGCCTTTTTGTCCTCAATATAATCTTTAACGGTATAAAAGGCTTTCTGGCACAACTTACGTTTAATGAATGATTTGCATTTATTGAGGCTTAGATCTTGAACGTGGCTTGGTAGCTTATTATAAAAGCGTATACATTGGCGTATAATTGCAGTGTCAACACTTTTTAAGCATTCAGTTTCATTCAGCGTTCAGTTCTTTCCTTCCTTGTGCAGCTATTATGCCTTATTTTTCTGACTATATTTCAAAACCATAACCTCACTGGTTTGTCTGTATTAAATGAGGAAGCAGGGGTGACGTCATTCCAGCTAACACACTAAACGAGTCATATTAACGAAGTTTTTGTGGCAGCTAAATTAAGACTCGGAACTTTTATTGCAGCTATTATGCCTAAAAATATTGGCATAGTTACAATCATTCTATCACATATGAGGACACTGGAGTTATGCACAATAAAAACATCAAGTTTTAGCAAAATACTCAGAACGAAAGTTATTAAATAACGTTTGTTCACACATCTGTCGGGAGGTCCTTTGCGCGCTCGAGATATTGTCATGACGGGGTGACCCCTCCCTCTCCTCTTCGAAAGATCTCCACTGCCACATAATCGCGATTTAGAAGCGTAAACGCAGGTTATAAGTTGCATCCAAGATTGACTAAAGCTAGTCTATAACTGAATATACTCTGTAATCAGTCATGTTCATTCCGTTGATTTTGCTCGTGATATGTGCTGTCATATTATGGCTCTCTTGGAGGACTAAGGCGAAGCACCCTTTGCCCCCGGAGTACCCAGGGGCTTTGCCCTTCATTGGACATACGCATATGTTGGCTACTAGTCCTAGAGGTACGTCGGTTTTTATTTATTTTAGTTTAAGCAGACAAAAGGTCACGATCGTGTAGCGACAAAACGTTTCATGTGCCCGTTTCGGTGACGTCACCTGTCTTCACCACCTGAGTGAAAATCCTTGATGAAGTACTTAATTTAATTTAAAAAAAAATGTTGTAAGCACAAATATCAGAATAGTGGTAGTCTAGTGATAACGACAGTGACTTACGAGTAGTAATAGGTAGGTTGTAGTACTTAAGTACTTGGCCGTAGTTTCGAGTCTAGACATATGTGCTTTGTAAATTATTTCATCAACACTTCTTTCAAAACGATGTAGGAAAACATCGTAAGGAATCCGGCATGTCCTAGAACCAAAAAAATCGAAGAGAAGTGATATCTTCCAACCCTCGCGGGACCCGCTTGGTAGATTACAGCCCACTGCCTCTTGAAGAGAGGTGGCCTGTGTTCCAACGGTGGGAACATTATAGGCTGACTATGTAGGTTATGTATATATAAATATGCTTCAACATCTCACTTACTGTATCAACCATTGCTTGTAAAGTCCCCAGTACTTCTTCTTCCTTCTTCTTCAGTCCAACCAGCCGGTATATCAAGTCATTCTGCAGCCAAAACCTTACTGTTTTCGTGAGCAAAAGATTTATCATATCAGGCTGACTATGTAGGTTATGTATATATAAATATGCTTCAACATCTCACTTACTGTATCAGCCATTGCTCGTAAAGTCCCCAGTACTTCTTCTTCCTTCTTCTTCAGTCCAACCAGCCTGTATATCAAGTCATTCTGCAGCCAGAACCTTACTGTTTTCGTGAGCAAAACATTTATCATATCATCTACTGATTCCATGACAATTTTTCGTCGCCACGTCCTCAATAGGATTTACATCCTCTCTCCCACTGAGAGAAGACCTGTGTCCCAGTATTGGGAATATTATAGGTTGATTATGCTTATATGCACATCATCATCATCAGTTCATCATTTCAGCCCAAAACCGCCCACTGCTGGCCTCCCCTTTTTTCTGCCATACTTCCCGGTTCTGTGGCTAAATAATAACAGCCGCACAGGTCGATCAATTAGGTTAAGCTACGCTAGCCGCGGTTGGTCTGTGGATGGGTGAGCATCTTTACACACCGTGACCCCTCCGTGCCTCGTTGGACCCGGCTGTCATTCGTGGAACTTTGACAGTCGTTACGGGTAGTCAGAAGCCCGAAAATCTGACAACCGGTCTTATCAAGGGGTATCGTAATACCCAGTAATTGAGTTGTGGAGCTCAGATAGGCAGTCGCTGCATGTAAAATACTGGTATTCAACCGGTTAGACTGGAAGCCGACCCCAACATAGTTGGGAAAGGCTAAGCAGATGATGACTTCCCAGGTTCCGTGCGTTAACGTTATCCAGGTGTTTCTCGTGACTTTGACGATATCGTCAAGTTGTAAGCACAGAGTGGGAGGAAAACTTTCAAGCATAATTTTCAATTTTATTAAAAAAAATTTTTTTAATTTTCCAGGATTATGGTTATTTCTGGAGAAGATTTCAAAATTCTGTGTGGAAAATGGTGGAGTGACTTGTGGTCAGTTTGGAGCAGATATTTACTATAGTAAGTTTGAACATAAATTGTATAGGATATATTATATAATAATGAGAGATTGGCTGCATTTTAGGCATAAGTTGCTAGGCTATAGACGAGAACAATTTGCTCCTCATTCTTATGTTACTCCTAATAACAATCCCGTAGCCAAAATATGTATGGTGGTGCCGGACTTAAAGGTCTGTGTGGTGCCGGACTTAAAGAATTGCACCACCCCTTACTTCCCGTGGGTGTCGTAAAAGGCGACTAAGGGTCTTACCGGAGAATGGGCAGCAGCGTTCTCTATTTATTCCACCATCATACCATACTGCGATCGCCAACCCGCCTGCCAAGCGTGGCGATTATGGCAAACCCTCCCAAAATTGGGGGAGGCCTATGTCCAGCAGTGGACGTCTATCGGCTGAAACGACGTACCTCAAAAGGAAAAACGGAACTCTTATAAGATCACTTTGTTGTCCGTCTGTCTGTCCGCGGTCAAGACCCTTCTTCTCAGGTATGCGTAGAGTTATCAAGTTGAAATTAATATCAAATAGTCAAGGCTGCAATCTCTTGAAGCAGTGAAAAAATCAAACTTCTAAGTCAATACAATCAAAAGATACGGGCTTTTATGTTCCGGAATCAAAACCTATAGGGTACTTCCCGTTGACCTAGAATCATGAACTTTCGCAAGAAGCAATGTCATGTAGCACAAGTAAAAGTAAAAATCGGAAACCGTAAATTTTTTGTTATATTACAAAAAAAAAATCCCGTGATAAACTATTTTCATACTTACTACGGAACCGTCGGTGCGCGAGTTCCACTCGCACTTGACCTCTTTTTTTAGTTGATTAAATTCCCTTTATTATTATTACTTAAAATATGATCGTTTACGCTCAAAATTTTGAGAATGTTGCGGCATAAATTATAATAGTAATTGTACAACTAGTGCATAAAAGAAGCCATTTTACCCCGAGCAGCTGGCGAGGGTGGATTGTTAAGTCGAGGGGCTAGTTTTCAACATAGGTACTTCACACTGCCAAGTCATAAAAATTTTTGCATTTTTAAATAATAAATGACAACTTTTATCTGGTTTTATTAATTTAACGATAGAAAACAAGGAAGTGATTTACATTAAAGTGTGGCTGGCTGTTGGACCTGATTGTCGGTGTCTTAGAAAAAATAATTTATGCACTAGAGCAAAAAAGTTAAATTTTTTTCGCTTCTCATGCTCTGAATAGTTAATCTGCGTAGGCGAATTTCACTTTCAAGTTTAATTAATAGTTATTTACGCAACTGTTGTATAATAACGGGTAATAAAACAAGAATGTGAGTTTATAACAAGAGGTTAGGTGAGTATTAATGAGTATGACATGCATACAAGACATCTATCTACACCCAAGATATGAATCATCTATAAAAGGTTTTGGAACCATGGGGTGTTGTGCAGAACTCTATGTTTTATGGCAAGTTTAATTGCTGAGCATCAAAGCTTGTATCACTCATTTTTGTAAACAACAAAGTTATAATTTTTTGCAATACTAATATCGAACAAAAATGGCGGGATACGACGTGACTTCGAATAACCTATAAGTTTTTTTTATTACGGCGCTGTGGTAGTGAAAAGCGCGTGCATGATAATGTTCTTTTTTGAAATTCATAAAGATACCACGAATTGAGTAGTGAATGAAGAATGAGAATGCGGCTGTTTAATGAGTAAGGAAGGGGTCAAAAAAGCAAAGGAGTCGTATAATGAAATTTAGTACAACTTTATAGCACTTGTTCGGATGATATTATGGTACTATGACATTGGTTGTTTTAATGTTGGCAATAAGGATTTATAGCATGGGTGTAGATAAATACTATTATATACTTTATGCCTGTTTCATTTTCTCTCAGTCGAAGTGAAAAGCAGATTATATAATTCGGGCATAAACGCATAATGTACTAGTTGTACAATCTACTATTTTGAGCTCTCTTTTACGATGTTTTATTATGATACTATTTTATTTTTATGAAATATTTTTAAATAAGTCTTTTCTTTGAACATTCTAAAAGTACACTCAATTTTTACTGGCAATATGTTTACGCCTAAATGTTCGACAAAAACAGCGTTTTACGGTGTCCTACATTTAGGTAGCGCAATAAATCTGTGGAACGAACATTATAAAAGTTTTTTCTCTGCAGCATGGATCAGTTAAGTAGACGATGACGTTTCATAATAATTGTCTACATTATACAAAAACAACCTTTTTATTTATTTTGCATAAAACTAATTTCATGATCTTCAGAAACAGGACTAAACCACCAACAGACTTAAATTACATAAATTATGCTGGAACAAAAATTAATGAAGTTGATGTAACAAAATTCTTAGGTTTGAATGTAGATTGTAATCTAAATTGTAAATCACATACGGAATCTGTCTGCTTGAAATTAAATAAACATTCCTATATATGTTATACATACTCACAAAAATTGTAAATTTATCCACTGTCATAACAGCTTACCATGCATACGTAGTGTCCACGCTGAGATATGGTGTGATTTTCTGTGGGAACTCGACGGAATGGGAGTCTGTTTTTAAAGTCCAAAAAAGTGCATACGGGCAATGTGTAGACTAAAGCTGTGAACCACTTCAAATAACTTAAGATTCTTACTTTACCTAGCCTGTTCATTTACGAGATGTCAGTCTTTGTCAAAAGTAATATGCATATGTATGAAAAATTCCGAAGTGCTAGATATAGAAATAAAGTTCAGACTGTACCCTGCAAAACTCATTTAATGGACTCCAGTGTATATTGCATGACATCTAAGATTTATAACAAATTCCCATGTTGTATTACAGACATTGACAACTCGCACATATTTAAGCGGAAGCTAAATGAATTTCTAACTGATAAAGTGTATTACAGTGTTAAGGAATATCTAAAATGGAATCCTTATGGTCAATAATTAATAATCAGATATACAATCATAGAAATGACATGTGAAATTCTCAACAATTATTTATACTAGGACTTTATTTATGCACTATTTACTCTGACATTTATTTAATTACATATTGACTAATATAATGCTCCTTGACATTGAAAATACGGATAAAATGATTATCCAATTTGATAATTTTGTAATATTATTTTGAAAGCAGATTGTAATGTATGTGTAAATTTTGCATGCCCATGTGACGGCAGAGCATGGAGAACATTATCAAAACATTGTGTAACATCTATACCCATAATAACCATGTTGGCAAAAATAAATGATTTGATTTGATTTGACATTATTAATGGTAGGAGTGGTATGTTTTCAGGTATTGCAGATCCGGACGATGCCAATACTGTTGCAAACAGCTGTTTACAGAAGCATTTCTTATATAAAGTTGCCCAACCGTGGCTTGGACAAGGATTGTTTACAGGATCTGGTAAGTCAATCGAAATTAATTCGATGTTATTATGAACTGGTAGCAGGGCCATTGAAGCGCAAACTGTAACCATGAATTCAGCTCACGATTCTTAGAAATTATTCGTCAGTTATCAAAAAAGAAAAAAAACTTCTTGCCCGGTTTTTTCTATTTTTGTGTGAAAATCTTAATGCGGTTCACAGAATACATCTACTTACCAAGTTTCAACAGTATAGTACTTATAGTTTCGGAGAAAAGTGGCTGTGACATACGGACGGACAGACAGACGGACAGACAGACAGACATGACGAATCTATAAGGGTTCCGTTTTTTGCCATTTGGCAACGGAACCCTAAAAACATAGAAAACCTACGCGTTCAAAATGTATGGAACAACTAATTTCTTTTTTAATAACCGACGGAAATTTTCAACGCAGTCAAAGATCTACGTATGACAGCCGTGACCAACGGCTAAACGTGTTTTCCGAGACACGGTGGACTCTACATGTGCTATGAATGGTCACACAAACACACAGTGTGTTATAAACCCTCATTTTGTCTTACCTTGGTTTTATTGAAGAATTCCATAGTTATTATCACTGCAAACATATGAGTAAAACTCCAAAATTGAAATAACATACAGATCTTAAAAAAAAAAAAATTGAAAGTTTGCTTTTATAATAGCCGGGTCAGGAAATACACAATAAAATATTTAAAAGTAACCGAACTTGTTATTTTAATTTTAGATTACATCAAATAATTTTACATATAAAACCAGTTACAAGTAATGTAAATTATTGCCGGAGTTTTTGTAGCTAGGGTTATCACTTCAAGTTAATAATAGTTAAGTAGTTAATTATTAGTTCGATGGCTCCTAAGTATACCTCAGTATACTTAGGAGCCATCGCACTAATAATTAACTATAATTCTATTTAAGTATAGTTGACTCAGTATACTTAGGAGCCATCGAGTTATTCACTTTAAGTTATTAATATTATTGGCATCCGGTTTTAAAATGTGACAACCCTGAAGAAAAAAAAAATTAGTTTATATCTTCTGAATAACGCGGAATTAGATTGTGATTTTAATACTGCTCATAAGGGTTGGTTTAAGCTATAATTAAATATATACAGGGTGTTTGGTGCATCGTTTGCCAAATGGAATTGGCCGAAAGGAGAGGTCATTTGCTATCTCTTAAAGCCCAGTAACTTATTCCTTGTTACACCGGTTTTTTTATTATGACTTTTTAATTTTTATTTAGGAAAATTTATTTATTTTTATTTAGGAAAATACAATAACTCTGCATTTAAGCTTAATTTTTTTTAAATTTATGAGTATAGCTTTCAAATTTTATTTTAATTCTTATGTTCACTCTTGTATAGTTCTATGAAATTCAAAATTACTTGCTAATAACATCTAGTTCCTTTTTAATAACTCACAATGTTTTTGAAAAAAGGAAAAATACACTTAACACTCAACTTTAAATTGCTGTAATAAAAAAACTTTAAAGTTGAGTGTTAAGTGTATTTTTCTCTAGTTTGTCCTCTTTCCAACGGTGTGCAATATACCAAAAAATAACTTTTAATAACTTCAGTAATTCGCTAAATGTGTAATCGAGACACACCAGGCTGATATTCGATATTACGGTAAGAACACTAGTTTTCACATAAATGATATTCTTTGAGTAGGTGGATAGTGTTATCTCACTCTTATGCAGTCTCTTATCTCTTTCTAGGGTTCTAACTTTCCTCAAACTTGAAATAAAAAATGTCCAGTTTTGTCGTTTTTAGGGTTCCGTAACCAAATGGCAAAAACGGAACCCTTATAGATTCGTCATGTCTGTCTGTCTGTCTGTCCGTCTGTCTGTCCGTCCGTATGTCACAGCCACTTTTCTCCGAAGCTATAAGAACTATACTGTTGAAACTTGGTAAGTAGATGTATTCTGTGAACCGCATTAAGATTTTCACACAAAAATAGAAAAAAAGCAATAAATTTTAGGGTTCCCCATACTTAGAACCGAAACTCAAATTTTTTTTTCATCAAACTCATACGTGTAGGGTATCTATGGATAGGTCTTCAAAAATGATATTGAGGTTTCTAATATCATTTTTTTCTAAAGTGAATAGTTTGCGCGAGAGACACTTCCAAAGTGGTAAAATGTGTGTCCCCCCCCCCCTGTAACTTGTAAAATAACAGAATGATAAAACTAAAAAATATATATGATGTACATTACCATGTAAACTACCACCGAAAATTGGTTTGAATGAGATCTAGTAAGTAGTTTTTTTTTAATACGTCATAAATCGTAAACCGCAATTTACCATTCATTCAATCAACTCAAAAATAAAAAAAACAATTAATTTCATAAACATAAACCTTATGCATAAACCCGGATGTTACGGAACCCTCGGTGCGCGAGTCCGACTCGCTCTTGCCCGGTTTTTTATTACACTCGGACGTGGAAGATCCGAACTTTTTAAAAAGAATTTCTACAAACAGACTTACCCTAATTATTAGCTCAGCTACCAACTTTCAGTAAAGACCTGTCTTTTGTTTTTCATCAAGACTATTATCCCGCTCACTGGAGATTAACCGCCAGGCAGTACTTGGATGTTGCATTCCTAGAATCATGGATTGGGAGGGATGGCCCTATTCCTTGGCCTCCGTTCCCCAGACCTAACTCCGTTAGATTTTTACATCTGGGGATGGCCCAAAGAACTTGTTTCCTCCACGGAAGTTGAGACTAGGGATGATTTAGTCCAACGCATTGAGGCGACTTTCGCCACTATCAAAGCAGAAATACGTTTACACACCACTACAGTCGAGATAAGATGAAGATGTCGCGCGTGTGTACGCAATAGTGGAGGACAATTTGAACAAAATTTATAATTAGGTACCTATTAAATAAAAGTTTATTTTTTATTTCAAGTTCGAGGAAAGTTAGAACCCTAGAAAGAGATAAAAGACTGCGTAAGAGTGAGATAACACTATCCACCTACTTAAAGAATGTTATTTATGTGAAAACTATGTTCTTACCGTAATATCGAATATCAGCCTGATGTGTCTCAATTACACATTTAGCGAATTACTGGAGTTATTAAAAGTTTTTTTTTTTGGTATATTGCACACCGTTGGAAAGGGGACAAACTAGAGAACTTTTTAAAAGAATTCGAAGATCGCGATCGCTTTTAGTTTTTTTTTTACAGCAATTTAAAGTTGAGTGTTTAGTGTATTTTTCCTTTTTCAAAAACTTGGGAGTTTCTAAAAAGGAACAAGATGTTATTAGCAAGTAAATTTTTAATTTCGTAGAACCATACAAGAGTAAACATAAGAATTAAAATAAAATTTGAAAACTATACTCATAACTTTAAAAAAAAATAAGCTTAAATGCAGAGTTCTTGTATTTTTCTAAATAAAAATTTAAAAGTCATTTTAAAAAAGACCGGTGAAACCAGGAATAAGTTACTGGGCCTTAAGAGATAGCAAATGACCTCTTCTCTCCGCCAATTCCATTTGGCAAACGATGCACCAAACACCCTGTATATCTCTTTCTAATACGGCGTTAATGTGGAACAAAAAAAAAAAAACTGAAAATTAATTTATGTCTCCTAATGTAAATGTAGGTACATAACTTGTCAAAAGGTATGGTTTTTGTATAATTATTTGGTGCAATCAAAATTAAAATTACAAGTTTAGTTACTTTTAAATATATTTTTTTGTGTATATCCTGATCCGACTATAAACAAACGTTGAATTTTTTTTTCTGAAGATCTATAAGTTATTTCGGTTTCGGAGTTTAACTCTTATGTTTGTAATGATATTAACTATGGAATTCTTCAATAAAACCAAGGTGATACAAAATTATGGTTTATAACACACTGTGATACATGAACCGACCTCTGCAAGCGTAGCTTACCTTTGATCGCCCTTGTGGCTGTGATTATTTTGCCACGAGCACTAAATTAAGCAAACTAACAAAATAAAATACCAACTAACAGACGATTTTTGATAACTTTAACAGCGGGCCCTAATAAAAGCAATAGCCATTCTCCTCTTGCATGTTTAGGCAAAACTCGTGGAGAGCTTATTCGAGAGCTCTAATTTGTAGTTTCTGTTGAATATAATCCATCAAAACATTTTTTTTCATATCACTTATATCATATACTTTTATAATAATAGAATACATTTTTGTTTAGAATATGATAGAATACATGTCTGTGTGGTGCCGGACTTAAAGAATTGCACCACCCCTTACTTCCCGTGGGTGTCGTAAAAGGCGACTAAGGGTCTTACCGGAGAATGGGCAGCAGCGTTCTCTATTTATTCTACCATCATACCATACTGCGATCGCCAACCCGCCTGCCAAGCGTGGCGATTATGGCAAACCCCCCCAAAATTGGGGGAGGCCTATGTCCAGCAGTGGACGTCTATCGGCTGAAACGACGACATTTTTGTTATATGCCTTATAACTAAAGAAAAAAATACTGGACCTAATTCAATTTTCTACTGGAAACAAGTCTGAATATCTCCGAACTTCTACATCATTTTCACGTAGTATTTATACCAAAATAGTCTTCAATAATTGCTTAAACAATTACAGACGATTTTTGATAACTTTAACAGCGGGCCTTAAACTAGACACAGCCTGATTCAATTACTAACTTAAGGCCGCTTTCATATTAGGACGTTAGCAGCTCGATAGTAGCGCGGCAAAACCAGATGCCTGTGCATTATAAGCAGCCGCGCAATAGCAACGCGGCTGCCGCGCCGCGGTTAAGATTATAGAGGTATGAGGAACAGGATGTAAAGTTCACTCAACCTGCATAGAAAAGGAAGGATCCTCCGACCAGACGGGTGTTGTGCCTGGCGGGCAACTGCCCGATGATTCATGTAGGGCCGTTGTATCTATGCTAGTTGCGCGGTAAACTCTACTTGCGAGATGCAGGATTTTGCATGACGTCAGTATGACGCGTTGTTCTTATGTGGCGTTGTAGATACCGCTTCAAGATCAGTGTGCACTTCATTTCAAAAATGGATTATGACATGGAAACATTAATGGTGTTATATTATGGTTATTATGACACTGGTTGTTTTAATGTTGGCAATAAGCTGTTTCAGAAACTTTTCTAAAGGGTTTATAGCATGGGTGTAGATCATCATCTGCCTAGCCTTTTCCCAACTACGTTGGGGTCGGCTTCCGGTCTAACCGAATGCAGCTGAATACCAGTATTTTACATGGAGCGACTGCCTATCTGACCTCCACATCCCAGTTACTAGGTAATACGATACCCCTTGGTAAGACTCGTTGTCAGACTTTCGGGTTTCTGACTACCCGTAACGACTGTCAAAGATCCACGAATGACAGCCGGGACCAACGGCTTAACGTGCTTTTCGAGGCACGGAGGGGTACGTTGATCCACCACCACACCCAACCGTGGCAAGCGTAGCTTAACCTGATCGATCGACCTGTGCGGCTGTTATTATTTGTTGATAAATACTGTATACTTAATGCCTGTAAATATTAGTTAGCCGCTATCGCATGGCTTTTCTTATAATGTGAAGGCAACTACTTCTACCGCGCTACTATAGCGCTGCTAATATCCTTATTTGAAAACGGCCTAATACAGGACTCCCTTATTACCGCCTTAGAATTATCTTGGAAGAAAAAGAAAAATTTAAACATAAGTAATTAATATCTTTATTCACTTCTCCAGTACCAGTATGGAAGTACCACCGCAAGCTTCTCGGCCCAGCGTTCAGCATACCAGTGGTCAACGGTTTCTTCGAGGTGTTTAACAGCCAGTCCAGGCGGATGGTTAGTGAATTTGAGGAGCATATCGGTGAAGGGCCATTTGACCACGTGATGTTGATGAGGGACAGTATTCTAAGGATTTCTTGCAGTAAGTTCATTGGAATCTTTTTATTTTCTTTCTTTCTTCGTTTGAAGAACCAGCTTAAAAATTTTGGCATTTCCTCGCAAAAGCCCTGTATTGCGTTAGCAAAGTTTCCAAATTACTACCCCTAGCTTAGAAATTCATAGGTTATCAATATTATTATTATTTCTTTATTATTAATATTTTTATTTTTGTCATGATGTTAATTTTGATGATGATGTTCTGAATTATGTGGATAATTTCTAAATGTGTTTAGGTACTTGTATTATGGATGCTCATTTTCTATTATTGTTATCATAAGGAACGATTTCAAACACAATGTAAATTGTTTGTAAATAAATTTAATTAAATTGAATTGAATAAAACAAAAATGCTGTTCCATATATTTTGACAGTTGAAAGACAAAAAAACTAGCCAAGTGCGAGTCGGACTCGCATACGAAGGGTTCCGTACCACAAGGCAAAAACGCCGAAAAAAACATGTTTGTTGTATGGGAAATATTTATTTTATTTTAATTTTATTATTTATTACTTGTGCCCATCTTCAAGAATAAAGGTGATGTACAGGACTGCAACAACTATCGAGGGATAAAGCTCATGTCACATAGTATGAAGGTATGGGAGAAAGTAATAGAGAAAAGATTGCGAGAGGAGAGTGAGATTACCCCAAACCAGTTTGGGTTTATGCCAGGTCGAGGAACAATGGACGCCACTTTTGCACTCCGCCAATTGTGCGAGAAGTACAGGCGTGCATACAAGAACTTGCACATGGTGTTCATTGATCTGGAGAAAGCGTATGACATACCCTGTCATACGCTTTCTCCAGATCATTCCTCGGAATGTGCTGTGGTGGGCCTTGAAAGAGAAAGGTTTGCCCGGGAAGTATGTAGAGTTAATTCGTGCTATGTACAGTCAATCTCGTACCTACGTGCGGTCGGCTGCCGGCATTACCGACGAGTTCAGTGTGGCTGTAGGCTTGTACCAGGGATCGGCTTTAAGTCCTTACCTCTTCCTGTTGATTATGGACGCTGTTACGTCGGAAATCCAGGAGGAGGCTCCCTGGTGCATGTTGTTTGCCGATGACATTGTCCTTGTCGGTGAAGATGGACCTGAGATCCAGAGCAGATTGGAGAAATGGCAACAGAAGCTGGAGAATGTTGCCTTGAAAATCAGCAGAACCAAAACCGAATATATGTTCTGCGATTTCGGCGGTCTCTCCAGTTCTGGAGCTATAGCACTTGATGGTGCACTTCTCCCAGTCTGTTCCGACTTTCGGTATCTCGGTTCACTCGTGCAAAGCGATGGCGAAGTAGATCGGACGGTTAAGCACAGAATTAACACTGGATGGATGAAATGGCGGCAGGTCACGGGAACAATCTGCGACTCCCGCATTCCCGTTAAACTTAAGGGGAAGATATATAAAACCATGATTAGACCTGCTGTCTTGTATGGATCAGAATGTTGGGCCACAAAAGGGATGAATGAAAGGCAATTGCATGCAGCAGAGATGAGAATGCTAAGAGGGATGTGTGGTGTTACACGAATGGATAGAATAAGAAATGAGTACATAAGAGGAAGTTTGAAAGTGGCACCGGTAACTGAAAAGTTGCGTGGGAATCGGTTGTCATGGTATGGGCATGTGTTACGTAGAAATAAGGAAAATGTCGTGAGGAGAGTTTTGAGTATGGATGTCGATGGCTATAAGAGTAGGGGAAGACCAAAGAAACGATGGATGGAATGTGTGAATGATGATATGGTTAGAAAGGGGGTGACTACCGAGATGACGACTAATAGAGAAGTATGGAAGAAAAAGACATGTTGCGCCGACCCCAAATAAATTGGGATAAGGGCAGAAGAATGATGATGAATGATTTTAATTTTATTATTAAAGTTAAAATACTACTGAGTATTTTGTGAATATTTCAAGTGCCTACCTGTTGCCTTTTTTGTGATTTTTTTTATAAATAAAATAAAAGTACTCTAAATTTCACTGCGCCATCGATGCGCGCTGGCCCTGGCTGGAGGCCTTAATTTATTGAGGCATTCACAGGAGATCCTGGTTGAGAAGACGACAACCTCATAGATTGAACTGCGAGATGCCATTTATAACTAAAAAAAAAAAAGAAAGATGTGCGCACAGTACCAAAATGTAACAGGGCTCTGAAAAAAAATAGCTTCGAAAAATTCATCCGCATCGCTGTCGACTGGTAATATACCCAAGAGACGGCAGCATTACCACGTTGTATGGCAATGCTTAGCCTCTGGCCAAGGTAAAAGCCAGTCTTTGGGTCACGGGAAGTGTCAACCAGCCGTTTAGAAACTTCCTTAAAAAGACTAAGTGCACTTAGATGTCAAAGGAGTGCTTTGGCACTCGTACTAGAATTATCCTGTATCACGAATGCCATCACTTTCCTCCGGACTAACTAGGATAGTTCTTAAACAATGATATATTTAATTAATTCTAAACAAAAATAAAAATTAATTAGGTATATTTATTCACAAAGGCGAAAGATGCGGAACTCCGGTCTTTTTCTTTAACTTTTTATTACATAATTGATTATAATATAAAATCAACTTATAATAATTTACAAACAAAGATATACAAGAAAAAAGTGTGTTATGTAATTTGTTAGCTAATTTTTGTATTGATTCTCGTTCCAGAAACCGAGCGCGGAAATAAAACAATTATAATGTTTTATTTAATTATTAGCTTTTACCCGCGGCTACGTCCGCGTGGATGTCGAAAGATATCCCACGGGAAACTACTACTAGGATTAAAACCCAGGTTTTAAACAATATATGTGCCAAATTTCAGCCAAATCTGTTAAGCCGTTTTTGCGCCCATTCGGAACATACCACCAGAAAAAACAGACAGAAGACAAGAATTCTTCGTTACTATTTAATTTTATGTATATGTCGGAAATACGTCATCCGTTTGACTATTCGGAACGTCAGCACCATCTGGGGCGCTGGACAGAGTCTAGCCTGAGGGGTCGAGGAGAGCGAGCTTCGAGGTGAAGCGGCGGACTTGACCATTGGACATCGTACGGACAACATGTGCTCAGAAACTGTCGCGCGTTCCGTATCGTTGAGTGTGTACCTACAGTATGTGATTCGCTAGTGTAATTAAACTGTTCGTGAAATTATAATCTGATTTGAACTGCAAACTGTTTTTCTATTGCGCAATAACCAGCACTACCCATAGTTCGCCCACAATAATTAAACTATGCCTGATGATAACAAGACGCACTATACCTTCTGCGACATATAGATAAATGTTGATTACTTTTGATTTCAGTAACAGCATTTGGAGATACGGAAGATAAAGACAAAGACTTTGTGAAGAACTATGTTAACGCAGTTGAGGAACTAGTACACGTACTATTGAACAGACTCAATAAGGTTTGGTATCAGAGTGACTTGATCTACAAACTGTCTGGATTGAAGAAAAGGGAGACAGAGCTGGTGAACTTCTTGAACCATATTAGTGATGAGGTAGGTGATGTTAAATGTAACATACATGAACTCACGCCTTCTTCCCATGGGCTTAGGCAGAAACTACAGAACGCCACCTGCTACGATCCTCACAAATGCTCCTTTTGCCTCGTTTACGGTCATACATCTGGTCATACACGCACGCCGGTTGCGAGTACTATGCACCTGACCTTTTTGAAGCACATCACCTATAGGTCACTTTATTTCATCCTCCCCCTCCGTCGCTTCTACGCACATCTGCCTTGTAATTACCTTTTGTTAGTCGCCTTTCCGACATAGCCCGAAGAATTGCCAAACTTAAGTGGCAGTGGGCAGGGCACATTGCTCGCAGAACAGATGACCGATGGGGCCGAAAGGTTCTGGAGTGGCGACCGCGTACCGGAAGACGTAGCGTTGGAAGGCCTCCCACAAGTTGGACCGATGACCTTGTGAAGGCCGCAGGAACCCGTTGGATGCAGGAAGCACAGGACCGGTCGAAGTGGAGGTGCTTGGGGGAGGCCTATGTCCAGCAGTGGACGTCTTTCGGCTGAAATGATGATAAATGATGAGTCGCCTTTCATTCATCCTCTCAACATGACAAAAATATTTAATCATTTTCTTTGGAATCTTTGCCACTACATCTTAATTTTTTGAAGTGAAAACTTCTTCAGGCGCGTTGGGCATTTTTTGAGATGCGAAAAAACCATTGAACTCGCGACACTGTTACCGTAACCATTCGGATATGTTCGCCTGTCCTCGGGATGTATTCAGTTTTAATGTATAACCGATATGTCAGTGAGTGATGGCAAAGTATTCTGTTTGTGTTTTGTTTATAAAACGGGTGTACTGTTTTTTTTCTTCTTTAAATCTAATAAAAAGGTTGTAATGAGTAGGTACCCGGAAAGTCACAGACTTTCTAGTATTTCAGTGGCGATCCGTACACGTCGCGTTTTTTTTAGCCATTAATGTCCCACTGCTGGGCAAAGGCCTCACTACTCTCATTCCATCTCTCTATGTCCAGAGCTGCCAAGGATCAATCTTTATTAAAGGAGCTCATCCCGCCATCTTCGCCTGGGCCTGCCGCGATGTCGTTTGCCATTAAGCGGGACCCTGCGATGGGATTACTAACGCGTTATTAACTTGTTTGTGATTGATTGCATCGTGTACGCACCGCCATTCAAATAACAGTGCTATGGCTTAGTCGCTGGTTTTGTTACTGGTTATTTTAATAGCGTCATGATTGACAAGCCTTATTTGTTTACATATATACACGGAGGTAGGGACGTCGATGCGCGATCTGTTACTGGTTTCAGTAGATACATGATTCTGAGCGTATGTTGAAAGTTTTCCAAGGTTATTAAAAAATCAATTGCTGTTCCATACATTTTGATCGCGTAAGTATTGCATTTTGCTATGCAACAGCAGATTTTTTTTTTTATAACCGGGGAAAAATTTCTATGCAAGGGGATGTAGAATCATAATATATGCTGAACTCATTGTTACAGTTTGTGCTTTGATGTCCTTGTATATACTAAATTTTGGAAATGATGTTTGAATAATGCTTTTAATAAATTCGGCTAGTAAGTGAACGAGAGAGGCGAGTAATAATTCTCACAAAGGAATAATGTTTAAAATCTTTTTTTAGGTCTTACAAAGAAAAATAGCGTCACTAAAGAATGGAACGAATGAAACTGGATCGGATGCACCAAGTGAGTACTCAAGCTCTTAAAAAAACCTTAAACTAACCTTGAATTATGCACATTTTAATACAAATTCATCTTTAAAGCTTTGATTAAAATAGATTCCTAATTGTGCCGATTCTCTTGTACACCGAACGAAACTAATTAAACTATTACCAAAATTCCTTGTTTTTGGCTATGAGAATCTTAACTATTCTGTATAAAAAAATCTCTAAATTTTAAAATAATTTTAACACAACTAAAATCGAATTTGACAATCGCGATCTACGTGGTATTTGTTTGCCCTACCTCGTGACTATTTTTTAGAGCCGGAGGTGCGCAGGCCCCCCCCTGCGCACCTCCAGCTCTAAAAAATATTAGCCTGAACGTGTTTTATATGGAATTTTTCACTTTTTGTATGGAAAATATGAAAAATTATTACCTACATGTTGAGTTTTAGGGCTTTATGAGTTTCATAAAGGGGTCGAAATTTTTATTATTTTTGCAATATATAAGATAAGGAAAAGAAAAGAAAAAAAACATACAGTACTGTTTTAGCACCTGAAGTCGAGGTGTTGGTGTGAATTTTAGTTCATGACAACTAATTATATTCAACACCTTTTTAATCGCGATTAAAATAGTCAGATTTAATTAGACATTCAAAATTTTTGGTGAAAAAAGGCAAATTCAGAATAGCAAAATTGCCATTTTCAATAGATTAATAACTCAGTGCCATTTTAGTGCTGTCAAACTAACATATAGTTACGTTATGTCACTTTAGTCAATTTCAGAATGGGAAACCGTCGTTTTACAGGAAAAACTACATTTTGGTGATTTTCAGTCTAGTTTAGAGGCATTTGTGACAAGAGAATCGGCACCAATGTCAAACAAGAACATTTTGTTACTACTAAAAATACTGGTATTGAAAACTTGTAAAACAACAATATCTTTGCAGATTTCAGATCTTTTCTGGATATGGTGCTGGAATTGACGGCAGATGGCAAGTTCACTGAAGGTGAGATGAGACAAGAATTGAATACAATGGTGGCAGCAGCGTTTGAAACCACCTCCCAACAACTGGTGTTTATTCTGACGATGATGGGATCACACCCACAAGTCCAAGAACGGATTTTTGAAGAGTAAGTTAATTTGAAGGCACAGAATTTCATTTTTATACAAGGTGGCACGGACTTCGACGTGCAACCTATTGCCATGGATTCAGTATATAATTCTGAACCCCATGCGTTGATTATTCAACGGTTATAAAAAAAAATTGCTGTTCCATACATTTTGACCGTGAAGGTTCACTTTTTCACTTTTCTTTTTTAACAGATTTTGATTTGAGTACAGAATGGAAGAAAAATACATGTTGCGCCAACCCCAAATAGATTGGGATGAGGGCAAGAGAATGATGATGATGATAAAATGTAAAGTGCGTATGATCTAGTTTAATGGGAAGAGATAGATAGATAACTCTTTATAATAATAATAAACCATTTATTTTCAGGTAACATTAAAGACCCAATACATACCTTAACCTAAGTATACATAATAATATAGTAACAATTTTATGTTAGTAGCACTTAGTTGCACTAAGTCTTTGTGCGTTCTGGTGGCACTTGTCCGCGAAAGCGGCGGAATACCACATCCTGCGGCCAAAAGCTTTCTTCCATCACCAGGTGCAGGTAGCATGTTGGTATGCGCACCACGAACGCCTTGAAGTTGACGTTGCGGTGCGATTCCAGTAACTGCACCCTCGGCGCGTACCTCGACTTCTGGCGCACGTACTCCACGATGTCCTCCGCCTTAGTGGTGTAGTGTAGGCGGGAGATGTACACCGGTGTGTTCGGCTTTGCGGCACGCAAGCTGACATTGGGCTCCGCAGGAGCTTTGCCGCAGCGGTTTTTGTTTGTTCGCGACGGGCGCTTCCTCCTTTGCACCGTCACGAAACCCCTATTATCATCAGCCCTATTTGGTGCCTTGTTTGGCATAGGCTTCCTACTTGGAGCTCCTGGGGCACTCGCGGTGACGCTAGCGGATTCCTATTCTATGGGCTTCGCCAGGGCTGCAGACACTGGCAGCGGAACGGGGCGAGGGGCTCGGGCGGCGTGGCGTGGAGGAGCCACGATGACGGCCGCGGGGCTGCGGGGCACACGAGCGGGGCGCTCTACAATCTCAGCAAACGACGGGTGCGCTGGCGACGAAATTGCTGACGCGGAATTTCGTTGTACACTGATTTCAACTCTCAGCGCTGAGCCGAGCATTGCAATCAATGCGCTTTTATTAGGCGCCTTTTTTTTGTGTCTTAGTGAAAATGGGCGTGAACACAAGAGGAAAACAAAGATCAAAATAATACAATGGAGGATGGTACAACAATAGTAATCTCTGCCAGATAACTTAAGGATGGACAAACAAATTAAATAAGATAGTGGTAGTTCAGAGTGCCACAATATCAGAAGAGTTAAATGGGAAAGATAAAAGGAATAGAAAATCGAAGGATTGACTTTTAACTTAAAGTAATGATTTAATTTCCAGGGTAATGGAAGTGATCGGTGGAGACAGAGACGTGGAAAAAGAAGACATATCGAAACTAGTGTATACTGAAGCTGTGATAAAGGAAGTTCTTCGTTTACTAGCAGTAGCACCCCTACTCCCGAGATATGTTGACAAAGATGTTAAACTAAGTAATTTATTTAATACATTTTAGCTGAACGTATTTATAACACTGTATCCAACTATCCTTCTGACCGACCTCCTGTCACTCCCTTCCGGGCTACTACCGAGAGAGAAAAACTCAATAACACTTTGGCCAACCTGGCAAACTAACACAATACTGTCAAGACTTACAAGACGAGGTTTTCTGTAGAAGGCATTACTCAATTGTACCTACGTCTAGTAAGTCTTGGGTCCCCGGTAGCCACACTACCACGACGTGATGCCGACAGACAGGCTATTGTTTTATAGCATGAGCTGATACTAAGGAATAAGGGATTCACTTACACGCCTAGTCAAATTAATTAATTAATTCATAATAATTACAATGATATTGAGATACATATAATTATGACGAATGATCAATGATATGACTTGCGAGTTGTAAGTCGTGGGTTTGAACTCTGACATGCGGTTTACTTTGTGTAAATTATTTCATCACCACTACTCTCAAAACTATGAAGGAAAACATAGTGAGGAAACCGGCATGTCCTAGAACCAAAATGCCGAAGACACGTGATTTCTACTAACCCACACTGGGCCCGCGTGGTTGAGGAGGCCTGTATTCCAGCAGTGGAAACATTATAGGTTGATAGGCTACAATAATATTTATGGTACATAATTTTATCAATATTGCAGAAAACTACACTTTGCGTGCTGGCAGCCAAGTTTTCTTCATGCCTCATGGTTTACATCGCACTAAAATATGGGGAGACGACCCGCAGGAGTTTAGACCGGAGAGGTGGTTTAACAACGAGAAACTGCCGCAGATGAACAAGTCCTTTGCTGCATTCAGTTTGGGGAAGAGATCGTGTATAGGTTTGTAGAAGATTATTTAAATACCAATTTTAAATGTCTCATGAAAATCCTCTGAGATTAACTATAAGTTGAACTTATTAAACTTACTTAATACTTATAATTAAAGAAAGATTCCTAAATAAATTTTTGAAGTTCCTATGAACTTAGTACAATAAGAAAATTCTCATCGGCTACATTTTCATGGCCACGAGTTTTTTGTAAGATATACCGTGTGATTCAATTGTTGTAAGGTCTAGCGTGTGATTGCTACAATCATTTAACCTAGACAAGTGGCAATCGCTTTCCAAGCATTTCGTAATTCCACGATTTTCAACAGGATTGACATAAGGAATGGCGTTTCGGTAGCTTGTCCATTTACATAATGACTATATTCCAACTTCGTTATCGCTGATAGACTGTCACTTTGTCTAGTCTCTCTTGTCGTAGACTTGGCCAAAGAATCAGCATCACCATTCAATACAACGGGATAATGCTGCCAGCCTTTCGGGCACGTTTCCTGTTGCCAGCGATGCTACGAATTTTTTGATGCTCTATTATGGCTGTTTCTCACTTTTCTTAATTTTTTTTATATACATGTAAATATTATTATTTTAATTCTTTTGAGACTAAATAGTAATACAAACAGA
The DNA here is from genome assembly GCA_916614155.1 of Mesoligia furuncula. Taxonomy (NCBI): domain Eukaryota; kingdom Metazoa; phylum Arthropoda; class Insecta; order Lepidoptera; family Noctuidae; genus Mesoligia; species Mesoligia furuncula. The sequence continues at coordinate 1,836,398 of OU744813.1, read as the reverse complement.
CAAAAACACTGACTAAACATTATGTTACAGGAAAAGCCTACGCGATGGTATCCATGAAAATTATTTTAGCACACCTAGTGCGACAGTTACGATGGAAGTCTGACCATACAAAGATGCAGCTCATCATCGACATAACTTTGAGGTCTGCTGCTGGTCACGAGATCGTGTTGGAACGAAGAATATCTAATAACAACTATCAAGGAGAGAAGTTTTATAAGGGCAGTCCGATTACTGAAGCGTTAAATGGTGAAGATACTGATATACAAGATCTACTGCGTTGAAGTTTGAAACTCAAGTTACATTTTGAGTGCAGCGTTGAGGCACATTATATTCCTATTCTATTGGCATCTCATCTCAAGAGACTTGGCTTTTGCGTTGGTTTTGCATTTTTGGCATATTCGGGACAAAACTTCAGCACTAACGAAGAATAGGTAAATATTAGGGAATGCAGAACCGGTTCTGCTTTAAAGAACCGGGATTTTCGGGACATTCTGGTTAAAGAACCGGGATTCCCGGTACTTTCGATACTTTAAGTAAGCCTTTAAAAGATGAAGAGTTGAAACGGAGAAAGTAAAAGAAAGACGAAATGACAGGGCAAAATAAAAACATTTAAATCAAATCAAATAAAACGTTTTATTTCTTGTTTTATTGGTAACTACGCATATTCTACCAGCAACATCTTTATTAACATTAAAACATTTTTGTGCCTAATCCTAGATAATATTCATCAGAAACATTTATTAAACATCTTCTCCAAACAAAAGATTTAAATCAACATGACTCCTATTGCAATTCTGCATAACCAAATTATAATTTAAAACTTACGTAATATCTATAAAAAAAAAGAAAAGGAACAGTGGAGTTTTAGCGTAGCATTAAGCAGTCTCAATATGATTGATTAGATAATCTTAACCGACATTTTTTAAATTGTTATTTATTAACATAATTCATCATCATCCTTTCAGCCGAAAAACGTCCACTGCTGGATATAGGCCTCCCCCAAGCACCTCCACTTCGACCGGTTCTGTGCTTCTCGCATCCATCGGGTTCCCGCGGCCTTCACAAGGTCGTCGGACCACCTTGTGGGAGGCCTTTCAAAGCTACGTCTACCGGTACGCGGTCGCCACTCCAGAACATTTCGGCCCCATCGACCATCTGTTCTGCAAGCAATGTGCCCTGCCCACTGCCACTTAAGTTTGGCAACTCTTCGGGCTATGTCGGTTACCTTGGTCCTCCTGCGGATCTCCTCATTCCTGATTCGATCACGCAGGGAAATTCCATAGCTCTCTCCATTGCCCTTTGGGTGACTTTCAACATTCTTATAAGGCCCATTGTGAGTGACCACGTTACAGTGCCATAAGTCATCACTGGCAACACGCACTGGTCAAAGACTTTCGTCTTGAGACACTGAGGTATGTGCGACGAGAAGATATTGCGTAGCTTCCCGAACGCTGCCCAGCCGAGTCGGATTCGACGATCGACCTCTTTTTCGAAGTTAGACCTACCTAACACAGTTTGTCCTAGGTAAACATACTCGTCCACGACTTCGAGTGTAGTGTCTCCGATCTTTATGAGAGTGGGTATTACATGGGCGTTTGACATGACCTTCGTTTTGTCCAAGTTAATTTTAAGACCCACTCTTTCGGAGGCTCTACTGAGGTCATCGAGCATTGTACTGAGGTCCTGCATAGTCTCAGCCCTGTCTCACACCTCGCTGCAAAAGGATAGGCTTCGAGGTCTGATCCTGGAGTCGGACTGCCATAGTGGCGTTTACGTACCGACACTTCAGCACCTCGATGTACCGATAGTCGATCTGGCATTGTTGAAGAGACTGCAGCACAGCCCATGTCTCAATCGAATCAAAGGCTGTCTCGTAGTCCACAAACGCTAAGCAGAGAGGCAGGTTATATTCTTCGGTCTTCTGTATAACATGTCGCAGCGTATGTATGTGGTCTATGGTGCTAAAGCCTTTACGGAATCCGGCTTGTTCGGGAGGCGTCAAACCTGCGCGCGAGTCGATTCGCGATGACTCTCGAAAACAGCTTGTAGACATGGCTCAGAAGTGAGATGGGCCTGTAATTCTTAAGAAAGGCATTGTCGCCCTTCTTAAAGAAAAGTATCACCACACCTCTGTTCCATGCCTGTGGTGTTCTGTCCGGAATGACGGAATCAAACAGCTTCTGATGGGCCTTAAGAACGGGTTTTCCGCCGGCCTTCAGGAGCTCGGCCTTAATTCCGTCATCACCCGACGCCTTGTTATTTTTGAGCTGCTTCAGAGCCATCCTGATCTCGTACAGGCTGACGTCCGGGATGTCTTCGGTACAGTGTCGGGTCAATCTAGCTCTTGGGTCGTTTGCCAGATCCATAACGTGGTTACTTGTTGACGTGTATAACTGTCCATAGAACCTCTCGATCTCTCTCAACAGCTCAGGTTTGGCGGATACGATCCTGCCATCATCGGTCTTTAGTTTCGTAAGCTGGCTCTGCCCAAAAGAAGCAGTCTTGTTTGAGTCTTTTTTGCGAAGCACTGTCCACCAAAATCACAAACACAACGCAAAGCACAACATTTCGAAGACGCGATGGCCGCCACCAGCCCCTCCCGCACCCTCGTGCAGCATGCTCGTGTAGCATGCATGCTTCTTGTGCATGCTAGGTAGCAAGTGTATTCCACGCTTTAAGCGGTCGGGCTTTATGCTATTAAATTAGAAATATTCGAAACGCGAAGTATCTTTTCCCGAAAGTACCGAAAGAACCGGGATTTGATTTTAAAAGTCCCGGTTCCAAAAACAACGCAAAATTCCGGGATTTCCCGGTTCTTTCGGTTCCGGGATTTCCCGGGACTATTCACTAGTAAATATATTATTTGGCATACAGAAAGCGTGGCAGCCGCAATGAAATCTTGAAGACTGTGACTGATAGGATCTCATCTCCTATATCCATATATGATTTGTTACGCAGATGACACAGCTATCATATTTCACGGTGACATATGGGAGGACGCCACATACGTCGCAGAAAATGGCATGCGTACTGTATCTGACTGGCTCGATAGAAATCTTTTAACCTTAAATGTCGCAAAAACAAATTTCATAACGCTTTACATCAGCCGTTCCTGTCGTCCCGCGATTGATAATGTCAAAATTCACAACATCCACTGTCATGCCACGAATGGCTCCTGTGATAATATAGGCAGAGTCAATTCAACTAAATATCTAGGAGTCACAATTGACCAGAATTTGTCTTTTAAGGAACATACTTCAACACTCTCTAAAAAAATCCGTAAGTTTATTTATATATTTAAATCCCTACGTGCCAGTGCCCCGAAAGACATATGCAGAAAAGTTTACCTAGCTCTTTGTCAATCGCTGCTGCAGTACTGTGTAGGCGTCTGGGGTAGCGCAGCCAAATCCTATATGCTTGAACTCGAACCTGCTCAACGGGCTGTTCTTAAAGTCTTCCTTGGAAAACCGCGTCGCTATCCAACAGACGAACTATACAAAGAAGCAGGCGTCTTGCGCGTCCGACAGCTATATATCTTGAAGTCCCTTCTTAAACTTATTGCTGCGTCAGGGAGACAATTCACTTACGTACAAAGAGGTAGAATAGGAGCTGATAGACTTCCAATCCCAAGAGTTAGAACGGTTTTTGCTACACGGTTTTCACTCTTTCTTCCTATTCGAGTTTTTAACACAGTCAATAAATCCACACTAAAGATCCCTGGAAATATACACGAAGCCAAGACTGCTATAAATAAATGGCTTCAGGACCTGACCTATGATGAAACAGAAGATCTCTTGCGCCCCTTGAAGTAACTAGGACTCAAACGTCACTCTCATAGGTGAGATGACACTCAAATAGTTAAGACCTTTCCCGGCCCCTGTCTTAAACTTTTAACACACACACACACACCCCCACATACACACACATGCTCACTCGTCCACACACACTACTCTTCCACCATTCCAATTAATAATGCCATCTTGTTTACTTATGTCTTTAATTATGCACGTTGATCTTTTCATTGATTTTATTATTATTGTTTTTTTTAATTTATTTCATTGATTGGTAATATTATTTTGTTTTTGATTTCTGAACGATTTTAATTCCTATTTTCATAATAAATTGTTACTTGTGTCTTGCTGTGCTGTGTCACGCTGAACAGTCAATAATTCAATCTGCCTCTTCTGTCTCTATTGGGCCACCAAGATACAGGCTGTGCCTAGTTTGGGGCCCACGGCTACTTCTACTTATGCACTCTTTTAACTATCATTGTTACTGTTTGTATGTTTCCTAACTTGTGTGTGTCAATAAATTGATTATTATTATTATTATCTCCGCTTTGGAAGCTTGTTATGTTAGTCAACTAATCATCGTTTTAATTTCTATTTTCATTTTTATTTCCATTGTAATCTCCATTTTTGTAATTGTTTTTGTAATATTTTAATATTGATATAATGTAATTATACCTACCTATGGATCTATATATCTGTTTTTTTTAACTCGTATTTCTTGTTGATACGTATCGCCACACGTCCACATAGTAGATTATTCGCCGTGCCTGGGAGTCGAACCGTCGCCGGAGTGTCCTGTGTCCTGTCCCTCACACACTCTGCGCTCGCTCTTGGACGCTAAGCCTGAATGGAAGCAGATCTTGTCAGTATGAATGGAGTATTGTGAGATGAGTATATAACTGTCGAGTAGTTGTACACTTTTTTACCGACTTCAAAAAAAAGGACGAGGTTCTCAATTCCGTTGTATTTTTTTTTATATTTGTTACCTCAGTACATTTATAAACCGATTTGGAAAATTAAAAAGGATATACTTCCAGATTGGTCCCATTTTTGTCAAAATCCAGTTCTGATGATGGAATCCATGAGGAATTCTCCTCAAATATTATAGGCATGCATATAGCAATTTTGATATTTTATCAACAATCAAGCATTTATATTCAGAAAGTATAATTTGATGAAGTGGAACTGACGAAGGAGACCGCAGATGGCCACCGAACGGTGAAATGGAGCTGATGGTGGAATACTAGGAGAACTCTTCAACAATTAACGTCCCTGCATCGGGAAAAGCAATATTTTGTAAAAGGCGATGGACAAGTTGACATTAGGCTATTGTAACTTAGATACATTATAAACAGACCCACTAAAAAGTGAGAAATAAAATCTTTATACAGACTTACAAAAAAAAAAACACTACAAATTGAAAAATAACTTTAATTTAGAGTCGGTGGCAAAAACTAAAATACAGATCCAAAGACACCGACTTCCGAAATTAAAGTAATTTTTCACTTTGTAGTGTTTTTTTGGAAGTCGGTTTTTTTTTGTTAAACATTTTTCGTTATGGTACTTAACTTACTTACTTATTTGGTGTACATAATAGAGCGTATTCTATTATATTCTTATGTGTTGTGTGTTTTTACCCGACTGCGTCAGAAGGAGGGTTATGTTTTTCGAGTGTATGTATGTATGTATGTATGTATATTTCTTTGGCACGCTCTGTAGCCTAAACGGCTTGATCGATTTCAGCTTGAGAGGTGCCGTTAGATTTGTCTTAATTGTGAGAGTGACACTGGGTATATCAAAATTGAAATAAAATTAAAATGGTTGATTTTTGGCGAAATATGTCTTCAAAAAAAAATTTTTTTTTCTCGAAACCTGTCGAGTGGGGTATCAAAATAAAGGGTTTTACAAGGTGATTACAAAAATATATATAACTTATATGGTTAAAAGTAATTCGAAGTGACAAATCGTAAAAAAACACGTACCAAGAACTAAATCGTTTGCGAAATTTTTCACATTTGTAAACTAAAAAGCTGGAAATAAAAAAAGTAATTTAAAAAATAAAAAAACCCGAAAAAAATAAATTAAATAAAAGTTGGAAGCAGGCGGGAGCCTGCTTCCAACTTTTATTTAATTTAAAATGGGCTTGTTTGTAGCTTTTCAGTTTCGCAGTCGGGTTTTTTTTATTTTTTAAATTACTTTTTTTTTAACTAACTATCCATCCTAAAACAGTACTCACGTAGACGTTGGCGTTAAGTACGCTGACAAAGAGGTGGAGCATAAAGAGCTTCCTCATGACACAACTCATTTAGACATGGCTTTATTTCTTCCAAAATGTGTGGATCTTCGTTCCTGCAGGGCCCGTCCTTCCTTCTTATCCCTTATTGCTTGAAATTTGAGTGAGGTTCTGTTATAGAGACTTAGTGTATTTTTATCTATCCATAATCAGCCTATAATGTTCCCACTGCTGGGACACAGGCCTCTCTGTGAGATCCCGTAATCCACCCCGCGGGCCCAGTGCGGGTTGGTAAATGTCACATGTTTTCGAATTTTTGTTCTAGGACATGCCGATTTCCTCACGATGTTTTCCTTTTCCATTTTGAGAGCAGTGATAATTATCTATGCTTACTACACAAAGTGTCTGTGTGAGAGCGGTTTCGCACTACATCCGATCCGAATGCGAATTAAAGATCCGACTTTAATCCGAATTGGAAATGTTCAAAAATTCTGACGGATATAGTTCAGATCTAGTGCGCAACCCCTTCATCATCATCATTTCAGCCGAAAGACGTCCGCTGCTGGACATAGGCCTCCCCCAAAAGGGGGGGGGGGGGTTTGCCATAATCGCCACGCTTGGCAGGCGGGTTGGCGATCGCAGTATGGTATGATGGTGTAATGCATAGAGAACGCTGCTGCCCATTCTCCGGTGCATGCCCCTTAGTCGCCTTTTACGACACCCATGGAAAGTATGGGGTGGTGCTATTCTTTAAGTCCGGCACCACACAGACAAGTCCGGCACCACACAGACAACCTTATGCAACCCCTTATGCAACCCCTTATACAAATAGTACTATGGTCAATTCTGACCGGCACTTCTCGGATTCGGATCGGATTCGAATCGGACGTAGTGCGAAACCTCCCTTAGTAAGAGCGGTTTAATACTACATCCGATCCAAATCCGAATTAAAGATCCTACTTCAATCCGAATTGGGAATGTTCTAAATTCGGACGGATAGAGTTCGGATCTAGTCCGCAACCCCTCATACAAATAGACTATGGTCACTTCGGATCGGCATTTCTCGGATTCGGATTGAATGTAGTGCGAAACCGCTCTTAGTGTGTGTGTGTGTGGTCTCGCTAGGATTCATCATCATCATCATTTCAGCCCGGAATGACCCATCGCTGGGAACAGGCCTCCCCTCTCGCCACGATTACAAGTTCCAAATTGTTTGTAGAAAGGTATAATTTAGTTTGTCAATTGAGTTACATTCACGTACAGGATCTATGCGAGAATAGGCTTTTTGATACTCGACAGTTAAGTAAATAGTCTTAACTCCCTCCATTCCGTCAGGAGTTAACTCAGAGGTAGAATCCTTAGTTGCATTCGGGGTTCAAAATAGCACTCGTGACATTAAGACATTACTTTACCCCCTTAGTGAATAATGCTGTTACGCGCCACAATTAATGCCTGGTACATGGTGACATTAGTTACCACTAGCGCCATCTAGTATCGAGTAGCGGAACTAGTAGTCAAGATCCTTCTAGAAATGTCGATGCGAGAAATTTATAGAACTTTCTCGAACTATCGACTTAGGTCAGTCGGGACCGACTGTACTCGAACATTCTAGATGTTTCTACAGTGGAAGGTTCTAGAACTATCTTCGGCGCTATATAAGGCCGAGACGCGCCACGACCGACACAGTGTTAGATAAGCGATCGAAGTGAAAACATTTGAAGCTATCTTCAAGTGCGACTTAAGAGCTTATACTACCTCAAATGGCTTAGCAAGATCCTCCATTATGTCGAAAATACCACAGCATTAATTTTTAAATAAATATATGCTAAAGTTGAGGATTAATGTTAAGTATTATGTTAGACGAAAACACGATTCCATAAAATTTTCTAGATAGAAAAAAATTCCAAAGTTACCTCCAAACCGAACAATAAACCACTGGTATTCAAAAAATACTTCAAATTAGATCATGAGACTTTGCATACTAACTGAACTATAAAGCAGGTCTTATGTTATTTGGTTTTTTTTAATTACCTTTATTTTTACCGTAAAAAGCAAATACCTAAACTATTGGCGCTGCCTTACGCCCAGTACCGCACTCTCTCTCGCTCTCACACAGTCCGCGAGTAGTATCGTGCGAGCGAGATAAAGAGTGAATTTTAGCTGAGGTAGTAAAGCTGTGAGGCTCTTAAAGCGATCAGTAGTGCAATTGTGTTTTGTAATTAGTGTGTTTGAGTTGTAATTAGTGTTGTTAATTAAAGTGTCAATTTCTGGTTATTAAATCGGCAGTTTTTATTGTCACGAACCCGAAGCTCGTAACAATACTATTACTACACGAAGTGTTCTGTTAGTTTAAGTGTAACTTGCCAAACTTAGCAATTATGTAGGTAATTTTGTTACCAGATATCAAAATATTTAGTAACAGTTACGTAACGTTAATTTCAATGTAATACTTTAATAACGTTACAAGAAATGTAACGTTACTTGATCACATTACCAGTAATATAACGTTAATTAACATTAACATACTCCGCCCGATACCGTGTTCGAGAGTAGACGTGTTTTGTAGCTCCAATAGAAAAAATAAGTAGCAAGTACGCTACTCTGACCTCTAATTACAACAATAAAGTGCCTAAACTCGTATAATATACGTGAGCCTGTCACCAAACGCTCACCGCCGAACTAGCGACGTGACCTCGCCCCGCGCGTGCCATCTTCACCTCCGTGGAAACAGTGCAGTGGTCATAATTGCTGTCTCGCTTTCTCCAAGACCCCACGTCGTCGCAGGCGCCGTCTGATAAGGAGCCACGGTGACCCGTATTGCGACCACCTTAACGCATAATCGTGAGTACTTACGGTCTATTTTACGTCGTCCTGTCTCGCACGATGCTACGCATACAGCGCTCACCACCGCCGCAAATTACGCAAGCTTTGTCCGACTCCGATATTCCTCAAACGATATCAAGCAGCCCGTATGACGATGCGAACATTACGACGCGTCATTCTAATAAGCGTCCACGAACATGTTTCTCCCCGGGAACCGAATTACAGGACTTTAAAAAGGAAATTTTGGATCTCCTAAAAAAATCGACGGACACTCAGGGCAGTAAATACGACCAAATACTTACTTCATTAAACGAGCTGAGAGAAGAAAATAAGGAACTAAGCAGGAGTGTCAAATTTATTTCGTCCAAATACGACGACATACAATCAAAACTTGCGGAATCGGAGGAAGAAAGGAAAGAGCAACTAAAATATATACGGGCTCTGGAAGACAAAATAGAGAGTATTGAGCGAGGACAAAAGTCGGCTAGTATTGAGTTGCGCAACATCCCAAAAGTAAATGTTAGAGAAACCAAGGAAGATCTTGTCAAAATAGTGGAAAAAATGAGCAGTGTCCTAAATTGTAACGTACAGAAGAGTGACATCCGTGATGTTTTACGCGTCAGCACTAAGTCAGATACTTACAAACCTGTTATTGTGGAATTCACAAGCTGTCTGACAAAAGAAAATATAATGGACTCGTTGAAAAAATTCAACAAAGACCACAAGAACGGTAAACTGAACACATCTCACCTTGCAATTGACGGACCGCCGGCGCCAGTGTATATCTCGGAAACACTTACAACACATGCGAGAAGACTGTATTACCTAAGTCGTAATTTTGCTAAAGACAATGACTACGCATTCTGCTGGACGTCACATGGTAGGGTCTACCTGCGCAAAGCGGAAGGAATCAAACAGATACGAATTGATCACGAAAATGATCTTAAAAAACTCAATGCCGAATGACTAGTCTCGGCTTTATTAACTTTTTTAACGTTATTTTTCTATTTATTTAATTTAATATTCAGTGCGCAACTGTCAATAAAGGTAATTGCTATGTTTATCTACCATTCCTATACCAAACAACATAAATGCCATATTCATAAACACACCCCAACATATACACAACTCACACAAACAAACAAGATTTCGACTATATATAAAATTAGGCTAAAATTAATGCTACATTGCAGTCACAATAATAAATTAGAAATGTCACTTGTTATTACAGGTTGTTCATTGGAACAACATAATTACTTTATATTATGGTCAAATATATGGCTCCCCCGGATCACTAACACTAAAATTCAATAACCATAACTCTGCCGTAATTGACGACCTTGATAATACGGGCAATGCTGACTGTACTAAACTGATTGACTCATCCCAATGTTCACTTGTTCTGCGCGACTACGCTGGTTCGGATTCCCTATGTATTCTATGTGTGAACGTACGCAGTATTTACTGCAATTTTGACTTGCTGCTTACTTTTATAACATCTCTTAATGTAAAGGTGGATATCATAGTCCTTACTGAGTGCTGGACGAAAAAAGGTGTCACACCTCCCAACTTGGTGGAATATAATATGTATTATACTAAGAATAACTTAAATCAGAACGACGGCGTGGTGGCCTATGTTAGAACAGAAATTAGTGTTGATGCCTATGAACCGGATATGGCAGAGGGCAATTGTTTGCGACTAGATACTGCCCAATACAGTATTATTTGTTCCTACCGCCCTCCTTGCTACAAAAATATTCAACCTTACCTAGTATCATTGGATGAGGTACTTAAAAAGATTCGTAATAAGGATATTATCTTTACGGGGGATATTAATATCAATACGCTGCCATGCGATGGAAACAATAGCAACGCGAGTGACTACTTATGTCTTGTGGCATCGCATGGCCTACAACAAGGCATTACATTCCCAACTAGGGTAAACAACTGCATAGACCACTTTATGGTAAGAACAAGGGAACGCTGGCAAACAATAGTATTTCCAGAGCTAACAGACCATAGTCCCATTCTTCTGTGTGTTAAGCATGCAGGATTATGTAAGAATAAACCCACTAATGCGAACCCAACTTTAGACTATGCTGCCGCTTGCCTGAGGCTTCGTGAAGTGGATTGGTCAGACTTTTACAAGATGGACGACGTTAACCACGCCGCGGAATATTTAGTTAATACGATCAAGATTGTTATGAATGACTGTACAAAAACTTCAGCCGTACCAAAAAGAAAGGCCCCGTTAAAACCATGGATCACCATGGGCGTCGTACGATCCATCCGTAAAAGAGATAAACTTCACAAAAAATCAAGGAAACAACCAGATAATGAACAGCTACGACAAATATATATAAATTATAGAAACTCGTGCAATAAAATTATTAAAACATTAAAGAGAGAATACTACCAGTCAGAGCTTGAAAAGAACAATAAAAATATTAAACAAACTTGGAGTATCATTAAGGACTTTTGTGACATAAAAAAAAATAATAATGACAAGCCGAAAGAACTTCTACGTATTGACAGCAATCCAACAAAGTCGTTAAACCAAGTGAATACGTACTTTACAACCGTTGGTAGCGAGCTGGCTGACGCCACTCTGCGTAAATTAAACAAAACTGAAGCCGAATTAGCTAACTCACAAACAACCAGCAAAATACCTACCTCTATGTCTTTAACACCCACAGATCCAGTAGAAATAGATAACATCATTGCATCTCTGAAGACAAATAGTGCACCGGGCTTTGATACAATTTCCAGCAGGTTAATTAAGTTGGCAAAAAATTCACTAGTTGAACCAATCAGTCACCTCTGCAATCTTAGCCTCGGAAACGGTTCTTTTCCAGCCATTTTTAAAGCGGCGATAGTCTCGCCAATACACAAGGCAGATGACAAGCAGACGCCCTCAAACTACAGACCCATCTCGCTGATCTCTTGTTTGTCGAAAATCCTTGAGAAACTTGTGACAAAGAAACTTACAAACTATCTGGAGAAGAACAAGTTATTAACTGACTGCCAATTTGGATTCCGAAAAGGAATATCAACTCAGGATGCCCTATTAAAGCTGACATCGACTATTACCGAGCATGTTGACGCAGGAGAGAAAGTGATCGGTGTCTTTCTCGATCTAAAAAAAGCTTTCGATACCGTATCGATTCCTATACTTTTATCAAAGCTGTATAACCTCGGTGTCAGAGGACATGTTCTACAATGGTTCCAGGACTATCTGTCCGGCAGGGAGCAACGAGTGAGGGTAGAAAAGTACCTAAGTGACGCTGCGACGTGCTCGTTCGGTATTCCGCAAGGAAGTACGACTGGTCCGGCTCTTTTCTTGACATATATAAATAGCCTTGCGGAGCTTGCTATCTACAATGCCGAGACGATCATGTTCGCAGACGACACTGTCATTTTATTTCATGGCCGTACTTGGGAGCAAGTACGGACGATAACTGAAAACGGTCTTGCAATAGTTACGCGGTGGCTTGAGGATAACTTGTTAACACTGAACACGTCCAAGACAAAGTACATATGCTTCACAAAAACTAGCACTTCTCGTCCTAAAGACGATGAGCTTATTATTAAAATACATACTTTCCCATGTAACCAACAACCAGAATCATGTCTGCAATGTACATGTGATGTTCTCACTAGGTCTAACTATATAAAATACTTGGGCGTTATAGTTGATGAGAACTTAAACTGGAATCGGCATATCTCTGGTCTTAGTTCCCGACTTCGTAAGTTGATCTACATTTTTAAACAACTAAGAACCATTGCTCCCCCCAAACTCTTGATATCAACCTACAAGGCATTATGCGAGTGTATACTTAGTTATGGCATCTGTTGTTGGGGTGCTGCAGCGAAAACAACTATGATTGAACTGGAACGTGCACAGCGCGCAATTATTAAAGTTTTTATGTTTCTACCATACCGCCACCCCACAACGGACGTATATAATCGCACTGGTGTTCTATCAGTTCGTAAACTTTACGTAAGTCGGGTACTCCGTAGATATCACCGCATTACAATTCCACAACTACTGCCGACCAGCAAGAGACGCTTTATTTGTCCAACACCCCGTGTAAAATCTTCTTTTGCAAAACGTCACTATAACTCAATCGCACCGCGTATTTATAACAAACTCACAGCAAAGGATAGTCATAACTTAAATAATCACGATTTCGGGAAAAGTATTCACAATTGGCTAACCAAGCTAGATTATGAGCAAGTGGAACGCCTACTCGTAACCAATATCTAAACTGACTATAATTTATTATTATTATTTTTTATTTACTTTTTATTTACTTTCTATAATCGCAAACCTACGCATATTTTAAAATACATACCAACACATACATAAATATATACACACACACAACTACATACATACATACACTACAACATCACTAATCCGAACACACACACATACCTATTAACCGTGCCAATACACAAGCACCCTTTCACACTCCCTCACACACATGTACATCATTTAATACCACACTACGTGCGCACTCAGCTAAATTAACCTTGCACTGTATAATTTACTTTTAATTTACTTTTATTTAAATTTACCTTTTTGTGTTGAGCTTCAACTACTTGAGAACGCTGTAAGAACCTAGTAATTATATAAACTGGAAGGGAACTGTCTCCTGAGATACAGGCTAACAACCTAGTTCAGGAGGCAGTGCGCTTATGTAACTGTGTACCTACTTACTTTGTTTTCAATAAAGCATTATTATTATTATTATTATACTTACGATAACTAACGTTAATGTTTTCGTTAATTTAGCTACCTTGCCTTTCCGTAGGTTTACATTTTTGTGCGCCCGCTTAGCTATAGATCACTTTAGATGCACTGTTGCCGCTACGCTGCGACGCCCGCGCCGCCGCCTTGCTTAAAAATACTACAGTTATGTAGGCCCAACAAGTCCTTGTTGACAATCACGCAAATTCAAATTAGCTGAGTACTCAAAACATCTACTAGCTACCAACATAAAAATAGTGAACAGTGTGCGTGAGTATTAGGTACCTCCAACGAGAAGAATTAAGCCTCACTGTAACGGGACCAACCTACTTACCTTCAGAGCGCTTTAGCAATATTTTATAGTATGACTGTAAGCGCTGATACAAACGAGCAGCACGAGGTTGGCGACAGCTACAGCCGCATGTCACCGGCTGCCGTCAACGCACGGCGGTCAGTGACGACATGCTGTGGAAGCAGGTTAGACCATTAAATCCTGCATATTTAAAACAACTACTGTTATAACTATAAAAAGTATTCATTGATTACCTTGATTATTGTGTTTACTCATTTTGATTCTGGATAAATTATCAGTTATCACTAACAAAATCCGTTCACTATACTACCAGAACTTCTCACGAGCAAGAATCAGGCAACGTTTTGATCAGCACGGCATCAAGTCGCGGCGCGGCAGGCAGCCCCCCGCGCGCCTCGGCCTCCACTACATCCACCTCATAAGTTTAACCGTTTAAAAATAACGATAAAAATAACGTTAATAATAATTAAAGATAGATATATACAATGAACCATATTTCGAAAAACTTTAAACAAAAACTGCCGAACCGGAGGTGACATAACAGATGTCACCTCCGATAAAAACGAACAAATACAGAATAATAAATGTTGACAAGATCAGCCGCTAGACGTGCACGCCTACCACCTTCGGACTCTTAGCTCAGCTCCGCCTCGCCGCCGCCGGTACCCAGCCCCACTGTGAGCGCTGTAACGACACCGGCCGCGGCAGTTGCGCCGAGCCCGAGCGACGAGTATTTCTCTCCGCCCACGACGCCACTACCTGCTCGTCGACGGGGAGGACGCCGGCCACCGGACGGCTTAGGACTTCGAGGCCCACCGGCCTCTGATGGGGTCCCAGCTCCCGGCGGAAGTGTGCAGCGCATGAGATGGACACGATCCATCAATGAAAATGTCATGCGCTCATACTATGGGGCTACAGAGGGGGGAAACGTTGTAACCGCGTACCGTGTTCGGATGCTCTCTCTTTTTCAGGTGCTTGAACCAGCTGTCAACGTTTCGGCACAACGACTGTTGGATCAGGTGCGGGTCATCATAGTTGCGTAATCATATGTTAGGTGACACTGTATTTGATCGCCTGCGAAGAGAAATGCAGAGAAGCCATGTCATCGCCCCCCAGTCGCAGACTGCTGTAATACTACCGCAGTCTGATACAAGTCATGCTGACGAGGGGAGTAATGATAGGGCTACAAATGTAAGTACTCAGTGCAATGAGGAATTGAGGAGTGCTTTGGAGAATGCGATTCAGGAATATCGCTCCATGACGCCCAAACTTAGGCCACGCTTACCTCGTTTGCACATGCATAACAAAAATAGGGCGCTGGTGGCGGTCCTGGATTCGCAGTTGTCAAAATATTTTGATACCTGCGAAGACCATTCGATTCTGTACTGCGCGACTGTAGCGGCATGTCGTGTAGCTCACGTCAAATTTGCCAACGATTCTAGAGCTACACGACCGAAACCAGCCGTACCAGCTTGGCAGTGCAGGATTGTACGCCGTATTGGTGGGGCCAGGACGCTCATCGGCAAACTAATCTGCTTCAGGGAGGGCAATGCTTGAGTGATGCGCTTTGTGAGGCGGGCGTTCTCGGGGACTGATATCAGTCCTCAAGACTATATGTCTTGTGAAACTTATAGCACAGTATAAAGATCATACAGTATGGTAACTCGGCAGTAACCTTGAAATAAATGCCTACAGCCGCGCGGTACGTGAACATGCGATAGGGCTGCCCGCCTCCAGCATTTTAATTACATTTGCCTACTTTGTTTCCATTTACACACATCAAAAGTGTCTAGGGATCAAGCATTTTTATGCGGATTTCTTGAGATTGAGATGTGGCTTTGTAATAAATTTATGATTTTATAAATTTATATGGATCCTTTTTGGTGCATTTCATAATTTGAATCAGGAACTGTGAATCAAATTCGAGTAAAAGATGAAAATCAGCTGTCAATATTTTCCCTATAAAAACATACAACGCATTGAAGACATTATTAGTGCTACTGTTTCCCTACTACTGATTAAAACCAACGTTATTATGGAGCGGCGACGTCATTTAAGCAGGGAAGAAATGCTCAGAGCCGTGGGAATGATAGAAGCTGGTTCCCGGCAACGTACTGTGGCTTTAGCTCTGAATACAAGTCAGAGTGTTATCAGTCGACTTTGGACACGTTACCGAAGCACTGGTACCGTGGCTGAGCGCCATGGAGGACGGTATCGCTGCACCACACGGAGACAAGACCGATACATTCAAATCTTAACTCGAAGAGCTCCAACAATAACCGCCATGATGTTAGCCGTGAGGCTTCATCACTCTTCAGGGAACTTAATTAGCGACCAAACAGTCAGAAACCGCTTGCATGAAGTGAACCTTCATTCCCGAAGACCGCTACGGGTACCACCTATAGCAATGCACAATCGTAGGATTCGATATCAATGGGCTCTTGAACACAGAAATTGGGCAGAAGAACAATGGCGTTTCGTGTGCTTTTCTGATGAGTCTCGTTTTGGTATGAGACCGGATACAAGACGTATACGACACTGGAGAACCCCTGGACGCCAACAGCGATTAAAATCCAGCCAGGAAGTCCATCCTTATAGTGGTGGAACCATCATGGTATGGGCGGGTATTTGGATCGGCGGAAGAACTGAGTTGATTTGGATCAGAGGCAACCTCAACGCTCAAATTTATGCTGAGACGATTGTATCAGACGTCATCGTTCCTCTACAAGTGCAAATCGGTCCCTTATTTCAGTTAATGCATGATAATGCACGACCGCACACCGCAAGAGTTGTAAGACAGACTCTCGCCGCAGCTAACATCAATGTCCTGCCCTGGCCTGCTCAGTCGCCAGACTTGAACCCGATTGAGCATGCATGGGATATGCTACAGAGAAGAGCTCTGCCGAATATGGAGGGTATCCAGTCGCAAGAAGACCTTTTTTTGTTGTTGCAATGAACATGGGCGGCCATTCCACAGCGTGATTTGGATGAACTCATTTTGAGTATGCCAAACCGATGTTCTTGTGTTGTTAGTGTTCGCGGTAGAAACACGGATTATTAATTGTTTAAGTTACCCAATAAAATTTTAAAGAAAACTGTTATTTCAGTCTTTTTTTCGAACTTTTGTGTTAGTGGTTCAAATGTCAAAAATCCCTTTATTAGGAAAATGGCAAATTTCTTTATTAATGCAAAGGTGACTTGGTTTATCGTTACTGTGACAAACGAAAACACTTTATTTGATGAATCCTTAAAGAAAATTTTAATTAATATCAATCAGGAGAAAAGTTATTGCAAAAATATATGTTGATCCCTAGACACTTTTGATGTGTGTAGTTTTGTTATTGTATTTTACTGTGTGTACATAAATAATAAAATAAATAAATAAATATACTTTTTTTATATAAGTATTATAAACAAATAAAATACTTTGTGAATTATAAAAATGCTTGTTGAAGTGTTTAATAAAAATGCGTGTTGTTTTTTGATTGGTAGATTTAATTAAAAAACCATGTTTATGTTTGAATAACAAATCTTATAAATTTGCGACCGAAAAATATTTGCGCCTCGACTGAGACGTACGAAATGCTTTATTATTAAATTTTAAAGTATAAAAAATCCGCATTCTAATTTAAAGCTTAATTAAAAATTGTTTTGGGAAACATGGACAAGGTGGAGAAAAAGGAATATCTTTTACTTGGTTATAGATACCTTAGGGGCCCGTGGCTAAATAATAACAGCCGCACAGGTCGATCGATCAGGTTAAGCTACGCTTGCCGCGGTTGGTCTGTGGATGGGTGACCATCTTTACATACTGTGACCCCTCCGTGCCTCGGAAAACACGTTAAGCCGTTGGTCCCGGCTGTCATTCGTGGATCTTTGACAGTCGTTACGGGTAGTCAGAAGCCCAAAAGTCTGACAACCAGTCTTACCGAGGGGTATCGTATTACCCACTAACTGGGTTGTGGAGGTCAGATAGTCAGTCGCTCCATGTAAAACACTGGTATTCAGCTGCATCCGGTTAGACTGGAAGCCGTCCCCAACATAGTTGGGAAAAGGCAGGCAGATGATGGTTGTAGATACCTGCAGCTACTTTACAATTTATGTTTTGTTCCACAAATTAATCTTATTGTAGTCTGTATATCTTAATTATAGTATAATCTTATTGTAGCACAATATAGCCTACTCGTCATATTAAATATGTCCTCAAACTTATTTTTAGTGAAAAAATCGCGCGCTTAATGTTAAAAAAACAACACACCGTCCGTTCGTCACTGCGGTACAGTCGCGACTGTCTGCATGCCGAGCGCATGCCGAGGTCGAGGCGCGTAGGTATAGCTCGCGTTTCGTCCGTTTATATGAAGTCGAAATACTGTATGATCTTTATACTGTGCTTATAGTCTATGTTCTATGTTATGGGTTTGGTTTCCGCACTTAGTCCTGCAGTGGACCATTGTGCGTGGGCCATGGCGGCCGTCGGTGGTTATTCCAACCAGCCCACCTCCCTCCAGAAGCTGATCAAGTCTCCTGGTCTGTTTAGAACATCTGTGTACGATCTGGGTGTCCCGAGGGTTTCTGACCTTATCTGGGTGACGCCCGTGCACTCAAAGAGCACATGCGCAATGGTTTCATCAGCCTCCATGCAAGCCCTGCACAGGAAACTATCTGTTATGCCCAATGTGTGAAAGTGTTTATTTAGCGAGCAGTGTCCCGTGATGGTCCCCGTCACCAGGCGCAGTCCTTTCCTGTCCAGTCGTAAAAGACGCCTGGTTAGCTTGCCATCCAGTGACGGCATGGCTTCTTTGGACTGCCTGCAGCCTGGTGACGACGTCCACCAGCTTTCTGCTTGTGTGTGGGTGTGCTCCTGTAGCCACCTGCGCAGTTGGTTGAAGGGGATGGGCACGATAGGTTCCGGTCCACAAACTGACATGCTGGAAGCCCTTCTGGCTAGCTCGTCAGCTGCGTCGTTGCCTAGCGATCCACTGTGTCCTTTTATCCATTGTAGTGTCACTGAATTGCGGTTCGATACAGTTACCTGCTCAAGCACATTGTGACATTCTAGTATTAGGTTCGATGTGATGCATTTTTTATCTAAGGATTGGAGGACTGAGGCGCTGTCGGAGAGTATGCGAACATGGGTGTTTGTAACTCTCCTGGCCGCTAAGGCATAGGCCGCCTGCATTATGCCCACGCACTCTGCCTGATAGACCGTGTTGAGCATTCCCAGCGGCTTGGATATTTTATGTTGAGATCGTGTGAGAAGACTCCGACTCCAGTTCCGCAGTCGGTCTTTGAACCATCGGTGTAAATTCTCAGTTCTTTCGGTCCTGAGTGGTCGCACTGCTCCTCTTCGAGCACTATGTTATAATGCTTTTGAAAGCAGTATTGTTTCGGGGCTTTGTCGCAAGGTGATGCCATCATTGGCTGCCGTTTGATCGCATCTTCTTTTAAGCGTGTGTGTTTGACCCTAGAGTCTTTGCTCAGGGTCCCGAGGGAGGGTGCTTATAGTCTTGTGTCGACTTATGTCGATGACGACACACTCGTCGCCGATGCGTGACGAGCGCTTGGCGGCCGAGGAAGCCCTGCTCGACGACCACTACATATACGTCACCTACCCGCCTGAGCTCAAGCGCAGGCTGCTCGAGAGGTACGAAGCGAACAAAGTCACCCTTATCATATTGTCGCCGTTTATAAGATAAACGCGAGTAGATTAGTAGCGTCTCTGTGTATTTTCAGTACTCAAGAAACTGCTAAATGATTTATGACATTCTTTGAGGTTTTATAACTTTTACAAAGGTTCAATTGAGGGTCATTTTCATATTTTTCGTCAGTCTAATAAATTAATGAATCTAGACTAAAACTATACAGGGTGGCAGGGGCATCCAAGCACAACATGTTACCGTGGATACAGTACTTTATTCTGAGCCCCCCTGAAAACTTTTGTCTGGTATTTCCACAAAAAGTAGATTAACAGTTCCAATTTTATTGGCACAGGTAAAACATACGCGATGACATCAATGAAAATCGCAGTAGCGCACATGGTACGCAAATACTTCATTACTGCAGATCACACCAAGATGCAATTCAAACTAGACGTCACACTACACGCAGTGTCCGGACACGAGATTAGCTTAATTCGTATTCGGATCGGATCTAGTACGAATCCGCTCTCACGCTTGTACTTTGTGTAGTAAGCAAATATAATTTATCACTGCTCTCAAAACGGTAAAGGAAAACATCGTGAGGAAATCGGCATGTCCTAGAACAAAACTTCGAAAACATGTGACATTTACCAACCCGCACTGGGCTCGCGGGGTGGATTACGGGATCTCACAGAGAGGCCTGTGTCCCAGCAGTGGGAACATTATAGGCTGATTATGGATAGATAATAACACTAAGTCTCTATAACAGAACCTCACCCAAATTTCAAGCATTAGGGAAGAAGGAAGGACGGACCCTGCAGGAACGAAGATCCACCAATTTTGGAAGAAATAAAGCCATGTCTAAATGAGTTGTGTTATGAGGAAGCTCTTCATGCTCCACCTCTTTGTCAGCGTACTTTACGCCACTGTCCACGTGAGTACTGTTTTAGCATGGTTTGTTTTCCAAGTTCTGGTGTAAAATTGACTATTCTTAATGGACTTACAGTTTGTTTTGTTTTGAAATAATTATGTTCTGGAAGTTTCTGTATGTAAAGTGATTTATGATTGAACTAATATTAAATTAACATAAAACGGCCAAGGTCAATTAAATTAGTTAAAGACACACAACACAAGAAAATACTCTTTATTATGTACACCAAATAAGGAAGTAAGTTAAGTATAATAACGAAAAGCTAAAAAAACCGACTTCCAAAAAACACTACAAAGTGAAAAATAACTTTAATTTCGGAAGTCGGTGTCTTTGGATCTGTATTTTAGTTTTTGCCACCGACTTCCGAAATTAAAGTTATTTTTCAATTTGTAGTGTTTTTTTTTGGAAGTCTTTATAAAGATTTTTTTTCTCGCTTTTTAGTGGGTCTGTTTATAATGTATCTAAGTTACAATAGCCTATTGTCAACTTGCCTATCGCCTTTTACAAAATATTGCTTTTCCCGATGCAAAGACGTTAATTGTTGTGGAGTTCTCCTAGTATTCCACCATCAGTTCCATTTCACAATTCGCATTGTGACGAGCATAAATTGCTTAGGAAACATACTAAAGTAATCGAATCGCAACTCGTGAAATACTTATCATTGAGCAGTTTCGGTGGCCATCTCTTTCATCAGTTCCACTTCATCAAATTATAGTTTCTGAATGTAAATGCTTGACTTGTTGATAAAAATATCAAAATTGCTATATGCATGCCTATAATATTTGAGGAGTTCCCTCAATTCCTCATGTATTGGAATCCATGAGGAATTGAGGGAACTCCTCAAAATCCAGTTCCGATGATGGATCATCAGAACTGGATTTTGACAAAAATGGGACTGAACGGACGGACGGCCTGGAAGTTATCCTTTTTAATTTTCCAAATCGGTTTATAAATGAGGTATGTAGTATTTAATAATTAATATTATAATTTATATTTATAATATGTACTGAGGTTACAAATATTTAAAAAAAATAAAAATAAAATACAACGGAATTGAGAACCTCGTCCTTTTTTTGAAGTCGGTTAAAAAGTATACAACTACTCGACAGTCATATGCTCATCTCACAATACTCCAGACATACTGACAAGATCTGCTTCCATTATTCCGCGAACGCAGCACAGTCAGGCTTAGCGTCCAAGAGCGAGTGTGAGTGTGTGAGGGACAGGACACGGGACACTCCGGCGACGGTTCGACTCCCAGGCACGGCGAACAATCTACTATGTGGACGTGTGGCGATACGTATCAACAAGAAATTAAGAGTTAAAAAAAACAGAAATCTAGATCCATAGGTATAATTACATTATGTCATTATTAAAATATTACAAAAACAATTACAAAAATGGAGATTACAATGGAAATAAAAATGAAAATGGAAATTAAAACGATGACTAACATAACAAGCTTCCAAAGCGGAGATGAGACACAGTCACAGTCTTCAAGATTTCGTTGCGGCTGCCATGCTTTCTGCATGCCAAATAATAGACTTATTCTTCGTTGGTCCCGAAGTTTTGTCACGCATATGTCAAAAATGCAAAACCAACGCAAAAGCCAAATCTCTTGAGATGAGATACCAATAGAATAGGAATATAATGTGGCTCAACGCTGCACTCAAAATGTAACTTGATTTTCAAACTTCAACGCAGTAGATCTTGTATATCAGTATCTTCACCATTCAAGGCTTCAGTAATCGGACTGCCCTTATAAAACTTCTCTCCTTGATAGTTGTTATTGGATATTCTTCGTTCCAACACGATCTCATGACCACTAGCAGACCTCAAGGTTATGTCGATGATGAGCTGCATCTTTGTATGGTCAGCCTTCCATCGTAACTGTCGCACTAGGTGTGCTAAAATAATTTTCATGGATACCATCGCGTAGGTTTTTCCTGTAACATAATGTTTTGTCAGTGCTTTTGTCTGTTTCTATCTAAATAACAATTTAGTCTCAAAAGAATTAAAATAATAATATTTACATATAGATATTTAAAAATAAAGAAAAGTGGGAAAGAGCCATAATTGGGCATCAAAAAATTCGTCCGCATCGCTGGCAACAGGAAAAAAAGGCTGGCAGCATTACCCCGTTGTATTGTATGGCGATGCTGATTCTTTGGCCAAGTCTCATAGTATAATTATGACAAGGTGGAAACCTTATCAAAAGCTTAAGAGCAAGTCAAACTTTTCGTGTTGTGGTGTGTGGTTTCAAATCCATTCCAGATAGATTAGACAAAGTGACATTGTACCAGCGATAACGAAGATGGAATATAGTCAATATGTAAATGGACAAGCTACCGAAAAGCCATTCCTTATGGCAATCCTGTTAAAACCGTTGTGGAAATACGAAATGCTTGGAAAGCGATTGCCACTTGTCTATTTTGAATGATTGTAGAAATCACACGCTAAAGCTTACAAGAATTTAATCACACGGGATATCTTACCAGAAATTCGTGGCCATGAAAATGTAGCTGATAAGAATTTTGTTATTGTTCTAAGTTCATTAGAAATTCAAAAATTTATTTAGGAATCTTTCTTTATTAAGTACTTAAGTAAGTTTGATAAGTTCAACTAATAGTTAATTTCAGATGATGTTCATGAGATATTTAACATTGGTATTTAAATAATCTTCTACAAACCTATACACGATCTCTTCCCCAAACTGAATGCAGCAAAGGACTTGTTCATCTGCGGCAGTTTCTCATTGTCAAACCATCTCTCCGGTCTAAACTCCTCCGGGTCGTCTCCCCATACTTTAGTGCGATGTAAGCCATGAGGCATGAAGAAAACTTGGCTGCCAGCACGCAAGGTGTAGTTTTCTGCAACATTGATAAACATATGTACCATGAATATTATTGTTGCATAATCAACCTATAATGTTCCCACTGCTGGGACACGGGCCTCTAATATCTCGCGGAACCAGTGCGGACTAGTAGATGTCACGTGTCTTCGTCATTCTGGTACTAGGACATGCCGGTTTCCTCACTATGTTTTCCTTCGCAGTTTTGACAGCAGTGGTGATGAAATAGTTTACACGAAGTGAAACGCCTGTCAGGGTTCGAACCCACGAAGTACAACTCGCAAGTCGTGGCCGTTACCACTGGAAACTGAACTCGTGCTATAAAATAATAGCCTGTTTGTCGGCATCACGTCGTGGTAGTGGGGCTACCGGGGACCTAAGACTTACCAGACTTAGGTACATTTAAGTAATGCCATCCACAGAAAACCTCATCTTGTAAGTCTTGACAGTATTATGTTAGTTTGCCAGGTTGGCCAAAGTGTTATTGAGTTTTTCTATCAGGAATCCCTCGGTAGTAGCCCGGAAGAGAGGGACACGTTGGTTAGGAGCATAGTTGCATACAGTGTTATAAATACGTTCAGCCAAAATTTATTCAATAAATTACTTAGTTTAACATCTTTGTCAACATATCTTGGGAGTAAGGGTGCCACTGCTAGTAAACGTAGAACTTCCTTTATCACAGCTTCAGTATACACTAGTTTCGATATGTCTTCTTTTTCCACGTCTCTGTCTCCACCGATTACTTCCATTACCCTGGAAATTAAATCATTCAGCTTAATTTGAACGTCAATCTTTCGATTTTCTTTTGTTTTTCTGTCTTTCCCATTTAGCTCTTCTTATATTGTTGCACTCTGACTACCACTATTTTATTCGATTTGTTTGTCCATCCTCAAGGTATCTGGCTGAGATTACTATCTCCATTGTATTATTTTGATCTTTGTTTTTCTCTTGGACTTACGCCCATTTTCACTAACACTACACGGCACCTAAATGTATCCATACTAATTTTATAAATGCGAAAGTGTGTCTGTCTGTCTGTCTATTACCTCTTCACGCTCAAGCTGCTGAACCGATTTAATTGAAATTTGGTATAGAAATAGTTTGAGTAGTTTGGTGTAGAATAGTTTGGGACTATTGATAGCTTTTATCCCGATATTCCTACAGGATCGACACTTATGCGGGTGAATCCGTGGGGTGCTGCTAGTTGCCTAATAAAAGCGCATTCTTAAATTTGCAATGCTCGGCTCAGCGCTGAGAGTTGAAATCAGTGTACGATAAAGAGTTATCTATCTATCTCTTTCCAATAAACTAGATCATTCACAATTCACACTTTATCATCATCATCATTCTCTTGCCCTCATCCCAATCTATTTGGATCGGCGCAACATGTATTTTTCTTCCATTCTCTACTCGAATTTTAAACTTATCAGCAATTACTTATTTGTATATAGGAAAAACAACTAACCAGTGCGCAAAATGTAACCATGAATTCAGCATATATGATTCTAAACCCCTTAATGTAGAAATTTTTCGTCGGATATCAAGAAAAAATCTGCTAAAAAAGAAAAGTGGAATACCTACACGGTCAAAATGTATGGAACAGCAATTTTTTTTATAACCGTTGAATAATCAACGCATGGGGTTCAGAATTATATATTGAATCCATGGTATTAGGTTGCACGTCAATGTCCCTGCCACCTTGTAAAAAAATGAAATTCTGTGCCTTCAAATTAACTTACTCTTCATAAATCCTTTCCTGGACTTGTGGGTGTGATCCCATCATCGTCAGAATAAACACCAGTTGTTGGGAGGTGGTTTCAAACGCTGCTGCCACCATTGTATTCAATTCTTGTCTCATCTCATCTTCAGTGAACTTACCATCTACTGTCAATTCTAGCACTACGTCCAGAAAAGATCTGAAATCTGCAAAGATATTGTTTTTTTACAATTTTTCAATACCAGTATTTTTAGTAGTAACATAATCTTCTTGTTTGACATTGGTGCCGATTTTCTTGTCACAAATGCCTCTAAAGTAGACTTAAAATCGCCAAAATTTAGTTTATTCCTGACAAATGACGATTTCCCGTTTTGAAATCGACTAAAGTGACACAATTTAAATATATTTTAGTTTGACAGCACTAAGATGGCACTTATTTACTCGTATTAATCATTTTCAATAGATTAATACGACTTTGATTAATACGATTCTGAATTTGACGTTTTCTATCTAAAATTTTGATTGTCTAACTAAATCTGACTATTTTAATCGCGATTAAAAAGGTGTGGAATAAAATTAGTTGTCATGAACCAAAATTCACATCATCACCTCGACTTAGGTGCAAAAACAGTACTGTAACTATTTTTTCTTTTCTTTTGCTTAATATGTCTCCAAAATGGTGTGTCGTATCGTAAAAATAATGAAAATTTCGACCCCCATTATGAAGCTTATAAACCCCTAAAACTCAACATGTATGTAATATTTTTTCATACTTTGCATACAAAAAGTGTTAAATTCCATATAAACCACATCGAGGCTGCCTCCCTTGTGTGCCTCCGGCTCTAAAAAGCATTCACGGGGTAGGGCGAACAAGTAGGTACCACGCGGAGTCGCGATTGTCAAATTCGATTTTAGTTGTGTCAAAATTATTTTTAAATTTAGAAATTTTTTTTGCAGAACATATAAGATTCTCATAGCCAAAAAAGTAATGAATTTTAGTAGTAGTTTAGTCAGTTTCGTTTGGTGTATACAAGAGAATCGGCACAATTATGAATCTATTTTTATCAGAGCTTTAAATATTAAATTGTATTAAAATGTGCATAATAAATTAAGTTTAGTGTATTTTTTTTATGAACTTGAGTACTCACTTTTTGCATCCGATCCAGTTTCATTCGATCCATTCTCTAGTGACGCCATTTTTCTTTGTATGACCTAAAAAAGACTTTAAACATCACACACCTTTGTGAGAATTATTACTCGCCTCTCTTGTTCACTTACTAGCCGATTTTATCAAAAACATTATTCAAACATCATTTCCAAAATTTTCACATTACAAGGACATCGAGGCACAAACTGTAATCATGAAATTCAGCACATAATTCTACACCCCTAGCGTAGAAATTTTTCGCCGGTTATAAAAAAAATCTGCTGTTGCATAGCAAAGTGCAATACTTACGCGATCAAAATGTATGAAACTGCAATTTCTTTTTTAATAACCTTGGAAAAATTTCAACTCACGCTCAGAATCATGTAACTACTGAAACCATTGTAACAGATCGCGCATCGACGTCCCTCCCGCCGTGTATATATAAACAAGTAAGGCATGTCAATCATGACGCTATTAAAGTAACCAGTAACAAAGGTTGACTGGTAGAAAATGCCTATGGCATTAAGTCCGCCTCTGTACATTTATGTGCTTGAAGTATTAAATAAATAAATAAATAACAAACTCAAATAACAAATGCGTAACGACAGAGCCGCAGAACTGTTATTTGAATAGCGGTGCGTACACGTCGCAATCAATCAAAAACAAGTTAATAATGCGTTAGTAATCGCGTCGTATGGGTCGCGCTTTATGGCAAACGACATCGCGGCAGGCCCAGACGGAGATGGCGGGATGAGCTTCTTTATTAAAGATTAATCCTTGGCAGCTTTGGACATAGAGAGTTGGAATGAGAGTAGTGAGGCCTTTGCCCAGCATTGGGACATTAATGGCTAATAAAAAGAATCGCGACGTGTACGGATCGTCACTGAAATACTAGAGGCTGTGACTTTCGGGGTACTCATTAAAACCTTTTTATTAGATTTAAAGGAGAATCGGCAAAAAAAACAGTGGCACTCTGGGAGTGCCGACAAAAGTGAAAACTTGAACAATTACGTGTGTATTTTTTTAATCGTCTTAAAAACAAAACACAAATACTTTGCCATCACTCACTGACATAATATCGGATAGTTTTGTCATGTTGAGAGGATGAATGAAAGGCGACTAACGAAAGGTAATTCTGCTTACAAGGCAGATGTGCGTGGTCCTTACGTAAACGAGGCAAAAGGAGCAGGTGCCATTCTGTAGTTTCTGCCTAAGCCCATGGGAAGAAGGCGTGAGTTCATGTATGTTACATTTAACATCACCTACCTCATCACTAATATGGTTCAAGAAGTTCACCAGCTCTGTCTCCCTTTTCTTCAATCCAGACAGTTTGTAGATCAAGTCACTCTGATACCAAACCTTATTGAGTCTGTTCAATAGTACGTGTACTAGTTCCTCAACTGCGTTAACATAGTTCTTCACAAAGTCTTTGTCTTTATCTTCCGTATCTCCAAATGCTGTTACTGGAATCAAAAGAAATCAATCAAAATCTTTCTATTCATAAATTTAAATAGTGACGAAGAATTCTTGTCCATTTGTCTGTTTTTCTGGTGGTATGTTCCGGATTGGCGCAAAAACGACTAAACGGATTTGGCTGACATTTAGCACATAGGTTGTTCATAACCTGGGTTTTAATCCTAGCATTAGGTTCTCGTGGGATATCTTACGACATCCACGCGGACGTAGCCACGGGCAAAAGATAATAATTAAATAAAACAATTATAACGCTCGGTTTCTGGAACAAGAATCAATACAAAAATTATCTAACAAATTACATAACACATTCTTTTTTCTTATATTTATCTTTGATTGTAAATTCTTATAAGTTAATTTTATATTATACACAATAATGTAATAATAAATTAATTTATTTTCTTATTTTTATTTTATTTATTAATTTATTTTCCTTTTTAGTGGGTCTGTTTATAATGTGTCTAAGTTACAATAGCCTAATGTCAACTTGCCCATCGCTTTTTACAAAATATTGCTTTTCCCGATGCAGGGACGTTAGTTGTTGAGGAGTTCTCCTGGTATTCCACGCATTGTGACGAGCATAAATTGCGTCAACCATATTAAAGTAATCAAATCGCAACCCGTGAAATACTTATTATTGGGTAGTTCCGGTGGCCATCTGTAGTCTCTTCATCTGTTCCACTTCACCAAATGCCGGTTTCCGAAAGCAAATGCACGAGTTACTATAAAAAATACCCAAATCGCTATAGGTGTGCCTATAATATTTGAGGAGTTCCCTCAATTCCTCATGACTCCCATCATCAGAACTGGATTTTGATTAAAATTGGACCAATCTGAAAGTATATCCTATTAAATAAAAAAAGATTTTTTCAAATCGGTTTATAAATGACGGCGTACTGAGTTAACAAACATAAAAAATAAAAAAAATACAACCGAATTGAGAACATCCTCCTTTTTTGAAGTCTGTTAAAAATGGGTACTGTGGGTTATCCTTAGGGGATAAACATATACCATCGCGGACTTTTTTATCGATATTTTTAAGATATACAATTCCATAGTACATTTATTTGATCTATCTCGTAAGGTTTAGCCAGAGTTTGCAATGTAAACGCACAAAAATATGTTTGTTACGACATCAAATTACAAATCTTTGAATTTCTCGGCTTTTCTCTACTATAGTATGTACTATAACATGTATTATACACACAAACCTTCCCTTGAATCGCTCTATGTATTTAAATATGTGCACATTACATAAGACCAAATTTGTTTGTTTTTAAGGAGATTTCCTGTACCCATTCTTCTAGTAATAAAGATTATAATTTTTTTTTATTTGTCTGTCAGCTGTCAAAATGTATGTAACAGCAATTTTTATATTGATAACTTATGACTATAAAATATCAACGATAAATGATCAAATGATAAATTATCAACTTCACAGTAAAATACATAGTAATATCATTGTAGAAATTAAGAACCTGTTATTTGACTGTTCCCAAAACGGCTTGGACATCGAGATAGCCTGGATTCCTGGTCACTCGGGTATTGTTGGCAATGAGTGCGCTGATTCGTTAGCAAAGTATGCCACGTCAACCCCGGTTGATCGAAAGCACTACGTAGCTCATAACTACGATTTGCGAAATGGTGCCAAACCCAAATTATTCGTCTCGTGGACAAAAAAGTGGAACGAGACGTCAAAAACCAAGGGTGTCTACTATTCCGCTATACAGCCTGACATCCAGCGGAAACCTTGGTTTTTTAAATACCCAAAACTAGCCAAAAGAACTGTTTCTTCGCTTTGCAGACTGAGACTTGGACACTCTTGTAGCCCAGTGTTTCTGAATAAGATCCATGTTAGGGACAGTTCCCTTTGTGAATGCGGTCTAGCGGACGGTACTTTGGACCATATATTTTTCTCCTGCTCCTTGAACACCAAATCCTTCGACCTATATAACAAAATTTCTAAATGTAACATTCCTCTCCCAACTAACTTCCATTCCCTCTTATGCCACTTATCTCCCAAAATTATTAATATATTAACAACTTTTTTAAATGAAAATGACATAAAATTGTAATGTAATTGGTGCGTAATAATTATATAAATAATATGTATTATATTAATATGTCTTTGTGCTGTACCTACTTTAGAATATTTATGTTATATTAATATATGTTCTACTAACCCTTGTCCTCGTTTTTTTTACAGCGACTAACAGAACCTGTAGACCTACCACAAAGTATAAAGTCGACGGCCCGCTGCCGCTGCGCTGCCGTCTATACGCGACACTGGCAGAATAGTCGACATCGGCTCAATTGCCAAAGAAAAAAGAAAAAAAAAAAAAACTTATGAAAAATTTCTAAGTAGTAATTTGAAAATTTTGCTAACGAAATATAAAGCCACTGAGCTTAGCACAAGGAAATGCCAAAATATTTGATTTATTCCGGCGGTCTGATCCCCTGAACCCCCTCCTGGATCCCCTGCTAGTTCGTTGTAAGCTGGTTGTTCAAACGAAGAAAGAAAGTAAATAAAAAGATTCCAATGAACTTACTGCAAGAAATCCTAAGAATATTGTCCCTCAACAGCATCACGTGGTCAAATGGCCCTTCACCGATATGCTCTTCTAATTCGCTGACCATCCGCCTGGACTGGCTGTTGAACACATCGAAGAAACCGTTGACCACTGGTGCGCTGAACGCTGGGCCGAGAAGCTTGCGGTGGTGCTTCCATACGGGTACTGGAGAAGTGAACAAAGATATTAATTACTTATGTTTAAACCTTTCTTTTTGCGCTATTATCGCGCTGCTAATATCCTAATTTGGCCGTTTTCGGTAAATCGGCTAAATATTTTTTACAGGCATAAAGTATATATCAGTATATATATACACCCATGCTATAAATCCTTATAAAAGTTTCTGAAACAGTAAGCTTATTGCCGACATTAAAACAACCAGTGTCATAGTAACTATAATATTTCCGCGTCGGAATCCATTTTTTAAATTAATGAAGTGCGCCACACCGATCTAAAATTTGGCGCGTCAGCTGCGTTGTTATCGCGCGGCTCTCTTCTAATACACAGGTAGCTTTTGTCGCGCTACTATCGAGCTACTAACGTCCTAATGTGAAAGCAGCCTTAAGGGGCTTACCGGACCTAAACACAAAAAACGCAAGTTTTAGAAACAATAAAAGTATATGATCAACTGATTGTCTGTGACTTGTCTGTGTGGTGCCGGACTTAAAGAATTGCACCACCCCTTACTTCCCGTGGGTGTCGTAAAAGGCGACTAAGGGTCTTACCGGAGAATGGGCAGCAGCGTTCTCTATTTATTCCACCATCATACCATACTGCGATCGCCAACCCGCCTGCCAAGCGTGGCGATTATGGCAAACCCCCCCCAAAATTGGGGGAGGCCTATGTCCAGCAGTGGACGTCTATCGGCTGAAACGACGATATGATCAACTACAGTAAACAAAGTCAGAAAAATATATGATATTCTTCAGGATATATGCTAGGCAGATAGAGCATTGAAAATATAATAGAACTAATTTGATACGATAGAAAAAAAAATAGGAAGACACCTCTAAAAACTTTCTTTTTACAATGAAAACCATACTAATA
Source organism: Mesoligia furuncula (assembly GCA_916614155.1). Taxonomy (NCBI): domain Eukaryota; kingdom Metazoa; phylum Arthropoda; class Insecta; order Lepidoptera; family Noctuidae; genus Mesoligia; species Mesoligia furuncula. The sequence goes on along the minus strand of OU744813.1, from coordinate 1,805,110 downwards.
TACATACAATCATTCTGATTTTTTGTCAGATTATTCTACAATCTTCTTTCTTCTTTTAATTCTACAATTTTCTTGATTGTACAACTAGTGCATAATGCGTTTATGCCCGAGTTATACACTCTGCTTTTCACTTCGATTGTGAGAAAATGAAACAGGCATAAACTATATAACAGTATTTATCTACACCCATGCTATAAATCCTTATTGCCAAGATTAAAACAACCAGTGTAGTAACCATAATATCATCCAAACGAGTGTTATAATGATGTACTAAATTTCATTATGCGACTCCTTTGCTTTTTGATCCCTTCCTTACTCATTAAACAGCCACATTCTCATTCTTCTTTCACTACTCAATTCGTGGTATCTTTGTGAATTACTAAAATACTAGTGTTTTTTAATTGTTTCGTCCAAACAGTAGATATTTTGTAATAAAATAATTGCTTCATATTTGCAATAAATTACCAGGGTTGTTATCGCACTTCTCTTTCTTTTCTATGCAGTCCGACAGTGACCGCGCTTTAGGTCATGGCAGCCCCTTAAGGTAGTAATTGAATCACCAAGATATAGGACCTGTATCTAGTTTAGGGCCCGCTGTTAAAATCAAAAATCGTCTGTTAGTTGGTGTTTTATTTTGTTAGATTGCTTAATTTAGGGCTCCTGGCTAAATAATAACAGCCACACGGGCGATAAAAGGTAAGCTACGCTTGCTGAGGTCGGTTCATGTATGTGTGACCATTCATAGCACATATACAGGGTTATTGGTAAAACATTAACAACCTCTAAAGGGGTTATTGTACTCATCATTATGAACAACTTTTACTGTGGGACCAAACCTGAAATCGCGGAAAAAAAATCAGCTGTTCCCTACATTTTGACGAGTTGTACGAACATAAATGTAGGGCACAGCTGATTTTTTTTTTCGCGATTTCAGGTTTAATCCCATAGTAAAAGTTATTCATAATGATGAGTACAATGACCCCTTAAGAGGTTGTTAATGTTTTACCAATAACCGTGTATACCCCACCGTGTCTCCGAAAGTACGTTTAGCCGTTGGTCGCGGCTGTCATTCGTAGATCTTTGACTGCGTTGAAAATTTTCGTCGGTTATTAAAAAGAAATTAGTGGTTCCATACATTTTGAACGCGTAGGTTTTGGATGTTTTTTTTTTTTTGTTAACTGACGAATAATTTCTACACTAGAGAGTCTAGAAACGTGTGCTGAATCATTGTTACATCAAATTAATTTCGATTGACTTACCAGATCCTGTAAACAATCCTTGTCCAAGCCACGGGTGGGCAACTTTATATAAGAAATGTTTCTGTAAACAGGCGTTTGCAACAGTATTGGCATCGTCCGGATCTGCAATACCTGAAATTATACCACTCCTATCATTAATAATGTAGACAATTATTATGAAATGTAATCGTCTACTTAACTGATCCATTCTTCAGAAAAAAAAAACCTTAAATAATGTTTCTCCCGCAGAATTATTGTGAATTCTTAAGGCGCTACCTAAATGTAGGTCACCGTTAAACGCTCAGTTTTTTGTCGACCTTTAGGCGTATCCATATAGCCAGTAAAAATTTTGTGTATTTTAGAATGTTCAAAGAAAAGACTTATTTCAAAATATTTCATAAAAATAAAACAGTATCATAATAAAACAATCGTAAAACAGAGCTCTAAATAGTAGATTGTACAACTAGAGCATAATGCGTTTATGCCCGAGTTATACACTAAGCTTTTCATTTCGATTGTGAGAAAATGAAACAGGCATAAAGTATATAACAGTAGGTATTTATCTACACCCATGCTATAAATCCTTATTGCCAAGATTAAAACAACCAGTGTCATAGAAACCATATTATCATCGAAACGAGTGTTATAATGTTGTACTAAATTTCATTATGCGAATCCTTTGCTTTTTTGATCTTTCTTATGTGTTAATGTGGCTGTTTAATGAAACAGCCATATTCTCATTCTTCATTCACTACTCAATTAGTGGTATTTTTATGAATTTCAAAAAAGAATGTTGTCATGGACGCGAGTTTCACTACCACAACGCCGTAATAAAAAAAAACTTATAGGTTATTCGAAGTCACGTCGTATCCCGCCATTTTTATTCGATATTAGTATAGCAAAAAAATATTACATTGTTGTTTACAGAAATGAGTGATACAAGCTTTGATAATCAGCAATTAAACTTTCCATGAATTTACATAGAGTTCTTACAACACCCTTAATGGTTTAGAACCTTTTAAAGAGGATACATATCATGGGTGTAGATAAAGTCTTGTATGCATATAATGTCATATTCATGTGATAGTATTATCACACTCGGCTTCGCCTCATGTGATAAACCCACGTTCGTGTTTTATTACCCCTTATTACAACAGTTGCAAAAATAACTATTAATTATAATTGAAAGTGAAATTCGCCTACGCAGATGAACTTATTAGAGCATGAGAAGTGAAAAATATTTAATTTTTATGCTCTAGTGCCCAGGCCCAACAGCCAGCCACACGCACAATAAAACGTCGCAGATTAAAGTCCTTATTTTATTTAATTTGCCTTAATGTAAATCACTTCCTTGTTTTCTATCGTTAATTTAATAAAACCAGATAAAACAGTTGTCATTTATTATTTAAAAATGTAAAGAAACGTTTTTATGACTTGGCAGTATGAAGTAACTATGTTGAAAGTTAGCCCTTCGACAATCCACCCTCGCCTGCGGCTCGGGGTAAAATAGCTTCTTTTATGCACTAGTTGTACAATCTACTATTATGTCGCATAATTCTCAAAAATTTGAGCGGAAACTATCATATTTTAAGTAATAATAATAAAGGGAATTCAATCAACTAAAAAAATACCGGTCAAGTGCGAGTCGGAGTCTCGCACCGAGGGTTTCCCTGGTACCTAAGTATGTAAATAGTTTATCACGGGATTTTTTTTCTTATATAACTAAAAATTTACGGTTTTCGGATTTATTCCCTTACTTGTGCTACATGACATTGCTTCTTCCCAAATTTCATTATTCTAGGTAGTTCGGTAGTATTCCGTTTTTCCTCAGAATCCTTAAAAATTATTCCACTGAACCATGCATTTATTTATTTGAATTAAATTTGCAAAATATATATTTTGACTGCGGGATTGTTATTAGGAGTAACTTAAGTATGAGGAGCAAATTGTTCTCGTCTATAACCTAGCAACTTATGCCTAAAATGCAGGCAATCTGTCATTATTATATATCAAAATCAAATCAAAATCATTTATTTGCGTAAATAAGGTAGGTACAGAAGGTTCTTAAAGATATATTGATCTCTTATTCTGCCATGAATTTCGGCTTGCTAATTTTACATAAATATTAATTATATATAGAAAATTTTATTAGTTTGAATTGTGCATGCGTTAAATAAATGAGAAGTAAGTAAATTCTATTAAATTCTTTCTAATTTGGAAACAATTAATTATTTATAATATGACAATCATAATTTGATTTTGATTTTAATTTTGATTCTTATTTTTAATCTTCATTTTAATTTTTATTGTCATTTATGTAATATTGTTATTTATAACGAACCTACCTATGGATCCTGAATTAAAAATATTTTATTTATTTATTTATTATTATAATACTACAATTCATGACTTACAGCTTATAATCTAGGAACTCAAGTACACTGTAAAAGCATTAGAATACGCCTGAATTAAATAAAAATTGGAGTGTCGTTATGGTACTTGGTATTTTATTAAACAATTTTATACACACAATATAACTTTTGTTCAATGTGAGTGTGAGATTCGTCTTGGGTTTATACAACTTGTTAGTATAATGAGATCGAGGGGCATAGTAGCTGGTCGCTTGCTGAATATGACTCTTATGCTTGAAGACAAGAATATATTATAGGATTCCAAGATATAAATGCATGGTAAAGTCAGTATCTTATACTTTCTTAAGTATGGGCGACAGGAATCTATTTGTTTCAATCCAATAATATATCCTATAGAATTTATGTTCAAACTTACCATAGTAAGTATCTAATCCAAACTGACCACAAGTCACTCCACCATTTTCCACACAGAATTTCGACATCTTCTCCATAAATAACCATAATCCTGGAAACAAAAGAAAATTTAGCTTGAAAGTTTTCCTCCCACTCTGTGCTCATAACTTGACGATATCGTCAAAGTCACGGGAAACACCTGGATGATGATGACGCACGGAACCGGGAAGTCATCATCTGCTTGCCTTTTCCCAACTATGTTGGGGTCGGCTTCCAGTCTTACCGGATACAGCTGAATACTAGTATTTTAAATGGAGCGACTGCCTATCAGACTTTCACAACCCAGTTACTGGGTAATACAATACCACTTGGTAAGACTGGTTGTCAGACTTTCGGGCTTCTGACTACCCGTAACGACTGTCAAAGATCCATGAATGTCAGCCGGGACCAAAGGCTTAACGTGCTTTCCGAGGCACGGAGGGGCTGAAGAAAATGAAAGAAGAAGTACTGGGGACTCTACGAGCAATGACTGATCCAGTAAGTGAGATGTTGAAGCATATTTATTTATACGTAAGCTACATAGACAGCCTATAATGTTCCCACCGCTGGGATACAGGCCTCCTCTAAGTGAGAGGATATAGGCCGTAATCTACCACGCGGGTCCCGTGCGGGTTGGAAGATGTCACTACTCTTCCATTTTTTGGTTCAAAGAACATGCTGGTTTCCTTACGATGTTTTCCTTCATCGTTTTGAAAGCAGTGGTGATGAAATAATTTACAAAGCACATGTCTAGAATCGAACATACGACCAAGTAATAAAGTACTACAACCTATTTATTACTACTCGTGAGTCACTGTCATTATCACTGGGCTGCCACTGTTCTGACGATTGTGCTTACAACAGTTTTTTTTTTTCATTAAATTAAGAACTACATCAAGGATTGTCACACAAGTGGTGAAGACAGGCGACATCACCGAGACGGGCCCATGAAACGCATTGTCGCCACCCGCGTGACCTTTTGTGTGCTTAAACTAAAATAAATAAAGTCTGACAGGTTTGGAGTTGGGACTCGTCCTTCATCACTGGTTGGCAAAATTGAAAAATAACCAGGAGTTACCGACATAGCTTGCAGAGGAAGCAAGCTGAAGTGATAGTGGGCTGCAATGTTTGCCGAAGGACCGATGGCCGGTGATGTACTTGAGTCCTGAAGTGGAGACCGCGTATCGGTAAGCGTAATGCGAACGCCCCTCAGCTATTCGTAGAGGGACCGACGACGACAAAAGCGGAGGACATTATGGCGCATTATGGCGCACAATGGGGGAGGCCTATGTCCAGCAGTGGTCTGCGACAGGCTGAGTTGATTGATTGATTTAAAGGTTTAAGTGACTGAGAACCAAAATTAAACACCCGCGTCACAGCTGAAAGTCGATTTAAAATAACTACGTACCTACCTCTAGAACTAGTAGCCAACATATGCGTATGTCCAATGAAGGGCAAAGCCCCTGGGTACTCCGGTGGCAAAGGGTGCTTCGCCTTAGGCCTCCAAGAGAGCCATAATATGACAGCACAGACCACGAGCAAAATCAAAGAAATGAACATGACTGATTACAGAGTGTATTCTGTACTATACTAGCTTAAGTCAATCTTGGGTTTAACTTATAGCCTGCGTTTACGCATAAAAATCGCGGTTAAGTGGCAGTCAAGATCTTTCGAAGAGGGTTTCATACTTCCGCTTGAGAGACCACCCGCGCGCGCGCACCTACCGCGTGCCCGCCCCGGCATGACTTTATCGCGAGCGCGCGACAAATGTGTGAACAAACGTTATTTAATGAATTTCGTTCTGAGAATTTTGCTTAAACTTGATGTTTTTTAATGTGCATAGGTAACTGCAGTTTCCTCATATGTGATAGAATAATTTTACCTATACCAATATTTTAAGACATAATAGCTGCAATCAAAGTTCCCAGTGTTAATTTAGCTGCCACAAAAACTTCGTTAATATGAGTCGTTTAGTGTATGTTAGCTGAAGTGACGTCAACCCTGCTTCCTCATTCAAAACAGGTAAACCAGTGTTAGGGTTTTGGAATATAGTCAGAAAAATAAGGCATAATAGCTGCACAAGGAAAGAAAGAACTGAACTCTAATGCTTAAAAAGTGTTGAAACTGCGATAAAAAAATGCGTGTAAGCTGGAGTTGCTCATGTCATATTATCTTCCAAGCGAAAGAAGATAATGATTATAAAATATAGCTGAAAATTAAGGCATAATAGCTGCCATAGGCAGCAAAATTTTCAAATATCTAGGCCATGTAATTTCTATGTAATAAACAAAAAACAGTTTTCTCGCCAAAAAATGCAAATTATTGCTTCGGAGCTGACTGAGAGCCGACTGAACTTTAATGGAACTATGAATATTGTAATATTAAAAAGTAGATTCTTATCAACTTTAGACGAAGAGTCCTCTCTTCGTACTATTTTTTTTTTTATTATTATTTCTTCAAAATTTTGATAAAAGTTTTCACAAATCCGAGCTTGCTCCCACGCAAGTGATGCACGTGACAAGACTTGATCTGTTGAGGTTCAAGTTTCCCAAACGTGACGGACAGAAAATACACTTTATACATTCATTAAAAGTTATATGTATTGTGAGTGAAGTAAAATAAAAGTCAAAATAGAAATTATAATATCTGTTTTATTTAGAAACATTATCATTATCTTTAACTTTCTGTTCTTACGCAACAATTACTCTCTATAAAAAGTCTTGTTTCAAAATTCTTATTCATTATTCAATTACTATCACATTTATATCGTAATCGGACTCTAGCGATGATGGTAAGCTTACTTCCTCTTCAGAACTTGCACTATTCTTAAAATTTCGTCTTTGTCGCCTCGCTTTTGTTGTTTTTTCAGCGTTTCGCTGCTTTTTTTTTTTAATTCTTTATTTATTTACAGGGTTTTTCCTGTAAAGAATATGCCACCCCGATTATTGAATACAATAAATATAACAAACTAACCTACCCGCAACCTTGTACCCATAATAATAATATGATATAGTGTTCTGGCCTCATCTGACGATGGTGAGGCCAGGATGCTATTATAGTTATTGCTACATTAAAATTATTGTCAAAAGCTTGACGTCTTCGGACTCCAATACGACTACATTCCGTCAAGATATGATGCACATCTTCTATGACTCCACACAATTGGGTGAATCAACTTTGCCCATTATAAAACCAAAACTATGGGGAGGAACGTGGCCGGATTGGAGTCTCAAAGTCATCACAATTGCCTATTCATCATTTTGCCTATTCATCCTGCCCTCGCTGAACCAGAGAACACGAGGAAGCGATGGCTGAATCGTCCTGTACCAAATGCCCTTCGTTAGAGATCTTTGGATACTCTTTCCTAAGATACAGACAGGTTATCTGCCTAGTTTAGGAAAAGGGAGTCCTATGACCCCTGTTATTGTTGTACTGGATCTAATTTATAACATTTTAGTTTATAAGACAACTCTGTATGCCATGTACAAAACTACTTATAAATAAATTCATTATTTATTATTATTATTTGATCAAAATATTCTGCCAGGATTGAATACGTTGTTTTGTCTTTAAAGTTCCCTTTGTCTACTCTAGCTAATATATTACTTTTCTATTATTCTCTTTTACAAGCTTCTTCTGGTTATATATTAATTCTTGTAGAGCCTTTTTTCTTGCCTCTGCTGTTATTTTTTCTTTGTCCTGCTGAAGCTGGACCAAAAAAAAAATCCAAAACTAAAGACCAGAAAAATCCTAAAAGATGTTTTGTCGTCTAATAATATCGGGGGCTTACGTATTTCAAGGTCGACGGTGCTTGTACATCAACAAGAGTTTTATTTTCAGCCACAATAGACTAATTTCCGAGGCAAAGAGCTGAGTTCACATTTGAAAATGTTTGCTGCACTGTCACGTCGGAAGGGGATTGTTGCACAAGTGGATGTAGAACAAGTATTTTCTTTCAACTACGAAGTAATGTTATCATTAATCACTACAAAACCGATCACAAAAGACGTATTTTTTGCTTAGAAACAATACAGTGCAGAAATGTTGTATGAAATCTGCAGTTTTTTATTTTTTATTTAGATATAAATTTACAACATAGGTTTAATGTCTCCCATTAAGTTTAATATAAAATGTATGCATTAGATCAAAAAGATACTGGCTGAAAATAAAAATCGGCTGAATAAAACCGACTTGGTGAAAAAAAAAATTAAATGGCGCGCATTTTGTACCATTGTAAAACTTTGATACTACATATTTAGCAAGAAAAGTTTAAAGAAATGGAAATAGACAGCGATAGCGATATGAATGCAACTCCAGAAAGTATAAAAACAGCTGCAAATGAAATTGATACTTAATAACTTTTTGCCGCAACAGTCGCGAGATAAATATTTAAAAGCTTAGGAAAACTTTGTTTTCATTAACTTGAGTTTTTATTTTGAGTAGGTATATTTGTCACGGTAGGTAGATTGGTAGTTGAAAGAAAAGTAGATTACGCACCTTGCTAAAGTGAGTAATTAATGCCCCGTATTAATTTAGCGCTCTCGCTTGCGCTCGGGCACCAACATAATAACTCTCGTGCATTAATAACTCACTTGGCGCTCGATGCAACAATCTACTATTGTTGCACTTGTAAACATCGTCGGAGTAATGTTTATACAGTTTAAGGAGGCATCACTGTGGGTGATTTTTGGCAAAGGGATAACTCCTTTGCGTGTATTGCACGTAGAGAAGAGTCATCAGAACAAGGGCCAGAGGTAAACGTGTCCTTCACCACTGTAAGAGACTGTCCAGATAGAGTTAAACTGGCAGAAAGCTTTCGTCTGGACGCGAAGGGTCAAAAGGTAGATAATTCCAGAATTAGGGGAGATGACATTCTCTCAGTGAAAATATTATCCTGTACATAATCTTCGGCGTCAATAATTATCAGCATCAGCCACGTCAATAGCTTTATTTGCGATATTGTTTTCCTGAGCAATTGTTTGAACACCTACTGGAACACAATCTTCCAGACGGTCAGTCTCAGATTTCATTGTTCTATGTTAATTTAATATTAATCTATACAAATAAAATTTGAAGTCCTGACTGACTGACTGATATATCAACGCACAGCCTAAACCACTGGTTCTAGAGACATGAAATTTGGAGTGTGTTTTTTGTGAAGAGTAGGTATCTACTAAGAAAGAGTTTTTCGAAATCCCACCCCTAAGAGAGTGAATGGGGGGGGGGGGAATTTCACGCGGACGAAGTCGCGGGCAGGAGCTAGTGTTTTATACACATAGACCTTCCGGAAAAAAATCTATAAATGATCAAACCGCCGTTGAAAATCCGTTGGTTAGTCTAGAAGATCAACGCGGTCACTGACACGAAAAAGTACTTTAATTATTCATAATATATTATCATTTCTATAATAGCATGTAAAAGTTCCATAAAATAAGAGTGACCCTTTCTGCATAATCAGCCTATAACGTCCCAACTGCTGGGACGCAGGCTTCTCTCTGTGAGAGGGAGTGGGCTGGAATCTACCACTCGAGCCCGATGCGGGTTGGTAGATGTCACATCTTCGAATTTATGGTTCTAGAACATGCCGTTTCCTCACGATGTTATCCTTCACCGTTTTGGGAGCAGTGATGATAAAATTGATCTTATCGTTATACGAATTGTAAGTGACATTCAACCTTAGGGCAATGTGGAATAATCCTTACCGAGACCTAACACTTAGCCAGAATTCAAATTCCTACGTCGTTGCATAGATCTTGAGAAAAACCTCTGTGACAGACAGACAAGAAAGTGATATTTTATTTAAAACTTTCGTTTTCCTTCGCTGGTTGAAAACCTAAAAATGTTCTCACTACTCAAGAAAACATACAGTAAGGTTTGTTCAGTGCTTGACCTAACAAGTTTACTATTCAAAGTTTGTTTTGCTCTTGAGCTAGCGTACGTTGCAGTAGTTTCGCGGCATCCTACGAAATCATTGCTATGAAGTGGTCAGCAGTGTGTAAGTGGTAATGTGGACTCAATATTATTTGGATCTGTTACTTACCTCCTACATCAAACTTACAAACTTTACCTCTTTCATCATCATCATCTGCCTAGCCTTTTCTCAACCATGTTGGGGTCGGCTTCCAGTCTACCCAGATGCAGCTGAATACCAGTATTTTATATGGAGCGACTGCCTATCTGACCTCCACAACCCAGTTACTGGGTAATACGATACCCCTTGGTAAGACTGGTTGTCAGACTTTCGGGCTTCTGACTACACGTAACGACTGTTAAAGATCCGATCCACGAATGACAGCCGGGACCAACGGCTTAACGTGCTTTTCGAGGCACGGAGGGGTCACGATATGTACAGATGGTCACCCAGTGTTGTTTCCAACCGCGGCAAGCGTAGCTTAACCTGACGATCGACAAACTTTACCTCTTTATAATAATCTTATTAGATTTATTTACATGCATGAAATCTTAAATATAAAGGAAAAAAGGGTAGAGCACAATGGACATCAAAAAATTTCTCCGCATCGCTGTCAGCGGGAAAAGTGCGCAAAAGGCTGGCAGCGTTGCTTCGTTAAATGGCAATGCTGATTCTTTAACCTATAAACAGGCCAGCCCTCTGATCACGAGAAGAGTCGACCAACGAAATACTCAATGAGCACTCGGAACGGCCCTAGTTTTTTAACCCCAAATGGCTCAAATTTAACTTTAAATATTACTGTAGTTATAAGTTCGTTATAAAGCCGCTAGGGTTGGTTTAAATAATGAGACGACCCGAACATGATTAATTATGTTTTTGCTAGTGTTCTTAAGTAACTTTTTAGAACTTTATATCCTGCTTATGCATATGAAGTTTCATTAAAATTGGTTCATTAACTTCGAAAAACAAGGGTTTGTTTTGTATGAAATGCCGTACTTCGTAAACGCTCTTAAAGATGATTTTAGAAAGCTAAATAAATAAATATCTTTATTAAAAATACATATAATAAAATTGTACTTTAAGTTTACAATTTTTGGAATTATGGTAGCTAATAGATAACAAAGGGATTCAAGTGCTAATGCATAATGTCCTAATGTCCTCCTGAAGAGTAAAGTTAATATGACATTAACTCAGTATTCCAATGGGGGTATTGAGAACAAGTTCCAATTTAACATGCTTAAATGCAGTGTTCAATGTTTGAAAAAAATGATAGTGGTCGCCTTTCTTTTAAAATCAGGTTGGTGGTAAAATAAAGTGGAGATTTGCATTAAAATTAATAAAAGTATGTCTCAAAAGTGTAAAAATAAATGTTTTATGACTTATGTTAGTTAGTCTATAAAAAGTAAGGACATTATATATTTTTTCTGAATAAATTATTTCTATAGATTTTACTTTCAAAAGACAATGACAAATATTAGATTGTTTTTTTTAATATCAACATACCTATTTGTAATACATTAAAACATTCTACAAGGTCTTTAGAACCACGTATAAATTCTTCATCATGCTAAGTAGGTACATAGCAGTTTTACATACATACATAAACTGGCGCCTTTTTTCCATGAAGGTAGATGGAAACTACAGAACGCCAGCTGCTACGATCCTTACATACTCCATTTGCCTCGTTTACGTTCATAAATCTGGTCATACACGCACGCCGCTTGCGATTACTACGCATTTTTTTTTTATTTGAAATGGGTTTGCTCTTGACTCTAGTCTAGGTCAGAGGTGACAGAGACAAAGTCGACGATGGAATGGGCTTACCCAGAAGAAGCCTGTTCACTCTTACTTTGAAGAGATTCGGGTTGTATGCGCTCGGAAACACAGTCGCAGGTAAAGAGTTCCACTGTTTTGCTGTGCGCATTATAAAAGACATTTGAAAACGCTTAGTGCGAATTGGTGGAATAGCAACTAGGCAGGGATGGTAACTTGCAGTGCGTCTGGATGACGCACTGCAAAAGGGCCGCAGGGCTGAAGGGGGCCGGTGGAATGAGGTCGTGGAGTTCTTGGGCACACTCACCGAAGTACAATCTGTAGAAGACCGACAAGCAGGCAACCTTGCGGCGATGAGCCAAGCTGTGAAGCTTGGCATCCACCAGTTCTACGTCGCCAATGAGCCTCTTAGCTCTGCGTTCCACCGAGTCAAGTGCGGCAAGTTGGTATTTCGCTGAGCCATCCCAAAGGTGGCTGCAATACTCCATGCAGGATCGGACTTGCGCTTTGTATAGGGTTAAAAGCTATCCAGGCGTAAATTATCGCTTCACCCTATTTAGGATGCCCAGCTTCTTGGCCGTAGTTTGGGCTTTGTACTCGATCTCTGTATCTGATCTTTCTGAAGAACATCACCAAAAAGTGAATAAGGTCTGTGTATGTCCTTCTAGGGCGTTCCCACCCGGTTTTCCACTATAGATCTGCCTTGTAAAAAAGTTGTTTACCAGCAGCATAGCAGTTTTTTTTTTTTTAATCAAAAGTCATTTATTCAAATTAGGCTGAGAATCAGCACTTTCCGAACGTTAAAATTATATTAGATGGTCCCCCAAAACACCAGCCCTTCACCACTTTCTAGTGCTTTCGTAGAGAAGAAGAAGGGGCGCAAGAAACTCCAGCACAGCACAGCACCTAATTAATAAACAGTAGGTTAGGTAATTAAATAATAATTACTTACGCAGTGGACGTCTATCGGCTGAAACGACGAACGACGACGTAAAAAAAGGTTTCCTCCAAATAAGAGGAATACAATTTTTAAATCGATGTTGTTATTAGCCTAAATACTTGTTTACAGAGTATAAAATTAAGCGCACATTACAGCCGTAAGGGGCCGCAACGCAACTCATTTTCATACAAATAAGTGCGGTTCGTCCCGCCTCTAGTCATGTAGTGTGCGTTGGTTCCTAGAAAATACACGAAAGTGATGAAGAAGGATCTCGCAATCCGTTACGTTTCGGCCCGCACCAATCTGTGTTAGCTTTTAGGTAACTATTGCTACGTCTGCTTACACTCAAAGAAGAATAACATTGATTAAATGAATTTAAAACATTAATAAAATGACATAAGACAGTCCCCCAAAATGGCCGCCCTTCACCACTTCCCAGTCCTTTAACTGGGAAAAACTGGCGCAACAAGCTCCCCATCAGCACAGCTGTCTGTTAAAGTTAAGAGTAAACTAGTCGCGAGGTCGAACTCACTGGTGGTCATGGCCAAAAAGCACGCTGTCTCACCTAGCTTCGTGTCCGACTAAGCTAGTATGAGTGATGACCAGTTAGACGGTAGTCTACACGAACAACGTCTAGTTCTCACGCACAGAAACACCGTTCCGAACTGATAGACGCATAAAAAAATTCGTAAAGTTCTTCGGAAAATCGAGTTTTATGTAAAAACCACTGCATAAATCAATTACAAATAAAGTTTATTGAAGATTTTACAGTTCTTTTATTACTTATTTACACCCAAAGTTACGTTAAAAATGGCAAGAAAAACGAATCTTTGTTGGCTCATAACTTTTTAATGGCTTTTTATTAGGGTTCCGTAGTCAACTAGGAACCCTTTCCGCCTTATTACAAAACGAGATCTAATTTTAGACCTAGCCTAAACCTTCGAACCAGTTACTCTATTTTGAACTTTATTCCGACAAACGTAAATTTCTTAATGCAAAATTGACAACTTAGACTCGGGTTTAACGTCAGTTTTTGTAATAAGAACTTTAGCTTCGTCGGATTATAGTTCGAAATTTAAAAATGGCTGGATGGTTTAAACCTGGGTCTAAAGATAAATCTTGTTTTGTAATAAGGCCGTTATAGTTTCGCCATGTCTGTCTGTCCGTCCGTCTGTCTGTCCGTCCTCGCTTAATCTCTGTGACCGTTAGCACTAGAAAGCTGAAATTTGGTAACAATATGTATATCAATCACGCCGACAAAGTGGTAAAATAAATTTTTTGAAAATATTTTTTTTTAGGGTAGCTCCCCTACATGTGAAGTGGGGATGTTTATTTTTTTCGTCGTGTACCCCATCGTGTGGGGTATCGTTGAATAGGTCTTCTAAAATGATTTGGGGGTTGCTAAAATTATTTTTAAATTTAATGCTCCATTTACGAAATATTAAACTTTAAAGTGCATATTTTTGTTCCAGTAGGGCGTCCCCCCTCTAAAACCTAAACTGCTGGCTTGAAAAATCTGGAAAAATTCACGATGATAGTGCATTTCATGAACTTTAAAGGAAAAGTATAGCGGTTAAGATAACTTTATTAGTTTAGCAGTAATAGTTGTTGAACTTGGGTGTTGGATAATTTTGTACCAAATACAAAATCCTTAGCATTAATCCTTTAAAGTGACTAAGATGAAGTAGTTGCTTGTTTATAATGGGTAAAGACTTGCATTGAAAAACAAAATATGAAATTTTTTATTTTTTTATTTTAATTATTTTATATTCAGACGATTTAATTTTTTTACGTACTACATTGTGATAACGGGCTACTACGGAACCCTACACTGTGCGTGGCCCGCACTTGGCCGGTTTTTTTACTATTGCTTCGGTACATACAACATTAATAATAAGACAAAACGATAGCATGTTTAACTTTCGATGCATAATGTCAAACAGTGGAGTAATACTGGAAAAAATATCGACTAGTGGCACCTTAAGAGAACTTGATTATTATTATAATACAATCCTTTTAAAATTCTCTTATTTTGGCCTTGTGTAAGTAAAAAACATTTCGCAAGTGCAAGGAGATTCAAGGGCACCGTTGGTACATAAAAAGAGGACCTAAACGCTTCGATGAATTCTTGATTAAACAGTAAACGTTTGTTCTTCGAGCCAGAGTCTCACAATGCTTAGTGTGTTGCTGTTGTGTGTGGCTTGGTGTGCTTTCGCTGTGCTGGTGTGGAGAGCATACTCGAAGAAGTCTGTGCATCCACTGCCGCCGCCGATGCCCGGTGGTGTCCCGATAATTGGGCATACGCATTTGATCAGAGGAGATACTGCAAGTATGAAGACAAATTAATCTTTACTTCTTTATAAATTCCCTGGAATTTCTCAGTAGCAGCCCGAAATCTTGATGTATGCCCAGTTAATGTCAAAATGACTTAAACATAACATGCAGGTAATTCAATTTTTCAATTTAGTTATAATAATATTATTGTGGCTTGTATTTTATTCCTTGGTAACTAACATAATTTTTAAAAACGGAACCCTATTACTAAGACTTCGCTGTCTGTCCGTCTGTCCGTCTGGCCGTCTGTCCGTCTGTCCGTCTGTCCGTCTGTCCGTCTGTCCGTGTGTCCGTGTGTCCGTCTGTCCGTCTGTCAGTCACCAGGCTGTATCTCAAGAACTGCGATAGCTAGACAGTTGAAATTTTCACAAATTATGTATTTCTGTTGCCGCTATAACAAGAAATACTAAAAACAAAATAAACTAAATATTTAAGGGGGGCTCCCATACAACAAACGCGATTTTTTTGCCCTTTTTTGCTCGATATCAAAAATGGCAACAGGTAGGCACTTGAAATATTCACAAAATACTCAGTTGTATTTTAACTTGAATAATAAATAATAAAATTAAAATAAAATAAATATTTAAGGAGGGCTCCCATACAACAAACATGTTTTTTGGTACGGAACCCTTAGTGTGCGAGTCCCACTCGCACTTGGCCAGTTTTTTTTCAATCTTTTTGAATTTCTTATTAGTAGTCTGGTGTCTGGATTTTTGCATGGCCGTGTTCCAACTATGTTGGGGTTGGCTTCCAGTCTAACCGGATGCAGCTGGATGGCAATATTTTAAATGGAGCGACTTCTTATCTGCCTGGTTATTGAATCAAAAGTCTTTGGCTGAGAAACAGCACATTTTTCAACGAAAAAAACAGTTCCCCAAACCGCCCACTTGACCAATTCCTGGACCAAGTGCTGGAAAGAACTTCCCAGCAACGCATCTATGTATTGAGTAAAGAGAACTTGGTGCTATGCAGTAGGGAATAAATAGGTTTGCCCTCTATTTTATAGGTCATATATATTACTGACGCATTGTACGTCTTTTTACGCCTCACCTTGCCTTCGGGCAATAGAGTCATTAATTTTGCTTATCTTGATCTCTACTGTTTATGGGCCAATCAGAACTTGATTTCTTCAGTCTTTTTTTTACTAGCTGTTGAGACCGCTTCACTCAACATCGAAGCGCGCTGGCTGCAGTAAACGAGTGGTGCGGGCCCGGGACAGTGGGTGTCAGCCGGCCGACGAAGGTCGAGCGCAGGCTCCCGCGCCTCACCGCCACAACAGTCAGCTGTTACTCACCTTCATGCATGACTGCGCGTTTTATTAATTACCACATAATCACTTTTTTACTTATTGTACTAAATTTTATAACTATATTTATACTTTTTGTACTATATTGTTATTGTACTTTACGTCCACATTTCGCCAATTATTTTTATGTCCCATGTATGAGGGGACGAGCCTATTGCCATCATCAGCAGGGCACGAATCCAGACTCCCTGCTACTACTGAGAAATTCTTGATAGGAAATTCTTCTTCTTTGCCCGACTTGGGAATCGATCCTAGGATCACTATCAGCAGTAGCACTTGCAACAACTAGACCAACGTGGCAGTCATTATTCTGATGATCATTAATTAAATGTTCTCTCTTTCTAGAAATATGGGATATACTGAATACTATGAGTGTGGAGTGCATGCAAAATGGCGGTGTTATGTATGCGAAGTTTGGGACACAGATTTATTACAGTAAGTTGTCATTTTCTCTTCCGTCATCATAATCTTCCTGACCCATGTTACTTGTGGTCGGCGCAACATGTTTTCTTTTTCCATTCTCCCCTGTCAACCATCACGCTATCATTCACTCCCTTCTCTTTCATATCATTCTTCACACTGGTAACAGGAGTCGTCATAATCATCCTCTCCTTGCCCCATGTTACTCGGGGTCGGCGCAACACGTTTTCTTCTTCCATTCTCCCCTGTCAACCATCACGCTATCATTCACTCCCTTCTCTTTCATATCATTCTTAACACTGGTGACAGGAGTCGACATCATCATCCTCTCCTTGCCCCATGTTACTCGGGGTCGGCGCAACACGTTTTCTTCTTCCATCCAGAGGGTTGGCTAAGCGAAGGTTCGTTGCTCGAATTATTGCCAGGTTACACAGGCTCCAGAACGTTCTCACAATCAAACAAAAATGGCGGTGTCGTCATTTACACCAAAAGCACGTGGCATTTCACTGTTAGTGAACCAAATATAGCAGACGCAGACAGCCTTTTAGTAAAAATTAACAGTGAAATTGCTATTCTAGGAATCTATCGATCGTCATCTTTCCACAATACTGATAACTTCACTACCTCTTTAGATACCACACTGAATCAGTTAAAGGATTACGCTACAGTATTTGTAGCTGGAGATATAAACATCGACATATGTACCCAAATTCACAGCAAAAACGCGGATTATTTGTGTATGATGGCGACACACGGTCTTCTTCCAGCAATAACTAAGCCGACTAGAGCAAGTGCTTGTCTAGATCATATTTTTATGAAGTCCATAAATAAAACTTCGGGAGCAATATGTAAATGTTCTATCACGGATCATGACATAGCGATGGCTATGACATGCCTAAAACACAATCGATCTTCCTCCTCCAGACCCAGATGGAAAACTAAAATAGACGAAGAAGCCGTTGTCGCTGAGATAAATAATCTGTCTTGGACTGAAGTCCTTAACCATGAATGTACAAACTCTGCCGTTAATGCTTTTATTGGAATTATCACAAATATCATTAAAAAACACTCCCACAAAGTTCGAACAAGCCGAAGCAAATATAACATCAAACCCTGGATCACCCCAGGCTTAATAAAATGCATGCGACACCGCGACAAACTCCACTTAGCATCACGTACCCACCCTGATGATCAAATGCAGCGACTCGTATACACCCGCTATAGAAACTTCTGCAACAATCTGCTACATAAATTAAAAACAGAATACCACAGTAATTTAATCGAGACCAACCGCGCTGACCCTAAGAGACTTTGGAAGTGTATAAAATCTATATATAGCGACAAAAAAACATCAACCGATGCTTCGAAGTTAGTCACAAATACAAACAACCCCACAGAAGCACTCAACAAATGCAACGCCTATTTCACTTCATTAGGCAAAAATCTGGCTGATCAAATTCTAACAAGAATCTTTGAAACCCAAGCGTCTGTTGCCGATAATTATAGTCCAAATATTACCTGCCCGCACACATTTTTCTTGCACCCAACTGATGAAGATGAGATAAATAGCCTTATATCCCAACTCAACAATGACAGTGCTCCTGGGCCTGATAATCTAAATGTAAGATTAATTAAAAAAATTAAATCTACTGTCATCGTACCTCTAACCCATATATTCAACCTAAGCTTGGGGACTGGAATTTTTCCGGACCGATGGAAAGTAGCAGCTGTCAGCCCAATTCACAAAAATGGAGCAACAGAAATTCCCGATAATTATAGACCAATAGCCCTACTGCCTATATTATCAAAGCTACTCGAAAAGATTGTAAACAGAAGACTAACAAATTTTCTCGAAAAACATAATTTAATTTCCGACAAGCAGTTCGGCTTTAGGAGGGGTAGATCAACCGAAGACGCAGCTAGGCTATTAACTAACTCTGTATCATCAACTGTAGATAAAGGAGAACATTCCATGGGGGTTTTCTTAGATTTGGCAAAAGCCTTCGACACGATTTCGATAGAACTTCTGCTCAAGAAACTGGAAGCCGCAGGCATACGTGGTACTCCCCTGGATTGGTTCAGAAGCTACCTATCTAATAGAAGGCAATTTGTCAAACTCGGTGAACTGTCTAGCAGCCTCCTCTCCATCGATTTTGGAATCCCGCAGGGCAGCACACTCGGACCAACTCTTTTCTTACTCTACATAAACGACATCCTAAATCTTTCTATCACCAATGCTGAATTAATAGCCTACGCAGACGATACAGCGATCTTATTTCATGGTGGGTCCTGGGATCAAGTATACAGCCATGCCGAGAAGGGACTACGGATTGTGGCTAAGACTCTAGATAAAAACCTGCTGACCTTAAACGTTAAAAAAACAAAGATAATAACATTCTATAAATCCAAAGCATCTGAACCCCCTCCACACCTAAGTCTCAAATTTCATACTTGCAACAATAGCCTCCACCCTCAAACTACAAACTGTTCATGTACCGTAATCGACCGCACTCAATCCATGAGATATTTAGGAATTACCTTAGACGAGAACTTATCTTTTAAACATCACATACACTCACTCTCTGGACGAGTAAGGAAACTTATTCATATAATGAAAAAACTACGTGACTGCACACCCATCCCCATACTCCGCACTGTCTACCTTGGTCTTTGCCAGTCGGTCCTTCAATACGGAATCTCCGTCTGGGGTGGTGCTGGCAAAGCTGCATTTATCGAAGTCGAAAGAGCACAAAGAGCCGTCATTAAAGTAATGCTCAAGAAGCCTTTCTTGTTCCCAACCAACAAACTCTTCAGTGACTTCCCGGTTCTCCGTGTTCGACAGCTGTTTATCCTCAACGCAATACTTCACATTCATAGAAATCTAAAATTCAGGACAGATTACCAAGAAATAATGTCAAAGCGCACAATCAGAATTCCCATTCCCCAAGTAAACTCTCTTATGGCTAGACGTTCCCCGAACTACTTATTTCCACGCATTTATAACAATGCCATAAGGTGCTGCAACATAATAGACCTCAAAATATCCCTGTGCAAAAACGAAATAAAGAAATGGCTTTTTACTCTCTCCTACGACGAAACAGAAAATATAATTTATACCTAAGTAAGCAACATTTAACAGACTGCAACATTAAACAAACTACAACATTAAACACACTAAATATACTCGCTCGCTCTCGCTGACGTCCACAACACACACACACACACACACCCTCACACACACACCCTTACACACACACACACACACACACACACACACTCTAACACATTCACACTCTCTTTATTTCGTAAAATTGATTTATTATAATTTATTAGATTTTTGTTGATTTATATCTTGTGAGTTTCGGTATTATTACTCATTATTTTGTTATTTAATTGATCTCACAATGTTGATTTTATTTTGTTTAGTTTGATCTCACGCTGATGGCAATGTATATTTATAAGTTATTATTTTATTTTATTTTTATTTTATATTATATGATTTTAATTTAATTGATTTTAGTTTAGTTACATTTTGGTTTTTGTTTTCCTGTCTTGCAATAAATCCCTATGCAAAAATTGCTATTTAATTGATCTCACACTGTTGGTTTTACTTTGTTCAGTTTGATCTCACGCTGATGGCAATGTATACTCTAAGTTTATTTATTTTTTTAATATTTTATTTTATTCTAATATTATTTTAGATTAGTTATTTTTTTTTTTTAGTTTCTCTTTCCCTGTCTTGTTATAATTACTATGCACTATGTACCACTTTAAAAATGTCGTAACACTGACTCCCAAGATACAGGCAATCGCCTAGTTTGGGGGTCACCGTCTATTCTCTCCTTGTACCGATAATTGTGACTAATAAATAATTTTGATTTTTTTAAATTTTGAATTCTCCCCTGTCAACCGTCACGCTATCGTTCACTCCCTTCTCTTTCATATCATTTGTCACACAATCCATCCATCTTTCCTTTGGCTTCTGCGCTTATACTGCTTACAGACACATGTACAGTGTGTCTGTATACTTGACTATCACAAGTAAAGCGCACGTCCTATAAAAATATGAATTCAAACAATTATAAGTACCTCTTTTTAAAATAAGTTTAGAGTCCATTGTCAGAACTGAATGCTATTTTTTTCATTAACATACTAATGTGCTTTTAATTAAAATTCATTACTTAAACTCGTTTCATTAACAATGTCAGAAAATTTTTTAATCACTGGAACTCGAAAACATAATACGGAACTTTTATAATGTATTTAAAATTAATTTGTTGTTGAAATATTCTGTGAAGTTAAAATTTTATTAGGACTTTTGCCCACATAGGATAGACTGAATGATGATGAAGCTTTGTGTGGTATGTTGCAGTGGTAACGGATCCTGAAGACGCTTTAACAGTAGCCAACACATGCTTACACAAGCATTTCATTTATGACTACGTGAGAACTTGGCTCGGGAATGGACTACTTACTTCTTCAGGTGAGTCCTAGTCTAGATAAACCATTTAAGGTGCTCTTCTGAAGGCTACTGCAAGCGCAACGTCACCAAATCGCAATGACAGACTAGCGACACCACTGGTTTCTATGTAACTCTATGAAAACTTATCTAAGATTCTGTATTCAAATCTATACTAATATTATAAATTCGAAAGTAACTCTGTCTGTATATCACCTTTTGACGCCTAAACCACTGAAAGGATTTCGCCAAAATTTGGCAGAAAGATAGATTGCAATTCAGGGAAGGACATAGGATCGTTTTTATCGACATACCTCGCGGGCAAAGCCGTGGACGGGAGCTAGTATAGTCTAAAATAACAAACTAGGCTCCTCAAAACTGATGGAACGGGTTGGTTATTATTAAAGTTGACTATAGTTAACAAGCCGTGTGCAAAATTTCAAAGTTCTAGAACCATCGGTTTAGGCTGCACGTTATCCGGTAGTGAATGAATTTAATATTTTTATTAAGTCGAATGCTAATTCGTTGTAATCGTAATTTCAAATTCATAAAATAATTTTAAATATAAAAACGGCATTTCTGGAAACACATATGACTAAAGAAGTGATAAATATAAATGGTGATAGATGGAGAAGACAGGCAGTTGAAGGCCAAGAAAAAGATGGATAGATTGTGTGACGAAAGATATGAAAGAGAAGGGAGTGAATGATAGCGTGATGGTTGACTAGGAAGAAGGAAACGTGTTGCGCTTGCGCTGCCCACCGCACCCAAGGGCAGGAAGATAAAGATAATTCTTTTAATAACAGGAGCATTATGGCAACGTCACCGCAAGCTGTTAAACCCAGCTTTCACCGTGCCTGTGATACACAATTTCCTTGGGATTTTCAATCATATGTCCAAGCAGTTTATAAGCGAACTAGAATCTCATGCTGGGAAGGGATCCTTCAAGATCACCCCTTACTTGAGGCTCATCGCTTTCCAGACTTTCAGCAGTAAGTGTGAATTATTTATTTGTATTTTAACAGTAATCAGTTTTATTCGTCTTTTTAGGGTTCCGTAGTCAAATGGCAAAAATGGAACCCTCATAATTCCGCCCTGTCCGCCTGTGCTTCTGACCTTGTATCCGTGTTCGTATATTTCACAGGTATTTTTTCAGTGCATGTAGATTACCTTGGATACATTTTTTTACTGACAAAAACCACTCGATAAACATAAGTCCCAAACAAGCTCTTACACGTCATATTATAAAATATATAAAAAATAAGTAAGATGAGGTCGGCATTTCCTATTTGACTACTATAAGAAGAAAGGTCGAAACAAACTCAGAGGTCACAATCTCTTTTAAAGCCCAGACATAATCTTAGTCAGATTATATAAAAACCGAGAAGTAGATTGTTTTATGACATACAAGGATTTGTCAGTAATTCTGTAGCTGAACTCAGGGTCTACTCCGAAGTAGTAAATTTATCGTATCGGCCGAATGTTCGGTCATTTCCTACTACCTTTCATTTCCTATATTGACTATGGTCCCGACCAAACTGAGCCAATCCGAACCTTTTTCGTAGTAGGACAACAATATTCGGTTCGGCCGTGTGTCGGATCGTTTCGATCAATCGTATTTATCACTTCGGAGTAGGTAGGTAGGTATTTTGTTGTGGGGACGGGCTGCAGATATTGATTCTATCTGCATTCTGCAAAAGAGGGCTGTCAGGGCCATCTACAAGCTCAGTAGACGCGATTCTCTACGGGAACTGTTTAAAAAAATTAACATCATGACGGTTCCTTGTCAATATACATATATATGAAAACATTATGTTCGTTCGAAAAAATCTACATCTTTTTAGTAAGATAAGTGACAGGCATAATTTTAACACTAGAAATAGGGACAAATTAGATCAACCGCGTTTCAGACTGTCTAAAGTAAAAACTTCTTTTATGGGTTACTGTGTAAAATGTTATAATAAAATATTCTTCAATTAAATAAGAAGAAATTTAAAACATGCATTAAACGCACACTATGTAGACAAGCATATTACAAGTTGGATGATATATCGTAGATAAAAATGCTTGGCTTAATGCTGGTCCTGCTTCACAGGCACTTGGGCTAACTAGTTAAAATTTCAATATTTGGAAGAGGTGCTTCGCTTTTTCTTTTTCAATATTTCTGACATTACGAACATAACTTTTTTATTTTATTCAATCCAGTTTTAATTGTTGAATTCTGCAATATTAAATATCTCTTCCTGTTTGGTAGTAAATTATATTATATCTTAAATAAATTGCAAACTATAGTTTTGTATAATTTAGAAGCATATTTTTTAAATTTTGTAAATGGAAGAACCATGTTTCTGTTTATTATGATTTTTTTGATGTTGACTTGAAAGAGAATGGCAGTTGAGAACGTGTCATGCACACTTAAATGTCTCACCGATGGTCGCGCGTGTGTAGGATCATTCGGTTCCCTAAAAAATGGTTGAGCTGGATGCTGCTGATCCACGCGTCATGTTCGTGAACGGGCGCCGTCGGTTGAGACTGGTCATCTCTTAACTGCCAAGGCTTATTTTTAATCTTATATTTTGAATCGTTTCTTCATTTGTCTTTTTTTACGTTGTTCTCACATGTAGAAGCAACAAGAATAATGTACCCAGGATTTTGTAATATCAAGATTTAAAAGAGCGTCCATGTAGTTTCTTGCCCGTTCTTCTCCATAGAGGTCTACGTTTTGGAATGGGCAACTAGCTTCAACTTTCTGACAGACTATTTAATTTTGACAATTCAAAAGTGCCTGTACAAGGTTTAATTGAAATAAATGCTTTGAGTTGAGTTTGAGTTTGACACCCAGAACTTGAAGAGTTCAACGACTCGACGAACCGGCCGCATTAGTACCTACTCAAACTGCCAGACCAACATTACAAATAATTATTTTTTCCTTTCTGTTTATTATAGGGACTGCATTCGGTATCGCTGACGAAAATGTAAAAGCCTTTGCACGAGAGTACATGGAGTCAGCAGACCAAGTGATGAACATGGTGATATACAGGTTCCAGAATGTATGGCTTCAAAGTGACTTGCTGTTCCGAATGGCTGGTCTGAAGAGTAAGGAAGATCGTCTGGTTAAGCATCTGGATGATATGGCTAATCAGGTCAGTTGCTGGCAGCGTCCAGAGAAGGCTGTACTAATAAAATTCAGACAGTGTTAAGCCTAAAAATTCTGTCACTGACGCCATTCAAAGCCAGTTTTAGTACCTTCACGCAGGTGAAGCTTCTTGCGAAAGCTTGTCTATACTAATTATATTATTGTAATTTATGTGACAGTTATTTTGTCAGTTTGTTTATTATCGTTATCGGCTATTTTTTATTACGAGTATTTCTATAAAAAAACTGGTCGAATGCGAGTCGGACTGTCGCAAGGAAAATCTGTGAATGAATGTTGGAAAGAGATGGCAGATTGTATAAGGAGAGTAGCAAAAGATGTGTTTGGAGAATCGAAAGGGAAAGGTATGATAGAAAAGGATACATGGTGGTAGAATGAAGACGTGCAAAAGATGCTTAAAGAAAAGAAAATTGCGCTTAAAGAATGGCAGGGTGTAGAAAACGGGAATGATAGTTTGAAAGAAGATAAGAAGATGATTTATAAAGAATGGAATAGAAAGTCAAAAAAGGCGGTAGCAGTTTCGAGAGCTATGGCGCAGGAGAAGTTGTATGACTCACTGGACAGCCCTAGAGGCCAGAAGGAGCTCTATCAGATAACAAAAGCAAGAGAAAGGAGAACGAGAGATATAATTCACATTAAATGTATGAAAGACGACGCTGGTAAGGTTCTGTCCAAAGATGACGAATTAAAAGAACGATGGAAGATTTATTTTGAAAAACTGATGAACGAAGAGAATAAATGGAATGGTGTGCTCAAAGAGGTACAAGTAAATATGGGTTTGGTGAAAGAAATTAGTATTGATAAAGTAAGAAAGGCAGTCCAAGGTATGAAAAATGGAAAGGCTATGGGCCCAGATGATATACCAGTAGAAGTATGGAAGTGTTTAAAAGAAGATGGATGTATGTGGCTGACTTTATTCTTCAATAAGTTGTTGCATGAAGGAGGGATCCCACAAGAATGGTGCAATAGTTCGCTAGTTCGCCCATCTTCAAGAATAAAGGTGATGTACGGGACTGCAACAACTATCGAGGGATAAAGCTCATGTCACATAGTATGAAGGTATGGGAGAAAGTAATAGAGAAAAGATTGCGAGAGGAGAGTGAGATTACCCCAAACCAGTTTGGGTTTATGCCAGGTCGAGGAACAATGGACGCCACTTTTACACTCCGCCAGTTGTGCGAGAAGAACAGGCGTGCACACAAGAACTTGCACATGGTGTTTATTGATCTGGAGAAAGCGTATGACAGGGTACCTCGGGATGTGCTGTGGTGGGCCTTGAAAGAGAAAGGTTTGCCCGGGAAGTATGTAGAGTTAATTCGTGCTATGTACAGTCAATCTCGTACCTACGTTCGGTCGGCTTCCGGCATTACCGACGAGTTCAGGCTGTAGGCTTGCACCAGGGATCGGTTTTAAGTCCTTACCTCTTCCTGTTGATTATGGACGCTCTTACGTCGGAAATCCAGGAGGAGCCACCCTGGTCCATGTTGTTTGCTGATGACATTGTCCTTGTCGGTGAAGATGGACCTGAGATCCAGAGCAGATTGGAGAAATGGCAACAGAAGCTGGAGAATGTTGGCTTGAAAATCAGCAGAACCAAAACCGAATATATGTTCTGCGATTTCGGCGGTCTCTCCAGTTCTGGAGCTATAGCACTTGATGGTGCACTTCTCCCAGTCTGTTCCGACTTTCGGTATCTCGGTTCACTCGTGCAAAGCGATGGCGAAGTAAATCGGACGGTTAGGCACAGAATTAACACTGGATGGATGAAATGGCGGCAGGTCACGGGCACAATCTGCGACTCCCGCATTCCCCTTAAACTTAAGGGGAAGATATATAAAACCATGATTAGACCTGCTGTCTTGTATGGATCAGAATGTTGGGCCACAAAAGGGATAAATGAAAGGCAATTGCATGCAGCAGAGATGAGAATGCTAAAAGGGATGTGTGGTGTTACACGAATGGATAGAATAAGAAATGAGTACATAAGAGGAAGTTTGAAAGTGGCACCGGTAACTGAAAAGTTGCGTGGGAATTGGTTGTCATGGTATGGGCATGTGTTACGTAGAAATGAGGAAAATGTCGTGAGGAGAGTTTTGAGTATGGATGTCGATGGCTATAAGAGTAGGGGAAGACCAAAGAAACGATGGATGGAATGTGTGAATGATGATATGGTTAGAAAGGGGGTGACTACCGAGATGACGACTAATAGAAAAGTATGGAAGAAAAATACATGTTGCGCCGACCCCAAATAAATTGGGATAAGGACAGGAGAATGATGACAACGGTTTTCGGATTTTTTCCTTAACTTGTGCTACATGACCTTACTTCTTGCCTTTCATGATTCTAGGTCAACGGGACGTACGCTATAAAGTTTGATTCCCATGAGCTTGAAACGGCCTATCTTCTTAACGTTTACGTTTACGTTTTTTTAAGTTTGATTTTTTAACAGCGCCAAGGGACTGTAGACCTGACTATAAGGTTTTAATTTCAATTCGATACCTCCACGCGTTCCCGAGATAAAGGGTTTTGACAGACAGACAGACGGACAACAAAGTGATCCTATAAGGGTTCCGTTTCTTCCTTTTGAGGTACAGAACAATAAAAATTAAGAAAATTAACGATAAATTGTAAATCTTTCAACAAACGTACGTAGTTGCGCAGTGTTTCGCAAGCAAGTAATTTGAAAGGCATTCATAATGCTTATGCAAAAGTTATTTTATTTATAATATTATTATTGTTTTGATGTTGCACATCATTAGTATGAATATTTAAATCCTGGTGATGGCGACAATTTTTTACTTTGGTATTATCATTTTCAAGGTAATAGAGAGAAAAAAGCAAGATTTGAATGCAAGCAATGGAAAAACGGCTAATGGATGGACAACAACAGGTATTGCTTACCTAATTATTTTTACTATACAAGGTGGTATCGGAGAACAGTGGTGGCATCGGTCGCGAGTTACGAGTTATAGGTCGTAGGTTCGAACACAGACAGGCGCTATACTTTGTGTAAATTATTTCATCACCACTGCTCTCAAAACGGCGAAGGAAAACATCGTCAGGAAACCGGCATGTCCTAGAACCAAAAATTCAAAGACATGTGACATCTACCAACCCGCACTGGGCCTGCGTGGTAGATTACGGCCCACTCCGTCTCACAGAGAGGAGGCCTGTGTCCCAGCAGTGGGAACATTACCTATAGGCTGTTTATGATTATGAAGGCGGTACCCCATCGATGCGCAAACTATAACTATGCATTCAGTATATGATTCTGAACCCCTCTGTGTTGAAATTTCGCCATTATCACACTAATATTATAAAGGCGAAAGTTTGTGAGTGTGTATGGGGGTGTGTTTATATGTTTGTTACTTCTTCACGCTCAAACGGCTAAACCAATTTTGACAAAATTTGGTATGGAGATAGCTGACACCCTGGAGTAACACATAGGACACTTTTTATCCCGATTTTCTCACGGGATCGAAACTTATGCGGGTGAAACCGCGGGGTGTAGCTAGTCGGTTAAAAAAAAAACTGCTGTGTCATAGAAAAATGCAATAACTACGCGGGCAAAATGTATGGTACAGCTTTTTTTTTTTAATAATGAACGCATAACTTCAACTCGGAGTCCATGAATCTGCTACTGAATCCATGGCAACCCGTTATACTATGAAATAATATGTGTAAGGTAATGAACACTGTACTATAACCGTTTGCAACACTATCACGTATTGCTGAAAAGCAGTTTCTAAACATAGAGGAGCTTGAAATTATGGCATCTGAAACCAAAGTTGATTGAAAATAGGAAATAAGAAAAGAGTAACTTTAAAAAACCGGGCAAGAGCAAGTCTGACTCGCGCACCGAGGGTTCCGTAACATCCGGGTTTATGCATAAGGTTTATGTTTATGAAATTAAATGTTTTTATTTTATTTTTGTATTTGAGTTGATTGAATGAAAGGTAAATTGCGGTTTACGATTTATGACGTATTAAAAAAAAACTACTTACTAGATCTCGTTCAAACCAATTTTCGGTGGAAGTTTACATGGTAATGTACATCATATATTTTTTTTACTTTTTTCATTCTCTTATTTTAGAAGTTACGGGGGGGGGACACACATTTTACCACTTTGGAAGTGTCTCTCGCGCAAACTATTCAGTTTAGAAAAAAATTATATTAGAAACCTCAATATCATTTTTGAAGACCTATCCATAGATACCCCACATGTATGGGTTTATGAAAAAAAAATTTTTGAGTTTCAGTTCCAAGTAAGGGGACCCCCAAAATTTATTGTTTTTTTTTTCTATTTTTGTGTGAAAATCTTAATGCGGTTCACAGAATAGATCTACTTACCAAGTTTCAACAGTATAGTTCTTATAGTTTCGGAAAAAAGTGGCTGTGACATACGGACGGACAGACAGACAGACAGACATGACGAATCTATAAGGCGTATTGACACTTTTTAGGGTTCCGTTGCCAAATGGCATAAAACGGAACCCTAAAAAGTGTCAATACGCCTATATTGACACTTTTTTAAAGTTACTCTTTTATATACCTTGTTGACCAAGAAGATCAAAACAAGGCTTTTCCCAACTGTGTGAGGGTCGCCTTCTAGTCTTACCGGATGCAGCTAAATACCAATATTTTTCATGGAGTGACTGCCTATCTCCCCACCCCAGTCCAGTGGGTAATACTATAACAAAACCAGTTTTATCCATTAGAATTAAGACTGGTTGTCAGACTTTGGGGATGCTGATTACCCGTAACGACTGTTTAAGATCTAAAAGACCAACGACTTAACCACAAATAAATGGCCTAAATATTTACATAAATGATTTGCATAATCAATCAGCCTGTAATTTCCCTCCCACTGCTGGGACGTAGGCATTCTACCTGTGAGAGGGAGTAGGCCATAATCCACCACGCGGGCCCAGTGCGGGTTGGTGGATATCATAATATGTCTTTGAATTTTTGGTTCGATGACATGCCGGTTTCCTCACGATGTTTTTCTTCATAATTTTGAGAGCAGCGGTGATGAAATTAAATACAATAAGTAATGTGCCTGCGTGGGTTCGAAGTCACGACCTACAACTCGTGAGTCGGACCGATACTACTGGGCCACCACTGCTCTTAATATAGATAAGTCATTGAAAAAAAAAAATAAAAAAAAAGATGAAAAAAACATTGAAAAAAAAATTTTTTTTTCAGGTTCACGATGCAAGCCACTAATGAGTCTACTGATGGAGCTAAAGAATGATGATACTCTTACTGAGAAAGAGATAAAGGAAGAAGTTGATACTGCTATAGTAGCTGGTTTTGATACCACATCTAACACACTCACGTGTCTTCTGGTACTACTGGGAAGTTACCCTGAAGTCCAGGAAAAGATGTATGAAGAGTAAGTATGGTTGGTGGAAAATAAGTCGAACATAGACAGTAGCAGCGAACATAGACTTAAAAAACTGGCCAAGTGCGAGTCGGACTCGCACATGAAGGGTTCCGTACCACAAGGCAAAAACAACGAAAAAAACACGTTTGTTGTATGGGAGCCCTCCTTGAATATTTATTTTGTTCTGATTTTAGTAATTGTTGTTATAGCCGCAACAGAAGCACATCATCTGTGAAAATTTCAACTGTCTAGCTATCACAGTTCATGAGACAGACAGACGGACAGTGGAGTCTTAGTAATACGGTCCCGTTTTTACCCTTTGGGTACGGAACCCTAAAATGGCATAACACAATATTTAATCACTGTGTAATGCTTGGTACATATGAAGGGACAATTTTGACTTTTCCTAGTCAGGGAAACTACTGTATGAAAGTCTCATCATCTGCCTAGCCTTTTCCCAACTATGTTGGGGTCGGCTTCCAGTCTAACCGGATGCAGCTGAATACCAGTATTTTACATGGAGCGACTGCCTATCTGACCTCCACAACCCAGTTACTGGGTAATACGATACCCCTTGGTAAGACTGGTTGTCAGACTTTCGGGCTTCTGACTACCCGTAACGGCTGTCAAAGATCCACAAATGACAGCCGGGACCAACGGCTTAACGCGCTTTCCGAGGCACGGAGGGGTCTCGGTATGTAAAGATGGTCACCCATCCACAGACCAACCGCGGCAAGCATAGCTTAACTTGATCGATCGACCTGTGCGGCTGTTATTATTTAGCCACGGGCCCCTCTGTATGAAAGTCTATCTGATAAAAAAGGAAACAAACGTTTATTGCTCATAAACAAGAGCGGCACGCGTCTATGGCAGCAGGCAACTGCAGTCGTTGCGTGAAATTAATAAAATATTAATTAATTGTAAAATTCTAAATTCGTATTCTAAAAAATCTCAACCATATATGCAAAGGTGGGTCAGCTAATTGCTATAACTGACTGTAAATTCAGTTGCTTAAAAATAATAAAAAAAACAAAATGTTTTATTTCACATAAACCTACATGGGCACTTATGAAACGTCAGAAGCTAGGTGCACGGTTCCAATTGGTCGTTTCCTATGGAGAAGAACCGTGAAGAAACTCCACGGTTACTCTTTTTAAAAATAATTGGCTTTTACAATGTTTCCAAATTATAGTAGGTATGGTGATGATGATGATGATGGTCTTAGGGGCTTAAGTTAATGCTTCTTTTTTATATCCATTTATCTATGTGTACGAAGCATTATTATAATAAGGGCTGTTTTCAGGATTATAGAAGTTTTAGATCCAGATAGTGATCTTGAAAAAGATGACATCAGACATCAGTTTCTTGCCGGTTGCAAGAAACTCCACGGTTACTCTTTTTAAAAATAATTGGCTTTTACAATGTTTCCAAATTACAGTAGGTATGGTGATGATGATGATGGTCTTAGGGGCTTAAGTTAATGCTTCTTTTTTATATCCATTTATCTATGTGTACGAAGCATTATTATAATAAGGGCTGTTTTCAGGATTATCGAAGTTTTAGGTCCAGATAGAGATCTTGAGAAAGATGACATCAGAAAATTTGTTTACATAGAAGCTGTGATAAAGGAAGGCCTTCGCGTTTTACCCATTGGACCTGCTTTACTAAGATACGTAGAAAACGATGTTAAGCTAAGTAAGTTAAAATAAATAATAAAGATTTTTAAAAATCCTGTAAGAGCATAAAACAGATAGAAAATTATGGTGGAGATGAGACATCGCTACATGAGACTTGAGCGTTAGAAAGGAAAAAAAATACTTTAACCCTTAGTATGCCGGAACGTAGATCTACGTGAGACACAATGGCTTTTTAATTGTATCTGTAATTACGACATGCAAGGTAAACTGCTTTAAATTAGTAAAACTGCTTTTTCCTCGCTTACCTACATGTGTACCTATTACGTACACTAAAAGCCTAGAATATAGAAGCATCATCAGTAATTCTATTAATCATTTTGGTTGTCTCTTTTACTTTGGGCTTTTTTTTATTTTTGCTTCATCATTCACACTTCAGCCGAAAGACGTCCACTGCTGGACATAGGCCTCCCCCAAAAGGGGGGGGGTTTGTCATAATCGCCACGCTTGGCAGGCGGGTATTTTTGCTTATGTGGTAGTAAAAATATCAACCCGGCCTATCGCAGTCCACTGCTGTACATAGGCCTCTCCCGTGGTGCCCACAAGACCCTATCCTGCGTCTTCCGCATCTAGTCTCTCCCAGCTACATTTTTAAGGTCATCGGTTCGTCTATCTGATCTCCACCAGTCATCGGATCTTCGACAAACTTGGCTAGCCCCTTACGAATTAGCCATGGCCAAAAAGACGGACCTGTTTTGAGTCACTAAAGATTGACGCCAAATATTTGTATATTTTGTAAATTTTATATTATATTTTTATATATTATTATATTATTATTTATATATATTTTATATTTTTGCCTTTTGTATATTTTAGAAAACTACACAATGCGAGCCGGCAGCCAGTGCGTGATCCTTCCATTGGGAACCCATCGCCATGATCTATGGGGTGACGACGTCAACGTGTTCAGGCCTGAACGATGGTTCGACCCTGCCATAGCATCACTAGGAAACAATGCTTTCTACGGCTTCAGTTTAGGAAAAAGATCTTGTATAGGTATGTATTGACTATTCTGTAATTCTGAAAAAAAGGGGTGTGGATATGTGATGTGAAATATTTAGCAGTGTAAACTGTACAAAAATACAGGGGAATTGTATGTAAGGCTAGATTTAGTATTTCGCTGACAGCGTCTTGGTACACGTGACCAACGGTACGCGACTGCAGTCGCAGTACCAAGACGCTGGAGATAAATGATGAAGAATCAAACTCAAAATCAAAGCATATATCACACTAATATTATAAAGGCGAAAGTTTGTGAGTGTGTGTGTGAGTGTGTGTGTGTTTATATGTTTGTTACTTCTTTACGCTCAAACGGCTGGACCAATTTGGATAAAATTTGGTATGGAGGTAGCTGACACTCTGGATTAACATATAGGCTACGTTTTATCCCGATATTCCTACGGGATCGACAATTACGCGGGTGAAACCGCAGGGCCCAGCTAATTTCAAATAAACCACCTACAGGCACTTTTGAATTGTCAAGGGGTGGGTCAGGCAGCGGGATTGTCCGAAAGGGTTACCGCTACCCTGGAACAAAAAGGGCTAAGGAAGGAACATGGGTGGGTTTTAGTCAGTAAGAGTCTGACACTCCCTTCCGCTCCACCCAGAGCGGGAGGAGTCATTTGATGATTTCCCACCCGAAAAAAAAAAAAAAAAGGGGTGGGTCAGTCAGAAAGATGAAGCTAGCCCATTCCAAAGCATAGTAAGGTACCTATGGAGAAGAACGGGCAAGAAACTCCATGGACACTCTTTTAAATCCAAATAATATGGTTACAAAGTATTGAGAATGATGACCGACGGTCAGTGAGCGCGAATCCATTATAAATCGGTACGCGACCGATGTCAGCCCTGACCGTCGGCCGAGCACTAAATCCAGCCCAAGGGACATCGAGGCGCAAACTGTTTCTATGATTCCAATACCGCAGTGTTGAAATTCTCCGTAGGTTATTTTTTTTAAATTTGCTGCTATTCCATACATTTTAACAGTGTATATGTTACGGCTAATAGCCGAAGTGCGGCTACACCTAGTTTTAGCCGGGTACAACAAGGTTCATCCTACGTCGACGGAGCCGCGCTTCGTGGGGATCCTATTTCTGTGTAAAGGGTTTAAAGTAACCTAACCAAACCTAACTTCGGGGTGCCCTTCGCTCGCTGTTGCATCCTACGTCGCCTATCGACCGACATCAACCATCCAACCGATGTCACCCGAAGTACACACGAACCGCATGTGGCCGGCTGCACCTAGTTGTACCCAGCTAAAACTAGGTGTAGCCGCATTTCGGATATTAGCCGTGACATATATACATATGTATGTAACATATTCCAAATATCAAGCCTGCCTATCTAGACGCATATTATATATGCATCCATATTTGTTTTTATCATTTTTTTACTTTTTTCAAGAAATATTTCCTGTCCTCCATAAAATATGTTTTTTTCTCTACAGGTAAAACATACGCGATGATATCGATGAAAGCAACTCTCTCGCACTTCATACGGCGATTCCGGATAAGTGCGAACGTGAAAGACTTGAAGTTCAAAGTTGATATGGTGTTGAAACCAACGAATGCAGCCGTCAGAATTGAGAATAGAAATTGATAACTGATGTTATAGAACTAATGTTATTGTTGTAATATATTAATGTTGAAACAGAGTAAGATGATAATATGTTGGATAAAAATAGTATTGCAAGGCAATCATTGTAAAATATATTGTTCAATCAATTATTTTTTTATTTTATTTGTATAGATTAAAATAATTACATAATTTCCAATACCTTAAAAATAATAAATTATGTACAAGTATATAAAAAGGAAAGAATCATTCATCATAATTGGAATCAATCATTAATTAATTTATTAGTTGTTCTACTAACAATTTGTTAACACTAACAATATCATGAAAAACGTGATCATGGTTTTCGAGGGTGCTGAATCTAATTCCAATAGTGAGGTTAAAACTAAAATCCAAGATGGCGGTCTCAAAAACTTTCAAATTTAACGTCATGGGTGTCGTTTTCATGATTTTTGAGAGTGTTGAAGCCGATAGAGAGGTCAAAATAAAATTCCAAGTTGGCAGTTGCAAAAATTTTCAAAATTCTCGTCAGGTAAAAAATTTTCAGCCGCTATCTTGGATTTTCATTCTTAATTTCGTTTCTGCCGGGAGTCCCAGTGACTCTACACGTTTTTTTATAATTTCTCTGTGATCAAAATGGGATAAGTTACTTAAAGAAAATGGGTAGTTTTTCAATCCATGTAGGAACTACTCAATAAGTTACTCAGCCTTATAAATGGTGCATTACGACTTAGCCACATTTAAACTAAATAACAAAGAACCGTAAAATTTGGCGCCAAATGAAAATAATGGCCAAACATGTTCGATTTGGCCACCCTACAGAAAAGTACCTTGACTGTCAGTAGATTTTTTAAATAAAACACTAACCATATTTTTGTGACGATGATTTACTGTCATCTGAAAGAAATCCATATATAGATACAAACTTGAATCACCCCAAGCCAAAGATTTAAATCGTTAGATTCGCCCTACCTATAAACTTGACAGAAGAAAGTCAATTCTCATAATTATAAAACGTTCAAAATCTAGTCGCAGTCTCATCTCAGCGACAATCAATGTCAAAAATGTAATGTAATGTAAATGTAATGTAATGTAATGTAATGTAGGGAAATTAGAGATATTTTTGACAGATTGAGACTGAGATTAGACTGTGAACGTTCTTAAAATTACGAGAGATGCCCCCTGGTAGTTATCATTAGCATATCCGATGATGATAATCACGAAGAAGAGCAAGAAAATGTTGTTACGTCCTCCGTTCGATACGGATCTCGTGTCCTGAAACTGGTTTCAATATAAACTCATATTTCATCTTCAACTTGCTCATGTCTGCTGTCACTCGGTATCGACGTAAGATGTGCGCTAGAGTCACCTTCATTGATATCATGGCGTATGTTCGACCTGTAAGATAAAGAGCATTACTTTATTCATTTATTAACCTTTGTAATGACAAAAAAATATTGAACCGATAGCGGTAGGTTAGAAAAAGAAATAGACATTATAGAGCATATATTATGTGTTGCTTATAACATAGCATGCATAATATAGGTTACATTACAAAAAATTCCCGATGGTAAATTCTTTTATGCTGTAAAACTTGACATTAACCATTTATGTTGTTTTTTTTAACAATTTAAGATCTGAAGTTTATAAATTACTTAGAAATGTACTGCCCCATCTCAAAAATCCAACCTCTGTAAAAATTTCAAAGTAATTTATTATTTATTTATTTAGTTATTTTTCATGCTATGTTATAAGCAAAGAACGATTTTTGAATACAAAATACAACAATTTTGTGGCATCTTGGTTTGAATTTTGGTGACAAGCGCAATAAGTATCACCCATAGATAAGAATAAAGTTTACAATGAAGTGAACATTCTAATATACGTATTTTAAATTTTTAAATCGTTTTAAAATTTGGTTTACTACGCACGTTCATGCTAGGCCCACAGAGTTCATAAGTTAGGTGTACCTAAACAATTTGTGCAATACAAGTTATCACTTCGCAAAAAAGGGTGATTGCAGTAACTGTGAAAAATGCTAGACAATTTACTAGCCATTCATACTGTTAAAATATGTAGTCTTCTAGGTCGTATTTCAGCCATAGCGGCCAATAGCCTTCTGCGTGGGAGTTATTATAGTGCACAGGTGTGTGCACAGATACAGATGCACTCTCTATTCCCTCATTCTCATTGTCTGATGGTACGGCAATCCGACACGACCGGAGAGAGATCAGAAGCAGGACAAAAGCCTAACGTGCTTTCCGAGGCACGGGAGTATCACACCACTTACTTCCTAACTCCGGACTGTTAATTAGAAATTTCTAGTGGACAAACCCAGTAACACTTTACCCGACCTGTCGAAAATATAATCAGAACATGTAAGGTATGGTTCAGGTAGGTACAACAAGTATAGCATACCTATACACGCTCGCCTTCCCAATCCAAATACTGCGAATTCCTTGTTGTTTCCAAATTCACCATCCAGCCACCTTTCTGGTCTGAACTGATCGCTCGCCGCTCCCCAAGATGAATCGAGATGACTTGTCAGAGGAAAAATTATACAATGACTGCCAGCACGCATCGTGTAGTTTTCTGAAATTAAAATCTGTAGGTATGTAGTTAGACCAAAAATGAAACTAGTTTGTGAAACAGCCAGTAATATACCCTCGACTAGAGTATTGTTTCCTTTCCTCTTTCATTTGGATAACGCCAAAAATAGATGATAGAAAGACAAAAGACTTAAAAAAAAAAAAACTTTATTTTCGCTTTAGTTGTTACAAAATACCCAAATCGCTATGGGGTGAATATAATAATTGAAGACTTCCCTCGATTTCTCCAGGATCCCATCATCAGATCCTAACTTAATCACAATGGGACCACCTGGAAAGTATATACTTTCAAAACATATAAGGAATTTTACAAATCGGTCCAGCCGTTTTCGATTAATCGGCAAAAATACATTTTTTTTAAAGTTTCCCATGAACTGATTACCCCTCCCCTTTTTTTGAGCTAGTTTTTTTTGTTGGCCCATGGTCTCCCCCAACTCCTTTCAGGAAGTCGGTTAAAAAAAATAAAAAATACTCACTAAGCTTAGCATCCATAAGAACAGATCTTAAAAAAAGAGGAACAGAAGGATATATTCGGAGACACTCCATTATCACTGCGTTTGTATAAACCAATTTGTTCACATCATCCTTTCCTACGTCTCTGTCTGCACCCAGTACTTCTAATAATCTGCAAAAAGCAAAAAAGATTAAATTCAAGTTAGGATTTATATGAAACTAGCTGACCCGACAGACGTTGTCCATGTTTACACGTGGCGCCATCTATTATCATAATAACGTTATTGTTGTTTTCCTCGGAAACAGCACTTTGTTTCGGGATGAAAGGTACTCTACGTCCGTTTCTGCACACCTGACAACGTATATGCATAATTTCAGGATGATCGGTTTAGGAGCGAAAAGGTAACAAACAAACAAACTTACTTTCGCGTTTATAATATTAGTTAGGATGAGACATCACCATTTACCGTCTGTGTGGTGCCGGACTTAAAGAATAGCACCACCCCATCCTTCCCGTGGGTGTCGTAAAAGGCGACTAAGGGTCATAACGGAGAATGTGCAGCAGCGTTCTCTATGCATTCCACCACCATACTATTCTGCGATCACCAACCCGCCTGCCAAGCGTGGCGATTATGGCAAATCCCCCCTCCCCCTTTGGGGAGGCCTATGTCCAGCAGTGAACGTCTTTCGGCTGAAATGATGATGATGATGATCACCATTTACCATCACCTTAGCCTTAATCGTTCCTAACAGAACTGTTTGTCTAAGGTTTACATAGTCGTCAACGATCAAATCGTACAGTGATAATTATATTATTGAAAAATAGTGCTTTTTACCCGACTGCGGCGAAGCCCAAAAGGAGGGTTATGTGTTTGACCTGTATGTATGTATGTATGTATGTATGTCCGTTTCTTTGTTCCCTCGTAACTTCTAAACGAATGAACGGATTTGGATAAATTATACGTCTTTAGATTTGTCTTGGTTCTTTATCGTGTAGGTACCTTTTTAAGTATATGGAACAGGGATTTAACGTTTTAGTGTACATATCTTTTGACTATATTGCCTAGCAACCTGAAAAAGGAATACACGATGCAATGCAATTTTTTCGATACTCTTTGTGTTCAAAAGCTGTATTAAACCAAACTTTGTAATCAGTCGTGTAAAAAAGGGTAGGTACTATAAATTTTTTTAATAAATTTTTCGCGATTACGATATTAGTCCCATGGAGAAAGTAGTTCAGTTTGATGGTCTGTACCACACCCTTAAATTTGGCTGGTCTCTGAAAACTAACCCTGAATAAAATTACATGAATATGTACTTTGTAAAGTATAACTGTACTTTAATTATTATGAATCTGAGGTCTATGTGGGTCGTATTTGTCTATTTATGCTATGTTTAATGTTGATCTTGCAGTTTGTGTACTTTATTATGCGGTCTCCCCAAATGTCCTTTATTTGGTACTAGCTTCCGCCCGCGGCTTCGCCCGCAAGGTATGTTGATATAAACTATCCTATGTCTTTCCCCGGGATGCAATCTATCTCTTTGGCAAATTTTATCGAAATCCGTTCAGTGGTTTAGGCGTGAAAAGGTAACATACAGACAGACAGACAGCCAGAGTTACTTTCGAATTTATAATGTTAGTATGGATTGTTCGTGGAGTCCTTGAGCTCCTCAAGTTCTGTATTGAGTTAGACAATTACTAACAAATGTTTGCACTGACTGGACTGGTACACTCAAATCTGTAAGGTAAATTCCTCAAAAGACCATTACAGACATCAATCTGCGAGAACATGGTCTTCACATAATCTGAACAAGATGTCTGAACTTTAAAAGAGACTGTGACCTCTGAGTTTGTTTCGGCCTTTTTTCTCAGAGTACCTAGTCAGATAGGAAACGCCGACCTCATCTAGTTTATTTATTTTTTATAACATGACGTGTAAAAGTGATTACTATATTCAATTTACAGAATAAATAATTTCATCTCTACTGAGATTATTGAACATTGCATGCATGGTCCTCTATGGTCTCAGCCATGACTACTATGTTTTATGTTGTCCATTTATACATGAAACTCTAACTTTAAATTCAACTTACTCTTCATAAACTTTCTCTTGAACTTTGGGATGTGCTCCTAGCAGCACCAGAATGGATGTTAGTTGGTTAGATGTGGTTTCATATCCAGCTACTACAGTTGTATTTACTTCGTCTCTGATCTCAATATCTGTCAAAGCACCGTTTTTGGATAGATCTAAGATGAGGTCTAGAAAAGGTCTGTTTTTATTTCCTGAAAATTAATAGAGAAAAACCTATTAAAAATTACAACAGGCTCAACAGATTACAAAAGCATCCAAGCAAAAATCGATTTCAAAGTCATCAGATATCTTTATACATACCTGCATCAGTTACAGATTCAATGTGGTTGTTCAAAACTTTCTCTCTCATAGCAGCTTTTTTCTTTTGCAAAACCTGTAAATAATAATGAAAATGAAAATAACTTAAAAACAAATTAAAAAAAAAACAAAACATATTAACTTGTTTATGTTTCTTAGGTACTTATGATAAATGATAAATGATTTATTTCTGTAAGTAGGTTTTTACAAACACTTTTACACGTCAATAATATTTTTTAAACTAGATGAGGTCGGCTTTTCCTATCTGACTACTCTGAGAAGAAAGGCCGAAACAAACTCAGAGGTCACAGTCTCTTTTAGAGTCCAGACAAAATCTTGGTCAGATCGTGTGAAGACCATGTAGATTGGTGTCTGAAATGGTCTTTTGAGGAAAGAACCACACAGATTGAGCGGACCTGTCCAATCAGTGCACGCATTTGTCAAAAATCGTGCGGCTCAACTCAGAAGTTGAGGAGCTCAACGATTTGACGAACAATACCAAAGAAAGGACATTTGGGTAGGCCACGTAAATTACTCAAACTGCCAGATCATGATTAAAACTAAGAAGGAAAACAGAAAAAAAAAATGACCCACATAGTCCTCACATTCACAATAAATTAATAGAATAGACTTTTCACGAAATACGAAGGGTTTGAACCCAGCCAGGCGCTTTACTTGTGTAAATAATTTCATCACCACTGCTCTCAAAACTGTGAAGGAAAACATCGTGAGGGAACCGGCATGTCCTAGAACCAAAAATTCATAGACATGTGACATCTACAAACCCGCACTGGCCCCGCGTGGTAGATTACAGCCCATTCCCCCTCGAAGAAAGGAGGCATGTGTCCCACCGGTGGGAACATTATAGAACTAGTTTCGCCTAGGCCAAACCAGTTCTCTCTACACGGGTTGCATGGTTGCGGTCGGTCGATAGGCGACATTGGATGCAAGAGCGAGCGAATGAGAACTGGTTTGGCCTAGGCGATACTATGTAGTTCATCCTATAATCGGGTTTGGCCGATAACATATACATAAATTCATTTGCTTCAGCATGTCACTTACTGTATCAGCCATTGCTCGTAAAGTCCCCAGTACTTCTTCTTCCTTCTTCTTCAGTCCCACCAGCCGGTATATCAAGTCATTCTGCAGCCAAAACCTTACTGTTTTCGTGATAAAAAGATTTATCATATCATCTACTGATTTCATGTACTTTTTCGTAAACGCCACGTCTTCAATAGGATTTATTCCAAACGTACCGACTGAAAAAAGAAAATAAATTATGGTCATTATTAGAAATTGACAACAATACATCGTTTATAATGCCATTTGGAGGCATAGAAAACACATATTTACCGAAAATTTACAGAAAACATAAATATCATCATTAGTAATTGATAGAGCACTTAAATCTACATTATTTTAAAGCTGTCTATCATATAATAATACCAGCTTATTATTGTCCCACTGGTCAAAGACTTTCGTCTTGAGACACTGCTATAGTAACTAGTAGTATAGTAAGCAAGCTGTCTATAGTAACTAGTAGTATAGTAAGCAAGCTGTCTATAGTAACTAGTAGTATAGTAAGCAAGTTGTCTATAGTAACTAGTAGTATAGTAAGCAAGCTGTCTATAGTAACTAGTAGTATAGTAAGCAAGCTGTCTATAGTAACTAGTGGTATAGTAAGCAAGCTGTCTATAGTAACTAGTAATATAGTAAGCAAGCTGTACATAGTAATAGAAAAACTACTCACTACAAAACGTTTCCAATGAATTATTTTTCAAATACGGGAAATGATCGAATGATCCTTTTCCAACATGAGGTTCCAAGAAACTAGCCAGCTTCCTAGACTGACTGTTAAACACTTCTAGAAACCCGTGAACCACTGGCAGAGTGAATGCTGGAGCCAGCAACTTGCGGTGACGCTTCCAAATATCACCTGTGAAAGAGATTTCGTATTGTTAATATAACATATAAACACGTTACTATTTCTTAATGCCATACTGACTTCGAGGCAACAGCAAGATGGTGGACGATCTACAAAGACCTGGATGAGACTCGCAGATACCAGGAAAGCATGGTTCAAAAAAGGCTCTGCCCAACCCTTTGGAATAAATCGCTTGCATCGCGCATCGCTTGAAGGCCCATCTGCAGTACGTTTTTTTTGGTTAATTTGAAATTGCGAGGACGCATCGGGTTGATGCCAACTCAGGGTAACCTGCAACGCGTTAGATGGTGATCCCGCACCTGGCTAGCTTACAACGTTACCGAGATATTGATTATCTGATCACCTGGGGGGTGATCATTAAGATACATTTATGACTGAACACTTTTTAAACTTTTTTTTATTTACAACATTTTTTTTTATGTTTGTTTTCTAGGGTAGATTTTTTTTTGCCGCGCTTGTTTCATGTATGGGTGACCTTTACATACCAAGACCCCGTGCCTCCGAAAGCACGTTAAGCTGTTGGCCTCGGCCGTCATGCGTGGATCTTTGACAGTCGTTAAGGGTAGTCAGAAGTCCGAAAGTCTGACAACCAGTCCTTACCAAGGGGTTTCGTATTACCCAGTAACTGGGCCGCGGAGGCCACATAGGCACTCAATGTAAATATTCAGCTGCATGGTTAGACTGGAAGCCGACCCCATCATAGTTGAGAAAAGGCAAGGCAGTTTGATTTCTAATTTATCATTTATGAACAAATAAGCAATTAATTTATACCAACCTGATGACGTTATTAATCCATCTCCCAGCCAATCCTTCACCATGTCGAATACATAATGTCTCTTTGTACATGAATTTGCTGCTGTCAACGCATCCTCAGGATCGAGTATCACTGTAAAATTAATGAAAGTTTCGCATAAAAACAAGTTAAAAAGTTTCAGGAAACTATTCTTATTTCTAAACTTATGCCGTTTTGCCAAAGTGCGGAAACTAAAAGAATGCCACATTTTACGACCTGTGCGGCTGTATTATTCAGCCACGGGCCCCTCGATTGACAGATGTATGACCGTAAACGAAGTATGTTTGGATCGTAGCTGGTGGCGTTCTGTAGTTTCAGTCTACCTTCATGAGAAAAAGACCTGGGTTTATATATGTATGAATGATACAAGTATGATATTACTCACAATAATACAGTTCTTGTCCAAAATTTAAATAAGTCACTCCCCCTTGCTTCGCGCAGTCGTCACTTAGATACTTCACTAAATCGATGAGATCTGATAGTAAAAAAGAACAATATTTTATGAATATTTTTTTAATCTTTTATGAATAATATTTTATAAAATGTAACTTTAAAATGTAATTTTAAAGTTACAGTTTAAACATAACTTTATTACAAACTAGCTTCCGCCCGCGACTCCGTCCGCGCGGATGTCGGACTTCGCGTGGATGGTTTATTTCTCCATTTTGAGTAACTCTGACAATGACATCTTATAAATATCTATTGGACCCAAATACGGCTAAGCCTATAATAATTAAGGAGATCCCTCTATTGAGCTACTGCTGTTGAGCTCGCGTTCTGTAGTAAATATTTTTTTCATAGTAATTCCGACCTTGATAAGTAGCATG
Source organism: Mesoligia furuncula (assembly GCA_916614155.1). Classification (NCBI taxonomy): domain Eukaryota; kingdom Metazoa; phylum Arthropoda; class Insecta; order Lepidoptera; family Noctuidae; genus Mesoligia; species Mesoligia furuncula. The sequence continues at coordinate 1,762,100 of OU744813.1, read as the reverse complement.
TAGCAGTAAATTACTGACAGTGACGAAAAGTTTGCAATAATAAAAAAGTGATCGTGACAATGCGACAGAAAGTTAATTGAGAGCTTCAGCATACACAACATTGTTAGTGAGCTCGTCCGGAATATGAACATGAAGATTTCTTGGACTGCTCACACGGGAAAGAGCTACGTAAAGTTGCCCGTGTGAAAAACAACTCGCGGTAAGATCTACGCCAGCAACTCCTAGGGTCTGACCTTGAGCCTTATTTATTGTCATGGCGTAACACAAAGCTACAGGAAACTGTATTCTCTTAAATTGAAATGGAAAATTATCCACTGCGGGTAATGCAACGTGTGTTCGCGGTTCTACAGAACAACGTCTATGAATAAAACTGAAAAATAAGATTTTTTTTTTCTACGTATTTTTCCAGGATAAAAAGTATCCCATTTTATGCCCAGGATAATAAGGTATAATTATACCAAGTTTCATCGAAATCGAACCGTTAGTTTTCACGTGATGCCTGCATATACAGACAGACAGACAGACAGACAGACAGACAGACAGACAAAAATTTTTTTAATCACATATTTGGGTTTGGTATCGATCCAGCAACACCCCCCGCTATTTATTTTTTCAATATTTTCAATGTACAGAATTGACCCTTCTACAGATTTATTATATGTATAGATAAAATAAAATTTAGGATATAGCGGGAAGCCCTGAAAGACACCTTCTGTTTTAAAATTTGAACCTAGAACTATTGTTATTGGGTTTTACTAACTGCAATTTGTCAATAACAGCGCGGAGTCTAGTTGTGTGCCCGGTGGATTCAGAATAGGCTCACCCCCTATTCACAGAGTAGCCCGCGAAATTCAAATTTTCTGACGTTTCTTTCAATAAGCTGGTCAGTGGCAGGTTTTATATTTGCTGATTCGCGCCGAATCATATTGTAATCAACATACAACGTGACACTAACCTGCATATTGAAAAAAACGTAAAAAAAAAACATTTCGCGGTCTACCTTAGCGCGTCCCCAGGGTTTACTTACTGTAGGTATATTTCTGCCTAAGCTTTCGTGCTTGCATGATGCTATGTTATATTACACGAAATTACAAACTCAAACCATTTATTTCAATTAACCATATACAGTCATACAGTCTACTTCTAAATTGTCAAAGAGTCTGTCAGTTAGAAATATGAAGCTAGCCAATGGGCTAGCTAATAATGGATATGGAATGCCATAGCGTGCTAGGTTCCTATGGAGAAGAAAAGGCAATAAACTCCAAGGACATTATGAATTTAACATTTACACACATCTATATTCAATTTTCTTCGAAGTACTCTTGGTACCCATAGGCAATATCGACTGCAGCTAACTTATAAAAAAAAAATAAGAAAAAGTGATTTAAAAATGATTTCCACAGCTTTAGCACAGTCAATGTTCCCACTGTTGGGGCAAAGGCCTTCTCTCTGTGAGAGGAAGTGGGCTGTAATCTACCACGCGGGCCCGGTGCGGGTTGGTAGATGTCACAATATATTCAATCACAATGTTTTCCTTCACTGTTTTGAGAGCAGTGGTGATGAAATTGTTTACACAAAGTAAACCGCCTGTCTGGGTTCGAACCTACACGACCTACGACTCGTAAGTCGGTGCCACCACTGCTCTCCTCATTGGAGTCATATCGATACCTCTGGGCTCAAAGGGCGTATAGCACATTTTGGGCTTTTTGACATTTTATACTTTTCTCACTCAGTTTTTGATTCTCTATCGATCTGTGTAATCCACGTGGCGAAATTCGCAAAAAAATGTCGAATACGACCTCGTAATTTTCATTACGTGTGCACAACTTATTTGAAAATTAGGGGCATAAGGAACATATTGCTGCCTCCACAAAAATTGGCAGGTTGTATAAACCAATTTGGTTGAAGATTTTGGGTGTAAGATCGTTCGAAAAGTAATATTGCTCTTTACGTCCTTTAAAAATTTCAAATATAAAAATATATTTGTGCTATACGACCAACATTTTATTGTAAAATAAAGAGACCTAAGAGATCTGCTTCATCAGTTTTAAGCTTTATTAGCTTAAAACTGATGTAGCAGATTATAACAAAAACACCTGATTACATAGCATAAAAAGTGAAAAAAATTAAATTAGAAATGACGAAGAAAATGAAAAATTAAATGATCTCATTACAAATTTAAAAACTTTTAGTATATTTTTGTTTTTTTTTTTATAGAAAAGTTAAATAAACGATTTTTATTTCTCATCATAATTTTAGTTTCTATTATCCTCTTTTTATTTCTATTAAAAACTCAATTAGAAGATTAAATAAAGCTACTCTCATAGCAAACCAAGAGCTATTCAATTTAGATTTAAAAAAATATTTTAGTTTATTAGACAGAACAGACGAAGGTGACGTTCAAACGCAATACACTAACATAAAAACAGCACTAAAAAGGTCAGTAATAAAACAAAAACGAACAAATACAAAGAGAGTAAATTTAGTTACCAAACGAAGCAGTTAATTGAAGAGAGGCACTGCAGAGCATGACGTATAGTAAGAGCCCAGGCGACGATGGCGTAACCACTGCAGCCTTAAAAGTAAGAGAGCCTGTCCTTCTTCCACATGTTACCAATTTTTTCAACAGTATTTTAAACACGGGAATTCTGCCACACATTTTATGCCATTCTTTGATTATTCTTTTCCACAAAAAGGGTGACAAAACAGACATAGAGAATTAGCATCCTATCAGTCTGGTTTCACACCTGTACAAAGCTTTCATTAAAATATTCGAGAACAGAATAGCCGGAGCCCTCGACAAACATCAGCCCCCCGAACAGGCCGGATTTCGTCGCGGCCATTCTACTACTGACCACCTCCACTCCATCAACAAGGTTCTCGAGAAACATACAGATTTCCAGCTCCCACTTTATATTGCATTTATAGATTACTCAAAAGCTTTTGATAGCATCAGCCATACCTCAATTTGCAACGCCTTACAAAATCAAGAAATAGACATCACTTCTTTTGATAGAAACAGCACCCCAGCTGTTAAAATCAATTCTAAGACAGAACCGTCTTTACAGTTCAATAAAGGAGTTAAATAAGGAGACCCGCTGTCTCCGAAATTATTTACGGCCGTTCTGGAGGAAGTCTTCAGAAAGCTAGCAGCAAGCTGGGCAGAAAGGGGCATTATGGTTAAAAAAAAGAGATTATCCAACTCCGTTTTGTCGACGATATTGTTCTTTTTTCGTCTTCAGTCTCCGAGCTGACTCAGATGCTAGAAGATCTCAGTACGGCAAGCCTAGAGGTCGGACTTCAAATGAATATGTCGAAAACGAAGTAATAGCGAATGTCAAAGACCAAGTTGATGATGAATAGCGTGCATCGCAGGATCACCGTGGCGGGTGGGGAGGTTAAATATGTCGATGAGTAGCTCTATCTTGGTCAAATAGCCTCTTTCAGGCAAGACCAAACAAAGAAGTTGCAAGACGCGCCGAAAATGCCTGGAAGAGCCATTGGGCCATAAAATATCAAACGAAGGGCGATCTTCCACTATCACTTCAAGAGAAGACTCATCGACATGTGTATTCTTCCCAACCTCACGTATGGTTCTCAAACATGGTCTTTGATAATTCAGCAGAGGTCCACGCTCAAGGTTTGCCAGAGAGCTGCTCTGGACAGAGGGATGTGGAAAGAGAGTAGGGACTAGGGAGATCTTTGTCCAGCAGCATAACGGCAAAAAAAATCTAAATAATTATCGAAGAATAGATGCCTACTCAATAAATAAAATATCAATTAGAAAAATAATTGTAAAAATATTGTCCTTTACCACGTTATACAACAATTCAAGTAATTTATACGCCCCTGTGTCTTTGCATCATTTATGAAAAGTTGGGCTTACGCCCCTGTGTACCTGCTCAGGGAGTATTTTTATGGGGTGTATAGGACATATATTAAATTTTTTTGGTCGTAAAGCACATGCTATCTCAGCCAATACAAAACCAGGCCTATTTTTGAAAAAACCTTCTTAAGCACATCAAAAATCTAAGAACTTTATCCCTTGGATACTTTTATGTAGCTCTAAAAATGAGAGAGATATAACGAATACAATATTTTTTTTTTTGTTTTTTGCTTCTCCTGAAAACCTGTGTTTTGTGCTATACGCCCTTTGAGCCCAGAGGTATCGATATATCCAAAATCTGCTCCAACACGATGTGTCGTAGCGTTCAGCCGGTCGATTCTGTAAAAATCTCACCGTAAAAACTTAGGTGAAGTGAGTTTGTTTTTGCTAGGAATTAACACTATTGACAGCTCACTCCACGCTCACTTCACCTAAGTTTTCACGGTGAGATTTTTAAGAATAGCACCGCTGGAAATGATCTGTTTTGAAATCAAGACAAAGCAAAATACAAACTTGTAAAGTATTTAAACACCATGTGTGCATGACCAATAAACGGCAACTCTCCTGGCACAGCCGGTGGTAGCGCATGCTTGCTGGATTTGACACGAACATACTTCAACCACACACAAACGATACACAACACACATAAAATTATTGCTAAGCTCATTGTATGAGAGATGTATTAGGTCTAAGCGATAAATGGCGCTGTCAATGATATTAATACTAATCGACAGATCGCTAATGGCGTCTAAATTGACTGAGTTTATTCTAATCACACTTGGAAAAACTTTAATTTCATGGTCACAATTGTCAGGTGTAAATGGGCGTTTCAATGTGCCAGTGGAATAAAAAAAAAACGGCCAAGTGCGAGTCAGACTCGCGCACCGAGGGTTCCGTACAAACCTATAGGTATATAAGAAATCGACAATCGAGTCATAGATATGGTATTTTTATTGCAAAATGAAATCCATAACATTACAATATGGAAAGCTGGAGGAGCATAAATTAAAGACAAAGGTCTCTTTGTTGTTTCAGTAATCCTTTATTTTATAATAACAGAAATCATTTATTTTATAAATTGAAATACCTACACTAGCCTTGCAGCAGCCTTGCAAAAGTCTGCTGATGAATGATGGCAAGTTTTTTAACCGACTTCAAAAAAGGAGGAGGTTCTCAATTCGACGGTATGTTTTTTTTTTTTTTGTGTGTTTGTTACGCGATTACTCCGCCAATTGTGGACCGATATTCAAAATTCTTTTTTTGTTTGAAAGGGTATACTCTCGAGGTGGTCCCATTATCATCAAGTTGGAATCTGATGAGAGGATCCCATGGAAATCGAGAGAAACCCTCAAATTTTATAGGCAAAGCTATAAGGATTTGGATATTTTTTTAAATAACTTGAGCATTTGCTCTCGGAAATCATCATTTGGTAAAGTGGAGCTGATGAAGAAGACCACAGATGGCCATTGGAACTACTCAATGACAAATATTTCACGGGTTGCGATTCGACTACTTTAATGGTTGCTAAGCAATTTATGCTCGTCACAATGCGTATAGTGAGTGGTTGTTAAGGAGTTCTCCTGGCTCTTAATAATAAAAAACTTTATTCAGTTCAGAAAAACACGGTACAATATAAAAAAGAACAAAAACTAGTAGCAGTTTACTAGGAGCCTTAGGTGCTAGGTTTTACAAATGCCCTGGACCCCACACTAGGATTCCCTGTGTCGTGGGGTCCAGTCTCTTCCCAAGTAAACTTAGCCTCTTACCAGGAGAACTCCTCAACAATTAACGTCCCAACAACGGGAAAAGCAACATTTTGTAACAAGTGATGAGCAGTTGACATTAGGCTATTGTAACTTAGATAAATTACAAACGGACCCACTAAAAAGTGAAAAATAAAAACTTTGTACAAAAAAAAAACAACCGACTTCCAAAAATAACACTACAAATCAAAAAATAAATTTAATTTCGGAAGTCAGTGTCAATAAACGAAAATGCGGAACCAAAGACACCGAATTCCGAAATTATTTTTTTTTTTTAATTTGTAGTGTTTTTTTTGGAAGTCGGTTGTTTTTTTTTTTGTAAAAAGTTTTTTTTATCAAAGTTATTTATTTACAAAGTTTTTTAGTCGCTATTTAGAAATCATCATCTGGTACAAAAATACTAATTAAGTATTAAATTTGAACGGGTGCGTCCCAAATCATATAAAGTTATTTGGTATATTTTCATTACAATAACGTTCACAAGGTATAATAAACGTGAGATATACCAACCGTGAGATATACTCTAAAACTTATTTCGTATAACGTTATTGGATATAACGTTTATTTAATCAAAAATCATTAGGTATATCATTTAAAATATATAATTCCGACTCGGATAGGTTAGGTTACAAGGCCTTCGTAGCTTCAGCTTAGTTTTGGTTAGGTTACTTGAAACCCTTTACACAGAAATAGTAGCCTCGTGAACTTAGGTTACTTTAAACCTTTAAAACAGAAATAGGAGCCCCGCGAAGCAGGGCTACGTCGCCACAGGATGCAAGAGCGTGCAAAGGGTACCCCGAGGTTCAGTTTGGTTAGGTTACTTTTAACCCTTTACACAGGAATAGGAGCCCCGCTTCCCGGGGCTCCGTCGACAGAATGCAAGAGCGAGCGTATGATAATACAAATACCTTTACTTAGGTATATATTAATTGATTAGAGACTCATCGTTTTCAGTACAACGTAATTAGGTAAAGCCGATAGAAAAGTACAATAAACAGTCATGTTTATTTTTCATAGATTTCAGTATCTCATTCGGTCGTTTGGTCATTTTTATTCGGACAAAAGTAGTCGGAAAATTAGTATTTTAGGCAGTAAATTTAATATTTTAAATAAGGACAATTCTTATTTTTTTGTCGGAGCTTTTATTACTACCCTTAGACTAAATACACATTACACATTGAAGTTCGAAAAAACGCTATCTATAGTTGTACTACTTCGTGTAGGGCTAGTGTTTATTAACGGAAACATGTTTATGCATGAAAAATAATATGTGGAAATTCCATTTTGGGGATTCAATCAGACGATTCAATCAGGGGATCCAATAAGACGAGAACGTGAAGTATACCTATTGAGGTTGCTGCAGTATATTGTTGTTCATTCTATTGCGACATTAATTGGACATTGTGGTGACCTATATACAGTTATCACTCTGACATTAATAAATAAATAAATAATTAAAAATATTATTAATGATGTAACTAAAAATTTACGGTTTTCGCAATTTTTCCTTTATCTGTGCTATAAGACGTTGCTTCGTACCAAATTTTAAGATTCTGAGTTCACGGGAAGTACCCTGTAGGGTTTGATTCCCTTGCGAGTGTCGAAATTTGCGGAAATTTGCGGCATAAACGGCTGTATCTTTTGATTGCGTTGGCTTAGAAGTTTGATTATTTTACAGCTCTAAGGGAGAGTAAGTAGACTTGAGTATTTGATATAAATTTCAGCTTGATACCTCCACGCGTTCCTGAGAAAAACGGTCGTGACAGACAGACAGACGGACGGACGGACGGACGGACAACAAAGTGATCCTATAAGGGTACCGTTTTTTCCTTTCGAGGAAACGGAACCCTAAAAACGAGTGCAGTCGGACGACACCATCAGAAACGAAGTTCCTTACACACACGGTAGTGCGCACACACATTCGTATATAATAGAAAGAGACAGAGAGAGTGTGACTTTTGTAAGTGTTTTTAATACATAGCCATCCAGTATATGTTTTTAGAAGCTCTCATACAGTGGTCGCCATCTTAGATTTTAATTTTGACCTCGCTATCGGCTACAAAAACCCTGAAAACGACACTCATGACGAAAAATTCTCACAGCTGCCATCTTGGATTTTCATTTTCACCTCAATATAGGGTTTATCACCCTCGAAAATTATGAAAACCACACCTACCATGAAAAATTTGATAATTTTCGCAGCCGCCATATTGGATATTCATTTTGACCTCACTATCATCTTTACCACCCTCGAAAACCATGTACTACATGAACTATTGTAAGTGTTATTGGGTTTTTCCATTAGGAATTTCTAAGTAGTAGCGGGCAGACTGCATTTATACCCGGTTTATTGTAATAGAAGACGAAGTGTCGGTCGTCCAGCTGCGAGATGGGCGGACGACATTGTTATGTTGTCGTAATCTATAACCTAGATTAGGACATAGGATAATTTTTAACCGACTTCAGCGGTGCTATTCTGAAAAAATCTCACCGTGAAAACTTAGGTGAAGCGAGGGTGGAGTGAGCTGTCAATAGTGTCAATTCCTAGTAAAAACAAACTCACTTCACCGAAGTTTTCACGGTGAGATTTTTACAGAATCGACTGGCAGAAAGGAGGAGGTTACTCAATTCGACCGTGTATATATATTTTTTTTATGTGTTCGCGGATAACTTCGTCGTTTATGAACCGATTTTGATTATTATTTTTTTGTTGGAAAGGAGATATGCCAAGGGTGGTCCCATGATAAGGAAACCAGGATCTGATGATGGCAACCCAGTGAAATTGAGGGGAACATTCGAAAATCGTAGGAGCGACTAGTGCGTTTGTTAATTTTTTTATTAAGTATTTTAAAGTACTACAATTTAATGAAGGCTTGGAGTCGATCTGATGATGGAGCCGAAAGACAGACGAGGGGATTCCTCAACACACAGCACACACATTTACAGCAGTTACCTTGTGTTTGGGCTTGATTAATTTGTACTGATGTGAACTTTACACCTAGATGGGTTGTGACTGTCATTAGGGGTCTGATGATGAAGACGAAGGACAGTTAAGGGAACTCCTCAACAGTTTACAGTAGCTACCTTGTGTATGTTCACCGATTACTCGAAGACGGCTGGACCGATTCCAAAAGTTCTTTTTTTATTTGAAAGCGTATACTGTCGAAATGGTCTCATTATCATCAAGTTGGAATCTGATGAGAGGATCCCATGGAAATCGAGGGAAACCCTCAAATTTTATAGGCAAACGTATAGCGATTTGGGTATTTTTTAAAGTAACTTGAGCATTTGCTCTCGGAAATCATCATTTGGTAAAGTGGAGCTGATGATGAAGACCACAGATTGCCATCGGAACTACTTAATGACAAATATTTCACGGGTTGCGATTCGATTACTTTAATATGGTTGCTAAGCAATTTATGTTCGTCACAATACGTATAGTAAGTGATTTTTGAGCAGTTCTTCTGGTTCTTACCGAGAGAACTCCTCAACAATTAACGTCCCAGCATCGGGAAAAGCAATATTTTGTAAAAGATGATGAACAGTTGGCATTAGGCTATTGTAACTTAGATAAATTACAAACTGACCTACAAAAAAGTGAAAAATAAAAAAAAATTACAAAAAAAAAAACAACCGAACCGTTTTTTGGAAGTCGGTTGTTTTTTTTTTTGTAAAAATGTTTTTATTTTTATCTTGATATTGCCACGGTTTCGATCGAGATTATATATCTTTTAAACTATTCCTCAAATAAATCCATCTATCTTTTCTATAGCCTTTCCCTGCTTCTCTGTCTATCCACATTAAAATTTATATTATTCACGCTTTAAGTGAATTACGTTATTTTGTATTCACTTGTGATATTTTTTTTACAAAATAAGAAATACATGGTTTCATAATATTTATTTCTTATTGTATTAAAACTAACTAAACTAGATAATTAAGTATGCACAATATGTAATTATATACTAACATAGTTACAATTCAACGTGGAATCTAGACATTATAAGAATTAAATAATAAAAGATTTAAGAAATCCTTAACAATCTGAAATAATTTTTACTAGCGATGTTAAGTATAATTTAAGTTAATAATGATATAGAACCACACCCACATGGCATACACGTTCATAAAAATTAAGACGCAGAAGACAGAAAAAAGGATTTTGATATATAACTTAGGAACTCTGGGAGCCCCATCCTTCATTTGATTTGATACATCATCTAATCATAATCTCGGTCAAAAACAAAGAAGTTGAGAAAAAATCCATCTAGCAGGTATTGTTACTTCCTTCGTTTTATACTGATCTCGTGTCCTGAGACTGGTCTCATCACGAATTCATATTTCAACTTCAACTTGCTCATGTCTGCTGACACTCGGAACTGGCGTACGAAGTGCGCTAGAGTGACCTTCATTGATATCATGGCGTATGTTCTACCTGTAAGATAAATAGGATTTTATTCTTTTCTCGTCATCATTATCATATATACAGTCAAGTACAGGTAAACCATTTTAATAATTTCTAGTGGCCTGCCATTTCTTAGCACGAGTGCAGTCTACTAAAGTGGCGACTTGACAAAACATCGAAATTTCTGTGCTGTCTGGGGGGAGACGCCTTCCTTTTCAATAGAGAACTGTTCCTCATACCTATAAAGTTCTAACAATTTTTAGTTCAAATGAACGAAATCAAATGATATTGTACTTAGAGGATATTAAGAATATACCATGACTTCACGTCCCTTTAACTTATACCGAATACCAACAAAATACACGCCACATACGTGAGCAAAGACGCAGGCATAGCTAGTTGTTGAATATTATATAATTGGATAAATACCTATACAAGCTCGCTTGCCCAATCCAAATGCTGCAAATTCCTTGTTGTTTCTAAAATCACCATCCAGCCATCTTTCTGGTCTGAACTGATCGCTGTGAGCTCCCCATGATGAGTCGAGATGAGTTGCCAGTGGAAAAATTACACAATAACTGCCAGCACGCATTGTGTAGTTTTCTGGAATATTTAAATGAATCTATATCACACTAATATTATAAAGGCGAAAGTTTGTGTGTGTGTGTGTTTTTATATGTTTGTTACTTCTTCACGCTCAAACGGCTGGACCAATTTTGATAAAAAAATTATGGAGGTAGCTGACACCCTGGATTAACATATAGGCTACTTTATATCGACATATACGCGGGTGAAACCGTGGGGCGCAACTAGTCATTACTACATAAATTACACCATCATCTCCCTGCCTTTGTCCCACGTTACTTGTGGTTGGTACAAAACGTTTTCATCTTCCATTCTCCCCTGTCAATCGTCAAGCTATCATTCATTTCCTTTTCTTTCATATTATTGTCATTCCTCACACGTTCCATCCATCTTTTCTTTGGCACTCCTTTCCCTCTCTATCCATCCACATTTATATTTATCATGCTTTTAGGCACAAGCGTTACTTTGTTTTCTATTGTGATAATTTACCTCCCTGACAACTGGTATATTATAGTACCTAACTGTTTTTATATACAATATGCAGACGACAATACGACAATAAATAAAAAAAAACTGACAATACTAATGCTTGAGAGTATTTTGGAACTATCAAATAAATTCTGACATCGAAATGAAAACGTGAGTTTTTCAAACTAAAATGTAGTAGTGATGGGTCTAGCCCACTAGCTATATTGTTGGAAACAATAATGAATAACGTTAATGTTAGTTGTACTGTTGGAAATATTTGATTGAATTTTCATAAATGCAGACTAGGGACATCATTAGATATACAGGGTGAATTTTTCAAGTGGTCGTGGATGGCAAAATCGAAGCTATGAGGAATAGCGACAAGTACTCAAAGAAGTCGCGGGCACGATTTTGATGAAAACTAAAACTGCATCAATGGATTTTTGAAAAATCAATATTTCTAGCCAGGAATCGAACCAGTTGATTTTGATAGAAAAACACACACTGTATTATTGCACCACTCGATAGTGTCCCGAATAAGGACCAAATTCTGGAAAGTAATGACAAAAAAACGATATAGATTTTTTCGTGTTATTTTAACCATCGACACGCTAAGAAGTTTAATTTATAGCCGTATTGTCATCTTACACTAAACTTGTATAACATCATATCAGACTGACTTGACTGCTACTGGTAATTTCTTTATGGGAAAACCGAATTACAATTTCCAATGCCCATCTACGGTTAGCCTCTAATGTTAATAAAGACAAACAAAAAACTTACTGAGTTTAACATCCTTATCAACTGTTCTAAATACACTAGGTACTGAAGGAAAAGTTCGAAGGGACTCCATTATCACTGCATTTGTATAAACCAATTTGTTCAGATCATCCTTTTCTACGTCTCTGTCTGTACCCAGTACTTCTAATAACCTGCAAACATAAAACAAATATACAAGTTATTTTTTTTCTTAAGGTTTCATGAGATGTTTGTTTAATTATACAGGGTGGCATCGACGCGAAAACTGTAACAGTTATCAAAATAAAACTGCTGTGTCACATAAAAGTGAAATACTTACGCGATCAAATGTATGGACCACCAATTTTTTTTTTAATAACCGATTAAAAATTTCAACGCCCCCTGCGCTGAAATTGTGGTGTGGTTCAGAATCATGTACTAAATCTATGGCAACAGGTTGCGCGTTGATGTGTATCTTTACAGTCAACTTACTCTTCATACACTTTTTCTTGAATTTCGGGATGTGCTCCTAGCAGCAACAAAGTGTATGTTAGCTGGTTAGATGTCGTTTCAAATCCTGCTGCTATTATTGTGTCCATTTCTTCCCGGATCTCCTTATCTGACAAGGCACCGTTTTTTGATAGAACTAGGAGTAAATCTAGAAAAGCCTTGTATTTGTTTTCTGTAAAATAATAGAATTAAGCTATGAGAATAACAAAATTGGTAACTATGTATTTTAAACGAAAATAGACTCGAGGGCCGTTCACGGTCTGGAGCGAAGTGACTGGTGACGCAACTTGCATCAAGGGACTCCCCCGCGTGACACCGTCAAACTCTTGATGCAGTTGCCTGTTGGTTGATGCAAGTCGCATGGCTCAAGATCGTAAACGGGGCCCGCATCACAAAATACAGATAGTACAGAAGACAATCTACATACAAAGTGCGCTCGAGCAACGCACACATAGACACCGCTCACGGACACGTTATCTCGAAATGGTTGGTTGGGACTAGTGCGAGCGCGAGTGCCATCCGCTTGAGACACGCGTCTGTGAAGTGCAAAAATGGAGCAACAAAAAAATCGCTATCAAAGCTCAATTTATATAATAGTTTCCTATTTTGAATCTTTACTCTTATACACGAAGTAACTTTTTTGTAAGGTAAATTCACGCCACCAACTATTACGTAAGTTGAAAACATGATATTTTAACCGACTTCTAAAAAAGGAGGAGGTTCTCAATTCGGATGTTTGTATTTTTTTTTTATGTTTGTTCGCACATAAGTCCGTCGTTTGCCGACCGATTTGAAAAATTATTTTTTTGTTGGTAAGGGCATACTTCCCAAATGGTCCCATGAAAATTTTATCGAAATCGGATAAGCGGTTTTTGAAAAATCAACAAAAATCTAAAAATTTATTTACATTGTCCCCATCAACGATCTTTTCGTTTACTCTGCATTGCGTTTTTTGTTCGCGTATTACTCTGTCATTTACGAACCGATTTGAAAATTCTTTTTTTTAAGGAACTCGAGCATTTGCTCTCGGAAATCATCATTTGGTAAAGTGGAGCTGATGATGAAGACCACAGATGACCATCGGAACTACTCAATGACAAATATTTCACGGGTTGCGATTCGATTACTTTAATATGGTTGCTAAGCAATTTATGCTTGTTACAATGCGTATGGTGAAATGGAGCTGATGGTGACTTCTCAATCAGCTCCAGTTCTCCTAGTTCTTATTAGGGGAACTCCTCAACAATTAACGTCCCTGCATCGGGTAAAGCAATATGTTGTAAAAGGTGATGAGCAGTTGACATTAGGCTATTGTAACTCAGATAAATTACAAACTAACCCACTAAAAAGTGCAAAATAAAAACTTTTTTACAAAAAAAAAAAAACAACCGACTTCCATAAAACACTATAAAGTGAGAAATAACTTTAATTTCGGAAGTGGTGGCAAAAAACTAAAATACAAATCCAGACACCGACTTCCGAAATTAAAGTTATTTCTCACTTTATAGTGTTTTATGGAAGTCGGTTGTTTTTTTTTTGTAAAAAAGTTTTTATTGTTTGTGTAGATATTGTGATGTTTTTAGTGTCGTTTGATTGGTCTAAAACGGATAGTGCAAAATAAATTGTGTAAATAGGGCAATCCGTTTTGAAGTTATTAGGGATTTTCGATAGTGAAAATTGACAAATGTAAAATGAGACGTTTCAAAACGGGCCCAGTATATGTACAGTACCTCGAAAAATCGATAATAAATCCCTGGAATTCGGGAAAAATACAGATAAATTGCATAAATGCATATTTTCCTTGTAATCATTTGATATTTATCAATTATTTTTACCGCCTTTCAATATGGCGTCTCGCCAATTTAGCTACTCTGTGGTTAAAAAACAATGACTGTATACCATAGATCGACCATTGATCATAGACCGTGAACTGTCTACTGTCACTTCAGTCACTTTCGTTGTTTGTTTACATTAGTAAAAACATATCTGTGTATTTGATAGTTGAATCAAAATATCGCTACATTGTTTTTGTCTGAGTTAATATTTCGACGATAGAATGTTTGTACCTATTCTGTACATTTATGCTCTAAGTAAAAATCTTTAATCATTTTCTTATGGCATCTCGCAGTTGAACCTATGAGGTCGTCTGCTTAACTGGACTATACTTTATGTACAAACTAAAACTAGATCTAAAATAATGTAAAAGTAACGTAGGTATAGGTCTATCAGAATCTCAGGGCACAAAAAAAACAAAAAAACTTTGTGGTTTTCATGCATTTGACAACATTGGCAATGTCAAATGTATGAAAACCACAAAGTGTTTTGTTTTTTTTGCCATAATATTCTGGTCTTAGAGTAAGAAAGCTATAGAGCATCGGGTAGCGTGGCCACACATGAGACAAAAAACTAACTTAACTAACATTGGCTACATAAGTAGCTGCCTTGAAAAAACTGGCACGCAGTGAGAGACGGAAATAGTATAGCTTTATCCTTTTCTGTTACTTATAATAACTCAATACATTATCCCTTTCTTGTGGAAATGAAATGGAGCTACCCGCCGTCTATACTTTTCTTTGTCTAAGATTCTGGTAGACCTTAGTGATTCTCTTTGACAATATAATATGACAGAAATAAACATGTCAAACGTCAATAATCAATCAACATGACAGCTTACCGCCAGACGGGTTTTTGTTGTGTGTTGCAATTTCAAGTGGGCATTCTTGTGCTTTACTACCAAACAAAGCTAATTTATAGTATTTGGGTGATTGAAAACGGTTTTAATTGTGTTTCCCCATTTTTTAGTATGGTGTACAAAGACCTGGCCGGGGCTTCATACATTTTGAAACATTTCCTTTATATGTTTTTGTTCTGTAAACTTTTTGTATTGTAATACTATGTTTATTGTTTTGGTTCAATATTGTAGAATAAGCTCAACAATAAATCAAACAACTAGATACGAGTGCCACTACCACGATAGTTTTTTGTGCATAAGTCAAAGTTGACGAATATAGCGCGACCGCCGAACGTAGGTATGAAAAAATTAAATTTAAAATTTAAAAAAAAACCCCGACACAAATAAATAATAAAATTAAATGTTAGCAAGTAATTGGAAAAGGATAAAATAATTTAAAAACCCCCAACGAGGCTAAAACAGATAAATTCATATGGCAGTCGGGGGACCTCTTAGCATAGAAGATGTTCCACAGAACGGTCCTCACACACACACACACAGACACGTCAAACTTATAACACCCCGTCGTTTTTGCGTCGGGGGTTAAAAAGTGAAGTACGTCATGTGATTGCCTGCTGTACTCTCTGTATTTTGTGCCCGCGTAGCTCGTGGCCTCAAGGTAAAATACAACAACGTCTCGGTTAACTGAAACAATTGTGTTACTATTATCAGCCCCACCCGCAGTTTGACTTTACACACTTCTAAGCGTGTTCTCGGCATCATTAGGCCTTGCCCGGTGTCCTACACAATTACATTTAAGTAAAATAACTAATTTTTCAACGTTTGTGCGTCATACATCTGTATATAGGAAAAACCAACGTTTCAATAATTGTACTTCTTTATACATACCCATAGTTTCAGCTTCGTCTTTCATAGCAGCTCTTTTCTTTTGCATAACCTGTAATAAATATGATTTTTCGTATTTCAAATTATTATATTTAGGTGCAACCATTAAATTCTCGCTATAGTTAGGTACTTCTCAAGTAATTTAAATGATTGCTTGTCTAACATGTTAATGATCTTACTTACTGTATGAACCATTGCATGTAAATTCTTCACTAAGTTTTCTTCTTTCTTCTTCAGTCCAACCAGCCTGTATATAAAGTCATTCTGCAGCCAAAACTTTAGTGCCTTTTTGACTCCAAGGCTTATAATTTCATCTACTGATTCCATGTATTTTTCCATGAACTCCTCGTCATCAATAGCGTTTATTCCAAACGTACCAACTGATAACAAAAAATATCATTAGTATGATGACATTTAATGTTTAAAATTTAAATTGTTTTTATTCCTACTAGTTGTAATCTAATTGTACTATAACAACTACATTTTATGTATTTTCTCATCTATAACTTATTATTTGTATCAAATAAATTATTATTATTTATTATTATTATTATACGCTGTCTGTATGCACAGAAATAAAAATGCCGTAAGAAATAAAATAACAGTTTCTTAGAAGAGCCGTGGCTTCCACATACCGACCGCAGTGAAGATAATGGCACCGGGGTTTAACGCTGTCAAAAACGCTATTTAACGGGGTGTCCTGCGTGAGCGACGAATACGACGCGACGTGACGCTGCGAACGCGATCAACTCAACGTCATATCCTACTGCCGGCCTGTATGGCAATCTGCGGCGAGACACGACGACACCACGAACTACGAAATGGTTGATTCAGAAGAAAGATTGTTGTGGGACAAAAAACATAAACATTAAAGGAATCTTTTTTATACTTTAAAATAATATGAAAATTCAAGCAAAATTGTACTGTACTTTTCCATGATCCGAGAAGTAATGACCAAAATCACGAAGTATATTTGTCGCGTGTAGCACCTCGTCGCATTGCATCGTGTCGTGTCGCATCGTATTCGTCGCTCTCGCTGGACACCCCTCCGTAAGGAAACACCAACTTACTTGCAATGTGATTAATGCAAGTAAGTTGGTGTTTCCTTTCCAGTGACGTTGTTCCACGATAAGTTACGGACGCTATGTGGCGGCCACCACAATCTTAGGAGGCCCTAGCTTAACACTTACCACAAAGCGTTTCCAAAGCATTGTGTTTTAAATATGGAATTTGATCGAATGGTCCTTTTCCAGCATGAGGTTCCATTGAACTAACCAGCTTTTTGGACTGACTGTTAAACACATCTAGGAACCCGTGAATCACTGGCAGAGTGAATGCTGGATTTAGCAACTTGCGGTGATTTTTCCAAATTTCTCCTGCGAGAGAAAAGTATTGACATTGTTAATATTTTGGAAATAACTAACTGCGCCCCGCGGTTTCACCCGCGTAAATATCGATCTCGTGGGAATATCGGGATAAAAAGTAGCCTATATGTTAATCCTGGGTGTCAGCTACCTCCATACAAAATTTTATCAAAATTCGTCCAACCGTTTGAGCGTGAAGAAGTAACAAACATATAAACACACACATACTCACCAACTTTCGCCTTTATAATATTAGTATGATACACTCTATCTTTAGAATCAGTGTCGTAAACATAGATGTAAAAATAATAAATAACCAAACTGAAGTGGCAATGGGCCGACCATATTAGCCGTAGAACCAATGACCGTTAGGATAGACGTGTTCTTGGGAATATTGCGGCAACCAGCAATCCGTCAATATCAATCAATCAATCACAAGTTATTTCTCGCCAGCCCTTTGCTGGGAAGAAGAAGTGGCGCAACTAACTCTCCAGCAGCACAGCTGTCTGTTCAGTTAGAAGAACTTGACTATATAAAATATATGCAATATGCAAAGTAGTTAACAATACAAAATCCAAAACATTAAATTAAATTATTTGCCATAATATGTTAGCTGGCACACGCCAATACACCAACAAACCATCTTGAGTTTGAGGTGGAAGTTGATAAAGTTTATATTTACCTGACGATGACAGAAGGCCATCACCCACCCAATCCCTCATAAGGTTGTACGCATAATGTTTATCTGCACATAGATTTGCTGCTGTTAATGCATCCTGAGGATCCAGTATCACTGAAATATGCAAGACATGTCAGATAATAAAAATAACCAAATATGTTTGAAGTAGGTAAGCAATTATTTTTCCTTGCATCACACCGTAGTGAAGCATTTATTTCAAATAGGCACAGAAAAGGCACTTTTGAACGTCAAAAATTACAACAAAATAGAATTGATTCTAGTCGCCCAAAAGGTAGTTCCAAAAGTTAGTTTTCGTATAGAGAAGAATGGGCAAGGAACTCCACCGTTACTCTTTTAAAATGTTTTATAATATTTTCGTACATTAATTATATAATAATAATTTGTGAAGACGATGCACCTAAAATAAAATTACTATAGATAAAATAATTAAAAATGAAACATGACACATAAATTAATTATCTGATAGATACATGGTGCTCACATATTTACAAATATGGTAAAAGTAAACGATTTTCATTTAAATAAAAAAAATTACAAGTAATAAGTCAGGGTGTGAGAGTAATTACAGAATGTAAACGAATGTCAAAAAAAGAATACAAGATTGTCTTATGGAGCAGGACCAGCGAGTGTCAGTGAGATTTATCCAGTCAGTAAGGTTGACAATGGGACTGTCCACCGAGGGTATAATTCATGAAGGAAAAACCGAAAAAGAGACGGATTAATAAAAACAACCTACTGAGTCTGCCAACGGGCTATGGAACGAAGTATACTAGGTGTCAAACTCACAGACAGCATTAAGAACTCTATACTTCGTTCCAAAACACAAATAGCGGACGCTGGCCGCACAGCTGCTGGACTAATGTGGAACAGGGCTGGCCATATCTGCCGCATGTCGGAACAGCAATATGCAAAAGCCACCACTCAGTGGATCCCCAATGGCAGGAAACGACTGCACCGCAGGCCCAAAAAGAGATGGCGGGATCAGCTGAACTCTTTCTTAAAGGATTGGCCCACAATCGCAGTAGGCCGGGAAAAGTGGAAAGAGGGAAATATTTTTATTGCTCACTTACTTAACTATACTACTTTGGCACGGGTGTCTATTCTGCGTTAAAATACAAACTAATCTAATAAAATTTATGAGGCTTCGTCAAAAGGGACCCTAAATTGTAAACAAACCCTACTGGTCATGCGTTAGTCGCAGCCACAGCGATTCTAAGTTATTAATAAAATCTATACTATTTAACGAGCCTTTTTGTCTAAAGTACTTATACTTAACTTAAAATATGACTCTAGTGACTCTAAGTTACAAGCAAACCCTACTTGGCTACACGCGTTAATAACGGCCTCAAATGATTCTAAGTTACAACAAAACTAATAATAAAGATCGATGACGCTTCGTCGCGAACACTGTTGATTTTTGTAAAAAAAGTTGCTATCTAATACCGTACTAGTACCGTAATAGTTGCTACGTATACCTACTTGCTGTAATAGTGACAAGAACTGCGTCGACAAACACATAGACGTGGATAAAAATATACAGGGGCCACCTAAGAGACCACCCGGCGAGCTTCCTCTACCAATTGAAAAAAGAATAACGTTTTTTGAATTCGGTTAACAAAACCTGTTCAATTTAGTTGAACTAATATTTCTAAACATGGTGAAATTCGTGGCGTAAACTAATTTAGCATCTCTAGCTAAGTACTAAGAATAGAAGTAGATAGATAATGATATATGTACTTACAATAATACAGTTCTCGTCCGAATTTGAAATAAGTCACTCCTCCTTGCTTTGCGCAGTCTTCACTTAAAAAATTCTTCAATTCCCAGAGATCTGATTGTAAATAATAATACATAATTATATGGGTACCTAATATCATTTGCCATCCATGCATTCAAACAAAATTAAATTATTGTAACACGAAATTAATTTAAGTACTTTAGAGAGATTTCACCCGTGAGAGGTTGCTTTCAAAAACTGATTATGTAAAAGTAATTCAACATTTCATTTCAGTTGCAAAAGAAAGAAAGAAGAAATCTTAGAAAAATAGTTGTACAAGAAAACGAATTCAAACGAGAATAAGTCATTTGTTCAAGCTAAAAGTCACCGTAGTTGTACTGACCACGATCCACATACCAGCCTACCATTGCTGCTAAAAAGATTGGACAGAGGTACTATTGTAAATAATTAAAATGTAAGAGCAAAATACTAACTCATAAAAAGTTTGTGCGTATGTCCAATTACAGGCAACTCTCCAGGTACAGCCGGTGGTAACGCATGCGCGCTGGTTTTCACACGAGCATACTTCGACCACACAAAACACAACACACATACTAGTAAGACTAAGCTCAACATTGTATGACAGCAGTATCAGGTCTAAGCTAGAATCAGATACTGTCAACGATTTATACTAAGTCAATAGAGCGGTAATGATGTCTCCACTGAAAAAGTATCTGATTTTGAGTTAATTTATTATGTCCACACCAGAATAAAATGTTATTTAATCGGCTCATAGTGGTTTTGTTTGTGATTCCGGTAAACTTGAGTCTGTGAACGAAAAAAAAAAACATTTTGCATCGACATCGGTCATGAAAAGTCGAAGGTAAATACGAGACACATAACTAAGTATCACAAAAAGCATTGCATCGTATAATACGACGCAATAAAAAGTCATTACTATTTAGTAATTTATTGTCGCACTGCAGGTCAGAAGCCACTTCGCACAGAGAGAAAAACGATCATCAATCATTTGCTTGCGCAGTGTATAATGGTCATTGGTGAGCATTTGGACAAATGACTTTATTGTTGTACAGACGCCAGCAAATAAAGCTACTACAAACTGTCAAATTTCTTTAATAGATTTTCAACTTTATTGCTAAGGCAAGGTTCATTATGGTTCAAGGTTGATAGGGTAAATTTGACAGTTCTGGGTAGCCGCCGTAATCTAGCCGGAACTGTCAAATTTTAATTTCAATTTAGAATCCAACTTCTGCGTATGGAATCCACACGAACGTTCCTTAGGTTTTTAAACAGGAAACAAATTTTAACCAGTGTGCAAACTGTAACCATAAATTCAGCATATGATTCTAAAGTTCGTTTTTTAAACCCAGATACCAATTTGACAGCTGTTATGTCAAACTTCTATACTAAATAAATAAAAAAAAAACGAGTGTGCTTATGACCACACGACTGAAGTGAAACTTAAAGAGAGAAAGAAAATGTGCGCGCGCACTGCTGTCTCTTGCTTATATCCTCCACTTAACTTCCGTTCGCCTTGCCCGATCACACTTTTCGTAACGCTTACGTCACGCGTTCGCCAGCTTACTCCCCAAGTCAAGCGTGCGTAAAGAAGTTTCACTTCAAAAACGCAAACACAAAAGACTTAAATGTCAGATTAGTATCTGGGATTGTAAAAGGAACTATAGGTCCTATATCATAGAAAAAAATGTTTTTTATACAAATTGACGGCGTAGGTATTGAACTTTTCTATGAAACAGCATTTTTTTTTTTTAGAAAATAAATTGTTTTTAATAGACAATCAAATGTTCCTTAAATACAAGTAATAACATGTAGGTATGTGTCACTTTAGAATACCACCACCCCTTACTTTCCGTGGGTGTCGTAAAAGGCGACTAAGGATCGTACCGGAGAATGGGCAGCAGCGTTCTCTATGTATTCCACCACCATACCATACTGCGATCGCCAACCCGCCTGCCAAGCGTGGCGATTATGGCAAACCCTCCCATAATTGGGGGAGGCCTATGTCCAGCAGTGGACGTCTATCGGCTGAAACGACGACGATGTGTCACTTTGTATTATATTCATAAAACATTACTTTTATACAAAAAATAACCAATCTCATCTTTATAATAATAATAAAAATAGAAAAGCAATTTTTTTCTACCACTAAAATTTTCTTGAGTTTTATTACTTTGTATTACCCCCACGTGCTGTCATCACTGCGGTTATGCGGTTTGGCATGCTGTACACCAAGTTTCTTATACGATGTTGGGGAATATTCTCCCATTCCTCTACGAGCGCAACTTTGAGCTCTTGAAGCGTGATTGGGGAAAGGTTTCAGTATCTTACACATCGTCCGAGCTCGTCCCAAGCATGCTCGATTGGGTTGAGGTCCGGGCTGCGTGCTGGCCACTCCATACAGTTAATGTTCACCATGTGGGAGAAACACTATTCATCTCCACATCGTCATTAGTGGTCACGAGTTTAGTGGGCGACATCGGGGTAAGATACGAACAAAAAACAAAGTATTCACTATTACATACAATTTAATGAAAAGTTTAACAATAGTTAGAGTCACTGAACTTTGCAATCATGTATTAAAACGTTAATGAAACGATTATGTCCACATAAGTAAGATTGATTACTTTGCCACGAATAAACAATACTCCTAAAATTATGGACAATTCATCTCGATTTTCCAAAACGTCAAAACATTCCCGCTCTGCCAACTTGCAACGCGCATGCGCGCAATCTGTCATGATGGCGCCTCGACCCCGCTTTAAAAGCTTACCACTGCTGCGTAAAACTTTATACAAAATAGTAACATTTAAAGAAATTAATACAATTTTACACAATAGCAAAATGTATCAAAACAAATTATATTAATTTTTTAGTATGCATTCGATTTTTTTAGTGTTTTGAAACCAACAACCAACTCGATTCCAAACACATTTCCGACATATTTCCTTTATATAAAGTAAGTACAGATATCTAGGTACAGATAGGATAAACGATAAGATTTTTTAAAAATGAAACTGAATGATTATTGTAACATCCCCCTTAGAATTCGCTAGCCCAGTATTATTATGATGGAATAATAAACTTCATAAAGTATAAAATATGTTGTTACGTCCTTTGTTCTATACTAATCTCATGTCCTGAGAGAGGTCTCATCACTAACTCAAATTTAATCTTCAACTTGCTCATATCTGCTGTCACTCGATACCGACGCATAAAGTGCGCTAGAGTCACCTTCATTGATACCATGGCGTATGTTCTACCTGTAAAAGTAAAAGAATTTTATTGCCATCATTATCAGCATCATTAGTACAATTCACATTTTTATCGGTTAAGGAAACTTTGTATAATATACCTATACAATCTCGCTTCCCCAATCCAAATGCTGCAAATGACTTGTCTCTAAAGTCACCATCTAACCATCTTTCTGGTCTGAATTGATCGCTCTCCGCTCCCCAAGATGAATCGAAATGAGTTGCCAGAGGAAAAATTATACAACAACTGCCAGCGCGCATTGTGTAGTTTTCTGAAATAAATAAATGAATATGAAAATTATACCTACGACATCATACCGAGCCTATTCTTAGCCCTGCTCAGAATTTCGCTATGGGGAAATCCTTGTCACCACTAAAACAGATTTTGAAGACCAATAAAAACTTACTGAGCTTAACATCTTTATCCACGCATCTCAACATAACAGGCACTGAAGGCAACGTCCTGAGGGACTCCATTATAACTGCGTTTGTATAAACCAATTTGTTCAAATCTTCCTTTTCGACGTCTCTGTCTGCACCCAGTACTTCTAATAATCTGCAAAAAGCAAATAGTACGTACATATATTTGAGTTAATACCAATTAAATTTTGAGCTAACTGGTGTCAAAGTTCATGTACTCATGCCTGCATAGATGATTTTTGCAAATGGTTAACAAACTTCTTCGGTTAGCTTTTAACTGTTTAATGTTTTTAAACATTTGAATACATCGAGAGAAAAATGTAAACGAATGGATGGATGGAATAGCAGTAAAGGCCATTAAATTCGAAAGTTTGGAGAAAAGTGATATTTAGTGACAAATTCTTGTAAATTTTCAAAAATACATAAAAATAGAGTTTTCTCAGGTCCGATGAATTTCGCCTATGCTATAAGGGGTGCTTAATTGTTGCAAATGGGAAGAAATACGTCTAATTACAAGTCACTCTGTAGGTATAGTGACTTTTTTTCCGGAAAACATAGACGATATAATAACAAAAAGTCATATTTAAAATTTTCATGGGACTCATTTGCATCTTTGGCTCTTTACACTTGCAAGACAGATAAACACTTCAAGTGTTTTTTGAATTTGGATAAATTACATGCTGAAATGCCTTTTTTTAGTTTTACAGAATTTTATAAAGTTTAATCTATTTTTACGACTTAGATAATAAGCCAAGGGAATGATGGTATTATTATTAATATTTCTTATATTTCAACTTACTCTTCATACAATTTCTCTTGAATTTTAGGATGCGCTCCAAGCTGCAGCAAAGTAAATGTTAGCTGGTTAGATGTCGTTTCAAATCCAGCTGCTATGATTCCGTCCATTTCTTCTCTAATCTCCTTATCTGTTAAGGCACCGTTTTTCAATAGATCTAGGAGTAGATCTAAAAAAGGTTTGTATTTATTCCCTGAAAAGCAATATAGAATTAAGTTTAACAAGACTAAAGAATCGAGGAATTCTAAAAGAATATAAATAAACGTTGAAATTATTAAAACGAAAAAAGTTACAAAACGAAATACGTTTTACGCTTCATCACTGTTAGTATTTTTCCCTTTGGCACCGTATGTGTCATAACGAGCAGGCTGCACTGGTTGAACACCTTAGTCTTGAAACATTGCAGGATTGGCATCGAAAAGACTTGACGTAGTTTTCCAAACGCTGCAAAACTCAACTGAATTCACCTGTCGGCTTCTTTCTAAGTTATGTCTACCGAACTGGATGACTTGCCCAAGGTAGACATACTCCTTTACAACTCCGAGAAGCGATCCGTCGATGTGGATTGGACTCGACAAGATGTGAGTATTGTACATGACTTTCCTCTTGTTCAAATTTCAGGTGTCAAAATTCATGCCTAGGCCAACCACCGAAAGGCTCCGTTTAGGCTGTCAGCACCTGGTCTAACTGTTCCAGTGTCTCTGCCATTATGACGATGTCATCGGCATAGCAAAGGAGTGAGATTTACTCGCGGTTAATGTTGATACCCTGTCCAGTTCAGTCTAACGTCTTAAAGACGTCCTCCAACGCATTGGTGACCAGTTTCGGGAATACACAGCCCCCCGTTTCACCCCTCTGAGGAGTTGGATGGGGCTTATTTTTTCTGATCTGGACAGTGATTGTGGCAGTGTCATACAAACATCTCTATACTGTGATGTAATGCTGGTCAATTCGAAATCGTTACAGAGAGGCCAGAACTGCCCGTATTTTGATGGAATCAAAGGCTTTCTCGTAGTCCACAAATGCCATACACAGCGGTTGGTTGTAATCTGCGGTCTTCTGTACAGTTTGCCGAACAGTATTGATGTAGTCTAGGGTATTGAAGCCTTTTTGAAAACCGGCTAGTTCTGCTGGCTGGAACTCGTCAAGTCACCTGGCAAGACGGTTTGTGACGATCCTCGAGAACAGCTTTATGTATATGTGGCTCAGAAGTGAGATGGGTCCATAATTGTTCAGCAAGGTTTTGTCACCTTTTTGAAGAACCTCTGTTCCACGCCTCAGGTGTTGTACCCTCTTAGAAGTCGGAGTTAAAGACCCTCGCTAGCTCAGTCAGGACTGGATCCCCACCCGCTTTAAGGAGCTTTGTTGTTATTCCGTCATCACCCAGTGCCTAGTTGTTCGTAAGCTGCTCGAATATCTGCATAAATGTAACTCTCCAAAATTGGAACAATCTTTTATCAATACAAATAAACTACTTGCTTTTTAAGCGTATATTCCCGTAGATTCGGTTTATTCCACCATTGAAAAAAGCTTATGTGGCGTTATTGTTTGGGCACCTACATAGTGAAGTAAGGTTTTTACCCTGGCTTAAATTTCAAAAAAAGTTTAACTTGACGGTGTTTAAGTACCTAAATCTGACTTAGGTACTATAAAATAGGTCATTTTACTTATCCACCACTTTTTTCCTAAAAAAGCCTTTAGATACACCACATAACAATAATAATAAAAAAGAAGAAAGTATAAGATATCAAGTTATTTGATATTAAAATCGGATGATTTATTAAAAAGATACGATTTTTTTTGCTTAAAAAAATAAAAATAATGGCTTTTTCTCGAAAAAGTTTTTTGGCCGTCCAGTAATTTTGCCTTTCCAGAGACGATAATTATTTTTACTGTAAGTTACATACTTACCTGAATTTTCAGTTTCAGAGTTATTGTTCAAAGCCTCGTTTTTCATAGCAGCTTTTTTCTTTTGTAAAACCTGTAAAATGATACATTTATTAACTGTCATAATTATTTACTAATGTTTCATATTCTTACTTTTCAGCAATACGCTGCTTGTCATACATCCTCATCATCTCACTTAATTTCTACATTTATTTACAGCGGTGCTATTCTGTAAAAATCTCACCGTGAAAACGTAGGTGAAGTAAGCGTGGAGTGAGCTGTCAATAGTGTCAATTCCTAGCAAAAACAAACTCACTTCACCTGAATTTCCACGGTAAGATTTTTACAGAATCGACCGGCTGTAATTTTTATAGTGTACAGACATCAAGCAACTACATTCTGACAAATTTCTTTAATAGATTTTCAACTTTATCGCTAAAGAGTAAGGTTCAAAGTTGATTGGGAAAATTTGACAGTTTCGGTTAGCTTGATGTGCTGGCGTCTGTACATAATGAAGAATATTCTATTCTATTCTTACTTCGTCAGCCATTGCGTGTAAAGTCCCCACTACTTCTTCTTCCTTCTTCTTCATTCCAACCAGCCTGTATATGAAGTCATTCTGTAGCCAAAAGTTTACTCCTCTGCTGATCACAATATGAATCATCTCATCTACTGACCGCATGTACTTTTCCGTGAACTCTATGTCATCAATAACGTCTATTCCAAACGTACCGACTGAAAAAGTATTAGCATCATTCATCATCACAACAAAAAACTTACAGTACCTAATATAGTATAATAAAAAACATAGTTACCTACCACAAAGTGTTTCTAATGCATTATTCTTTAAATATGGATGGTGATCAAAGGGTCCTTTTACAACATGAGGTTCCACAGAACTAACCAGCTTTCGGGACTGACTGTTAAACACATCTAGGAACCCTTGAACCACCGGCAGAGTGAACGCTGGGGTTAGCAACTTGCGGTGACGCTTCCAAATGTCTCCTGCAAATGAAATTTTAACCGACTTCAAAAAAGCAGGAGGTTATTTATGTTCGTCTGTGTGCACTTTTTTATGTTTGTTCATCAATATTTTCAACAATTGTAGACCAATTTTGAAAACTTTGTTTGAAGAAAAAAGATTATACCTACTCCTGACTTAATGGTGGTGCCATAATATATAAACGAGAATGAGTAAGAGCTTACCCAGACACAAAGTTAATTGTAGCATAATGAAATACTAGCTATCGCCCGCGGCTTCGCCCGCGAGGTATGTTGATAAAAACTATCCTGTCCTTCCCTGGGATGCAATCTATCTCTCTGCCAAGTTTTATCGAAATCCATTCAGTCGTTTAGACGTGAAAAGGTAACATACAGACAGACAGACAGAGTTACTTTCGAATTTATAATATTATTATGGATGTTGATCTTTGTTGCCATCATGGAGTAGTTTAATTAATCCTAAGGCAGCATGTCTGAATTCACTAGGAGAAAAAAATTATGTAAGGAAATTAAATTGATTTAATAAAGGAAAATATTTAACTTATCCTCTCAAAACTAATTGACCTGCTAATGAAGAACACTTTTTGAAATTAATGAACCTCCAAAAACTTCACTTCGTAACTCAATCATTAGTTCTCTTCAATGTGAGTTTTGACCTGGGCACTTCTTTCCACACTCCTTAGGCTGGTTTTCCACCAGAGATGAGCGAGGATGCGTAGCGAGGAATGTGTCTAAAACTAACCAATACCAACGCTAAATTGGTTGGTTTCACACACATCCCTCGCTACGCATCTTCGCTCATCTCTGGTGGAACCGCAACTTTAAAGTGACTGGCGACATAAGGGTAGCACTGGAAGACACCAAAGTTACTGTTCTAGTGTTGGTTAATTTCTCGAATGCAAGAAAATCATAATAAATGAAAACATGGTTCTTACATTTACAAAATTTAAAAAAAAAAATGCTTCTAAATTATACAAAACTATAGTTTGCAATTTATTTATGATGTTAATATAATTTACTACCAAACAGGAAGAGGTATCTAATATTGCAGTATTCAACAATTAAAACTGGATTGAATAAAATAAAAAAGTTATGTTCGTAATGTCAGAAATATTGAAAAAGAAAAAGGGAAGCACCTCTTGCAAATATTGAAATTTTAACTAGTGAGCCCAAGTGTCTGTGGAGCAGAACCAGCATTAAGCCAAGCATTTTTATCTACGATATAATCATCCAACTTGTAATATGCTTGTCTACATAGTGTGCGTTTAATGCATGTTTTAAATTTCTTCTCATTTAATTGAAGAATATCGAATGGTATTTTATTATAACATTTTACACAGTAACCCATAAAAGAAATTTTTACTTTAGACAATCTGAAACGCGGTTGATCTAATTTGTCCCTATTTCTAGTGTTAAAATTATGCCTGTCACTTATCTTACTAAAAAGATGTAGATTTTTTCGAACGTACATAATGTTTTCATATATATATTGACAAGGAACCGTCATGATGTTAATTTCTTTAAACAGTTCTCGTAGAGAATCAAGGCGACTAAGGATCGTACCGGAGAATGGGCAGCAGCGTTCTCTATGTATTCCACCATCATACCATACTGCGATCGCCAACCCGCCTGCCAAGCGTGGCGATTATGGCAAACCCTCCCAAAATTGGGGGAGGCCTATGTCCAGCAGTGGACGTCTATCGGCTGAAACGACGACGAACGACGAAATAAATATTAGTTAATTTTGGGACCAAGGACAATACATACTATTTAAAAAAAAAGTGAATTGATGAGATTAAAAAGCGCGCATCTCCGACTACACGACTAGTAAATAGTTATCTGTGGAAATAAAGCACATATGTGGATTAAAGTAAAGGAAAAGCACGCGTTTTTAATACACTGCATTATGGACCTAAAAGCGGTTCAATAAGAGCCACTTTACGAGCAAGTGTGTTGAAAAATACATTATAATTCATTCAATTCAATAGTCATTTGAATTTAAATTAAACAAACGAAGAACAAGCATCTAGTTGTTGTTATACAGGTTGAAATTGAATAGGTGCGACAAATTAAACAATCTAATTCAACGTGTTATAATAGTACATTATGATACATGTGTGCTATGTTGATCATTATATTCGAGGCGGTATTATTCGCGCGAGCGGCAGGCGAGTGCGATAAAGAAGCCGAGCGTACGAGGGCGGCACTGTAAATTTCGGGAATCAAGGAAGTGACACAACATTACTATTTAAAAATGTATTTATTGCTTTTCGAAGTATTCTCCGCGAAATTTGACACATTTTTCCATACGATGGAACCAATCATTGAAGCAACCATTCTATTCGGAAGGTGGGGTCTCCAAAATGGATGCTTTGTAGGCGTCCGCAGCTTCTTCAGATGATGAAAATCTCTGTCCACGCAATTTATTCTTTATTTTAGGGAAAGTATAGAAATCATTAGGGCTTAGGTCGGGGCTTTACGGCGGATGGTCTAATAATTCTATGTTTTCTTGCTCTAAAAACTCTTTTGTTCTGTGCGCGGTGTGAGAACTCGCATTGTCGTGATGGAGGATGATGCGGCGGTTGCAGTTCTCTTTACGGAGTTCAGAAACGACCTGTGGCAAACAAATGCTAGCATACCATTCTGCATTAAACGTTCTTTCTCCCTCAAGAGGAATAGTCGTAACATGGCCGGTTTTGGAGACAAACGTGGTCGCCATTTTTTTTGCAACACTCCGTGAACGAACATTTTTTGTTGGCTTTAACTCATTTTCGAACACCCAAACTCGTGACTGGTTTTTTGTTTCGGGTTCGTACGCGTATATCCAGGATTCGTCCCCTGATACGATGTTGTATACAGCATTTGAGGACCCTGCGTGGAATCTTTAGAGAGTTCTGACGCACCAAGTAACGCGAGCCGCTTTTTGCTCTTCACAGAGGCAATGCGGTATCCATCGGGAAAACAACTTTTTTACACCTAATTGTATATGCAAAATTATTTGTATTTGACTCATGCCAATGACTAAAGTTGCCTGAATTTCGCGGTATGTCACATGTCGATCTTCCTCAATCAGATTACGCACAGCATCAACGTTTTCTTGGGTGACTGCAGTTTTTGGACGACCTTGACGGGGATCATCACTGAGCTTGACACGTCCACGTTGAAATTCAGCAAATCAGCGATAAATTGTGGTTTTGGATGGGGCTTCATCACCAAATGCAGAAATCATTCGGTCAACACACTGTTTTTGTGTTAAACCACTTCGAAAGTCATAATAAATCATCGCTCTTGAATTTTCTCGAGTCAATTCCATTTTCTCAACGACTAAACAAGTTTGACAAAACCTTGTGACAAGACCGAGAATCTTTTTTTAAATAAATAAAAGGTATTCGATTTTTAAAACCAAGGAGTTTTCAATTAAAAAGATTTTAATATGACAGGAACAGTGGAAATATTCCATTCCCGATACTTTTAGTGCAGCCCTCGTATAATGATCAATGCACACGCGTTTCATACGACGTTTTTCAACACACTTGCGAGGAAAAAAACAGACTTGTATTGCTAAATATTAACTTGTATGGAAAATGGCGCGTTGGTTTTGTCTTTCCGCTTAGCCAGCACTAGCAATGCGCGCGCAAGTGTAAATAAAAGCACTGACCACAGAGCATGTAGGCACTGACAACAGACCGCTATATAATATTTAAAAAAAAAAAAAAAACAAAACAATTGTAGTTTAGTTAGTATGGAATTAGAAAGTACTATTGGCATAGAGAAATATACATTAGTTCAGTGAGAATCCGCAATAATAGAACGCCAGTCAGGGTCTTTTCCGTTTGGTTTCGGAAGGGACCACAGACAATGTATGGTAGATAAAGATAAAGATAAAGATAAAGATCAATTTATTTGTCAAAACATGTGTAGGTCATAATAATACATGCAAAAATGGATGTTCACTATAGATGGTACATTATTTATCGATTGTATCAACATGTTTTACCACGACTGGTGTACAAATATTAATTATTATATGCAATGAATCTAAATAGTAAATGTCAAAATGATATATCTAAATAGTAAATGTCATGAAATAATAAAGTCTAAAACAATTTACAAATTAAGTCAGTTAATAAGTCGTATATAGAATTATTATTATGTGTTACAATTTAAATGTCATCCTTCATCTTCAATTAAATACATTTGTCACTAAGGAAATCTTGTACATGATAGTAACATTTTTAATCAGAATTTTCTTTAAGGTACTTTTAAAGCTATTGGCGTTCAATTTTTTTATCGAGGTCGGTATGTGGTTATAAATTAGTGGAGCTCTGCATACTACACTTTTCTGTAACAGTGCTGTTTTAGCAGGCTGGGTACAAAGTCTACTATCTACTATTGTCACGACGTTGACTGTGTGAGGGTA
This sequence comes from Mesoligia furuncula, assembly GCA_916614155.1. NCBI lineage: Eukaryota > Metazoa > Arthropoda > Insecta > Lepidoptera > Noctuidae > Mesoligia > Mesoligia furuncula. The sequence continues at coordinate 1,730,569 of OU744813.1, read as the reverse complement.
CGTGAGTAAAATAATTCAGGTTGTTATGAACGAATACAGCTGTTTCGAGTATATACAGTGATGGTAGTGTAAGGATTTTATGTTCAATAAATAGTGATTTACAGCTTTCTGTGCTTTGAATACCAAACATAGCGCGTATGCATCGTTTTTGTACTTTAAATACCATCTCTTTGTCGGTGGAATTCCCCCAAAAAATAATGCCATACCTGAGGATGGATTCAACAAGCCCGTAGTATGCACACAGTAGTGCATTATGGTGGATGGTTGGAGCAAGTTTATATAGTGCGTATGAAAGACTACTGACCTTTTTGCATAGTAATTGTATGTGTTGTTTCCAATTTAACTTACTGTCAATAGTTAAGCCAAGAAAACGAGCCGTAGTAGTTTCTTTTATTGTGTAGTTATTATAAGTCAATTGTATATTTTGAGAATTTTGTAGTCTTTGTCCAAAGTGCATTATATTTGTTTTAGTTAAATTTATTTTTAAGTTATTATTATTCAGCCATGAAATTATAGATGTCAAGGAATTATTAATGTCAAAGTTATAATGGTTAATGTTCTTACACGCAATTGTAACAGTGCTATCGTCAGCAAATAATGTCATAGGTTGATTCGTTGCATTTGGCAAGTCGTTAATGTAAATAATAAATAAAAGTGGACCTATTACGGTGCCTTGAGGGACACCGTATGTCACATAGCGCTTCATAGATGTGTATGTTTCTTCTTTTTTGGTTGTATAATTAACTCTGCTTATTAATGTCAATTGTTGTCGATTTGTTAAATAGGATCGAATTAAGTCTAAAATATTTCCTCTTATACCATAAGCGTCAAGTTTGTTTATAAGTATATTTTTATCTACGTAGTCGAACGCTTGTGTCATATCGCAATAGATAGCGCAAACGGGTGATCTCTTGTCTACATAACATAAGACTTTTTCTATAAATTCATATATTGCGATATTAACAGATTTGTTTTGTCGGAAACCTTTCTGTTAGATAATTAAAATTTTCTTACGTTATTTGTAATTTGCAGGTCAGTGTCAGGTTGTATCTTGATCAAATATGATTCGCGACTTATACAATATATTTACAGAATTATAGTCATTAAAATAGAATTTTTAAATTAGAGTTTTTCCCTAAGAACTTTTCCATAGGAAAGATGTATTAATGATTCGAATGATTATAATTCTGTAAAGACGTACCTGTTAGAGTCGCAAATCATATTTTTAATTAAGATACAACCTGACAGTGACCTGGAAATTGCAAAAAACCTAAGAAAATTTGAATTTCGCGGTCTACCACTGCGCATTCACTTTAAATTGTCCGTGGTCCCTGCGCATTCACCTTAAGGTGAATGGGTAGTTGAGACCGCGAAATTAAAATGTTCTTACGTTTTTTGCAATTTGCAGGTCAGTGTCAGGTTGTATCTTGATCAAAATATGATTCGCGACAATAACAGGTAGGTACATATTTAGAGAATTTTAATCATTACATTCATTAATACATCTTTCTAAGTTAGATTTCTAAAATTAACACGTTTCCATAAGAGATTGGTGGTTGATGGTAGAAATCTAGCTTAGAAAGATATATTAATGATTCTAATGATTATCATTCTCTAAATATGTACCTGTTATTGTTGCGAATCATGTTTTGATCAAGATACAACTTGACACTGACCTGAAAATTGCAAAAAACGTAAGAAAATTTTAATTTCGCGGTCTCAATAAAAATATTAGTTAATTTTGGGACCAAGGACAATGTCTGTATTGTCCTTGGGCCTATTTAAAAAAAAAAGTGAATTGATGAGATTCAAAAAGCGCGCATCTCCGACTAGTAAATAGTTATCTGTGGAAATAAAGCACTTGTGGATTAAAGTAAAGAAAAAGCACGCGTTTTTAATACACTGCATTATGGACCTAAAAGCGGTTCAATAAGAGCTACTTTACGAGCAAGTGGGTATCTATGGGTAGGTCTTCAAAAATGATATTGAGGTTTCTAATATCATTTTTTTCTAAACTGAATAGTTTGCGCGAGAGACACTTCCAAAGTGGTAAAATGTGTGTCCCTCCCCCTGTAACTTCTAAAATAAGAGAATGATAAAACTAAAAAAAATATATGATGTACATTACCATGTAAACTACCACCGAAAATTGATTTGAACGAGATCTAGTAAGTAGTTTTTTTTTAATACGTCATAAATCGTAACCGCAATTTACCATTCATTCAATCAACTTAAAAAAAAAACATTTAATTTCATAAACATAAACCTTATACATAAACCCGGATGTTACGGAACCCTCGGTGCGCAAGTCGTGACTCGCTCTTGCCCGGTTTTTTTTATGTTAAAATTTCTCTAATTTGTGTGGTAGTCCTCTAATCACGGCGGTAAAAATAGGGCATTTTATGTCATATTTTCTTTACTAAGTTGCTGAAAAAAGAAAATGACAGGGTCGTGTTTACAGCAGACCTTGATTGAATGAAAAAAAAATTGCTCTTGAGGCTCAGGAAGAAAAAAGGGGAATACGTTCGTATGAAGAATCGCACGTCCTGTTCCCTCTTAAGGAAAGGGACGCACGTATACCTACGTGCGTGTAGGCGAGCGATTGGGCAACGTCGACACGCGGCCATTTTTTCGGAACGGTCAAAATTAGGTAAGTTACGCTTGTTCAACGCATTGCCAACTTGCGTTGTGAATTCAGCGATGAATGGAACATTTATCAGGCACGCGCTAAAATTGATACGTTAATTTTCTTTTTGATTTGATAATTTTGAAAAAAAAAAATTGCTGGAATGACGTTAATTCGTGTCTACTTGAAGGCAATAACTTAGTTTGCACTATCTAAGACCATAATTATACGATTTTTTCAAGAACTTAGATTTGGGAAATGATTATTTCATCATCATTATCAGCCTATAGCAGTCCACTGCTGGACATAGGCCTCTCCTATTGCACGCCAATCAACTCGATTTTCGGTAACTGATCTCATCCAGCTGCTACCAGCCATCCAAAAAAAATCTTGTCTTCTAAACTATCAAAAATCGCGGAACATACCTACACGGGGTATTTTCGGATATCCCTAATTATGAGGAATCTAATTTTTTTTATTGACGTTACTATTTGGACCAACCTGTAAGTATTTACATCTATAATATAAAAATGAATCATATGTGTTGCTAAGCGCAAATCTCGAGAACAGCTGAACCGATTTCGCTAATTCTTTTTTTATAAAATTCCTTGAAGTACGCGAATGGTTCTTACGCAGAGAAAAATTTAATATATCTATGGGGGTAGGGTAGAAGTAGGGTAGGAGTAGGGTAGGAGTAGGGTAGGAGTAGGGTAGGAGTAGGGTAGGAATAGGGTAGGAGTAGGGCAGGAGTAGGGTAGCAGTAGGGTAGGAGTAGTGTAGGAGTAGGGTAGGAGTTGGGTAGGAGTAGGGTAGGAGTAGTGTAGGAGTAGGTTAGGAGTAGGGTAGGAGTAGGTTAGAAGTAGGGTAGGAGTAGGGTAGGAGTAGGGTAGGAGTAGGGTAGGAGTAGTGTAGAAGTAAGGTAGGAGTAGGGTAGGGGTAGGGTAGGTTAAGGGGTAGGTCACCACGCAAACGAAGTAGCGCCGGGCAGCTAGAAATAATTTATATGGCAAAACAACGTTTGTCGGATCAGCTAGTATTTAATAAAACACATTCAATGCGTTGTTTAATTAGCATTTACGTGTGTATGTGTAGCTACTTTGATAACGTACATGTCGCTGCCAACTAGCTGAATTAGCGTTTTAGTTAACAGCCTAGCCATTTTACTATACGGCGCCATTCAACTAGCGGCCTGAATGACATTCAGCCATTCAATGAAACAGCTAACCTAAACTTGGATCAATAATATCGTTTACTTGCCTAGCCCAAACATTTAAAGTGGCACTGATTTAAAGCGGCAGTAGTTTATTGTAGTTTTGGTAAATAAAAAAATCAAGATGCATGTTTATTAACAAGTTCGTTAGTAAAACCTGAGCTATAAACTAAATAAAAATGAGTCAAAACAAATATTTTTAAGGGTAATTAAATAAATATTTAGCAGTAGGGAGTGGAAGTAGCGTAAGTCACGATTGGTTACAGTTGTAACCTTTTTTTTTTCTTGTCAGGGTGTAAATCCTCATGAATATCCTACGCCCTGGGGTGGGCGTAGAGGTTTGTCGGACTTTAAGTGACTAAAGCCACTCCGGTGTTCCCTCGTACACCTGCGTCGGGGGCTGCGGGTGCGACTGCGACTTCCACTGGCCCGGACTACTGCACGCGACATGCGGACCATGTCCCATAGAAGGGAGTGAGTTGTATCCTTTTTTTTCTGTTCCGGGATGGAAATTCCTTATGGATGTCCTCTGCCCTGGGGCGGGTGGAGGGGTCTGTCAGACTCTTACTGACTAAAAACTACCCCGGTGTTCCCTTCCCGCACTTGGACCTCCGGTCCAATCATGGGAACTTGTGCGCCTTCCACGATCCCCAGCTGGTGCAGGCCCGCATTCGCGGGCCACCGGCGGGAGTGAGGTGTTAAACTCCCCCCGCGACGTCATGTCCTATACTGGCGCACGAGGAACACTATGCGCTGCCACCTCTTAACCTGCTAGATGGGGGGCGGCAGACGTCCCCAAGTCCGCCGTCCCTAAGGTCCAGTTTATGGGGGCTGGAAGACGGCGTTGTCCGCCCTCCGCCGACGCCCGGTACGTCTGCTACGGGTCGGGAGATGGTTTTGGCCTCCCTCCACCTTTCCGCAACCTCGTTCTGTAAAATGACGGTTTCACAGAAGGAGATCACCGCATCCCACGACATGGTGCTCCCGACCATCGAACGGTCGACGGCCGGCAGCGACAAGTAGGCTCCGACTTCGGATACGTGGGTCCGGCGCGGCTCCTCCCATGCGGCACACTTTGCCAGCGTAAGCCACGCCATGTCCTTCCTACCCACTTGGTCGGGGTGGCAATTCGGCTCGCGCGTTCGTTCTCAGTTCCAACCTAACATATGAACTGCCTAATTGCATTCCAATAATTATTACTGGCCGTTCCACTACACTACTTGAGTATTTTTTGTACTGACACTGTAGTAATAAATAACCGACAATTTTCTTTTTCTTACTGCAATGATGTTCATGTTTTAATTTACCAACCGCTGAAAAATAAAATGACCCGTTATTTTTTTCATAATGGTTAAAATGATTACCCATTTAAAGGTAAATGGGCATTTTGTTCGGACCTGTGACCCTGCAGCGACCACTAATGAAACTAGCCGGAGTATGATAAAGACTATGAATACTACCCGATGAGATAAGTCGCATTCCTCAAAAGTATGGGAAAGTTTAAAAAAACGAAATTTGGTTTATCCTTTTAAATATATAAAATGCTTAGAAAAATGCACAAATATCTTCCTAAAAAGGTGCAAGAATGTTTAGGAGCTTTTCTATCTTGTTCCCCGCAGTTTCTCCTGCGTCGTTCCAAGCACCCATATTTAAAAATACTAGTTTATGAGTAATCCCCGAACAAACCTGAAAATGGTTACCTATCTACATTATTTTTGGAGGGTTAAGAAGGATAATGAGAAGTAAAACACTTCCTTTTTTCACATTTTATTCAAATGCTTACTCTAGGATGCATATCCGGTAGGCTCTTAAATCCTTACCTATCCTACGGGCACGTCTTCCCTACCATTACCGCGCCCCCCGGTCTATTTCTTGATATGCAATGGTCGCTGTAGCACCATGAACATGAGGCTACAGGAGCTAGTGCGAATCTTGGGGTTCATTCGATGAATCGAGTCTGGTTTAACCACGCTGGGATCGGTGCAATTCATTTATTCATTCTTTTTTTCACATTTTATTCAACAACATCAATATCAACCGTAACATCGTCTAAAAACCTTGCTGGTGCATCTATTCCTTCCTGTTGTCTTGCCCACGTTAAGAAGTACACCACACCCCCGACATGAGCGCAGCTTCCAACAGTACGGCGGCCGTGTATGCAGGAACAATAATAGTTTTGAATACTTTGTCTTACATTTAGAGTGGGATCAATCAAAATATAAGTATGTATAATATTGTCTCATTCGCTCATGGCGTGACTGGATTCGGCTTCTTATTAATATTTTGTTGTGGACCATTTCTCGGTGCCGGTACATATACGCCATTTGGCCGCATGTGTTCGGCGCAATATGACCTTGCAATTCTCAAATGATAGGACCCTAATATAAATAGTATCAATACTTTATAGGAAAAAAAATGATGGATAACTTTTTTTTTCCCATACATTTGGATTAAAATAAATGCATTTCGTGAAATGTTAACCCTAAACCTTCAAAACAAACCACATTTCATTAATGGACGCGTACTTTGAGGTACCGGGTCAAAAATGCCCAATGATCTTTACTTAGTTCCATTTTTTTTTCGTCACATTTTCAACCCATTATATGAATGGGTAATATGTCTTTCATTGACTTGAATGTGCCATGGCGGCTGGTATGTCATGCTCACACAAATGTCTCGCTGACGGTGGCGTGTGTATTGGATCATATAGCTCCCTTCAAAATGGTTGAGCTGAATGGTGCTGATCTATGCGTCATGTTCGTGAACGGGCGCCGTCAGTTGGGGCTGGTCATCACTCAGCTGCCTCGGCTTATTTCTGATTATTTTATTTTTGGATTGTTGTCTTCTTACTATTTGCTGTACTCTGGACGCTCTTAACGCGTACGTATGTTTTTTACATCGTTCTCACATATAATTGTAAATTCAACATTAATGATGTAACTAATATTTTTGTAAAAATACAATTTAAAAGAGTGTCCATGGAGTTTCTTGCCCGTTCTTCTCCATAGGTACCTACGCTTTGGAATGGGCAACTAGCTTCATATTTTCTGACTGACCGACTTCTTGACAATTCAAAAGTGTCTGTAAATGGTTTAATTAAATAAATGGCTTGAGTTTGAGTTTGAGTTTGAATGGCATAAGCACCAGCCAGCCAGTTCACTAAATGTTGTGTTAAACTCTATGACTGAATATCATTCAGGCCGCCGCGCTAGTTGAATTGCGTCGTTTGGCTAGGCGGTTAACTGAAAGGCTAATTAAAGTAGTTGGCGGCGACATAATAGGTAAGTATATTATATATAGACATCATTACCGGTCTATCGACTTAGGCTCGGTTTGTTAACGTAACATACGTAACGTACGTAAGGCAACAAAGCCATACTTTTGTGAAACAACGCTTATTTTGGTTTGACGATAGATAGGGCAATTTTTGACGATAGATTGGACCAGGACCAACGATACCTTATAGTATCTATTTATTACTGATACTGTACTTACGCTTCATTCTCATTCATTCTCATAATATTTATGATTTTGTATCCTTTTACGATTTTCTTATTAGGTATTATAGCTCGCACTTTGGCTGTAACACAAAATATAGAACTTGAGTAGTTACTGTGTATAATGTAATTTTGAATTATGAAAGAAACGATTTATGATTTTTGACGGACCTATACGCATGCGTCAAGAGGACGTCAAACAAGTCGCCCTTAGTATAAATCGTTGAGTGCATCTGGTCCTGGCTTAGATCATCATCATCATCATCACCTGCTGCTGTCATACAATGTTGAGCTTAGTGTTACTAGTATGTGTGTTGTGTTTCGTGTGGTCGAAGTATGCCCGAGTCAAAACCAGTGCGCATGCGCTACCGCCGGCTGTGCCAGGAGAGTGGCCGGTTTTTGGACATGCGTACCAGCTGTTTAAATACTTTACAAGTTAGTATTTTTTTTTGTTACTAGCTGTGCCCGCGACTTCGTCCGCGTGGAATAGTGACTTTTCGGGCAGCATATTTTGAATTACATATACCGTCTACAGACCGGGCATTTGCTATCCGAACCCTCTGAGAACTCAGGCGAATTTCCCTATCAGTGAAAGTCTCAGACTCACGCAATAGTGCTTGAGCTTCACGATCGGCAGTGAGACGTATTTCTCGTTCTTCCTGTGTTTCCTGAGACCAAGCATTTGCTGTCCGAACCCTCTGAGAACTCAGACTAATTTCCCTATCAGTGAAAGTCTCAGACTCACGCGCCTAAAATATAAATAAATGAAATATGCAAACAGTCAGTATTCAAGTGAATCGCAATAACCCAAAGCAACTATTCGCCTATACTCTCCAGGATACGTGCGTTCGCTACGAATAACTGAATCCTTATGGCAGCGGCGCGTTTTTTTTTTTTTTTTTTTTTTGGGATTTCGTACCGCCTGACGCAGGTCCTCACCGGACACGGAAGTTTTAGGAGGTTCCTGCACATCATCAGGCGGGAGGAAACGCCCGGGTGTCACCATTGCCAGGATCGCCCAGAGGACACGGTGGAGCACACGGTGGAGTTCTGCCCCGCTTGGGTGGAGCACCGCCGTGTCCTCGTAGAGGCGATCGGCAGCGGCGGCGACCTCTCGTGTCCGGCCCTGAAGCCATGGTCCGAGGCGAGAGGGAGTGGGAGGCAGTCACCTCCTTCTGCGAAGCAGTCATGCTAGCGAAGGAGGTGGCGGGACGGCTTAGGGAGAGAGCCTCCCGTCCCAGCCGCCGCGGGAGACGCTCCGGGCGTCGGGAGCTGCGTGACGACTCCCGGCCACCGTAGGCGCGGGCCTGCGGGCGGAGAGTAATGGGTAGCTCACCGTCCGATCAGGACCAGGCCCGTGCCGGACGGCGCGTACGTGTTCCACGCGCGCCTCATAGAGATGTCAGCAACAGAGAAGGGGCCCGACAGGGCCGAAGCCTGCCGGGGCAGCGGGATTGTCTGAAAGGGTTACCGCTACCCCGGAACAAAAAGGGCTAAGGAAGGAACATGGGTGTGTTTTAGTCAGTAAGAAACTGACACTCCTTTCCGCTCCACCCAGAGCGGGAGGAGTCATTTGATGATTTCCCCACCCGAAAAAAAAAAGCCTCCAGCCAGGGGCAATTATCTACTTATACTAAGCGATTACACGCTAAGGGCACCCCCTGTGGGGTACGAACCTCGGCTTAGGGCGTCGCTGGGAGAGGGCAGCCAGATGGGACAGGCTGGATCAGATTATTATTATTATTTAAGCTTGATGAGATCGGCTTTTCCTATCTGGCCGAAACAAACTCAGGCGCGCTTTATATAGCCACGGACGCGCAGGCGCGAGGCGTGTACGTACTCTGATAGAATACCTTAACAAATATTCGCCGTGATTCTTTAAATTGACATAACTTTTTTATTTATGAGCCGATTGACATGAAATAAACACTAAATGTTAAGTCAAGCTTACTACAATATATTAGTGAAAACCGCATCTAAATCGAATAAGCAGTTTCTGATATTAGCGTGCACAAACATACAGACAAACAGACAAACAGACAAAAAAAATTTAATTACAATTTCGGGTTCGGCATCGATATAATAACAACCCCTGCTACTTTTTTTTTATATATTTCCATTGTACAGACACCGCTTTTCTACAATTTTATTATATGTATAGATTGGATGCCACTTAGGCTTGTGCATTTACAACCAGATGAACTTATGGTCCATCATCATAGTTCATCTCTCTAGAGATTTCAGCCGGTGTAGCTCACACCAAAAGAAGTTGAGTTATTTTTTACGTGAAAAAGTTTTTATTTTTCACTTTTAGTTAGACCCACCCCAGACAAATTCATATAACACTACTTGATAGGTAAATATCAGTGTCAGGAAGTTATAAAAACATCATCAATCTAAACTAAGTGAAAAAAAAAAAACAATTTAAAAGACCCCGACTCAAACAAAAACTTCTAAAAACAAAAAAATATATATATTGGCCGTATAAGTTTAATACAGTTGTAGGAAATATTTTGATCCAAGCGTCCTCGCATCAGGGACGTTAATGAAAATTGGAAGTTAACAGCAGCTACCTTTTTTACCGTACCTTACATATACCTTTGCTGGGTACAAGCCTCGTCTGTTTGGAGTTTTAAGGATAAAAACAAAATATAGGCACATGAAGTGGAAGATAAATAATAGTACATTATGATACATGTGTACTATGATCAATGCACACGCGTTTTATACGACGCTTTTCAATACACTTGCGAGGAAAAAAACATACTTGTATTATTAAATATTAACTTGTATGGAAAATGGCGCGCTGGTTTTGTTTTCCGCGCGCCGTGCAAGCCAGCACTAGCGACGCGCGCGCAAGTGTAAATAAAAGCACTGACTCTCATTTTAAAAATACATATTAGTCTATGGCACTGACAAAACCGTTAAACAGCCTAATAGAAAAAATATAATAAACACAAAATAACGTTTAGACTGATCGTAGTGTTGTCGTATGTCAAATTGTAGTTCAGTTAGTATGGAATTAGAAAGTACTATTGGCACAGAGAAATATACATTAGTTTAGTGAGAATCTGCAATAATAGAACGCCAGTCAGGGTCTTTTCCGTTTGGTTTCGGAAGGGACCACGGACAATTTAAGGCGAATAGGCGAATGCGCAGTGGTAGACTGCGAAATTAAAATTTTCTTACGTTTTTTGTAATTTGTAGGTCAGTATCAGGTTGTATCTTGATCAAAATATCATTCGCGACTATAATGTATATGTATTTACAGAATTCTAGTCATTAGAATAGAATCTTTAAGTAAGATTTGTTTCCTAAGAACTTTTCTATAAGAGATTTGTTCAAGGAACAATTCTAACTTTGAAAGATGTATTAATGATTCTAATGATTATAATTCTGTAAAGACGTACCTGTTATAGTCGCAAATCATATTTTGATCGAGATACAACCTGACACTGACCTGAAAATTGCAAAAAACCTAAAAAAAAATAATTTCGCAGTCACCTTAAATTGTCCGTGGTCCCTGCGCATTCACCAGTTCACCTTAAGGTAAATAAATAATAGTTCATTTTGAGATCGAGGACAATACAGACTATTAAAAAAAAGTGAAAAAATATGGTCCGCGAATTTCGTTTGGCTTGAAGTCTCCTTGATGAGATTAAAAAAAGCGCGCAACTCCGACTAGTAAATAGTTAGCTGTGGCGATAACGCACTAGTGGATTAACATAAAGAAAAAGCACGCGTTTTGAATACACTGCATTATGGACCTAAAAGCGGTTCAATAAGATACGCTCCGGGCGTCGGGAGCCGCGTGACGACTCCCGGCCACCGGGACGGCACGTACATGTTCCACGCGCGCCTCAAAGAGATGTCAGCATCAACTAAGGGGCCCGTGAGGGCCGAAGCCTGCCGGGTCAGCGGAATTGTCCGAAAGGGTTACCGCTGGCCCCGAACATAAAGGGCTAAGGAAGGAACACGGATGATGACGGGTGGGTTTTAGTCAGTAAGAGTCTGACTCAGAGCGGGAGGGGTCATTTGATGACTCCCCAACCTAAAAAAAAAGGGTTAAAAGTACCTATTATGCGCAAAAGAACGCCATCCCTAATGCGTCGGAGGCTTTACGCGGGGGTCGTGCGGTCCATGGCCCCATAAGGGCGGGGGCCGGCAAGCCGCCCACTACCTGAACGCGCCCCAGAAGGTAGTAGAAGTTAGGCTTATCCGGGGCTACCGCACGATCTCGGGCGAGGCGGCAAGCCTCCTTGCTAGACTGACGCCATGGGATCTGGAGGCGATAGTCCTTGCGCGCCTGTATGAGTGGCGCGCGGAGGCACTATGCCGGGGGCATGATCCGCTTCCGCGGCAAATTGCGGCGGAGCGGAAGGATCTCCGGCACGATCTCATGGCGGCATGGAAAGAGCGACTGTCGCAACCCAGCGCAGGGCACCACCCCCCTTTGAGGAGTGGTTAGAGAGGCGCCACGGCGCCCTCCCCTATCGCCTGACGCAGGTCCTCACTGGACACGGAAGTTTCGGAAGGTTCCTGCACATAATCAGGCGGGAGGAAACGCCCGGGTGTCACCATTGCCAGGATCGCCCAGAGGACACGGTGGAGGTCTGCCTCGCTTGGGCGGAGCACCGCCGTGTCCTCGTAGAGGCGATCGGCAGCGGCGGCGACCTCTCGCGTCCAGCCCCGGTGCAAGCCTTGGTCCGGAGCGAGAGGAGTGGGAGGCAGTCATGCTAGCAAAGGAGGTGGCGGGACGGTTCAGGGAGAGAGTCTCCCATCTCAGCCGCCTCGGGGGACGCCCCGGGCGTCAGGAGCCGCGTGACGACTCCCGGCCACCGTAGGCGCGGGCCTGCGGGCGGAGAGCAATGGGTAGCTCACCGTCCGATCAGGACCAGGGTCGGACGGCGCATACGTTTTCCACGCGCACCTCAAAGAGATGCCAGCATCGAGGAAGGGGCCCCTTAGGGCCGAAGCCTGCCGGGTCAGCGGGATTGTCCGAAAGGGTTACCGCTGGCCCGGAACATAAAGGGCTAAGGAAGGAACATGGGTGGGTTTTAGTCAGTAAGAGTCTGACACTCCCTTCCGCTCCACCCAGAGCGCGAGGGGTCATCTCATGATTTCCCACCGAAAAAAAAAATCCATAATGCGTAGGATACGTAGGAGCTGCAATAGCATCCTAAATATTATTGTGGAGAGACTGCACTTTTCTGATGCACTGGTCCCGTAGACATAGCTGCGGGCCTGGTGCTGAGATTTAGTATACGTAAAGGAGATTGGCGAGTTGGGTACCTCATCAAAATCCAAACGTTTCAAAATCTAGTTAGATGCAAATTATAGGTCTTATATCCGTAATTATTTTCCAAGCTAAAATGTTTTAATAGTTGTTGGGAGTAATTAAATGATTTTAGGGTGCAGCCCTGTTACGGAAATAAAACGCACTAATGCAAAACAAAACGCATTAAAAGGATCCAATTATATTATTATACGTATTACGCGCCAGTGTTTGTCACTTATGTCAAATACAAAAAAATATTTATCTAATAGCGTCATTGTCATGATATTTTTCTACTTCACTTTTGACATTGGCAGAATGGTCAACATCGGCTTTACTTGCCACATTATGAGATAGAATCGTCATGATATTTTTGTAAATGTATGATCTGTGAATGTTGTTCATGCTTTAACAATGTCGGCAGTTGATCTGTGGTGTATATACTGTAATTGGCGCTTATCACGCCTTCGGCTTCGCCGGCATTGTCTTGTCTGCCGAGGATGAATGCCTGAGGCCTGAGGTTATGTTTATATCAATTTAATAACCCCAAGTCTAATGTATGTCTTACCATTACATAAAAGATAAGTTATTTATTTTCTGTAAGTAGGTTTTTACAAACACTTTTACATATCATCAAATTTTTTAAATTAGATGTGGTCGGCGTTTCCTATCTGACTACTCTTAGAAGAAAGGCCGAAACAAACTCAGAGGTCACAGTCTCTTTTAAAGTCCAGACAAAATCTTGGTCAAATCGTGTGAAGACCATGTAAATTGGTGTCTGAAATGGTCTTTTGAGGAAAGAACCACACAGATTGAGCGGACCTGTCCAATCAGTGCACGCATTTGTCAAAAATCGTGCAGTTCAACTCAGAAATTGAGGAGCTTAACGATTCGACGAATAATACCAAAGTCGAAAAATGTCCTTTACATTTGAGGAGCCCGCGTAAATTACTCAAACTCCCAGATCATGATTAAAACTAAGAAGGAAAACAGAAGAAAAAAATGACCCACATAGTCCTCACATTCGCAATAATTAAATGAAAAACAAAAAATAAAATACTTTACAAAGTAAATATTCATGTACTTGTCTAAATAAAATTCATCAATGTCAATACGTATATAAAAAATCCGGACATAATCTTTGAGGACCATGTAGATTAGTGTCTGAAATAATCTTTTGAGGAAAGAACCACACAGATTGAGTGGACCTGTCCAGTCAGTGCACGCATTTGTCATATTTTGATAGACTCTATTGTACCATTCAAATCCATATATTCATTCTCTGAAACGGTAAGCCTGTATGTGATACTGAAAATACATGGGTTTCTGCCAATCTCCTTTTTAATTTTAAATTAATTTTGATTGAATTTTGATTGTGACTTTGATTTTAATTTTGATTTTAATATTTATTTAACTTTGATTTTAAGTTTAATTTTAATTGTAACACTAACATAGTTTGTAAGTTCTAATACTAACTAATACAATATGGATGATTTCCGAATTGAATTTGAATTAGGGCTCTTTAAGAAAGAGCTTGTTTTCAAAAGTGTGCAGTTGTTTTCAAATGTCTGTGGTGTACTATTTAGCCCGCTGTAACTGCCCCATTGGTCCCGTGGTCGAAACCGCGACTGATGAGCGTGGGGTCCTGGGTTCAATTTCCGGGTCAGGTAAAGTGGGTTTTTCCATTAGGAATTTCCTGAATAAACGAAAGTCCTGAAAGTAGTTTGTTCATATTTAACTACGAAGTTGGTATGTATTTTACCACATTGACCGCCGATTAAGCCAAAGAAAATTAAACCTTATTTCAAGGCAATTTCAAATACATCAATTTTGAATCAATTTTAAATACATAAAGTTATGCTAGAGTCAACATGATTTTCTTAATAATATGGATATCTTTAAAAAAAATAAGTTTTGGTCATTGTATTATGCTTTAAACACAATTATTCTAATTAGGGCTGATTTTTCCATAGCCAAATAAATTTTATTCGAGGAATTGGATTTGTAATTTTGGCTTCATTTGATTTTATTTTATTCTTTTAAGGGCTGATTTTACAATCATCTGATAACTTTAATCGAGGAATAAAATTGACGTTTGACAGTTTTTGTATGAAATAACTGTTAAAATTTCAAAATTATTCCTTGATTAAAGTTATCAGATGATTGTAAAATCAGCCCTTAAAAGAATAAAATGAAACCAAATGAAGCCAAAATTACAAATCCAATTTTCTGAAATATTTAAAAAATAACTCAACTTCTTTTGGTGTGAGCTACACCGGCTGAAATCTCTAGAGAGATGAACTATGATGATGGACCATAAGTTCATCTGGTTGTAAATGCACAAGCCTAAGTGGCATCCAATCTATACATATAATAAAATTGTAGAAAAGCGGTGTCTGTACAATGGAAATATATAAAAAAAAAGTAGCAGGGGTTGTTATTATATCGATGCCGAACCCGAAATTGTAATTAAATTTTTTTTGTCTGTTTGTCTGTTTGTCTGTTTGTCTGTATGTTTGTGCACGCTAATATCAGAAACTGCTTATTCGATTTAGATGCGGTTTTCACTAATATATTGTAGTAAGCTTGACTTAACATTTAGTGTTTATTTCATGTCAATCGGCTCATAAATAAAAAAGTTATGTCAATTTAAAGAATCACGGCGAATATTTGTTAAGGTATTCTATCAGAGTACGTACACGCCTCGCGCCTGCGCGTCCGTGGCTATATAAAGCGCGCCTGAGTTTGTTTCGGCCAGATAGGAAAAGCCGATCTCATCAAGCTTAAATAATAATAATAATCTGATCCAGCCTGTCCCATCTGGCTGCCCTCTCCCAGCGACGCCCTAAGCCGAGGTTCGTACCCCACAGGGGGTGCCCTTAGCGTGTAATCGCTTAGTATAAGTAGATAATTGCCCCTGGCTGGAGGCTTTTTTTTTTCGGGTGGGGAAATCATCAAATGACTCCTCCCGCTCTGGGTGGAGCGGAAAGGAGTGTCAGTTTCTTACTGACTAAAACACACCCATGTTCCTTCCTTAGCCCTTTTTGTTCCGGGGTAGCGGTAACCCTTTCAGACAATCCCGCTGCCCCGGCAGGCTTCGGCCCTGTCGGGCCCCTTCTCTGTTGCTGACATCTCTATGAGGCGCGCGTGGAACACGTACGCGCCGTCCGGCACGGGCCTGGTCCTGATCGGACGGTGAGCTACCCATTACTCTCCGCCCGCAGGCCCGCGCCTACGGTGGCCGGGAGTCGTCACGCAGCTCCCGACGCCCGGAGCGTCTCCCGCGGCGGCTGGGACGGGAGGCTCTCTCCCTAAGCCGTCCCGCCACCTCCTTCGCTAGCATGACTGCTTCGCAGAAGGAGGTGACTGCCTCCCACTCCCTCTCGCCTCGGACCATGGCTTCAGGGCCGGACACGAGAGGTCGCCGCCGCTGCCGATCGCCTCTACGAGGACACGGCGGTGCTCCACCCAAGCGGGGCAGAACTCCACCGTGTGCTCCACCGTGTCCTCTGGGCGATCCTGGCAATGGTGACACCCGGGCGTTTCCTCCCGCCTGATGATGTGCAGGAACCTCCTAAAACTTCCGTGTCCGGTGAGGACCTGCGTCAGGCGGTACGAAATGCCATAATCAAAAAAAAAAAAAAACGCGCCGCTGCCATAAGGATTCAGTTATTCGTAGCGAACGCACGTATCCTGGAGAGTATAGGCGAATAGTTGCTTTGGGTTATTGCGATTCACTTGAATACTGACTGTTTGCATATTTCATTTATTTATATTTTAGGCGCGTGAGTCTGAGACTTTCACTGATAGGGAAATTAGTCTGAGTTCTCAGAGGGTTCGGACAGCAAATGCTTGGTCTCAGGAAACACAGGAAGAACGAGAAATACGTCTCACTGCCGATCGTGAAGCTCAAGCACTATTGCGTGAGTCTGAGACTTTCACTGATAGGGAAATTCGCCTGAGTTCTCAGAGGGTTCGGATAGCAAATGCCCGGTCTGTAGACGGTATATGTAATTCAAAATATGCTGCCCGAAAAGTCACTATTCCACGCGGACGAAGTCGCGGGCACAGCTAGTAACAAAAAAAAATACTAACTTGTAAAGTATTTAAACAGCTGGTACGCATGTCCAAAAACCGGCCACTCTCCTGGCACAGCCGGCGGTAGCGCATGCGCACTGGTTTTGACTCGGGCATACTTCGACCACACGAAACACAACACACATACTAGTAACACTAAGCTCAACATTGTATGACAGCAGCAGGTGATGATGATGATGATGATCTAAGCCAGGACCAGATGCACTCAACGATTTATACTAAGGGCGACTTGTTTGACGTCCTCTTGACGCATGCGTATAGGTCCGTCAAAAATCATAAATCGTTTCTTTCATAATTCAAAATTACATTATACACAGTAACTACTCAAGTTCTATATTTTGTGTTACAGCCAAAGTGCGAGCTATAATACCTAATAAGAAAATCGTAAAAGGATACAAAATCATAAATATTATGAGAATGAATGAGAATGAAGCGTAAGTACAGTATCAGTAATAAATAGATACTATAAGGTATCGTTGGTCCTGGTCCAATCTATCGTCAAAAATTGCCCTATCTATCGTCAAACCAAAATAAGCGTTGTTTCACAAAAGTATGGCTTTGTTGCCTTACGTACGTTACGTATGTTACGTTAACAAACCGAGCCTAAGTCGATAGACCGGTAATGATGTCTATATATAATATACTTACCTATTATGTCGCCGCCAACTACTTTAATTAGCCTTTCAGTTAACCGCCTAGCCAAACGACGCAATTCAACTAGCGCGGCGGCCTGAATGATATTCAGTCATAGAGTCTAACACAACATTTAGTGAACTGGCTGGCTGGTGCTTATGCCATTCAAACTCAAACTCAAACTCAAGCCATTTATTTAATTAAACCATTTACAGACACTTTTGAATTGTCAAGAAGTCGGTCAGTCAGAAAATATGAAGCTAGTTGCCCATTCCAAAGCGTAGGTACCTATGGAGAAGAACGGGCAAGAAACTCCATGGACACTCTTTTAAATTGTATTTTTACAAAAATATTAGTTACATCATTAATGTTGAATTTACAATTATATGTGAGAACGATGTAAAAAACATACGTACGCGTTAAGAGCGTCCAGAGTACAGCAAATAGTAAGAAGACAACAATCCAAAAATAAAATAATCAGAAATAAGCCGAGGCAGCTGAGTGATGACCAGCCCCAACTGACGGCGCCCGTTCACGAACATGACGCATAGATCAGCACCATTCAGCTCAACCATTTTGAAGGGAGCTATATGATCCAATACACACGCCACCGTCAGCGAGACATTTGTGTGAGCATGACATACCAGCCGCCATGGCACATTCAAGTCAATGAAAGACATATTACCCATTCATATAATGGGTTGAAAATGTGACGAAAAAAAAATGGAACTAAGTAAAGATCATTGGGCATTTTTGACCCGGTACCTCAAAGTACGCGTCCATTAATGAAATGTGGTTTGTTTTGAAGGTTTAGGGTTAACATTTCACGAAATGCATTTATTTTAATCCAAATGTATGGGAAAAAAAAAGTTATCCATCATTTTTTTTCCTATAAAGTATTGATACTATTTATATTAGGGTCCTATCATTTGAGAATTGCAAGGTCATATTGCGCCGAACACATGCGGCCAAATGGCGTATATGTACCGGCACCGAGAAATGGTCCACAACAAAATATTAATAAGAAGCCGAATCCAGTCACGCCATGAGCGAATGAGACAATATTATACATACTTATATTTTGATTGATCCCACTCTAAATGTAAGACAAAGTATTCAAAACTATTATTGTTCCTGCATACACGGCCGCCGTACTGTTGGAAGCTGCGCTCATGTCGGGGGTGTGGTGTACTTCTTAACGTGGGCAAGACAACAGGAAGGAATAGATGCACCAGCAAGGTTTTTAGACGATGTTACGGTTGATATTGATGTTGTTGAATAAAATGTGAAAAAAAGAATGAATAAATGAATTGCACCGATCCCAGCGTGGTTAAACCAGACTCGATTCATCGAATGAACCCCAAGATTCGCACTAGCTCCTGTAGCCTCATGTTCATGGTGCTACAGCGACCATTGCATATCAAGAAATAGACCGGGGGGCGCGGTAATGGTAGGGAAGACGTGCCCGTAGGATAGGTAAGGATTTAAGAGCCTACCGGATATGCATCCTAGAGTAAGCATTTGAATAAAATGTGAAAAAAGGAAGTGTTTTACTTCTCATTATCCTTCTTAACCCTCCAAAAATAATGTAGATAGGTAACCATTTTCAGGTTTGTTCGGGGATTACTCATAAACTAGTATTTTTAAATATGGGTGCTTGGAACGACGCAGGAGAAACTGCGGGGAACAAGATAGAAAAGCTCCTAAACATTCTTGCACCTTTTTAGGAAGATATTTGTGCATTTTTCTAAGCATTTTATATATTTAAAAGGATAAACCAAATTTCGTTTTTTTAAACTTTCCCATACTTTTGAGGAATGCGACTTATCTCATCGGGTAGTATTCATAGTCTTTATCATACTCCGGCTAGTTTCATTAGTGGTCGCTGCAGGGTCACAGGTCCGAACAAAATGCCCATTTACCTTTAAATGGGTAATCATTTTAACCATTATGAAAAAAATAACGGGTCATTTTATTTTTCAGCGGTTGGTAAATTAAAACATGAACATCATTGCAGTAAGAAAAAGAAAATTGTCGGTTATTTATTACTACAGTGTCAGTACAAAAAATACTCAAGTAGTGTAGTGGAACGGCCAGTAATAATTATTGGAATGCAATTAGGCAGTTCATATGTTAGGTTGGAACTGAGAACGAACGCGCGAGCCGAATTGCCACCCCGACCAAGTGGGTAGGAAGGACATGGCGTGGCTTACGCTGGCAAAGTGTGCCGCATGGGAGGAGCCGCGCCGGACCCACGTATCCGAAGTCGGAGCCTACTTGTCGCTGCCGGCCGTCGACCGTTCGATGGTCGGGAGCACCATGTCGTGGGATGCGGTGATCTCCTTCTGTGAAACCGTCATTTTACAGAACGAGGTTGCGGAAAGGTGGAGGGAGGCCAAAACCATCTCCCGACCCGTAGCAGACGTACCGGGCGTCGGCGGAGGGCGGACAACGCCGTCTTCCAGCCCCCATAAACTGGACCTTAGGGACGGCGGACTTGGGGACGTCTGCCGCCCCCCATCTAGCAGGTTAAGAGGTGGCAGCGCATAGTGTTCCTCGTGCGCCAGTATAGGACATGACGTCGCGGGGGGAGTTTAACACCTCACTCCCGCCGGTGGCCCGCGAATGCGGGCCTGCACCAGCTGGGGATCGTGGAAGGCGCACAAGTTCCCATGATTGGACCGGAGGTCCAAGTGCGGGAAGGGAACACCGGGGTAGTTTTTAGTCAGTAAGAGTCTGACAGACCCCTCCACCCGCCCCAGGGCAGAGGACATCCATAAGGAATTTCCATCCCGGAACAGAAAAAAAAGGATACAACTCACTCCCTTCTATGGGACATGGTCCGCATGTCGCGTGCAGTAGTCCGGGCCAGTGGAAGTCGCAGTCGCACCCGCAGCCCCCGACGCAGGTGTACGAGGGAACACCGGAGTGGCTTTAGTCACTTAAAGTCCGACAAACCTCTACGCCCACCCCAGGGCGTAGGATATTCATGAGGATTTACACCCTGACAAGAAAAAAAAAAGGTTACAACTGTAACCAATCGTGACTTACGCTACTTCCACTCCCTACTGCTAAATATTTATTTAATTACCCTTAAAAATATTTGTTTTGACTCATTTTTATTTAGTTTATAGCTCAGGTTTTACTAACGAACTTGTTAATAAACATGCATCTTGATTTTTTTATTTACCAAAACTACAATAAACTACTGCCGCTTTAAATCAGTGCCACTTTAAATGTTTGGGCTAGGCAAGTAAACGATATTATTGATCCAAGTTTAGGTTAGCTGTTTCATTGAATGGCTGAATGTCATTCAGGCCGCTAGTTGAATGGCGCCGTATAGTAAAATGGCTAGGCTGTTAACTAAAACGCTAATTCAGCTAGTTGGCAGCGACATGTACGTTATCAAAGTAGCTACACATACACACGTAAATGCTAATTAAACAACGCATTGAATGTGTTTTATTAAATACTAGCTGATCCGACAAACGTTGTTTTGCCATATAAATTATTTCTAGCTGCCCGGCGCTACTTCGTTTGCGTGGTGACCTACCCCTTAACCTACCCTACCCCTACCCTACTCCTACCTTACTTCTACACTACTCCTACCCTACTCCTACCCTACTCCTACCCTACTCCTACCCTACTTCTAACCTACTCCTACCCTACTCCTAACCTACTCCTACACTACTCCTACCCTACTCCTACCCAACTCCTACCCTACTCCTACACTACTCCTACCCTACTGCTACCCTACTCCTGCCCTACTCCTACCCTATTCCTACCCTACTCCTACCCTACTCCTACCCTACTCCTACCCTACTCCTACCCTACTTCTACCCTACCCCCATAGATATATTAAATTTTTCTCTGCGTAAGAACCATTCGCGTACTTCAAGGAATATTATAAAAAAAGAATTAGCGAAATCGGTTCAGCTGTTCTCGAGATTTGCGCTTAGCAACACATATAGCGATTCATTTTTATATTATAGATGTAAATACTTACAGGTTGGTCCAAATAGTAACGTCAATAAAAAAAATTAGATTCCTCATAATTAGGGATATCCGAAAATACCCCGTGTAGGTATGTTCCGCGATTTTTGATAGTTTAGAAGACAAGATTTTTTTTGGATGGCTGGTAGCAGCTGGATGAGATCAGTTACCGAAAATCGAGTTGATTGGCGTGCAATAGGAGAGGCCTATGTCCAGCAGTGGACTGCTATAGGCTGATAATGATGATGAAATAATCATTTCCCAAATCTAAGTTCTTGAAAAAATCGTATAATTATGGTCTTAGATAGTGCAAACTAAGTTATTGCCTTCAAGTAGACACGAATTAACGTCATTCCAGCAATTTTTTTTTTTCAAAATTATCAAATCAAAAAGAAAATTAACGTATCAATTTTAGCGCGTGCCTGATAAATGTTCCATTCATCGCTGAATTCACAACGCAAGTTGGCAATGCGTTGAACAAGCGTAACTTACCTAATTTTGACCGTTCCGAAAAAATGGCCGCGTGTCGACGTTGCCCAATCGCTCGCCTACACGCACGTAGGTATACGTGCGTCCCTTTCCTTAAGAGGGAACAGGACGTGCGATTCTTCATACGAACGTATTCCCCTTTTTTCTTCCTGAGCCTCAAGAGCAATTTTTTTTTCATTCAATCAAGGTCTGCTGTAAACACGACCCTGTCATTTTCTTTTTTCAGCAACTTAGTAAAGAAAATATGACATAAAATGCCCTATTTTTACCGCCGTGATTAGAGGACTACCACACAAATTAGAGAAATTTTAACATAAAAAAAACCGGGCAAGAGCGAGTCACGACTTGCGCACCGAGGGTTCCGTAACATCCGGGTTTATGTATAAGGTTTATGTTTATGAAATTAAATGTTTTTTTTTTAAGTTGATTGAATGAATGGTAAATTGCGGTTACGATTTATGACGTATTAAAAAAAAACTACTTACTAGATCTCGTTCAAATCAATTTTCGGTGGTAGTTTACATGGTAATGTACATCATATATTTTTTTTAGTTTTATCATTCTCTTATTTTAGAAGTTACAGGGGGAGGGACACACATTTTACCACTTTGGAAGTGTCTCTCGCGCAAACTATTCAGTTTAGAAAAAAATGATATTAGAAACCTCAATATCATTTTTGAAGACCTACCCATAGATACCCACTTGCTCGTAAAGTAGCTCTTATTGAACCGCTTTTAGGTCCATAATGCAGTGTATTAAAAACGCGTGCTTTTTCTTTACTTTAATCCACAAGTGCTTTATTTCCACAGATAACTATTTACTAGTCGGAGATGCGCGCTTTTTGAATCTCATCAATTCACTTTTTTTTTTAAATAGGCCCAAGGACAATACAGACATTGTCCTTGGTCCCAAAATTAACTAATATTTTTATTGAGACCGCGAAATTAAAATTTTCTTACGTTTTTTGCAATTTTCAGGTCAGTGTCAAGTTGTATCTTGATCAAAACATGATTCGCAACAATAACAGGTACATATTTAGAGAATGATAATCATTAGAATCATTAATATATCTTTCTAAGCTAGATTTCTACCATCAACCACCAATCTCTTATGGAAACGTGTTAATTTTAGAAATCTAACTTAGAAAGATGTATTAATGAATGTAATGATTAAAATTCTCTAAATATGTACCTACCTGTTATTGTCGCGAATCATATTTTGATCAAGATACAACCTGACACTGACCTGCAAATTGCAAAAAACGTAAGAACATTTTAATTTCGCGGTCTCAACTACCCATTCACCTTAAGGTGAATGCGCAGGGACCACGGACAATTTAAAGTGAATGCGCAGTGGTAGACCGCGAAATTCAAATTTTCTTAGGTTTTTTGCAATTTCCAGGTCACTGTCAGGTTGTATCTTAATTAAAAATATGATTTGCGACTCTAACAGGTACGTCTTTACAGAATTATAATCATTCGAATCATTAATACATCTTTCCTATGGAAAAGTTCTTAGGGAAAAACTCTAATTTAAAAATTCTATTTTAATGACTATAATTCTGTAAATATATTGTATAAGTCGCGAATCATATTTGATCAAGATACAACCTGACACTGACCTGCAAATTACAAATAACGTAAGAAAATTTTAATTATCTAACAGAAAGGTTTCCGACAAAACAAATCTGTTAATATCGCAATATATGAATTTATAGAAAAAGTCTTATGTTATGTAGACAAGAGATCACCCGTTTGCGCTATCTATTGCGATATGACACAAGCGTTCGACTACGTAGATAAAAATATACTTATAAACAAACTTGACGCTTATGGTATAAGAGGAAATATTTTAGACTTAATTCGATCCTATTTAACAAATCGACAACAATTGACATTAATAAGCAGAGTTAATTATACAACCAAAAAAGAAGAAACATACACATCTATGAAGCGCTATGTGACATACGGTGTCCCTCAAGGCACCGTAATAGGTCCACTTTTATTTATTATTTACATTAACGACTTGCCAAATGCAACGAATCAACCTATGACATTATTTGCTGACGATAGCACTGTTACAATTGCGTGTAAGAACATTAACCATTATAACTTTGACATTAATAATTCCTTGACATCTATAATTTCATGGCTGAATAATAATAACTTAAAAATAAATTTAACTAAAACAAATATAATGCACTTTGGACAAAGACTACAAAATTCTCAAAATATACAATTGACTTATAATAACTACACAATAAAAGAAACTACTACGGCTCGTTTTCTTGGCTTAACTATTGACAGTAAGTTAAATTGGAAACAACACATACAATTACTATGCAAAAAGGTCAGTAGTCTTTCATACGCACTATATAAACTTGCTCCAACCATCCACCATAATGCACTACTGTGTGCATACTACGGGCTTGTTGAATCCATCCTCAGGTATGGCATTATTTTTTGGGGGAATTCCACCGACAAAGAGATGGTATTTAAAGTACAAAAACGATGCATACGCGCTATGTTTGGTATTCAAAGCACAGAAAGCTGTAAATCACTATTTATTGAACATAAAATCCTTACACTACCATCACTGTATATACTCGAAACAGCTGTATTCGTTCATAACAACCTGAATTATTTTACTCACGTACCCTCACACAGTCAACGTCGTGACAATAGTAGATAGTAGACTTTGTACCCAGCCTGCTAAAACAGCACTGTTACAGAAAAGTGTAGTATGCAGAGCTCCACTAATTTATAACCACATACCGACCTCGATAAAAAAATTGAACGCCAATAGCTTTAAAAGTACCTTAAAGAAAATTCTGATTAAAAATGTTACTATCATGTACAAGATTTCCTTAGTGACAAATGTATTTAATTGAAGATGAAGGATGACATTTAAATTGTAACACATAATAATAATAATAATAATAGCTGGCAACACCAACGCAGCAACGTCAACAAATCAATTCGTTCTGATTATTTACAGTTTAATAAAATTTTAGAAGCAGTTTTATTGTGAAATCCTACAACCAAAACCCAAATACCATTTCAATACAATTTAAATTAATATCAATAGGAAAAATACCATGAACAATATTTCAATGTTTCGTCAAAAACTGCCGAACCGGAGGTGACATCTGTCATGTCACCTCCGGTAAAATCAAACAAATAAAACGAAAATATGTTGACAAGGTCAGCCTTACGTAAAGCACGCCTACCACCTCCGGACTCTTCGCTCAGCTCCGCCTCGCCGCCGCCGGTACCCAGTCTCACTGTGAGCGCTGTGACGACACCGGCCGTGGCAGTTGCGTCGAGCTCGAGCGACGAGTACTTCTCACCGCCCACGACGCCACCACCTGCTCGTCGACGGGGAGGACGCCGGCCGCCGGACGGTTTAGGACCTCGAGGCCCACCGGCCTCTGATAGGGTCCCAGCTCCCGGCGGAAGTGTGCAGCGCATGAGATGGACACGATCCATCAATGAAAATGTCATGCGCTCATACTATGGGGCTACAGAGGGGGGAAACAATCTGACCGCGTACCGTGTTCGGATGCTCTCTCTTTTTCAGGTGCTTGAGCCAGCTGTCAACGTTTCGGCACAACGTCTATCGGATCAGGTGCGTGTCATCCAGCGTAATCATATGTTGGATGACACTGTACTTGATCGCCTGCGAAATGAAATGCAGAGTAGCCATGTCATCGCCCCCCAGCCGCAGACTGCTGTACTACTACCGCAGTGTAATACCAATCATGCTGACGAGGGAAGTAATGACAGGGCTACAAACGTAAGTACCCAATGTAATGAGGAATTGAGGAGTGCTTTGGAGGATGCGATTCGGGAATATCGCTTCATGTCGCCCGAACATAGGCCACGCTTACCTCGTTTGCCCATGCATAACAAAAATAGGGCGCTGGTGGCGGCTCTGGATTCGCAGTTGTCAAACTATTTTGATGACTGCGAAGACCTCACCGATACTCATTCGATTCTGTACTGCGCGGCTGTAGCGGTATGTCGTGTAGCTCACGTCAAATTTGCCAATGACTCTAGAGCTACACGACCGAAACCAGCCATACCAGCTTGGCAGTGCAGAATTGAACGCCGTATTGGTGGGGCCAGAGCGCTCATTGGCAAACTAATCTGCTTCAGGGAGGGCAATAGTCGCCCTAGAGTGATGCGCTTTGTGAGACGGGCATTCTTGGGGACTGATATCAGTCCTCAAGACTATATGTCTTGTGTCACGGAGCGCATCGACTTCCTGAAGCAGAAAGTGTATGCATGGGCGAACCGTATTCGTCGGTATAAGCGGCGAGTAGAGCGATACACTCAGAATCGCACCTTCCAGAGTGATGAAAGATGGGTTTATAGGAGCTGGGAGCGACCGGACCAAAGTGTGGCTGACACGTGTCTGCCAGATGATGAAGCCATGTGTTCCTTCTGGCGCAATATCTGGTCGGTGCCTGTCAGTCACACCGAAGGTGATTGGGCTCGGGAAGTCGAGCGAGCCTGCGACCCAATACCAGAAATGGGGGCTATCACCATCTGCCCCCAAGATGTAGCTCGTGCAGTCCGTCCGTTGCCTAACTGGAAGTCTCCAGGGCCGGACGGGCTGCATAACTTTTGGATAAAATGGTTTTTAAGGTCGCACGCTCGCTTGGCATCTCAGTTCCAGACTGCTTTGGAGTCTGGTTCGCTACCCCAGTTCCTAACGACAGGAATTACCCATCTGCTCCATAAATCAGGTAGAACCACGGAACCCAAAAATTATAGACCGATCACGTGTTTACCGACGGTCTATAAAGTTCTTACATCCATTTTGAGAGCTAAAATTGACAAACATATAAACACTAACTCCATCATGTCTGTCTCTCAAAATGGATGTAAGAACGGGTCCCGTGGTACTAAGGAGCTACTCCTCATTGATATGGCCATTAGCCAACAGGTTTGTCGTTCCCGAAAGGATCTGTCGACATGTTGGATAGATTATAAGAAGGCCTATGACTCGGTGCCACATACATGGCTCATGAGGGTGTTGGAGTTGTACAAAATTGATGCAACTCTGCGCACCTTCCTGATGTCGTGTATGGGGCAATGGAGGACTGTCCTTCGCTATCCAGGATGTCGAAATATTCAGAGGAATAGCGAACCGATAAGGATCGAGCGAGGCATATTTCAGGGTGATAGTTTGAGTCCGCTTTGGTTCTGCTTAGCCTTGAATCCTCTAAGCACACTGCTGGAGGATTCAGGTCTAGGCTATCGGCTGAGGAGAGGTGGTCAGGTTATATCGCACCTCCTCTACATGGATGACCTAAAACTCTTTGCCCCCAACAATTTGCAACTGATGGAGCTACTGAAAGTAACTCAAACTTTCAGTAGCGCCATCAGGATGGAATTTGGTGTGGACAAATGTGCGGTCATGCATGTAAAGCGAGGGGAGATTGTTGAATCCGTGGGAACCCAACTCTCGGATTCCACAAACCTTAGAGCCCTCTCCGCATCCGAAACCTATAAGTATTTGGGTATGTCGGAAGCGTTAGGCATCAATGTTACTGACATGAAGCAATCGTTGAAAGAGCGCTTCTTTGGCCGCCTGAAAAAAGTACTTAATAGTCTTCTATCAGGCGGAAACAAGGTGCGCGCCTTCAACGGTTGGGTCATGCCGGTTTTGATGTACTCTTTCGGCATACTCAAATGGACTCAAACCGAACTCGACGCCCTGGATAGGAGGGTCCGTACGCTGCTAACTGCAAATCGAATGCATCACCCACGATCATCGGTAATGAGGCTGTATATCCCGCGAAAGTGTGGAGGTCGAGGGTTTTTAAACGCTAAGACCCTCCACAATCGCGAGATATGCAGTCTCAGGGAATATTTCCTAGAAACCGACGTGGGGATGCATCGAGATGTAGTCGCCGTGGACAAGGGCCTCACCCCGCTCTCCTTGGCTAAAGAGAACTGGCGCAAGCCAGTAGTGCTTGACACTAATGATCGCATGGAGGTATGGCAGAGTAAGGAGCTTCACGGACGCTTTTTCCGGGCCCTACATGGACCCGATGTCGATTTACTAGCGTCCGTAGCCTGGCTGCGTTTCGGTAACCTCTTTGGAGAAACCGAAGGTTTTGTCTGTGCAATTATGGACGAAGTGATGATGACGAACAATTACCGGAGATTTATTGTGAAAGACGGCACGGTTGACATCTGTCGGGCATGCCACCGGCCGGGAGAATCAATCAGGCATATTATCTCCGGGTGTTCTCGTCTAGCTAACGGAGAGTACTTGCATAGACACAACCTTGTAGCCAGGATAATCCATCAGCAACTTGCTCTGAAATACAGCCTTGTGGAATCGGAGGTGCCATACTACAGGTATGTGCCCGACCCAGTTCTCGAAAATGGTAATATCTCATTATATTGGGATCGATCCATCATCACTGACAGGACTATTGTTGCCAATAAGCCTGATATAGTGGTGGTGGATCGATCAGAGCGGCGCGCAATGATTGTTGACATAACCGTCCCGCATGATGAGAACCTCGTGAAAGCCGAGAAAGATAAACAAATCAAGTATCTTGACTTGGCTCGCGAGGTTGTCGACATGTGGGATGTGGACTCAGCGATCATTGTGCCGATAGTCGTGACAGCCAATGGGCTAATAGCCAAGAGCCTCGACCAACATCTGAGGAGGCTCTCCTTGGGCAGCTGGATCAAGGGCTTGATCCAGAAAGCAGTACTTTTGGACACGGCTCGCATTGTCAGGAGGTTTCTCTCTCTGGAGCCCTGACCGCCGGTAGCTTGGACCCTGTTCCCGATACCGGTGGGCTACTATTTTTTATATTTTTAAATGTTTTTATGTTTTTATGTTCTAATATTTAAAAATATAATTTATATGTACATACGATGAAATAAAGGAGATAATAATAATAAATTGTTTTAGACTTTATTATTTCATGACATTTACTATTTAGATATATCATTTTGACATTTACTATTTAGATTCATTGCATATAATAATTAATATTTGTACACCAGTCGTGGTAAAACATGTTGATACAATCGATAAATAATGTACCATCTATAGTGAACATCCATTTTTGCATGTATTATTATGACCTACACATGTTTTGACAAATAAATTGATCTTTATCTTTATCTTTATCTTTATCTACCATACATTGTCTGTGGTCCCTTCCGAAACCAAACGGAAAAGACCCTGACTGGCGTTCTATTATTGCGGATTCTCACTGAACTAATGTATATTTCTCTATGCCAATAGTACTTTCTAATTCCATACTAACTAAACTACAATTGTTTTGTTTTTTTTTTTTTTTTTAAATATTATATAGCGGTCTGTTGTCAGTGCCTACATGCTCTGTGGTCAGTGCTTTTATTTACACTTGCGCGCGCATTGCTAGTGCTGGCTAAGCGGAAAGACAAAACCAACGCGCCATTTTCCATACAAGTTAATATTTAGCAATACAAGTCTGTTTTTTTCCTCGCAAGTGTGTTGAAAAACGTCGTATGAAACGCGTGTGCATTGATCATTATACGAGGGCTGCACTAAAAGTATCGGGAATGGAATATTTCCACTGTTCCTGTCATATTAAAATCTTTTTAATTGAAAACTCCTTGGTTTTAAAAATCGAATACCTTTTATTTATTTAAAAAAAGATTCTCGGTCTTGTCACAAGGTTTTGTCAAACTTGTTTAGTCGTTGAGAAAATGGAATTGACTCGAGAAAATTCAAGAGCGATGATTTATTATGACTTTCGAAGTGGTTTAACACAAAAACAGTGTGTTGACCGAATGATTTCTGCATTTGGTGATGAAGCCCCATCCAAAACCACAATTTATCGCTGATTTGCTGAATTTCAACGTGGACGTGTCAAGCTCAGTGATGATCCCCGTCAAGGTCGTCCAAAAACTGCAGTCACCCAAGAAAACGTTGATGCTGTGCGTAATCTGATTGAGGAAGATCGACATGTGACATACCGCGAAATTCAGGCAACTTTAGTCATTGGCATGAGTCAAATACAAATAATTTTGCATATACAATTAGGTGTAAAAAAGTTGTTTTCCCGATGGATACCGCATTGCCTCTGTGAAGAGCAAAAAGCGGCTCGCGTTACTTGGTGCGTCAGAACTCTCTAAAGATTCCACGCAGGGTCCTCAAATGCTGTATACAACATCGTATCAGGGGACGAATCCTGGATATACGCGTACGAACCCGAAACAAAAAACCAGTCACGAGTTTGGGTGTTCGAAAATGAGTTAAAGCCAACAAAAAATGTTCGTTCACGGAGTGTTGCAAAAAAAATGGCGACCACGTTTGTCTCCAAAACCGGCCATGTTACGACTATTCCTCTTGAGGGAGAAAGAACGTTTAATGCAGAATGGTATGCTAGCATTTGTTTGCCACAGGTCGTTTCTGAACTCCGTAAAGAGAACTGCAACCGCCGCATCATCCTCCATCACGACAATGCGAGTTCTCACACCGCGCACAGAACAAAAGAGTTTTTAGAGCAAGAAAACATAGAATTATTAGACCATCCGCCGTAAAGCCCCGACCTAAGCCCTAATGATTTCTATACTTTCCCTAAAATAAAGAATAAATTGCGTGGACAGAGATTTTCATCATCTGAAGAAGCTGCGGACGCCTACAAAGCATCCATTTTGGAGACCCCACCTTCCGAATAGAATGGTTGCTTCAATGATTGGTTCCATCGTATGGAAAAATGTGTCAAATTTCGCGGAGAATACTTCGAAAAGCAATAAATACATTTTTAAATAGTAATGTTGTGTCACTTCCTTGATTCCCGAAATTTACAGTGCCGCCCTCGTACGCTCGGCTTCTTTATCGCACTCGCCTGCCGCTCGCGCGAATAATACCGCCTCGAATATAATGATCAACATAGCACACATGTATCATAATGTACTATTATAACACGTTGAATTAGATTGTTTAATTTGTCGCACCTATTCAATTTCAACCTGTATAACAACAACTAGATGCTTGTTCTTCGTTTGTTTAATTTAAATTCAAATGACTATTGAATTGAATGAATTATAATGTATTTTTCAACACACTTGCTCGTAAAGTGGCTCTTATTGAACCGCTTTTAGGTCCATAATGCAGTGTATTAAAAACGCGTGCTTTTCCTTTACTTTAATCCACATATGTGCTTTATTTCCACAGATAACTATTTACTAGTCGTGTAGTCGGAGATGCGCGCTTTTTAATCTCATCAATTCACTTTTTTTTTAAATAGTATGTATTGTCCTTGGTCCCAAAATTAACTAATATTTATTTCGTCGTTCGTCGTCGTTTCAGCCGATAGACGTCCACTGCTGGACATAGGCCTCCCCCAATTTTGGGAGGGTTTGCCATAATCGCCACGCTTGGCAGGCGGGTTGGCGATCGCAGTATGGTATGATGGTGGAATACATAGAGAACGCTGCTGCCCATTCTCCGGTACGATCCTTAGTCGCCTTTTACGACACCCACGGGAAGTAAGGGGTGGTGGTATTCTTTAAGTCCGGCACCACACAGACTCATATATTTACCTTAAGAATATTTATTTACCTTAAGGTAAATGCGCAGGGACCACGGAAATTTAAGGTTTAAGGAATGCGCAGTGGTAGACCGCGAAATTCAAATTTCCTTAGATTTTTTGCAATTTCCAGGTCAGTATCAGGCCAGTATCAGGTTGATCATAATATTATTTGCGACTCTATCAGGTATGTCTTTGCAGAATTATAATCATTCGAATCATTAATACATCTTTCTTATGGAAAAGTTTTTAGGGAAAAAACTTAACTTAAAGATTCTATTCTAATGACTATAATTCTGTAAATACATATATATTATAGTCGCGAATCATATTTGATCAAGATACAACCTGATACTGACCTGCAAATTACAAAAAAAACGTAAGAAAATTTTAATTATCCACCTTAAGGTGGAAACACACACTAACACTTTTCCATAAGAGATTGGTGGTTGGTGGTAGAAATCTAACTTAGAAAGATATATATATATTATTAATGATTATAATTTTCTAAATATGTACCTGTTATTGTCACGAATCATATTTTGATCAAGATACAATCTGACACAAAATTTTAATTTCGCGGTCTATCCATTCACCTAAAATTGTCCGTGGTCCCTTCCGAAACCAAACGGAAAAGACCCTGATTGGCGTTCTATTATTGCGGATTCTCACTGAACTCATGTATATTTTTCTATGCCAATAGTACTTTATAATTCCATACTAACTAAACTACGATTGTTTGTTTTTTTTTTTTTAGCGGTCTGTTGTCAGTGCCTACATGTTCTGTGGTCAGTGCTTTTATTTACACTTGCGCGTGCATTGCTAGTGCTGACTATGTGGAAAAACAAAACCAGCGCGCCATTTTCAATACAAGTTAATATTTAACAATACAAGTCTGTTTTTTTCTTCGCAAGTGTGTTGAAAAACGTCGTATGAAACGCGTGTGCATTGGTCATTATACGCTCGGCTTCCTTATCGCACTCGCCTGCGGCTCGCGCGAATAATATCGCCTGGAGTATAATGATCAACATAGCACACATGTATCATAATGTACTATTATTTTAATGATTGTAATGAATTCTATATATAATTAATTTTAATGAAGTAATGCATTTCTTGTGTTGTGACGCGTTTGTCATTTCTATATTGGGACTTGGTGCCTTCTGTAAATTTTATTATTAAATAAAGTCGTTTTCGTTTTTAAACAGGAGAGGGGTTTGTGACTAAATAATAACAGCCACACAAACTCAAACTCAAAGCATTTATTTCAATTAAACCTTGTACAGGCAATTAAATAGTCTGTCAGTTAGTCAGAAAGTTGAAGCTAGTTGCCCATTCCAAAACGTAGATCTCTATGGAGAAGAACGGGCAAGAAACTCCATGGACACTCTTTTAAATCAAGTTATTACAAAATCCTGGGTACATTATTCTTGTTGCTTCTATATGTGAGAACAATCTAAAAAAAAAAAAAAGACAAATGAAGAAACAATTCAAAATATAAGATTAAAAATAAGCCTTGGCAGTTAAGAGATGACCAGTTTACTAAGGGGTATCGTATTACCCAGTAACTGGGTTGTGGAGGTCAGATAGGCAGTCGCTCCATGTAAAATACTGGTATTCAGCTGCATCCGGTTAGACTGGAAGCCGACCCCAACATAGTTGGGAAAAGGCTAGGCAGATGATGATGAGTTAAGAGATGACCAGTCTCAACCGACGGCACCCGTTCACGAACATGACACGTGGATCAGTACCATCCAGCTCAACCATTTTGTAGGGAACCGAATAATCCAACACACGCGTCACCATCGGTGAGACATTTAAGTGAGCATGACACGGTCTCAACTGCCATGCTCTTTCAAGTCAACAACAAAAGAAAATCATAATAAACGAAAACATGGTTCTTACATTTACAAAATTAAAAAAAAAATCTTCTAAATTATACAAAACTATAGTTTGCAATTTATTTAAGATGTTAATATAATTTACTACCAAACAGGAAGAGGTATCTAATATTGCAGTATTCAACAATTAAAACTGGATTGAATAAAATAAAAAAGTTATGTTCGTAATGTCAGAAATATTGAAAAAGAAAAAGGGAAGCACCTCTTCCAAATATTGAAATTTTAACTAGTGAGCCCAAGTGTCTGTGGAGCAGGACCAGCATTAAGCCAAGCATTTTTATCTACGATATAATCATCCAACTTGTAATATGCTTGTCTACATAGTGTGCGTTTAATGCATGTTTTAAATTTCTTCTCATTTAATTGAAGAATATCGAATGGCATTTTATTATAACATTTTACACAGTAACCCATAAAAGAAGTTTTTACTTTAGACAATCTGAAACGCGGTTGATCTAATTTGTCCCTATTTCTAGTGTTAAAATTATGCCTGTCACTTATCTTACTAAAAAGATGTAGATTTTTTCGAACGTACATAATGTTTTCATATATATATTGACAAGGAACCGTCATGATGTTAATTTCTTTAAACAGTTCTCGTAGAGAATCGCGTCTGCTGAGCTTGTAGATGGCTCTGACAGCCCTCTTTTGCAGAATGAAGATAGAATCAATATCTGCAGCCCGTCCCCACAACAAAATACCGTAAGACATGATGCTATGAAAGTAACTAAAATAGACCAGTCTCGCGGTATCCACGTCTGTTAATTGGCGAATTTTCCAAACAGCGTAAGCGGCCGAACTTAGCCGCCCTGCAAGTGATGTTAAGTGCGGACCCCACTGTAGCTTTGAGTCAAGCGCGATCCCCAGAAAAACCGTATTTTCGACGAATTCAAGTATCTCCCTATTCAATACAACATGACATTTATTACTTCTAACATTCGGTAAAGTGAATCTAATGCATTTAGTTTTTTTCTCATTTAATACCAAATTATTCACAGTAAACCAATTATGGACCACATGCATAGCGTTATTTACGTCGTCAAGCTCCTGTGCACGTCTGCTTACTTTAAAAATCAGTGATGTGTCATCAGCAAATAACACCATTTGTGGTTGGTTTTTCAGTAAATGAGGTAAATCATTTATATATACTAAAAATAGGAATGGCCCCAATATTGAGCCCTGCGGTACTCCCATTTTGACTATTAAGCCCGATGAATTCACACCGTTAATTTGAACTTGCTGAAATCTATCATTTAAATATGATTCTATTAAGCTAAGAGCAAGTTTACCTAGTCCGTAATGCTCAAGTTTCAAGAGCAGTGTTTCGTAATTCACGCAATCAAATGCCTTAGATAGGTCACAAAAAATGCCTATAGCATCTTGTGCCTCTTCCCATGCGTTAAAGATGTGTTTTAATAAGGTGACACCGGCGTCAGTTGTACAACGTCCTTTGGTGAAACCATACTGTTGATCGTGTAAGATGTTATTACGATTAAAATGATTGAGCATTTGATTTAACATTACTTTTTCGAACACCTTGCTAAAAACCGGCAAAACCGATACGGGTCTATAATTATTAGTGTCTTTGCTGTCCCCAGATTTGAAAAGTGGAATAACTTTACTGAACTTCATTAAATCCGGGAAAACCCCTTGATCTACACACAAATTAAATATTAAAGCTAAATAGGGTGCAATTGTGTCAATAAAGGATTGACAAACTTTAGTGGACATGCCCCACAGATCTTCGGTAATTTTGATCTTAAGTTGCTTAAATGCCTTTATAATGACTATGGGATTTATATGTTTAAATTTAAATTCCGGTCGATCGATCAGGTTAAGCTACGCTTGCCGCGGTTGATCCGTGGATGGGTGACCATCTTCACATACCATGTAAAATACTGGTACTCGGCTGCATCCGGTTAGACTGGAAGCCAACCCCAACATAGTTGGAAAAAGACTAGGCAGATGATTTCGTTTTTAAACTGCAAAACGGACTTCAATGCGTTTTTCGATAGTGCTTTTTAAAAGAAATATTTGTTACTAAAACTAATTTGGATGGGACGGTAATCCAATAAGATTTATGCAGAAGTATGTCTGTCTGTTACCTCTTCACGCTTAAGCCGCTGAACCGATTTAGATGAAATTCGGTATAGAGATTGTATGAGTCCCGGGAAAGGATATAGGATAGTTTTTATCCCGATATTCCCTCGGGATTGACACTTATGCGGGTGGAATCACGGGGCGCTGCTAGAAAATTCCATCTTCTAGAATATTATGACTTGATATTAACGTCACATTTAGGACGATTAAATTATAATTTAGACAAGTCGTAGTAGTAACATACGTTCTTTCAAACAAGATCTTTTCAATGGAATATATATAACGTTAACGTCGTTGGACTCGTGAAGTCGTGAGTTCGATCCTTATATAGCTCTGTATAAAAATTATTTAAAAATAGTTATGTTCGTGTTTTTGATGTTTCCTTAGTAATAAAATGCAAAGATAAGTGTAAACTATCAGTGAGCATATTACCAAAACCAACAGTGACGAAGTACTTAAACAAAAACAGTGACACAAAAAAGTGATGAAAACTGATGTGAATACAGTGAATATGTAACAAAACAAAACGAATTAAGAACTACAATCATTTTAACAGCAGTAACAAGTGGAAGAATAATCCAAAAGTGCTATTTTCTGTAAATTGTGAGCAAAGAAACTGCAAAAAATTACATCTATGAATCATACCTAACCGCCACTAATCGTTCAAATTATTATTTATCTACATTAAGGTTCACAATTTGGGCTTACCAGGTAACTGAGACAGTAGCTCCTGCGGTAACGCATCTACACCTATAAACGACGTGGTTCGAGTTCGATCCCCACGATCAGTAAATTATTTTTGTAAGTTATTTGGTGATATTTCTTAACTATGTCTATAGAAATAAACCACAACGTGACATTGCGGCGGCGTAAGCAGCTGTTTCGATCAAAGTCAATAGACTCCTTGAGTACTGACTCATCATTGGACAGAACAAACTCCGACATAAATTCAAAAAGTCTTGATCTATCGACGGGTATAAGCAAAAATGACTTGGAAGAAATGAAGGGTGAAATACTACAATTGAAAGAACAATTTCAACTTACCCAGAATGAACTGGACAAAGTGATTTGCGAAAATAATGAGCTAAAAGAAACAATATTACGTCAGCAAATTAATATTAATATGCTAAAGGATCTTTGTACCAGTCCCATACAATCACAAAGACTAAAATTACTGTCAGCAAGAAAACGGAATAGACGGTCTATTACGGATAATCTACGTGTTTTATCCGTAGGCCAAGAACACTCTCCTAGCCACAATGATAGGGACTGCGTCGAGAGTTTAAATCTGTTATTAGATACGCCGCCACATATTGATCAATCTCCTACAAAAACTTATGTCAGCACTAAATCAGAAACCAACAATAACTCGCCACGAATAAACAACGACGTACTTACTGAGAAAAATGACAACATATACACCACAGACACCTTTCCTACAAGCAACTTAACATGTGCTGGTATGTCGCAAAAAGAAGACACAAAGACAACTGAGAGTGCTACTATGAAGAAACCTGCACTGACATCAAATAAAAAACCTCGGATTTACGACGGTACGGAGGATGGTAAAATATTGTTACTTTCTGATAATCAAGGTAAAGGATTAATACAAGAGTTAATTCAAAACAAAGATTCCTTACTACCAAGAAATTATAAAATATCTTCGATCAGGAAACCCAACGCAAAAACGGAAGCTGTGTTAGAGAATTGTTCCACGCTGCCTAAACAATTTTCGTGTAAAGACTTTGTGATATTGTGGACAGGGAGTAATGATTCAAATCCATATCAAGTATTGTCTGAAGTAACTGTGGCTCTGAAACTTCTAAAAAACTGTAATGTCTTGGTTGTTAATGTGTTATACAATGCATCACTAAATACCCAAAAATTGAACTATCAACTTAAATTGATTGCTAAAAATTCAAAAAACTGTACATTCATAGAGACTAACAAGGATTATAATAATGCAACGCAAATGGTAATAAAAGCAATTAATACAATTTATTATGATAAAACATTCCTATCATATAACCTCAACAATCTCCGTAAAGTACGACATACGACACATGTTCCGCGTGACAATATCATGTCAATTCGCGACTATGATGTATCTACACACAATTCTAACCCGCGCCAGGGCACAATACCTTATTATTTTAAATATAAATCTCAGATCTTATCTAAAGTTTCAAGCTCTGTACCTATTACTAATACCCCAAAACTAGTCAAAGGAACAATTCCATATTATTTTCCAGTAGTCAAAAGAAATAAAAGTGACTCTCCTGTAGCCTCAAAAAACGATGATTTTTTTCGTAAGTACTGATACTCAGAAGTTTAATTATAGTAGTATTTCTGTACTGCACCAAAACATTGCTGGGGTTCTCAACAAAATGCAGGATCTAGAGTTGGCCTTAAATGAGCTGCAAGAGTCAAATAAAGACATTATTGCTGTGTGCTTAAGCGAACATTTTATAATTAAAGGAGAAGAACACTACTTAAACTTAAATAATTTCAAACTAAACGCTATATATTCAAGAGCAACGCAACGAAGAGGAGGCACATGTGTATTATGTAAGGACAATTTACAAAGTATCGAATTAAAAGACATAAAAGAGCTGAGTATAGAAAAGCACTTCGAAATTTGTGGTGTTGAAATTCATGAATTAAAACTTATAATACTATGTGTTTACAGAACTCCTAACTCTAACATCAACATCTTCTTTAGTAAAATGAACGAAACTTTAAGTAGGCTCCAACATAAGAAAAGTAAAATAGTTATAGGTGGTGACTATAATATTAATATATTGAGTAAAGACACCATTAGTACGCAGTTCTTAGAATTACTATCTAACTACGGTATGCAATGTCATATCCAAGAACCTACAAGATTAAACAAATGCATTGATAATATTATAAGCAATATTCAAGAAGTTACAGGTAAAACGTACAACTTTTGTTTATCAGACCATAACACGGCACAGGTGGTGGAATTTCAATATCAACCTAAACTAAACTCCAAAGACCATTACTTTAAGATGATAAATGACCACAGTAAAGAAAACATAAGTAAGTTTGTAGATTGTATTGGTAGACTAACGTTCTCTGAAATCTATGAAATAACGGATACCAACATTGCCTTCTCTACCTTTTATAATGAACTTACGCTTTTCTATAATCTATGTTTTCCTCTTATTAGAATTAAAACGAATTGTAAAGCTAATCGCCTGTCATGGGTTACAAAAGGTATCAAGGTTAGTTGTAAAACCAAACGTTCATTACGGTACAAATACTATCTCGACAAAACTAATAGTAACAAGATAAAATTTAAAAAATACTCCAATTTATTAAAGAAATGTGTCAATAATTTTCAGTCCATACTCAATTTTGGACATATTGCTAAATCCAAAAACAAAGGTAAAGCTACATGGGACATCGTTAAGCGTAACATGGGTAAAACTAAGACAACAGAATATATTGATAACATTGCTGACAAAGGAACCTCAATTTCTTCCGGACTTGACATAGCTAATTTATTTAATGACTTTTTTATTGACACAATACAGAATAATTCTAATAATAATACAGCAATTAATACGACTAATTATGACATTAACAAGTGTAAAACTAATGAATCTAGTATCTTTCTACGGCCCACAACACCACATGAAATCCTTCAGATAATTCAGTCGTTAAAACCCACCAAATCTGCCGGCTATGATAACATTAATACAAATCTTTTGAAAAGGATTGCACTTTATATTGCAGAACCATTGGCTTATATAATTAACTTATCTTTTGAACAAGGTTGCTTTCCAGATAAACTTAAACTGTCAATAATAAAACCCTTACATAAAAAAGGTTCAAAGTCTGATAAGAATAATTACAGACCTATTGCATTAACTCCTATTTTGTCCAAAATTTTTGAAAGGGTAATGTACAAAAGACTCCTTAATTTTCTTGATAAATATGATATACTGGCTAAGGAACAGTACGGTTTCAGAAAGAGGAAATCTACTCAATTAGCTACCTTTATGTTGATTAAGTCTATTGTTTCCAGTATTAATTCTAAAATCCCAACGTCTGCCCTCTTTCTGGACCTCAGCAAAGCATTCGACTTTGTAGATCATTCCATACTCCTAGGAAAATTGGACAGATACGGTATAAGAGGTCTAGCTTCTCAGTGGTTCCAGTCATATTTAAGCAATCGAAAACAGTTTACAAGGGTAACTAAATTCAACAAGAAGAATCTTTGCATACAAAACTACGACTCACAGCATCGTACAAATCATTTTGGCGTGCCCCAAGGAAGTATCTTGGGGCCTTTGTTATTCCTTATATACATAAATGATCTGCCCCTCGAGATATCACACAACTGTGTCTTATTTGCAGATGATACGACTGTCATCATTGAATGTAAAAATCTAAATTCTTATGAATCTGAAGTAAATCAAACTCTTTATTTAATAGTTGAATGGTTGAAACGTAACAAATTAAAAATAAATATTGACAAGACAAAACTTATATTCTTCAAAACGCCTAACCGAAAAGAATTTCATATTAACATAAGCCTTGACCATAATAAAGTTGAACAAATACAAAGTACGAAATTTCTCGGTATCATTTTAGACGCACATCTCACATGGAAGGATCATATTGACAGTATTTGTAAGAAAATTAATAAATTCGTTTTTGCTCTTCGAAAAGTTAAAGATGTAACAACGAGAGAAACGTCCCTAATGGTGTATCATGCTTATGTTTGTTCTCTCATTCGTTATGGCATTGTAGTCTGGGGTAACTCTTCAGAGGTAAACCGGGTTTTTATAGCGCAGAAAAAATGTATTCGCGCAATTTATGGTATGAAATGGTTTGATTCCTGTAAACCGATTTTCAAAACAAAAAAGCTATTAACTGTACCTAGTCTCTATATCTACGA
This sequence comes from Mesoligia furuncula, assembly GCA_916614155.1. Lineage (NCBI taxonomy): Eukaryota > Metazoa > Arthropoda > Insecta > Lepidoptera > Noctuidae > Mesoligia > Mesoligia furuncula. The sequence goes on along the minus strand of OU744813.1, from coordinate 1,690,261 downwards.
AGTCGCCAAATTTGTTAAGGCCCATCCATTCCTTTTCGAAGGTAATGATAATAAAAATAAGCGGTTGTTAACGCGATTACCCCTCAAAATGCCGGTCCCTAAATTAGAATGGTTTAGACGTAACTGTACGTATATGGCACCACTTATCTACAACTCCCTACCCAAACACATTTCTGAATTAACATATAATAAGTTCTGTCGTGTTTTACGGGACTGGTTGATAGAGGAAAGCTTTTATTCTGTAAAAGATTTTTTGAAGAAAAGTTCATGTTGCTACAATTTTTTTAAGGATGCATAATTTTATTACATGTTTAATTTTAATTTTTAATCGTTAATGTTTTGCTTGTGTAAGTTATGTTGTGTTTTGTTCTAATTATTTTATTTTAATATGTTGACTATTCTTATTTATTATTATTAAGTATTCTGATTGATTATTCTTATTAATTACTAATTATGTTAAAGAGTGTACACCTTTAAGGTAGATTTTTTAGGAACTAATTATTTATTATTAAGATCTCATGTAAAAATGTACCAAAAATCACACCAATAAATAAATAAATATATCTTAACGGTATTGGAAGTTTCGGCAGGCTAAACATTCTGTATCGACTCTTAGATACGTTGTTCCTATAACAAGGCCATCTTTTAAAGGCTTAAAAGATGACATTTGCAAGGCACAGCAATAATGAAACTTAATTACTCATAATTATTTAGAGCTCTGTAGCTCCTCTTATTCATAATCAGCCTATAATGTTCCCACTGCTGGGACACAGGCCTCCTCTTGGTGAGAGGCAGTGGGCTGTAATCCACCACGCGGGCCCAGTGCGGATTGGCAGATGTCACATGTCTTCGAATTTTTGGTTTTCCTTACGATGTTTTCCTTCACCGTTTTGAGAGCTGTGGTGATGAAATAATTTACACAAAGACGAAGACAAAGACGTCGTAATAAGAAATATATTCCTTGATCAGATCTTCCCATTGGTATATATTTTAACGCTAATGGACTTCAAGGCGCAATCGCCCAATCTCTTCTATGAAAATAAAAATAGATAGGTACTCAAAATAATAAAGGACAGATTTAATTTTAATTGCGCCTAGTTTATTTAAATTAGGTCAACGTGACGTTCAAATTCAAATTCATTTATTCTTTATTCAGGTGGGTTCCTTATTATAATTACTTGACCACCGGATCACCCGGCACTACACGTCATTATTCAAATTCAAATGAGCCCAGTAATAAAGACGGTACCAAGGATTGGGACTTCGGCAAATGCGATTACGAACAACTTTATTTGTTACTTTCTAACGAGAATACTTGGGTCCTGCCAAAATCTTTTTGACATCTTAAGATGTAAGTACACACAGCTACCCATAAGTTCTACAATATAATTTACTTATGTTTTTTTTAATACTTGCAACCCTAAAAAAATGCAGAAAGAACTCAACGGATAAACGATATTCTGTATGGTTTAATAATGATGTCATTCGAGATGGTTCAAGCTGAAGCACTATAAATGATGATGCATATATCTCGTACAGCCAGCGTCAGAGAAAAGAAACCCCCCAACACTTAAAGATTATCGCCCGAGCACGCTCGCGCCCGCCGTCACTCGTCATTCGAGCGGCGGCGGGCGCGTCACGTGAGCCTTGAGCAGCTCCCTCCCCCGCCGCCACACACATCTCTGCCCGAGCGCATCCACTGATCCGCCTCAAATATTATTTGCAAGTTTTTAATAATTTTGTATGGTATTTTATCGGCTTCCTTCAGGCCGAACCAAGAAAAACTTACAAAACGACACTTTGCGTGCGATTAAGATACGAACCCGCAACACCAGGCATCAGCCGATCATCTAGACCGTTGCCTTATACCACTAGGCTATTAACTCAGTTTTCAACCTCAACGAAAATTTGAATAGCATTACTCCTTTTATCGAACAAGGTTATTAACGGTCCAATCTTCTAGATATAAAGGTTTAAATCTTCCGTGTTGTATTTAATACTAGCACCTTACCGTCTTGTTTTACAAAATGCAATAAGCAACTCCTCAATTAACTAAAAGATAAGGTTGAAATTAGCATAGATTTCTTATTTGGTTGAATAGAATGTGTTGATTCCGATTGTTGCACTACCGTAATTTTACTTCAGAAACTTAACTGCTGTATGAACTGCGAGTTAAGGTTGAATTTAGAATAATTCTTCGCCTCATTTATTAAACTGTGATTGAGGGTATAATTACTTTTCAAATGGTTTCGTTTTTGAGCCGATCCGCTTGTGTGTAATTATCTTCCTAGTAATATTATCCAATTTATTAAGTTTTTGACCATTGTATTTTATTAACCGATGGTATGGTTCTATTAACAACTGTTTTGAAGGCTAAAATGGTTGTTCTCTGGGAACAGGAACAAAGCATAAAGAAAATAGCACGAGATATGGACATAACGGTAAGATTTACGTTATACTTACACATATACATATTTATTGATGCAATCATGTTGCATTATTAGTTACAAGTTGGATTTTTTAATGTATTTCTGGTATTATTATTTTCATTACAGAGAAAAACAGTTCGTAGATGGATATAAAGTTATCAAGTGGCGGGTGATGTGTAATGTGATCGCCAAGACCCTCGCCCAATTGCTTAGACTAATGAATTGGAGCGACAACGTAATATTGTGAAAGTTCACTCCGTGGCACCCTTCAAAACTACGCGTTCAAGTGCTGACTTCAAAAAGACTAGGTATATATAAATCTCTTATAAAGCGAAAACTATGCCAGAAAGCCTATTATACTGTAAAAGACTATATTGAGGACAAAAAGGCTTGGGGTTGAGCTGCTCCAATAGGTTTAGACAGTGAACGTTATTTTGCTATTTTACACTTTAATATTTTTTTTTAAGTATCTATTTACTTAAACAATGACATGTACATTTACTGTATAAAGTATTATATTATTTTAATTATTGTGAATGTGAGGACTATGTGGGTCATTGTTTTCATTTTAATCATGGTCTGGCAGTTTGAGTAGTTTATGCGGCCTACCCAAATGTCCTGTCTTTGGTATTGTTCGTCGAATCGTTGAGCTCCTTAAGTTCTGAGTTGAGCTGCACGGTTACTGACAAATGCGTGCACTGACTGGACAGGCCCACTCAATCTGTGTGGTTCTTTCTTCAAAAGATCATTTCAGACACTAATCTACATGGTCCTCAAAGATTATGTACGGATTTTTTATATACACATTGACATTGATGAATTTTATTTAGACAGTGACATTAATATTTACTTTGTAAAGTATTTTTTTATTTTTTATTTTTCATTTAATTATTGTGAATGTGAGGACTATGTGGGTCATTTTTTTTTTCTGTTTTCCTTCTTAGTTTTAACCATGATCTGGCAGTTTGAGTAATTTACGCGGCCTACCCAAATGTCCTTTCTTTGGTATTGTTCGTCGAATCGTTGAGCTCCTCAATTTCTGAGTTGAGCTGCACGATTTTTGACAAATGCGTGCACTGATTGGACAGGTCCACTCAATCTGTGTGGTTCTTTCCTCAAAAGACCATTTCAGACATCAATCTACATGGTCTTCACACGATCTGACCAAGATTTTGTCTGGACTTTAAAAGAGACTGTGACCTCTGAGTTTGTTTCGGCCTTTCTTCTCAGAGTAGTCAGATAGGAAACCACATCTAGTTTAAAAAAATATAATGACGTGTAAAAGTGTTTGTAAAAACCTACTTACAGAAATAAATCATTTATCATTATCATTTATCACTACAGTGACGTCATTAATAGGCAATTTACTTGGCAGATTGATTGTGTAACTTATGTGATAAAATTCCATTGGAACATCTATGAGCAAGTGTTAATAATTTCCAATATTTGTGGGATCATTATCTGGTAGTTAATCAAAAACAAACAACCTTTATTATTATCAATCCAGTTATTCTTGTTTACAAGTAGTCTTGTAATGTGTTAATTATGCACCATCTGACCTCACATATTTTTCTAATGTTGTGTTAAATAAGGGTTATCAGAAAATGTGATAAAAGAGAAAGATGAATATTGCTCTACTGTTATAGTTTAGCATGTTGGTTCTTTCTCTGTAATTCACAGGCACAAATACCAACATTTAATTTTTTTACCGGGCCTTTTTCCGTTAAGATCATAAAGAGTATAAAAAAAATGTTTTCACAACTTTAAATAAATAAATATTATTGTAGTTATGGTTCTAGAAATATCTATAAACGAACCTTTATCTAATGTTAAACGTTCTAAACCTCATCCAGGGTATCTTTTTTGTGTTTAGTTAATATTCTAAGTAAATAACCCCAATTTAACATAGAAAACTGTATACTCAACCAGGAAGCGGATTCCACGAAGTCCTAGAAATGTATTTAGAAAAATAAATGAATATTGTTTATGCAAAATGCCTAGCTTTTATTACAAACCTCCTTTTGATTTCTTAAATAATAATTAACGAAAATCACCTATTAATGAAACTAAAAAAAGGAAAATAAATAAAATAAAGAAAAAAATATTCTCTCATACGCGGATTTGAACTCGTGACCATCGCATTGTCACGGCGCAGTGTTAACCATTAGACCAACACGCCATATACGTTACATTACAAAAAACTTAAATAGGTTTAATGTCAATCCCAAAGGGGGAACCCTTTCTTTGCAGCGAACTGTACATAAGACATATTATAGAGAATTAAATTAAAGTTACCCGTCGTGAATTCTGGTCATACATTTCCAGCCTAAGATCCAAAGGTGATTTGAAGCCTAAAATGTCATACAGAGGTGTAACTTTTTCAGGAAACAAAGCAGCAGGGCGTTTGCTGAGTTTTTCCGCAAACTCAACTGATCGTAAGTGATGATGTAATCACCGCTGGCACCGTCAGGGAAATTAATTGTTCAGTAAATTATCAGTACATCAACCTGCCGTGTTATAGCCAATTCATACAACTGTCAACGAATAACAGTTAAGTTGTCATTTGAATCATCATCACCATTCGTCTTCCTTATTCCCATTTATTTGGGGTCGGCGCAACATAACTTTTTCTTCCATATTTCTCTATTAGTCTTCATCTCGGTAGCCACACCCTTTTAGCCATATCATCTTTCATACTGTCCATCCATCGGTTTTTTTTTTGGGTTCCCCTACTCTTATAGTCATCGACATTCAAACTCCAAACTTTCCTTACGACATTTTCCTCATTCCTCCGCATCACATGCCCATACTATGACGACCAATTTCTGCCCAACTTTTCAGTAATCGGTGCCACTTTCAGACTTCCTATAAGTTTTGATTTAAATATATTGACAACTAGCTGGCCCGACAGACATTGTCCTGAAGGCCAATTTATTCTCGTAATTTAAAACGTTCAAAATCTAGTCGCAGTTTCATCTCAGCGACAAATAATTAATGTCAAAAACTTGTCAAAATATAGGGAAATTAGAGATATTTTTGACAGATTGAGACTGAGATCAGACTGTGAGCGTTCATAGAATTACAAGAATTGCCCTCCTGTTTTTGATTCGAAAGACACGTGGCAGAAGTATAATCCCGCGGCTGGCAAAGGCCTCTCCCCATTACTTCCAGCTCTTCCGATCCAGGGCTAAAGTGGTCCACTTTAGCTATAGCATAATCAGCCGATAATGTCCCCAGAGCTTAATCACAAGCCTTCTCTCTGTGAGAGGGAGGGGGGACGGTATCGGGTTACGGGTTTTTACTGGTTCTTAGGTCTCATGTCTTCGATTGATTGGTTCTAGGCGATGCCGGTTTCCTTAATATGTTTGACTGCCATGTCTGTGTTAATTCCAAGCTAACTGACTTTATTACATTGTGATTTATTGTCAATATTAAAAAAAAAAAAACACTTGGTATCCATTATTTATAATTTAATTCTTAAAACGAACTAAACTATATAATATTAACATATATTATGTTGTAGGTAAGGATTTCATTCAACATTTGAACATATTACGGTCTTGTTTACCTTTGCTACTAACAATTCGTAAGCAAATATTTATAAATCCTTGACCTCTCTGAAATAACTATTACTAAGGCGCGGGGTTTCTAGTTAATCATTCATTATTATGACAATGATTGGAGACTATTGAACTTGTTAGTGATAATGAATTACAATTGAAACCAAATACAAACACTTAACATTTCACACTGACGTTGTTAAACACTTGCATACAGCAGATCAATCAATTCAGCCTATTGGTGGTCATAGGCCTCACGCAGAAAAAAAAGAAATTAATTTCGTGATGATTTTGCTTCACGTGCCTCACCCAGTGCACAAGGCCTTTAAGGGAGTTGTTACAGTATCATTTGTCTATGATCATAGATTTAAGAGATATAGATATAATTATGACAATGTACTATTATTATAGACATATCTTGTTGCTAAATAATAACAGCCGCACTGATGGATCAAAGGTAAATTTAATTACCGAGGTTGGTCCGTGAGTGGGTGACATACATATCTGTAAGCCTAATTATTAAGATGTTGTATTGACTGTATTAAGTAGCAACAGGTAGGCAGATGTTGAAGTTTAAACATTTTGAATCTATAGTGAAATATATTACATTGTGAATATAAATGATAATAATTAAATGTATTATTAATTATCAACTAATTTTAGATGAATAATCGTTTGTTAAAAGCCATTATATTAATATAAGATAGTGTATTCGTAATGGAAGTGAATGTCATAACTGACAGTCTTGGCATAGACAGACATCGCGCAACCGTTGTAAAAAAAGGGTAAATTTTGTGATTAAAGTGCTGTGGAGATATTACTGGATTTTATTTCTGCAACACTTCTGAGGCTATCCCGATAGCTTCAGAAGTGGGATAAACGAAAGGTATTACTCTTTTCGACTTACGCCTACGAGAAAAACGTAAGTACGTTTATTTGTACCAACAACTGAATTGTTTGATTCGATTTTTTATAACGTGAAATTTTTTCATATAACTGTTGTCTTTAAAAAAAGTATGTACCTAAATCAAATATTAACACAAATATTTTGGAACCATTATTTATCGTTGCCCGCGATTGGCAAGGGTACTGGGGTCGAGTCTTGCAATCGAAGAGAAGATTGCGTGTTTCGACTCGAACATTGTGTGGTGTGCTACGGTGGTAGTAGCAGTACTATGTGATAAAGATCGAGCTTAATCAGGAGTGATTAAGTTACTATTACCGAAAATATTAAACAACTATACATTATAGCTGCATAAACTTAATCTATGCTAATGATGTTAAAAAAATGGTTTAGTAAGCTGTCGTCTGTCAGTTTCAGTGCTCAACATGGAGAGAGAGAAGAGTCAAACCCGAGATTATAGGACTCTTAGTTCGGACCCAGGAGTACCCAGGTTTGAGGGTCAGGGTCGGGAAGCGGTAGACTTGAGGCGTGAGTCTAGCCGCGCAACTTGGCCAAGAGTACCCATGTATGAGGGTCAGGCTACACATTCGGAACAACCAGGGGTATCACGGGTGCGTGATACTGAGGTTGATAATAATTATGACAACATTGACGGAGAGCGTCAAGGACGAAGGGTGCTTCGTCCACAAAGGGTTAAGCAAAGATTTCTTCGTACGCCTTCGAGGTCAAGGCGTAGTCGTTCGTCGAGCACTGGATCCTATAGCCGCGAGGGTACCAGAGAGAGAAGTACGAGTCGACGAGGTAGGAGACCGGAGGACGATAAGGATTCAAGGTCGGGTTCCAGACGTGACCGGAAGAGGAGCCATCATCTTGAGCAAGGAGACGAGGATGAGCAACAAATGTCATCTACTTCTAAGAAACCTAGGTGTGTAGACTCCACTGAGGGTATTTTAGATAAATTTTTGTCAATTTTGCAATCAGTTAAGAGTCGAAGTTGCCTTTTAATACTAATATTGTTCCCGAGTTTGACCCTATGACAAAGGAGCAAACTATTTTGACTTGGTTGACAAAGGTAGAAGAATGTTCAGAAATTTATGGCTGGGAAGATAGAGAGATAATTCACTACGCCCTGCCAAAGTTGACAGGGGTAGCGAAGACTTGGTATCAAAGTTTGCCGACAATGTTGTTTACGTGGAGTGAGTGGAAAAACAAGTTGCTTGAATCTTTTCCTGTTCGTGAAGACTGTGCTGAACTCTTGACTGAAATGCTGGGCAAAAGGGTTAAATATGGAGAGTCACTTGAACATTACTATTATGCCAAAATTAATTTGCTAAATAGATGTAAGATCTATGGGCGTCAGGCTGTCGATTGCTTGCTATACGGCGTTGAAGATAGGGCTGTTAAAATAGGTGCGCAGGCTGCACAATTCTCTGAGCCAGAGCAAGTGCTGAAATATTTCAGAACAGTGAAAATAGGGCATGGTCGGGAAAATCCTGATTCTAGTTTTAAATCCCGAAACGAACGTAAGGGTACAACTCTTTTATCAGAACCAGCGGGTTTGAAAATGACGTGCTACAATTGCTATCAAATTGGTCATCCAAGTTTCCGTTGTGATAAACCCCCAGCGAAGTGCGTCACTTGCGATAAATCAGGTCATTTGTCAATTCACTGCTTTAAAAACAAACGCTTGAATAAAGATTGCGAAAAGGAAACTAGTCTGAACAATAAAAAAACCGAAAAACAAGTGTCCCAATTATGTTTGTCTGAAGAATTGACTGCTAAGTACATGCTTGAGATCAAAGTCAATAACCATAATTTAGATTGTCATCTAGATTTAGGGAGTCAATGTTCTCTTATAAAGCTAACAAAAGCTAGGGAACTCAACTTAGACATTGTAGTACCAGAAGATTTACCTGTTTTTAGGGGTATAGGCGCTAACCTGATCTCTCCAGTAGGTATGACGATTGTTTCCGTAGAAGTTCAAAGCATAAAGGAGACGATAAATTTGTATGTAGTAAAGGATTTCGTAATCAAGCAGTCAGTTCTATTAGGACATTCCTTTACCGAGAAACCAGATATCGTTATTACAAAAACCCCTACCGCTGTGATATTTAACAAAATTCCGAGCGTTAAAATGCGTCTTGCAACTAGCGACGATGCTGAAATCCCATCGAATACTTTACGCGCTGTGCAAGTTTCTACTGATCCTAGCGTAAATGCACGAGTTTATGTTAATGGTTCCTTGCGGGGTCCAGAAGGGAAGGAATACTACCTCCTCCCTGGAGAATACGAGGTAAAGGGTGGGCGTAGCGCGCTATTGATTCACAATGCATCACCCAGTTTAATCACACTTGAGAAAGGAACCCTTTTGACACGAGTACAATATAAGGGTGTTGAAAATTTGGAAAATATCTTAAACTCGTGCAATGTCACAATCTGTGAATCCCAAAACAATGACGTTTTGAACTGTAACGATGCTCTAAGTGAAGAAGATAAGTTAAATTTAAAACAATTAATTAATAAATATAGTAACTGCTTTTCAAAGGGACTTGACGATTTGGGGTACACAGATCTGACAGAGATGGTGATTGAGCTTGAGGATTCAGAACCGGTTGTTTATAGGCCGTATCGTATGTCTTACGCGGACCGCGTTTTGGTAAGAAATATGGTGCAGGAAATGATCGACCACGGTATTGTTAGAGAATCTACCTCATCTTACGCGAGCCCTATTGTCCTCGTACAAAAGAAAACGGGAGATAAACGTTTGTGCGTTGACTACCGTGCCTTGAACCGCAAAACTACCCCGATTTATTAAAAAAGGATATTAAATGGGCATGGGACAAAGATCAGGAATTAGCATTTAATAAAATCAAAGCTTTTCTCGTTGATAGACCCATTCTTGCGCTCTACAATCATAGTGCGGAAACCCAATTACATACTGACGCTAGCAAAGCCGGACTAGCTGGTATCTTATTACAGGCTAACTCAAACGGTGTGTTCCAGCCAGTATCGTACTTTAGTCGAAAAACTAACGTAGATGAACAAAAACTTCACTCGTACGATCTAGAGACATTGGCGGTAATTGCGTCACTCAATCGTTTTCGCGTCTATTTCATCGGAATTCCCTTTAAAATACTCACCGACTGCAACGCGTTACGGGCAACGTTAATCAAACGCGATTTGATCCCACGAATAGCCCGGTGGTGGATACAGTTACAAGAATATGACTGCACCATCGAATACCGTTCGGGATTGCGCATGTCTCACGTCGACGCGCTGAGTCGCAATCCAGTCGATGGAAGCGAATCAGAACCGCCGACCTGTTTTGATGTCCTAACCATCGAAACTTGCGAGCAAGACTGGATTGCTACTGTACAGTCTGCTGACGAAGAAGTCAGGAAGATAAAAGAGACGTTATCGGATCCTGGTTCAGAGCAAGTGATGGATATTCACAAGAACTACAAATTAAAAAACAATAGGGTCTACAGAATAGTCGGGGATGAAATAAAATGGCTGGTACCGAAAGGCGTTCGTTGGCAGATTTTAAAAATGAATCACGATGTCGTCGGTCATTGCGGTTATGATAAAACCTTACAGCGGATCCGTAAAAATTACTGGTTTGCCAAAATGCGCAAATTCGTAAAGAAATACGTTTTATCCTGCCTCGAATGCTCACACCACAAAACACCTGGTGGTAAGCGTGAAGGCGAACTGCACCCTATAGAAACCCCAAGCGTACCGTTCCATACGGTTCATGCTGACCACTTGGGTCCATTTATAAGGAGTAAAAAGGGCAATTGTTTTTTACTCGTTTTGGTCGACGGCTTTACAAAATATGTTATCGTAAAGCCGGTTAGAGACACCAAATCGGCGACCACGATAAAAGTACTAAATGTCAGATCCATGTAGATGTTTATGTCAGAATATAATACATTATTAATGTTTTAGTATATGTGGCGCTTTTAAGCTATAGGCTCTGTTTGGTTTGGGTTCTATGACCATGACAATAATTATTTCATTGCCAATCGTCGTTCTTTTTCGCGAAGGGACTCGCTTTCACAGGAAGGCCGAGCTGTAAGCCTAATTATTAAGATGTTGTATTGACTGTATTAAGTAGCAACAGGTAGGCAGATGTTGAAGTTTAAACATTTTGAATCTATAGTGAAATATATTACATTGTGAATATAAATGATAATAATTAAATGTATTATTAATTATCAACTAATTTTAGATGAATAATCGTTTGTTAAAAGCCATTATATTAATATAAGATAGTGTATTCGTAATGGAAGTGAATGTCATAACTGACAGTCTTGGCATAGACAGACATCGCGCAACCGTTGTAAAAAAAGGGTAAATTTTGTGATTAAAGTGCTGTGGAGATATTACTGGATTTTATTTCTGCAACACTTCTGAGGCTATCCCGATATATCTGACAACCAGTCTTACAAAGAAGTATCGTATTACCTAGTAACTGGGTTGTGGAGATCACATAAGCAGTCGCTCCATGTAAAATATTGGTATTTAGCTGCATTCGGTTTGACTGGAAGCCAACCCCAACATTTAGCATAATCAGCCAATAAAGTTAAGTTTACTGGGAGACAGACCTCCTCTCTGTGAGATGGAACAAGCCGAAATCCACCATGGGTTGGTACCCCAACCCAGTAGTATAGTTGGGAAAAGGCTACGCAGATGACTATAGATATATGAATCACTAGCTGCGCCCCGCGGTTTCACCCGCAGAAGTGTCGATCCCGTGGAAATATCGGGAAAAAGTATATGCCTATATGTTAATCCAGGGTGTCAGCTACCTCCATACAAAATTTCATCAAAATTGGTCCAGCCGTTTGAGCGTGACGAAGTAATACATATAAACACACACCCACACTCACAAACTTTCGCCTTTATAATACGAGTATTAGTGTGATTAACTGTGAGCTTCGATCTAATATATACTTTTTTATTTCATATAGGATAAAACTTATACATTATTATGATCCTAGCTATATGATAGTGTTATAATTATACCCTAAGAGTTCTCTGTCCTGTAGGTAATACGAAGAAGATGGTATGAATTTAGTCTTGCAGAAGATGTTGTTACGTCCTTCGTTCGATGCTGATCTCGTGTCCTGAAACGGGTCTCATCACGAACTCATATTTCAATTTTAACTTGCTCATGTCTGCCATCACTCGGTATCGACGTACGAAGTGCGCTAGAGTCACCTTCATTGATATCATGGCGTATGTTCTACCTGCAAAAGTAACAGAATTGTATTGCCTCTTCATCATCATCAACATCATTAGTAGGTAAGTATGAACAATTCAATTTTTTTTCGGTAGAGAAAACTTTGTATAAATACCTATACACGCTCGCTTGCCCAATCCAAATGCTGCAAATTCCTTGTTGTTTCTAAAATCACCATCCAGCCATCTTTCTGGTCTGAACTGATCGCTCTCCGCTCCCCAAGATGGATCAAAATAAGTTGCCAGGGGAAAAATTACACAATAGCTTCCAGCGCACATCGTGTAATTTTCTGAAATAGTTTAATGAATATAAGTATAATTACGAATATATACTTAACCTTCGTCAAGTGCCTAGCCTTTTTCAAACTGTGTTGGGGTTGGCTAATAGTCTTACCGGATTCAGCAGATTACCAGCAGATATTTCAGACCGGTTATCAAACTTTCGGGCTTCTGACTATCGGTAACGACTGTCAAAGATCTATAAGACCATATATATAGCCAGGACTAACGGCTTAACGTGCTTTCTGAGGCACGCAGGAGTCTCAATAACTAGAACAGATTTTTAAATCCATTAAAACTTACTAAGCTTAACATCTTTATCCACGTTTCTAAACAAAACAGGCACTGAAGGAAACGTTCGGAGGGACTCCATTATCACTGCGTTCGTATAAACCAATTTGTTCACATCATCTTTTTCTACGTCTCTGTCTGCACCCAGTACTTCTAATAATCTGCAATAAGCAAATAATACGTAGATAAGAGTTCATATCAATGTCTAAGTTGTCATTACAGTTGTGAATGCTGAAGTGGTTATAATTATATCTTATAGCAGTTGTTGATTTTAATATATTACATAATTTAGTAGGATACAGACGTGTTTCTACAAAGTAATAAAACAAGGCCTAAAAAATGATATTTAAACTCAAGCATTTATTCCAATTAATTTTATTCCAATCAGGCACTTTTGAAGTACCTATCAAGAAGTCAGTCAGTCAGCAAGATGAAATTAGTTGCCCATTCCAAAGCGTACTAGTTTCACAGAGTACTGGAATTTTCTGGACACTTTTTGTAAACTTAATTTTCGTTAGATCAATAAGTGTACTTCTTAGAGTAGCTAAACTTTAATGCTATTCTGTAAAAATGTCACCGTGAAAACTTAGGTGAAGTGAGCTTAAAGTGAGCTGTCAATCGTGTCAATCGCTAGCTTCAGGTGGAATGACAGTTTACTCACCAAAGTTATCATGGTGATCTTTTTGCAGAATAACACCGCAGGTCATACTATAGACTAGGAATGTGCTGTAGGCTTATTGCGCTATAGTGGATGCATTCCGAGCTTATTGTGGTAACCAATCAAGACTGTACCCAGTAGAAACCTGCCTGGTTGAAACTAACACACGCCCAAAAACTGTAGCGTTATAGCAAAGTTTGTGTGAACGCGTTCCGAGTAAATGTTTTGTTTATAAATACAAAATGTAATCTATTTTTATCCCTCAGATAACAATCTCAGAGAATGAGGCTACTGACCCACAGAATGAGGCAGAGAGTGATGCACGCGGCGAGCTAATACATCTGACGTCACCAGCACGCAACGCATTATGGATTTCAACTTACTCTTCATGCAATTTCTCTTGAACTTCAGGATGCGCTCCAAGCTGCAGCAAAGTGTATGTTAGCTGATTAGATGTTGTTTCAAATCCAGCTGCAATAATTGTATCCATTTCTTCTCTGATCTCCTTATCTGTTAAGTCACCGTTTTTCGATAGATCTAGAAGTAGGTCTAGAAAAGGTTTGTATTTTTTCCCTGGAAATAATAGAATTAAGTTTTACAAGATTAATAAATCAAGGGATTCTAAAATAAGAGAAAAAAAAACTGTAAATATTGAAACAAAAATAGTTGCAAAAGGAAATAATTATGGTCTTACGTATAATGATCAGTATTAATTATTATAGAAGTCCACTGCTGGAGGAGGTAGGATTTAACGATCGCAGGCCACTCGATCATTGGATACCTATTCTTCATATATTTGCACCCTGTCATTATACGAAGATCACCTACCCGACCTTCATCGTCCCATCTTACTTTTAATAATGGTGGTTCCTACTCAAGAACACGTCTGCCATAACAGTTATCGAATCGATGGCCCATTGCGTCTTCAGCTTGGTTATCCTCATTTCGGACTCGATCCAGTCCAATCAACTTACCTGGACTTACTGTTGTTGCAACCATATCTTAATATACATTATTATTATTAGTCATTTATTTTATTGTTACATACCTGAATTTTCAGATTCAAGGTTATTGTTGAAGGCCTCGTTTTTCATGGTAGCTTTTTTCTTTTGTAAAATCTGTTAAATGATAAATGTATTTATTTCAAACTGTCCTAATTACTAATTCACTGACTGAGCAATTCGCTGCTTGCCAAAAGTCCTTATCATCTCACTCACTTTGATAGCCATTGCATGTAAAGTCCCCACTACTTCTTCTTCTTTCTTCTTCATTCCAACCAGCTTGTATATGAAGTCATTCTGCAGCCAAAAGTTTACTCCTCTCGTGATCCCGATGTTTATCATCTCATCTACTGATTCCATGTACTTTTGCGTGAACTTTACGTCATCTATGATGTCTATTCCAAACGTACCGACTGAAAAGTTAAGAGCATCATTACTTGGTAATTATTTGTTAATGTCTACTAACATTTCTTACGCACAAAAAAAAATACAATACTGATATTAGTACCACAAAGTGTTTCCAATGCATTGTTTTTCAAATGCGGATAGTGATCAAATAGTCCTTTTCCAACATGAGGCTCCATAGAACTAGTCAGCTTTTTGGACTGACTGTTAAACACATCTAGGAACCCGTAAATGACCGGCAGGGTGAATGCTGGAGTCAGCATCTTGCGGTGTCGCTTCCAAATGTCTCCTGCGAAAGAAATATTGCATCGTTTTGTTCAAGTCATCAGTCAGTAGCCAAGGGTAGGCGGGCCGCCGGGTACTAGGGACCAAGTGTTTTTGTGCTGCCATTCTTGGCGTGACGATTATGGCATACCCACCGTATGCCATAATCGTCACGCTTGGCAGGTGGGTTGGCGATCGCAGTATGGTGGTGAAATGCATAGAGAACGCTGCTGCCTGCTACCCATTCTCCGGTACGACCCTTAGACGCCTTTTACGACACCCACGGGATGTATGGGTTGGTGCTATTCTTTAAGTCCGGCACCACACAGACAATTTGTTCAAGTAAACGGCATAAACTAATTAGGGTTTGAAATGACAATGGGTATTCCTCAAGGTTCTATATTAGGGCCATTCCTTATTTTAGTTTACATTAATGATTTACCCCAATTACTTCAAAATCAACCGAAGATGATGTTATTATTATTGACATTATTAACTTACCTGTTATTGCTTGATTTTTAATTATTTTTAAATATTGTGGAAGTTATTTTATTCCAGGTGCATTGCCTTCACCTAATATTATACATAACAATTAATGTATACCAAAATATTGTAAGACACATCAGGACAAATCAGGGTAGATTTTCTTGCCCATTCTTCGCCATAAGAAACTACCTTTTGGAAGGGGCGACTATCGTATCTGAATACTTTAATTCCTTGAATTTGTTGTTTACCCACCTGATGATAATAATAATCCATCTCCCATCCAAACTTTGCCGAGGTCGAAAACATAATGTTTCTTCAAGCATACATTTGCTGCCGTAAACGCATCTTGAGGATCTAGTATCACTAAAAACAGAAACAAACGTTCTAATTAATACTTTTACTAATGAAGTGAAAACTTCATTTCATTGTTTGTTTCATTGGGCATTTTTTGAGATGGGAATTAAAAAAGTAATTTATAATAACTTTACAAAAGTAATTTATAAGGACTATAAGATACAGATCCCAAAGACACCGACTTCCGCAATTAAAGTTATTTCATAATTTTGAGTTTCATTTCTTTTTGAAGTCGGCTTAATTTTTTTAAATTACTTTTTATTTCGTAATTTTTAGTTTTTGCACTATAATTTGACCAAGGTTTTGAGATGTTTTCCCTTTGACACTACACCCGTAGCTCGTATCAATAAGCCAGGCCGTCACACTGACACGTATTAGTTCATAATTATCTTGAAAATTACTGAATCGATTTTGGTGAAACTTGCACTGTTTCCTAAGTTGAAGTAAATGTTAGCCAATAAAAAAATGGTCGCAATCCGATTAATAGTTCGCGATGCGTGGACAAATATACATACATACCTACATACATACGTCTATAAAATTTGGTATATTTGTTTGGAAGCCCTAATAGATTGTCATAAGTGAATATAATGTAATTCTAATAATATTACAAACATACCTACGTGTCGAATTGATAACCTCCTTTTTTTTTAAATCGGTAAAAACCATTGAACTCGCGACACTGTTACCGACACCGCGCTGCGTTCGGATGTGTTCGGCGGCTGTCCTCGGGAGGTACTCGGTTTTAAATCCGATATATCAGTGAGTGATGGCAAAGTATTGTATTTGTGTTTTGTTTTCACTTCTGTCGGCACTCCCGGAGTACCACTGTTTTTTTTTTTAATGGCACCTTCTTCTTTTTTAATGCATAAATGGCATCTTCATAAATAAGCATATGCATAATAAGCCTAAAATGTTTTCACTGCTGAGACATAGGCCTCCTTTCTGTGTGTCCATTCTGTGTGTCCATTCTGTGATAATTTACCACGCGGACCCAAAGCGGGTTGGTAGATGTCACATGTCTTCGAGTTTTTGGTTGTAGGACATGCCGGTTTCCTCACAAAATGCAACTTCAAAGGGCAATGAGTAATCGTGGGCCCATCTCTCAATAGAAAACTATGATACTTACTCATTATTGAATAGGTTTTTTTATGGAGAATAAAACTTAGTATTACGACTAAGGATAAAAGTCAGTACTTTCGGGTTATAGGTTTATTAAAGTGCCATAAAAGTGATTCCAATCTAAGCAATTAATGATGGTAGTTTACTTCATTATAAAATAAACATTACCTAGACTCAAACCGGACGGTAAGGTTGGCGCAGTGGTAAAGCGATTGACTGCAGCTGCGCTGCGTGTCGCGGGTTCGATTCCCGCACGGAACAAATTAACATTTACAAGTAGGTGGGTGGGTTTAATTACAAGTAGGTGTTCCGGGTCTGGCTGTTTGTGCATGTGAGTTTAAATATTTGTAAACGCATCCTAAATACAGGAGAAATTCCTAGTGGGGGCAACATTTCATATATTATTATGTTCATTCATATATGAATCAATAATAATATTAAGTACTCATTAAACCAATTTTCGGTGGAACTACATATTTACAATGGTTTTTAATTTCGAACATAAAATTATTTAAATTAATTAATTATTACAAAAATAATAACAGTCACAACACGACAACCTAGTCAAATAACACGCCCCTAACTGTTCCCGGCGAAAAGGTGCCCAAAACGCTTGCTGCATTGCCACGTTGGATGGCAATGGCTAACCTTTGCACTAAGAACGAGCCGGAGCGGGAGTCACCCGTTTTATCACGGAGCTTGTGCCCTATCTCACTAATGAGCTTCCTGGCCTCAGTGCCCCAAGCACCCATGGTCTCCACGGCAATGGGCACAAAAAGGTAACGGTCCACCAACGGTGCGTACTTCACCCTCTTCCTCTCAGCGGCGTCTTCCGCTGCTGCTGAAGGTGAGTGGACGGTGCGACAAAGATGGCTGGCGGCAACAGTGCTGACGCAAGTTGCGTCCCAAATTAGGCACTTGCCGTTCCTCCAAGGCACCAGGGTCAGCCCGTCCGGCCTCTTGCCGTCAGTCCTGCACAGACCCGGAGGCTCCAACACGCAGGGAACATCAGCCGACACAAAAGCCCTCCGAACAATATCATTGAGAGCATGGTGACGCGGGAACCTCCCCGAGCAACGACGACAACTCAAAGCGTGATGGCCATCGGCCTCCACCATGGAACCGCAGGTGCATCTGTGGGGTTCACACACCTTGCAGCCCAGGCGGAGGGCCACCGCCACACGCAAAGAGTCGTCATCAAGCAACGTGCCCAGGTGAGGCGAAGGAAGCGCATGCAACCATGCCCCCGATTCCGGCTGCGAAACAGCCCTGAGTCTGGCTAAATCAGCCCCCGAGGAACCCACCAACATCTGTTCCTGGATCAGCTTGGACGTGACGTCGTCCCAAGTCCGCTGCACATGTGTTGCGTCAGGGCTTGCTGCCCCCATGTTGAGGACAGACCAAGCTGACCCGGCATCCAACATAAATGGGATGTTTGACCCGTCACCATTGGAATCTAGAATAACAGTGACGAGGTCAGCCACCCCATGTGTCGACGCCAGGAAAGCCGGCAGACCAACATCATGCACGCACCGCACCCCAAGACCCCCGTACCGGATAGGAAGAGCCGCCTGCCTCCACTGCGCATCATTAAAAGACACATTCAGGATCGACTCAACCGTTGATTTCAGAGCACAGTCAAAGGAACATACTTCCTCAGGACAAAGCCAGGTAGGAGCGGTCCGCAAGAGATACGTAACCTTGGGTAAGGCAAAACACATGCGCAATAACAAAATCGCAACGTGCGCGGAGAGATTCTTGAGACGTTCCCGAGCATTGAGGAGAAGCTGTTTTCGAGAGGAAATGGCTTCCGGCACTCCGTCAAGAAAAATGGGAGATCCCAAAAGGGAGAAATTATGAGAAGAAAGTTCCTTGAGGCCAGGTAAATGAGAGCCAAAGCGTGAGAAGTGTGTACGAGCTCCAACGCCACAGTGAAAAAATTCGCACTTGGAGGGATTCACCTCCAGACCCAGCTCTTTAAGTTGAGGAACGAGAACCTCCAGGTCCTGGCAAACCTGTTCCGGCGATCCACCAATAATGCCATCATCAAGGTACCACAGGTTCAGAGACGATTTCAATCCAGAGATGACTTTGTGGATTGCTAAACTAAAAACAAGTGGCCCCAGTGGATCCCCCTGCTGCGCTCCCACTTGAGACGAAATGAGACTATCATGATAGAATAGATTAGAAGGAGAATAATATACCTGATAGAGAAAGGGATATAGGGAAGGAATTTTATCCTTGACCTCACTCAAAAGAACGTCTCTTTCTAGGGTGTTAAAAGCATTGCGTATATCCAGTTTCAGAAGCACGCAGTCCGAGTTCTTAGGGTCCATGACGAATGTACGCGTCGCATGGATAGCGGCCTCGCACCCCCGAGGCGTCCCGAACCCTAGTTGATGGGGCTGCAAGTATTCGGACATAGCTAATCTTACGGACCGGCACGCCACCTTAGCTGTCAACCTTCTGAACACGCTGCCGATGGCTATTGGTCTCAGCCCTCCGTCCTTTTTCTTGAGTGCGCAAAGATAAGCACCATACAAATAAGGACAAACTACCGGATTGAGCTGACCACTAATTAAAAAGTTTGCGAGCTTTGTCAAACACTCCAGCAAACGCCGCCCATTTTCACCCGCAGAACCAGATGTTAGCTCTTTCAAATGCCCCGGACGAATTCCATCCAAGCCAGCCGCAGAGCCACTATAAAAAGAGCTCAAGGCCAGCGCGACGTCCTCCACTGACGCAGTTACCCTTGGACATGACAAGTCCGGCGCTAATGGAAAATTAAGCGGACGCGATGGGTTTGGGTGCTTGACCGTAAGGGCGCTTAGCGTGTCAGGGTCGTGTTGCGCGAACGAGTCGTCTGAAACTAGCAACCGAACGGCCCCTCGGAGGTCTCCCTCGAACACCTTAGACTCGATCGATTTCCGAATCCCACGTGATTTAGCAACCCCTGCCACACAACCTGACTCATCAACGAACTGGTCAGCACCAACCGACTCGACGTTTGCCTTCACCTTTGCAGTCATGTTTCCAGGCGCGTCCCTCGAAGGAACTCTCAGCCCACCAAACGCAAAAGTGAGAAGCGCGCCCCAGTCCTCCACACCATTACAGCTAACGCACTTATCAATAATGTCGCACAGCTTGCCCGCCGCCTGGTTCCGAGCACCCTTAGGAACGTGCCTAAGAATAGGTGTACTCACCTTCAAGGCTGAGAGCCTCTCCAAAGGGCAAGGGCGCAAAACCGGCGGCACCTGGCTCACTGGCTGGGAATCGGTGACAGTAGACGATGTCCGAGGAGTGGCGACCGGCTGACGCGCATTCCTATGCATACGGCCTATATGGACCTTGAGCCCATGCGAGCTAAATGTACGTGAAGACCCAGGACAGTGAGGACAAGACAACATTGCGGACAGGGCACTCATTTGGGCGTCTTTATACATACAATACCCGCAGGAACAACAGTTACAATAAATTAAATCTGGCTACAACCAATATCACACAAAGCTCAAATTTGACAATTACAAAATTTAAATATTATATAAAATTAACATATTTTATTCAATATCATTTAATAATTAATAGATTTTGTCCACGGTACAGTATTATACAGAACCCAAACAATGTTTTAAACAGTCAAAAAGATAAACCAAAAGGTTTTACCGTATCAAATAATAAACGTCGTTGATATATTAATCGAAATCATACAAAAATCTACCTAACGAAAACAATGAACAAACAAAGATTAAAAAAATACAAAAATATCTTCTTTACATAAAAATAATACTGCATCACCTTAAAGTTGTTAATTCCATGTTATAAATTCACAAAAAGTGGTTTGCGTAAGTGAGATTCGAACCTACAACACTTAGACCCGACTCGGTTATGTAGTGCATCAAACCACTCGACCAAACGTTATGTTACACTGGAGTTTTAAATTAGCGAATAGATTGTTGTTGGAGAGACAAATGCAGCTATTTTTTAAAGTGGGTAACAGTGTTTTCTGTTGAGAAACAATTTTTTTAATGTTTAACTTTTTTGTTGTTGTTACACTGTTATAATTTTCTTTCACTTCAGGTTTATTCACTGATCACAGCACTGTAGATACGTTTATAATTGTTTATATCGAGATTTAGGTATTGCCACTCATTTGTTACTTGTAGTTTTTATTTCACTTTTGTCAGGTTAATCGCTAATCATACATAATATTTCGATGTATTGGTGTAGATCGTGAAACTTGGAGGCTGCAAACACTTCTAGCGATGAATCCTTTAATTATTACCATAATTACTAGGTGTTAACTAGTGAATGCCAACTATAAATATTTTTAAATTAGGTATTTGAAGAAACTATCGCTGTCGCTTTGCGAGCGCTCGGACGTCCAAAAAAACGAAGATATGAATTGATCGAAACCAAGTTGGAAGAAACGCGATAACACAAAATTCTACCTTATAAATATACACAAAGAATGTGTTAGACTGAGACGACTAAGTCGTCGTAGGTATATCTCCGAAAGTACTAAAATTTGTGCATAGTTTTATTAGCTTTTGTTTCCCACTCTCCTTTACTTTAAAATTTAAAAAAACTATCTTAACGGTCTATCTGTAACAGCTGCTTGTAGAGATGACAGTTACGGGTGGCTTGATTGATGTGCTGGCGTCTGTACCAGTAAACGTATTGTATTTTATTTTTAAACAAGAAACTTGTTGTTATTCTAATCGTTACGGTTGATAGAGGTTTGAAAATTTAAACAAAAGTGAAAAAATCAGCAAAAGCCTTAAATTTTTCGCACGGATCCCTCGGTGTGAGAGTTAAACTCGGTTATTTTGGCGATGTTAGTAACGAAGATGATTTTAAAAGGCTGTCATCGATTTGAACCTTTCTCAAGACAGAAAGAAAGAAAAAAGACAAAGGTTTTTTTGTTTTTTCTAGCCTGCTGTGTCCAACTCCTGGGCAAAGGCCTCCCTCCACCTCTTCCATCTTTTTTCTTTCAGGCAAAATTGCAAAGTCTTGTAATTTCATCTTCCTTTTTAGGGTTCCGTAGTTCCTACAAGGAACCCTTATAGTTTCGTCAAGTCCGTCTGTCTGTCTGTCCGAGGTTTTGCTAAGAGACCTTTAGTACTAGAAAGCTGTAATTTTTGTAGGAGTGCGTATATTAATTACGCCGACAAAGTGGTAAAATAAAATTTTTGAAAATATTTTTTTTTAGGATAGCTCCCCTACAGGTGAAGTGGGTATGAATATTTATTTCGTCGTCTACCCCATCGTGTGGGGTATCGTTGAATAGGTCTTCTAAAATTACTTAGGGGTTGCTAAAATAATTTTTCGATTTAATGCACTATTTACGAAACATTAAACTTTAAACTGCAATTTTTTGTTCCAGTAGGGCGTCCCCCCCCCCCCCCTGTAAAATCTAAACTGCGGGCTTGAAAAATCTGGAAAAATTCACGATGATAGTGCATTTCATAAACTTTAAAGAAAAAATATATAGGTCAAGATAACTTTATTAGTTTAGCAGTAATAGTCGTTGAACTTGGGTGTTGGATAATTTTGTACCAAATACAAAATCCTTAGCATTAATCTTTTAAAGTGACTAAGATGAAGTAGTTGCTTGTTTATAACGGGTAAAAACTTGCATTGAAAAAGAAAATATGATTTTTTTTTTATATTCCGAATAAAAAACAACAGAATCATACGACATTGTGAATTGTGATAAGTTATATTGTGATAACGGGCTACTACGGGACCCTACACTGTGCGTGGCCCGACACGCACTTGGCCGGTTTTTGTTATCAATCTTAAGTTTAAGAAGTAGGTACTTTAGCATAATTTTATAATTTTAAAATTCTAGAGCCTAAACTACCTAAATCAATAAAAGCTTCAAAAGATTTAAATACTTTCAAAAAAACCCTCCATAGGTTCCTGATACAGAAAGCATATTACACTATAAATTAAATTTGTTTTTAGAAGCTATACTTTTCATTTCTATTTATATTGTTTGCTTAGTTTTAGTTTTAAGTAAGTGGGCAAAATTGCAATGTTGTTCGTCTTTTTATTTTACTTTTTTATTATATTTTTCCTTTAGTTTAGTTTTGTTATTATTATGTGATCATTTATTTCTGAGATTGCTGGTAAACCTGTAATTGGCGACTGTGTAAGACCGAGACTTTTGTGATTATAGTACTTAAGATAAATTATACATAGAAGCTGTTGGTGTACCTTAATAAATAAATAAATAATATTTAAAAGAAGTATAAAATCCGTAATACCATATTCTAAAATTTATTAATTACTTACCTACTTTCTTACTTTAGTTAATAAGTTTAGTTTATTACTTACTTACCTACCTTTATTGTGTTTATGTTATTGCTAGAGATTTAATACTGTTACTTAGCAGTAATCTATAATTATATAGGCTACCAGTACGTCCATTATCTAATGTGTAAGCAATATTTATACGCCTGGCAAGGCAGCACATAGTGACATAACATATCTTTTTATTTTATCCATCATGTACATACCACTACATTTCACCTATGTGTACAAATAAATAATTTGAATTTATATTTGAATTTGAATTAAATTTTATTATCAGCGTTATCACCTATTTCTAAGATTGCTCGTTGGTTAATTGGCGACTGTTAAGAAAAGTTACAGAACATTTTCGAAAAATAGTTTTGTAGACGGACATGTCTGTGTGGTGCCGGACTTAAGGAATAGCATCAGCCCATACTTCCCGTGGGTGTCGTAAAAGGCGACTAAGGGAGACCGGAGAATGGGCAGCAGCGTTCTCTATGCATTACACCATCATACCATACTGCGATCGCCAACCCGCCTGCCAAGCTTGGCGATGCTAGCTATGCTATGCTAAGCTATGGCAAACCCTCCCCAAAATTGGGGGAGGCCTATGTCCAGCAGTGGACGTCTTTCGGCTGAAATGGTGGTGGTGGTAGACGGGCCAGATCTTTCAAAAACTGACAAGATAAGGAAGTCGAAAGACGAGTTCAAAATGCTTGGAAGACCTACTGGGCCCTTACAGAACACATGAAAGGTAGTCTTCCTAAATCATTAAAAAGGAAACTTATCGACATGTGCATCCTGCCCGTCCTAACCTATCTACGGTGCACAAAGTTGGTCACTTACTAAACAACAGAAGTCCAAACTCAAGATTTGCCAACTGGCAATGGAGCACACCTTAGGTGTTAAGCGTACTGATCGAGTTAGAAACACCAGGCTGCGCTCCATGACTCAAGTAGCGGATGTTGAAGAAAAAAAAATTAGGCTTAAGTGGGAGTGGGCCGGACACGTCTCACGAATGCACCCGGAGAGATGGGCAAAGATCGTCACTCACTGGACGCCTGAGGCAGGACATCGTCGTCGAGGTAGACCAAGGCGAAGGTGGCGTGTCAATCTAATATCATTTGCAGGGCTAACATGGCCAGAGATCGCACAGGACAGGGAGGTTTGGAATAAAAACCAAGAAGTGGGACCCAAAATAGGCTAACAAAAGAAAAATAAGTGTTGCAGCCAAATTAGACCGATTTTAAATTTTCCATAGAACCAGAGATTTCCAGTTATCTTTTTTAGGGTTCCGTACCCAAAGGGTAAAAACGGGACCCTATTACTAAGACTTCGCTGTCTGTCCGTCTGTCCGTCTGGCCGTCTGTCCGTCTGTCCGTCTGTCCGTCTGTCCGTCTGTCTGTCACCAGGCTGTATCTCAAGAACCGCGATAGCTAGACAGTTGAAATTTTCACAGATGATGTATTTCTGTTGCCGCTATAACAACAAATACTAAAAACAAAATAAAATAAATATTCAAGGGGGGCTCCCATACAACAAACGCGATTTTTTTGCCCTTTTTTGCTCGATATCAAAAATGGCAACAGGTAGGCATTTGAAATATTCACAAAATACTCAGTTGTATTTTAATTTTAATAATAAATAATAAAATTAAAATAAAATAAATATTTAAGGGGGGCTCCCATACAACAAACATGTATTTTTCGGCGTTTTTGCCTTGTGGTACGGAACCCTTCGTGTGCGAGTCCGACTCGCACTTGTTTAAATAAGATGTTTCGAAAATGTTCTTAAGTAACTTTTTAGATCTTTTGTATCCTGCGTATATGAAGTTTCATTCATTAATTTCGAAAAACAAGGGCTTGAAAGTTTGTATGAAATTCCGTACGGCGTAAACGCTCGTAAGTTGTGTTATACACAGAATCTGTTGGTGTACCATAATAAATTAATGAAATCTTTTGCGAACTCGCGTGTCCACCTTCCAGCTTTGACTGAACCTATCCAGTTCGTCTCGCCATTTCCTACGTGACCCCGTCTTACTATTATACTAATATCATCTGCCTGCCTTTTCCCAACTATGTTGGGGTCGCCTTCCAGTCTAACCGGATGCAGCTGAATACCAGTATTTTACATGGAGCGACTGCCTATCTGACCTCCACAACCCAGTTATTGGGTAATACGATACCCCTTGGTAAGACTGGTTGTCAGACTTTCGGGCTTCTGACTACCCGTAACGACTGTCAAAGATCCATGAATGACAGCCGGGACCAACGGCTTAACGTGCTTTCCGAGGCACGGAGGGGTCACGGTATGTGAAAATGTTCACCCATCCACAGACCAAAAGCGGCAAGCATAGGTTAACCTGATCGATCGACCTGTGCGGCTGTTATTATTTAACCACGGGCCCCGCAACCATTAACTAACATACTAACCTTAAATTACTGTGAAAATGACTAAGTACTTACAATAATAAAGCTCACTTCCAAAATTGAAATGAGTCAGTCCTCCTTGCTTTGCGCAGTCTTCAGACGCATATTTCAGTAACCCTTGGAGATCTGACAAAAAAAAAATAATATCAACGTCAGCCATGCCTTTGTCTAGGTTTTTTTTAACAATCTACATAATATCCATTTTAAAGCGTTAATGCGTTTTCCTACTGGTAAAAAAATGATGAAACTCCATGTAAACTTTCATTTTCTATTTAACCCCTTTGAGGAATTAAAAAAATATTTCTTAGTGCTCACTTTCGTTGTTACTTTAAGGAACTCTTGTGCAAAATTTCATGCTTCTAGACATGTGAGTGAATGAAAGATTTTTATTACGTAGATTGTTTTATAAGCTAGCCCCCTTACTAATAAACGTAATATATCTAGATTATATCAGATGAATAGTTACACACCGATTTCTCTCTTTCAGTCGTCAGTAATTTGACTTTCGAAAGAAGAAGACAAAGCGTTGTGTAACTATACAGATGCTATACAACGTTTATTAGTAAGGGGGCAAGAGTAGAACAGGCTTTCGTCGATTTACTTATAACGAACTAGCAGCGCCTTGCGGTTTCTCCAGCATAAGTGTCGACCCCGTTTGAATATCGGGATAAAAACTATCCTATGTCCTTCCCCGGGATGCGATCTATCTCTCTGCCAAATTTTATCGAAATTCGTTCAGTAGTTTAGGAGTGAAAAGGTAACATACATACATACAGACAGACAGTTACTTTAGAATTTTATAATATTAGTATGGATAGGTAGATAACGAATGAATCAAGTCACTTGAAAGTCGGTCGACATTCTTTGAAAAAAATATTTGAAGGCAATGTGACACCCTTAGTAAAATTTGGCAAAAGATAATGGGCAAAAGTGGTTCAAATATTCACCACTAACTAGACCTATGTAACTGAATAGCCGAAAAAAAAAGGGAAAATTTTATTAGGGCTTAAATTTTTCTAATAACGTTAACTTTCCCACTGCTGGGACACAGGCATCCGCTCCATGAGAGGGAGTGGGCCGTAATTCACTACGCGGGCCCAGTGCAGGTTTTTAAATGTCACATGTCTTCGTATTTTTTGTTCTAGGACATGCCGGTTTCCTCACGATGTTTTCCTTCATTCATTCATTTACTTTGTGTAAATTATTTCATCACCACTGCTCTCAAATAGGCTGGTATTTGGGAGCAGTGGTGATGAAATAATTTACACAAAGTAAAGCGCCTGTTTGGGTTCGAACCTACGACCGACAACTCGTAAGTCGAGGCTGTTACTACGGCCACCACTGCCTCCATAAACAGTCCTAGAAAGTAGGCTAACGCAGATTTGGGAGGGCCACACCGCATTGCAAAAATCCTGCTACGGAACTTTCGTATAGCATATCCTTAAAAAAAAATTCTCCACTCATTAAACATCATCATTATATTTTCTTTGCTCCTGTTTCATATTTATTGTTATATGTATATATTTATTTAGATTAGTATAGTATACTTTATGTGTGTGTTTATTGTATTATGTAAATGGTACACCACAGACTACCTACAGCATTTGTTTGTCCTTCCCCTTTTTAATCCATCCAAAGGTTGTCTTTAAAAGATCGCTTTTAGCGATAAGACCGCCCATTGTGTCACCATTTGTACAGTTTCTATAATTATGTCTGTAATTAATATGGTGTACATATTAAAGAGTATTCTATTCTATCCTTATCCGCCGCCAAGCAGATCCGTTGCCGGTGTAAGTCACACCGGCTGAAATCTCTTGAGAAATTGAAGCTCTGAGATCTGAAAAGGCATCTCGCCTTTTGTATTATAGGCGGCGGTAGGTAACCATTTGTTAAAAAAAAACAGGCAAAACCCCTTTTACATAACATATTTCGGTGAAATCTTAAACAAAGTGTATAATTATATGTTCATAATTGACTACTGAATCGATTTCAGTAGCTTTTAATATAAAGTGGCCTGTTAAAGTTAGTTGACGTTTTTCCAATTCAGCGGTGACACACCACATTATGATTCAACATTCTAGTGATCCAAATGTTTGAACTCCTATAAAGTTTTTATTGACTAATTCAACTAACTTTGACTTATCATAAAAAATAATCAAGTAATCCCTTATGAGTAAGTACCTGATTATTTTTTTATCTTATGGGTCTTACATGACCTAAAGCGCGGTCTCTGTCGGACTGCTTAGAAAAGAAAGAGTAGCGCGATGACACAACGCTGGTAATTTATTGCAAAATATGATGTAATTATTTAATTACAAAAAATCTATTGTTTGGACTAAAAAATTAAAACATATTTTAGTATGTTGCTTGTAGAATAATCTGACAAAAAGTCAAAATTATTGTATGTATGTATGGTTTTTATTCTAAAAATATAGTTTTCAGAGGTATCTTCATGATTTTTTTCTATCATATCAAATTAGTTGTATTATGTTTTCAACACACTATCTACCTAGCATATATCCTGAAGAATATCATATATTTTTCTGATTTTGTTTACTGTAGTCAATCATATACTTTTATTGTTTCTAAAACTTGCGTTTTTATTTGTGTTTAGATCCTTTAAGCCCCTTAAATCATAATGTGACATCACAGCTGAAGTAGAAAAATACATTTAAGTTAATTCTCTAATTGGAGAGGTCTTGCGTTAATTATGTTGCTTATTTGGCATTTAATACCACTGACAACGCCGTGGAAAGTTTTGGGAAAACAAGATTTAAAATACAGTCGTGCCAGCGACACGAAGAAGAAGAAGAATACCAAAAAAAAATACAAACCTGTAAAGTATTTAAACAGTTTGTGCGC
Source organism: Mesoligia furuncula (assembly GCA_916614155.1). Lineage (NCBI taxonomy): Eukaryota > Metazoa > Arthropoda > Insecta > Lepidoptera > Noctuidae > Mesoligia > Mesoligia furuncula. The sequence continues at coordinate 1,661,676 of OU744813.1, read as the reverse complement.
ATGGCCAATAACCGGCCACTTTCCTGGCACAGCCGGTGGTAACGCATGAGTGCTGGAATTGACACGAACATGCTTCAACCACAGACACACGAAACACAGTACACAAACTAGTAATGATAAGCTCAACATCGCACGACTGATGTATTAGTTCTAGGCGATGGCTGGATGCTGAGAGCGATTTATACTCATTCAACAGATCGCCAAAGCGAGATGAGATTGACGCAGTGGCTTTTGTCACGGCTTTTTTTATTGTGAAACTAGCTGACCCGGCAAACGTTGTTTTGCCATATAAATTATTTCCAGCTGCCCGGTGCTACTTCGTTCGCGTGGTGTCCTGCCCCTTACCCTACCCTACTCCTACCCTACTCCTACTCCTACCCTACTCCTACACTACTCCTACCCTACTCCTACCCAGTTCCTACCCTACTCCTACACTACTCCTACCCTACTTCTACCCTACTCCTAGCCTACTCCTACCCTACTCCTGCCCTACTCCTAACCTACTCCTACTCTACTGCAATAAGTAAAAAAAAATGATGAAAGTATTCTATGTCCTTCTCCTGGTTCTAAGAGCTACCTCCCCACCAATTTTCAGCCCAATCGGTTAAGCCGTTCTTGAGTTATAAATAGTGACTTTCTTTTATATATGTATATAGATGAGCTGCTTCAGTGGGCAGTGGGTGCCTAGTGGTATCGGCCCTGATTCACAAGTTGCAGGCCGTGAGTTCGAACCCAGGCAGACACTTAACTTGGTGCATTTAAATTTATATCACCACTGTTCTCAAAACGGTGAAGGAAAGCATCGTGAGGAAATCCACATGTCTTAGAACCGAAAATTAGAAGACATGTGACATCTACCAAGCCGCACTGGGCCCGGGTGGTGGATTATGGCCCATTCCCTCTCATAAAGAGGAGGCCTGTGTCCCAGTAGGGGGAATGTTATAGGCTGGTCATGCTTTTGACCTCGATCTTGGCCTGGTGGAAAGTGATAGATGTGATTTACGGTGAAACGAGCAACTCCCAGAAGATTCCAGTTCACCCTTGCTTTGAAGGCTGACGGGTTATACGGGGAAGAAAAAAAGAAAGAAAGAAATAGTATTTATTGTGACTCGTACAGGAAGATCACAAACTAAACTAAACACATTAAAATAAAAATAAAAACCAAGTTATTTCTATAAAAAAAAAAAAACAACAAAATGGAAATGAAACATGATGGATGATACGAGGCCAAAAGGCTCCTATCTCAGCAAAAGAACACAAACGCAGGCAGGTAGTTCCACAATTTGGCGGTGACCATAATAACAGAAGACGAACTAGCAGGGGATCGAGGAGAGGGGGTGGAGAGTGGGTTTAGGGAATCAGGGGGCCTAAAAAGGCCACTTTAGAGAATCATAAAAGAATAACATTATGAATCGTAATATGGCGAAGACAGTCCGTGTTTTTCTTTTTTTCGCTGCACTACGTACCTAGGTAAAATCAAAGAGATTGGATTTGGATCGGATTGATTGGTATTTTAGTACAGACAAAAAACAATAATTGAAAAATGCTTCACCAATGGGATTTGATACGATTAACTTACGGTTAACTGTCCATTATGTTATCCTTTTATGATTCTGCCAAAGTGGCCTTTTTAGGCCCGCAGACCGGAATAACTCGAGGAGAAGCGCCTAGTTGATTTTAAGCTTCTGGATTGCTTTAATTTTATTCCATCAATTAGTACTATTAAAGGTAAGCCGAATGGGTAGTTTTCAAAATCAATATATTTTATCTCACAAAAACCTACATGGGCACTTATGAAACGTCAGCTAGGTGCAAGGTTCCATCGCATTGGTCGTTTCCTATGTAGAAGAGCTGGCAAGAAACTCCACGGTTACTCTTTGAAAAGTAAAGTGGCTTTTACAAACTTTTCAAATTACTGTATAATTAAGTAAGTATGGGAGGCCAGTATCGGCATGTCAACAAGTACCAGTAATAAAATGGAAAATGATCTACAAATATACAGTCTACAAGGCCTACAGTGCGAGCGTTCTCACAACAAAACATAAAAAAAACTATCGAAAAGATAAATAAAATGTAAAACTGGCCAAGTGCAAGTCACACATGAAGTATTCCGTACCACAAGGCAAAAACGCCGAAAAAAACACGTTTGTTGTATGGAAGCCCCCCTTAAATATTTATTTTATTCTGTTTTTAGTATTTGTTGTTATAGCGGCAACAGAAATACATCATCTGTGAAAATTTCAACGGTCTAGCTGTCACGGTTTATGAGATACAGCCTGGTGACAGACTGACAGACGGACAGTGGAGTCTTAGTAATAGGGTCCCGTTTTTACCCTTTGGGTATGGAACCCTAATAAAAACCTATAGGTATAACCGTAAGTTAATGACGTATATCGACACCCTTAATTTATTATGTAAATATTAATTATGCTATCCATCAAATCGTATGAATAGTCGTCGTTAGTCTTGAGAGTTCAATAAAAACTGGCCAAGTGCGAGTCCGACTCGCACACGAAGGGTTCCGTACCACAAGGCAAAAACGCCGAAAAAAACATGTTTGTTGTATAAATATTTAAGGGGGGCTCCCCCCTTAAATATTTATTTTATTTTAATTTTATTATTTATTATTAAAGTTAAAATAAGTACAACTGAGTATTTTGTGAATATTTCAAGTGCCTACCTGTTGCCATTTTTGGTATCGAGCAAAAAAGGGCAAAAAAAAATCGCGTTTGTTGTATGGGAGCCCCCCTTAAATATTTATTTTATTTTGTTTTTAGTATTTGTTGTTATAGCGGCAAGAGACATACATATGTACCTACATTGTGAAAATTTCAACAGTCTAGCTATCGCGGTTCTTGAGATACACCTGGTGACAGACAGACGGACAGACGGACAGACAGCGAAGTCTTAGTAATAGGGTTCGGTTTTTACCCTTTGGGTACGGAACCCTAATAAGAAACATATAAGTTAACGGCAGTAAAACTTTCATATTTAGTGCGCAAGTATATTTCTATTTATTGTGGTATTTATAGTCAGTAAATACCACAATAAATAGAAATATGGTAAATACGATAATCGCCATTTTGATGACAGTAGCGGTCGAGGCTAAAAAACAAAAGAAATTGGGGAGTTTGATTTCTAAGGGCAGTGAAAAATAATTTAATTATTTGACGAATTCATCCATTGTTCAATTTAAATAAGTAATGGTAATGAAATTTTTCGATATTCAAAGTTGAAGTTTCACGGCAATCGTGCGTGTTTACAATTTACATTTTTACTTTTCGCAAAATCTCGTAATATTCATATTCATTACCACTACTCAATTTGTGTTCAAAATCGTTGACCATTTTTGTTTTTAGGGTTCCGTACCACAATAGGAAAACGTAACCCTAACTATGATCACTTCGTTGTCCGTCAGTCTGTCCGTCGGTCAAGACCCTTTTTCTCAAGAATGCGTAGGGCTATCAAGTTGAAATTAATATCAAATACTTAGGGCTGCAATCCCTTGAAGCAGTGAAAATGTCAGATTTCTAAGTCAACGCAATCAAAAGATACGGGCGTTTATGTTATGGAATCAAAACCTATAGGGTACTTTCTGTTGACCAGGAATCATGAAATTTGGCAAGAAGCAATGTCATGTATTACAAGTGAAGACAAAATCCAAAAACCGTAAATTTGGAGTTACGTTACAAAAAAAAATCATTTGATAAACTACTTACTACTTTATACGGAACCCTCGGTGCGCGAGTCCGACTCACAATTACCTAACCGGTGTTTTTTTTTACCGACTTCTAAAAAGGAGGAGGTTCTCAATTCGGATGTTTCTATGTATTTTTGTTTATGTATGTTCGGGCATAACTCCGTCATTTATAGACGGATTTGTAAAATTATCTTTTGTTCGAAAGAGGTTTATTCCGAAATAGTCCCATTTAAATTTCGTAAAGATCTGGTGATGCAGAGCTTCGGAGACAGACGACGGAACTCTTCAATAAATGCCAGCAAATCAACCGCGATTGCTGATATCGCAATTATGTATGCATTGTTTACGCAATAACACAACATAATCACGCCTGTACCCTTTAAAGGGGTAGGCAGATGTGTTCAATAGCTTCCTGTTACTGATATTCACATAGCAAGTAGTGTAATATGAATTTGTGTGGGGTAGGTAGGTATAATTAAAAAACATTTTTACAAAAAAAAACAACCGACTTCCAAAAAAAACACTACAAATTGAAAAATAACTTTAATTTCGGAAGTCGGTGTCAATAAACGAAAACGCGGAACCAAAGACACCGACTTCCGAAATTAAAGTTATTTTTCAATTTGTAGTGTTTTTTTTGGAAGTCGGTTGTTTTTTTTGTAAAAATGTTTTTATTTTTCACTTTTTAGTGGGTCAGTTTGTAATTTATCTAAGTTACAAAAGCCTAATGCCCAACTGTTCATCACCTTTTACAAAATATTGCTTTTCCCGATGCTGGGACGTTAATTGTTGAGGAGTTCTCCCGGTAAGAACCAGGAGATCCTCAACAATCACTCGCAATACGCATTGTGACGAGCATAAATTGCTTAGCAACCATATTAAAGTAATCGAATCGCAACCCGTGAAATATTTGTCAGTGAGTAGTTCCGATGGCCATCTGTGATCTTCATCACCAGCTCCACTTTACCAAGTGATGATTTTCGAGAGCAAATGCTCAAGTTACTTTAAAAAATATCCAAATCGCTGTAGCTTTGCCTATAAAATTTGAGGGTTGCCCTCGATTTCCATGGAATCCTCTCATCAGATTCCAACTTGATGATAATGGGACCACCTCGAGAGTATACCCTTTCAAATAAAAAAAGAACTTTTAGAATCGGTCCAGCCGTCTTCGAGTAATCGGTGAACATATACAAGGTAGCTACTGTAAACTGTTGAGGAGTTCCCTTAACTGTCCTTCGTCTTCATCATCAGACCCCTAATGACAGTCGCAACCCATCTAGGTGTAAAGTTCACATCAATACAAATTAATCAAGCCCAAACACAAGGTAACTGCTGTAAATCGTTGAGGAGTCCCCTCGACTGTCTTTCGGCTCCATCATCAGATCGACTCCAGGCCTTCATCAAATTGTAGTGCTTTAAAATAATTAATGAAAAAATTAACAAACGTACTAGTCGCTCCTACGATTTTCGAAAGCTCCCCTCGATTTCACTGGGATGCCATCATCAGATCCTGGTTTCCTTATCATGGGACCACCCTTGGCATATATCCTTTCCAACAAAAAAAGAATAATCAAAATCGGTTCATAAACGACGAAGTTATCCGCGAACACACATAAAAAAAAAAAAAAAAAAATATATACGGTCGAATTGAGAAACCTCCTCCTTTTGAAGAAGTCGGTTAAAAAGTGAAAAATAAAATCTTTTTTACAAAAAAAAAAAAACAACCGACTTCCAAACCAATAAAAATGCAGAACCAATGACACCGACTTCCGAAATTAAAGTTATTTTTCACTTCGTAGTGTTTTTTTTGAAGTCGGTTGTTTTTTTTTGTAAAAAAGTTTTATTGTTGTACCTATTTGTATGATGTGCGAAAGCAATTATGCCAAATGATTTTTTTTTATTTCGATTGACTTAATTAATTAATAATACGAATGTCAGAAATCGATACTGGGAAATTGAAATAAAATTGTTTTAAGCATTCAATAGAATAATCGGCTACTTCCCATTTGGTAAACTTCCCATTTCGTAAACCTCAAACTGTACCTACTAAAAAGTTGCGTTTGGTAAACATTATACATTTCATACATTTAGTCCCATTTCGAAAACATTTCAATATTTTTTTGTGTTATATCCCATTTGGTAAACTTTCAGATGAAATGGGTACAGTCAAGTAAAAAAAGAAAAACGAAACTAATGATAACATTGTCATTTATTTTGTTAAATATTTTTAATCACAGGTACAATAGTCGGATTATGTGTATGTATGCCATTTACACATATTGATATTTAAAAACAGAAATAAAAAGTGGGGTGTACAAATAACTTTCAAAAAATTTAAGAAAAATCACAGTTCGATTTGACTATTTCGATGACAAGTTTTATACATCTCTAATTTAATACTAATTTGACACTGACTGTACCGTACAAAAATAACAATACTAACAAAGTTTACCAAATGGGATTAAATGTATGAAGTAACGAAATGTTTACCAAACGCAACTTTTTAGTAGGTACAGTTTGAGGTTTACGAAATGGGAAGTTTACCAAATGGGAAGTAGCCCTATTATTTGTAATAAGTATTTATACTTTTCTAATGTAATTTAAATCGTTTTTCGGACATTATTATTGAAACTGAGTCAACAGACAGGACCATAAGGTAGGTATAATTGATTTAATTTCGCAGCGAATTGTTTTTATATTTGAATTTAAATGTGGAATGCGCTCGCTGTTCAAAATTAGTATTTATTGTGGATTTTATTTTTGATACTTTCTAATAGTTTGCTACAGAATGCCCAGTATATTATATTTTAGGTAGGCTTATCAAAATTTTGTTTGGGAATGAATAGAATAGAATACTCTTTATTACGTAAACCATAAATATAACAGATAATGACCTATAAATTGTGTATTCCGCAAACACATGTCAGCAAAAATTCAAAGACATGACATGTGACCAACCCACACTGGGCCCGCTTCACCGCCCCCGCCCGCTCACATAGAGGAGGCCTGTGTCCAAGGAGTGGGAACGTTATGGGCTGGTTATGCTATAATGGTTACCTTATTTAAAGCAAGCAAGGTAAAGGCCACAGTATACAGTATGTAATTTTTATGTCACAGTCATGGTAATGCGTCAGATACAATCATCATGCGACGTCCTTTTTACTTTTTATAATTATTTACCTAGAACAGAGACAATGACATCATTAACAAGTTAAAGGTTATTTACTATTTATATAAGGAAAATCATGGAATTGTCCAAGATGTAGTAAAAAGTCATTATCATTTGTATTTTATTGTTCCAGGTCAAAAGCCGCTTCTGACAGTAAAAACAATCATTCTTCACCGAGCTTGTTTAGTATTGATAGGTAATTTCCGTGCATTTGAAGCATTAATAATTGACATTAACGACTCGACTTATTTGCAAAATACACTCGCGAGCAAAATAATCACTTACTTGGAATTGATTCCGCGCGATCTTGAGTACTTAATAACTAATTAAGAATAATAAAAATGGTACCATTTTAAAGGTTTAACTGCTAACTTTAAATTGGTATCAAATTCATTCAAATCACGTCATTATTTAAGAAGCTATCCCGGATTACATGAAGAAGTAAGGAAAAAGATATGTTTCAATTGTTTGATACGTCGCGAGTTGCGGCCTATTGAACCCCTATAAAAGCACGTGTTATCGGATTTTCTTTAGCATTTGGCTTTCACACGTTGACTGGTACACATCTCCGCTACTTTTGACCCTTGAACTTGGAAGACAATGGTAACTACACCTACAGGAGCAGCATAAATAGTCGCCCTATTGCAAGAAGGGCTCAGCCAGCGGGCACACGTCAGCACGCACGTCAGCTCCACATAAGCCAGTCCTGTGTTTCGAAAGCTTATAAACGCTTTCGGGAGACTGGTGGCTTTATCCCGAGACCAAGATCTGGACGGCGCCGGTGCACAACGGAGAGAGATGACCGTTTTCTCGTGTCAACCTCTCTCCGAAATCGACATTTGACTGGTGTCGACGTCCAACAGGAGCTCCGAAATGTTCGTGGGGTAGCTGCCAGCGAGTGGACAGTTCGTCGAAGACTTAAGCAAGCTAATTTGACTCCAAAAAGGCCTGACACTGACGGCAGGTCACCGACAAGCACGCCTTCAATTTGCTCGCTCCCATCTTGATTGGGAGGTTGAGCAATGGAGGCGAGTCCTGTTCTCCGACGAATGCAAAATGTGTTTGCACGGCAGCGATCGAAGGGGTCGGGTCTACAGGCGGCCTGGGGAGCGATTTGCGCAGTGCTGTATTGCTGAGACAGTGGCTTATGGGGGCGGTTCTTGTATGATGTGGGCCGGCATTTCCTTCGACGGTAAAACGAAGCTTGTTTTCGTGCCTGTCGGGGGAGGAGGAGGCGGTCTAACTTCAGACCGCTACATTTCTGATATTCTGCTAGAACATAAATGTAAATGTAAAAAAAAATGTAAAATGGTTTATTATTTTAACAAGTAGAATAAATAATAAACCATTTTACATTTTTTTTTACATTTACATTTATGTCGTTCACACACATGTCGTTCCATATGCGGGATATCTCGGTGATGACTTCCTCCTTATGCAAGATAACGCTCACACTTCCTGTGCCACAACTGAATACCTCGAAGAAGTCGGTATCGCCACATTGGACTGGCCAGCGCTCAGCCCGGACTTGAATCCCATTGAGCACGTATGGGATGAACTGAAGAGGATGGTTTGTTCCAGAAATCCTGCTCCTACAAGTGTGAATGAGCTGAAATCGGCTTTGATAGAGGAGTGGGAAGGTATCCTGCAAGAATCGATGATTAGGTCAATGAAGAACCATCTTTTAGCAGTTATTAGGGCGAGGGGAGGGAACACAAAATATTGAAACTTAATTTTAAGGCCAAAAAATTTTTATTAATTAATTTTTGTTGTTTTCTTCGTTTACTATTTTTCCATTATCCTTATGTTTTCCTAACTCCTTCACTCAATCCGGGATTGCTCCTTAAATACTGTTGTGATTTAATTAATTTGGTAACAATTTAAAGTTAACAGTTTAACCTTTAAAATGGTACCACTTTCATTATTCTTAACTAGTTATTAAGTAGGTACTCCAGATCGCGAGGAATCAATTCCAAGTAAATGATTCCATACTTTGGTCGTGAGTGTAGTTGTGCAAACGTCATCTAAAACTATTACAAATTTCAAGCTGATAGCACTAGTAGTTCTTGAGATATCCAGCTGTAACAGACAGACAGACTGAGTCTCACGGTATGGGTTTGTTTCCTATGCTTAAAATTTTAAGACCTAATATAACTTGGCATACTTTTCTTTCTCCTAGTTATATTTTCGCATAACATTATTTACGCATAATAGATTGCGCATAATTTTTTAAAGCATAAATTCTCTCATCTTAATAATGATTAAGCATTATATTCTGAAGCATAAAGAAGGATGCCCATTTTTCACCTGACAATGTATAGAAATGAAATAAATATTGAAATTCAGCTAATTTAATTGTAGATTCATTACGCTAATCACAATTTTAAAAGAAGGCCAGGAAAAAAATATTTATTAATTTTTATTTATGCTAACTCTATGTCTTATTACCTTATTTTGAACGCATCTCAATTACCCTGAACGCATCCAACTACTCATTTTTTACAACGTTCCGTTTTGCACACTGCTTCTTGACTTTATTCAACTCTTTTTCTGAGTTTTATATTATTTAAAGTTTTGTTTAATCAATAACTATTTTTTATTAGTCTGTGCATAATACAGCTCAATTCAAAATAACATGATAATTAAATAAATTAATTATGCCGATTATAATTGAGTTCGCACGAGTGAAACGGATTTTTTAGATATTTTGACAGTTCTGCGACTTCGTTGTTGCGCTTGCGTCTCGTTGTGTAGGTATTGTGCCATTTTGTGTGTGTAACTACTGAGATGGGCTAGGTTTCAAGACAATATCTCTGTTCCAGCAGAATTTCTGGATGACGTAGTAGGTAGGTATATATGTACTGCGGTCAACGGAATGGGTAGGCAAGTGATCACTTTTGACAATACAATAGCAAAGTTAGACTTTTTATATGTAAACAAACTATCGTAAAGGCAAATCCTAACCTAAAAGGTAACATTAATATTTTTTGGCCTTTGTAGACTTTAAATCGTAAAAATGACTAAATGACATTATTTTCTAATCTTACAGGTACTCTTTCTACTATACCTTATAACTATACTACGCTTTGGAATGGGCAACTAGCTTCATATTTTATGACTGACCGACTTCTTGACAATTCAAAAGTGCCTGTTAAAGGTTTAATTGAAATAAATGCTTTGAGTTTGAGTTTGAGTTTGAGTTTATACATTAACTTTCATTATCAGGTTTTTAAATGTATGAAAAGTGGGCATTGTTCTTTAGCATGCTGCATGTTTTATTTCTAACGACGTCAGGTCGACGGAGCGCCACTGCGCGGGTCTCCTATTTCTATCTGCAGGGTTTAAAGGAACCTAACCAAATCGAACCTCGGGGTGCCCTTCGCTCGCTCTTGCATCCTCTGTCGCCTTACCAGGCGACGACGTAGGCATTTGAAAATTCAATATGTTGTGCTACTGCACAACATATTGATTTTTTACGACAATACGTTAATTTTAATTTTAAGTACTTTAGTATTATGCGAATTCAATTTATGCCAAAACAAATTAGCCTTCAAGATTATTATGCCAACATAAATTATATGCAAAAGGTGGACCGACGACCTTGTGAAAGCCGCAGGAACCCGCTGGCTGCGGGACGCACAGAACCGGTCGAAGTGAAGATGCTTGGGCAGGCCTAAGGGTTGGGCTTCAGAGCAACCCAGCTGTCGCCACCCTGTAGATAACCCTGAAAGGAACAGTCCTTTCTGGCAGCAATCATTTTCAGAATGCTGTGGTCATTACCATGCAGTCACTGTAGTATGAAGGCCGCTTTCTTTCACATGATGGTATGAAAACCATCTGTGTGTGCCTTCACGAACATTCCCGAAGCACTAAATCGCCATGGCAATCCCAACAGCATCCTAAAAGCATGATTAAATTGAACACGCAGGATGCTGTAGGCTCGGCGCGTGTGTGACACCCACAGGACACTCGTGTAAAATGATTGACAGAACGCTTTAAAATGGGTTACTTTGACATCTGTAGCGAACTAGCGAATCAAGCATATCGAGCGAATTGCGGGCAAGCATAATGCTCCTCAATGCTCTGCAAGTGAGCAGTGGTGGCCAAGTGGTAACGGCCGCGACTTACAAGTTGTAGGTCGTAGGTTCGAACCCAGACAGGCGCTTTACTTTGTGTAAATTATTTCATCACCACTGCTCTCAAAACGGTGAAGGAAAACATCGTGAGGAAACCGGCATGTCCTAGAACCAAAAATTCGAAGACATGTGACATCTGCCAATCCGCACTGGGCCCGCGTGGTAGATTACGGCCCACTCCCTCTCACCGAGAGGAGGCCTGTGTCCCAGCAGTGGGAACATTATAGGCTGATTATTGTTATGGTATAATGCTCCTCAAAGACAACGCCCTGCGCGCCCTTTCCGTATCTCTGTCATCTCTTCTCTCTCTAAAGAAGAATTTGTTTGACCTTCTGACCGCCACAGTCATGTATAGATGACAAACCAAAATGTGCCCAGCACGCCACGGTTCGACTACATGACAGACTTTGACGCCGAGGGTACGTTTTTGATTTTTTGACGTGTGGCGGTCAAAAGAGAGAATAAGATTATATTTTATTTTATTTTTATTTCTTTGTGCGTAGTTATTCATTTGTGGAAGCTTTTAAATGGCAACTGAGCGCTAATTGTAAATTATTTATTTAGATACTAGCTGCGCCACGCTGTTTCACCCGCGTAAATGTTGATTCCGTGGGAATATCGGGATAAAAAGTAGCCTATATGTTAATCCAGGGTATCAGCTACATCCATACAATTTTTTATCGAAATTGGTCCAGCCGTTTGAGCGTGAAGAAGTAACAAACATATAAACACACCCCCACACACACTCGCAAACTTTCGCCTTTATAATATTAAGTGTCATTTAAATCGTCGTTAAACATCCGTGTAGTTTTGCAGTAAGTAACCACAATCATTTTCCCATAATTATAGTATACAGGCTTGGCAATTTTTTATGAAAAATAACATAATATGCCAAATCTCTACTTTTTGCTAGATTAAAATGCGATCGTTTATAATTTTGTTTTTTAACATTATAAATATAATAAATATTCTATTATCAGCATTGAAAAAAACTGGCCAAGTTCAAGTCGGACTCGCACACGAAGGGTTCCGTACCACAAGGCGAAAACGCCGAAAAAATCACGTTTGTTGTATGGGAGCCCCCCTTAAATATTTACGCATAACAGAAAGACGCGGATTTAAAATCGCGTAGGCGCGTAGGGGCGAGGCCGCCCGCGGGCTACCTCGCCCCTACGCGCCTACGCGATTTTAAATTACACTCTAGGGGTAGGACAAACAAGACTACGTGGAGTCGGTTTTGCAGCAATTCGGTTCTGTCACTAACTTTTGTTGCACAGCATATTAAATTTAATTAATTGTATGCCTAAATATTATTATGCTAATAGTCATTAGGCCCACTAACGTTATGGGAATCAAATTTATGCCAAAACAAATTAGTCTTTAAGATGATTATGCCAACATAAAATGTATGCCTAAAAAAATTATGCCGAAGTATTATTATGCCAAAACAAATTGTGCCAAAGTCGTTATGCCGAAGTATATTAGGACAAAGAACATTATGCGAAAAAAAAGGGATCCCGCTGGCGTCTGTACTTTGTTGTAATTATTTCTCATTGATACTATGAAAAAAAAACAAAATTATTTTGGAAAGTTATATTCGAATTACATCCATTTAATTTTTTTTTCCATGATTTAGTTTGGATAGGACAAGATTGGATTTATAACTCTGAAGATAGTAACGAGCACTTTTTAAGTTTGCAGTGCAGCTACTTTTGATAGTAGATATAAGTTTACAGGCTACGTATCCGAAACAAAGTAATGTTCAGTAACTTTTGTTATTTAAGATGTTAAGTTATTTTTGGACGTTGCCGTGATTACACTAGATAACCAAAACAAGCATTTTATATTGTTCAGTGACTTTTGTAAAACTGAATATTATAATGTTTTCGGATATTATAACGATCAGAAATTTTTGACAAAATGGTGTACAGTGACCTTTGACGAGTAGTGTTCAGTTAATTTTGAACTTTAATAATGTTCATTCAATACGGGCGCCCTCCCTAGTTGAGCGATTTATGGGTGACTAGCTTCTGCCCGCGACTTCGTCCGCGTGAAATTCGTACTTTCCTCTTATAATTTCTAAAATGTATGTTTATGATTTTTATCATTTATTTAGATATAAATAAGTATTCGGGCCAATTTTTTAGTTTAGCTCAAAGGGATCAGATTTTTCAAATAAACTGTATCCCAGCTTTTTACCCCCCAGGAGAGTAATTTTGAAAAATCGTTTGGGTTGTGTTCATAACTTGACTCACAACCAGACAACCAGTCTTATCAAGGGGTATCGCCCCTTGATAAGACTGGTTGTCAAAATTTCGGGCTTCTGACCACCCCTAGCGACTGTCAAAGATCCACGAATGACAGCCGGGACCACCGGCTTAGCGTGCTTTCCGAGGCACGGAGAGGTCACGGTATGTAAAGATGGACACCTATCCACAGACCAACCGCGGCAAGCGTAGCCTGCGTAGCCTGATCGATCGATCTGTGCGGCTGTTATTATTGATTATTTTCTGTCAAAAGTATTAATAATGAGTTTCGAGTAAATCGGACCGCGCTTTAAAATTCTTCCACACAAACTTTAACACCCCAACACAAGGGGTGTTGGGGTGTTTTGATAAACAAATAATGATAAACTTTATTACTTGCGTAGGCAAGTATTCTTGCCAAGTTTATTAACCAAATGAATAAGATTTTTCTTATAAATTGTATCCCCGTTTTTCGTAAAATTGTTTGGGATGTGTTCATTACTCGACTCAAAGATTGTTTATACCAATTTTCGAGTTAATCAAGCCACGCAGTAAAGTCTTCCCCTATAAAATTAACTTTTCACCCCGTAAGGGGTAAATTTTCGAAAAACGATGATACACGTTATTCTTTATTTTCGGTCATAAGTATAAATACTGAGTTTCGAGTTAATCGGACCACGCGTTAAAATTCTTCCATACAAACTTTGACACCTCCCAATCCCCCTTCAGGGGGTAGTTAAAAAAAATGGCAAACTACATAATTTATTTAGATAAGTATTCGTGCCAAGTTTCATGGTTATTAACTCAAGGAATAAGATTTTTCATACAAACAAAATCCCCTCTTTTCACCCCTTAAAGGTTAAATTTCCAAAAACCCCTTCTTAGTGGATATCTACTCTTCACAAAGAACACACCCTCCAAAATATTAATTCAGCGGTACCGACCAGCGTTGTAGGCTGTGCGTTGATATAACAGTCAGTCAGGACAAAATTTCATCCCCCTTTTCACCCCCTTAATGGATGAAATTCTAACAACACCGTTGTGTTAGCTTCCAATCATAAGCCTAGATAATACATTTTGTGATTTTTACGTCGAAAATTAATTACTTTCTATACACAACTTTATCCCCCTTTTTAACCCTTCGGGGGTGGAATTATCAAAAACGCTGAGACACGTATAAATTAATTTTAAATTGTCAGCCTAAATACAAAATTAGAAGATCCTAACTTCAAAACTGTCGGACTTTCATATAAACTTCCATCCCCTATTTTAACCTTTTAGGGGTTGAATTCCCAATAATCCTTTCTTAGTGGATACTTACTCTTCACAAAGAACACACCTTCTAAGTTTCAAGTCTCTAGGTCCAGTGGTTTGGGCTGTGCGTTGATATATCAGTCAGTCAGTCAATCAGTCAGTCAGGACTTTGAATTTTATATATATAGATATAGTGTACAGTGATTTTGAGAATCTGAATCTGATCATCGACTTTTGATGCTGACTGTACATTGAATTTCTTTAAAGGTAAGACATGAGTATATAAGGGGAAGTTTAAAACTGGCACCAGTGACAGAAAAGCTGCAAAGAAATAGTTTGGCTTGGTATGGGCATGTAATGAGAGTGATGAATACATATAAATGGTGATGGATGGTGAGGGAGACAAAAGCCTAAGAAAAGATGGCTGGATTGTGTGGGTAATGATGTGAAAGAGAAGGGAGTAAACGATAGCGTGACACTTGACAGGTGAAATAGGAAGAAGAAGACGTATTGCGCCGACTTCATGTAACGTGGGACAAGGAAAGTAAGATATACTGAAACTGAAGGGAAATCTGATCATGTACGGAAGCCCTTTTGTTAAACATTCGTAGCATGACGAATTATGTGAGAGTCAAAATGGCGGGTGTACCTTAACTAATCGAATCCTTCCATTTACCAAAAAAATGTACCTAAATTGTACTATTTAGCACCTCGGTTTAAAAATATTGTACCTTCTTCAGAACGAAATTATTTCGAAATTAAGGTACACCCGCCATATTAACGTTAAGATGGCGGGTGTACTATAGTATTTTATTATTTAACCATTACTCATAAAATATAATTAGACCGAAAAAATGTACCTAAAATGTACTATTTAGTATCTAGGTTAAAAATAATTATACCTTCTTCAGAACGAAAGTGTATTAAAATTAAGGTACACCTGCCATATTGATGTACATCAGAACGTTCGGCCTACTGAGGCAAGGTAGGGAGCTGGCTGCTACTCCAGTTTTTAGTGACGATTTTGTGACGCATAAAGATGCCAGCCAAATAATTTGTGACGTTCTATCACAAATTGGCGGATGGCGACTGAAATAAAATGTATTCGTTTAATTGATAAATGGGTACTTGTTCCGTTGGAATAAAACGAGTATTTATCGAGTACCTAGGTACTTAATGAAACAAAACACGTTGAAATTGTTGAAACGAGGTGACCATGAAGATATTCCAACGAAATAAGTATTATTTTATCCAGTAGGTCTTAATGAAACAAAATACCTCGAAATTGTTTATTTATATTATTATATTAGGCACAAGCAACGTTGAGCTGATGCCTGCATATCAGTCCACTCGTGTAGTTTTTGGAGTTCAGTACCCTGTCACTCTGATGTCTGTCAGTTCACATGCCATGGGTCTCTAGTGGTTAGACGGAATGAGTAAATACTTGTTTTGTTCCAACGGAACAAGTACCTATTATATCGAGAAGTCCAATGCATGGTCACCCTATTTCAGTCGCCATCCGCCATAGTAGAATAATTATGATCTTGAATCAATAAAAATGCTCACACCATTCAAAGTCAAAGTCAAAGTCAAAACATTTATTTCAAGTAGGCACTTAAAAGGCACTTTTGAACGTCAAACTGACATTGCACTGAAAACATTGCACTGAAAACCTGCAGAGCAGTTACTTATTCTCGACGACTGCAACACATCGCGGGTTTTTACGAGTCCTCTAGGCTTCTTCGTTGTAGAGAATCGATAATCTCAATATTTTGAGGTTAAAAGTTTAATTGTCAATTTACCATTTAATGGGGCCGTCACGAAAAAAACTAAAGCAATGAAAATTCGTTTTAGTGTCGTCACTAACTCTATTCAGTAACATTTTATCTAAGGTCCTCAGTTATGGAGATTCAATTGTCCAAATGTTCTGTTATCAGGCCCCGAACGGCCTGATATCGGCCGGAAATAAAAGGCTTTTAACTTTGGAACTGTTCCGTCACAAATTATTTGGCTGGAATCTTTATGCGTCACAAAATCATCAAGAAAACTGAAGTAGCAGCCAGCTCCCTACCTCGATTGGCCGAACGTTCTGATGTATTGATGTACAGTGGGCTGCATCAATTGGGTATCAGAGTTGTATGAAAATTTTAATACAACTGGGGTACCCAATTGATGCAGCCCACTGTACATCAGAACGTTAGCGGGTGTACCTAAATTTAGATACAATTTCGTTCTGAAGAAGGTACAATTTTTTTAAGCCTAGGTACTAAATAGTACATTTTAGGTACAACTTTTTATTGTAATTATATTTTATGAGTAATGGTAACGTTGCTTGTGCCTAATATAATAATATAAATTAACAATTTCGAGGTTTTTTGTTTCATTAAGACCTACTGGATAAAATAATACTTATTTCGTTGGAATATCTACATGGTCACCTTATTTCAACGTGTTTTGTTTCATTAAGTACCTAGGTACTCGATAAATACTCGTTTTATTCCAACGGAACAAGTACCCATCTATCAATTATTCGAATACATTTTATTTCAGTCGCCATCCGCCAATTTGTGACAGAACATCACAAATTATTTGACTGGCATCTTTATGCGTCACAAAATCGCCTGTCGTCGTAAAAACTGGAGTAGCAGCCAGCTCCCTACCTCGCCTCAGTAGGCCGAACGTTCTGATGTACATCAATATGGCAGGTGTACCTTAATTTTAATACAATTTCGTTCTGAAGAAGGTATAATTATTTTTAACCTAGATACTAAATAGTACATTTTAGGTACATTTTTTCGGTCTAATTATATTTTATGAGTAATGGTTAAATAATAAAATACTATAGTACACCCGCCATCTTAACGTTAATATGGCGGGTGTACCTTAATTTCGAAATAATTTCGTTCTGAAGAAGGTACAATTTTTTTAAACCGAGGTACTAAATAGTACAATTTAGGTACATTTTTTTGGTAAATGGAAGGATTCGATTAGTTAAGGTACACCCGCCATTTTGACTCTCACCGAATTATTTCATAATTTACAGCTAGTGAACATTTCACTGTGCGGACGTCAGTTGGTCCTAAACGTTAGTAGTATTAGTAATCATGATTATTTTGTAAATAAACCTTTGATAACAGTACATGTTATTGATTATTGCGTCAACAGTTTACCAGCTCTTTAACTGTTGATAATGTTTAACCAGTCGGCAATCGCGCTGCTACTCTCTATTGGCTTGGTAAGAAATTTAAAAGTTATTTTTATTTACTGAAGCTGTGTCTTTTTCTTTGATCCTCTTTGACTGTGCTTCTATCAGATCATAGATAAAAATATAAGCCATAAGCATTGCGTAATCAGTCCATAATATTTCGACTTCAGACACAGGATTTCTCTTCGGGAGTGGGCGTTAATCCACATCGCGGGTCCAATGCGGGTTAATAAAACTCCATCTATTAAAAGAATACTCTGCATCATCATCATTCAGCCGAGAAACGTCCTAACATATGTAGGCCTTCTCCAAGCAAAGTTACAATGACCGGTCATGCACCTTCCGGATCAAGCGATTTCCAGCGACCTTTACTAATTACTAGATCTTAAATTATTATCCTGCATATTATTATGTAGAAATTTTCATCCTTCGCACAACCTTAAGATATTTTGTACTTCGTATAAGTTTATGCCAATTATTTTACGTAGGTGCTTGGAAATTAACTTCAGACCTTCTTCCAATGAATTATTGGTTGTATTTATATTGTGTTATGCATTAATGGATTTAAATCACCGTGTAAGTCTTTGGGTCCTCATTAAGTAAAGCTCCGCACATTACTTTAAATCTGGAACCCGAACTTTTCCAAAAATAATTAGGGTCCTAAAGTTGTTTTGATAATTATTTACTTTAAAGTTTCAGTTTATGCATTATATTATTGCACTGTCTGTGTGGTGCCGGACTTAAAGAATTGCACCACCCCTTACTTCCCGTGGGTGTCGTAAAAGGCGACTAAGGGTCTTACCGGAGAATGGGCAGCAGCGTTCTCTATTCATCATACCATATTGCGATCGCCAACCCGCTTGCCAAGCGTGGCGATTATGGCAAACCCCCCCCAAAATTGGGGGAGGCCTATGTCCAGCAGTGGACGTCTATCGGCTGAAACGACGACGATTATATTATTAGGAAGTAACTGTTGCTACTTATGTAGGTTATATCTTAGGCCCAAAAACAATACATGTTCTTCATACTATACTAATAAATAAAATAAACTTTCCTCGAAATTCTGCACGTCATGTCCTTTCACCTTTAAGCAGGTGTACCTAATCAGGTGTCAGTCATTGTGCCAATAGTTGGCATTCGGTGACACTTTTCCCTCTTTGAATATCAGCAGCATACCTTGCATGCCAAGTAGCCAATGGATTCTGTTTTTCTCTTATTATATATTCCACAGTTATACACAGTTTCACATTAATATAAATGTATCGTAGGCGTACGAATTTCATTTTTAAGGGATCGTGATCCCATTTTTACTTCCTGCTCACGTCTAAGCTAAAATGTCACGTATTGTCGTTGAATTAAAGTTATTTATGGGTTAGCCGGAGATAAGAAATTTAAAGAAATCGGCGCAAGGTGCAATTTTATGACTACCGCTCACACTTTTAGGCCATAAAATATATCTTTCATGAAATAAGTTTAAGTCGCATATATTTAGTATAAAAATAACGTAAATGTTAATTACAAACATATTATTTTGTATTTTCAGATATTACACTGTAGTTACAGCCATTCAGCGGCATCAAGTA
Source organism: Mesoligia furuncula (assembly GCA_916614155.1). Lineage (NCBI taxonomy): Eukaryota > Metazoa > Arthropoda > Insecta > Lepidoptera > Noctuidae > Mesoligia > Mesoligia furuncula. Next base: position 1,642,383 of record OU744813.1, on the reverse strand, counting down.
GAAAAAGCAACGCGAATGGCAATATCTTCAACCTCCTACTCGGGTTATACAAAATAAATCCCTTGAAAGGCTCCCCGGTGTTCCAATCATTTTCCAAAAATTTACTGACGGGCATGGGCCGTAATATGAAAGACAGCCCCGTCTTGAATTTTGAATCGGGTGAAAGTGTAAAAGTAAATGAACAAGTGAAAAAGAATCTAAATGAAATAGAAAAGATAATACACAAAAATACTAAAAAAACAGCCAAACATTACGAGAAACCTGCATATGATCTGGATGACGTGGGTACTGAAAATTTTAAAGCAGATATCGTAATTGATGATAAAATAATGTCAAAAGAGGAATTTCAAAGGTCTCTGGATAATCATAATATTATGGAAGACTTCACCTCATTATTCGAACATATTGGAAGTACAGAAAATGATATTCAAATGCCAGTTACAAAACTACTACCTGTCAATGATACCATTATTCGATATTCACAGGTGTCAAATCAGAAAGAAACAGTGTTCGGATTAAAAGACGCTAACAGTAAATCTGTTAATCGAATTGACACTGCCATAGTCCGTGATATAAATCCAAAAGAAGTTTTTATGGATAACTTAGCTGAAGGATTGGTGGACGTGATTGTGTTTTAAAACTCTCTGGGGGAAATAATTAACTCTCGATCGAATGTGAAACTTACTTTATACAGAATTTTATTTACATTAAATTAATAAATAAATAATAAATTAAATAATTTAGTCAGAGGTCCGTAGTTTTAAAGCTATTTGTTTCATTTTGTTTATATTTGTGCGGAGTATGCCATTTCTTGGGCGTCTTCGTAGCTCCTGGCCTGGTATGGTCCATGGGCGTCCCATGCAGGTGCGTGATGGTCCACATGGTGCTCAACGTGGTGCTGTGGGTAGTGGATGACTTCGTAGTTCACGACCTTCGGTTTCGTGAATTTGAAGATAACCATGGCACCTGTGGACAGAAAAATTGTAATATTAGTCTTCGACATTCCTCTTATTCCTATTTATAACTATTTGGTATTGTCAGATCTTCCAAATGAGTTCAACTTTGTGTCGTTTTACAGCTAGTACGATGGTAAGTAGAATTTACGGCCATCATTTTTAAACTATAAACATTGGAATCATCGTAAAATTAACAATCTTTACTCTAAATCAAATGCAAATCCTTTTGGCAGTGGAGTTATATAAATCCAATAGGTCCAAGAAAAAGTATAGTTGCAATATCATTTCCTAAGTCTGATAAAGACTTAGAAGGCAAGATGGATCTTTAAGCAAATGATCGTACCTGATAGGACAAGGGAGATGAGACCCAGGGTCAGAGCCTTCCAGGTCTTGAGGGCGATAAGGGCAAGAGCCAACGGGACCAACACTGACGCCTTGAACTTCAATCCGAGGAGGAAGGGCAGCAGCACTTTCTTGATGAAACCGTGTTCTGAAAAATAAACACTTGATTAAAATCTTGATCATAAAGCTTTAGTGGCAAAGCTAGTTAATGTACTAACTGCTCTTGATCCTCAAAGGCTTGGGGAGCTTGATCTTCTTCTTCCTGCCTTCGAAGACCTGGCCGTCTTCTTCACCATCCAAAGGCATATCCAGTTCTGAAGGCAGGTCGGTAAGCAGAGACCTTGGCACATACGCAGATGCAGCACTGTTCGAGATTTCCTCAGGAACTTTCACTCTGAGCGTATGTGTCTGAAGGAATCGGTCTACTTTATCCACGATCTGGAAAGCAGGGTCCTGTGCCATCCTAGGGTCCACTCCGATATCATCCTCCAACGTTCCAGTCTTGACAATGGAGAGGTCATCCGTGATCTTGATCTCGTCATCGTTGGACACTTTCGAAATCCACTGCAGGGTCCTCGGTTTCACACATTCCACCGAATATTGGCTCAAACATTCGTTATAAATGTTATTTACTAATTTGGAGGCGGTATATGAGTTTGCACTGGCGACTGCCGCGAGGGTAAGGAGCACTATTAGTTTAGCCATGTTGCACTTTTCACTGAATTTATTTGTTTAATTATTTGATGGCAGACGACTTACTGCCATCCGATGAACGATCACAATGTATGCCAGGGTACTCCTGGGCTTGGTTTATATACGAGCATTAATACGTGACGTGTTATCAGAATGCGCAATGGTACTATCTTCGGCGAGACTCGCGGTCGTAAGCTTGTGGTACATTTGAATTGTATGTGTGCGTGAGGCTACACTGTATTGGAAAACTATCACTTTGTTGCCTCAACGATGGTCCTATGGACTTGAAATTGGCCAAGGGAAATCGAAAGAAAATTAGATGCTTATGCCATAAGCATTAAGCAACAAAATACAATTGAAAACTTTTACAAGAATATTAAAAATGTGTGTTTGTCTATTTTATAACTATTGTGTATTTTATGTTTTTTTTTTAATGCTCATTAATTTCCTTATCATCAAACCAATGAGGAGAACCTTGTTCTACAGAGTTTCCCCAAAAGTCTGGAAGAGCTGCTCTATATTTCTAAGATGAATGTTATGATGAACGATCTTCTTTATAACAATAATATTATAAGTGGATATACCATCTAGATCACATGACACTCATTTACAGGCATTCTAATAAACAATTTTGTTGCAGGACTTCTAATAATCAAGAATGCCTTATGGTTAATTTCATGGGTGTGGCAAATGTAATGGTGATCAAACTATGTTTACAACACACACAATTCTACCATACCTAATCTTCGTTTTACAACAGCTACGTTTAAAACATATATGATTTTCTTTGCCTGAAAATAACATACCTAGTACTCCAATATCGTACGTTGAAAATGTGGATTTGAAGTACGATAGGATTCAGTAGTTAATACGTGTACCTAAACAACATCCTTAACAAAAGACATGTACGTATTCTTAGAGGCTTTACATAGATCCGCACTAGCTTTTATGTTCTTCGAAATTGCCTAGCTAAAGTAAATCTTATAAAAATAGTTCCACAACGATTCAGAGCGCGTAGCTAGTGATAGATGGCTCTTACTTCAGCTTTATCACGCGTGTGTTGCTTAAGTACAGAAGACTGAGAACTTTTAATTAATTTTAGCTTCTGGGCAACGTATCTATGTAAGGTGGCGTTTTTCATAGGTATATTTTGTCCAGGGTTTTTTTTATTCCCCTTTCGTTTTGTCTTTTAGTTCTAGTAAGTTAATCAAAAAGTTATATCTTGGCCTATAGTCTGTTATTAAACGGCGTTAGTACAGAAAGAAAATCATTGAAATTCAGTCAGCGTTGGCAATTGTCCATAAACTTACTATCTTGTAGTAGTCGTTTCTTTTTAAGCTTTTTAAATTATGCAACTTAAGAATAAAATAATACATTCAATAATATCGTGTCAACTTTTTTTAAATTATTATATTATATCAGATCATACTGTCTCACTGCTGGGCAAAGGATTAATCTCACCACTATTTTCATTTTTCTCGAAGTCACAAACTTTTGTTTAATAAAAACAAACGTCCTTGCGGTAGAATGCTTTAGTTGTTTCAAGTAAAACTAGTCTCAGTGATAACGACTTAGAATCTAACGTAAACAAAGCTAAAAAGCTCAAACCACTAAAGGCAATAAAAGAAAGTGAAGCAACAGATGATCTGATACCGTCACTTATGTAACAGGCAACGTTTCAAATGTTCTTCATTCTGGTCATATGGTCAAGTGAAAGATGTTGGTGCAAAACGGATGCGTGACGACGTGATCCGACCGTTAATTTGACGGTCGACGCGATGTCATCCGCTGTGGAGGATATGGAAATATGAACAGCTGATTTTGGGAACTGTGTTACGTCAATTTGGGTTGGGACATTGATGTCATCGAGTTTCAGTTTTGAGCTCCTGGTAAGAATATAGAATTTTAAAGTAATTTTATTGGTTATGTTTGTCAAATGCTTATGTTAAATCTATAGGCAGAAACATTAGGAATCACACCCACATGCCATTGATTTATGAACAGAAATTATAAATATTTCATATGGACGTACTTATGCAAAAGGGAACCAACCCACACATTGACAGTTTCGAGATAAAACGATTTTTAGTAAAATGTTGTAAAGAAAGTAAACTGTTCATAATTATAATAGGATTACTTTGCAATATTGTGTAAGATACTGCATTTTATGAATCTATGTAAAAAAAAGAGTTTTTTATGTAAAAAGTGTCTTTTTTTAAATAAATTATCTCTGGTTCCTTGTTGCAAAAAACCTAAAATGTGGGTTGGTTCCTTGTTACAATATATAAATATATGAATATTATTGGTGAAAATAACAAAAACTCAGGTTTTTATAGAAATTTTATTGAAAAATTACTTGGATACCTAAATACTTACATAATCGGCTGAACTCGCTCCAGATGGAGCGAGTTGAGGAACCAGATTGGTCAAATTTGTAGCTTGTGAAAGCTACTAATTTTATTATTTTCGCTCATCTGGTTCACCTACCTCGAAATCAGGTTGCCCTGAAAAACCTTCCAGATCATCCTCAATTCTATCGTCTTCTACAAGATTAATATAAAAGCCATGGGAATCTTTAGGAATGAGGTGCAGAAAGCTCTTCAGGCCCTTTAACTTAGCCTCAGGAACAGGCTTCCCGTTTGGCCAAAGAGGTTCCATTACCTGCCTCGTAAGAACAAAAGTTGGCCTACCGCGTAATTTTTTTTAATGTTAACCTTTTTTATAATCCTCGGTCAAATTAGACCTCATAAAACTTGTGAACATTTCCTCCTTTTTGAGCATTATTTCTTTTGTGTTAAGCCAAGACACTTTAAGACCATCTACAGTTATCTTCCTATTTGTTATGTTTTTTCCAGCTCAATGAAGACAAGAAATCATCAGGCTTCATTATATGTACATGTGTATGTATGTACGTGCATAGGTTTATTTTTTTTACATTTTTTCATAACCTGCATGATTGTAATCATCAGGTGTGTATATAACATGTTGTTTTTTAAGGAAGATTCAATTTTTCCGAAATCAGTGTCGTTGGGAAGAAAGCTGTGTCCCGATTCTACAAATTGTACATATATTGATTTGTTCATTATGTGGCTGATCGTAAAGCAAAGCTTTTAGCATCAAAACCAATTTTATATTACGGTTTTGTTTACCGCACGAATCACTCCATAGGATTGGGCATTTCACGTTGCTTCCAATCCTCTCTAAAATATACTTGATTAGACAATAGCCTTCCTCTTGAGCACCGCGGCCTGCTTCACCTTCTACCCAAAGACAACTTTGGGTATTCAATTTAGGTATACACACCGGGAGCAATGATGAAGCTCATTGCAATGTGTGGGTAGAAGGTGAAGCAGACCGCGGTGCTCAAGAGGTAGGCTCTTGTATAATCAAGCATGTTTTAGAGAGGCTGGTCATAAAGTTTCTTGGCTTGACACAAGGAAAATAATGCTCAAAACGGAGAAAATTTTCACAATTTTTATGAGGTCTAATTTGACCGAGGATTATAAAAAGGCTAAAATTAAAAAAAAAATACGCGGTAGGCCAACTTTTGTTCTTACGAGAGAGGTAATGCAACCTCTTTGGCCAAACGGGAAGCCTGTTCCTAAGGCTATGTTAAAGGATCTGAAGAGCCTTCTGCACATCTGAATCTTGTGGGAGACGATAGAATTGATGATCTGGAAGGTTTTTCGGGGCAAACTGATTTCGAGGTAGGTGAACAAGATGAGTGAAAATAATAATAAAATTAGTAGCTTTCTCAAGCTAAAAATTTTGACCCATCTGGTTTCTCATGTATGCCCAAAAGGCGGAACATAGCTGATCAACATCACTGTAACTATCTATTTCTGTACCTATGATCCACAATAAACATGATTGATTGATTGATTCGCAACTCACTCCATTTGGAGCCAGTTGAGCCGAATATAACTATAAGTATTTAGGTACATAAGTGATTTTTCAATAAAATTACCTTAAAAAACATTCGATTCTCTTTTGCATAAGTACGTTCAAATAATATTAACAAGGAACCATGTGATATCAATCTTATAGACTAACGGCAATTTTATTATGCAAACTGGAACCAAACCGCATGATCTCTTTTGTAAATTAAAATAAATATCCTTTATGTGGAACCATGTGACATGGTTCTTTGTCAAAGCATAGGCTAACGGCAATTTTATTATGCAAACTGGAACCAAACCGCATGATCTCTTTTGTTAAATCATTTAAATATGTTTTATGCGGAACCATGTGACATGGTTCTTTGTCAAACAATATAACCACAAAGATTTGCAGTTTTAAACGTTACCATACAGCATGGGTCTTTTTATTTTATTCGGAAACTGCTAATATATGAGTTGGTATCCTTGTCGACATAATGTTTTGATATGAAAGAGTAATCAGACAACTATGATCTTTACAGGGCCGATAGAAGAAGCATTTTAAAAGGTTTCTGTATACTTAACTCAATTTTGACCTACTTGTGGGTTGGTTCCCTTTTGCATAAATGCGTCCATATGGTCCTTTCCTAAATTGCTGAATTGCTTCTCGAGGAAAAAGATCTTCCACAAATTATTATAATAATTTTATTGTTCTTTTCTTTTCGTTTCAAAATATTATCCTTGGGACAGAATTCAGAACCAGCATAATGTCTTAGAAACTAAACCTAAGTACTAGGAAATCATAGACGTTCAGAGTCCTTTTACTCTTAGCTATAAAAAAACCGAGCTTTAAATAGGGACGTTAGTAGGTCTCTATGTTTGTAGGTGTTTGTCAACAAGGCTTGTCATTCATATATTATAGCGAAACTTCGTCGTTTTCTTCATTTCTGTTTCTTAGAATCTTATGGGTTGGAGAATTATTCTGAACAAAATATTATGAAATCACTCATTATATAATTTAATACCTTTGCTTAGAAGTGGTCCTGTTTGCTTTTATAGATCTTCTTAACTTTCACAGACTATGCTGAACGCTTAGTTTTCTGTGGTTAAGAAAATGCCTAACCTGACAAAAGGGTTAGGATAAAACTGTCTGAAGATATTGCTTCAAGTTAATGAACCAAACATGTCAATCGAATCATGTTGCTGATCATCTATAAGACCAGTGGGTACACAATCAAGTTCTTCTAACTTAACAGACAGCTGTGCTGCTAGGGAGTTTGTTGCGTCACTTCTTCTTCCCAGCTGAAGCACCAGGAAGTGTTGAAAGATTGGCGTTTTAGGGATCTGACTCGTGTAAATATGATTAAAAGGTACTGATTTTCAGGCTAATTTGAATAAATTACTTTTGATTTTGATAGAATCAGCACCGTTAATAGGTAAGGAAAGTCAACATATAGAGGGATTCTGTAGGGACAGGGTATTATTTGAATTGAAACGAAACTGGCGAATTAAATAAACTGACGACTGAGGAAAACTGACCAGTGATACGCGGACTCATTCAAATGACCACCTCGGCTTGTTATGTAGCGTGAATAAGAGAAGTCCAATTTCCTATCACTTTTTGACATTTATGACACCTCTGCAGCTGATGACTTGTGTGATGCTACTCTTTAGGTCCCACATAAAATAATCCAGGGGCGTTAATCACATGATCTTATCGGCATAAGTTTCTTGTAATGAACGAAACGTTTGTCGAAGTGAATTGCGGTTTTGATAATATTTAATCACTGTCCAACTGTACCGCGACTCATCTTGATAAATGGCGAATTTTAATGACTAATCTGTGACAAATTTGCGCCAATAGACAATCTAACATGGCCGCCATCGGCTGTCAAAAATACCTTGTCCTTATTAAAAACCCTTTACCACCGAAGCGAAAACACAAGGCCACACATTCCAACACCATAATCAAGCCTAATATATTATTTAATTAATTTGAAGCCACAAATATGTCGCGACCGCGAAACTGAGTTACCTAGTTCTGAAGGAGGGCGTAGCTACGACACTTTCATTGACAGTGCGTATGGGCTTACGGACATTGCGGTGTCTGCATATAAATGGGGCATTAGCTTGAGTTATGGTCAAATAGAGATGGTAAGTATAGTACGGTAGTGTTAAATATTTTTTACTTTTTTAGATTAGTTACTAATTATTATTATATTAATTAAATTGTTTTGTTTCATAAGGAATATGGGCAAAAAAAAGTTTTGCTCATATCCCATTATTTAGCCTTTCATTTTTATTCCCATTGCTGGGACCATAATCCACCACGCGGGCTCAGTGCGGGTTGGTGGATATCACATTTCTTAGAATTTTTGGTTGTAAGACATGCCGGTTTCCTCACGATGTTTTCATTCACTGTTTTGAGAGCAGTGATGATGAAATTAAATACACAAAGTGCCTGTCTGGGTTCGACCTCAAGACCTAGTCAGGGCCGATACCACTGGGACATCACAGCCTATATCCATATGAGACAAAATAACAAGACTCAAGCATTAGGTACTTAAAAGTACATAGTTTTAAGCCATTTGTTTGGTTAAAACCAGTTGTATGTAAGTAGAGCTTGACTTTTGAGTGAGTTTCTGCAATAGGGGTATTAGTGTAGTTGCTTAGAAGTCTTGTTTTTTTCTGTAAAAAAAAAAAGAAAACGATTGCCAAACTTAACTCAAGAGAGAAAAAAAACATTGTTTGGAAAAGTAAAAAAAATATTTGAGAAGTATGGGTAATAAGCTATTCGCTTTGCCCTTTTGCAACTTTTAGGCTTATTACGAGCGCTGGGGCTCTGTCTCGCGTAGGGTTGTAGCATTATCCTGAGAGATAGCTGTTGCGTAGATGTGACTCATATTTTCCCTTAACTTTAAATTTTTGGTGTCTGTGTTCATTCTCTGCGTCGTGTTTACCGCAATTTCTATCTTTCTATTCTATAAATGATAAAGTTGTTGTTAGTTTGTCCACAGGTTGGTTTTGATATTATTTGATTTAACATCTCTTCAATTCACAAGCACTCATCATTATCATCATTTCAGCCGAAAGACGTCCACTGCTGGACATAGGCCTCCCCCAATTTTTGGGGTGGGTTTGCCATAATCGCCACGCTTGGCAGGCGGATTGGCGATCGCAGTATGGTATGATGGTGTAATGCATAGAGAACGCTGCTGCCCATTCTCCGGTCTCCCTTAGTCGCCTTTTACGACATCCACGGGAAGTATGGGATGGTGCTATTCTTTAAGTCCGGCTCCACACAGACAAGCACTCACAATTCTACAATATTATAAACATGGGCCTATAAGAACTACCATGAAAGTTCTACCCAAGTTAATACCATGAACGATAGAACCTGGATGAGACTAGCACAGGTGCATATAGTTTGCCACATGGAAAGAGAAGCCTTTGCTCAAGACTGGGTAAAGTCGTGCTGTGGACGATGATGATGTTACCATGATCCCCACGCTTAGCAAATAGATTGATGATAGGCAGTAACCGTCTCAAAATAGCTGATGAGAGGACTCTTTTGAACGAACTTTTAAAGAAATTATTCCAAGGTAAGAACAACACTGCAATAAAAAAAAACAAGACAGAGAGAGAAGAAAGAGAATCATTCGAAAAGAGACCTTTAAAACCCTGCAGTAGCACCAACTGATTATGATTATAAAAACATGTCGCAAAATGAAATTAGAAATTAAACTCAAGCGGCATGCGCATAAGTTTAATTGATATAAGTTGGAGGAGGCGTCGAACTATCGCGCGGTTAGTATGCAGCAGGCGAGCCAGGCGAAATCGTCCTGAATAGCTGTGAAGTGTCCAGCCGCTAATCAATAGAGGATTTTAATATGATTACTTTGTGTTACGATGTGTTGGAAGGAAGACGTGGAGTTACTGACAAAATTACAATAAGCACAAACGCGCGATGTAAAATAGGTACCTACTCGAACGATTTTGAAAATACTCATCCCACAAAAACATTTCATGTTAAATGTTGCCAAGACGAGACCATGTATTTTTTTTTTATTATTATTATTTACCATTTAAAAATCAATTACATTTATTTCAACAGAATAGCATTTATAAACCACTAAGGTTTGTACTTAATAAAATGTAGCTCGCACTGTCAAAAAGTAATCAGATCTCATCTAGAGCCAAGCTTCTAACTCTACACGCCCTAACTCTACAAGGCCCGACTTCGCCAACTCTACACCTTAGTCAAAATATCTGGTTTGGCCGTTTCGTTACTACAAGGACCATTAACAGTATGAGAGTTTTTCACCTTACGCTCATGTGAATGTAGCGAAATGGCCAAGCCATATTATTTTGACTAAGGTGTAGAGTTTGCGAAGTCAGGCCTTGTAGAGTTAGGGCGTGTAGAGTTAGAAGCTTGGCTCTAGATGAGATCTGATTACTTTTTGACAGTGCGAGCTACATGATCTCGTCTTGGCAACATTTAACATGAAATGTTTTTGTGGGATTTCATTTCTTTTTGTAAGTTGCTTATGATATTTATACGAGTATTTTTGCTGTTGTTCATTTTTCCTTTCTTTTTTTGGGGTTTATTTATAACAAGGACCCCCTATATAAATTTTCAGACCTCTAGCATCAAAATTTACGGATTTTTTTTTTTTGCGGGGGTAAAAGTTTCAAGTTTTAATATTTTTTTGTTGTTTGTGTACTATTACTAGCTTACATACCAAATTTCAGCTTTCTAGGACTTCAGGAAGTACCTTAAGAATTTTGATGATCATCAGTCAGTGAGTCAGTGACGAAATCGGGGTATTTTAGATATCAATAAAATCTAAAGTATAAGAGCTATGCAATTGAAACTTTATAGGTTTAATAAGTCAACCACTGGCATCATATTCCGAAAATTTTGTTTATCTGGTATAATCCAAACCCAAGTTAAGAGGGTTCAAAAATACGACGAAGTGCTTCGAGAAAAGGTAGGTAGTGCCCTTGCGCTTCGCTTGGCTGGTCTTGGCGGGGGCACTCCCGTGCCCCCAGATTTCGCAAATTATAGCATTTATTTGTTTTAAAACTTTTACAGAGCTTTTTCTTGACCACCCATTGTGTCACCATTTGTAAAATTTCTACATTTGTATCTGTAATATTAAAGAGAATTTCTTTTCTATTCATATCTGTTGGGTGATACTTATTGTGCTTGTCGCAAACATAATGCTGCGTATAGTAAAAGTGCGCGTGCTTCATACCCCCGCCATGTTTCAAGTTAAACAAATACCTATCAACTTTATTTCAATGACTATTAAGTTGATTTCAGAGTGACTAGCACTATTGAAAAAGTCATAACAATGTTTGCAGTTGTAGCTTAAACTGAACTTTATTGTGTATGAGGTTATTTTTATTAATTCATATTTGTTTACATTTTTGGAAAATAAATCGCAAACGCACATTAGGTTAGTTGTGTTTACGATTTAAAAATCGTTCGAATTTCAAAGGCCTCTCACTGATCGTAAAAATGTTTAGAACAGCTGTCTCGTTGGTTTAGTGGTCCCAAGGGATCCCTCGGTTGGCGAAAGTGTTATTGAGTTTTTGACATGGATTTCTCAGTAGCAGGCAGGAATCTGGATTTATGCCCAGTTAAAGACAACAGGCACGATGAAAACAGACCTTACGAAATCTGGGTACGTACTAGGTCTGCACACCTCTGTCTGCCTTCTGAGAATACATCCGTGTTTTTAAGTTACTTCGTTGGCATCGCTGCTCAAATCTAGGAAAGGCTGAGAGGTCTGTGTAGATCGGAAGCTGTGGAAAGAACTCAGCACCCATCACCGTACGACTTAAATTTGTTTGACCCAAAATTCAGCAACGCGGATAGCATTCGCTTGCGCAGCCATTAGCTCCTCCAACTAAATTGTGATAGGGAAACAAGTTCAAGCAACAAACAAAAGTGCAAAAGTTTTGGCTATCCGACCAAGTTAATAGACAACAACTTTACTATCTATAAGTGCCGGTTCGGGTGGAGGGCGATATCTACATAAGGATCGAATGTACCTACCTACTGTAGGTACAGTGAAAACGTACTTTATTTTTCTACCTCAATTTTGACAACAATATTCACTACCAACGGATCGGGAAGACAGGGATAACCTGGTAATAGTCATCCATCCATCCATCAAGCGTTCATTCTTTGACATGTAACGAAGCGCCATCTGTTATGATTGGAATGAACTATCTATTAACGGGTTCAGAAACACTGACCTGTAATAGACAAGTACGCTGTTTATAAGAGGTCAGTGGGAAGAAAACACGTCATTTTGCCACGGGTGTCACTAGTGTGTTTGACTCACGAAAAATGTCAAATACCTAATATAAATCATACAAAACTTGTTCACAAAAAAACATTTTAATCTGGATCTAACAAAAAATGTCGCTTTATGTAGGTAGTGATTGGTCGTAATAATCATAGAAATCATTTGTTTCAAACCGGAAAGGGATCGGGACCGTATCAACTCGAGCCGTTCAGTATTCTTTATCAAACTCCCTATTGCAACGCACACTAATCGGAATAGTAATGTAGTTGCCTCGCCTCGGGACAAGTTCACGAACCGCGGTGCGGTGCGTTACGGCTCGTCATCCCCGCGCTTACGTCTCTCCGTACCCGAGCTTACGTCTCTTCGTCCACCCGTGCCCCTCTAACTCCGCCGGACTGCCTGCTGAACCATCAACCAGCGGTCGGCGAGCCGTAAGCACGGCGTCGCCTAGCCGTAGCCGAGTCAACGTATCGAGTTTCTGATCCGCTTTGGTTACGTGCTTACGTTAGGTTGACGCCTGTTTGGCAGCGAGGCAAAAGGCGATACGGTGCGGATCCCTTTCCGATTTGATACGTGTGCTATGACCTTATGACACTTTCGGAAGAGCGACTAAATTAAGAACTGCTTCGAAAGAGGATTAAGTGTTAAGAGATGTGCTAAATAACTAATTCCCTGGAGGTAGAAGATCCATCTTGGTAGGTAATTATATCAGTTTTATGCTGCCAAGATAATATAAGTATTATCGCTCAGTATCCATAAGTATAAATTACGTTTAAATGATTTGATTCTGGATTATGTTTTAAGGTATAATTCGTAGCTCATAAACATAAATAAGGAAGATTAGGTACCTATTGTTTAAGTAGGTACCTACGTAAAATTTAACATACATAATACATATTATGTAAGTATGTTACATATTATGTATGGTATTGAACAGAAAGCTATTTGTCAAATTGGCTAGGTACTTGACTTTTATTTACCAGAAAATAGGCGCAAACATCCGCGTATTAGCCTCTTATTAGCCTTTAGTTCAACTTTTAACTGAGATACCTACAGTCCGCGTTGAATAGGTAGGTACGTTTTTCGTTGACAACAAAAATCGTGTAAGCTAGTTCCAGCTATGTATAATAATTTTATACATAGCTGGAACTAGCTTAAACCTAAAAATTAGGAAGCTGATGCGACGCGACCTTCGGTGCTCCAACACCCGCGACATTAAAGACGCGATTGAGCAAAACCGAGGGTCGAAAGTGTTTGCTCAGCAATTAGGGAGGTCCCATCTGACGAAATTAAAAACTGCGGATGGCAGAATCGTGACTTCGAAGTCCGAGATTCTCGAGGAAGTCGAGGATTTTTATGGACACCTGTACTCAACACGGACGAGGAAACCAGCGGGGCATAGTGCAGACGACCATCGAGCCGAATTAACACGCCACTACACGGAGGATATCCCGGATATCGACCAATGCGAGATTAGGGCGGCTCTCGAGCAGCTAAAGAACAACAAGGCACCTGGGGATGACGGAATAACGACAGAGCTCCTTAAAGCAGGCGGGGCTCCAGTCCTGAAAGAGCTAGCGAGTCTCTTTAATTCCGTCATCCAAGAGGGTACAACGCCCAAGGCGTGGAGCAGTGGTGCGGTGGTTCTGTTCTTCAAAAAAGGTGATAAATCCTTGCTGAAGAACTATAGACCCATCTCACTTCTGAGCCACGTATACAAGCTGTTCTCGAGGGTCGTCACGAACCGTCTCGCTAGGAGACTTGACGAGTTCCAGCCGCCAGAACAAGCCGGTTTTCGAAAAGGCTTCAGTACCGTAGACCACATTCATACTGTTCGACAAATTGTACAGAAGACCGAGGAGTACAATCAGCCGCTGTGTATGGCATTTGTGGACTACGAGAAAGCCTTCGACTCCATCGAAATATGGGCAGTTCTGGCCTCTCTGCAACGATGTCGAATTGACTGGCGCTACATCGAGGTGTTGAGATGTTTGTATGACGCTGCAACGATGACTGTCCAGATCCAGGATCAAAAAACCAGACCCATCCAACTGCTCAGGGGGGTGAGACAGGGGGATGTAATATCCCCTAAATTGTTCACCAACGCTTTGGAAGACGTCTTCAAGACGCTGGACTGGACTGGACAGGGTATTAACGTGAACGGCGAGTATATCTCACATCTTCGGTTTGCCGATGACATCGTCATAATGGCAGAGTCGCTGGAACAGCTAGACCAAATGTTGCACAGCCTAAATGGAGCCTCCCGGCGGGTTGGCCTCGGCATGAATTTGGACAAGACAAAAGTCATGTACAATTCGCACGTCTTGCCGAGTCCAATCCACATCGAAGGGTCGCTTCTCGAAGTTGTGAAGGATTACGTCTACTTAGGGCAAGTCATCCAGCTCGGTAGACACAACTTTGAGAAAGAGGCCGACAGAAGGATCCAGTTGGGTTGGGCAGCATTTGGAAAACTCCGTCAAGTCTTCTCGTCGCCAATCCCGCAGTGTTTGAAGACTAAGGTCTTCAACCAGTGCGTCCTGCCCGTCATGACATACGGTGCTGAAACGTGGACACTGACGGTCGGGCTGGTACACAAATTCAAGGTCGCTCAGCGAGCTATGGAGCGAGCTATGCTCGGAGTCTCTTTAAAGGATAAAATCAGGAATGAAATTATCCGGAAAAGAACCGGAGTTACCGACATAGCTTGCAGAGTAAGCAAACTGAAGTGGCAGTGGGCTGGCCATGTCTGTCGAAGGACCGATGGCCGGTGGAGCAGACGAGTCCTGGAGTGGAGACCGCGTATCGGCAAGCGTAGTGTGGGACGCCCCCCAGCTAGATGGACGGACGACCTAAAGAAGGTGGCTGGGGTAGACTGGATGCGGAAGGCGGAGGACAGGGTGCTGTGGCGCAGTCTGGGAGAGGCCTATGTCCAGCAGTGGACTGCGATAGGCTGAGTTGATTGATTGATAATAATTTTATTACTAACAATCTTATAAACTTAGAAAGATAAAACTGAATAATAATAATGACATGTTAGGAGTCAATCGACAAACGCATATTGTAAGTACTTATTGCGACTTCTTCCCTTTATAATCGGTTCAAACTTTTTATATAACTTTGCATTGCTTTAGTAGATATCACAATCCCAGTAAATGCAATATTTTTAACGTCAGAAAGTATGACACAAAAATCCTTCTTATGTTTCTGAACGAATCTCGTTCTAGTCTATGGCAAAAACATGTCTGCCTGACAGATAATGTGAAATGTCAGTCTCTGACGCACGTCATTGTAATTTTATCGAAATATCGCGAGAAAACAGAATTCTCCTCGTATTTGTATCTGCTTTACTATCATGCTGAAACTATGATACATTCATAACACAAAGCATTCCTTTAGACTTATTTCTGTGTTGATGGACTTTAGTTTGTGAGTTCCTAATGATGGCAAATAATCGTATACCTTCTGGGCCGAATACGCCTGGGAGTCAACAGACTCCTACTACACAGCAGGGAATAAAGATATTTATACAGAGGGACTATTCTGAAGGGACTGCGGTGAAGTTCCAGACTCGTTTCCCGCCAGAACTGGAAGATCGAGTAAGTGAAAGTCAATTGTTTACGCGATGTTGTGAACCTTGGGTCATGGGCGCGTTCGTCGACTTTCCGAGTCATCAGACTCTCTGTGACACCTAAGAAATGATGTCAACTTGTGTTTATCATGTTCCGTCCCAAGTTTAAACGTAATGAGTGACTTTTGATGCTGTGACACCCTTGCAGCTTAAGTTGAGTTAAAGTGAAATCAATAGAGATCTTGTGAAATATTTTTTCCTTGTTTGTGATAAAGTTTGTTACTGTAAGATTTTGATACAGGAATTCATACCAAATGGTGTTGTTAATAGAGTGCTGATTCCTCAAACCCATATTACTGACCTCATTAATAAATAAGTCAATAAAGCATGAACTCAGTGTGACCTAGTAAAACATAAAATAATCATATTTAATCAACTGGTGAAGCCGAGGTGCAAAGTTCACTTTGCGTACAAGGTTTTCTACAGGTGAACTACCATGTTAGGGACAATGGTACATTTTGATACTGAGTGCGTACTAAGTTCCCCATAATAAAGTGACTGAGGGCAGATTTAACCAAACTTGTGTCTTATCCTCTTAAGAGTAAACTAGTCGCGAGCTCCAACTCACTGGTAGTCATGGCCAAAAAGAACGCTGTCTCAACGGGCTTCGTTTCTGACAGTACTAATAACAGTGATGAACAGTTAGACGCTAGTCTACACGCACAACGTTTAATTCTCACGCACAGAAACACCGTTCCGATCTGAAAGGCGCGTAAAAAAAATCGAAAAGTGCTTTAGAAAATCGAGTTTTATGAAAAAACCACTGCACAAATCAATTACAAATAAAGTGTATTTAACTCTTCGATAACTGAGCTTTGTCGGTACGGACTTCGTTTTGAAGATTTTACAGTTCTTTTATTACTTTTTGACACCCAAAGTTACATTAAAAATAGCAAGAAAAACTAATCTTTGTTGGCTCATAACTTTTTATTGGTTTATTATTTTACTATTCTGTTTCCGTACAGACAAAATTAATAATAAGTAAAAACGATATCATGTTTAACTTTGAATGCACAATGTCAAACAGGGGAGCAATACTCTCCCGAAATTTGTATGGAAAAAATATCGACTAGTGGCACCTTAAGGCGAAAGCATCAAGGTAGCCTGTAAAATTAAATTTTTCTTTTTTTGTTTTTCTATTTGAGTTTTAGAAAAAAAATTATTTTGCTGGCTACCTTAGCGCATCCCCCATAATAAATTCACTTTTTACTGTGGATTCTACACTATTGGTTTGCAAAGGGTAGTCCACAGACCACCATGAGTGAGTCCACAGGACACCATGAGTGGTCCGTAAAAAATGGTCTCTGAAAAGTCAAAGGTCACTCAAACACTTGATTCACATGTTCTTTATAAATAGTCAGCACATACACTGTAGTTTAAAAGTTTTGATAAATTTTATTATTACCTATTTATTCCTATTTTGAAACTTTAGTAAGTGTATAATTTTTTTTTCAAAACAATTGCTCTTAACATTCCTGTTTTCAATGTTGGTGTGATAACAATAACAGCAATTTGAACAATAACAACCTACTTATTATGTAGTTAACAACTCTAGCAACAAGTAATTATTCACATGCTTTTATGAATGGCTTCTTTGGATGTCACAAGAAAATAGCAGACAATTTTACATGTCATGTGTCAATAATTATTTAAAACTAGATGAGTTCGGTTTTACCTACCCGACTACTCTGGGAAGAAACACTGAAACAAAAGACAAGGTCACAGTCTCTTTTAACCATAACGTAACTTCAGGACTGTAATCCTCGTAGGGTTTGGCAGAGGTGAAACTAGAGTAAACCGACATTTCGTCAGTTACGTTCGTCCCATGTTAAAGGGGGTGAGGGTATTGCTATCAATCGGGTCGGTTACTAATCCAGACTCCGGGCTGCAATTCCAGATGGAAAAGCTCAATAATACTTTGCCTGGACCTCATGCTCACCATTAGCGCTTGCAACCACTAGACTAGACCTTTAACATGAGTCCAGACATTATTTTACGTTATAGCTGTGGCCCGCGGTTTAACCCGCATTGGTTTCGATCCCGTGGGAATATCAGGATAAAAAGTAGCCTATATCGATACCTCTGGGCTCAAAGGGCGTATAGCACATTTTGACATTTTATACTTTTCTCACTCAGTTTTTGATTCTTGTGCTATACGACCTACATTTTATTATAAAATAAAGAGACCTAAAAGATCTTCTTCATCAGTTTTAAGCTTTATTAGCTTAAAACTGATGTAGCAGATTATAACAAAGACACCTGATTACATAGCATAAAAACTGAAAAAAATTAAATAAGAAATGACGAAGAAAATGAAAAATTAAATGTTCTCATTACAAATTTCAAAACTTTTAGTACTTATATTTTTGTTTTTTTTTTTTATAGAAAAGTGAAATAAACGATTTTTATTTCTCATCATAATTTTAGATTCTATTATTCTCTTTTTATTTCTATTAAAAACTCAATTAGAAGATTAAATAAAGCTACTCTCATAGCAAACCAAGAGCTATTCAATTTAGATTTAAAAAAATATTTTAAACAAAAACGAACAAATACAAAGAGAGTAAATTTAGTTACCAAACGAAGCAGTTAATTGAAGAGAGGCACTGCAGAGCATGAAGTATAGTAAGAGCCCAGGCGACGATGGCGTAACCACTGCAGCCTTAAAAATAAGAGAGCCTGTCCTTCTTCCACATGTTACCAATTTTTTCAACAGTATTTTAAACACCGGAATTCTGCCACGCACGTTTTGCCATTCTTTGATTATTCTTTTCCACAAAAAGGGTGACAAAACAGACATAGACAATTAGCATCCTATCAGTCTGGTTTCACACCTGTATAAAGCTTTCATTAAAATAATCGAGAACAGAATAGCCGGAGCCCTCGACAAACATCAGCCCCCGGAACAGGCCGGATTTCGTCGCGGCCATTCTACTACTGACCACCGTGGAGGGGGTCAGTAGTAGAATAGTAACAAGTAGTCCATCAACAAGGTTCTCGAGAAACATACAGAGTTCCAGCTCCCACTTTATATTGCATTTATAGATTACTCAAAAGCTTTTGATAGCATCAGCCATACCTCAATTTGCAACGCCTTACAAAATCAAGAAATAGACACCACTTCTTTTGATAGAAACAGCACCCCAGCTATTAAAAATTAATTCTAAGACAGAACCGTCTTTACAGTTCAATAAAGGAGTTAAATAAGGAGACCCGCTGTCTCCGAAATTATTTACGGCCGTTCTGGAGGAAGTCTTCAGAAAGCTAGCAGCAAGCTGGGCAGAAAGGGGGGGGGGCATTATGGTTGAAAAAAAGAGATTATCCAACTCCGTTTGGCCGACGATATTGTTCTTTTTTCGTCTTCAGTCTCCGAACTGACTCAGATGCTAGAAGATCTCAGTACGGCAAGCCTAGAGATCGGACTTCAAATGAATATGTCGAAAACAAAGTAATAGCGAATGTCAAAGACCAAGTTGATGATGAATAGCGTGCATCGCAGGATCACCGTGGCGGGTCCCCGAGGTTAAATATGTCGATGAGTAGCTCTATCTTGGTCAAATAGCCTCTTTCAGGCAAGACCAAACAAAGAAGTTGCAAGACGCGCCGAAAATGCCTGGAAGAGCCATTGGGCCATGAAATATCAAATGAAGGGCGATCTTCCACTATCACTTCAAGAGAAGACATGTGTATTCTTCCCATCCTCACGTATGGTTCTCAAACATGGTCTTTGATAATTCAGCAGAGGTCCACGCTCAAGGTTTGCCAGAGAGCTGCTCTGGACACAGGGATGTGGAAAGAGAGTAGGGACTAGGGATATCTTTGTCCAGCAGCATATCGGCAAAAAAAAATCTAAATAATTATCGAAGAATAGATGCCTACTCAATAAATAAAATATCAATTAGAAAAATAATTGTAAAAATATTGTCCTTTACCACGTTATACAACAATTCAAGTAAATTATACGCCCCTGTGTCTTTGCATCATTTATGAAAAGTTGGGCTTACGCCCCTGTGTACCTGCTCAAGGCGTATTTTTATGGGGTGTATAGGACATATATTAAAATTTTTTGGTCGTAAAGCACATGCTATCTCAGCCAATACAAAACCAGGCCTATTTTTGAAAAAACCTTCTTAAGCACATCAAAAATCTAAGAACTTTATCCCTTGGATACTTTTATGTAGCTCTAAAAATGAGAGAGATATAACGAAAACAATTTTTTTATTTTTGTTTTTTTGCTTCTCCTGAAAACCTGTGTTTTGTGCTATACGCCCTTTAAGCCCAGAGGTATCGATATGTTAATCCAGGGTGTCAGCTACCGCCAAAAATTTTTATCAAAATTGGTCCAGCCGTTTTAGCGTGAAGAAGTAACAAACATATAGACACCCCCACACACACACACACACAAACTTTCGCCTTTATAATATTAGTGTTATGTGATTTGGCCAGAACATGCAGGACAATTTAGATATACTTTACTAACAATGTTGCTGCTTCTTGACCAAAGTCAAGTACCTAATCTAAAGACTTGACTTTAAAACCTCTTTGGATTATTAGCCTTATTAACTATTTTGCTGTTTTGATTATTATTTTGTTTGTTGTAAATACAAGCAATGAATAAAATCCAGAACCTGCTGATTGGGAGAAGACACTTTCTCCTGTAACACAGGTGTTGTTACCTAGCGCAGGAGTCAGGGCTTCACTTTGTGCACATTTTTTATGCCAATAAATTTATTTATTTTATTTATTTAACACAACACTTCTATCATTACAGGATATCCCAAAGCGATAGGGTGGTACTTTGCTTATACATATTTTACAAATAACACAACAGTAACACAAATGGTATGCAGTTATTCTTGCGAATTCATTCAATGAACAGGAAAATGTCAATCCTTTCAGCGACTTCATTGAGTGTAACGTAATGCGCGAGTAACTGGCGGATTTAAAAGATTTTATTACCTAATAACATATTCTCCATTGTTTCTTTTGATGGTACTTTGTTATTTTATTCATTGAATTACAATATATAGCCAATAAGCTTGTCAGTAGATTCACTGATCCGATACTTAATCTCTCTGAAGCTAGCGGAGAGTAATTTGGGTATTGTCATTACAACTACTGAAGTACCTATGTCACGAATAATAAACTAAGTACTTAATAAAATTAGTGTTCTATATTGTACTGGCAGCGCCCGGCGGTTTCACCCGCATAAGTGTCGATCCCGTGAGAATATCGGGAACTATTCTATGTCCTTTCCCAGGATGCAATCTATCTCTCAGCCAAATTTTATCAAAATCCGTTCAGTGGTTTAGGCGTGAAAAGGTAACATACAGACAGACAAACAGACAGAGTTATTTTTGAATTTATAATATTAATATGGATATGACTATCTCACTGAACACTGAACGGATTTCCATAAAATTTGGCAGAGAGATAGATTGCATCCCGGGGAAAGGACATAGGATAGTTTTTATCGACATACCACGCGGTCTGAAGCTAGTACTCTATATTTTAGATTGCGGTTTATCAATCATAGTTTTTAAAAATCAATTACTATTCTATTAACTACTGTAAGATAAAAGGTAGCTATTCTGATTCATACTGCACAGCACAATGTGATTGACTAATCAATTCATTACGGGTTATTCATTCATTGTTTGTTGTAAATTAATAGCTATGACTAGACTACTGTTTAAATACTTTATAGAGTACAGACACATCAATACATCCACACGAGGAAATTATTATGTTGCAGTGTTGTCATCCACTGATTAATAAGATAAATTATTGTAAGTAATCTTATTTAAAACAGTTTTTTGTCTTGTTATCGTCCATTCCTCTAAAGTTAAGTAATTTTAATATAAATAATTATTTTAACAACAAATAATTTTTAAATTATTTTATTAATTACTAGCTTCCGCCCGCGACTCCGTCCGCGCGGATGTCGGTCTTCGCGTGGATGGTTTATTTCTCCATTTTGAGTAACTCTGACAATGACATCTTATAAATATCTATTGGACCCAAATACGGCTAAGCCTATAATAATTAAGGAGATCCCTCTATTGAGCTACTGCTGTTGAGCTCGCGTTCTGTAGTAAGTATTTTTTTCATAGTAATTCCGACCTTGATAAGTAGCATGTAGCAGTAAATTACTGACAATGACGAAAAGTTTGCAATAATAAAAAAGTGATCGTGACAATGCGACAGAAAGTTAATTGAGAGCTTCAGCATACACAACATTGTTAGTGAGCTCGTCCGGAATATGAACATGAAGATTTCTTGGACTGCTCACACGGGAAAGAGCTACGTAAAGTTCTACGCCAGCAACTCCTAGGGTCTGACCTTGAGCCTTATTTATTGTCATGGCGTAACACAAAGCTACAGGAAACTGTATTCTCTTAAATTGAAATGGAAAATTATCCACTGCGGGTAATGCAACGTGTGTTCGCGGTTCTACAGAACAACGTCTATGAATAAAACTGAAAAATAAGATTTCTTTTTCTACGTATTTTTCCAGGATAAAAAGTATCCCATTTTATGCCCAGGATAATAAGGTATAATTATACCAAGTTTCATCGAAATCGAACCGTTAGTTTTCACGTGATGCCTGCATATACAGACAGACAGACAGACAGACAGACAGATAAAATTTTTTTTAATGACATATTTGGGTTTGGTATCGATCCAGCAACACCCCCCGCTATTTATTTTTTCAATATTTTCAATGTACAGAATTGACCCTTCTACAGATTTATTATATGTAAGTATAGATTAAAAGAATGTTTATTAATTATTTTTAATAATTTATTAAAATAATGGACGATAGGTTATGTTATTATTAACTAGCAGTACCCCGCGGTTTCACCCGCATAAGTGTCGGTCCCGTGAGAATATTGGGATAAAAACTATCCTATGTGCTTTCCCGGGACTCAAACTATCTCTGTACTACATCTGAATCGGTTCAGCGGTTTAAACGTGAAGAGGTAACAGACAGACAGACACACTTTCGCATTTATAAAATTAGTATGGATTACGATGACAGAATCATCATCATCATTTCAGCCGAAAGACGTCCACTGCTGGACGTAGGCCTCTCCCAAAAGGGGGGGGTTTGCCATAATCGCCACGTTTGGCAGGCCTGGGTTGGCAATCGCAGTATGGTAAGGTGGTGGAATGCATAGAGAACGCTGCTGCCCTTTCTCCGGTACACCCTATGTCGCCTTTTACGACACCCACGGGATGTATGGGGTGATGCTATTCTTTAAGTCCGGCACCACACAGACTTGATGACAGAATATCACGCTTGTATTCCCCGAAGTGTCTGTGTGGTGCCGGACTGGTCTGTGTGGTGCCGGACTTAAAGAATAGCACCACCCCATACTTCCCGTGGGTGTCGTAAAAGGCGACTAAGGGGCGTACCGGAGAATGGGCAGCAGCGTTCTCTATGTATTCCACCACCATACCACACTGCGATCGCCAACCTGCCTGCCAAGCGTGGCGATTATGGCAAACCCCCCCCCTTTTGGGGGAGGCCTATGTCCAGCAGTGGACGTATTTCGGCTGAAATGATGATGATGATTCCCCGAAGGGTTAAGCAGAGGTGTACCTACAAACACACAGAGGTACACCCACATTTCCCACAATAGGGGGCGAGCCTATTACCATCAACTGGGCACAAATCCAGACACCAGGCTGCTTTAGAGAAATTCCGGAACGAAAAACCCAATAAGTACTATTTTGCTCGACCCGGGAATAGAACCTAGGACCGCATGCTAAGTAGCAATACTTGGCAAATTATAATTGTAATATATGCAGCACATCAACGATAATATTTGTTATGAGCGTTTATGACGTACGGCATTTCATACAAACTTTAAGCCCTTATTTTTCGAAATTAATGAACCGATTTTAATGAAACTTCATACGCATAAGCAGGATACAAAGGTCTAAAAAGTTAGTAGAGAAGATTTTCGAAAAATAGTGTTACAGCCAAATTAGACCGATTTTAAAGTTTCCATAGAAACAGAGATTTTCAGTTCTATTTTTTTTAAATAAGACATTTCGAAAATGTTCTCTACTAACTTATTAGACCTTTGTATCCTGCTTATGCATATGAAGTTTCATTAAAATCGGTTAATTCATTTCGAAAAATAAGGGCTTGAAAGTTTGTATGAAATGCCGTAGGGCGTAAAAACTCTTAAATCAAAATATTTTATTTCACATAAACCTACATGGGCACTTATGAAGCGTCGTTTACATGATAGTAACGCCCATCCTCTTGACTTCATCCCTATTTTTTTTACTACCCTTCTCTATCCCACTCCTGGGCAAAGGCACTTCATCCCTTATTTTTGTGCTATGAGAATACCCACAGGAAAAGCTACGATGGTCTCTAGACTAATTACTAAGATAATTAATCTCCAAATTCCAGATAGATCGACAAACCTTCGAGTACACAATGGAGCGGTTGAACGAACACTTTGAGATGGCGGAGACGGCAGACTGCAGTACGTACTGTGAGGGCTGCCTCGCGTGTCTCACGGCCTACTTCATATATATTTGTACGGAGACGCATTACGAGAAGGTTTGTGGTACAATTTTTCATCTATCTTCTATATATATAAAACTAGCATCCGCCTGCGGCTTCGCCCGCGAGGTATGTCGATAAAAACTATCCTACGGCCTTCCCCGGGATGCAATCTATCTCTCTGTCAAATTTTGTCGAAATCCGTTCAGTGGTTTGGGCGTGAAAAGGTAACATACAGACAGACAGACAGACAATGTTACTTTCGAATTTATAATATTAGAATGGATTCAAAGTCCTGACTGACTGATATATCATCGCACTGCCTACAGCATCGCAACTACACACATCAAAAGTGTCTAGGGATCAAGCATTTTTATGCGGATTTCTTGAGATTGAGATGTGGCTTTGTAATAAATTTATGATTTTATAAATTTATATGGATCCTTTTTGGTGCATTTCATAATTTGAATCAGGAACTGTGAATCAAATTCGAGTAAAAGATGAAAATCAGCTGTCAATATTTTCCCTATAAAAAGATACAACGCATTGAAGACATTATTAGTGCTACTGTTTCCCTACTACTGATTAAAACCAACGTTATTATGGAGCGGCGACGTCATTTAAGCAGGGAAGAAATGCTCAGAGCCGTGGGAATGATAGAAGCTGGTTCCCGGCAACGTACTGTGGCTTTAGCTCTGAATACAAGTCAGAGTGTTATCAGTCGACTTTGGACACGTTACCGAAGCACTGGTACCGTGGCTGAGCGCCATGGAGGACGGTATCGCTGCACCACACGGAGACAAGACCGATACATTCAAATCTTAACTCGAAGAGCTCCAACAATAACCGCCATGATGTTAGCCGTGAGGCTTCATCACTCTTCAGGGAACTTAATTAGCGACCAAACAGTCAGAAACCGCTTGCATGAAGTGAACCTTCATTCCCGAAGACCGCTACGGGTACCACCTATAGCAATGCACAATCGTAGGATTCGATATCAATGGGCTCTTGAACACAGAAATTGGGCAGAAGAACAATGGCGTTTCGTGTGCTTTTCTGATGAGTCTCGTTTTGGTATGAGACCGGATACAAGACGTATACGACACTGGAGAACCCCTGGACGCCAACAGCGATTAAAATCCTGCCAGGAAGTCCATCCTTATAGTGGTGGAACCATCATGGTATGGGCGGGTATTTGGATCGGCGGAAGAACTGAGTTGATTTGGATCAGAGGCAACCTCAACGCTCAAATTTATGCTGAGACGATTGTATCAGACGTCATCGTTCCTCTACAAGTGCAAATCGGTCCCTTATTTCAGTTAATGCATGATAATGCACGACCGCACACCGCAAGAGTTGTAAGACAGACTCTCGCCGCAGCTAACATCAATGTCCTGCCCTGGCCTGCTCAGTCGCCAGACTTGAACCCGATTGAGCATGCATGGGATATGCTACAGAGAAGAGCTCTGCCGAATATGGAGGGTATCCAGTCGCAAGAAGACCTTTTTTTGTTGTTGCAACGAACATGGGCGGCCATTCCACAGCGTGATTTGGATGAACTCATTTTGAGTATGCCAAACCGATGTTCTTGTGTTGTTAGTGTTCGCGGTAGAAACACGGATTATTAATTGTTTAAGTTACCCAATAAAATTTTAAAGAAAACTGTTATTTCAGTCTTTTTTTCGAACTTTTGTGTTAGTGGTTCAAATGTCAAAAATCCCTTTATTAGGAAAATGGCAAATTTCTTTATTAATGCAAAGGTGACTTGGTTTATCGTTACTGTGACAAATGAAAACACTTTATTTGATGAATCCTTAAAGAAAATTTTAATTAATATCAATCAGGAGAAAAGTTATTGCAAAAATATATGTTGATCCCTAGACACTTTTGATGTGTGTACTTACAGAAAATAAATCATTTATCATTTATCACTGCCTAAACGGCTGGTCCTAGAGACATAAAATTTGGAGGATGTGTTCTTTGTAAAGAACACATCCTCCAAACCACCACCACCACCAACTAAGGAAGGATTTTTCAAAATTCTTCCCCTAAGAGTGTGAATGGGGGGAGGGTAAATTTCACGCGGAAGAAGTCGCGAGCAGAAGCTAGTTAGATACATATAAGTACTCATAAAAACGAGCGACACGCGGCTACGTCAGAGGCAACTGCAGCCGGCGACGGGTGTCGTGTAATTAGAGCAGCGTACTCAAATACACGAGCGGCACGTTGCCGCCGCCATGCGTCGACCGCTGCCGCCGACACGCGTTGAACGCTGCCGCCGACACGCGTTGACCGCTGTCGCCGACACGCGTCGACCGCTGCCGCCGACACGTGTCGACCGCTGCCGCCGGCTCGCGTTGACCGCAGCCGCCGACGCGTTGACCGCTGCCGCCAACACGCGTCGACCGCTGCCGCCGACACGTGTCGACCGCTGCCGCCGACACGTGTCGACCGCTGCCGCCGGCTCGCGTTGACCGCAGCCGCCGACGCGTTGACCGCTGCCGCCGACACGCGTCGACCGCTGCAGTTGCCTCTGCCGCCGACGCGTGTCGCTTATGTGTATCACTTAGTACTTATTTATGGCCGGTTTAAGGATAAGTTCAGTTAAAATTATTGGCCGATCTTTATCATTAGGGCTCTACTCCCTAATCACGAAATCCGTAGTTACGGCCGAAGTTACGGGCGTTTACTTCACCATATCACTTACGGACATAAGATTAGTTTGGGCCCCGACCTAAGAATGAATGATACTATGATTTGACAGCTGTCCCTACTCCCGACGTGTTTTTGCCCGTCCAGAAAAGTTAATAGCACTCCTAATGTTTTCTTATTAGTTTTCTATGAACGAAACAAATGCACGATATTCTATCGCAAAAATATTGCTGTTGTGGCTAATAGATTTTGTTTCTTAATTGTGGTAGAACACGGCATTCGTAGGGCAATTACTGGAACAAAAACTAGTCATTAGTCATTGTGCATACAATGTGCCTCCATTGTATGAGTTCTATAAATAAAGCATAAATTGCTTAAATCGAACTATGGTTTGTTTAAATTGTATTTGAAATTGATATTTTTTTGGTTTGGCCTCTGCATTGAAATTAAATGAAATATTTTGTTTTTGTAAGTAGATCTTTTGAGAGACTTTTACAAGTCAATTTGGTCAAAATTATAAAACTAGATGGCGCTGACTTTCCTACCTGACTGATCCCTAAGAAGAAATGACGAAACAAACTCTTGAGGTTGTGTTTTTTTTAAGTCCCAACAGTATTAAAGCTCAAATTAGACCGCCGGGGAACGGAATAGAAGCGATTTTTTTTATACAAAGCATTATGAACTTTATGTCAATATTGTAACGCACAAATTAGATACACCCTACTCACAGGTCGCGCATCTTCTGGAGAATTATCGCGCATTCTCGGGAATTCCCGCAGTAACAAGCTCGTATCTAGTTTGTACTTTAGACAATTGACATAAAAGTTAATTTTGCTATTACGAAACCTCGATTCCATTCCGTTCCGCGGCGCACAGTGGAACGAATGTATGGGAGAGGTTGGACATAGACATCTCCGAAAAAAAAGAGTTAAATTATGCCAAACTAATGATGCCATCTTATTCGATTACCTAATGCCTTCAAAACTTGTTCTGATCAATTTCTTCATTACTCTCATATTTCGGGAGAAATTTCAGAAAATGTGATATTTTACTATGAAAATGAGTGTATCGAGCTCTCTCTCTCCTGATTCCGGCCTTGTTTCGAGTAGCGGTCTCTAATATCATAATGCTTATACTGAGAGCTATATTTAATACAAAGACACATGGTGCGCCAAATGTGCACTTTCTGGGATAAAAGGAAATGAAAATTAAAAATTTAAATGTTTTTTCCCCATTTGTATTTACTTTAAACTGCAGACAGACGTATTTAGAGGTCATATATAAATATATTAAATATGTATATTTATATTGTTTTTTAAAATCTTGTGTATTATTTACAAAAGAACAGATGAGAGTATGACTTTTTTCACCTAATATTTTATTTATATATGTTTTACAATAACGATAAAAACACTGTATTTTAGATATAAGTTGATAAGAAAATAATAAATTACCTAGTTTAATTAATAGTACAATAAATAATTAAGATGTAAGCTCTAATTTACTAAGTTACACATTTTAAAACAATATCAACATTTAATTATCATCGTCATCATCATCATCAATTAATTCCAATTCAGAATCGATATCCGCTAAATCATTTATGTTAACAAATTCGATATCACTTTTCTCAGAATCCGTAAGCTCATAAAATTCCTTAAAAGAAGATTTTTTTACAAACTTATTTACTTTTGGACGAATGCTTGTAACAAGTGGATCAGAAGACAGTAAAAGATTGTGCATAATATCTTCATTGCATGAGATACTGCTATGCTTTCGCGAATGCCCCTCTCTGTATTTTCGAAAATCTTTATTTCTAGCCTCAGATGCCTCTTCGGATAGAAAACCAATGGGCACAATTGACAAGTTCTGAACTATGTCTGGCCCATGCATTAAAATTTTATGAAGTGAAGAAGGCATATAATACCATGGGTATAACTCCACGTAAAGCTTAGCAGTATCAAAGCAGAACTCTCGGAATTTAGTTACGTTGATCTTCTCTCCTGATGAAATACACTGCAAGATCACACAGATTTTTCTTAAAAGCATAGCGTCTATTCCGGTCAGTTCAGCAGATTTAGTGTAGTTTTCAAAAAATCTCCTTGCCGAGTTGCCATTGTTGGTAGATCCACTGCCTTGTTTCACAACATCGAGAAGTAAGCCCGTTTCTCTTCTTACAGCCTCTTGAACTCTTTTCTTCCTGTCATCAACTTGCCTTTTTGCTATTTCACCCTTTGCTTGCCATGACTTTATGTCTAATTTGTAAGAAATGTGTAATAAGCATTCCATTGAGCGAATCCAAGCGTGAAGGGAACTTAAGCTATATTTATACATGTCCTCGTTTGCGTGTTTATCTTTGATTAACTCTAAATTATTCATCTCTTTAGGATTAGCCTTGCATATGTCACACACTGAAGCTGCTGTATCGGATATAATGGAATGAATTTTACCATCAATCATTGTCAACAGCAGTTGGTGTTTGACACTAATTCCATCAGTGATGGTGGATGGAGTTAAGGCTTTAATCTCGGCTTCGATTTCAGCCATCTCTCTCTGCACATTTTCTTTGGTTTCCTTTATAAACTTAAACAATATTGGCCGGCAAAATGAAGTGGAAGATGGTCGCTCGTTTTCCCAAATTGTTACACCTTTTGAGACGAGCCGCAGTGGTACAAGACTAATCATAAAATTACTATCAAGATCGATTTGCTCATTTTCACTCGTCCTTTGATGATAAATGCTTTGGCTAGATGATCCGTCAAAACCCCATTTGCTGGTCAAAACGAGCTGTTGATTGGGATCAACAGGGGTTTCTAACGACCTAATAAGTCTTCTTGAGGTTAAATCCATCAAGGCTTGTAATTTGATTTTTGCAGAGCTCTCTGTAACTGTGAGATCTTCTTTGGCCGGATAGCACTTAATTTTTTCTTTAACCAACATGTAGTAACTCGGGTATTTAAGAGCTCCTTCTGGGGTGTTGAAATCCCGAAGAGTGTTGTAGCGCCATTTCGATAAATTTATGGGATATTTCCCGTACCTGAATCGATTTACCTTCCATGAAGGCTTTGATTTTTGGGGCCTCTTCTGGATTCTCCATCAAGTATTTCATTACATCAGCTATATCGCTTTCTCCTGCCTTTCGAAGCGCCCTTTCGGCCGAAAACATAATTTCAGCGCAGCTACTGCTGCATGGAAGAGTATCTTCAGTGCGTCTTCTTTTTTGCCGGTTACTAAGGTCCTCAAAAGATTTACGAGGACTAGAATGTGTACAAGTTGAAGCATCAGATTTAGCAGGAGAAATTATGGGCTCGATGACGTCACTTACATTTTCTGTAGAAGATTCAATATTTTCATTCAGAAATTCCGGCCACTGAATTGCAGCCTGTAGCCAAATCTCATGTTTCTTCCGAAACTTATCTGTGCTTCTTCCAGACTGTGTCCATTTTGCATAAACGCGGTAGCAAAATCGACGACACCAGTCTTTTAAAATTGTTTCAGAACTTTCACATAACTGAACACAACTGTCATCTTTTAAAACACTAAACAAATAGTTATAGTCACGTAAATCTTTATGTGCGCGTGCGCATAAAGCAACGTGAAGATCAAGATTTGTATCAAAATTTGGAAAATACATTGCGAGATTAGCGTGGCCACAACGAGGTGTAAATCAACACTGATTTTAAAGTTACTAATAGTGACCTGTTTATATTTAACCGAGGTACCCTCATTTGTTAAATATTGCAAGGTAATTAGTTTGAAAATGATGCATGCTAAATTAGTGTATTAAGAGCCATTTAGTAATTAAATAATTAGCAATCTTCTTATCAGTAATCATTAGTGCATTAGTTTTATATGTAAACCTTAAGTCCCTAATCACATAATTATTTTAGTAATTTAGCTAATTAGCTTATATCTTCTCCAATTGGCTGCTCAGAAATGTTATTGTAATAAGGTAAACCTTTAGAAAAACGGTTTTAATCAACCAAATAAACAAAAAATAATATTTTTGTGTTATAAAATAAACATCACTCTTTATCACAGAAAGTGCACATTTGGCGCACCATGTGTCTTAGTGTTAAATATAGCTTTTAGTATTAGCATTATGATATT
Source organism: Mesoligia furuncula (assembly GCA_916614155.1). Classification (NCBI taxonomy): domain Eukaryota; kingdom Metazoa; phylum Arthropoda; class Insecta; order Lepidoptera; family Noctuidae; genus Mesoligia; species Mesoligia furuncula. The sequence continues at coordinate 1,611,277 of OU744813.1, read as the reverse complement.
AGAGACCGCTACTTGAAACAAGGCCGGAATCAGGAGAGAGAGAGCTCGATACACTCATTTTCATAGTAAAATATTACATTTTCTCAAATTACTCCCGAAATATGAGAGTTATGAAGAAATTGATCAGAACAAGTTTTGAAGGCATTAGGTAATCGAATAAGATGGCATCATTAGTTTGGCATAATTTAACTCTTTTTTTTTCGGAGATGTCTATGTCCAACCTCTCCCATACATTCGTTCCACTGTGCGGCGGTGTAAATTGAGCCTTAGATTGTGAGTCAAATCCAGGGCCATTCATACGCTTTAGTTGAAAGAAGTCTGCTATTTACAAATAACAACAAGTTTTCAAGATTCTCCTTGTAAAATAGCCACATACAAGTTTTAATTTATAAGATCCTGAAACTTTTCTAACCCTCCAATTTTCTCCTCCACAGCACCTAAGAAAAGTATCAAAATTCATAGCGACGCAAAACGAAAGAGTGTACAACCCTCGCGGTATTCACATCACAGACCCGATCCTCCGGGGCCTTCGGGTCATAGAGCTTACGGTCATCGACGTCCCCAACTGCCAGAGTCCGACTGGGAACTCCAACTCCCAGATGAGGCATACATGACCACCACAGGAAAATAGGGAGTTCTTCATGTAACCAACAAGACTCTTCTTGATGTAAGGATTTGGCTCTTATGTGGTAAAGAATAAGGTTTGTGTTTGTGTTAAGTTTTTGGGGTGCTGTCGAATATTTTGTGCAGTCATTTGTTTTTTAATGGATGATTGTGCAAGATTTTTGAAAGGTGATTGTTTTTTTTTTTTTTGTTTATCAGTAAGTGTCTAGTTTATTTTGGCAACTAATGATATTATAGGTACTTCATCGAGTATTTTTACTGATTGTCAATATATGCAAGTTGACATGATTTTAAGTTATAAACGCGGTACTGTATTGTTATTTGACTGGCTTAAATAAAGTGAAGAAATGTTTGATTATGTAATTTCATGTTTCAAAAGCTGACCAAAGAACGGATATCTTGAAAGTTTGTAATAAGTTTGTCAACGTATCGGAGGAACTCACCTGATGGGAGGCAGTATAGGGAAGTCAATTTGCAATGTTAGAAAGACATGGTACAAGTCTAGATTCGCGCGGGTGATTTTTATCCTGCATTGGATTTCCAACTGTGTATTGAGCTGAGCATTTAGAATCCAATAAACTGCATACCAGAGCATCAAAAAAAAAAACCCCGTTGGATTTTTAACTCTCGGAGCTAAGGCAGTGCGTCGTAAATCCAGTGCTCGATGTGGGTACAGGGGCTACACACGAAACTAAAATCTCTTACTGGAACAGTACGGACACTGTTTGTCCAACAATTTTAATTTAGCTATCTAATTATAAAACAAGCATTTTGTGATAATGATAGCATGAAATTACATAAAAAAACAGTAAAAACATTATCAGATGAAGATAAATATCTGATAATGTCGTATTTCCTTAATGACGCATTCTTTTGGGTTTTTTAAAATACTTTTTTGACAAATCCGTCAGATAAGGTATCAGCCACAATGAGTATTGAAACAAGAATTAAGTAGTTTTTTTTGTATTTTTTTTTGTTAAGTAAGGGGTGAGAAATAGGAGCTAAATTCGTATGTCATCGAGATCGAATTTTTATAAAATTTATATCATAGACTGTCTCTTTCCAATAAAAATTTCCTTCGAGTCATAGTTTATTGTATAAATGTGTAGATAGGACCACCGTGTGGTTTTATAATAATGATCGTAATTTTTATACCTAGCTGAGTTGTTTTAATACTTCCACGGTTTTTGTGGGGGATTAAAAAGTAATGGCAACATTTTCGGCGAGTTTTTGAGTGAAAAATCCACCGTAAAATTTCGCTTGTAAAAAGGCATCCGCAGACGAACGCGACGCGATCCTGGTGTATCAATTTCTATGAAAACTTCATGGAAATGGTTCTACCGGAGTCGCGACACGCCTTTCTGCGGGAGCCTTGATTGAGTAGAAAATGTTGTATACAGGGTAGTTTTAAACCGAGGTTACAAAGCGATTAATTTTTCCCTATTTTTATATCAAACTAGTTTCTGCCCGCGACTGACCTATTTGACCTCCACAACCCAGTTACTGGGTAATGCGATACCCCTTTTTAAGACAGGTTGTCAGACATACGGGCTTCTGACGACCAGTAACGACTGTGAAAGATCTTTTAAACCGAGGTTACAAAGCGATTAATTTTTCCCTATTTTATATCAAACTAGCTTCTGCCCGCGACTGACCTATTTGACCTCCACAACCCAGTTACTAGTAAATACGATACCGCTTGGTAAGACTAGTTGTCAGACATACGGGCTTCTGACGACCCGTAACGACTGTCAAAGATTCACGAATGACAGCCGGGACCAACGGCTTAACGTAGTTTCCGAGGCACGGAGGAACCTCCTGGTATCTAAAGATGGTCACCCATCCATTAACCTGATCGAACGAGCCACCCGGCTGTTATCAGTAGCCACAAGCCTCCTACCATTACTTTTTAATTCCCTTTTCCATTAATAGATCACTCCAAATTAATTAAGTGCAACAAGACTAATAGTGACTCCATTTTGATCTAATGACTGAATTTAAGTTAATTTTCGTTAGCATGACAGAACTCCTTTTGCCAAATTGTTCTTCCAATGTGAATGAAGAATATTGTTGTAGATTATTTTTTATTAATTTAATATGAATGTATTTAAGGCTCGGCGGCTTATTAATCTAGGTTAGGAAATGTACTAGCATTTATGATTTTAGGTTCTTGCTGTTTATAATTCTTCTTCTTCTTCTGCCTCGCCTTTTCCCAACTATGTTGGGGTCGGCTTCCAGTCTAACCGGATTCAGCTGAATACCAGTATTTTACATGGAGCGACTGTTTATAATTATTGCAAAAAATAATGACCCTTCTGACGCAGTCGGATAAAAACATCTGTGTAAACGGAGGTGAAGTTCGCTGTCAAAAGTGACAATCCATTATCCTGCATTCAGCATCTAGTGGAATGACAGCTTTCTTCCACCTAAGTTTACACGATGAAATGTTAACAAAATAAACCAGCTGTTCTGTGGTTGATTTTAACCGTGTTGTCTGCTATAAAACGCTGTATGTTTATGTATTAACCCTTTGCTTATGGATCCACGCGCGACACAATGGCTTTTTAATTGTTTCTATAATTACAGCATTCAACCGGTTCACAGATAACAATCTATAACACTGTTTTATAAAAACTGTTGAAAAAAGCCTCTGCATCACCCAAAGGTTGACTGGTAGAAATTGCCTGTGGCATTAAGTTCGCCTCTGTACACTATTAAATAAATAATAAATAAACTGTCACTGAAAAGAAAAAAGAAAAATATATTGTACAAAATTTGTATACGAAAATCCGCAGCAAGATAACTCGAGCCGATAACTAAAATAGGTGAAATGATAGGCGATATAACATACTGTGACAGCGATTAATATGTATCTGAAATATCGTGCCTTTCTCATTTTATCTATGAACATAACAATGCTAGTACATTTAGGGCGAATTTCACCAATGACAGCTGTCAGTGTCAAATATTGCACCACAATGATGACACTGACAGCTCTTGAACGTGGTTTAGTTGTGCTGATCGCGTTGTTTCATTGGTGAAATTTACTCTTAGTCTTAGTTCATGTGGGTGCGATGTTATTCAATAATAGTATGGATGAATAGTTTTTTATTATTATTATATTTAATGACTACTTTCTAGTAAGTACAGTAATTCATTCCATGTAAGTTATGTGCAGTTAATAATGTTTATGAAAAACGTGTTTTCTATATCTTATTCATTATTTAGTATGTTGTTCTAATATTTTACCTATTAAAAATTTGGTATGAAAGACTTCAACGGTTTTAGATTATTTTATTAGAATAACAAAATATTTTCTATGAGTGAACAATTTGTTTACATAGTAATTTAAAGTAACTATAGGCCAATACTTCCTCAAAACCATTTGAACCTTAAACCACATGAACTAAGACTCAAATTTGAGATTCAGTTGTAGGGGCCATAATAACCGAAAATATTGTGAATAATTGAATTATACGCCATCTTTGTAAAATATATGACCTAATATGGCCCCCTATTATTCGTTGTATCTTCATTATTAGTACTAATTATAAAGCTATTCACTAATTTAATTGTATTATGTGTAAATTAAATTTTAATACTATTTATGATTGGCGATAAGTTTTTTATAGCGAAAATTAGACTTAGCCCAGGTTTGCACGGGTGATTTTTTTATAACGCACTGGATTTTAAACTCTCTGTAGTGAGCCGAGCTTTGAGAATCCAACAGCACATCCCAGCGTGGCAAAAAAAACACTGTTGTATTTTCAGCTCTCGGTGCACAGCAGTAGATTGAAAATCCAGTGCGCTAAAAAAAGTCGGCCATAATTACCTGGGCTTATTCTTAAATGTATCGATGTTGTACATAATATAAACTACGCTCTAAAGGGCGTTCTAATGCATCTCAAAGTATGAAATATTATTTTGTTGGTATCAGAGAATATGGTTAGATGTTTGCGTGTTCACTCGATCGCTTTGATTTATGACCCACTTAAATGTAAGTGTACTATAGGTACACTTCTGCCTAGCGCTCCGGGGATGTACCCTTTGTACGCTGGAACGTGGATCCACGCGAGACAAAATGGCTTTTTAATTGTTTCTGTAATCACGGCATTCTACGGGTTAAGACCGTGATGTTATATTGTAATATGGAAAAAATTAAACAAGACCATGTTTATTGCAAGATCTTGGCTCTCCCTTCGCTTTGCTTACTTAGGTACAGATTGCCAGCACATCAAGTTACTACAATCTGTCAAATTTCTATAATAGATTTTCAACTTTATTGCTAAAGCATAAGGTTCAAAGTTAATTGGGAAAATTTGACAGTTTCGGGTAGCTTGATGTGCTGGCGTCTGTACTTGTTTGCCAAAGCGAGTGATATCAATAAACATAATTACCCTATAATGTTCCCACTGCTGGGACACAGGCGAGGAGGCCTGTGTCTGTGAGAGGGAGTGGGCCATAATCAACCACGCGGGCCCAGTACGGGTTGGTGGATGTCACATGTCTTCAATATTTTCAATATGGCTTGAGACAAAATTTTATCGGGTGGGTCAAACTTCAAAATGGTCGTGTATACTTTTTTGTAATAATTAAATCGATTGTGTAATTTTTTTATAGAAAATTGTGACTGTGTCCGCCTTTACTCTTGAATTGGTAATAGTTTTATCAAATTAAGTGTGCAGTGTTTAATATAAGGTACACAATATAACCGAACTCACTTTTTGTACTTTTCGTGTGGTGCACCTACACTGAACATCGTGTCTTGTCGTTTAACTGAATAGTATAGTTGACCTTTTAATTACGTTACCACTTTTGACAACACACCCACTAAAATGAAACTAAGGCACCTGTCGTTGTTGGCGAGCAACGAGCAGTGAATACACCACGGCGTAGAGTGATTACTCGCTGGTATGCGTATCTACCGCGTGAGTCTTTCAGCGAGTGTTCTACCCTCCAAGCAAGCGTCGCTGCTCTCTTTGATAGCACATGTCGCTGCGACAAGTGAGTTCTCGGCGGCGTTACAAACAGTCAGTGATCTACTGTTAAGTATATTTTCACTTTCACATCTTTCTATAAGAGTGAAGGGAGACATGCACCTGTGTCTGCGTCTACACTTGTGCACGCCAAAGGCTGGTCTCCACTGAGATTGGTCGCTATTGCCGATTTTGATTTGGACGACAATTACTATTGTTACTTTCACGGGACCTACAATCTTTTGTACGTTTTGTGAGCGAGTTAGTCGCTTTCTCGTCGACGGTGGGCGGTGGGTGCCTTAGGTTGGAACTATAAAATATCAAACTGGCACATGACAAAAAGACCGGCCGGTCGATTCTGTTAGAATCTCACCGTGAGAAGTTAGGTGAAGTGAGCTGTCGTTCCATCTGATGCTAGGGATTGACACTAATGTCAGCTCACTTTACCCGAGTTATCACGGTGAGATTTTTACAGAATAGCACTACTTGTTATTTTATTATGTGCGAGTAATGTTGCCTCTAGGGTGATAAAGCAATTACGAGGTCAACTATACAAAGCTCATGCTTTGTGTAGGTTCTATGCTTGATTACCTCACGAATGTTTTCCTTCAAGATTGTTGTAAAGCCTTTCAAGATTGCATGAATATTAATTATTCACGTTTTTAAATGCACACAACTTAAACAACGTGTGGTTAAACTAAGATCAGTAGGAATAATAAATAGCGGTTGGAAGAGACATCAGACTGTTTTGCGAACAAATGTATGGCAACGATTAGGTCTTGGTTTGATAGCTACATGGGCCAGTGAGATAATTGCATAACATACTAATAGTAGCATTGGGTTTCATTTTGACAACATTCATTGCGTTATTTACATTGTTGAGCAGAAAAATTTTTAGAACATTAAAGCAATATTCAGAATATGATTGATCGTGTGTTTCGCAATTAGGGTGCAGTTTTCTCGAATGAAAAGTTTCTATTCCAAAGTTTATGTGACAATTTGTCAAGCTGTAAGCTGCTGCGATTGGTCGATTTGCTCTTGAGTCTTGACTCTCAGTCTAGGTCAGAGGTGACAGAGACAAAGTCGACGATGGAGTGAGCTTACCCAGAAGAAGCCTGTTCACTCTTACTTTGAAGAGATTCGGGTTGTATGCGCTCGGAATCAGACGCAGGTAAAGAGTTCCACTCTTGCTGTGCGCATTATAAAAGACATTTGAAAACACTTAGTGCGAATTGGTGGAATAGCAGCTAGGTAGGGATGGTAACTTGCAGTGGGTCTGGATGATCGAAGGTAGAAGGGCAAATCGCAACTGTTTGCGTGCACTTGACAAACTGCCACGTTAATTTTGCGATAAGTATCGTTTGAGAAACTGGCCGATTCTATTTATAATCTTACTAACATAATATTTTGTATTTAAATTAATTTTGTGACTAATGATGAGGCCGTGCTGTTGGTAGGCGGATTCTTTAAAAAATGTTCCTCTTCTAGTAACGTCAAAACGTTATAATATTTATTACGCAGTCGCAAAGTTAATGTGAACATTGTAATCGTTTTAAAATATTATAGGTTTAAAATGAAACCAATAGTGTCAGAATGGTCTATCATTGATTTCACAATTCTTGATTTTGACTAGTTTGGTAATCTGCTAATATAATGGCGTCATTATGACTTTCCAATGGTCAACCACTGACACTCCATTTAAAGGAATGGCATAGAATGGTAATCTCGTACATAGTGACAAATGAATGACTGACTTAGGCGTTAATCTGCTAAAATTGTGACAGTTCCTTTGATCAGTGACCTGCCATTAAAACGTAATGAGAGGTTTTTCTTTTCAGTATTAAAAAAAAAACATAGTTTCCAAGAACCCTGAAGATGGCGTTGAACTGACTACGTTACTAGGTGCCAAAGTCAAAACGCTTGGAAAAAAAACATTGCATACGCTCGTTGAGTGACAGTTTCGTTTGCTTTCCTTTTACGATCTCAAAATTACATCCAAGTGAATTAATAAAAAAATTATGTGACTTCCGTTTCTTGCAGTAACTTACCAAGTTCAGCGCCATCTATCCAGCGACTAGGGAAGCGTTAAAAAAAAAGAAAAAGAAAATCCTTCATTGTGCAGTCATTGCTTTTAATTCATTACGAGCATCGTATATGTTCTGTACCAATGATCGACCATTATGAATTTAGCAGATTACGAACTTTCAGCAAAATGACAATGGGATCGTGTTGGAATGAGGAATTTATAAAAATAGCAGACTTGGGCCCCAGAGCTACAGCCCGATGCAAACATGGTGGCTCGGAACTTAAGGCGAGTCGCTGCTCAGCAACAAATTCACCTGTCAGCGGATAGGGGGGTGCACACAGATATAGATATACCTAGATAACGCAAGAGTAACTACTTCGCGTGCCAAAAATTGCACCCACTTATGATTACAAATCGTAAGCCGCCCCTTTCGCGCTCAGTCCTTTGTACTGCTGGCTGGGTAAGTGTGAGCGAGAGCGCGAGCTTGTGACGTCATAGTAGGTAAAATATGGCACGCTTGGTTTTCATACAGTTCGTGATACTTGCGTTATCTAGGTGTATCTATATCTGTGCGGGTGCAGTACTGCGCTGCAAAGTTTGACGCGTACTTATAATAATAATTTTGTATTGTGACAATGTTGTATGCTAATTAAAACGCTACGAGAATGAAACTTATGTAGATTAAATTACAGCTTAAACCGTTACGTAAATAACAAATCATACCAATCTATTTATTTTAAAAAGGTTATTGTAAGTTCTGAAATGCAAATTATAATTTAAAAAATCGTATCTTTAACCACCGACAAAAACAGAGGGGTGTTATAAGTTTGTTAGTATCACATTTTGATTACTTACCTATTATTTTGGTCACAACCTATGCTGCCGTCATAAAGAAAAAGGGCACAACTAACATTTTTTTCCAAAATTAAGTTAAGTATATACATATTTGGAATCAGAAAAAAAGCCCCAGAAAAAAATGTTAGTTGTGCCCTTTTTCTTTATGGCGGCAGTATGAAGGGCTCATGTTTAAGCTGTATTGTTAATTACAAAACAAATTAAAAAAAAAAAAACTAGAATATTATATGATTCGAATTTGACAAGCTATGTAAACGAGCCCTAACGATATGACTTGTATAGTTCAGCATTTATTTCATATTTATTATTACTTCTTAGGATATGATTCACAATTATTTATAATTAAAATATAGAAACATTCTGTATTTCTCTTTTCTATTTAATAATGCCTGTGAGATTGGTTTTTAATTTGTTAGTAAATTTTCAGACGATGTTATGTAAATACAAGGCTATAAAAATTATGTTCAATATGGCCGACAATTTATGGCTGGTCTGAACATCGGCTCTCCGAACTTTCGTACGTGTGCTCTCACTCGCCTCCTGTCTGTCACTATTTGTACGCCACAGTGTTTCTCAATGACATAAAGCTCGGAATACACATACCTGCACAAAAGTATGCAAGTAGGTTGCATGCCATTATGGTATTCACCAATCAGAAGTTGTTAATGCTGGGGATACACATGCTCGTAGCTTCCACACTAGCATACCAGCTCCTTGCACGTGCCAGCGACCGTCATGTGTATACGCTAACTGGCATAAAAGTAGCTAGTACAACATTTGATTTACTTGCATGCCCGTTGAGGGAGGGGTCGCGGGGGGTTGTCAAAACATACTTTTGTAATACTGGCATGCAAGGGCACAACTTGCATGCCAGTATTACTTGCAAATGTATCCGCAGTGTGCCAGTTACTCGTACATGCCAGTAACTTTCATGCCAGCTACTTTTCCGATTTACTAGCATGTGTATCCCCCGCCTTAAGGTACGGCATGCAAGCTACTTGCATACCTTTGTGCAAGTTACAGGCAGGTGCATTCCGGGCTTAAATGTAAAGCTGAACTAAATAATTTTAAGTGATACGTTTTGAGTTCAAAGATGGAGAAACGGCATTTGCAGTTTCTCCATCTTTGAACTCAAAACGTTATCCATGAACCACTGAACATATTCTACACATTTGTGTAGAATATGTTCAGTGGTTCTAATGTATAGCACAACAGGAGCTTGCATGAACAGAACTAGCTTTATTAGAAGTTTTTTTTACTCTATTCTGTTCCTAAAACATGTTATTGAGCAGCCTTCTGCGCAAAGTTCGGACCGGCCATATTTTACACAGTTAAGGGGGAAGCGCTAAGGTAGCCCGCGAAATTCAAATTTTCTTCTTTTCTTAGAGATTTGTGTTGATGACTTTAATGGTTATAATTCTGTAAATACATATTTTAATTAACGTACAACTTAATACTGACCGGAAAATTGCAAAAAAACGTAAAAAAAAAATTAATTTCGCGGGCTGCCCTGCTGCGCTTTCGCCTTAGCCACCAGCCTCTAAAATTCCAGTCGTTATAAAATCTGGATCAAGACCAGCCAGCTGGATTTTATCGATTCAAGCCATCCGGTATCTTCCAGCTTTCAATACAATAGTAGTTAATTGCAATTGGTCATGCAGTATAATTTGTATACAAAGTGGTGACGACAATACGACAATAAATGAAAACACTGGCAATTCTAATGCGTAGGAGTATTTTGAAACTATCAAATAAATCCCAACATCGAAAAATAATGTGTTTTTTTTTCAATCAAACTAAACAGTAGTTATGGGCTGACGGATTTTGCCGTTCAGGGGGCCTAAAAAGGCCACTTTGGCAGAATCATAAAAGGATAACATTATGAATTATAATATGGCGAAGACAGTCCGTGTTTTTCTTTTTTTCGCTGCACTACGTAGTTATAATCAAAGAGATTGCGATTGTATTGATTGGTATTTTAGCACAGACAAAAAAAAAATAACTGAAAAATCCTTCACCAATGGGATTTGATACGATTAACTTAACAGTTAACTGTCCATTATGAATCATCATGTTATCCTTTTATGATTCTGCCAAAGTGGTTTTTGTAGGCCATTAGCTGACTGGCTGTTACATAGTGACTAAACTATTGAATGTATAAGTACCTACGCAGTTTAATTTATTATAGTTTTGTCGTCTCCCCCTTGTATAGTGAACTTTTATTATTTTTTGTCAAAATATAAATTTGTTGTCAAAAAATATTCTTACTTACATAAGTAATGTAAAAATGTCATCTATATAATTTATTATCTAGGCGCAGTTCTTTTCACCTAGATGTGTATAAATATAAATAATTATAGACTGTACGTAATCTATCCTCTAATTTCACCATTCATCTAGTGTTCAATGGAAGCATTTTTATACGAGAAAAATGATTTGTTACTATTACTACCATCTACAGGACTTTTAGCTTTGTAGTATGGAACACAGTGTAGAATTGAATGTGTATTATTTTATTATTTGGCTACTGTTGCCCATCTATCAATTAGCCCATATTAGCCCACTGGTAGATGTAAGACAGGACCGGTCGATGTGGCAACACTTGGCGTATCTCCTGCGGTGGACGTCTTTCGGCTCAAATGATGATGAGATATAAGATCCCAAAGTTTAGCCGCAGTTATTCTTTTCCTCAACATCTAATTTATCGTAAGCTGATTTGTTGAAATCATGGGTCCAACGGCTATTTTTCAAATATTGATTCCAACTACCGCCATTTCTTAAACGGAAAGTTCTGTAGATGTAGTAAATATTCTAGCGAAAGAATATATACAGTAGTAGGTACTTATAGAATATAATATCAAAAATGTTATCACATAATTTTGCATGTAACTAGGTATAATGTATAAAATGCACAGACAACAAATGATATTAGATTATAAATGTTGCAAACAAAAAAAAAACTAAGTTGAAAATCCTACGAATGTGTTAGAATTAAGATAGAGAATATATTGTAAAATTTACTATGACTATTATTAAATAATTGGAATTATGTATGTGAATATTTCTTTTTACTTATAATAAAATTATTATAAAAAAATATAATTTATTAATCTTGAACCCCCCTAACAATAACAATACATTGCTTCAATATATTGCCATCGTTGCAGTGGTTAGGCCAAGCGCGCACCACGATTAGACTTTTTGCGACACGATTTTAGAATCGCGCTGTAAAATATCGCAGATAATAAAGTGCACGCACTGCGATAAAAACATCGTTGGTCATTTCTCAGTCTCACCATGGATTCGCTACAAGTTGCTTGTCTCCATTTACTACTTCGGAGGGAAAGAAGAAAAAACAAAACAAATCGTCAATACTGGACTCATCCTTTTACAGCGGATAGATTTATTAAGACTTTCTTTCATTAGTACTATTCTATGGCTATTATAGAATGAATATTCCAGATTACCTACTGAGAATGTTCCACGTCTAGCCTCGTTACGTATTGTAGCGCGCCGGCCGGCCCGAGTGCGCGAATTTTCTGTCGCAGTGCGCGCGGGACCATACAATTCTATACGCTGCAGTTTACTTTCGCGATAATCGCGTCGCGAGCAAACGCAGCAAAATGTGACAAATCACAATTTTAAAATCGCTGCGATTTATTACTCGAATGTGCGCGCACTACCGTACTAACTCATACATACGTTGCAATCCTGCGAGAAAATTATCGCACGATAAAAAATCGTGGTGCGCGCCAGGCGTTACGGCCCCGACTTACGATTTGTAGTTCGTGGGTTCGAATCCAGGCAGGCGCTTTATTTTGTGTATGTTATTTCATCACCTCTCCAAACGGTGAAGGAGAACACCGTGAGGAAACCGGCATAAGTATCCTAGAACTACTTATAGAAATATCGAAGACTAGTGACATCCACCAACCCGCACTGGGCCTGCGTGGTGGATTACGGTCCACTCCCTCTCACAGAGAGGGGCCCTGTGTCCCAGCTGTGGGAAGTGGGAACACTTGGCTTATTATTGACATCGTTTGCCGAAAAAAAATACTTTTTAGTCCTAAAATATTTGAAAGTCCGTACACACCCAACTCGTGTCGGATTCCCAAGTTTAATAACACGTTTATAAGGTTGTAATTTTGTTGTTAACTAATGCCTTCTCGCGTAGGTTTATACCTACTACTACGAACCTCTATTATACCATAGGTACCTACAGTCAGCAACAAAAGTCGATTAACACTTCAGTTTTTTTAATCTCAGTTATTGAGCAAAATATTTGTTCAAAATTGCATTGTATGTACTTCTGCTGCAATTTTGAACAAATATTTTGCTCATTAACTGATGAGATTAAAAAAACTGAAGTGTTAATCGACTTTTGTTGCTGACCGTACCATAACACTATAATGGCCTTTCGTTGGTAGGTACCTATTGTCCGTCGATTCGTTGAGCTTCTGAAGTTCTCAGTTGAAATACACGATTACTGACAAATGCGTGCACTAACTGGACAGGTCCACTCAAATATGTGTGGTTCTCTCCTTAAAATACCATCTCAGACACTTTGCATGGTCCTCATAATATAACCTGACCAAGATAATGTCTGGACTTTAAAAAAGCGACTGACCTCACCTCTGAGTTTGTTTCGTCCTTTCTTCTCAGAGTATCTACCTAGTCGGTTAGGAAACACGGAACTCATCTAACTTTAAAACTATGAAGAAATGAGGAACAGGGTGTAAAGCTCCTCATCCTCCATAGAAAAGGAAAGATATTTTTTTTTTGGTGGGAAAACATCAAATGAGGGGGTCATTTGATGTTTTCCCACCAAAAAAAAATATCTTTCCTTTTCTATGACGCATCAAATGACTCCTCCCGCTCTGGGCGGAGCGGAAGGGAGTGTTAGACTCTTACTGACTAAAACCTACCTATATTCCTTCCTTAGCCCTTTATGTTCCGGGCCAGCGGTAACCTTTTCGGACAATCCCGCTGAAAAGGAAGAATCTTCCGACCACACGGGTGTCGTGTTTGGTGGGCTACTGCCCGACGATTGATCTCGGGACGTACCTATATATGCTAGTCGCGCTGTAAACTCTGCTTGCGCGATGCACGATTTTGCGTGACGTCAGTGTGATACGTAGTTCGCATGTGGCGATGTAGATGCCGCCACAAAACATAATTTAATTTGAACGTTTATAAGTGTATATTTGAATCAATTTACAGAATTTAATATCATTTATTTACCCAAATAAGTAGATAATCTCAAAACCCTTAGTACAGAAACATTTCAAAGAACGGAAAAGCTGAAGTAATTACATGGGTCGTAAACAAAAACAATTGAGCCTTTACGACATTCGGGAATGCGATCTGACGCGTTATTCTCGGAGGGGCCGTAAACATTCGGTTTATGTACCTAATTACATGGGTTTATTACTTGGTAGGCTGGCGGAGTCGCGAACGCGGGTTTTGGGGTAAAGTTAGGATTCGTAGGCATGAACTATCTCTATTATTCAGTAAATTAAAGTACAGGTACCTACACAATAACTTATGGTTGGACAAGGCTGTGCAAGACAAAGTTAAACACAAACTTTTGCGTGGACATTCCGGAAAAAGCCTTTGAAACAATGTCTGCCTAACCGAGTCATAACAGCATGGAATACTTAGGCTCCCGGATAATATTGTAAATTACCTACACTGACGAACTTCTGCAAGAACCGACTGGACTGATTAAATATCACCAAGCTATTTGAAACACGGTATCTATATATATAGCTGCTAGTTAGTGTCTTACCAACAAATTGCTTATTAAACTCACATTTCGAGTACCTAGGTACCTAAAAGTTTAGAAATTTCGGCTGAATTTTGAAGACGTGCAAAAAAACAAAATCTTTCAGTTTGTTCTCTCTTTTACGGTTCCTAACCTCAACTGGGCGTCTTAAAACAGCATTCTTATCATGAGTTCAGTATTAGGTGAATGGACAGTTCCTACTTAGGTACCTATATGTACTTATAGCTAGTTTTTATTGGGAACTAATTTTTTGAGCTGTTATTTAAATATTCGAGATGTTATTATGATCAGTTGAAAAACATATTGAGCAGTTATTTAATTTAATGGCGGTTGATTAATTATTGCGACAGTAAAACATGGACAGTAATAAAAGATCAATTAGACTGTTATTTTATCATACAATGTCAATTCTAAAAATAATTGAGCAGTCCAATAACTAAATGAGCGGTAAAAATGATGGAATGGGCGGTTCGCTAAATAGTTCGGCAGATCATAGCGGATGCAAGAGCGAGCGAAGCGAGCTCGGGACTTGGGGCACCCCGACTCGGACAGGTTAGGTTCGAAGGGGATGACGGGGGCTCGAGTGAGCGAGCAAAGCGAGCGAACGTGCCCCCGTCATCCCCTTCGTGTTAGGTTCCTTTAAACCCTGTAGACAGAAATAGGGGCCCCGCGAAGCGGGGCTCCGTCGACTACACACCCAAAACTACTTTACCACCTCATTGTTTATAGAATTGCTTAGAATGAGATTTATTACCGACAAATTCCGATTTATTACTGCCCACACGTAACCGCTCGTTCAATAATTTTTACCGCCCATTTAATTATTTTCCCACTCAATTATATATTCACTGATCCATTTCATTATTTTTTATTACTCATTTTTGTTTACTTTACTGCTTAGTTTTAACTGCTGAACAAGTTATTAAACGTGCCATTTATAATTTTTAACTTACCAAAACCGCTATTTACAACTGCCTCTTTAAATCAGTGCCGTTTTTATTTCCATATTTTCCATGTGCTTAGAATTAATTGGTTTATTGGTGCTTAGAATTAATAGGATTATACCTACAAACAGCCGCCTGTCGTACGGGGTTAGCGTAACACGCACAACACCATTTCATTTTGACAGTTTTCAGTAACAGTAACAACATCGTTATTTATTTACGTTGTTGATAATAAAAAAAAAATTAACTTATGGAGCAGGATTAGCAATATCCTTTAATATGATTCAGATTCTGATTGATAGTGTGTTACACAGTGAGGGTGCCGGTCTGAATGCGCTGTCACCAGATTCTCACATCGTTGCTGCTCTTCATGCAGTCGGCTTTTGTAGGTAGGTAATCTAAGTATGTACATAGGTACCTATAACCGCTAATCAGAACTCTGCTTTGGGTAACGCGCTGTTAACGTTTGTGACCGTATTTGTGCTTCATGTGCTTTCTTCATCATTAGGTATCAAGTTGGAGCTAGAAGAGGCTCCGCCTGTCAAAAGTAAGCCGAGAGATTTCTGATGAGTGCATGTGCACTTGGCTTGCTATTAGTATTATTTGGTGTGAACATGGCGCTTAAGGCTACGCCGACCGCCTAGTGGCGCCCTCATTGTTTGTTTGTTTATTTATTTTATTTTAGAATGAAAATGCAGAAAATATTTAAGCACGTTAAGTTGTGCTCCACAAGATCGTACGTTAATATTATTATGAACGGTAGTTTTTCATTGTAATTATAATATTATTATTGCTTATTTTCTGCATTTTCATTCTAAAATAAAAGAAATAACCAAACAAACGATGAGGCCGCCACTGCACGTTCGGCGTTTGGTCGGCGCCCTCTTAAATTACATTAAAAGTTGGGGGAGCATTAGGCCGCTCGCCCACGTCCGATAATCGGTGACCGATTTTTTGTAGGAGAAAAATAGAACACACTGATAGCAATAGTGCAACGCACACGTCCTACAATAAAGACGTATAATTTATCAAAATCCGTTCATTCGTTTAGAAGTTACGAGGGAACAAAGAAACGGACATACATACATACATACATACATAGGGTCAGATGTCTAACAATGAAACAGTGGTACACAATAAAACACTGTAATATTTCTAAAATGCTGCGTTGCCAGATCGTGCATTATATCGCGTAAGGACACTCTCGAGAACCCCCCGCCCCACCCCAGTTTGGATTGGCGCCACGTGGGAGAAGACGTGTCTGTGGAGCATTTAAGTTTTTTTGACAAAAATGTAAGTATTTTTGTCATTCTCTAAAGATTTTTCATTAAATTATGGTTGAAAAATTCATATTTTTCATGATTACCTAGCATTAAACATATTTCGTAGATTATGTGAAATAGATCATTATGTTAAAAGTGTTACAATTTAATGTTTTTTTTTGAGGTTAGTAAAATAAACCCTATTGAGTCAACAATGAAACAGTTGCACAATGGACACGATGAAACACTGTTTGAAGAAAAGAAAAGAAGAAAACACTTGAAGAGTTTGTGATTTTATATTTTTTTGAGATGAATGTAATAAAACCTGTTTTGATTGAACTCGAGCATTTTTTATCATTCACCTATTCCATAAATTTCACAAAATATGAGACAAACACTTCATTATTATGTCTCATTGTTGAATTTGTGGTGTTTCATTGTGTACACCACTGTGGACACAATGAAACATTTCCAATTTTTTCGTTTATATTTTTTTGCTGATTGATTACACATTAATTTAAAAAAAAACATAAATTACATCTGATACCTACCCAATAAAATTGCCTATATACCTTCAAAAAATTAGACTTCTATCTGTAAAAACAAAAGGTGTACGAGACATTGAATTTTTAGTGTTTCATTGTTGAACACACTATTAATTATTATGTTTCATTGTTGAATTTGTGGTGTTTCACTGTATACACCACTGTGGACACAATGAAACATTTCCCATTTTTTTGTTTTCATTTTTTAGCTGATTGATTACACATCAATTTAAAAAACCATAAATGACATCCTATACCCAATAAAATTGCCTATATACCTGTAAAAAATTAGACTTCTATCTGTAAAAACAAAAGGTGTATGAGACTTTGAATTTTTAGTGTTTCATTGTTGAACACATGACCCTACATACATACATACAGGTCAAACACATAACCCTCCTTTTGGGCTTCGCCGCAGTCGGGTAAAAAGTAGGTCAGAAATAATGTAGTTAACTAAATCGGCCCGATTATCGGTGCTACAAAAAGTCTGACGTGGGCGGCCAGCCTTATTGGTAAACATTTGTGAAATTGTAGGTAGGTATATTATTTAGTATCTACTAGATAGCGGCGTTACAGACAGTCTGTTCACATTCATTTTACCTCAGACAGCAGTAGTAACCTAACAGCAACCTTATTGTGATGAGAATAAAGATTACAATGAATTTGACAGATTTGTCAATGGCAGCAACGTTAACAGAATTAAAATAAAGATCACTGTGATTTGGACAATGATGCAAAATCAGAGGGAATATCTATACTTAATTAAGGACTGTACCTAATTTGAAATGGGTCAATTTGCGAACTGGACCATTTGCTAATTGGACAGATTGCGAATTGCACGTTGTAAGAATTGGACATTTTGAGCGCACTGGACATTTTGCAAATTGGTCATACCTAATGCGCCCAAAGGGCTATATTTATCTATCTGTGAACGACGTAGTTGCGATTTTTATGTCAAAAGATCCTTACCTATAGTTAAAACTTTTAGATAGTGGTCGCAAGCGCTACGCATAGGTGCCAAAAAAAAGACCAACGAGGCAGTCAGAAATTAAAGCATAAACTATGCAAAAAAACCGCAAAAGTTTGCAATTTAAAATACATAAGGTACCTACATAGGTAAATTCTTTATCGGTACGTAAAGAAGGTCTTTAATAAGTACTAGCTGTGCCCGCGACTTCGTCCGCGTGGAATAGTGACTTTTCGGGCAGCATATTTTGAATTACATATACCGTCTACAGACCGGGCATTTGCTGTCCGAACCCTCTGAGAACTCAGGCGAATTTCAGTGAAAGTCTCAGACTCTAGTGCTTGAGCTTCACGATCGGCAGTGAGACGTATTTCTCGTTCTTCCTGTGTTTCCTGAGACCGAACATTTGCTGTCCGAACCCTCTGAGAACTCAGACGAATTTCCCTATCAGTGAAAGTCTCAGACTCACGCGATAGTGTATGAGCTTCACGATCGGCAGTGAGACGTATTTCCCGTTCGTTCGTTCAGCCTTTTGCCTCACGACCTTCCTCAGATTCCTGTGATCGAACTAATCTCATCCTTTTAGCATTTCTGCTACATTGGGAGAGGTTGGATCTTCTTCGAGGCATTCTTACAATAAAATAGTACTTACTACTTAACACACAGTTATTTAGTAAACACGTACTATCGTAAACAATTAAATTATAAATACTTACAGATTATTATACAGTCTAAAATTATCACAGTTTAAGTAAATAAGTGTTAAGACGTGTAAACCAAACGTCATTATCATCATCATTTCAGCCGTTAGACGTCCACTGCTGGACATAGGCCTCCCCCAATTTGGGGGGGTTTGCCATAATCGCCACGCTTGGCAGGCGGGTTGGCGATCGCAGTATGGTATGGTGGTGGAATGCATAGAGAACGCTGCTGCCCATTCTCCGGTGAGACCCTTAGTCGCCTTTTACGACACCCACGGGAAGTAAGGGAAGGTGCTATTCTTCTACACAGACAAACGTACTAACTTTATAAAACAAAAGAATTGCTAGAAAAAATAATTACTAACCTAAGCTAATGAACTTATACTTAATAAAGAAAATCAAGAAAAGAAATGCCTAACCTATACCAAATACTTATAATATTTATATACAAACCCTAAATACAAATTAAGATAAGTATACCGAAAATCAGGGAAAGAAATGCCTAACCAATAATAAATGCTTACAATATTTATTTACAAAACCCTAAATAAAAATTAAGATAAGTAAATACCCAATAATCAAGGAAAGAACCGCCTAACCTATACCAAATACTTACAAAATTTTAAAGAAAATTAAGAAAAAGAACCTAACCTACAAACCCTAAAATATAAATAAATGAAATGTGCAAACAATCAGTATTCAAGTGAATCGCAATAATCGAATCCAACTATTCGCCTATACTCTCCAAGATACGTGCGTTCGCTACGAATAACTGAATCCTTATGGCAGCGGCGCGTTTTCTTTTGAAATGGTCATCTCGCAGTTCAACCTGAGGGGTTGTCGACTGCTTAACCTGGCTTTCCTGTGGATGCCTCAATAAATTAAGGCCTCCAGCCAGGGCATAATACACAACTTAACTACACAATATAAACTTAAAAACTAAGCGACTACACGCTAAGGGCACCCCCTGTGGGGTACGGACCTCGGCTTAGGGCGTCGCTGGGAGAGGGCAGCAAGGGACAGGCTGGATCGGAATTATGGCAGCGGCGCGGCTCTCAGCGCGCTTTATACAAGGTGTAACGGAAAGGGGGTATCAACCCTGAAGGAGGTGAATGTGCTCATGAAACTGAACAAATTTCCCCAAAGAACATAGGTCGAAATATGAAAAAAAATTTGGACCTCCCATAGTAATAGTAAATCATTGATGTGCTATTACTATGGGAGATCCAAATTTTTTTTTTCATCTTCATTCGCCTCCTTCAGGGTTGATACCCCCTTTCCGTTACACCTTGTATAGATAGCCACGGACGCGCAGGCGCGAGGCGTTTACGTACTCTGATAGAATACCTTAACAAATGTTCGCCGTGATTCTTTAAATTGACATAACTTTTTTATTTATCAACCGATTGACATGAAATAAACACTAAAGGTTAAGTGAAGCTTACTACAATATATTAGTGAAAACCGCATCTAAATCGAATAAGCCGTTTCTGATATTAGCGTGCACAAACACAGCAGACAAACAGACAAACAGATAAACAGACAAACAGATAAACAGACAAAAAAAAATTTAATTACATTTTCGGGTTCGGCATCGATATAATAACAACCCCTGCTACTTTTTTTTAATATATTTCCATTGTACAGACACCACTTTTCTACAATTTTATTATATGTACTAGCTTCCGCCCGCGACTCCGTCCGCGCGGATGTCGGTCTTCGCGTGGATGGTTTATTTCTCCATTTTGAGTAACTCTGACAATGACATCTTATAAATATCTATTGGACCCAAATACGGCTAAGCCTATAATAATTAAGGATATCCCTCTATTGAGCTACTGCTGTTGAGCTCGCGTTCTGTAGTAAGTATTTTTTTCATAGTAATTCCGACCTTGATAAGTAGCATGTAGCAGTAAATTACTGACAATGACGAAAAGTTTGCAATAATAAAAAAGTGATCGTGACAATGCGACTGAAAGTTAATTGAGAGCTTCAGCATACACAACATTGTTAGTGAGCTCGTCCGGAATATGAACATGAAGATTTCTTGGACTGCTCACATGGGAAAGAGCTACGTAAAGTTGCCCGTGTGAAAAACAACTCGCGGTACAAGTAGCGGCACGTAAGTTGGCAAGAGTTTTTGTAGTGGGGGAAGTTTGCGCACGCACAATTTCATACATTTTTATATGCGCGAACTTCCCCCACTACGAAAATCTCTTGCCAAGTTACGTGCCGGTAACTATAAGATCTACGCCAGCAACTCCTAGGGTCTGACCTTGAGCCTTATTTATTGTCATGGCGTAACACAAAGCTACAGGAAACTGTATTCTCTTAAATTGAAATGGAAAATTATCCACTACGGGTAATGCAACGTGTGTTCGCGGTTCTACAGAACAACGTCTATGAATAAAACCGAAAAACAAGATTTTTTTTTCTACGTATTTTTCCAGGATAAAAAGTATCCTATTTTATGCCCAGGATAATAAGATATAATTATACCAAGTTTCATCGAAATCGAACCGTTAGTTTTCACGTGATGCCTGCATATACAGACAGACAGACAGACAAAAATTTTTTTAATCACATATTTGGGTTTGGTATCGATCCAGCAACACCCCCCGTTATTTATTTTTTCAATATTTTCAATGTACAGAATTGACCCTTCTACAGATTTATTATATGTATAGATATAGATATAGATTTTAAAGTTAAGGTTAGGTATTCTTCTTTTTTATTTTTGGTACATAATTAAGATGTACAGACACCAGCACATCAAACTACCCGAAACTGTCAAAATTTCCCAATCAACACTGAACTTTATGCTTTAGCGATAAAGTTGAAAGAAATTTGACAGCTTGTAGTAGCTTGATGTACTGGCGTTTGAATCTAAATAAAAAATTGAAACACCAACAGTCGTTCTTGCGTCTCCAACTTTTAATATTTAAACAGCATGTAGGCGAAAGGTATGATTATAAAAAAAGTTATTACGTCAAAGAAAATGGTGTGCATTTGAGTATGAATTAGAAAAGCTTTATGAGCGTTTACGCCGTACGGCATTTCATACAAACTTTCAAGCCCTTATTTTTCGAATGAACCGATTTTAATGAAACTTAATGGTTTGAAAGAAATATGAAATGCCGTACGGCGTAAAAACTCTTAACGTCATGGGAATATGTAGGTAACTATGCAAGCCTCGATACCTAAGGTGTAGATATTACGGATAAAAAAACATTTATTAGTCTACAATCTTTGTCCCACGTTTCTGTATCAATCTGTAGCTACAAAACATCCGATCGATTCTGTTAAAATCTTACCTTGTATACTTTGGTGAAGTGCGCTGTCATTCCAGTTGAAGGGGCTTGTGTCTGACAACCAGTCTTACCAAGGGGGACTTTATTGCCCACTATTAGCATACCGTTTAACTGAGACGTTGCCTGAGGTAGCTGCGCTGTGCGCGAGGGGTGATAGTTGTCACAAGTTGACGAATCAATGAGATTTAGCATCACGTCACCACACCCCCTTTTTTTTTTTTTTTTTTTTTTTTTTTTTTTTTTTTTTTTTTTTTTTTTTTTTTTGTGGCTGCGAAATGACATTACGCATCTCCGCTCGTCGGGGGACGAGACGGAGTATGTGGGACTCCCTGCCAGAGTGGCAGTATACCCACTAAAACTCAGCGGTGTTCCCTCATCGCCTTGATGGGGGGTCATGGGAATCCGGCTCAGCCTTTGCGTCCACAAATCTGGCGGGCCCCGCATGTCCCCCCGGCTGGGGGGCTACGAGAATGGCCGGGAACACCTGGCCATTCCCGTCCGGCACTGGTGGAAGCCTGTGCAATACAGGCGAGGGTGCCCCCGCACCCGTCGCCTGCTGGCTTCCACCTGGGAGGAGTCGGAGATGACTGTCATACTGACGTCTTCTTCGACCTCTCCTCCGCCTTCGGAGCGGCGCCGCGAGAGGGTCTTCCTCCCGCGCGCGCTCTGCCTCCTCCTTCTGGGACATGACGTGTTCGCAGAAGGAGGCGACTGCCGCCCAGGACCCCTCATCCCCCAGCATGGCGTTGACCAAGCCGGAGAGCGAGAGGTCCGTTCCGATCGCCGCGGTGAGACTGCGGCGCGGCCCGAACCACGACGGGCACACCTCGAGAGTGTGCTGCGCCGTGTCCTCCGCCGCGCCACAGTCGTGACACGATGGCGTCTCCTCCCGCCCGATACGGTGCAGGTACGATCCGAAGCAACCGTGTCCGGACAGCACCTGCACCAGACGGAAGGAAAGGAACCCGTGCGACCGCTCGAGCCAGTCTCGCAGGACCGGCCCAATCGCGTCGAGGGTTCGGCGGCCAAAGGCTGCGGCGGCGAGGTCCCGCGTCCAGTGGACGACAATGGCGTCCTTCGCCTCCCGCCGGACGGCCTCCCGCTCTTCCGGGGCTGGGCGTTCTCCACTTGCCCTCCGCCCCGCCGTCCATTCATATACTCTGGCGAGCACCCACGCCTCGAGCTCCCAAGGCGGGGTGCTGGCCAGAGCACATGCCGCGGAGAAGCCGACCGTGCGGTAGGCCCTCGCCACCCGCTGGGCTATGGCCCTTTGGGGGGCCCGCAACGCGGCGGCGTTCTCCCTCCTGTTGAGGGAGTCCTCCCAAATAGGGGCCCCGTAAAGGGCCATACTCCTCAAGATGCCGGCGTAAAGTTGCCGGCATCGCCGGCTGGGCCCCCCCAAGTTGGGGAGCAGCCACGAGAGGGCGCCCGCAGTCTTCAGCAGGCGCGTCGACAACCCGCTAAAATGCGGGCCGAAACGCCACCTGCTGTCGAGAACAAGGCCCAGATATTTCATCTGGGCCTTCACCCCAATTCGGACGCCCTCCACAAAAATGTGGGCGTCTGGTGGTTGGCGCTGCCGAGGCCCGTGGAAGAACACGGCCTCGGTCTTGTGCAGCGCCACCGTCAATCCTAGGCGGCGGATCCTCCCTGCGACCAAGGATCCGCCCGCCGAGGCCAAGTTGGCCGCCTCCCTGAAACTCTCCCCCCGGGCGGTGAGGAGAGTGTCATCCGCGTAGCAGACGACACTCGTGCCTCGGAGGAGAGTTCCCCGCAAGAGCCAGTCGTAGCCGACGTTCCAGAGGAGAGGTCCCACGACTGCGGAACGCCGGCCTCGACTGCGTACCGCCGGACTTGGCCAGCCCTGTTCACGAGGACGATCGCCCGATCCTCCAGGTAGCTGGCCAGTAGACGCCGCATGTATTGAGGCACCCCGTGGAATCGGAGCGCCTCTAGGATGGTGCTGTGGGGAACAGAATTGAAGGCGTTGGCTATGTCGAATGACACCGCCAACAATCCGTCCCCCGCCTCCATCGCCTCCTTCACCTGGCCCTTAAGGCGGGCCAGCGCGTCTACCGTGGAACGCTCAGCCCGGAAACCGAACTGAGCGTCCGACAAGTCCGGCCCCACATTCCGCAGGTGGCCCTTTAGGCGGGCAGCGATTATCCCTTCGAACATTTTGCCGACCTCATCGAGCAGGACGATGGGTCGGTATGCCGAGGGGGAGTCTGCCGGGCGGCCCTCCTTGCGAAGGAGGCACAACTGCCCCTCCTTCCACGGTTTCGGGAACCTCCCAGACACAAGACATGCGCTAAAGAGGTCCCGAAACCGCTCCTCCATTTGAGTGGCGGCAATTGCCACCACCCTCGCCGGGACACCGTCGGGGCCCGGAGCCGTCTTCTTGGCGCGGATGTGCACAATCGCCGCGCTGAGTTCCGACTCCGTGACAGGAGGGGCCTCCTCTTCCTCCTCAGCTGGCGGAGCCGTCCGCCGCGGAGGGTCCATCACTGGTGGGGTGAAGTTGTCCCTGCGCGGGAACAGGGACTGAACCACCCCATCCAGGAATGAGGGCTCCAGGGTCTCGGCCACCGGGGGACCAAAGGGGCGTAGCTTGTTGCGCGCCGCCTTGTATGGCCTCCCGGTCGAGACCCTCCAGCATCTCCGCTCTCGCCGAGTCCCTGGCGTCGGCGATGGCCCGCTCGAGGACCAGTTTTGCCTCTATGTACATCTCATAGAGGTGGTCCTCGTGGAAGTGGTCTCGTCGAGGCATGCTAGAATTGCACACCTCGGTCAGAGACTCCCTCAGGTGTCCCGCCACGGTGTCTACGTCCAGGCCAGCGGAAGGCGGCGAAAGCCTGTCCAGGCGGGTGAGAGCCCACCTTGGAAACGCTGACCGCCTCCGGGGGGGCCGCGTCTCTCCGGGGCCACCGGTGGAGATGTCGAACCGCACGTAACGGTGGTCCGACATGGTCTCCACTAGGTCCACCCGCCAGTTCAGCACGCGCGCGGCCAACGCAGGGGTGGCAAAGGTGACGTCTACTATCGAGCCACCCTGCCGCCGCACGCATGTCTGGACGTTTCCTCTGTTGAGGAGGGAGAGTCCAGAGGAGGCTGCCCACATCTCCACTGCCCGCCCGCGAGGGTCGGTGGCCGGGTTGCCCCAGGTCACCGACTTGGCATTCAGGTCTCCCAATACGGAGACCTGACGCGGCGCCGCCCTGCCGACCACGGCAGCCAGGACTCCGAGATAGTTCTCGAAGTCCTGGAGAGGGCGGTTTGGGGAGAAATAGACGCCCACAAGGGCTACCTCTCCCCACGCGGCGGCCACGTATCCCGGTCCCCTCTCTAATAGCGAGAGGGGAGGGGAGTCTGTGGAGGACCGCGCCGCTAGTGCCACCAAGCCGTCCTCGTCACCCAGCTAACTGCCGGGGATCGAGTAGGGCTCGGCGACCACCGCTACGTTCACCGACCACTCAGCCATGGCCTGCACCAGCAGGTCCTGGGCCGCTCTGCAGTGGTTGATGTTCGCCTGGAGGATGCGATGATTGGAAACCATTATTCCGACATCGCACCCCCCTCCTCAGCTGCCACCGCTGGAGCTGGAGTTACAGCGGCGGCGACAGCGGCGGTGGCGGCGACAGGGCGAACCTGCGCCGGCACTATGCCCTTCCTCGTGGGCGGCTGGTAACTCCTGCCCCCCATCCTGTGCCCCGCGGGGCGGCCACTGGCAGCACACGCCGGGCAGTGTGGCGTAGCGGCGCTGCAGGTGGCACTCCTGTGTCCCTCCTGTCCGCACTGGAAGCAACACTCTCCCCAGTCGGACTTGGAAGGACACGTAGATCGGGTGTGGCCCGGCGCGAAGCACTTGAAGCACCGGGCCGGCTTGTCCTCAAGCGGCCGGACCACAGCCGAGCTGAAGCCCACGAGCAGCCGTCCCTTGGTAGCTTTAAGGGCGGCCGCCGCTGCGGCGACTGGGCACTCGACGCGGATGGCGCCCATGCCACGGCGACCGGGCCTGATGGCTCCTCCCTTCACCGCGCTTTCGCTGCAGCCTCCCGCAGCGGCAACGGCCGCCACCACATCCTCTTTGGTGACCGAATCGTCCATATCGATCACCTCCAAAGATGCGGTCTTGACTGGTCTGGCGACCGTTGCCACATCTGCGATGACCTCTTGCAACTTTGTTGCAAAGAGGTCCGCGTTTGCGCCGCGCTGCTCCCCCCCGAACTCAAAAATTCGGGCTCCGGCCTGGGTGCGGCGGCACGTGATGTTGCCGATCCCCAGCCGGGAGGGATCCGCGTTAGCACGAGCCCGTCTTAGGACGGACTCGTACGTTTCACCCCGCTCCGCGGCCTCCGGGGTGATGGTCACCACGACCGCCGCAGTTTTGGGAGGAACCAACTTCCTCCCACCCACCGGAGCCTTCTGGGCTGCCGAAGCAGTCGCAGCGGGCTTGGGGGCCGACTTCTTCCCTCCCTTCCTTTTTCCTCTCCTGACCACTTCCGTCCACGACTGGTTGGACGGGGTGGTGGAGGGAAGGAGGGCGTCTTCCTCCTGCGAGTTCTCGGGGGCTGCTGGAATAGCAGACGCTCCCTCCGCGCTTGTGGTGGGGGTTTGAGGAGCCACCTTGGTCCTCTTGCCCTTGCCTTTGCCCTTGGAGGGCTTCGGGGCCTGCGCACCCGATGCCGAGCCTGCTAGAGGCGCAGGTTCCAGCTCCCTCGGTGGTGGACTCTTATCCGCCGCTAGCGGCGGGCGGAGCCGCCGTTCCGGCAAGAGCCGGTCCTCGATGCCTGCAAAGCAGGCTCTGGTGAAGGCCCTCTCCTCCATGACAACCTTTCGGATTATATCCTCAAGGTTGGAAAGGGAGGAGGAGGAGCCTCCTACCACCGGACCCGGGGCAGGTTGAGCAGGCCGGGCCGTGGCCTCAGCCAGCTTCTGGTGTAGCTGGCTGACCTCCGCCTGCAGGCGATCCACCTTCGCCTGCAGCTGCCGCGTCTCGTCCGTGGCCGTCCGCTTGGCCAGCTCCAGGACAATGCCGTGTAGACTGATGGCCCGGCATTTGAGGGCCTTCTGGAAGGTCCCCTTCAAGTTCGAGGACTTGGAGGCGACCTCCAGTACCTCCTCCTTGTCCTGGAGCGCCATGCGCTCCAGCTCCGCCAGGGAGTGGTCGGCGTACAGCACTATGGATGTGCCATAGCCAGCCCTCGACCTGGCGGCCCGCGCCTGCTGCTCCCTGGCAGCGACCTTCTCCTCGAGGTCCTGCTGCAGCTGCTCCCTCCTTGCCAGGCCTAACTTCAGCTCGGCGTCCACTAGGCCCACATCGTGGGTGGGGGTCGAAGCAGGAGTCGAAGCCTTTTTTGACTTCGGCTTCTTCTTCGACTTGCCCACAGACTCCGAGGAGCCCCCGGACCCGAGCTTTAGGTAGGCCCGCTTCCGCTGGAGGCGGTCGTTCTCGGCCGCCGACGTGTCCATGACGGACTCGTCGGTGTCTGAAAAAAGCAGACTGGATAAGCTGGCCGCGGATGGTGTGCGGCCAGCTTCGGCGAGGCCCTTAGAAGGGCCAGTGGATTGGCCCTGAGAAGGGCCGCTGAGTTGGCCCTGAGAAGGGCCATTTGTATCCTCGTCCTGAGAGGGACGAGCAGGGGTTAAAAATCGCCCGGAGGCGTCGCGCCTGGCTTTGCTTTTCGGCATACTTGCAGCCGTCCGCTTGTTATGGCTGCAAGTCACAGAGCTCTTTAGCCGCCGGTCTGCCACTCCGTTACGGTGGTCAGACACGGCGTTGCCCGGGGGTTACTGCGTGGAAGTAAGCTCTGTGGGGGAACCCCCACGTCACCACACCCCTCCCTCAACGCGCTATAACTGGGTTGTGGGGGTCAGATATACAGTCGCTCCATGTAAAATAGGTATTCAGCTGCATCTGGTCAGACTGGAAGCCGACCTCAGCATAGTTGAGAAAAACGCTAGGCAGATTGATTGCTGTCATTTCACCTGATGCTAGGATTGACAGCTCACTTCACCTAAGTTGTCACGGTGAGATTTTTACAGAATACGAGTATATAGACCGGCCGTTTCGTATAAGCGTCTAAACACACTGTGCCGAAGGTACGCGACCGAAATTCAGCATGATACACCTGCAATGCTATTTGAATCACTGACGGCACATTATGCCGAAATTACGTTGCGTTAAACAGCATTGCAGGCGTAATCATGCCGAACTTCGGTCGTATACCTTCGGCATAGTGTGTTTAGACACTAAGACTCCAAAATACTCGACGCTCTATAGCTTATTCGTACTTACAAGTATCTTCACAAAAGAGACGGTTCTCAAACTCTGGATATTAATATTAATAAGTTGCGGCCGTTTTCCCTCTTGGTAGGTACTGTTTTCTTTATAATTCTTTGAGACAATGCGCAATGGACGAAGGAGGGCAGTTCTTCTTATTGTTATTGGTAAGTATCTTCAGTGTGCTTTGTTATTCTGAATTTCAGTAGATAAGTTTAAGCTAGCCTAGGGGCTTGTGGTTATGTAATAACAGCCACACGAGTCGAAAGATCAGGTTAAGCTACGCTTGCCGCGGTCGGGTCATGGATGAGTGACCAACTTTACATACACCCCTCCGTGCCTCGGAAAGCACGTTAAGCCGTTGGTTTCCATTGTCATTCGTAGATCTTTGACAGTCGTTACGGGTAGTCAGAAGCCCGACAGTCTGATAACTAGTCTTATACCAAGGGGTGTCATCCTGTTACTCAATAACTGGGTTATGGAGGTCAGATAGGCAGTCAATCCATGTAAAATACTGGTATTCAGCTGCATTCGGTTAGACTAGAAGCGCCCCCCAACATAGTTGGGAAAAGGCTAGGCAAATTGATTGAAGGACCTAGATAAAATTGTGCTTTATATACAGAGCGTTAGGTTAAACGAGGGACATACTTTGAGGGGAGTTAGTACTCATGAAAATAAACAACTTTAATATGGGAATAACCCTGAAATCGCGAAAAAAAATCAGCCGTTTCCTACATTTATGTTCGCATAGCTCGTCAAAATGTACTGAACAGCTGATTTTTTTTTTTGCGATTTCAGGGTTATTCCCATATTAAAAGTTGTTCTTTTAACCTAACGCTCTGTATACCTACTTGAAAATTGTACCTAGGTGCAGCGCAGACCTCATCAATCATCAAGACATTTAAATCCATCCAAAGGTTATCTGTAAAAATCGCTATTAGCGATGAGACCGTCCATTGTGTCACCTACTGTAAATTTCTATTTTATATTCGTTCGCTGCATGTCGGATAACAAATTGGATGTCATGGGTTTTTTTTTGCGCGGAACACTAATTATTTTTCTAAAATAAAAGTCTAATTTAAGTTATTCCTTATATAACATCAGCTATCTGCCAGTGAAGTCCCGTGATGATTGTTTGTGAGGTAGAGAGGCTAGTGCGCAGTAACATATTTACGTGTCAGCGTCGCTGAGGGAGGGAGTTACTGCTCAGTGAGTGAGAAGCGCAGTACAGAACCGCCATAAAGTTTGAATCGGGCTGTCAGCTCTTGTCACTTAATACCGATCCAGCCTGTCCCTTGCTGTCCTCTCCCAGCGACGCCCTAAGCCGAGGTCCGAACCCCACCGGGGGGTGCCCTTAGCGTGTAGTCGCTTAGTTTTTAGTTTTTAGTTTTAAGCCCTGGCTGGAGGCCTCAATTTATTGTGGCATCCACAGGAAAGTCCGGTTAAGTAGTGACGACCTCTCAAGGTCAACTACGAGATGCCATTCTTTTTTTTTTTTTTTTTTTTTTTTAGCTCTTGTCACTGCGACCAACGAGTACTTACTCGCCGGCGGTGTGAACAGTCAGCCATGAACTGTTAATCAGGGACTTAAAAACCTTTTTAAAGGTTACAGAATTATAAGTGTTACATATTGAATTGATAACAGAATCAAATATGTAACACTATGTACATGTGTTTTTAATGTGTTAACCCAAAATACATATATCTGTAACAGATATGAAACTGTTAACGGTGTAGATAAGTGTAACCGGTTAACGCGACGTTGCCAAAATAGCCGCAATCCAGACTTGATTGAGGTTATTTTGCCATCGTCGCGTCTGTCTGACCGCCGCGCGTTTTTCCGGCACCGTGCAGTTATACCTACAAATGCTTATTTCTGTTACACATACCTATTACCACATAAAAAAGGTTACACTTTGATTCTGTAACATTATTGTATCTGTTACCATTTAGAAGTGTTTTTCTTTTAGAACCTTTTTAAAAAACAGTGTTACAAACACTTATTACGGTTACAGTTTGAGTCCCAATGTATCTCTTTTACTCTCTTGTACGGTCAGCAACAAAATTCGATCAACACTACCTTGTTAATCGACTTTTGTTGCTGACTGTACATTTATTGAAAGTCAAAAAAAGCTAGACGCTTCCTCGTGGGCGATGTGACAGGTACGGTACGGTATGGCACTGACAATCGTGGCAACATAAAATGGCACTATAGGCCGCGCGGAACAAGTTGGCCGCGCCTTGGGTGGGGACGGGGGTGAGGGCGGCGGGGTTGCCTATTGTTCGCAACGCATGTACTGAGTAATTACAAAGCGCCCCCGCCCCTCCGTCCATACCTAAGGCGCGGTCAACTAGTTTTGCGCGGACTATAACTATTCATATGCCCACGCGAACGCAGACGATGGCTTTATTGCCACAGCAACGAAACTCGAATCGTAAGACAATCGTGTTAAAGTTTTACTTCAGTTTTCTTCTGTTATGATGTATTAATGCACTGGATTTGTGGAAAGAAAAATATCGTCCTGAAGTTTTTTATAGATTATTGGTATGTTGCATTCTGTTTTAGCTGCATGCAATTGCTTTTCATTCATCCCTTTGTGGATTTGTAGTTTTGCATGAATGGATAGAATAAGAAATCACACTATATAATATAAAGGCGAAAGTTTATGAGTGAGTGAGTGTGTGTACGAGAAGTAACAAACATATAAACACTCACGTTTATACGTTTGTTACCTACTTCTTCACGCTCAAACGGCTGGACCAATTTTGATAAAATTTTGTATGGAGATAGCTGACAGCCTGGATTAACATAAAAGCTACTTTTTCAGCCTGGATTAACATATAGGCTACTTTTTATCCAGATATTCCCACGGGATCAACATTTACGCGGGTGAAACCGCGGGGCGTAGCTAGTGAGTACATAAAAGGAAGTCTGAAAGTGGCACCGGAAACTGAAAAATTGTGTGGAAATCGGTTGTCATGGTGTGATACGGAAGAATGAGGAAAATGTCGTGAGGAGAGTTTTGAGTACCTATGAATGTGGATGTCTTTATGAATAGGGGAAGACCAAAGAAACGATGGATTAACTGTGTGGAAGATGATATGGTTAGAAAGGGTGTGACTACCGAGATATTATATCCAATCGCGTACTACCACCCTTTTAGCTATGTCACCTAGCTAACGCCTATAATTGTTTAAAAGCACAACCCCCGGTTCAAACAATAACGTCGTCGCACTCATCGCGTTGGGAGACGGCTAATGAAAACGCTAAACAGACGAGGCTTATACCCAGCTATAATATTTAATGTATGTGTTACGGCTAACAGCCAAAGTGCGGCTACACCTAGTTTTAGGGTCTCCCCTTTATAGCAGAACTTTTTATGTCATAATATTATTTTGCCTAACAACGGATAGCATAAACTTCATTTCGCAGAAAATCGTTTGGCATACACTCCTTTATCATACATTCAAAACTCATAATTTTGTTAGTAAGAATCATCTTTAGGCATTCATATTCATTATTATTAAAAAGTAGAACCATCATAATAATATCGCAGAAAGCTCACAGTCAGAATCGTCTTTTGGCATACGTGAGCTCGTGCGTAGGGGTCACAGTTTTAACCTAACCTAACCATTTTTTTAAATAATTAGTTAGGGTCTAAGTTGGTTTACAAGCAATAAGACGTAGATGACCGAGCCCCGCTTCGCGGGGCCCCTAGTTCTGTCTACAGGGTTTAAAGGAACCTAACCATTTTTTTTTTGTTTCCGGTGTGGAAAATCCTAATGGGTGTCCGCCGCACTGGGGCGGGCAGCGGGGTTGTCAGAGTCTTACTGACTAAAAACCACCCCGGTGTCCCATCTCACACCTACGCCGGGGTCGCGGGAACGTACGGTCCTTCCGCTACCTCCGACTGGTGCCGGCCCGCCGCTGCGGGCCTCGTCGGGTCGGGGGGGAGTGAGATGTTTAACTCCCGCCGCGACGACTAAGAGGGGGCGCGCAGAACACTACGCGCCGCCACCTCGGGTCCTGATGTGTGGGGGGCCTGAATGGGTACCATTTAGGGGGGCTGGAAGAGGGCGTTGTCTGCCCTCCGCCGACGCCCGGTGCGCCTACTGCGGGCCGGGTGAGTGGACGAGATCTCCCTCTCCCTTTCCGCAGCCTCCTTCTGCGAGACGACCATTTCGCAGAAAGGAACCTAACCTAACCCAAGTCGGAGTGCCCATGTCCCGAGGTCGCTTAAAGAAACCATTATTTTTATAATTCATTTAAATACCATGGAAAAATAAACCGAACAAACAAATTTTGTTAAAAAATAATTCTACTGTTACCTTCATAGTATGCCAAGTAAAATTATTATAAAATAAAATTCTGCCATAATTCATAGTGCCAAGTGAAATTATGCCAAATAAAATTCTGCCATCTTAAAAGTATGCCACTGTAAATTCGGACATACAAACATTCGGCCAAACAATAATTATGTTATATAATTTTTATGCCTTAAATATATTCGTTTAAAGAAGATTATGCCAAGTGTGTTATGCCAAATAAATTTCGGAGCATCAATATTCTGCCAGATAGAAGGAACCCCTAGTTTTAACCTAACCTCGGGGTGTCCTTCGATCGCTCTTGCATCCTACGTCGTCTCTCCAAGTACACACGAACCGCATGTGGCCAGCTGCACCTAATTGTACCCGGCTAAAACTAAGTTTAGCCGCAGTTGTACCCGGCTAAAACTAGGCGTAGCCGCACTTCGGCTATTCGTGACTTATGCAATTGTAGAAAATATTAAAACAAAATAAATAGTTAAGATTGGTTCAGCGGTGTGGGAGCTACAATGCCGCAGACATACAGATAGATATACAAACGTTAAACTTATAACACCATTCTTTTCCGTCAGTGGTTAAAAATGTCGTACAAACCATTTTTCTAGAAAAGAAGTTCAATAAATGCTGAAACATGGATTTCAAAATCTAATTACTATAAGCCATTGTTGGAAGGTTGTGATTGTCAATTAATTAAAGATTCGCAGTAAAGATTGCAAAAGTGCAGTTACAGTGTCGTTAAGGTACTTAGCCAATTCGTATGACCATTAAAGTAAAAATATGACTGGGCTCAATGGACTGTACGTGTAAACTAGACGATTTTCTAACTAACTACGTAATTGCGACCAACTTGGATGTAGCGCTCGCCGGCACCTACTGGAGCACCGCTCGCTTAGCTCGCTCGGTTCGCGCGTTGTTGAGTTATTCACAGTTCCACTTCCAATCTAACCTAACCGTTTGGTCCCAGTACCCTAGCTTACTTACCGCAAACCAACGGTGAGAAAAGAACAGAAGAACAAAAAAAAACGCTCTATTATTAAAAAAATAAAAGTGTATCATTAGAAGGTCAATAAGTTTTTTAGAGGATCAGTTAAATGTTTACCCTTTCATTTAAGACTCCAAGTTTTTCTGTTCTAGCCCTAGCACTTATACTTCAAGGACTCCTTGATGATTCCTTGTTTTTTTCAGCTAGCACCTTATAACGTGGTGCTTAAAAACTTTACATTAATTACACCCACATCCAACTGTTAGTAGTTGTTCCTCGTCAGAATTTATTTTATGCCCGATATTATTGCACTATTCGCTTTGCAATCTGGTTGATTTTGTAGGAAATTGCTAATCCATTGCTTCATAATGTGTTCTAATTTGTCTGCTCAACAACGCAAATACCGCAATGAATGTCGTAGAACTGTCAACATGAAAACCTCAGCTACTGTTAGTGTGTTAGGCACGCAACTACCCCGCTGTTCAAAGTCACTTAAGGCTGAGGCCAAACGAGCGTAATTTTTTGAGCTGTGAGTCGCGTAAAATGAGTCGCGGAATTTACGCTGCATTCGGTTTCATACTAAAGTCCTGTTTGTACCACACGGCGACGCAAAATGAGTTGTCTGCTGAATCACGCGCGTTATTTCAACCGAATTACGTTCGGGGTGAGGGAGGGGAGTGAGGCAACCATCAGTTAAGTTACAGAGTGCGACTGAAGTTACGTCCGTCCGTCTGGCAGCCTAACCGAATTTCAGTTGAACGTAAATTGCGATACTCAAAATGCGCGACTCACAGCTCAAAAAATTACGCTCGTTTGGCCTCAGCCTAAGAGCGCGTCGCGTATTCCATATAGCTCAACACAAAATCTACACGATTGCTAGAATGACGTAACTTAAACTTACTTACTACTACGACGTAACTTAAACTAAAAACTTAAAACAAAAGTGATACGTCCTGTGACGCACTGATCGGTAAAGGATTGCGCGCGATGTTTTATAGTGTTTTTTAAATAATCGTCTAAAATAAATGAGTTTAAATAATGGTCTGAAAAAAAATCAGAATATTTAGCATTACCTTTATTTTCATAAAATAAATATATTAGTTATGTTTCTATTCAACTACTGGTGAAAAAAAATTGTTAAAGTGAATCGTTTTCGTAGTTTTTAAATATTGTTTTTTAATATCTAATAGCAATATTTTCGTAATTTTAGCTCTATGTTGCACTTTGAGACTATATGTCCTGTTGGAAAAACGCATAAAATAAAATATTTTGGCACATTATATAATGGTTCTATTCGTCCTGAAAGATAACTCTGACGTCTATTTTCGTAAAACAACATGCAGGGATTGTCTTAGCTTTCAAAAACCGTCATTAAAAATTACACTTTTACTTTACAGAATTATAATCATTAAAATCAGTATTACAACTTGTTAAGTTAGTAAAATCCCCAAATGTCAAGATTTCATGAAATAGTCATTCTTGGGGATTACTTGGTCTTAGAGAGTTGTGTTGATGACTTTAATGATTATAACTCTGTAAATCCATATTTGTTACGGCCGTGAATCATATTTTAATCAACGTACAACTTAATACTGACGAACAAATTGCAAAAAACGTAAAAAAAAAAAATGAATTTCGTGGGCTACCATGGCGCTTTCGCCTTAAATAAATTGGTAGGTAGTAGGTGCCTTCCCGCGCCACCTTATCAAGATCCCTTTCTGAACGAATAAACGGTAAAAGTCTGAAAACGGAATAAGACCGTTAAAGTAATTTACCAGGCAATTGAGTAAACATTCGCCTTTATTTGCACTTGTGCCGAATAAATCTCCAGCGAAGTAAAAGTCTATTGCTTTACGATCTCTGTTTTTACTGCGACTTTCTTAAGATAAGTAGTACTAATTTTAGGGGAATGGCAAATTACTGGGTTTAATTATTATTGAGGGGTTTTAATGAGCGGAGGCCATTGGGCTATCATTCATAACATTTTTTGGATAGCTTGTTTTATGGTGATATTATAAATTATTATATTATATATTATTTTTATGTGATCATAACACATTTGTTGCATTAAACTCGACTCATGTAATTAGGAGAAGACCCTGGCTTCTGTCACACAGGTATCTAGCGCAGGACTAGTCAAGGCCTCACTACTTTTTTGAAAATTATTTATGCCAATAAAGAATTGATTATTATTTATTTATTATTATTATTTATAATAAACATAATCATAATCATGACTGTTGAAAAATCGCTGCGAAAACCTGTTTCCTATCAGCGGTACTATTCATATTTATTGGTAAAAACACCACCGTGATAACTTTTTTTTTTTTTTTTGCGGATGGGAAATCATCAAATGACTCCTCCCGCTCTGGGTGGAGCGGAAGGGAGTGTCAGACTCTTACTGACTAAAACCCACCTGTGTTCCTTCCTTAGCCCTTTATGTTCCGGGCCAGCGGTAACCCTTTCGGACAATCCCGCTGACCCGGCAGGCTTCGGCCCTAAGGGGCCACTCCTCGATGCTGACATCTCTTTGAGGCGCGCGTGGAACACGTACGCGCCGTCCGGCACGGGCCTGGTCCTGATCGGACGGTGAGCTTAAAGTGAGCTGTCATTCCACATGATGCTAGAGATTGACACTATTGACAGCTCACTCCTCGCTCACTTCACTTAAGTTTTCACGGTGAGATTTTTACAGAATAGCACTGCTGCATTGGTTTTAATCAAATACTATATAACCAGTTTTAATCCAGAGTCTTCATAAACGACTTAGACATAACTGAAACAATGGGGAAACCCACATTGATCCAGTTATGAAAAATCTACCAACCCGCACTGGGCCCGCGTGGTGGATTACGGCCCACTCCTTCTCACCGAGAGAAGGCATGTGTCTCAGCAGTGGAAACATTTTAGGCTGATTAACTTAAGTTATCACAATGTTACAACTTGAACAGTTTTGGTTATTAAAAATCAATATTTCGATGATATAAATGGCGAAGCTGTTCTATAAATAGATGACTGAAGTGAACAAGATAAATGTTTTAGGCTTTGACAGTTACGTAACTTTAATAAAATTATTTGAAGATGGCTATTTTATCACTTCTAATTTAGTTTTCTTGCCGCATGGCTCTGGGATCTCATAAAGATCTATGTTTTTTTTTTCTTCTGTAATTTGTAAGTAGGTAGGTAAACCAACTTTGCCCGGCGTGCGTGTATGACCAGCGGGGCAATTCTCGTATTATTAAAAATGTTCACAATAAGGGGGCCTGAAAAGGTCACTTTGGAAGAATCATAAAAGGATAACATTATGCATCATAATATGGCGAAGAGAGTCCGTGTTTTTTTCTTTTTCGCGGCACTACGTAGGTATAATCAAAGAGATTGGGATTGGATTTGGATTTTCTCCCCGAAAACTGAGCCGATTCAATTATTTTTACATTCACATTTTAAGAAAGAGTATGTTTAGGTTTCTAACATTTTTTTTATGTTAAAACTTTTCTAATTTGTCTGGTAGTCCTCTAATCAAGGCGGTAAAAATAGGGCATGTTTTGTAATTTTTTAGAGGGTCATATTTTCTTTATTAATTAGTTGCTGAAAAAAAGAAAATGTTTACAGCAGACCTTGATTTTATGAAAAAAAAAAACTATAAAAAAATACATTTGTAGCAGGTGGCGTTCTGTAAGTTTTTGCTTAACCCCATGGAAAGAAGGCGTGTGCTATGTCTGCAAACATAAATATAGGTACCTAAACAAATCTACCTGCCTACATACGAAAAAGGATAATATCTTGGGGTCATTAAATCAATCGTTATTTTAAGAGTATTATTATTCCTGAAGTGGCTTTCCATAATTGACTACTTACTAGAAGCTTCGCTTAGTTATTTATGCAAATGTTGTATAATACGGGGTATTAATTCGCCTCGTGTGATAATACCTAACATCACAAGAGTGTTTTAAAACGTAATTATGTACAGTTGTATACCCACCGTTTATCTACACCCATGATAATATGAATCCTCTATAAAAGATTCTGAAACAGTTTTTTGCAATCTATACATATAAAATTCAAAATCCTGACTGACTGACTGATATATCAACGCACAGCCTAAACCACTGGTCCTAGAGACATGAAATTTGGAGTGTGTGTTCTTTGTGAAGAGTAGGTATCCACTGAGAAAGGGTTTTTCGAAATTCCACCCCTAAGAAGGTGAATGGGGGAGGGTGAAAATTCACGCGGACGAAGTCGCGGGCAGAAGCTAGTTCTAATATCGAACAAAAAATGGCGGCAGGCGGGATACGACGTGAATTCGAATATTTTTTTTTTATGTGGTAGTGAAACGCGCGTGCATGACAATGTTTTTTTTGAATAGGAGTTGCATAATGAAATTTAGTACAACATTATAACACTCGTTTGGATGATAGACTTGTCTGTGTTGTGCCGGACTTAAAGAATAGCATCACCCCATACTTCCCGTGGGTGTCGTAAAAGGCGACTAAGGGTCGTACCTGAGAATGGGCAGCAGCGTTCTCTACGCATTTCACCACCATACTATACTGCGATCGCCAACCCGCCTGCCAAGAGTGGCGATTATGGCAAACCCCCCCTTTGGGGGAGGCCTATGTCCAGCAGTGGACGTCTTTCGGCTGAAATTATGATGAATGATGATGAATGATGACCCGTGCTATGACACTGGTTGTTTTAATGTGGCAATAAGTTAACTGTTTTTGATAACTGGTTCTTTCAGTAATGAATACAAAGCATCGTCTGGTCTGACCCTTTAGAAAAATGCTTAAAAAGTTTATTTTATAAACCTCATTTAACAAAGAAGTAGTAGGTATAAATTGTTTTGCGCCAATTAAAGCTCTCTTATTTCGAGACTCCATTCTTAGCCACCCACCGAACAATACGACTGATTATAATTTTCTATGCAAAGCGAGGGACGTGGGTTCGAGTCCAGTGCAAATTAATTCGTCTAGCATTGTTTGTTTAAACCTTTGTCCTTGATTAAGGATTGTCCTTTGTCCCTCATTGAAGGCTGGATTTGGCTGAATAATGTTGGCTATTAGTTGATTGCTTTGTTTAGTTAACTGAGTTAACCCATGTTCGCGCAGACGTAAAATTATCGCGGCGGGATTTTTTCATGCACAAGATTTTTAACGCAGTACGTTGATAATCGTCTGTGTGGACTTGTATGTGTGGTGCCGGACTTAAAGAATAGCACCACCCCATGCTTCCCGTCTGTGTCCCTTTTTCTTCCCGTTTGTGTAGTAAAAGGCGACTAAGGGTCGTACCGGAGAATGGGCAGCAGCGTTCTCTATGCATTCCACCACCATACCATACTGCGATCGCCAACCCGCCTGCCAAGCGTGGCGATTATGGCAAACCCCACCCTTTTGGGGGAGGCCTATGTCCAGCAGTGGACGTCTTTCGGCTGAAGTGATGATGTGATGACGTTGATAAATCCACTGTGTTATAAAAATCGCCGCGGGACAAAACTCGCCCGTACGTACCTGGGCTTAGTGAAATAGGATTAGGTGAATATGTGGGCGTTATAATTGGAAGTTATTTCAACAACGCTTGTTAGAGGGTAGAATGGCCGAATAAACACGCATGTATTTCCTGAAGGGATGTGCAGAATTGTACAAATAGTATGACATCTATTACATACCAAGACCCCTCCGAGCCTCGGAAAGCACGTTAAGAGCATTTACGCCGTACGGCATTTCATACAAACTTTCAAGCCCTTGTTTTTCGAAATGGATGAACATTTTCGAAACATAGTGTTACAGCTAAATTAGACCGATTTTAAATTATCCTTAGAAACAAAGATTTCTAGTTATCTTTTTTTGAATAAGACATTTCTAAAATGTTCGTAAGTAACTTGAAGCTTCATTAAAATTGGTTCATTCATTTCGAAAAACAAGGGCTTGAAAGTTTGTATGAAATGCCGTACGGCGTAAACGCCGTTGCGTTGGTCCCAGGTGTCTTTCGTATTGTATAGTTTAAGTCTTTGGCAGTTGTTAAATCTAAAAATAGCGTAAATCGTTCTATTATTGCCCCTTTACAACCCACTTCTTTCCTATTCTTGTTCTAGGAACTCGAGGCTGAATAATAATAGCCGCACAAGG
The DNA here is from genome assembly GCA_916614155.1 of Mesoligia furuncula. Classification (NCBI taxonomy): domain Eukaryota; kingdom Metazoa; phylum Arthropoda; class Insecta; order Lepidoptera; family Noctuidae; genus Mesoligia; species Mesoligia furuncula. The sequence continues at coordinate 1,571,565 of OU744813.1, read as the reverse complement.
CAATAGAAGGTTAAGCAACGCTTGCCGCAGTTGGTTCGTTGATGGGTGACCATCCATTAGGTACAGATGCCAGCACATCAAGCTACCCGAAACTGTCAAATTTTTTCAATCAACTTTGAACCTTATGCTTTAGCGATAAAGTTGAAAAACTATTTAAAAAAATTTACAGATTGTAGTAGCTTCATGTGCTGTCATCTGTACATATCGAGACTCCTCTGTGCCTCCGTTAGGCCCGGGCCTACCCGTAAAGACTGTCAATATCCACGAATAACGGGTTTCGAATCCGGATTCGAAACCCGTTATTCGTGGATATTGACAGTTGTTACGGGTAGTTACTCAGGAGGCCAGAAATCTGACAGCCAGTCTTACCGAGGCGCATAGTGTTACCCAAACTGGGTTTTGGAGGTCAGATAGGCACTCACTCCATGTAAAATACAAGTATTCAGCTGCATCCGGTTAGACTGGAAGCCGACGCCAACATATCGTTGCATGACAAGGCTAGGTAGATTGATTAATTTTATGATATCCACATTTCGTCAGTTCTGTTTGTTATAAATCTTCATGTCTCATGCATTGCATTGCACACGAGTGGCGACAGGGGCGAGCCTACTGCAATGAACAGTATCGTGATTGTGTACTATTAACCGCTTATGTGCCGTAATTACAAACACAATTAAAAAGCCATTGTGTCTCGCGTAGATCTACGTTCCGGCAGACTAAGGGTTAAACACAATCTAAATCATTTTGAAGGATATTTCTATTCCAATGCCTCATATATTCGAATAACTTATCTGCTCAACAACGTAAAAAAACGCAATGAATGTTGTCGAACTGTCAAATTGGAAGTCAATTGCTACAGCGGTGCTGACGTACGACTCTGTAAAAATCACACCGTGATAACTCGGGTGAAGTGAGCTTAAAGTGAACTGTCATTAGTGTCAATCCCTAGCATTAGATGGAATGAGAACTCACTTCACCTAACTTCTCACGGTGAGATTCTAACAGAATCGACCGGCTGTTCTGTAAAAATCTCACCGTGAAAACTCAGGTGATGTGAGCGTGGAGTGAGCTGTCAATAGTGTCAATTCCTAGCAAAAACAAACTCACTTCACCTAAGGTGAATGGGTAGTTGAGACCGCGAAATTCAAATTTTCTTACGTTTTTTGCGATTTGGCCAGTGTCAGATTGTATCTTGATCAAAATATGATTCGCGACAATAACAGGTACATATTTAGAGAATTTTAACCATTAGAATCACACTAATATTATAAAGGCGAAAGTTTGTGAGTGTGTGTGTGAGTGTGTGTGTGTGTTTATATGTTTGTTACTTCTTCACGCTCAAACGGCTGGACCAATTTTGATAAAATTTGGTATGGAGGTAGCTGACACCCTGGATTAACATATAGGCTACTTTTTATCCCGATATTCCCACGGGATCGAAACTTATGCGGGTGAAACCGCGGGGCGCAACTAGTCATTAATATATCTTTCTGAGTTAGATTTCTACCACCAACCACCAATCTCTTATGGAAAAGTGTTAATGGTAGAAATCTAACTTGAATTTTCTTCTTTTGAATTTCGCGGTCTACCACTATCCTAAGTCGTCACGGTGAGATTTTTACAGAATCGAATGACTGTTAGTGTGTTACGCGATTGCCGCTGGACTCAAGATTCTAAGGTCATAGTTTATTTTTTAATTCTGATAGTGGTTTGGTAGGTATTCTAGCGAATAAAGGGATCATTAATGAATTCATCCACAGTGTGCAACTAGGGAATCTATATCTTTCAAATAAGATTATAGGAATGTCGCTTACCGAAACTTTTTTTTATTTGTAATGTGCGTTTTGTTTGTGCAGAATAAACAGTTTTTCTTTCTTCTTTCTTTCTTTCTTTTTCTTTAAACTTTCACTGAGACAAGTTAAAAACCCGCTTTAAAAAAAATCCGGGCAAGAGCGAGTCGGACTCGCGCACCGAGGGTTCTGTACCATCATATGTTTTTAAATTTTATTGTATAACTCTTTAGTGAGGAGTCAATTAGAGTTTAACGCAGTCATCTGGTCTCCACATGAAACTAAATATAGTATCATGTTGGAGAGAGTGCAGAATAAGTTTATTAGATATTTATATAAAAAAATTTACGGAGTATACCCATTTTACCCAAATAAGTATCCTACCTTATTCATCTTGGGTATGTTAGGATACAATGAGTTATAAGTCAGAAGGAGTTTAGCGCTAGTCTCATATATCTTCAAGGTGATGAGGGGAAAGATTCACAATCCAGACGTATTGCAACAGGTGTACATGTGTGTTCCGAACAGATACGTGTGGCGACGGCGGCGGCCGCGGCTGCTGGCAGTGCCGCGCGGCCGCACAAAGCTAGTGAATGAAGCGCCGTTTACTCTCGCACTCCGTATCCTCAACAGTATAGCGGAGGATATAGATATATTCTGTTGCACTCTGGGTGAGTTCACAGTAAGAGCTCTTTTTGTAATAAGTTATGGTCCTAGTGGGACATAGATATAAGTACATAAGACAGAATAAT